>OY730179.1:9314016-10566558 GCA_963422495.1 Polyommatus iphigenia | reverse complement strand
TAATTAAATTTTTAACAAAAAATGACTTAAATTTTTTTGTTTTATTTATTTTTTTAGGTGTTTCATTCCTACATTATTATTAATTATTGAGAATATAAAATTTAAATTGAAAAGTGTGCGATAGAAATTCGCGAAAAATTTATTACTGCCATTTTCTGATTACAAAAATGTAATTTTTTTTTTTTTTTTTAAACCATTTTTAATTAAAAAAATCCATTCCAATTCGCACTTTAACACAACGCGGTAGGGTATAAATTGCATCGCATAGCAAAATGTTGCCTGCCTCTTTTTTTTTTTTTTTTTTTTTTTTTTTTTTTTTTTTTTTTTTTTTTTTTTTTTTTTTTTTTTTTTTTACCGTGTATTGTAATTTTTATATTAGCCTATTGCTACTTATCCGTATACAATTGTTTATCATTATTTATTAAATAATTAAAATTTTTGTTATTTTTATTTATTACATATTTTATCCAATTTCAAATCGTCGCAGTTTTACAAAAATGTAATTTTTTTTAAATTTGTTTTTAAAAAAAAAATTTTTTTTTTTATAATCGACTCATTTAATAGAGATACATAACTCCGAGTGTCAAAATAAAATTAAATATCGCAATTAATTTTATTTTTCAATTTTTATCATTTCAGCCTGACGTGAGACCTTTAGATGGCTATGGCTCCCATTCATCACTGTTCTAAAGACAAATACCTATAGTTAAAGTTTAGGCGAAAAGCACGCTTTAATAAATAAGTAGGAAAAAAATACTTAAAAAAAAAAAAAGTTTCGTCTACGACACCGTAGCACGTCTACGACACCGTAGCACGTCTACGACACCGTAGCACGAAATATCGCATTGATTTGCTCGCGAGGATTTGGTTAGGTTAGGTTAGGTTAGGTTAGGTTAGGTTAGGTTAGGTTAGGTTAGGTTAGGTTAGGTTAGGTGGAAAAAAATTACATTTTTGTAATCAGAAAAATTATAAAAATAAAAATTATTATTCATAATATAAATCTAAATAAATAAATTTTAAAATTATTTATTTAATAAAAATTATAAAAAAACGAATATTTATTTATTACAAAATATCGATTATAAAATTAAAAAATATGTTGTTTTACGTAAAAATATAAGTGATGTCATTTTAAATGCTATGCTATACTTACTAAATAATAAAATCCCACGCCGAAAATCGTAGTAAATAATCTCTAATTTTTATTTAAAATTTAATTTTTTAGTTAAAAAGCTAAAATATTTTTAAAAGACGAGAAGACCCTATAGAGTTTTATAATTTATAAATTAAAATATTTATATAAAATTTTAATATTATAATTTTATAAATTATTATTATTTTTTTTTTTTTTGCAAAAATTCTTATATTATTTATAATAAAATAAACACCAAAAAAAAATTAAGTTAAAATTAAGTTAAAACAAAACAAATATTAAATTTAAAAATATATGTATACAATACGACAAATATTCTACAATTATACAACTTTTTACAATAAAAATCAAATTAAATTTTCAGTGCTGAAAAATTTTCCAACTTTTCCCGCCACTCCCAAAACTTTTTTTTTCACGCGTCATGCAGTGCCTTGACTCCAAATTGCTTATGTCATTTAATATACCATGAACACTCATTTAACACTTTACCTATTGTTGATTGTGGAACGCGCGGTAATTTTTCATAAGCAATCCACAAATTATCAATATGCAATCACAATATTAAATGCTAAAATCACAGCACGCCGCAAACGGCAAAACACCGCAGCCAGCAATCAAAATGGCGTCCGTCGACCGTCAGCGTCAGTCAGTGATGACGTCATATCATGTCAAGTTCACTTAAGCAAGTTTGTATCAACTTAAAAACTAACTTGCAGATTCATCTTTGAATTAGAGCGGAAAACCTCTAAGACCATAACTAACGTGGTGATACCATCGTACGCAGTGTTGCCAATACAATATTATATAAATCATTGTTATAGTTAACACCTCCCCCCAATGATTTATATTAACAGAACTAACATTACGGTACTTCAAACATTACAATGAATAAGTCTTACTTATTACTAACAATACACTAACAATACACAATGCAAACTAAACTCTATTCCTTAGCTCTATTCCAATCCTAATTTGTGTACAAAATAATTATAAGAGGTTTTATTTAATGGTTTCGTAAAAATATCAGCTATTTGTTCCTTTGTAGGTATATACATAACACAAATTTCCTTACATTCTATTTTATGTTTAATAAAGTTGTATTTTACATCCACATGTTTCATTCTTTTTTGATCAGGATTACATACAGAAAATATTGTACTTTTATTGTCTTCATATATGGTAGTGGTATTACAAGTAACGTCTAACTCATTTAATAATTTCCTAATCCAACAAGCCTCCAGAGTGGTTTCATTGAGGGAGTATAACTCTGCCTCAGTAGTGCTTAAAGCTACAGTGCTCTGCTTTTTGCAACGCCAAATAACACTGTTATCAAATACTTTAAATAAATAACCAGTTATAGATTTTCTATCTTTATCTACAGCAAAACTAGCATCAGCATATCCAACTAGTGGTTCGGAATTACAATTCTTATTATATTTTAAATTATAATTAATGGTACCCTTTATATATCTTAAAACCCTTTTCAAACATTGCCATAACCTTTCTGATGGTCTAGATTGATATCTTGCTAAATATGAAACAGTAGCACACAAATCAGGTCTTGAACCTACTACAGCGTACATTAAAGAACCTATACAAGCTCTGCATTTATGCTCTAAAGAGTAATCAACCGTACAATCATCAAGATTAACATTAACCTCCATGGATGATTCACTAGTATTTGCTTCAGACATACAAAACTTTTTCAATATAGATTCTAAATACTCTTTCTGGTTAATATACAAACAGTCACTATCTTGAATAATATTAATACCCAGATATTTTAAATTTTTACATCCTAGATCTTTCATTTTAAATTCTGCGCTTAAAATTTCTTTAACATTATTTATCCTTGAATTGTCCTCACCAAAAATCAATAAATCATCGACATACAACAAAATGTAAATACCATCCCTAAAATATAAACAATAATCACTTTCTGCTCTTTGAAACCCTTTACTTTTCATAAAATCATAAAATTTATTGTACCAATTTTTTGAAGATTTTTTAAGACCGTAAAGTGATTTTTTCAATTTCAAGACATAATTTTTATTAATATTTACACCTGGTGGGGGCTTTAAGTATACAACATCATCAATTTCACCATGAAGGAAAGCACCTTTAACTACCATTTGATGAATTAAATAGTTCCTTTGAACGGCTAATGATAAAAGAATTCGGAGAGTTTGTAATTTCAAAATGGGAGAATAAATTTCGGTAAAACTACCTTCCTGTTGAAACCCCCTTGCAACTAATCTAGCTTTATATATATTACCCGCCTTTTTTGTAAAAATCCATCTACAATCAATTAACTTAGCATCGTTTGGTCTTTCTACAACTTCCCAAGTATTGTTATCCTCTAAAGATTTAATTTCTTCATTTACCGCTTCATACCACCTATCTTTATCATCATAAGAATCTATATCACTATACTTTTCTGGGACATTACCATTACAACAAGATAAAAATGATGCCATTAATATATCACCTAAATCTGAATCATCAGTGACAAAATCTTGTAAATATTTTGGTTTAGTTTTCTTTCTTTTCTCCCTAGAATTAACATTATCTGTATCAGATTGTAATGACTCTAAATTATTATCAGAAGTTAAAATTTTCTCAGTGCCATGAGTTTGGGTTTTATCAGAAATTAAAGGAGTTTTGGTTTTCTTAGGACTACTACCACTATCCTTCTCCTTCCCATCCGAGATAGACTCCATGTCAATACTAATCATTTCAGGGGACTCTGAACATGTCTCTTCCCTAAACAATACGTTTCGTTCTATGCGTATCCTCCTTTCATTAGCATCCCATAATCTGTATCCCCCCGGAGCATACCCAACCATTTTCAATTTCACACCACGAGGGTCCAACTTCATTCGGAATTTTTGGGGAATATGGGCATATGCAGATGTCCCAAATATTCTAAAATTGGACACATTAGGACGTCTTCCCTCCCACATTTCAAATGGTGTAACATTAAGGGAAGCAGTGGGACTACGATTAGTGACATATACCGCATATCGTAGGGCCTCACCCCAAAGCTCTTTAGTAAGCTGTGAATCTAACAATAATGCACGCGCCTTTTCAGTCAGAGTATGATTCATTCTTTCAGCTACTCCGTTCATTTCGGGATTATATGCAGCAGTATACTGCAATACTATGCCTTTTTCATCACAAAAGGATTTAAAATTTCTAGAAATATACTCACCGCCATTATCTGATTTTAACTTTAATATACCATGACCAAAATGATTACTAGCATAATTATAATAAGCCTTAAAATATTCAAAAACCTCAAACTTGTCTCTTAATAAGTAAACTGCGGTGAAGTGGGTAAAGTCGTCTATGAAAGTAACAAAGTATTTATACCCGTCCCACGTAGAAGGGCTAACAGAACAAACATCGGTATGTACTAGTTCTAAGGGTTTCCTAGCCTTATACATTTTCCCATTAAAAGGAAGGCGTGTAATATTAGCAAGTATGCATGATTCACAATGCCTATTTTCAAATTTTTTTTCTTTCAAATCAGTTAAACCATCAACCATATTTTTATTTACTAAAGTTTTCAAACCACTATAGCTTAAGTGAGAAAATCGTTTGTGCCAAATTTCTACTGAACTATCATTGGTGTCTGATTTTGCACCATAATAACAATTATTAAATATTACTTCAAATTCTACAAAATAAAGGGATTCTAGTCTATGACCAACTATTATCAATTCATTGGTTTGTGAGAAAACTTTAATTTCCCCTTTATTGAAGATGACCTATAACCCTTCAATCGTGGAAAAAAATCTGTCAAAAATAGGAATCCAAAATCGCAAAAAAAATGGCGCCTGGCCCTACCCCCCTTTTACAAATAATATAATATTTTTACATCCAAACCATATTTTATGCTTTTGTAAAGAATTTTATAATATCTAATAAATTTTCAATCTATCAAGCCATCATAATATAGTATTTAGACTAATTTAATATTCTTTTCAGAAGTATATATTTTGAAAAATGTTTTTCTGACTATTTCACATGAAATAAATTTATATTTTGTTTTAATCTACTCAATGGAACCCTGATTTTAGACTCTTACATAAACAAACCCATCGTTACTACTCGAGATGTTTATAAAAACAGGTCATAAATCTTACCGTCCCGAACCCGAAAAAATGAGTTTCGTATTACCAACAAGCAAACTTCGTCATTAGAGCTTTACAAATAAAGTTCAAAATGGCCGCGGCCGGCAGAATATGGCGGTTACCTGCTAACTTTTAACTCTTTGTTTTAGAAACGTAAGAAATACTATCGATAGAAATAGTCTTGTAGACGTTGTGTATTAACTTCTATATGCGTTTTACGTAATTAATTTACTAATATATGAAGCAAATTTCGTTCAAAACACTTATTATACACACAACATTTTTCTCAACTTTCACAAGTTATTACGATGTATTTCTTGCAAATGATTATCTTAAATTACTTAATATTACTAAAGTAAACTATTTTACTACTTACATTCGTTAAATCCATCAATTATTTCACAAAAAACACACAATATGACAGAACACACACGAAAAAATTCACGATTTTCTAACACAGATTATTATTATATATTTGTAGACAGATAAGCGTCTTAGAAGAGTTTGACGGCTCACGAATTGACATTTGATGGGACAGCTAGCGCCATCTAGAATTGGTTCGATTAAAACTCCATAGGTGTGTATGTGTGCGTTTATGTTTGATGTGTGTATTAGGATATTATGGGGATAGGATATCCTTGTCAGATTTTTATGTTTCAATAAACTTGAATTTGTAAAAACTGAGTTTGTTATGTTTAGTTCACATAACAATACCCAATTTTCACAAAAACAAAGTCTTTGAAACATAAAAATCCGACAATATAAAACAAATAAAAACAAAATTTTGACGAATATGATTATTTATTGTTTTTACTTTTTGGTCAATATAAAGTCCCTGCCACCGGTTCGCTGACCCACCCACCGAGAAGAACCGGCGTAAGAAACTCGGTGAGTCTATTTTTTTAAACAAACAATGCTAGAATACATACATCATACACACTCTGTTTAGATTCAATTAAATTCGTAAAATAAAAGTTAAAAAATTTTGTTATGCATCACTCAATCAAAACTAATTATTTACATTCAATTGAAATTAAACTGAGTTTACAACGTTACATTCATAACACTATTCAATCAAGTGTTTTAAAATAGTTACAGAAATGTTATAATTATTCGTAATAACGGATTTTTTGTTAATCTGGCTCAATCCATAATTATTTACTGCTAAGATTTAGAAAAATATATATTACGTTATACATGTTTGTACAATTGATAATAAATAGTCTGAAGATTTTTTTTAACAATCTATCTGCAGTTTGCATTTTATCCGTTTAATTTTTTTAATGAAGAATATTATAAATAAACTAATTATTTACATTCAATTGAAATTAAACTGAGTTTACAACGTTACATTCATAACACTATTCAATCAAGTGTTTTAAAATAGTTACAATAATGTTATAATTATTCATAATAACGGATTTTTTGTTAATCTAGCTCAATCCATAATTATTTACTGCTAAGATTTAGAAAAATATATATTACGTTATACATGTTTGTACAATTGATAATAAATAGTCTGAAGATTTTTTTTAACAATCTATCTGCAGTTTGCATTTTATCCGTTTAATTTTTTTAATGAAGAATATTATGAATAAACTAATTATTTACATTCAATTGAAATTAAACTGAGTTTACAACGTTACATTCATAACACTATTTAATCAAGTGTTTTAAAATAGTTACAAAAACGTTATTAATTATTCATAATAACGGGTTTTTTGTTAATCTAGCTCAATCCATAATTTACTGCTAAGATTTAGAAAAATGTATATTACGTTATACATGTTTGTACAATTGATAATAAATAGTCTGAAGATTTTTTTAACAATCTATCTACAGTATGCATTTTTTCCGTTTGATTTCGTTAATGAAGAATATTACGAATAAACTTATTATTTATATTCAATTGAAATTAAACTGAGTTTACAACGTTACATTCATAATACAATGAAAATCGTTGGAGCTGATTCCGAGATTTAAAGATATATCGTTTAAAGATATTATAAGATAACGGGTTTTTGTTAATCTAGCTCTATCCTTAATTTACTGCTAAGATTTAGAAAAATATAAATGTTATACATGTTTGTACAATTGATGATTGTATTATTGTAATATTCTTCATATTACGAATAATAAAAACTAAGGAAACGTAACACCCACACTTCAACCGTTTTGAATTTAGTTCCTTTTCGTACACTAAAATATGACAATAGCATCATGTATGTATTCGGTTCTAATTTTGTAGACTCATGGATTTTTAGGGTTCCGTACCCAAAGGGTAAAAATGGGACCTTATTACTAAGACTTCGATGTCTGTCCGTCTGTCCGTCCGTCCGTCCGTCTGTCTGTCTCCAGGCTGTAACTCAAGAACCGCTATAGCTAGACTTCTGAAATTTTCACAGATTGTGTATTTCGGTTGCCGCTATAACAACAAATACTTAAAAAAATAATAATACTTAAGGGTGTCTCCCATACAAGAAACGTTATTTTTTCGGCCTTTTTTGCTCTATATAAAAAATGGCAACAGGTAGGCACTTTATATTTTCACGAAGGCCCTTATTGTATGTCTACGTCAATAATTAATTAAATAAAATAAAAATTTAAGGGGTGCTCCCATACAAGAAACAATGTTTGCCTATTTTTGCTCTCTAACGGTAAGGAACCCTTCGTGCGCGAGTCCAAATCGCACTTGGCCGATTATTTTGATACAGTCATCCTTCCTTAGGTTTTATTATCTGTAAGAATAATATATTATTCTATTCAGTAGCGCATTTGATGCGTAGGTCCGCTTCGGCGTTGTCATCCTTTCTCCAAATCAGTATTCATCTCCTCCCATATCAAAACTGTTGGTTTCGTTTTCTGCATGTCACTGTAAAATTAAAATGATTTATTTTAACGTACTGTTATAATATTTGTTTTTTAAATAATACCTTATCTAGACCCTAGAAAATAACTTCAAAAATTATTTTAATCGCCAAATCTCACGGAACACATCGTTTGCGTCTGACCCGCACTTGGTAGATTTTTTTTATTTATGCCCTAGTGCCTAGACGATAGCTATTAATATACTTTAATCCCTCGATCGTGGGAAACGAGACACAATAGATATTCTTTTTTTTCGCGGCCGCATGTGGCCGCTTGGGGCTTGATGGGTTAAAATAAATTATAAATATGCTGCTTACCTTTTTATTTTATTTTCGATACAGCTCACAACGCCCACAATTGAATTGCAAAAAGTGCCACTGATAGCACCTTTTAACACTGAAAAATTTAAACAAGAAATTAAAAAAAAAAAACATAAAATAAGCATGTTCAAGGAATATTTTTTTATGTTCTTTCGTTAATATCAGGAAACTTCAGGCAATATTCAATACTTATAATTATTATGTGCCTGGTTTTTTAGGGTTCCATACCCAAAGGGTAAAAACGGGACCCTACTACTAAGACTTCGATGTCTGTCCGTCCGTCCGTCCGTCTGTCTGTCTCCAGGCTGTAACACAGGAACCGCTATAGCTAGACTTCTGAAATTATTACAGATTATGTATTTTGGTTGCCGCTATAACAACAAATACTAAAAACAAAATTAAATTAATAATTTATTGTGGCTCCCATACAACAAACGTGATTTTTTCGGCCTTTTTTGTTCTTCATCAGTAATGGCAATTGGTAAGCGCATGATATTTTCAAGAAGCTTGATTGTATGTCTACTTCAATAACTCATAATAATATTAAAATAAAAATTTAAGGGGGGCTCCCATACATAAAACACAATTTTTGGCCTATTTTTGCTCTATAACGGTACGGAACCCTTCGTGCGCGAGTCCAACTCGCACTTGGCCGATTTTTTATTAATATTTAATGCGTTAAGTATAGTCTGTCAAAAAAGTGAAGAAATTAAAAAGTGGCAACATCGTAATGTCATCCCTTTTTTCTTAGATTAATTTGAACACTACGATGTTGCCACTTTTTAATTTCTTCACTTTTTTGACAGACTATACTGACGCATTAAATATTAATTTAAAAAAGTACTAGCTCGATATACCCACCGCAGCCGCGCTGGTCCAACGATTTTAGAAATTTTTACTTATAAAATAGTTATTTTTAGAAAAGACTGCTTACCTTCGACGTTTCTTGTCGTCTGTTTTGATGATTAACTACAACTGCATGCGTTGTTTTTTTCATCCCACGAAGAAGGATGCACGATGATATTAAACGAATCGCCCACAAATTACACTGGAAAAAAAAACGTTTAAATCTTTGTTCGCTGCAAAAATAAATAAAAATCAACATGAAACATTACACTTCCCTCGGCAAGCAAGCTCTCACTCACTTGAGACATTATAGTCTTAAGACACAGCTATACAAATCACATGAAGATTTGTGTAAGTCTGTCTAAAGACAGACTTACACAAATCTTCATGTGATCCTCAAGTGAACAAGAGCCGTTTTCTGCTTTGAACATCTTCTGCATCTCTCGAAGAAAACTGTAACAAAAATCAGAATGTTAAATGGATTCAATACTCAACGTAAGAAAGTTATCTGACATGGTGATCTAGTAAAAAAAATATTAATAAACTTGTATTTCAAAATTGTAGGCTAAGAATTTTTATACTTGAAATTTAATATATTATGTCAGATAAGTTTCTTGCGCTGCTTATAAGTCCGACTGCATGAATTTTGTCACTTTATTATGCTAGATACCTATTATACAATAAAAAAATTAACAGAATTTTCGTGATATGTATAATGGAGGCACTTCACATGGCTATTTGTATTTGCGTATTTGATGTATTCGCCAAACAATCACCATGTGTAGCCGGTATGTTGGACAAATATTGGCCTTATTTGCCTATTTGACAAATATGACCAATACACAATACACGTATCCGTACCTTTCCACCACAAAAGAGTCAAATAGGCATGTTTAACAAAATCAAGTAAAAGTTTAGTTTTTGACGTCCATGTGTGGAAGGCCGTATTTGCCTTTATTTGCTTGTTTGTGTATTCGTAAAGTACATTATGTGAATAAATGATTTGATTTGTGATGGTATGATATTAAATTATTACTGGACTCAATAATATTAAGATAATTTATAAAGTCATATACTTACCAACTGGTAAATGAAGTTTTGGAACTTCGGTTCTTTTAAGGCGACTCCCAGCACCATACTTTGCTTTTGCTTCTGGTTCAAAATGTCTATCGCAAACTCTATATTTGCGATAGTCGAAATTTTCCTTATCAAATTTGCTTGGGATGAGTTCCAACCAAGCTCTATATACTAAAGGAAATTTCGGTGACGGAAATCTATGTACGGTCTTCGATCCTAAAAAAATATGGATTATGAATATCATACAATCATATGATAGAATCAATCAGTCTTGTAGAATAAGAAATCTAGTAGGTATTGTATACTACGTAGTATGTAATACTATGTATTACGTAGTGTGAAATACTATATTATATTATGTGTATTCTTAAAGGTAAAACGAACAAATTTTGCTGATCTGATTTTATTTACAATTAAATACCGTTTATTATTATAATACGAGGTAGCGAGGTTATGAAATTTATATTTATGTTTATATTCCAATACTTACTTTCCTTTCGCGAGCAGCCAAAAATGCAATAACTACTCATTCTGATTAAATAATATCACTGTTAATATAAAATTAAGAGCAATAGACTTTTTTGGAAAAAAATATTTAGAAATTTAGGACCATATTTTTTTTTTATTTATTTATTCGTGACCATGGATACAATTCCTTCAGCCGTAAAAACAAATAAATTATAAAATTAATTAGAATACATAACATTAGAAACATATAACGTTACAACTTACAAGACATTACATAGGTATTTAAATACTTAAATTAAACAAACTTATGACATTTATAAATACGAATGAGACATGAGTCATGACATTTCAAATATAAACTAAAAAAAAACAATTAGGTACATAAATTTAACAAATATAACCTAGAAATTAGAGCTCTAAATTTCTTATTAGGTACTAAATTTTTCCTATAGTATTTACAATATACTTATAAATAGGGTGAAAGTAAATAGTGTTTCTTAATAGATCTTGACTGAGGCGGGGGACACTTAAAGAGTTCTGTTCAGCTATTTCTTTGATCATGTCAACAAATATAGATCTCTGTATGGCAAAGACTGGACACTTAAAAAGCATGTGATCGATGTCTGCGTTTTCTTCAGAGCAATGTGTACAGTTACTATAATTTACTATGTTCATTCTGCTGAGATGTGAGGGAATTAGGCAATGTCCAAAGCGCAAACGATTAATACTAGTCACAAACTTTATCCACATAACCAAGCCTACTGTACCATGGTGATATCGGTAAGTCTCTTTGTATTTCCGAATACCATTTTCCTTTAGTTTCTGTTATTTTCTTCCAATATTCTATCCATAAACTTTTTACTGAGCTTTTAATTTGTGGATAGAAATCCGTGAATGGGACTTTAAAAGTTCCTGAAATGTCCACATCATGTTCCCTACGAGTCACTTGGTCAACAATTTCATTGCCTAATATGCCACCCACACTAATTCTATATTCTTTTCAATCAATTTTCTAAAAAAATATCTTATTCTAAATATAATATACTTAATTTTGTTTATAACACAAACTTTGGTTACAAATAGAATTTAGTACGCTTTTTGAATCACTAATAATTAAAATATTTACATTATTTACATTAGTATAAACATATGTCAAAGCAGCTAATATTGCCCAAGCCTCTGCTGTGAAAATACTGCAACTTTGTGGCATTTTAAAACATTTGCTCAGTTTAATTTGTGGGTCATAGTATGCAGCTTTAACTTCATCGCTTTTGGAACCATCTGTATATATTGTGTAAAAATCTCTTTTATCCTGTAAAAATTGTACAAAGTCAAATTTATTTGTAACGGAGTTTAAATGACACTTAATAGTAAAATAGTTAATTGTAATCTCATAAGGATACTGATAAATTGGCCACTTATTACTCGTATACATATTTTTAGCACATTTTTTTGTTAAAAACATAATTGTTGGTATTTCAGGTAAAGAAGCAGAAATGAGATCATTACATGTAATAATTGGTGAAGCTGACCCTACAATTTCTACAGGATGCAACAATTAGTTCACTATAAAATTGTTATCACAGGATAACTGTTTAAGACAAAATCTCTCAGCCTTTTTTCTCTTCTCAGCCAAAATTGTAAACGGCGCAGAGACAATGAAGGTATACAATTTTCTATTTCCATAGACACAATAGGGGTAGTGCGCATGGCACCACTTATTATTCTTAAACCCATATTCTGTATAACATCTAATTTCCTTAGTAATGTTATATTTGCATTCATATAAGCTAATGAACTATAATCAAAATGACTTCTGACTATGCTTTTGTACAACATGTTAAGAGTTTTTGGGTCTGAACCCCAAAATGTTCCTGCCAAACTTCTCATTACATTTATGCTTCTCATAGCATTCTGGCATACATAGTTTATATGTTTATTAAATTTAAGTTTATTATCAATAATAACTCCTAAAAATCTGTGTTGATTCACAACGGGAATTCTGTCATTATTATAAGTTATATTTACAGACTGTGCAGGTACATCTTTACTAAATATTAACACCGAACTTTTTTCTGAACTAATTTCTAATTTTAAAATATCCTTGTAATAATTTTGTAATTGAGCTAATGCCCTATTTATAAGAATGGTAGCTGTATTTAAGTTTTTATTTACACAGTAAAAAAGCAAGTCATCAGCAAATTGCAAAACTTTTACTCCAAGTATATTTACAAATTTAAGTATTTGAGATGTATAAAAGTTATATAGAGATGGTGATGTCGTAGCACCTTGCATTGTGCCTTTATTATGCAATTTATTATTGAATTTGACATAGACTTTTCTGTCATATAAAAATTTGTATATCCATTTTAAAGTTTTTACCGGAAATCCTAGTTCTTGTAAAACTTTTATTAACACTTCAATGTTAACACTATCAAAAGCAGCTTTTACATCTAAAAATACACACACAGCACTACAGTGACTTAGTTTTGCCTTTTTTAAATCCTCTATAAATGATACAAAGCTTCCAGAACAACTTTTTCCTTTCCTAAATCCGAATTGAATATCCGGTAAAAAGTTTTGTGATTCAGCAAAGTAATCTAATCTTAGTTTTAACATGTTTTCAAAGAGCTTACCTAAACATGATGATAGGGAAATGGGCCTGTAGGAAGTTGGATTACCAGCAGGTTTATTTGGTTTTAAAATAGGAATGACACATTGAGTTTTCCATGACTCTGGTATTACTAAACTATCCCATAATCTATTATAAATATTTAAAAGTATTTCTATGGCATTAGGGTGTAGTTTCTTAATTAAAATATATGGTATACTATCCAAGCCTGGTGTTGTGTCTTTTCTACTTTTTAAAGATATGTACAATTCGCTTAGTGTAAATGGCTTATTAAGAAATGAATTACTTTCATCTTAAACGGCTTGATCAAAAATAGTCTTTAAATTACTTTCATTTATCTGAGACTGATCTGTGATTTTATTCAAAAAGGATGGTACCCAATTATCATTTAAATACCTATTATGGGAGGTACCTATTCTCCTAAATCTTTTAATGTATCCCCATATTCTAGATACTGGTGTCATTCTATTAAAACTACTACACAAGTCATGCCATGATTTAACCCTTTCCTCCCTTAATATTCTTTTCTTTTGAGCATCTAACTTTTTATAAGTAATAAAATTGTCAATACTGGGTGAAGATCGATAATTTATTAAAGCTTCCTTGGACTTTCGAACTGCATCTTCACATTTTTGGTTCCACCAAGGAGCTGGTTTTCTCAATGGCTTTGAAATTGGCTTTATATTTTGTTTTGGTACTGTTACTGATCTTAGATTACTTAAAATACTGACAAAACTATTGTATAACTGAAGTGGTTCTAAATTATTATTATCTACATTTAATTCTGAAAAATATGTCTCTGATAACTTAAAATATTTATTCCAATCTGTTTTACTGTAAATATATTTTTCTTCCACAGGACGAACTTCATATATTGAGGGCTGTACATTAATAGTTACCTGAGTTGGATAGTGGTAGCTGCCCATTGGATCACTGTGGACAAGCCATTCGCAAAGAGGAGCTAAAGAAGGATTAACAAGAGTTAAATCAATTGCAGATGGATTTCTATTTGGTGCCTGAACTGTTGTGACACTGCCATCGTTCAATATACACATGTCAAATTCATCTATGATGTTAAACAAACTGTTACCTCTGTTATTGTTTGAGTGGCATCCGAATAAAATGTGGTGTGCGTTAAAGTCTCCCATGATGAGACATGGCTTAGGAGTTTCAAGTAATACTTTTTTTAATTTATTTGTATCAAACCTGTTATTAGGTGGGCAGTACACACATAAAATGTGTATTGTTCCTATTGTAGTTTCTAATGATATACAAATATTTTGAATACTTTCGTAAAAAGTTGTATTTACAATTTTGTATTTGAGGTTTTGTTTAATGAGTATACCTACTCCATTATGTGAATTTAATGAATCTTTACGTATGAAATTATAAGGTGTAAAATCTGGAATTATACTTGAACTCCTAAGCCATGTCTCATTTAACAGACATAATATGTCTATATTGTGATCAAAAAGAAATGTTTTAAATAAGGCTCTTTTATCCTGCAAGCTTTGTATATTAAATTGTGCTATATTTAAATATGTATCCATTATGTGATTAAATTAGATAATAGTATATCTTTAATTCTTTTATTCGTGACTGGAGTATTGTTATTACCGAGGATTACAAGAGACTTAACTAAGGCATTCATTATAATGTCATTATTCAAAATTTGTTCTACATCGAAATTTGTTTTAGTGTTACCAGCAGTATTTACATTAATAGGTTTAGAAATAGCTGGAAAAGATTTGGGTCAGTGAGCAACGGAACACTACTCACCACAGTGGCATAGCTACGGTTAACATTCTGATATTTGGACTTCTTTTCCTGCATTTTCTTCTGTTTCACTGGACAGTCTCGTGAGATGGCCAAATGATTTCCGCTACAGTTGAGGCATACAATTTCTTCTACATCACATTCTTTGTATGAGTGCCGTCCAGCACATGAGGAGCACATTTGCTCTCCTCAGCAAACTTTGGCAGAGTGGTTGAACTTGAGGCATTTGAAGCATTGTAATAATGGTGGTATGTATAAATGTACTGGATACCTGAACATTTGTATGTAGGCGTATTGAGGTAAAATTGTACCAGCGAAGGTAACTGCTATTGTACCCAATGGAGTAAGTTTCCCTTCAACTTTCTTAAAAAATTTTTTAATTGAAATCACTTCTGTGTCGCATGCAATGTTTTTGTATATAACTTCATTGGACAGATCCTTAACACATATTTTATAACACCAGTAATTTCCGACTGGTGGGCCGGTACAAAGGCTTTTAGTTTATTTTTTGTTAAAAAATGATCCATTTTTAAGAAGTTGAACATTTTCCGTGAATAATTTGGTCAAAGCAATGGGATTTTTGTTTCCCAATTTTTCATTGTTTATCGATTCTACATACACAACGCAATCGCTACTATAGTTCTCCGGGAATTGCCTTTTATAATTTGTCTTTGTAAACATTCTATAATCCACTGTACAGCTATCGATAGCATCCAATTTTCTTTTCTTAGAAGTATCTGCGGGGGCCGGACCCCCGTCGCTATCTACACTCATCTTATTTTTAAATTATTTAACACTATTGAAAAAGTACTATTTACAACTATATTACAGTAATATTACTGGAAAATTAATTTTTATAAAGCAGAGAAAATTTTGAACACCCGCTCTTTTCGACTTCCCGCCAAAAAGTCCCTTAGGACCATAACTAACGTGGTGATACCATCGTACGCATTGTTGCCAATACAATATTATATAAATCATTGTTATAGTTAACATATTTTTCCATGCATAAATATATGCAATGCTTAAGGCGGGATTATAGGCAACTGACATTTTAGAATTTGCTGAAAACAAGCTCAATAGATGGCACTCGATAGGTACATATGTATTTAGTTTTCAAGCCGTCGTTGATTTCAATAAATTTCAGAAATAATGTGATCACGTGGTAAACTCGACATACAGACTAATGATTAACAGAGAGGCCATGTTCACAACTAAACGAAATCTTTAATGAATTTTGTATTATAATAAAATTATGGATTATTTTAGTATGTTTGTTCTGTACTCACGATCATGAAAAAAAAAAAAGTATTTCCTCACTGCTGAGGTTATTTTATGACTTTATAATATGGTTCAAATATTTTTTGTGCTTGGGTTTATTGCAATACCTACCTTTAATAAATAGGATGTAGACCCATGACGATTACTTGTACCTGACGCTGCAGCATCCTCTGGAATCTATATAACACCCGCCCTCCACAAGTTCAAAAACGATAACTCTTGCAATACAGGTAACGTTTTTGACCCACTTGACAAATTTTTAATGAATAGTAGATTATATTCATTATTGTTATGCAGATCATATTCATATTTTCTTTGTCGTTTTTAAGGAATCTGTTCCCAAAAGAGACCCTTGGCCCAGTAAGTCTTAGCTTCGCTGTCTATCCGTCTGTCTATCTCCAGGCTGTATATCAAGTAACGCGGTAGCTAAAGAGAGCTCAAATTTTCAATTATGTATTTATGTTGTCACCATAACAACAAATAGAAACAAAATAAAATAAATATGTTAAGAGGTCTGAAACATTCAAAACAAAAACGCGATTTTTAGGCCTTTTCTGCTCGACATCAATAATGGCAACCGGTAAATGTTTAAAATATTTACGAAATACCTCATTATAATATTATTTAAACTTTAACAAAACTAATACTTAGATTTGTCAAAGTTTAATACTTAGATTAGAATAGTCTGTCTGTCATTTCATGCATAAACTACTGAACCATTTTTTATAAAATTTGGTGAAGAAAGGACAAAGGATACTTTTTATTCTGAAAAAATTAACGGTTCCCATGCCATGAACGATTTTTTGAAGAATTTGCATCGAGATAGTGGCTATCAATTTGTTCTAGTAGCTGTTTGACACGACATTTGACACGAAAGACCCTGCGGCTACATAGCGTCAAACATTTAATAAAGAATTTTAATAAAGAATTAGAAAGATAAAATATATGGTATTTATGCCAAAATCTTCATTTATGATACATTGAAGTTATAAATGTTCATCTCTGAGTACGGCAGTTACAATATTATTTTTCTCCTGTTTATTTTTGCTAACATAATTAGAATGAAAAATGGTAGTGAACAAGACTTATATTATTCCAACTTTCCAATAAACCAGTACATTACACCAGATTGTCGTGAGTAAAAAATTAATAATTGCATAAAATGTAATTTCTTTGCTCTCTACTTTTAAGTGTCGTCGTGATTTTTATTCACAAAATATTATATTTTTGATAAAATCAAATAAGGTTTAAAGGTTTTTCATTTCGATCAATATTATTTTTTGTGTAAAGAATGGAATTCACATGTTCGATAAAATTGTAGTTTAACATAATATCGTATCAAAATCATAGTGTATCTATGAATTTGGATCTATCCGCTTGATAATATTATTTTTACGATTTTACTCCAGTGCTAATAGTTAGGGAGCCCTAGAACAATTTTTTGACGTGATAACGTCTTATAATTCGATATGGGACGCGCGCCCGAAAAACATGACAGTTCATGCGGCGTTGCCTCGCTGACAGCTCTGAGGCGTTCCATTTATCCTCTCAGCAACCGTACTCAACCCACCTGGGCCGCTCTCTTTGTTTCGATTATATTACGTATTTCGATGACTTAGAGAATACTTTTGTATGAAGAAGTTTGGTTAGTTATGACCTTTGATACATTGACCACACTCTGAATGAAAAATAAATAAACAATCTGTGAGCTATTAGTATTATTTCGGCTATTTAAAATTGTGCTCTATTTACTACTTGTCAAGGTATGACTTGTGCTTTGTTCGAAGATTTTACTGGATTTCACGAATGTATGTAGGTAGCGTTTTGTATTGCGAATAGTTTATTTTACTCATTATAAATATTTTTAGACAATCATTTTAAAGAAATACATCGAAATAATTTTAGGTTACAGTCGAAAAAGTTTGTTTCTATTTATAGAGATTCGGAAGCGAGGGTTAAGGGGTTAAGGATAGTTGAACGTGACAACGTCATACGTTGTCACGTTCAACTATCGTCAGTAAACCGACTTTACAGACAACCGATTTTTTTGATTACTAACAAGCTAATTTTTGTGAGTAGCTTCATTTTGATAAGACAAACAACTTTTTTATCTGGGAAAAACCTTCCGTTTTAGGGTACCGTAGTCAACCAAGTTTTGTTAATTACAGAACCCTAAAACGGAACCCTAACCAGCTGATTTTTTGTATATTGGTAGGTTAATTGTTATATAATTTAAGAGTAACATTGTTCTATAAATTGAACAATCCATATTTTAGGACCATCAAATCAAATTATGAAATCCTTTCTATCTCTGTTAGCTACCACTTTCAAGATTTTTTCGCAGATAAAAAAGTTGTTTGTCTTATCAAAATAAAACTACTCACAAAAACTTAGCTTGTTAGTAATAAAAAAATGTTCTAGGGCTCCTTGACTATAAGATGTTAGGTATATCTTTCTATTGCTATGGATTGGACATGTTCGATAAAATTGTTGTTTAACATAATAATATCATTATCATTTTACAATGTTTTAACACATCCCTCAAAATGTGTCTCTGTGTTGAGACACTCTGTTCGTTATTATCCGACTTAGCTGTGATTTTTGCATTTATGACTTTCAAACCTACCAAAAACGTATAAATGATCGTTTGGCGAATGTAAATTATCAAATATATATCAATAAGATACCTAATAAGGTAGTCTCTCACCAAATATTAGGTTACAAAACAATATTGTAATATTTGTAAACCAAACATATTGCCTTTGTTCTGAAATAAAACCCAGTTTACTTACCAGTGATCAAGACGTCATCTTACGACGCCGCACTGTATTGTACTGGTATTCCACTAGTAAGACAAGTGTAACGTATTATAATCACATCACAATAAACACATTTAAGTATACGACAATACACTGGCAAATATTTCGAAACGAATCAACAGTATGGGACCACGACGATTCTAGGCTTAAGGAACTCTGGCCAGTATACGGGGATATATTTGTGAACATACTCTAGTTTTTCTGTAATAGACAATCAGTCACTGAAAGACAGATTTCACTGCAGATGTCATTCAATTATTATCCATCAAAAAGCCTGTGGAATTGTTATGGCAAATATTGAAAGCAGGCGTTGCATTCGAAAATCAATAAATCGTTCGACTTTGTGATCAAAACGATTTATCTTTATTATTGTTATTATATATCAAAAACGAAGCTGACCATAACCTTCGAAATCATAATTTAAACATTTTTGTATAAAAATATTTTTTCCTACGTTTATTTTCGCTGAATTCTAGTCGAAATAAAATTTTGAAAATAGTATTCTTTATTACTCTTTTTTTAGTGGTAAATGGATTTAAATGAAAATTCTAAGCTGACTGGGGCCTTGGTAAGGAACGTAACAAACCTACAAAAAATGTTTAAATGTTTATAATTACTTCTGGTCAAAGTTCTAGTGAAAATAAAAACACGAAATTTCACTAGTCCTCGTTATATGCGGCCTTAATATGAGTAATACTTTATTTTGTTATACATTGTATAATCAATTTTATCATGTATTATTGAGGAAATACTTTTTTCATGTTCGTGAGTACAGAACAAACATATTAAAATATTACATAATTTTATTATCATACAAAATTCATTAAAGATTTCGTTTACTAAGTTGTGAACATGGCCTATCTTATAATCATTAGTCTGTATGTCGAGTTTACCACGTGATCACATTATTTCTGAAAATTATTGAAATTAACGACGGCTTGAAAACTAAATATGTACCTATCGAGCGCCATCTATTGAGCTTGTTTTCCGCAAATTCTAAAATGTCAGTTGCCTATAATCCCGCCTTAAATGGAGAGAAATAAAATCAAAGAATTTCTGTCAATATACAGTGATTTTTTTTCGCTAACTTTATTTACTGTTTGGAAGTTAATGAGCAACTGAGAATATGATAACGTTTAGATACTGTGCATGATGCCGAAAGTCAAGTTTATTGCGGGCAAGGATAGTAAAGCGACAAAAAAACGTACACAGCTGCGCAGTTTTTACTAATATTAGTAACTGAAGAGGTACTTTTTATTACTCAATCGTTGTGATTTTTTCGTTATTGAGAGTGGGAGTGATGCTATACAGAGTGTATCATTGTATGGTAGACAAGCTAAACCAGTGGTCCCCAACCTTTTTTTTCATGCGGGCCACAAACATGTTTTGGTCTTGGTGTCGCGGGCCGCAACAAAAATTTTTTAGGGTTAAAAAATAACATTCTTCAAAATTAACGATTTTAAAGTGGAAAAAATTTAACGACTATCACGTAGACTATAGGTACGTTATTTTACCGGTGGGCGTGAATTTCAAAATTGTTTAACATCACGCGGGCCACAAATAAAGTCCCGGCGGGCCGCGGGTTGGGGATAGCGGAGCTAAACCAACCAAAGTCAAATGATTTCGACGCTTTAGATTTAAAGAGTTTGTCGCTAAATGGAGTGACGTTACATGGAGTTTACACTGTAATATAGGTGGCATAGGTAGTGAATTCTTCCTCTACTATGGCTAATTACTTCGACAAATCAAGCTTAATCAGTTATTACACTATTAGTTAAAAATTAATTATTAGTTATTACCTATCATCAATCAATATCTTCAGTACTCGCTTCTGATAAATTCGATGGTCTGGTCAACCTAGTCCCTACTCAACCTCAAGTGACTATAGTTAGTAGTTACCGGCCACCGCATCGGACTCAGCATCGGCAATTAATGGCAGATTCATGAATTTCATGATTGTAGTTTGTACCATCGAGGAAATTGATTCCTAGGCAGTTGACAGACCAATGTCATTTGGTCGGATCATGTCAATTCAATCATTCAATGTTAGGGAGGCGAATAGGGGAATTTTCGGTAATACTCGAGCGTGGCAGTTTAAGATATGAGAGATACCTTGGACCTAATAGAACAACCTTGTAAAGTATTTAGCTCTATATGTAGTGACGCGCGCCTAGGATAGACGATCAGATTAGTAAAAAAAATCGATAGTCTGAAATACTCGAGCGCGTCAGATTATGATATTGGGGGTTGATTTTAGTGATTTAAGACTAAATTTAACTAATCTGACGATAAGTCCTTGACGCCGCCGAGTTATAGGGTCGCAAACTTGTAAAAAAAAAACGTTAATCCGGCATTCTCGAGCGCGATTTTTTTTATTTTTATTTTGAAGAATATAATCTAAAACTTACTAAAAATACAAAATCTGCCGGTTTCCTCATGACCGGAAGTGTGGAGGAGCCATTTCGTCTTCCGAAAAACGCGTTGCGGCATATAAGTCGCGAACGATACATTTTACAAAAAAAAGTTTAAATAAACTAAAAAGGTAATTTTATTTTACACAAAAAAGGTCTCTTTACATTTTTGTCCAAAGCTAAAACTTTTTGACTTGAAGCATCATAAAAACTCAAACTCCCGGTTTTTTGAGTATATCTCGAAAACTGAGGGTGTTAAAAAAAATTGATATGAAATAACGATGATTAAATTATGTGACTTTTGTTATATCTAATTTTTTTTTTCTAAAGCTTCTCGACAATTTTCGTGGACTCGGAAAAAGTTACACGTATCTGTATACAAAAGTATTATTAACATGTACAGTTTCATGTATGTATATTATTCAATAGCCTGTTGATCCTCAAATTATTTTTTGGACGTACCGTAAGCAAAACGAAGTGAAAAACTGAAGCAAAAAAGAGGAATTTGCCATAAACAAGTAATACAGACTGATTTCCGGTCAGATTAAGAGAACCCACCAACATTTTTGTCAGATTAAGAAAATATGCTTTCAGGATACCGAGATAAACCTCCCCTATGAAAATCTGACGCGCTCGAGTATTTCAAAAAAACTTTTTTTTTTTGCATTTTCAAAAATTCATCGTAACTTATCGTCACGCCGAGATCGTCAGTTTTTTTAAAGGGAGCTAGCTTCCTTGGGGCCTACTTAACACCCCTTCCGAAAATCTGACGCGCTCGAGTAAATTTTTTTTTGCATTATTGACTACTTTATATGCCTACCCCCACCACGCAAACCGGCAGATTAGTATACCGATGTTATCAGAGGCACTTGGGGCATACGTAGTATGAATATCTGACGCGCTCGAGAATGCCCAAGTAACTGTTTTTTTTTTAACATTTTTGAGAAACCGTACACGCCAAACCCACCGCTAAAATGGTTTTTACCATACGAGCTTTTCTTTTCGAAATTATTTTATCTTTCGATTTTGATAGGTCTCGACGGCGCCGTTGAATTACACCATTTAGCTACCTCGCCTCCCTAACCATTAATAATTAACATTGAATGATTGAATTGACATGATGACAAACCCAGCCAACAGATCACAATTATTGTGATCTGTTGGCTGGGTTTGACTTAACGCGACCAAACTACGTAGGTTTCCCATCTGCCTAGAAATCAACTTCTCTGATAGTATAAACTATAAAGACCCAATGTAGCATTTATGAATGCAGCTCACTGATCTCCATACTGTATTTAAATTAAATGGAGGTGGTGTGACCAGGTGACCACTTTCAGTAGATTTCTACTTTTTTGGTAGATTTGAGGCAAAGAAGCGTCCATGTCACAAATTATGAAAAATGATAAAAATTGTATAAAAATGTTAAAAAAGAATATGATGATGATGAAAATAAATAAAAAATTGCTAAATTTTGTAAAAAAATGTTTTATATTACATCTCAACCACTTAGAAAATTGTATTTGTAACTTAGTAGATTTTGAGTAAAATTTAAAACAGGGTTTGGTAGATTTTGGTAGAATGAGGCATTTTCTTATTTTCTTAATTTGAGTGTCAAACAGCTTCCAGCTTAGTAACTAGATGGCGTATAGGTAGACAACTATCGGTAATACCAGGGAATACCATCAATAATTGCTACAAAACTGGGCAAAAGAATGTAAAACTTGATACATTTCAATTTGAAAAAGACGCAATAATATTCCAATGAATAGGATAATAAAGTTATAATAACGATGTTTTAGTTAAAACTCACGGAAGAAATAGGATATTTACCGATATTCACACCAAATGTCACAGGAATTATACATTTTGGTTTTGACAACATCTTACCTGCACTTTTGCAAGATAACGGATATTTAATGGCTAATATTTTACCAATAATGAACATCAAAAGCCCAAATAACACAATTTGGGAAAAAATAATAAAAACCACACCAACAATAAAAAGTAGAAGAAGTTTGAAAGTGACATGTTCTTCTTCTTCTTTTTAAAAATGGCCCCGTAGTGAGTCGCCAATGTCAAAGTGGTTGATATTATGACTCTGCTTTATGATGGGTTGGCTTTATGAAGAAACGAGGTATAATCCCGCCAAAACTCTCTTTCAGTTGTCAGTTTTCAGTTTGACAATTTGCGTGTTCCTTAACTGTTACCAGTATTCTGGCCTAATCGCTTAGGCCAATGATCGCTTAGGCGTACCTGTGCTCTTCGTGACTTGACAGTACACTGATATTTTTTGTAAGCACAGACCGTATGTAGTCAGTGATGCCTACCTGCATATAATTTCAGATCGGTGGGGAACCAATAGAAAATCTAGAAGTGTCTATCGTCGCGCCGTCTGGTGGAGATTAAAAATAAGAAAACATCTCATTAACAGATATTTCTGGTAGATCGTGTGATAAAAAAGTGGTCACACTTATGGAGGTCAATAGTCGTGTTCGTTTGGTTTTTCAACTGCGCATGCGCGGCTTTTTGTGTGTCAGTGGGAGTGTCATATTCTAAAATACCTATCAATTTCTATCAGATTTTAGAAAATCTGACAGGTATTTTAGAACATGACAAGGTATTTTAGAATATGACACTCACACTGACACAAAAAAGCCGCGCATGCGCAGTTGAAAAACCAAACGAACACGACTAGTGATGCTGCTGCTACAAACTAAGGTAAGGTAACTGTGTTCCTAATATGTACTGCGACCACTGCACAGTGCTAGCACTGTAGAAAAATCGTTCCGTAATGGAGTTGCAGTACACTGCCGCAGTACCCTAGTGACATATATGACGTCATCAATCGTCGCCATATTGTACTGTGAGTACTGGCGTTTTCGAGGTAAGGCACTCGCAGTACTTTGATCACGTGATCAGTCAACTGTCAAAAGTCAAGTGTCAAAACCACTCGAGTGTCTAACGTTTTAAAACAATACCTACAGTTTAATCCCAAAGTTATAAATTTCTGTAATTAATTTGGATTAATAATAATAAAACACTAGAAGAATTGCAAAAATTAACCTTATTAGACTGTGTTGAAAATGTTCAATACGAGCTGTCAAAAATGCGGCTGATAGTATACTGGATTGCGTTCCGTTTTAAATAG
The DNA here is from genome assembly GCA_963422495.1 of Polyommatus iphigenia. Classification (NCBI taxonomy): domain Eukaryota; kingdom Metazoa; phylum Arthropoda; class Insecta; order Lepidoptera; family Lycaenidae; genus Polyommatus; species Polyommatus iphigenia. Next base: position 10,541,623 of record OY730179.1, on the reverse strand, counting down.
TAACCAGTATACCGACAGTATACTAACTATAAAGGAACGGCTTCGCAGTATACTAAAATGACGTCACACTCTACAGTGGTCGCAGTACATTTAGGAACATAGCCTAATTTAAAAAAAATTGGCGTCTGTCATTGTCTTTTCGAATGTCAAATTGTCAATGTCAATTGTCAAAACGGAAATTTCTTTATTTCTGTTTTGTTTTTCTTTCTTCATTTTTTGCATTATTTTAAATAATACCTGATAAATTACTTTAATTTATTAAATAGATGAAGAAAACAAGGAATGATGTTGTTAAAGCTGCGATTACTTCCTACTTAGAGAGACGAAATTATCCTGTAAGTACGCTGAAAGAATTGTGAACGTTTATACCACATCTATTTTTTAAATAAAATTAGTATTCCTTACAAAACAATTTGTTATTCCTAAATCCTTATATAAATATAAGGACAGCAATCAAAAGAATATATTGACAGAGCTGCAACAAGTAGTAACCATACAACATTTAACTTTTTTTAGGACATTGATGTTTTTAATAACATGAATTCAACAAGCCGAAGTGCTGAAGAGATGGCAGTAGCAACTATAGTTCAATGTGAAGCTAGTCGGGCGAATTCTATTCTTTTTTCGTGTATAAATAATGATCCAGGACACTATGACACTCAATATACCAGGTAGTATTCATACTTTTTAAATTATTCAATACTAGCGACCCGCCCCGGCTTCGCACGTGTATAAAATATATATCTACAGAAAAAATGATTAAAATCGATTCAGCAGTTTTGACTTGTATTCATTATTACTACCCGTGGCCCGCATTAGTCGGTACCGCCGCAAAAGCTACGTCTCACAGGGAATTGGAGCCTTTTGCAGGGTATAGGCAAATCAGCTGTTATGTAGGGATCATTGGTATTCTTGGTATATGCAACGGGTATATGAGCTAATTCACCAGTTGCAGGACCGGTCATAATGTTCGCTACTGTGCACCCCCGCCTTGGTAGCGCCCACTTCGAAATGGGCGTAACGCAATTTTTAATTTCGCCATAACTTCTAAACTAAACGTCCAATTTTAATCATTTAAACACCAAATATTATCTACACAAACTGTACTTAGTGATGAAATTTTGCTGATAATCCTTATTTTGATAAGGATTATCAGCATGAGTAAAATAAATGCGTTTAAATGTAGCCCAAAAAAAATCAAGATTTTTAAATAAAAAAATGGTTGTTGTGCCTCACTTGCCATAGATAGGTATAGTGTGTCGCGGGCATTTTTGTAGATATTTATAAGATTACATTTACTTAGAACATTGTATGGTTCTATCTTTTATAGTTTAGGCAGCGTACGCAAAATAAGTAACTTTTCTGGTTGGTCTGGTTGATATCTTACGGAACCCTATATTTTCCAAAATAAAAAGTAGCCTATGTTACTCGTAAATAATGTAGCTTTTGAATGGTGAAAGAATTTTTAAAATCGGTCCAGTAGTTTTTGAGCCTATTCATTACAATTAAACAAACAAACAAACAAAGTTTACCTCTTTATAATATTAGTATAGATTCATGTACGGTACCTTAATTCATGAAGGAATACTTGGTTTTATTCCAAATAAATTGTAGCACATATTTATCAATATGAAAAGGTATGACAAGCGTATGACAATAATAGTTGTTGACATTAACCCATCAGTCGTGGCAAAACGAGACACAATAGCTTTTTCATTGTTATCGCGGCCGGATGTGGCCGCTTGGGGCTTCATGAATTAATAGACAATTCGAGAGATGCTGAAGAAGGTCTTAATGTACACTACATTCATCCGGCCTTTAGAATTAACGGGGGACATAGTGCTTGAGATAATCTGGAGTTTTTCTTTGTCTTCCAGATCTTCTGGTCCGATCTCTCTCCTCATCACCAGTTACAGCTTCCTCTGTGCTAAAGCCCAGGTGCGAAGAAGGTGCCTCTTGTAGTACTTCTTCATCTTGGTGTAGAGGATCAGAATCAAAATCCTCCGTGTTCCGGTGTGATGAATCTGCTTCCATCCGTACTTCTTCAATTTCGGTGTTACCATCTGAAGTTAATGGTGCCATCTCCGTTTCTAGTTGTAGTTCTAGGACAGTTACTGGAGTTTGAGGAAGTGGTGCTAAATGTTTGTTAGATACGGTACTGCCCATCTGCCAGTCTTACGTAAGAATACTGAGGATTAGCTTCAATCAATTCTACTTCTTCTATGTCTGGGTCATATTTAGACTGTTTTGTATAATTCTTCTTTAAAACAGGGCCAAGGCTTAGGAGCCACGTTGGAAGAGATTCACCGTTAGCACTCCGACGAGGGTGCTTAAAGAACCTCTCGTGGGGGGTCATGTTTGTGGACGTACACAGTAGTGATCGAATAATGTAGAGCGTTAGGAAGAACGTGTTCCCAATGGTCAATATCCATTTGTTTCGACTTCAGGATCAGTCTTATCGTCTTCCATAATGTTCCATTTAACCGCTCGACTTGTCCATTTCCTTGAGGATTGTATGGAGTAGAACGACTACATGCTACACCATTCATCACTAAGAAATCTCTCAGTTCTTTCGACATAAACGCCGCACCTCTATCTGAATGGATATAATGCGGTGTCCCATACATCTGAAATAAATCCTTAAAACATCCTATTACAGTCGCAGCAGATACGTCTTTAGTGATGAATGCAAAAGGAAAACTTGAATACTCATCAATAATAATCAAAATGAAACGATTTTTAGTATGAGTAGGTAAAGGGCCTTTAAAATCGACATTGAGTCTTTCGAAAGGCGCAGTAGCCTTAATAAGATTTCCATTTATTCTTGCAAAGCGGGGTTTGATCTCAGCACAAATTCGGCATCCTACAGTCATGTTCTTAACATCTTCGGAAGTGTAAGGTAAGTTCTTTGACTGAATCCAGTGAGTCATACGTACAATACCAGGATGACCCATTGTATTATGCAATTCAGAAAAGTTTGTTACTCGTAACGCTTGAGCACACCCGAGACAGAGTATCAGCTATAATGTTCTCTCTACCTGGACGATAGACTATATCGTATTTGTAGTTAGATAACTCCAGACGCCATCTTTCTATTTTCTCGTTCTTTATCTTACTCTTATGTGACTGATTGAACATAAATGAGTCCCAGTCTGCGCGTGACCGCGGTATCGAGTGCGCGTCGGTCATTGACCTACCGTGCGAAAGTAAAAATGTCGATCGGAAATAGATTAAAGTGCGTAAACTGTAATATCGTAATATGTGAAGTGCTGGCTTTTATTCAGAATAAGCTTGATGTGATGGACGAAGAGAGCCTTATACGTATATGTGAAAGTGCTTTTAGTTCGCAAGATATTGAAATAGCAAAATCATTGCTTTTTGAATCGTTGCAAAAAACAGCAAAAACTAGAAAAAGACAGTTAAATTAATTTATACAAAGATGTGATTAACTGTGATTTTGATTAATTTTATTTTATCTATTTTGACAATTTTTTTATAAAGTATATTATTTTATTTAAACATGATTTTAATTTTACACTTTTAATTTAATTTTTATTGCTAAATGTCTATTAGTTCATAAGTTTTTTTTTTTTAATTTTTAATTTAACTTTTAATAGTAATTTATTGCATACAATGAATTTAAATTTATTTATACAAAGATATTGTGATTAACTGTGAATGTGATTAATTTTTATTTTATATTGTATTTTTGACAAATTTTTATCATATTATTTTATTTAAATGTATTGCAATTCTAATGTAATTACTATAATGATAATGTAACGAAATTTTCAAATGGTTTATGGGTCGCAGAGGCCTGAAATAAATGATTTTATTTATTTATTTTATTTAATGACACAGATCGCTGATCAGTGATGACTGATGAGTGATGACTGATGAGTCTAAAATGTCGCCCAGTTAAATAATGTCGCCACTTTCTCAAGGATTCAACAATGGCACAAGCTTCTTTTTCGACAGAAGAATGGCGTCGTTCAGAATCATTTAAAGACCTCGAAAAGAACCATCCTGCGATCGACCATCCTGCGAAAGAGAAGCAGCAAGAGAATGTTCAGAGGCATCTGTTTCAACAGTAAATTTTGCATTTGGATCTACGGCATTGAGAATTGATTTCCGTATATCTACTTTAATCCTTTGAAAAGATTCAATTTGTTCTTTAGTAAGTGGAAACTGTGTAGTTCTAGCGAGCGAGTGGATCTTCTCGGAGAAGTTTCTTATCCACTTAGCATAGTGAGCAAACATTCCAAGAGCTCTTTTGACGTGATAACGTCTTATAATTCGATGTGGGCTGCGCGCCCGAAAAACATGACAGTTCATGCGGCGTTACCTCGCTGACAGCTCTGAGGCGTTCCATTTACACTCTCAAGTCTCTCAACAACCGCAAGGCCCACCTGGGCCGCGCTCTTTGTTTCGATTATATTACGTATTTCGATGACTTAGAGAATACTTTTGTATGAAGAAGTTTGGTTAGTTATGACCTTTGATACATTGACCACACTCTGAATGAAAAATAAATAAACAATCTGTGAGCTATTAGTATTATTTGGCTATTCAAAATTGTGCTCTATTTCCTTCGTGTCAAGGTATGACTTAATATATGAAGAATAAAGTATTCGTTTATTTCTTCTGAACAAGTCACTAATTATAGTTTCGAAAGTTTATAATTGAGAAACTAATATCACATCGGACTAAATACTATATTATGAAGGCTTGATAGATAGAAAATTTAACATATATTATAATGTAGTTCACACAAACATAAAATATGGATTATAAGTATGGATCATGTTACATTAATTTTCCAAAGAGGGTAGGCCGGGCGCCATTTTTTTTGCACATTGACCTGCCAACTTTTTTGCATAGATTTTTCCCGGAACTGAGGGGTTAAGGCTATAACGTTGTCACGTTCAACTATCGTCAGTAAACCGACTTTACAGACAACCGTTTTTTTTTTTAGAGATGGGGAATCGTTTGGAACGGGTAAGTTAATTAAAGGACCGACACGATCCTCGTCTGGCTGAATTGAGTTATTTTCAACTTTGTATCCTAGTAGTTTAATAGATGACTGTCTATATACACACTTCTCTTCGTTTAACGTCAGGTTGTATTTATGGACGGCGTCTCTAAATCGTTTAAGATTTGTATCGTGTTCTTCAATTGTTTTGCCACAGATAGTTACGTCATCAAGATATGCATACGTACCCATTAGTTTTTCTTTAGTAATGATAAAATTGAGTGTTCTCTGAAAAGCAGCAACTCCATTAGTAACGCCAAACGGTATACGAGTAAATTGGTAGAGGTTCCCGCATGCCTCAAATGCAGTATATAATCTCTCTGTTTTCAATAAAGGAACCTGATGGTAAGCACTTTTTAGATCGATCTGGCTATAGACATTATGTTGAGCAACTTTCGATACGATAAATTCTATATTAGGCAGAGGATACGCATCTAATTCAGTGAATCGATTAATCGTCAGTGAATAGTCTATCACGAGACGTTTACGATGAGTAGTACTTGTAGTAACCAACACTTGTGCTCGCCAAGGAGAATTGTTTGGCTCGATCACTCCATCTCTTAAAAGTTTCTCGATTTCATTTTCAATAAATATCGTATCAGCTTCTGAGTCTTTCCTAGATTTAATTGCTATAGGCTTTACATTTTCAGAGAGGTTAGCAAAAAGAGAGACTTCAGGAACAGAAGCCGCCATAACATTGCATATTTTAAGAGGTTTCTTCGTACCTCCAAAGGTAAGTTTAACTGACGAGTGGTCACTTAATATATCATGTCCAATTATAATATCAGAGCAAAGTGAGTTAATTCATGAAGCCCCAAGCGGCCACATCCGGCCGCGATAACAATGAAAAAGCTATTGTGTCTCGTTTTGCCACGACTGATGGGTTAAGAATATAAAGAGGTTTCTGTCTATAGAAATGTTCATTCATTTTGAGATCTACAAAGCACATCCCCTTTACACAAGAAGTGTTGTTTTTGGAAGCTAAAGTTACATTTTCGTTCCAGGGAATGCGTTTTAATTTCAGTTCTCGAACAAGATTCTCGTCTATAAAGCTAGTAGAGCTCCCGCTATCTATAAGAGCATCGGCTTTGTAATTATTGATAGTTACGACTATAGTAGTCTTTTTCAAGCTCATAGGGGAGGCGGCCGAAATAGCTCCTAGTAGTTCATTTTCCGATACGGCGGCGTTAGATGAAGCCCCGACTCTCTCACCCCTGCATACTTTGGCATAATGGCCCTTCTTGTTGCAATTAGTGCATGTGACATTAAATGCGGGGCATTTTATGCGTTGGTGGACTTGCCCACCACAAAAAAAACATTTCCTTTGGCGAAAGGTAGTCGTAGTTTTCTCAATATTATTCAAATCCATATTGGTAATTTTGTAGTCTTTACAGTTATTGTTTGCCAATTCGATGGAAAGAGCTTTATTAACGGCCTGATCTAAATTTATATCTAAACTTTGTAATAATTGTTGTCTGATCTCATTTGAATTAATCCCAGCAATAAATGCGTTACGGATGTATTCACTTTTGTGAGTTTGAGCATCAACAGCTTCAAAACAGCAACTTTGGGCGCGTTGCTGGAGCGTGCGCAAGAAATCTGCAATGTTCTCATCTGGTTTTTGTACAGATTTTAACAGTATATATCTAGCATGTACCTTATTCTTTTCTTTGATATAAAGTTTGTCTAATAGTCCAATAGCCGAAACATAATCTTTCGCTTCACGAATGTGGATATAAACATTGTAAGATAAATTATTTACTAGAAACCTTAACTTGATTTCTTCCGAAAAAGTTTCTTTTCCCATACCTTCAGTAAGATAGTTTGAGAATGTCGTTTTCCAATGTTCATACTTTAATTTTAACCTTTCAGGCTTGTAAGTTTTATAAAAGACATTAAAATAGACAAAGTGAAAAATGAGTTGCTAGGACTTTTGACTCCACTTCTATGTCATTTATATTTGGAGATGCTACGAGGTGGGCACGGAGGAGCGGCTCAAATGTTTCTGAAGAGACATTCTGCAACTTTACCACAAAAGGATTTATCCTACCACCAGCCAATTGATGGAAACTTACCATCAGCATTATACCGCCCAAACAGTCTTGAACAGCTATTCAATTCACTACAGAATGGTACAATAGACAATGAAACTCCAGAAAAAGACTACATGAATCAATTGTTAGATGATATAGGAACAATTTACACTCTACAAGAAGTTGAATCTCGACCATCCATTGCAGCATTTAGGTGAGGAATTGATTCTTCATTGCATTAATTACAATATCCCATTTCGATCAAAAGGCTCTGTATTCATTAATTTTTAATAATTTATCTGAATATTTTTTGCAGGTCCAGTAAATATGACATATACTTATCTCAAGATGCTCTCAATATGTTAAAAGCTTATTTGGCCAGGCATGGTCATGTCCTCCTAATACAAGTCCTGCAAACATGGTTCCACATTGACTTGAATAATGACAGTAAAAAATCATCAGTAAGTATATGCCATTTATTACACATAATTTTCAGGATATCATATCTAAAGATAAAATAAAATCCTATTACAGACATTTCATTGTCTATCTGTCCATTCATCAGCCCAGAGGCGGCGAAAGGCGTGGGCGATGTGGGCGACCGCCCACGGCCTCGCGGTTCAAGGGGCCTCGCGCCTCTTGGACCCCGAGGATTTTTTCTTTTGGGAATTTACGCGTTTTGAAACTCAAATTTTATTTATAAAAAATGATTGTCTAAAAATAATCCATTTGGGCCTAGGGGGCCTCGCAAAATGCATCTCGCCCACATAAAATTTTGGTCTTGCCCCGCCACTGCATCAGCCCACCATCAGGCTGTAATATATTTGATACTTTCCATATTTTCTATATAGTTATTACATTATTTTTCAGGAGGATGAAGAAGAGCCAATAGAAGATAATTGTTGTGACTTCAAACTAGAAAATTGTTATGACAAAAATGAGAGAAATGGTATGTTTTAATATGTGTACCTACTACCTACTCTAATAATTTTAATCCTTAGCAAGGAATTTGTTTTAGTTCTTGAAAGATTTAATGGAAATCTTATATCTTTAAACGAGCAATTCTTGTATATATATAATTGGAATCTCGGAATCGGCTGCAACGATTTTCATGAAATTTAGTATATAGGGGTTTTCGGGGGCGATAAATCGATCTAGCTAGGAATCATTTTCATAAAATGTCATTTTATGTGTGTTTTTTTATTTTTTTGAATACCGAGCGAAGCTCGGTCATATAGCTAGTGAATTATTATTAGAGATGTGCCGATCATGACTTTGGCCGACTAGCCGACTAGCCGATTAGTCGGCTGCAAAGAAGCCGACTAATCGGCCGACTAGTCGGCAAGCCGATCATGGTTTCAGAAGTTTCCGTAACGCTTTTTTACTCTGTTTCGCGGGTAACTTAATTCAACTTAACTGCAAACGTGTTTAATTTGAGTACGTTACTTTATTTTGTTTCTATGATACAGTTGATAGTTTTCATTAAATATTTCATGAAATCTCGATTTAATAATATGTAAGTACATATTTAATTTGTTGTTAAAATTATATTTACAAAAATAATTTCTCTACTAGCAAGTTATTTCAGAAACACTTCATTTAATTAATAATTTTAAAATGTGTAATACTGATTGAGTGTGATATGAACACTTTATAAATAATGATCAAGGTTTTTCTTTAATGTAATTTTAATAATAGCAAAAAAGTAAAAAGCCGATTAGTCGGCGCTTTTTGCCGACTATTCGCCGACTAGTCGCCGACTACAAAAGTGGCCGGATTGTCGGCTTTACCGACTAGTCGGCGACTTGTCGGCACATCTCTAATTTATTTCCCGTTATTAGAGCTATTTTTTTTTTGTTGCCTACTCTTGTAAATAATGTCTTATACTACTCAGCTACTTGCTGCACTTTGATTTAAAACAATAGTATTCATCATTCAACAGATGTTTTTGCAAAGTGCAATGGTCATGCAGAATACCAATCAGTGGACAAAGAAATGGCAGACCTTCAGGAGGCAATCAAAGGTGTAAGAGATTCTCTGCCGCCTTTAAAATTATACAAAGTAGCTGCACCAGATTCATAGTGAGTGACAAAAATTTTTCATTTTATTTGTTTTTTCTTAGGTAATAATATTTTTCTAAAATCTTATTCATTTTTTAGCCTCGTTTGTGCAAAAACTGATCAATACTGTAATTTGTTGTGTGGAGGATTCCAAAACTCAGAAATTCGCTTGTGGGATCTTGGACAAAATAATGTAAAACGAAAAATTAACAAGAATATTTCTGAATTTGAGCTTGCATGTTGTGTGCCTCTTGAACCAGAAGTACTCCTCGATGATTCATTGTAAGTTTTTTTTCATTAAGTATTTATACAGGGTGTAACAAAAATAAGTGATAATAATTAACTGAGGTAATTCTTGGGTTAAGGTGTATCCAAAAAGCAGTACTAAATATTTGTACGCAACCTGATTTTGGAGAAAAACGCATTTGAAATCTTTGAAAAAAAATTTGAGTTACAGTCCTGTCCACTACTGTACACTACTCCACGTGGACTTTCATTCATTGACTCAGATTCGAACGCATCGATTGGTCTAACCTAGGGCATAGAAACCCGGACCCAATTTTCAAAACCCGGGTTTTCGGGTTTTTTAAAATGAAAACCCGGGTACCCGGGTTTTTCGGGTTTTCTCAAAATTCTAAGATTTACGATGCGAAAATACTTTAAATATGATTTTCAGCGATTGCCAGCACCTTTCCAGTAAAATACTATTTAAATACCATAGTGTGCGGTCACGGCAGTGCCCAACCAAGTCTCGAGTGAACGGGCACGGCCGTATCATACTTTTACAGAAGTGACTATTTACCTCTCCTATTATAATTATTATATATTGGATCTTATCAAAGCTAGGGATTAAGATTTTCGGGTCAAGGTTAAGTATTACAACAAGCTTCACCTCCAAATTACATATATTATTAAATGTATTTGTATTTTATGAAATACTAGCTGTGCCCCGCGGTGTTACCCGCGATTTATTAGGTGTAATTAGGTAAACTAAATTGTGTTGTAATAGGTAAATAGTATTAGAGACAAAATAAATTGAGTTTGATCATCGGAAACTTCAATTTTGATGACTGAGAGATGGAAGTTTGATGGAAGACACTGTTTTGTGATAAGCAGCACTCCTAGGGTTTGGTAGAAGATGGGACGAAAATTAATCAATTGACACTCGAAATCGGTATGTTAAGGTTAGAATAAACTCACTTTTATAATTAATAACTTAGTTTGTTCCTAAAAAGGAAAATTAAAACTCAGCACTAAGGACGCGACAGGGGGGGCGCAGCCCTCCCAAGTAAAAGACGTCAAAATTTTGAAAGTCGGTTCACAAACGGCGGAGTCATCGTTGAACATAAGTAATTAAAAAAAACATAACACCTCCTCCATTTTGAAAGTCGGTTAAAAATGTAGCCTATGTGTTAATCCAGGATGTCAGCTACCTCCTTGTAAAATTTTGTCGAAATCACTCCAGCCGTTTAAGCGTGAAGAAGTAACAAACATACACACTCACAAACTCACATACTTTCGCCTTTATAATATTAGTAGGATATAAAAATCTATCAAGAATTTTTGAAGACCAGTATGCCAAAAAATCTTTATTTAATCTTTTACATTTTTATTGCTGATTGTCAAGTTATTAATAATTATTTAGTCCTAATTGATGTTGGCATACTTTACACCTGTAATTTTTGTGCCTAGTTTTTACCTGAAATTGCCTTTTGTCTGCCTTGCTACGGTATTAAGCTGAATGTTCTTTGCAATTTAAGGTAAATTTTCTGTCATCTTAGTGGAAAATCTTACATTACTGAAAAATCTTACATATTACACTACACCTCAAAACTTTTTGTATTAATTACTTTTGTGTTCTAGTCACAGTAGACAAAATTCATGTCAGATTACCATATAATTGATCAGACCAGACCATAATATTATGGATAATGCGGAAGGTTGCTTTTAATAAATTTGTAAGATTAACCATGGTGGCTCTGGCGCTGGTGCTGATAAAAACTCTGCTTGTTATATTTCATCTCGATTCACTAAAATCACGTGTTTTAATAATTCCGCAGTGAGTATGACATCCACGGCCGGCTAAAGAAAGCCACCATTCGTCCTATTATGTGTTACCAACATCAGTCTCTCAAGCAATGAAAAGCAATCTGCCGCATTTGCCAGACCGCAATACAAAAATATGGATTCAAAATATACTTGATGGAAACTCCTCGGCATGGTTTTGTCAGTTTATAGGGGCTGATTGCTCTCCTGGAACCTTTTTATTGATTGCATTATCTTAATATTGTCGCTTTTTGTTATGTTGTGAATATAACAAATAATGGCAAAAAGCATAACGACAAACAAAAACCTTTACGTGTTACACTCTTACTACACTTACACTCGTACACTCTTTAAGTGTTTTTAGTAAGTTAGACGACTGAAAATAATGACTTTAATTTGCAAAGAAGACTGGATGTCATACCGCAGCAGGACACAAAAATATTTTTTTGTAAAAATACTGTATGCCAAACATCGGTCAGTATAAATTATTGCTATTAATTTGACAATCAGCAGTAAAAATATCTCATTCGAATGAAATTTTCAGTTTATAAAACGAAATGAAGATTTGTTGACTTATCATTGATTTTTTATGACTGTATACCTGTGATTGCTTTAAAAACGATAAAATTCGGAAAAGTGTTTTAATAATATGTTTTATTAAATACTAAAAAATAAGCTATCATTGTTCCATACACTGTCTTCAAAAATTCCTGACAGGTTTTTAGATATTCCAAAAATACAAATATCCCGAAGACTTTGTTGATGGGTGTATTTTATCAGCAACGGTCCATACATCCATTCTGGTGTTGCGGGTGTCCATGGGCGACGGTGGTTGCTTTCCGTCGGGTGGCCCGTTTGCTCGTTTGCCCCCTTATTTTATAAAAAAAAATACAAGTTTCAACGTTTCGTCAACTAGTGGCTGACTTGCCCATCATCAAAAGTCTACGGTACTTTCAGCAGACTTAGAAGTTAGAACCCTTTGAAGCTATCCACACTTTATTTTGTAAACCTTTGAACACTTTATAAACAAAACTGTAGTCAATCACTGAATGTTGATTGACAACTATAAAATAAGTTTAACAAGACTTGGCTTCTATGAAATTCGAAAACTTTGCGAAGGATAGATTGTTTGAAGAGACTTGGCTTTTTTACATTGAATAGTTTTGGTAGGATTTTTAAAATATGTATTATTAATTATTATAATTAAATATTTTTATGACAATTAGTCTTTAATGCTCTTAAAGCGAAACTTTTCCTTTAAAATATTATATTTTGTTTAATTATGACCAATATAAATAATTAAACCTATACAATATGTTATAAAAATAAATAATTTGTATGTTAGTTTGTTATAAATACCTTTTATCAGGTCTGACCTTTAATAATTATCACAAAAAACGAAAAACCCGAAAAGCTCGAAAAACCCGGGTTCCATTTTTGAAACCACCACCCAAAACCCGGGTTTTCCCGGGTTTCGAGAAAACCCGGTCTCGATGCCCTAGTCTAACCGTGTCTAACGCAAGCGGATCGCGTGAGCGCATGAACCAATCAACGCGTCGAAAATTTTTCATTCACATGAATGAAAAATTTTCGACTGGTTGGTTGGTACGAGTGGCTACTAGCTCCACAATCCACTGTATACTTTTTAATTTTGTGGTTCCGCATAATTAACTTGAAGAAAATAAGATTCTAAGTTTATTGTTATGGTTTTATTTTAATGTACTTTTTTACATTATTGTTTTGGATTAATCGAATGAAATAATTTTATTATTAAATAATAAAAAAATATTATTTTGAGTACAAAATGATGTAAATTCTATTACTTTTACATTCTTTTACACTTTTTAAACTAACGTAATAATGCATCTAACACGCTTCTCTTTCGAAAATAAAATATCTTTCGTTACTAAACCCTAACCAGATCACCTGTTCGAGGTCATTGCGCTCGCGCAGCGCGCTTGTACTAGGGTTGACAAATTTTTTTACGATGCAGTATTTAATTAAAAATGTATGGAAGAAAAAAAATTGTCTTTCAGCGCTGCTACTTTTGCAGTGAACTCTATGTAAGGGACACATACACACCCTAAAGTATTATCACTTATTTTTGTTACACCCTGTATAGGTCATAAACTCATCTATACTATTATTTAAAAGCGGAAGAGTTTGTTTGTTTGAACACGCTAATCTCAGGAACCACGAGTCCGATTTGAAAAAATATTTCAGTGTTAGATAGCCCATTTATCGAGGAAGGTTATAGGATTTAATCTATAATTATATTATTAGGCTAAGGCCGTGTTTCCACCCGCAAGACAACTGTCGCGAGAAGTGTCTGACAGCAGCTTGCAAGTGTAAAACCCGTAGCAAGTGCTGTCGCTACAATTTGTCAAGCGCTTCCTGCGAGTAGTTGCGATAGCATGTCTAAACATGTCTGCGAGGACTCGCGACAGATCTCGCTGCGGGTCACCGCAGATATAGGGCCGATTCACACCGGAATGGCAGAGGCGAGGCAAGCAGTTTCAGTGTCATATGATTTTAAACTTTATCTTCATTATTGTAATACATAGTATCGCTTGAGAAATCTACGGCCGCCCGTGGACGCTCGTGGCCGCTCGTGGCATCTTGCGGCCGCCGGCGGCGTCGATTTCTCAAGCGATACCTACTATGTATTACAATAATAAAGATAAAGTTTAAAATCATATGACACTGAAACTGCTCACCTCGCCTCTGCCATTCCGGTGTGAATCGGCCCATAAGGTCTAGTTTCGTGTAGTATTATCCGCGAGCTTCTCGCACGACATTTGTTGCAGCAATAAATTGCAGGAATTAGTATGAAATGTAAACAATATTGCCAGAAACTCACGCAAGACTTCCGCGAGTTTGCTTGCAGGTGGAAACACTGCCTAAGATTAATAAGAGCAAAGAAACAGAGGAAAATGTGGAAAAAACGGGGAAAATTAATAATTATATGAAATTGCTTATTATCTTAAGGGGCCGGGTACCCTTGAAATTCTCATACATACGTAATTCCAAAATCATTTTCTCATACGAAAATATTTAACATGTTTGAGTTGTTTTTCAGTTTAAAATAGTAATTATCTAGGTTCCTGCACAAAAATTTACTTCAAAATATTTAAACATTAAAAAAAAATTTTTTGTTTTTAATTTTTTTTAGTAAATTTAGTACTTAATATTTAAACACTAAAAAATAGAGTAAAACACTAAAAAATATATAAATAAATAGTAAATTTACTACAAAATATTTTAATACTAAAAAATATTTTTTAGAGTTTAAATATTTTGTAGTAAAGTAACTATTTATTTATATATTTTTTATGCGTTTTACTCTATTTTTTAGTGTTTAAATATTTAGTAGTAAATTTACAAAAAAAAAAATTTTAAAGCAAAAAAAATTTTTTTTGTGTTTAAATATTTTGAAGTAAATTTTTGTGCAGGAACCTAGGTAATTACTATTTTAAACTGAAAAACAACTCAAACATGTTAAATATTTTCGTATGAGAAAATGATTTTGGAATTACGTATGTATGAGAAATTCCAAGTGTACCCGGCCTCTTAAGAACTACAGCTGTAACAATTTTTATGGTTTTTGGCACACATATAGAATAGACCACGTGAAGGACATAGGCTATTTTTTGCGAAAAATGCACGGTTTTCGTGAAATTCCGAAATTAAGCGGGCGAAGCCGCGCGGAACATCTAGTAACTCATAAGAGAACTAATTGAGGTTTTAATTCACAGACAAATTGGTACAGGTATACCTTTGAGAGGGCATTCTGGTCCTGTACAAGCAGTGAACATTCTCCCAAGGGAAGAAATTGTTTTGTCCGCATCACATGATAATACACTGAGGGCTTGGAAATTAACAGATTATTCTTGTGCTTCTATATACAGGTAAGACGTAATTTTACCTTCAGCTACTCTAGATATAAAAAATGAACATGATAACTAACATTTTGTAACATACAGACATTTACTAATTTTTTTTTACTTATATTTGAACAAACTATAGAGAAAAATAAACATACATCGAACAAACCTTGTAACTAATCTAGTTGTTTGTATGCAAATGTTTGCTATGTCATGTGTGTGTAAATTTGAAGTAGGATAAATTTGAAGGCTTTAGTCCCAATTTCACCAATGTCTGCTAGGTTGGGTTGCACCAACTAAACTTACTTTAACTATAACTGTAACTTTAGCTATAACTACAGTGCAAAATGTCAAATCTTTGGTTAAAGTTAAAACCATAACAGCTCATACGTATATCTAAATTTTTCGTGAAAATTTACTATGTTTTACAGTGTTATATATATTTCCTGTCGATTTTTACGGATAATTCAATTTTTTATACCCTCAATCCCGTTACCTGTAGCTTCAATAAAAAAATAAACGCAACAGACATCTGTGAATTTCTCCGGTCAAAGTTAAGGTTAAAGTTAAAGCTAAAGGACGCCATATTTAACTATAATCATAACTTTAACTTTAAGCACGCCTCTGGTGCAACTCACCCTTATTGTTAACAACTTGTTAAAATCTCATGTCTTCTCTTTCATTCATAAGAAAAACGACAGATGTAATGTTATACTAATTTGAGTGTTAACAGTCGTTGGTGAAATTGGATCTTAAAGTTGTAACAATAACTTTTTTTACAGAGGACACAATTATCCAATATGGTGTATGGATGTTTCCAAAAGTGGACTGTTTATTGTGACTGGATCACACGACAAGACAGCCAAGCTTTGGTCCTTAGACAGGACATTTGCTGTTAGAGTATTTGTTGGACATACCTCAGATGTAACTGTAAGTAGACACTTGGATGTACTATAAGAGAAGTTGATTCCTATGCAGATGGGGGACCTACGTAGTTTGGTCGCATTACGTCAAACCCAGCCGACAGATCACAATTAACATTGAATTGACATGATCGACCAAATGACGTTGGTCTCTCAAATGCATAGGAATCAATTTCCTCGATGGTACTGTAGCAGTACCTACAAAGTACCTACACGTTCGTTCGTCGATTGAAACAAAGAAAACAACACGCTCCGAAAGGAGCGCCCGCCGTCTTTGTATACGTTCGTCATGGAAGATTGAAACACAGAAGAAAATCGTTCTGCAAAGAACGTACGTTCGAAATGACGAGAGAAACCGTCCGTGTATATTAAGTGCATTTGCACCGGACACGAAACAGCCCTGAAAAGGACTTTTTCTAATAAGAGTTCTTCACAACACAACACTTCACATCGCGCCTACATCGAGAGAGGAATCTTCGCAGCGTAGCTACAGTCTTCATGGCGTTTGCAGAGCTGCATAACGTCTTCACAAAATGGCGGCACAACTACTCGCGGCGTCGAGCGGCAGAGAGACGACGTCGGTATGAAATTCGCGCGCGGACTGAATTGGCGTCAATCTTCCCACACACCAGAGCCCGCTAGGGGCCCCGGGTGGGAAACCATGGTCAGGGGCTTTGCCCCTCTACATGGGAAAATACAGTGATACATGAATACCGTTTTAGGGAAAACCCCCGCGGCAAAACGCGGGGAAAACCATGGAAAAAAGACCGACCTTACACGCCTGACCAGGCCACAATCGAGCATCAGACGCAGCAGGTTAACAATGGTGCATGCGGGCCCCGGGCCGGAACCAGGGGAACGTGAATGAGTCCACTCCCGCACGCACCATACTACCACGCCTGCGGACCAAGCGACCTGGGAAATACGGTGAGGGGAAACTACTTCCTCCCCGGCCTTTTTTATTATTGGCGGACGGGGGGAAAGTTAAAGGAAAATTGGGAAAAAGGGGGGAGGGCTTCCGAACCCCGGCCTTTTTTATTATTGGCGGACGGGTGGAAGTGGCGCCAAGGGGTCGACGGTTACGACATCAGGCTGTCACGACCGTCAGGCCCCAGGCGGAAAAGAAAAATAAAAAGGAGGGGGGAGAACGATCCCACGGTGTTAGTGGGCACCGCGGCTGGGTGCCGCGGTGCAGTCTCCTCCTCTTCGTTGGTGGGGAGGCGGGGTGTCCGCGATGTCCTCAGGGACAGCATCACGGGGAAGCCGGTGTCTGTCCGGCGGCCGTGCATGCCACGGCGCCAGGTCAGCCAGCTCGGACAGGCGCGAGGCGTCCGCTCGCGCGAAAAGGTTTTTGGAGAGTCGCGCGACGAACGCCTCGACGCTCTCCACGCGCAGATCTCTCGATATGGTCTCGTTCCTCACGTACCACGGCGCTCCGGCGATTCGGCGTAGCACCTTGTTCTGTACTCTCTGTAACTTCCGCTTCTGCGGGTCAGAGAGTAGGTGGTGCCACGCTGGGGCTGCGTACGTGAGGCGGCTGCGAACATAGGTTTTATATAGCGCAATGCGCATGTTCAGAGGGATCTGTGGTGACGAGTAGGCCGAGTGCAGCTGGGCTACTGCTGCCTTGGCTCCTGCTACCGCTGCTTGGCACTGGGCTGCCATGGAGAGACGTCGGTCGATGAGGACACCCAGGTATTTGGCAGTCCTACCCCAGGGTATTTCCACATCCCCGATCTTCAAAGGCGCCGGATAGCCCAATCTCCTGGTGACGGCGAGCGCCTGGGACTTGCCTGCATTGACAGACAGTCTCCACTTACTCAGCCAGTCGGGGAGGAGATCCAGCGTCCTTTGTATCTTGATGGCTGCGTGGTCAGGTGTCAGCGAGGAGGCGAAAAACGCGGTGTCATCAGCGTAAAGCGCCGCCTGGGTTGCCGGATCCTTGGGTACATCACTCCCATAGTGATTGTACAGGTCCGGGGAGATACAGCCCCCTTGGGGAACACCTGCGGTGATGGGACGCTCTGTAGAGAGAACCCCGTCGACACGGACTTGAAAGGTCCGGCCGGAAAGGAAAGATGCCAGTATCCTTACCATGAAGAGGGGGACGCCGGCTCGGATGAGTTTACAAAGAAGGCCGTCGTGCCACACGCTGTCGAACGCCTTCTCCATATCTAAAAATACTGCGACCGTGGACTCCTTCTTGTTGGCCGCAACGGAAAGGTGGTTAACCACGCGCACTAGCTGGAGGGTAGTGCTCAGTCCGGAACGAAATCCGAACTGATCCCCTCGAGGAGGAAGGTAGGGTGACAAATACTTCTTGAAAAGGACCTCAAAGGTCTTGGAGAGTGTGGGGAGAAGAGTTATGGGCCGGTAGCCCTCGGCCCGTTTGAGGTCCTTATGGGGCTTGGGAATTGTTATAATGATCCCCTTTTTCCAGGCGGGGGGAAAGTGGCCGGTCCTTACTATCCCGTTGTAAAGCCGGGTCAGGGCGGCCACTGTTCTAAAAGGGAGATGGCGCAGGGCGGAATTGGGAATACCGTCCGCCCCGGGTGCCTTACGAGGCTTAAGCCGAGAGAGTACCTTTTGTACCTCTCTCGGGGAAAAACTAAATATTGGGGGGCCTGGAGGGGTGAGAAGAGCTGTCCTTACCTCCTCGGAAACAGCACGGGCGTGGTCCGTTGCGGTGGTCGGTAGTGGAGAGAATTGGCGTTCGAGGTGGTCGGCGTGTATCTCTGCCCTGTCCTCGGCTCGGTAACGTGGATTGCCGTCCGGGTGCAGGAGAGGTCTCACTGGGGGGGAGGTTTTGGTAAGGGTACGGCAGAAACGGTGGAGGGACGGCCAATCCTCGCCTGCCTCCTGGATACGCTGGGTCCAGTCTGCCGCCTTCAGGTCGTGAAGCGCTTGACCGACCTGCTCGTTCAGCCGATTAAGCCTATTCTTGGCGGTTGGGCACCGCGTGGACTGCCAATGCCGTCGGGCCTTACGTTTTTCGGCCAGGAGTTCGGCTATATGTCGAGGCAGGGAGGGGCGTTTAAATCTGCGGCGGGGCGGTTGGGTTGCCGCTTCCAAAGCCGTCGATATCGCCTCGGTGATCTGTAGAGCCATAGCATCTACAGACTCTACAGAGTCCACCGGAAAGTTGGGTGTAGTTTCGTGCAACTGGGAGGTGAACTTCTCCCAGTCACGAAAGGGGGGCGGAGGCAATGGAGGTATGCTCGCAGGAGCAGCCCGGATAATGGCCAGGACCGGAAGGTGGTCCAAGCCATGTGCCTCTTCGAGGACCTCTTGGTAGAAGTCCCCGGTAAGATTATACGTGATGGCCACATCTAGAACATCTGGCGAGTGAGCCGGGTTATCTGGAACATGGGTGGGCGTGTAAGTGCCCACCACAGAGTATCCAGCTCTCTCTGCGTCAGCGAAAAGGTGGTTGCCGTCCGCGTTCGCCACACGCGAGCCCCACCCAGGGTGCTTACAGTTTAGATCTCCGGCAATCACTGTGGGCTCCTCTGAGGATAGGAGTCCGGTGATGTCGGAGATATCTAAACGCCTTCCGGGTGGTTTGTAGCTCGCGTAGAAATTCGTGCGGGTATGGCCTAGGAGCACCTCTACACCGAGGGCGTAGATAGTGGAGACATTGGGAGCAGGGAGGAGTTGGTGCAAGAGTCTCCTGCCTACCAGGACAGCGAGACCTCTGCAGACTCTTCCTCCTCCCAGGAAATCCTGCCGGTACACATGGTACCCTGGAACACTGAAACGGTCCGAAGGGGACAGGAGGGTCTCACTCAGCAAGGCTATATCCACCTCGTATTCTTTTAGAACATGAGTAATGTGGACAGCCTTGCCACGGACCCCCCGGACGTTCCAGTGAACGACCTTTAGTTGTGTGGGTGTTGTGGTATCCATTGGGAAATTAAATTAGATATGAGGGTTAGTCCCTCTGGGAGCGCCCGTAAAATGGCGGAAAGGGTGCCTCCTCCGGCCTGGATCCTTGCGTATGTCTCCATGACCAGAGAGAAAAATGATTGTATGGTATCCGCTATAGAAGGGGTAGTGTCCCTGCTATGCCTACTCCTTTCCCGTCTAGGGGGAGGAGGGCGAGAGGGGGTAGTAGCCGGCAGAGCGGCAAAATTGACCATATTAACTTCGGTAGATGTAGTGGCAGGTCTTTCTGCCCGAGGGGTGCGAGAAGCACGAGGGGGGCGCGGAGTGCGCTGGGGGAGGGGGAGAGGCGGTAGAGTTGCCTCTTGAGTTGGTGGGGCCGCTGGCTCGTACTCAGAGTCGGTGGCTGCGGTAGAGGTCGCACCACCCGACTTAGACTTCCTCCTCTTGCTGGACTTCTTCTTCTTCTTCTTCTTCCGCTCCTGAGTTTCAGGAGCGGGAGGGGGGGGATTCCGCGGAATCGGATCATTAGCCTCGGCCATTAGTGAGGTGGCCGTAGGCGGAAGGGGGGGGACTTCTTGGTCCGGTATGGGGGGATCCCTCGAACGGGGGGGAAGTGGGCGCTCGGTTTGCGTGGTCTGTGCCAGCGGGCCCGCATACCTGTTGTTGGCTTCCCGCTGGTACACCTCGCAATCTTTGGAGTTAGCGGGGTGGGGCCCCTTGCAGTTCGCGCAACGAGGCTCTCCGTCAGGGGGAAGGGGGCAATCCTTAGCGGCGTGTTCGTCGCCGCACCTGACGCAGGCTACCTTCCGAAAACAGTTCTGGCTAGAATGCCTGAACTTTTGGCAGCGGTAACACTGCGCAGGGCCTGCCTTCTTCTTCCAGGCTTCTATTTTAATGCCCGGCATATTCAGGAGCTCGGTGATCTCGTATATGCTGGGAGTGAGGTCGGGAGTGCGCTTTAAAAGTGCAAAGAAAGTACACCCTGGTCTGCCCTGACGGGCGAAAATGCGGGATACGTGCAGGGCCTCGTATCCCAGGTTTGCGAGCTCCTGAGTCACGTCCTCAGTGCTCGTGGTCATGGGCAGGCCATAGATGCCTACCTTAAGCCCTTGTTCCTGAGGGAGGGAGTACGAGTACCAACTCAGTTTTTCTGATTGACTCAGATCAGTCAGATACCGTTGGATCGCTCGGTACTCCCTCTCGGACTCGGGGGAAAATCTGACGCCCTTGCCGTAGGGTCGGGCGTTGGGGGCGTGGCCTAAGATCTCCCTTAGGCTACGGAAATGTTTTACCCAGTCTTTGAGTACCTCCACTACCAGCGGGGGGCAGCGGGGGGTACGTCGAGGGGGCGGGGAAGGCATAGAAGTCGCAGCAGTATGCCTCACTGCTGCGGTGGTGTCCATCGGTGATGGGGGTCGGAGGGGCCCCGATGATGATCCGCCACTGGTTGCTTGGGCGGGCGGGGAAGCGGCCATAGCGTACGTCTCCGGGCGGTCGGTACGCTTGGCAGGCGGCGAGACGTTCGATGATGTACCATCCTGTCGAGGGCGCTTGGTGGCCTGCGCAAGGGGCGCGGGCTGCGGGGGGGGCTCACTGGGGTGCGACCCGGTTGGGCGGGCGTCGCCTAATGTAGGGCGGACGTCGCCTGGGATGGTAGGGACCACACCTGATGTTGCTGCTGCTGCTGGGCGGCACAGTTCAGGTGCTCCGGGTGTAGGGCGGGCTAGGGCGGGCATCGGAGAATGCCCCTCGCCTGCGAATGCCTCTGCGGCGGTGCTGCGACTGCTGTGCGGCATCGCAAAAAGGTAGGACACGTCGGGCGGTGAGGCCGGAGTGTCTGGGCGGGTGGCGCCCGGTTGGGCGGGCGCTGCTGTACTGGTTGTACCTGCGGAGGGGCGGGCGGGACCCGCTTTAGCGACTGTTAGTCGCCCGGATGTAGCCGAGGTGTGGCGAGGATCGCGCACCTCGGTAGAGCTGCGCTGTGGGCGCGGCTGGGCGGCCGAACTGGTGTCGGCAGGGCGGGGCGGGAGCCCGGACTCGCCTCGGGCCACCGTCGGAGTGCATTCTGGCAGGGGGGTCACAGTACCTCCCCGCGCAAATGCCGAAGATGGATCGTGGCGAGCGGTATCCACCTCGCTCCCGCTCAGTCCGGCGGGCGGGGTGGGGCGGGCCTTCTCGGGGCGCGTACGCGAGCTGGACCTACTAGAGGTTGAGCTCCGCGACGATTCCGAGTCGGCTCGGTGGCGGAGACGCGGGTCGCGGCTTAGCCGCGGGTCGCGATCGGCCATGATAGCAAACTAACACTATGCACTAATCACTAAGTAATATCTCTTATAGTCATGGCGCATAGAAGATAAAAAGTACTTACAGTAACGACGAATGGGACACACACGAAAAGGTCACAACAACACAGAACTGTGGTCACTTAGTGTACGCACAAGACACGGCACACACACTAAGGGTAGCTGACTCCCCGTGACCCCAACGCCGGAATTTCTCCCAACGGGTGGATCAAAGGCAGTGCAGCACCTAGCAGGCGATAATCCCGCTTATATTTCGCAGAAATATAAGAAGGATATATCGATCGCTATCGATATACGGCGCACTGCGGTAGGGTCGGCACGGACGCACAACACGCGAGACGCCTACAACGAGCGGAGGATGCCTCAACGTTCGGAGCACGAAACACGAGTAGCGCGAGTGGAAGCCAGGACGATACAACCGCTGAATTGGCCGCGGGCCGCGAGCCTATATTTATTCTCGCGCGACACCAGCGCCGCGTATCGCGGGACGGCCAGTTCTCGCGCGGCAATCTTTTAGATTTGTAAATATTTCCTATTCGATTTTTTTCTCTTTCTTGTTTTGTAAATATTTTTATCCCTTTCTATATTTCTCTCTCTAATTTGTATTAGCCAATAGAAATTAATCTTTTAACTTTTGTACAGAATTATAATAATAATAATTAACTCATTTTTTTGTATATAAGCAGCGCATTTTTGTAAATAAATCACTTCAGTTCACCACAGTAAATCGAGTTTTACTCTTTACTCCTCCGACCTCTAGTGAACTCTTAGAGAGACCAACCGGTTCTCTAAACTGCAAGAAGAAACTCTGCTGGAAGAAACTCTGCCAAGAGAAAACCCTGCCCGAGGAAATTCTGCTCGACGACGCTGCACCTGGAAACGCTGCCCGACGAAACGCTGCCCGGACGAAACGCTGCACCACGAAACGCTGCTCGACGACGCTGCACCTCAAATCGCTGCACCACCAGCTCTTCACCATGGAACATAGAGGCGAATCTCTGCCCGAAACCTCGGCACCACTCACCAGCAACCCGGCTACGTCATCATCACAGGAAATCGCCGGCATCGCACTCTCCATGCGAATTCCACCTTTCTGGAGGGACAAACCCAGGCTCTGGTTTGTCACGTTCGAGGCAGCCACCAGCAGTCTACAGAAAAACCAAAGCCAGCTCTCCCAGATGGTCATCGCTCGTCTGGAGAAAGAAGACATCGAACAGATCGCCGACCTGCTATACAACCCGCCAGAGACCAATGAATATCAAGCCCTGAAGGACCGGCTCATCTCCGCATACGAGGAGTCTGACAGCCGGCAATTTCAACAGCTGCTGTCGGACATGGAATTGGGAGACCAGAAACCATCACAGTTACTCCGACGTATGCGAAACCTGGCTCGCAACAAGGTCCCCGATTCCACCCTACAGCTCATGTGGGCCAACCTCCTCCCGGCAAACATTCGCTCCGTCTTGGCCGTTAGCGAATCCTTCCAGAAGAAAACCACACTCGACGAGCAAGCTGCGCTGGCAGACAAAATAATGGAGCAGTCACATGTAAATAATGTAAATAGCATCTCATCCAACCATCGTGTAAATAGCTCCGCATCACCATCATCGAACATCGAAAAAATTGAACAAATCCGCAAGCTGTCGCTAGAGGTCGCCGAGTTGAAAAAACAACAAGACAACAACAATAATTAAAGAAAAGATAATTACTATCAACGCTCAAGGTCAAGACATCGATCGACATCCCGATTCCGTCAGCGGTCAACTTCGCGTCCACGGTCTACATCACCATCACCATTTTGCTACTACCACAGCAAATTCGGAAAATAAGCAAGAAAATGTACACAACCGTGTACATTCAACAACCCGGAAAACTAGACAGAACGTTGGCAGCGGCGGAATTCGGCGTTCACAACAAACAATACCGCCTATTCGTCACGGACAAGACTACGAATCTCACTTTTTTGGTAGACACGGGTGTCAATATATCCGTCATACCGAAAAAGAAAGGCCTTCATCTCCAGCCGCTACCTTTTCAACTCTACGCCGCCAACAACACCGTCATACCTACATACGGCGAGAAGACTTTAGAACTTAACCTCGGACTTCGCCGACCGTACAAATGGAAGTTTATCGTCGCTGCAGTATCAAAACCAATCCTCGGTGCCGACTTCCTGCAACACCACGAATTCATTGTCGACTTGAAAAATCGAAGACTCGTCGACGTCGTTGATTGTTTCTACAATCAACACGCCGTCAGCTGTAAACTACGAAGAGTTAGCTCGCGCGCAAGAGCGAGATAGCACGCTACCTACACTGTACGGTCAAGAAAACTTAAGTTTCAAAACAACAACGCTACCTAACTCCGATATCAAGATTGTATGCGAAACATCAACAAAATACGTTCGCCCGTACATTCCGCAAGACTTTCGACGCGCCATTTTCGACTCTATTCACAACATAAGTCATCCTGGAACAAAAGCATCAAGAAAACTCATCGCGCAAAAATTCTTCTGGCCGTCAATGAACTCCGACATTAGCGAATGGACGAAAACCTGCATACAATGTCAGCGAAGCAAAATACAACGACATACATCGAGCGTCGTGTCGACATTTCCACAAGTCGATAGATTTCAACATACGCACATCGACATAATCGGACCGCTAAGTACAACAGCGAGTGGTCATAGATACCTACTTACTATGATCGATCGCTCGACAAAATGGCCTGAAGCTGTACCGCTCACCGAGATCACCGCCGAAACCGTCGCAAGGGTATTCTACGAACAATGGATAGCAAGATTCGGGTGTCCTACTACAATAACAACCGATCAAGGACGCCAGTTCGAGAGTCAGCTGTTCGTCAACTTAACACGTTGTATGGGAATCGATAAAACCCGTACAACGCCGTATCACCCGCAATCAAACGGGATGATTGAACGCTGGCATAGAAGTCTCAAGAATTCACTGAAAACAAGACTCATCAACAGTAATACATCATGGATCGACGAGCTACCTACAGTTTTACTCGGACTACGCGCCGCAATACGAGAGGACACCGAAGTTAGCGCCGCCGAATTAACCTACGGCCGTAACCTACGCTTACCGGCCTACTTCTTCGAAACAACATCATCATCGAGCCTAGATCATACCTACATCGAGCAACTCAGAAAAAACATCGATTCTCTGAAGCCGAAAAACAATGTACATCGCCACGGTAATCAACGCAACATCTTCATACATCGTGATCTACTTACGTGCAAATACGTATTTCTACGAATAGACGCCGTTCGAAAACCACTTCAAAGTCCGTATGATGGGCCGTACAAAAATCTTCGACGAGGAGAAAAATACTACGTGATACAACTACCCGATCGCACAGCAATAGTATCCATCGATCGTTTAAAACTCGCCTACATACTAAGTGAAGATTACCTCGGCGAGTCAACGAGCAATGTACAACAGTCACCGGTAATTACCAACTTACCTAATACCAATGTACCTGTTACCTTACCTTCACATACCAATAATTTACCTCAAAATACCTCATTACCTTTACCCGTTACCTCATTACCTTTACCTATTACCTCACAACCATTACCAAGTGCATCACCGATCAAGCAGAAGACACCAGCAAGTCCAGCACAGAAGACAACAAGAACGGGCCGTGCCGTCAGACTGCCGGTGCGCTTCGCTTGAGGGGGAGCACTGTAGCAGTACCTACAAAGTACCTACACGTTCGTTCGTCGATTGAAACAAAGAAAACAACACGCTCCGAAAGGAGCGCCCGCCGTCTTTGTATACGTTCGTCATGGAAGATTGAAACACAGAAGAAAATCGTTCTGCAAAGAACGTACGTTCGAAATGACGAGAGAAACCGTCCGTGTATATTAAGTGCATTTGCACCGGACACGAAACAGCCCTGAAAAGGACTTTTTCTAATAAGAGTTCTTCACAACACAACACTACACATCGTGCCTACATCGAGAGAGGAATCTTCGCAGCGTAGCTACAGTCTTCATGGCGTTTGCAGAGCTGCATAACATCTTCACAAAATGGCGGCACAACGACTCGCGGCGTCGAGCGGCAGAGAGACGACGTCGGTATGAAATTCGCGCGCGGACTGAATTGGCCGCGGGCCGCGAGCCTATATTTATACTCGCGCGACACCAGCGCCGCGTATCGCGGGACGGCCAGTTCTCGCGCGGCAATCTTTTAGATTTGTAAATATTTCCTATTCGATTTTTTTCTCTTTCTTGTTTTGTAAATATTTTTATCCCTTTCTGTATTTCTCTCTCTAATTTGTATTAGCCAATAGAAATTAATCTTTTAACTTTTGTACAGATTTGTAATAATAATAATTAACTCATTTTTTTGTATATAAGCAGCGCATTTTTGTAAATAAATCACTTCAGTTCACCACAGTAAATCGAGTTTTACTCTTTACTCCTCCGACCTCTAGTGAACTCTTAGAGAGACCAACCGGTCCTCTAAAGTACCATTGAAGGATTGATTCATATGTAGATGGCGTTCCAACGTAATAGACAATATTACTAAAATGTTTTCACGCTAGACGGCAGCTACTAGCATAGACAGTAAATAAAAAGTTTTTTTCGACATTTGACAATGTTTTTGTCAATATTCTGATATCACGAGTGCTGAGTGCAACATGTCAGATTTCGATCGGATTGCTTATTGTATGTGCTACTATGCCTTAAACAGTAAGTGTCCCGCAAACGATCAAACATCAAACACGTCAAACACCATAATATAAACTACGTGTTTGACGTGTTTGACGCGTTTGAAGAAAATTTGGATTTACTACGTGTTTTGACGTGTTTAACGGTTTGATGTTTGATCGTTTGCGGGAGACTGTAGGTAAGCAGCCCGAGCCTTTGCTGCGATTTTTGCGTAATACATATTTCCTATTAGGTCTGACTACCATTTAATAATTGACAACCCGACCAAATGAAGCAGGTCCACCATCTGCCTATGAAACAACTTCTCTGATAGTAAATAGACATATTTTATATATCTTAATTTGTGTGGGAGCGTATCTCCTGTTATTAGAGGCGGCGTAAGGCGCAGGCGACGTGGGCGACCGCCCACGGCCTCGCGGTCCAAGGGGCCTCGCGCCCCTTTGGACCACGAGGTTTTTTAAGGATTTACGAGTTTTGATACTCAAATATTCATAAATAAAAAGTTTTATATAAATAAAAGTTTGAGTATTAAAAAATTCTTTCTCCACAAATCCGCCCTCTTGCGTCATTCATCAGGGGGCCTCGCAAAATATATTTTAGGGGGCCTCGCAAGATACATCTTGCCCACATCAAATTTAGGTATTGCCTCGCCATTGCCTGTTGTAAGAATCACGCATGGGTACCTGCTTAACTTCGGTGTGTTTTACCACCGCGCCGTGCTCAGAAATGTTTAATTATGATTAACCTTCAATTTAATGAAGAGTTTGACAGATAATGTATGAGGCTTATGTCAATTTTTTTAATTATTTACATTTAAGTAATTAATGTTCCACTCTGAGTGCGGCAGTTAATATATTAATTCGTGTATTTTAGTGTGTGAAGTTCCACCCGAACGAGGCGTACCTGGCAACGGGGTCTGCGGACCGCTCGGTGCGTCTGTGGAGCGTGTGCGACGCGCGGCTCGTACGCGTGCTCTCTGCGACGCCGCACCGCACGCCCGTGCGCGCGCTAGCCTTCTCGCCGCACGGCAAGCACCTCGCTAGTGCAGGTATGTGCCAACTGCTAAGCAGGGAAGCAAAACTTGCTTGCGACATCATCCTTCAACATTAGGCTGATTTTCCTGTCACGCTGATCGTCGGCGCCGACGGTTGGCGCGTAGCTCGTCAACGCTGATCAGTCAGCTCGGATCGTTTTAGTCTCGCGCTGATCACCGTGAAGTGCAGTCAATTACTCGACCGGTGTCTATAATATCACGATTATCACGATGAGTTTGAGTTGAGTTTGAGTGATCTGCGCGACTCGAAAATGCTACATAATATAACTATAAACATATTGACCCATCAGCGCCGACCCTCAGCGTGTGGTCAGCGTGACAGGAAAATCAGCCTTAAGGTCCGTATTATTAATAAAACGCTCTCAGGCCCCTCAGGGTCTCCGCTAGCTGAGGCAGACGCCTGCACGCGGCGTACACACAAATTATGAACAGCGCTGAGTCCTCATACTGTTCAGTGCTCAATATCAATCATGGTTGATACACTCTCAGCAAAGTTGGTGTTAAAAGGTGCAACACGCTCTTAATATGGTATTTTAATGGCTGCACGATCTTCTGTATATACTTTTTATGTCAAGGTTTGACCATACTTAAGAACGGCCTCACAGGCGACAGCACAGCCAAATGCACGGAACAGACAGCGAGAGAACAATTTTCGTTTAAATAATATATTCGCACTCATGAGCTATGAGTCAGCTGATGCGCCATAAGATCTCATACAACTTGTTTGCAACTTTGACCCCCTACACCAAACTGCAGAAATGTTAACAAACACAGTAGTGTCTTGTAGTCTCTTTACTTATTATTTTCAACTATTTGCAGGTGATGATAAGAAAATTAAAGTATGGGATTTAGCTGCTTGTACGTGTATACAAGAATTCCGTGGCCACCACGGGAAAATAACGTCATTGGATTGGTCGGCCGTGGGAAAACCGACTTTAACTAGTAAGCTCTCTGCCGATCCAAATAATCCATCAACAGACAACGCAATTTTATGCTCAGCTGGTATGGATGGCATTGTCAAAGTTTTTTGGGATAATCAAATCAAGAATAGGTAAGAATTATTTAAGGTACTACGCATCTTAAGGCCAATTCGACATCTTTGTGCAGTTTTCTAGACATTGTGTTTTCTAGTGATTGGCACAAAAAAAAATATATGTGATTTTTTATTATATTTGAAAAAGCTTCTTTATTTTAAATAATAAAATAGTGTATTCCTACTGGATGAAAAAAATACCAGTCACTTCTTCCAGGAACTTTAAACAGTTCTAACTAAAATATTAAACATGCTATGCTTTTAAAAATTTGTTTATTTGATGACTTTTACAAAAATCCAAAGCTTGTAAGATTTAATTTTCGGTTCTGACATCTAGATTTCCCATAATATTTATTTTTTCCTCTAACAAACGAAAAATGTGTCCACACTACCGAGTGAACATTTCACATCTCTGTCTCTCTGGCATGAAAATCGACAGTGGTTGGAGAGTGATGCGAGATCAAGGTGATTGGCAGTTGTCAGCGTCTTAAGGCGAGATGGCACTGAGAGACAGTATAGTCTGTCAAGAAAGTGAAGAAATTAAAAAGTGGCAACATCGTAGTGTCATCCCTTTTTCTTAGATTGATTTGAAAGGGATGACACTACGATGTTGCCACTTTTTAATTTCTTCACTTTCTTGACAGACTATATCTGCAGCGTTTTCATTACCATAGCATTGACTTTTTGTTGCGTAACTTCGCTGCCGCGTAGTGACTATAGTGCGGTCTCACCTTCATAGTTATTCAATATCATAATTCATAGCTTGTAACTTGTAAGCATAGATATAAACTCTTTGCTTGTTATTAATTTTGTCAACTGTAATGGTTGTTTTTATTACAGGCAAGGATCAAATCAAGAGGGTACATCAACCACATACAACACAAAATGCTCCTACTTAGTAGATGTCCAAGTACATCCAGACTGGTTGGTTGCTATTGGAACCAAAAGATAATTTGTAAATGTTTTGAATAAACTAATTTAAGATTAAAATTGTTGTTCTTGCATATACACTCTAAAGTACAAACTTTAATTGGTTGTATCAGTACAATAATAATTATTATTTTCAATAAGGTCTCAATACACTATACAGTCTACATTATATTAAAGACCATAATATTTTTATGCCAACATCATCAAAAGAGATTTGAAGTATTTTTGGGATGAGAATCATCATAATATATACATACACCGGAATATTATTTTTGATGTTATTTGACAACTTAATGTGAATATATTTAGCAAAATCAACCTACTGATTAGGATAGTTTAATAATTAGCACAGTAAAAATAAGAACATAATTTATTTGTAAACAACTTATACATTTCCTTTTTAAAGGGCATATTCATAACTAGCTGTCCCGGCAAACATTGTTTTGCCATTTAAAGTATTTCTACTTCATCAGTTGGTACAAAATTTGACCCCCTCTTTGGTCCCCTTAGAGGGGGGGGGGGTGATTTTTATACACCAGATGTTGAGTTGGAAGAAGGCAAATATATCTGCGAAAACCGTATGCAAATCGAATCAGTAGTTTTCGTGTTAAAGCAAAAGTCTTGTATAAAATCTGACCCCCTCTTTCGTCCCTTTAGAGGGGTGGGGGAAATTTTTTTTATACACCAGATGTGAAGTTGGAAGAAGACAAATATATCTGCGAAAACCGAATTCAAATCGGATCAGTAGTTTTCGTGTTAAAGCAAAAGTCTTTTATAAAATCTGACCCCCTCTTTCGTCCTTTTAGAGGGGTGGGGGGAATTTTTTTTATACACCAGATGTTAAGTTGGACGAAGACAAATATATCTGCGAAAACCGCATTCAAATCGGATCAGTAGTTTTCGTGTGATAGTGGAACAAACATACAGACAGACAGACAGACAGACACAAAAAAACTGACCACATTTTTGGCTTCTATAGCGATGTAGTGTTACCCTCTACTTGTTATTTTTTGAATATCTTTAATGTACAGAATCTTCATTTCTATAGTTTTATTATATGTATAGATTTAAAATCACATGAACATTATTTTCTTTTAAAGAAGTTCATTAGTGTTGCTTGCTTTCCCTTCTGTGGTGAAGTAATTTTTTTCTTTGCACTTTTTGACTTTGCATTACTTTTAGGAGAAATCTCTTTCTTTACCTCCTTTACTTTGGGTTCGGGTATAGTTTGGGCTTCTGGTACATTTTCCTCATCAGAACAGCTCTCGTAGACCTCAACTTTCTTTGTCAGAATGTAACCTTCATCATCCTGGAATGTTTTGTCTATTACTTTTCTCTTCTTTTTGGGGTTAACCATACCAGAAGTTATCTTGATGTTGTTAGTCATAGGTGTTGGGGGGATTTCATCATCAGAGTCTTGAATCGGCTCTTGCATGTCTTTCTCTGTGTCACTTTTGTCTTCACTCTCACTATCCGATACATGTAATACTCTTTTACGTCTTTTGTCTACTCTTGATGATTTTTTAATTACATTTAAAATTTTATTCTTGTCTTCTTTAGGAGAGGTCTTTTTATCATCATTATTTTTACTCTCTAATTTTTTACCAGTTTTGTTTGTGTTTGTATAACATTTGGGTGCAGTTTCTGACTTAACTTGATCAATTTCCATTTTTTCAATTTTTACCTCGCTTTCACTAAGAAGTCCATTTTTAGACATTTTTGGAGTACTTTTCTTACTTGTATTAGATGGTTTGCCAAAAAATCCAGCAATGCCTTTTTGTGTTTTATTAATACCATTAGTCTTTTTATTGCTCTGTTTCCTATTTTCTTTTCTTGGTGAGGGGCTCTCTTTTTTAGGAGATTGTTGTTCTTTTTTGATTTTCATATCAGTATGTTTGACTTCATTGTTTCCTTGATGATTGGAACTTTTGCCATTTGTTACCTTTTCTTGGACCTCTTCTTTGACCTTCTTATGCAGAAGTATAGTTTTACTGCTCGAAGCTTCAGAAACAACTAGGCTACTTGATTTCAAATTATTTATTTCGGATGAGCTGTGTTTTACGCAAAAGCTGTTCTTGATTGAGCCTGAGCACAAATTAAAATCGTCATAATTGTTATTTACTAGTAGTATGTTATCGATAGCACCTTTACTAATACTATAAATGTGTTCAAAATGTACCACTTTAAATGTGCTTCGCAGGCCTTCTAATTTGGATTCTGGACAGACAGTGACTCTAGCTACATTAGTATTCGTTAATCCTGATATTAAAATGCTCACATTTAAATCTAAATTAGGTTTATCTTGACGAATAGATTGAACGACTTTCTCCAATAACATTTTACTTGTGTTCACATGTATGCAAAGTTCTTTGCTTATGGAGATGTATGTAACTAATTTATCTTCATCTAAAACCATTTCCTTTACTGCATTAAGATTATCCATTTCGTGTAATTTCTATATAAACAAATAACAATAATTCATAAACTTATCGTTTTACGCGGTATTCGATCCGAAACCAATTTTTGATTTTTGTTACTATGACAATGACATTGACAAATGACAAATAGTTTTTTTAATAATAATTCCATACTATGGGCATTAATTTTTAGTTTTGTAATTTGTATAGAATCGAGATATTATTTAGAAAATGTTCGGCAAATCGGTAGGTCTGATTGGTTATTGTAGCAGCTTGCAGCTAAAACTTGAGGTTGAGTGATGAGTCTTGAGCTCTTGACCAAGTCAACGAACGTGGTTCATGGCAGGGCTTCATAATGTTATCGAATAACAGAAAAAATATCGTTACGTACCGCTATTTTCATAATGGTAGCCAGTTAACGTTATTTTTTTAACGATATCTAGTAAAATAACGTTATATTTACCGTTATTATTATAACGATATTTTTTCGTTATGTATAAACGAACAAAATATCGTTATAATAATAACGGTAAATATAACGTTATTTTCTGGTATCAGGTATGCGATCGTGCACGGTGCACTAAATCTCACTCACAGCCCACTTTTTTTGCGAGATTTGTGCTTACCTACTTTTAGGAGTTTAATACATAGAGAAATAATAAAAATAATAGTTATTATTTTGGACTAAAAATGGGCCGTAAAAAGCAAAACACTGTATACAGGGTGTAATAAGACCACTTCCGATAACTTTGGGGTATGATTATACTACATTTTCTGATTACGAAAATGTATTTTTTATTTATTTTTTTAAATTTTAATTTTTAATTTTTTCATAATTAATACCTTTAAACATAATAATAAACCACATAGAAAAATAATGTAAAATATTTTTTAAAATTTTATTATTTTTACTCCAAATAAGCAATAAGAAGCGTGCCGCGCGCGGTCAACGATCTCGTGTTCGTACTACGTTCGTACAATCAGCTGTTAGCTACGGCCTACGCACGCTGTCGAAAGGTCATATGCGACGAATGACGATACACTTCGACAGAACACACAGAAACCCTAATGTATGTGGTTCAATTTTAAACGATAGCACAAAGGGAATCCTATAATATAGCGTGCCACAGACGTCACACTTTTTGTGTGATCGAGTCTGCGGCTTACATACAGTCTGCATGGCGCGCGCCATGCGGACTGTATGTAAGCCGCAGACTCGATCACACAAAAAGTGTGTGGGATATGATGTGTAGAGGCCAAAGGAAGATCTTCCGACCGAGCGAGGTGGTATGCCCGGTCAGGCCGAAGCCCACGTGATATATTTCAGCTGTCGTATATATACCGACGCGCTCAGAAAACTTCGATAGCGCGATGCAGGAATGTTAGGCGAATTGTGGGTACCGCCACAAGTGTGACGTCTGCGGCGCGCCTTAGCATTACCAACGCACACCAAGGGCAAAAAGACCGCGCCGCAGGTCCCCGGCGGGCTCTGGCGGCGCGGCACGTCCGCGGCTGCCCACCGTGGATCACACACACAAACCAGTTTATATGCGTATAGTATACGTGGGAGAGCCATGCTTCGGCACGAAATGGGCTGGCTCGACCGGAGAAATACCACGTTCTCAAAGAAAACCAGCGTGAAACAACGCTTGCGCTGTGTTTCGCCGAGTGAGTGAGTTTACCGGATGCCCAATCTCCTAGACTATTCCCTTCCCTACCCTCCCCTATTCCATTCCCTTCCCTACCCTCCCTTGTTACCCTATTACCTCTTAAAAGGTTGGCAACGCACTTGCAGCTCTTCTGATGCTGCGAGTGTCCATGGGCGACGGAAGTTGCTTTCCATCAGGTGACCCGTTTGCTCGTTTGCCCCCTTATTTCATAAAAAAATGCAGTAACGCAGACGGCGCGGCGGCACGGGGCGGCAGCTAGCTCTATTCTCTCTATTTCCACTAGAACGAACGTTCTGAACTGACTGCCTCCACCCATCGTGTGCTTTGTGTACCTACGCGGCGAGGGCAGCTGCAGACATCGACGGGCAGACGCGATCTTTATTCCTTCGTGGACAAAAAGCCCGCCCCGCCCCGTCGTCTGCAAAACAACAGAGTCCGCCCGGAAGCCAGCGCACGGCGCATGTGCTGGCAATACAATAATTTACTCTACAAACCATAAATTAGTAATATTTGAACAAAGATACTGAGTACTGAACTACTGACCGTGTCATTCTCATTAGGGGAGATCGCAGACGACAGACCATCCGTGACGCACTTTTTAGTCTGTGGAAATAGAACCTATGCAATTATATGCAGTAACGCACATGACGCGCAAAAAGTCCGACGCACAAAAATTCGTATAATTCTGGCAGACCGCATCGCGCCGCTTCGCGCCGCGCCGCACAAAAAATGTGCGAAAAAAATAGAACGTTTGCTTCAACATGCGCTAACGCAGACGGCGCACACTTTTAGTCTGCAATCTGCATTTGTAGTGACGTAACATACGCGATCTATTTAATTACCATGGCGCCAGATATCGCTGTAACGATGTTAATTCATGAAATACAAAACAGACCAGTAATTTAT
This sequence comes from Polyommatus iphigenia, assembly GCA_963422495.1. NCBI lineage: Eukaryota > Metazoa > Arthropoda > Insecta > Lepidoptera > Lycaenidae > Polyommatus > Polyommatus iphigenia. Next base: position 10,506,748 of record OY730179.1, on the reverse strand, counting down.
GATACTTCTAAGGCAGAATATCATAATAGAGATTTAAAAAGAAAAAGTGTGCTGTAATGTATATTCAGCTCCTGTTTGGACATCGTTGACGTCTAAAGAAAAAACAAAATACGGTAAGCTTAAGTTTTTATCAAGTTAAAAATAATATGTGTACGTATACACTTACACAAGCATCTTTCTAAGAGATTAAATTATCAAAGTTCCGATAAGTTTTTTCTTCTTTTTCTGTACTTCAAGTACAAAATAATACTTAGCGATCTTTGCACAATTTCCTTAGCGTCTACATCCCTACAGTTCAGCGGACAGAATGATCGAAGATGTGCGTCGTGTGCGTTAAGTCTATGAAAAATCCGCGAACGACATTTGTGCGCCTTTTGTGCGCCGCAGACTCGATCACACAAAAAGTGTGACGTCTGCGATCTCCCTAGACGTCATTTTTCCTATAATATACACCTATAGCTGGTCACCAGACACGTCTAGACTCTAGTTTAATTTTGTGCATACTGCATACTGAACTGACTGATTAAATTTCACAAAAAGTATAGTCTGTCAAGAAAGTCATGACAGATGGGAAAATTTTTAAATGAAATAAAAAATATGAGAACTTTATTAATTCGAGATAAAAAAGTGCAAGGTGACAATATTTAAAATGTAATAATAAGAAAAAAATACACCTTAAAAGCGTGATTACGCTTAGAAAATTTTCCCGCCTGTCATGACTTTCTTGACGGACTATAACGTTATCAAAGAACATATATTTACCGTTATAAATCCTATATAACCTTATAACATTAACCGTTATTATGATCAATTTTTAACGTTATTTTTAATATCGGGTAAATTTTCATAACGTTATCAATGCCCTTGAAGCAGTAACGTTATGAAAAAATGACGTTATTTGAAGCCCTGGTTCATGGTTGGTACTTTGGTATATAGGTTACATAAATCATAATATTTAACTGAACCATAGGCTTTATTAGGACGAAGGCAAAAAAAACAAGTGTCACAACTTTGTATATAATGGGTAGTTTTCTTTTTTTTTATCTCCACCAGACGGCGCGACGATAGACACTTCTAGATTTTCTATTGGTTCCCCACCGATCTGAAATTATCTGCTGGTTGGCATCACTGACTACATATGGTCTGTGTTTCCAAAAAATATCAGTGTACTGTCAAGTCACGAAGAGCATACGCCTAAGCGATTATTGGCCTAAGCAATTAGGCCAGTATACTGGTAACAGTTTAGGAACACGCAAATTGTCAAACTGAAAACTGACAACTGAAAGAGAGTTTTGGCGGGCATGTCACTTTCAAACTCCTTCTACTTTTTATTGTTTGTGTGGTTTTTATTATTTTTTCCCAAATAGTGTTATTTGGATTTTTGATGTTTATTATATTTGGTAAAATATTAGCCATTAAATATCCGTTATCTTGTACAGGTGCAGGTAAGATGTTAATGTATATTTCCTGTGACATTTGGTGTGAATATCGGTAAATAGGGCTATTTCTTCCGTGAATTTTTACTAAAACATCGTTATAATAACTTTACTATCCTACTCATTGGAATATTATTGCGTCTTTTTCAAATTGAAATGTATCAAGTTTTACATTCTTTTGCCCAGTTTTGTAGCAATTATTGATAGTATTCCCTGGTATTACCGTATTACCAGAGACATGGTACTTAAACTAGACAGCGCACCCAAAAGAAATGTTTTGCTGAAATGAGTTCTATTTCTTTAGCAATACGGTAGGTATTCCCTCTCTAAGCGGTAGCTTGCAAAAAGCGGTTCGAGCGAGAGCGTTCCCGCTGGTAGTGTGTCCTTGTCTGACTTCTTGCCAGCTCACATAATCATTTCTTTTGATAGGAATGTTAGAAAATGAGATACTTTTCTTTTTATTAATTTGCCAATACGAACATTTCGTAAGCTTAGAAACGTATTTAAACGAATTTGTACAGTTTTAATAATTAATAAATCAGTTGATTGTACTCGAAAATATAATTCAAAACAGAGCAGCAGTATCTGTGGTAATTTCGATATTTGGTACTGGTAGCACTAAATGTAAGATGGCGATTTGCTTTGGTTGTTTGGTTGTTTTTCGTGTTTCGATTTGCAACACGAAAAGTCCTTTTTCGTAATAAAGTTTATTATTTTTTTATGAAAAACGGTGAATTACTGTTGTGTGGCAGGGTGCAATAATGAGACTTATCCCGGTAGTCGCTTTTCCTTCCACGGGAAAGTAAAAACAACAATCTTAATCTTTAGGGTAACAATGAATTTGAATTATTAGAGATGCACCGAATGGCATGAAAAATATACTACAAAATCGGACTTCAAAAAAAACACATCGTAACAAATGAAGCTCTGGATTTCTTTTTAGTCGGCGCTAGCCATTATAAATCCTGGCTTTTATTTTTTACTTCTACTATCGGAAACCGCCGCCTACATCGCCTATATATTACCCAGGATATTACCGCTATAGCTAGACTCGTTATCAATAACTAGATAACGCCCTCAACTCAGTTGCCCCAAAATTCGTTTATCGCGCGGGAACCGTACATTTTTCCGGGATCAAAAGTATCCTATGTCCTTTCCCGGGACTCAAAATATCTCCATGCCAAATTTCAGAAAAATCGGTTTTGCGGTTTGAGCGTGAAGAGGTAACAGACAGACGGACAGACAGACAGACACACTTTCTCATTTATAATATTATAAAGTAAAATTTAAATTAAATAAATATTTATGGGGGGCTTCCATACAAAACACAATTTACAAACTGTGTTTTGTATGGAAAACACCATTTTTTTCAACTTCGACAATATAACGGTACGGAACCCTTCATGCGCGAGTCCAACTCGCACTTGGCCGATTATTTACTTTTAATTTTAATTTTTTAAAATTAGTTTCATACCTGTAGTTAGGTAGGATAGAATATTATATCAGAATTCAGAATACCTGAATTTGTATAGTTAGTCTCATATTTTGCTTTGGTCATGGTCACCACATTAGAAAGAGACACACTCCCACCGGGGGCCCTCTCGCTCGGACCGTTTTTTGCGCCACAGTGCACAGTCTAGTTATAAGTACCATGTCTCTGCGTATTACCGATAGTTGTCTACCCATACGCCATCTAGTTACCAAAATGGAAACTGTTTGACAATCAAATTAAAAAATAAGAAAATGCCTCATTAATCAATGTCAAAATTATTCTTGTTCCCTTTTGTCAATTGACAAATTCGCATTTCTATTTTTTGTGAAATCTGGTTTTGTTTTGTCTTATTTTAATCTGAAATTTCTCATAAATTTACTTTTGTTATTCCCCTTTCTTTTATTTATTCGCAATACTCTAGTACATCTATTATAAATACCAAATCGAGGTCAGACTTGGCTAAGAAAAAAGTGAGTAATCTTCATAGTTCCATATTCTATTTTAAGAGAATTACATCATTTTATTTATGGTATCGTGTTTATTATTATGATACATTTGTGAATTGTGGTTGTTTTTTATCTCCTACAGAAGTTATTTTGGCAAATCGTCCCGTATTTGATTTTGTCGTGAAAATGCCAGGGTAAGCAAGTGAAGTGGGAGTGGCACTCGACCATGAGTATTTTCCATCCTACACAAGCTTCTATACGACACAAGCACTTGCTATGACAAATAATATTCATATACATCAAAACTAATGCCCATAATATACAATAGTCATGAGTTAACAATCCATATTTGAGCACCAATCACTACTACATAATGTAAAATGAGGTTTCAATAATTATTATTACATAGATAGAATCTCAGTGATATAATATATTATAATAATATAGGAATTTATATTATAATACAAAAAAAGTAATAGGTCTGAACACTTCAGAATGGAATCTCCCTCTAAAGGTATTCAGTAGTATGTTGTGTTACAGGTATGTGATGGTACTGACTGAACAAATGCTCACTGAGTGAAAAGTTACATTAGAACTTGTACGTTGGTTGGTACTCGGTACCCACCATAAGATATTCTTTTATCAACATTCAAAATTCTATATTACATTATTTTAAATTATAACAGCTCTACAAAAATAATAGCATATATCATTCATTTGTGGTTTTAATCTAAACATTACTACCATTACTTTTCCTCATGTTAGTAACATAGTTAGCTAATATTATTGACTTAGCTACAGGATAATGAATAATCAATAATATCCTCATATTATTATATTCATTCTAACAATGTAAATTGAAGAAATGAGTGGATGAAGTGGGTTACTAAAATTTTATAACAAAAGGACAATTAGTCATTTTTTCCCTTATTTTTGAACAAACCTAAGAACTTACCTACTGCATCATCTCGCTAATATATCCGGCTATACATAAAATCCACATTTTCTTGATTTCAAATTATTTTCTCGGTCCTAACGTCTTCATGCAAAAATATCAGTTTTAAAATTTTTACTAACTCACTTTACCCAATCATTTTTACCTGTAGTTGTAAATTCTAAACCTGTTTCTTCTTTCAGAATTGCAACAATGTCTTTGGATAATATGTTCTGTACTAGATGTGGTGATGGCTTTGAACCCAATGAGAAGATTGTAAACTCCAATGGGGAACTTTGGCACACCAACTGTTTTGTGTAAGTTTTTGACAATAACAATAACAAAAAAAATTAAAAGGCTTAAAGTCAAGTGCATTGTGATTTTTAGGGTTCCGTAGTCAACAAGGAACCCTTATAGTTTCAGTCTGTCCGTCTGTGTCCGTCTGTGTCCGTCTGTCTGTCTGTGGTTTTGCTTAGAGGCTATAGGACGTACAAGAGATGCCGACAAAATGGTACATAAAATCTTAAAAACATATTTTTATGGTACCTCCCCTACACATCAAGCGGAGATGATTTTTTTTCGCGTCCACCCCTTTGTGTGGGGTGTCGTTGAACAGGTTTTTTAAAAATATTATGAGTATTCATAGATCATGACATCAAAAGTTATTGAGTCATAGTAGATTAACTAAAAAAATGTGTTCGGCGAAGTATAAAGGAACTTTTCTTTCAAATTCCTTTGAAAGGAACAGAGATGACGTTGTTAGTAGTGTAAAAGTTAAAACACGATAAATGTACATTCATACGTGGGAGAGCCATGCTTCGGCATGAATGGGCCGGCTCGACCGGAGAAATACCATGTTCTTACAGAAAACCGGCGTGAAACAGCGCTTGCGCTGTGTTTCGCCGAGTGAGTGAGTTTACCGGAGGCCCAATCCCCTACCCTATTCCCTTCCCTACCCTACCCTATTCCCTTCCCATCCCATCCCTATCCTCCCCTATTACCTTATTCGCTCTTAAAAGGCCGGCAACGCACCTGCAGCTCTTCTGATGCTGCGAGTGTCCATGGGCGACGGAAGTTGCTTTCCATCAGGTGACCCGTTTGCTCGTTTGCCCCCTTATTTCATAAAAAAAAATTCATTGACCATACAAAAATTTTCAAAAACTATCGATACTACGGAACCCTATATTGCGCGTGGCCCGACACATTTTGATTATTAAGAAAATAAAACCGGCCAAGTCGGTTTTATTTTCTTAATAATCAAAATCCGAAATCTCTTAACATTTTTTACAGCAGTATACATTGTATCATTAATTATGATTTTTTAAAGTTGTGCCCAGTGTTTCCGAGTATTTCCTGATGGGGTGTTTTACGAGTTTGAAGGGCGCAAATATTGCGAAAGGGACTTCCAAGTATTGTTTGCTCCTTGCTGCGGAAAATGCCGTAAGTATTTGTTAAAAATTCATCTATAACTTATAATATTATAAAGCGGAAGAGTTTGTTTGTTTGTTTGAACGCGCTAATCTCAGGAACTACTGGTGCGATTTGAAACATTCTTTCAGTGTCAGATAGCCCATTTATCGAGGAAGGCTATAGGCTATATTTTATTTTTCTGTAAAATTTCCAGAACATAACTTTAAGTTTCGTAATATCTTTTACCTTCAAAAATTTTATTTTATTTTAGGTGAATTTATTATTGGTCGCGTCATTAAAGCCATGAACGCTAACTGGCATCCTGGGTGCTTCCGATGCGAGGAATGTCATGTGGAGTTAGCTGATGCTGGCTTCATCAAGCACGCTGGCCGAGCTCTCTGCCATACTTGCAATGCCCGCATCAAAGCTGACGGACTGCAAAATTACATCTGCCATAAATGCCAGTAAGTTTAATAATCCTTTTCAGGGAAAGTAGCATAAGGGTGACAAATACTTGTGTGTGACTCCTACAGTAATAGAAATTCTTAGTGATGTGTCAATATACCAATTTCAATAATATTATGCTCCTTGACAAGATTTTAATAATGAAATTTTTTTTTCGCGCAACTTAATCTTGCAAAACCGTTCATCTTGGCGCGACTCAAAGTTGCTTATGTTCATCCCCATTGTCAACTCTGTCTGTGCCAAATTTTTGCTTGTTTGATGTAGAAAATTCTTTCCTAGAAGTTATACATTATTAAATATACTGTTAAATATTATTTAACATACATTTAAATATTTTCACAGTGGCGTGATCGACGGTGAGCCGCTGCGTTACCGCGGGGAGGTGTACCACGGATACCACTTCACGTGCGCGACCTGCGGCGTCGAGCTCGACCACACCGCCAGGGAGGTCAAGAACAGACCCGGATATGCTGCCAATGACGTGGTATGTGTAGAGAACGCCTCCGTGGTCAAGTGGTCAACAGCGTGGTTCTCGACTCGGAGGTAGTCGGTTCCATTCCCGCGTTGGAAACATGTTATTTCCAAGTTTGGTTAGGACAGTGCAGGCTGATCACTTGATTGTCTGACAAGTAGGATGATCCATGCGTCGGATGGGCTTGTAAAAAGTCGGTCCTGCGCCTGATCTCTCGCCAGTCGTGTCGTTCTTCCGTCCCACTGGTTTATGAGAGTGAAGGAATAGAGAGTGCTCTTGTGTACTGCGCACGCACTTGGCCACTATAAAATTACTCCTGCGTAACTGGCCTGGTTTCAATGAAACTGGCCACTGTCACCGAAATCAGTGTGGGGAGTAGATTCATAGGCAGATAACCTACGTTATTTGGTATATATAAGAATGCAATAGCAATATTATTATATTGGTTGTGACTATAATAGGTATGTGACTTTAGATACAAAATATGACTTTTTCTACTTACAAAATTTTATTGTCTGTGAGAAAGTAAATGATTATGCTTTCAAAATGAAACACTTTTAACATAATAGACTTCCTATTTCAGAACAACCTGTTCTGTCTGCGATGCCACGACAAGATGGGTATACCGATCTGCGGCGCGTGCCGGCGTCCCATCGAGGAGCGGATCGTAACAGCCTTGGGCAAACATTGGCATGTTGAGGTGAGGCCTTGGACATTTTTTTAATATTAATTTTGCTTGGCAATATACATATTTTTTTCTGCCAGCTAACTTTAACCATAGTGATTTGTATATTCTGATGGAATATAAGGATTTAGATCAAAAAGTCTTCATAAATATTGAGTGTGTAATATTAGCTAACTTTTAATATAGCCATGCCCATCATGTTGTCTACAATTTCTATGGAAAATAAATTATTTTCTTACTATAACATACAGCACTTCGTTTGCGCCAAATGCGAGAAGCCATTCCATGGACATCGCCATTATGAGAAGAAAGGCCTGGCGTACTGCGAACAACATTACCATCAACTGTTCGGCAACCTGTGTTATGTGTGCAACCAGGTTATTGCTGGTGATGGTAAGTCCATTTTATCACATATCATTTGTCATGACATTAAAATTTGTTCAAGAATGCTAAGTAAATTCTCGTGTCATTGTGACTTCGTGATGAACAAAAATTGTTCAATGTAGGTATGCAGTTATACCTTTGCCCTTTAAAAAAGTACTGTAGACAACTTAATTAAGGTTGCTGTTTTTGTACTATCAGAGTAATCAATTCATAGGCAGTTCGTTGTTCCTTACCTAATTTGTTTGGGTTATCTCAAGCCCAACTGCCAGTCCGCCACAATCACGAATACTGTTGACTTGACCTTTACATAATATGAACTTCGTATATCTAGTCAAATAAAAAAAACGCGTTAAAAATAATCAATCCTCCTATTTTGAGCGTTTTCATCGTTTTTAACGTTAAAAGGAACGCGGGGAATATGTTAGTATAGACAGCTAAGCAAGTTTTTTTATTTGTATGTGCAGTGTTCACGGCGTTGAACAAGGCGTGGTGCGTGCACCACTTCGCGTGTTCGGTGTGCGACACCGCTCTGAGCACGCGCAGCAAGTTCTACGAGTACGACGAGCGGCCCGCCTGTCGCCGCTGCTACGAGCGCTTCCCGCAGGAGCTGCGTCGCCGCCTGCGCCGCGCGCATCACTACACCGTCCGCCGCAACTAGTGACGTGCCGGCGGACGTCACGTCGTGTTGCGCAATCACGTCAGACGGCACAATACAGTGCACCTATGGAGTGTAGATGGAGGAGAACTATCTTATATGGGGGATATTTGAAAAAGTGTCCAGCTGTACGCAGTAAATAACAGTTGAAAGTGGCGCTAGCTGCAGCAAAGGGTATGGAATGAATGTAGCCGTTGGTGACAAAATACTTAATAAATAAATAATAAATAAAATAAATAATGCCAATATATTTTGAAAAATATAACCTAAAATAGCTGAAATAAAAGCTGCTAATGATTTAAAATTTACCCTGTTGCTACTGTAGCGCCACCCTAATTTAACGCATTTCAGCGGACACTTTTTACATACAGAGATAGTTCTCCTCCATCTACACTCCATAAGTGCACCGAAACTGGTGATGTACGTGACGTGACGAGGTACGTCACGTCACGTCGCGCCATAATGACGTTAGACAACACCACATCGTGCGCTGCAACTAGTGTAAAGACGGCTACATCTATTATCGAATTCAAATCATTATTAGCATTCACCTTTTGGAACAGAGCATTTGACGTAAATATAACCAATGGCAACTCTGTCGGAAGCGCGTGACACCGTCCATGAGTGACGAATAAAATCATTGTAGTGAAACCACTCTAAAAGGTCATATCCTAATAGATTCCGAATCTGATAAAGCAGTTGTCTCTACCGTGCATCGGCACGCATTGCGCGCTCTGCGTCTATGGGCTTTAGCTCACTAGTGCGCCTTAGCTCATAACCGAAAATTAAAAAGCTGTAGGGCATTACATTATTTGTGACTAATATATTTTAATTTATTATGTAGTATGAAAAGATAATATTCTAACATGTTATTAATATATTATGTATACTGCCATGTTGTACTGAAAGATCTGATGTGCGTTGGGGGTATTTGCCTTTACTATAGTTGTCATTATTGAACGAAGTGCCTTTATTCGTGTCAATAATACGCACAAATGCAATAGGTACTTTTATAAGAATATTATGTTGGACTTAATAGCAAATGTTCTATGACAAGATCATATTTTATAATGCTATATGCACCATCTAAGATAGAACGACGATCGTTCTGCCTATTGTGCTGTGTGTAAAAATATTAGAGTTATAAAATAACAGGTAATACTTGTTATTTTTATGTAAAAGGCCTTTTTTTTGTCTTGTAATAAGTTAACTACAATGCTTTTTACACCCACCTAGACTTAAATAATGTTTATTAATTAGTAATTTTAAGTTTTTACGTGCTAAATCCTAAAACAAGTGCCTTAAATGTATTTAGGAAATAAGAAAGTATAAAAAGTATTTTTAAAAAAGCTTTTATTATAAATTAATTTCAATTAACAGTCTGGAACTAGAATTCCATTATTTTTTTGTTTCAAATAAGTAGTTATTATTTTTAAAAACATATAATTTATGAATATTTAATCCTTAGGTATATTATGTAATTCTATATTTTAATTTTACTGTAATTTTTTTTTTTAATTATCTGATAACACCAATAAAAAATTAATACAAATATCTGTGCATTATTCTTAGAGTTTATAATCTTGTGTACATAATATCTCATAGTATGTCAATAAAACAGAGGCTTGTTAGTAAAATCAGCAAAACATCATAAAACTTTTGGAACAATGTTTATTGAAACAATAATACTATTTTACACTTATCACATAATAAGTTAGCATTGGATTCTACATCACTTAAAATCTTTAGTGGAATAACGAAATTAAATACAAATGTTTAATGCACAATTTGTATTTCTAAGCACTATGCATGACTAGTATGCAGAGTGTTGTGCGAGATTTAATTATCTTTCTTCATACGGGTGTTGGTCATTCTGTAGATGATGGAGTCCCTGCCTGGGTCCATATCCATGATGGTGTAAACAATGGCTACTAGGGCGAATGTGAAAATGACTCCGAACCAGAGAATGATGTTGAAGATGGCAGAGTATTCAGCAGAGTAGTTGTCATTCTGAAAACCAGATCATGTAAATGAATTTACTAACATATTCAAATATTTGGTAGTACATATTATAAATAGTAAATAGCTGTCTTAGCACTATAAAAAAAAGCTGTATAATAAAGACCATGCTAGACAGGAATAATTAAAAAGTTCGTGCACTTTTCTCAAGAATCTCCCTATTACTTTCGTAAAACAATGAGAGGAAAGATTGTCACGACTGGCGAAAGAATAAAGATGAGGCGCATCATATCTTCATTATCATCATAATATCTTGTCAGGCAATCAGAAAATCAGCCTACATTGTCGTAAATGAAAACTATATTTTTGTTCTAATATGTGAATCAAAAACCTCCAAGTCGAGAGTCAAGCCCTAAATTTTTATTATTTTATCCGTTGTCCCGATACTATATACAATTACATTTTAGTACTAGCTCAAAGCCGACTGTGAGGGCTCGAGTTGTCACACCTTGACTGACTGATGATAACACATCTACATATTATTATAAAGAAAAATTACTTTGTTAAAATCCGTAAAGTGTAGCACAAAATGTTCAGGTTCAGTTCAATAAAATATTTTTACCTGTATGTCTTCCATAACATCTCGAGGGGCAGCTCTCACTGTTCTGCGTGTGTGCACAAAGTCAGTGGTGACAACTGTGAATAGTACTGAACCATCATAAGCCTTGGAGAATGCTTTGCTCAAATCTCTCAAAGCCTCACCTGCAAAATAACACAAGTAAATCTTTATCTCTGTTTCTAATTTTCTATGATTGGTAGGTGTAGTTCATGAATCATGACAGTTTCTAAAGTTTCTGCTACCTCTTCACGCTTAAACGACAGAACCAATTTAGTTGAAAATTTGTATGGAATGTGTGTTCCAGGAAAGACAATAGAACAAACACAGAAAAATGTATGGTTGTTTTAGACGCTGTTTCAGCGCAATGGAGCTGGGGGTATCATCTAGATTCTAGTTGTTTACTATCTTTTAGTACCTAATGTGTGGTTTCACAAAAAATAATATTATGGTGTCAAGCAAATTCCACAGTCTTTACTGCTTACTGTTTTATTATATCTGCGGCAGATATGACAATATTTAACCATATTATATCAATAAATTTTGTATATGTAATCGATCATAATAATTCTTTAAAAATAAATACACAATATGACCACAGTCGGCAGCCAGTAGTCACTTAAAAGTTCTATTATGTTTATGCATAGCCTTGGCCAACAATAGGCTACTTGACCTCCTTTTTTTCTTCATGCTAATCACTTCTTAATCATTCATTTTCACAAAAAAAAAAACTAATATTTTAATATTTTACACAGTAGAAATCCATAAAAATGTTTATTGAAAAATATGCCTCATAAATGGCGCCGAAAACACTGTCCGCCATAGTGTGACGTCATTATTGAACATTTTTTTATGTGCTAAATGTACGAGTCTAAAAGTGCCCAAAAATTATAAAATAATTAAATAAGAAATAACAAATCATTTGTAATGTTGAAAACTTTTGGAGAAAAGTTTTGGCCATTTCATTTCCCGTCTACAATAAATGGAGCAATAATATATAAAACTGATGTTTTAAGTGAATTATTCGAGAAAATATATTTTACAAATCTTTCTAGGCTTATTCTTATTATTTATGTACAAATAAACTTACATATAACAAGCGCGATAAATAAAAGATATTAAATTACTATGAGGATGACGTCACATCCAAATCGGAAGTACCGCAAAAGCATTTTCGTCAGTACAAATCCTATTTTCATAAAATCATATTTTCAAATCGACTTTATTTATCAATCATAAGCTTTTATTTCATGATAAGGGTGAAATACGGTTTCCTAGGCCAAGGTCTACTAGAAATATGCATTTGTTCAATTAAATTGAATATAGGTCAAGTAGCCTATTTCAATTTATAACCAATACTTACTTAATAATTTCTTAGCTTCCTTAGTTTGTAGAGAGTTAGGGCCGTGGTAATCAGAGAGTGCATGCAGAGAAGTGAATTTAAAGTAATAGAAATCTATCACATTGTCAGCATTGAGTACTCCTGATTTAACCTAAAAAAACATAATTACATAATATTATTTTCAGTACATGAACCATAATTTAAAAAATAATAATAAAAACTGGAGATACCACACATTAATCCTTTGATCGGGGATACTCGGAAATGCTATTGTATTCTATTGTTGTCGCGATCACCGGTGCTCGTACGGGGCTTGATGGGTTAATATGAAAAAAAAATGTATTTCATATTACCTTAGCAGTGATAGCCTTTAGGACTTCCAACTCATACAAGAACAGATAATCTTCTTCATATGAATCAAGTTTGAGGTGTTGCAACGACTGCTTGCTCACTTTGGGAGGCACAATCTCTCCAAAGACACTCGACAAAGAAATCAGCTAAAAAAACACATTACACAGTAAGATTATTGAAAGATCTTGAAATCATTTATCACGTTGGAGCAGTAACACAACTTACATCCTCGGGATCAGAAAGCTTGGCATTAACCAATTTGTTTCCACGGTTGTTGAAACGTTGGTTTATTCTGTGCTCAAGAGCTTCATAGGTGTCAGGAACATATTCATCCACAACCAAAGGATAGTTTTTGGCTTTCATTCCATTCTGAAACCACAATGAGTTTAAAATATTATGTATTTTTTAAGTTTATTATGTATAATCAAGCTTTACTGGGCATACAAATGATTATAAAACATACATGTTGAAGCACAGAATTTACTCAAAGTAAAATTATTGTCTAGGCAAAGTTTTTGTCACATACATAACTTATTATATTTGCCTTACATTACCTTTAATGGCAGATTTCCAAGATTGCTTTAGAGAAGATTACATATTCAATAGTTCTGTTGTTTGGTTTAAGTTTCATCATTAACTCATTAAAAGTGCTGTTGAGTAGTTTACTGTCAAAACACCTTAGTTACTGAGTATAAGCTATGGAATTTACTTACATTTTCTCCCAGTGATGTAATACCGTCGACATGCACCTCCACAATAGCTTCTGGGGTATTGAAGGGATCAACAAGAGACAGTCCATTCCAGTCAGAGTTCTGTCAAATGAGTATTAAGATTATTAGAGTTTGCAAGATTTTACAATTTCATACTAAAAATTAGTACACTTGGGGCCAACATAAGACTTGACTAAGATATAAGCACCATTTCACTATCGTAGTCAAGATTCCAATCAGGGCCTTATTCAAATTCTCTAGGACTGATTATAGATAATACACACAGTTTTCTACCGTTTCATAACCAATCAATAATTATTATAGCATTTTTTAAAATAATTTGTTTCATGAACAAACCATCGACAAAAATATGGCAAAATGAAAGACAAAAGTCGAAATTAGAGTGTCATACGAATATACACTCGGTTTAATTAGTTACCTCCTCAACAGACAATCCCAAAGAAGCTGAAAATACTTCTTTTAATAAGCTCTCTGGAACCTCACTCGAACCCGAAAACTTCAAGGATTGTGGGCTATGTAGTATACTTAGCTCGCCTGCAGCATGGGATCCTGTAAAAAAGGATTATAAGCACACGAAAGCGATACAAAATCATTAAAATGCAGGCAATTACTTACCAATTATTGATATAACGATTGTTATCCAAAAGAGAGCCATTTTCACACCCATAGTGAATGAAACTGAGTAGCTGACTGTCATATGATCAAAATTTAAAGTGTTACTAGTATAAAAATATCTGCAATGTTACAAAAATCCATAGAATACGGACCTACTGAGGCTATGTTCCGAAATGTACTGCGACCACTGCAGAGTGTGACGTCATTTTAGTATTCTGCGAAGCCGTTCCTTTATAGTTAGTATACTGTTGGTATACTGGTTACTATTTAAAACGGAACGCAATCCAGTATACTATCAGCCACATTTTTGACAGTTCGTATTGAACATTTTCAACACAGTCTATTATGGTTAATTTTTGCAATTCTTCCAGTGTTTTATCATTATTAATCCAAATTAATTACAGAAATTTATAACTTTGGGATAAAACTGTAGGTATTGTTTTAAAACATTAGACACTCGAGTGGTTTTGACACTTGACAGTTGACTGATCACGTGATCAAAGTACTGCGAGCGAGTGCCTTATGGTGCATTTTCACTGGTCGATAGGGCCCGCATGCGGGGTGCGGGAGATCATGCCTCGACCAATCAAAATGCGCCATTAGTTGTCATAGACTCCCCGTATGCTGTATAGGTACCGCACGAGTTAACGACTAATGAAAATGCGCCCTTACCTCGAAAACGCCAGTGCTCACAGTACAATATGGCGACGATTGATGACGTCATATATTTCACTAGGGTACTGGGGCAGTGTACTGCAGCTCCATTACGGTACGATTTTTTCTACAGTGATAGCACTGTGCAGTGGTCGCAGTACATTTCGGAACATAGCCTGAATCTTGTTAGTTGTTGCCATGTTGTTGCCTGTTCTAGGAAAAGTGAAATAAACTCGAAAGTCGAGTAATTTATTGTAAATTGAACTACGTAAATTATTGATTGTGTAAAATTTCGTACCGTTCTTCGCGTCTGCAGCTGTATAATATGCGTAGAGCTCGACAAGGCTTTAAAATCTTTAAATGAACATGGCGAGAAAAGGAACTAACGCTGCCACCATACAAAAACGCCATTTTGACAGTTCTTCACACAGATTAATATATGTAGCAAGCTAATTCTTCAGTCTTCTTTACCAGCAGCGCTCCCGAGTCCCGACTCCCTACACCACTCTACACCACAGACTCTACACTCTACAGTACTACAAAATGACTACAAAATTCTTTGGCCTTGATCATGGGCCTTGATTTAAAAAAAGGATTGACATTTTGAGTTTTGATAATCATGACAGAGGAGAGTTTTGGCGGGCATGTGAAAGAGTGCTGTTGTGTTTTTGTATTATTTTCCTAAAATTGTGTTAGCTGGGTTTTTAATGTGTAATATTGGTAGAATATTAACCATTAGATATTCGTGTTCATGCACAAGTGTAGGAAAGTGATGTAATATCCAGAAACGTGCTATTTTGTGTTCCCTCCAAAACTCCATCGAAAGTTTCAGTAAAGCGTCTACCACTTTACTGAATCGACCGACTTGACTCCTGTGACTGTATTGACTTTTACTTAGACTTTGACTAGACTTTAGACCTGACGATACATGAAAACGATGATGAAAATTATAATAGGAGGAATATGGTTTTCCCGCCATATTCCTTACCTTTTTACCTTGTCTGTGGCACAACATACACATCCTTTGTGTCAAGTTGCCAAAAAAGAAGAAAAAGAAAGAATCATGACAGAGTTTTGGCGGGCATGTGAAAGAGTGCTGTTGTGTTTTTGTATTATTTTCCTAAAATTGTGTTAGCTGGGTTTTTAATGTGTAATATTGGTAGAATATTAACCATTAGATATTCGTGTTCATGCACAAGTGTAGGAAAGTGATGTAATATCCAGAAACGTGCTATTTTGTGTTCTCCCTCCAAAACTCCATCGAAAGTTTCAGTAAAGCGTCTACCACTTTACTGAATCGACCGACTTGACTCCTGTGACTATATTGACTTTTACTTAGACTTTGACTAGACTTTAGACCTGACGATACATGAAAACGATGATGAAAATTATAATAGGAGGAATATGGTTTTCCCGCCATATTCCTTACCTTTTTACCTTGTCTGTGGCACAACATACACATCCTTTGTGTCAAGTTGCCAAAAAAGAAGAAAAAGAAAGAAAGAAAGTTGCCAAAAAAGAAGAAAAAGAAGAAGAAGAAAATGACAATTGACAATGACAGCTAGAAAATTATGAAAAAGTAAACAATGAAGTCATAGAAAATAAAAATTAAAGAGATTTAAGTTAAATTAATTAAAGAAAACATATTATTAAAATACATTTTGTTGGGAATACTAACATCGAATAGAAAAATAAAGTGAAATCATAAATAACCAAAAGCACTTGTACTAAAAATCTGAATAAAATGTCACACAGGTCGACTTTTCAGCTCAACGACTTATTTCCAAGAGAAATTGATATCGAAGTGTGTTTAAAGACGTTAAAAATTTTCCAAAAACTTGAAGGTGACGTTAATTGTGTAGTTTGGGATGCATCTCTCGTTTTGGCTAAGTATCTCGAAACTATGTGCCAAAGCAAACCAGATTTTTTGAGTGGTGTAAGAGTTTTAGAATTAGGTTCAGGTCTGGGAGTAGTGGGCTTAACCGCTGCTACTTTAGGGTATGTTTCTCACATAAGTGTGAATTACAACTAGAGTCATTTATTATATTTATTAGTTTGTAAACACTTTTTATTTAATTTTTAATTTTTAGGGCCCAAGTTACTCTAACAGATCTACCGGAAGCCTTACCATTGCTACGGCTTAATATTGCTGAAAACAAGTCAAAAATTGGCAGCATGGGAGGTTATGCTATTGCAGAGTCCTTAGTATGGGGTGATAACAACTCTGAAATACAGAAGCAAGAATTTGATATGATAGTTATGGCTGATTGTGTTTATTATGAAGATGTTAGTATATCTTTTTCAACCCAGTCCCCTCCCCCCGCGGCCTCCGTACGGTTAACATCGTCTGACGTGCGCTCCGGGATTAAAAATTATTTTCGGTGGTTTTAAATCGGTAAATTCGTGCTGAGTGTGTGTAATTAGCTAGGTAACGGTGTAATCTACGTGTACTGTAAGTTTTTTAACACATTTGCTCGTATTTTATTGGATTTAACTCGGTAAGTAAATTTCTTTGTTCACTTTTATCAGTAGGGAATTGTAGGTAGGTAAAATATTGTGTGTGTCGGTACCGCTCGCGCGGCGCCGGCCGGCCTTGCGATCAGCTGACTGTGATTATTAAGCTAAACTTTTGTTTCATTCTAATTTAAATTAAATAAGTGTAATTGGCACATTCAAATTTTATATTAACTCACAATGTCGAGCCAAAATAATATGCCGCCAGATAAAGATACAAACCCGTTTAATAGAAGCGATAAAACTCCTCGTTCTCCGACATTATCGTCCGGTAAACGTTTGTTGTCGGAATTATCTCCTTCCTCCTTGTCACCTGTGGAGAAGCGTCACCAACCCACTAGGGACGAGCCTCTGCTGTCCCCCGTTACGTCATTATTAGACACAAGCCGCGCATCCGACGATGCTTGCAATTATTACGAGCTCGTCCGCGAAGCTAGCTCGTACTTAGCCAAAATAAACGAGTTCGCAAACGACACCGTGTCTCGCCGTAATAATTTTGCCAACAAGTCCGATATTATGAGTATGACTCAAAAAATAACTACGATCGTCTCACTTCTCGCCATAAAGAACTCCTCCTTGGAAACCAAGGTCGCTAATATGGAACGCGAATTGTTAGCTGCCAAAACTAATCCCGTCGTACAAACAGTTGCCGCCGCGCCTTCTACCTCCTACTCGGACGCGCTTAAACTAAGACTTGCGAAGTCAGTGCCGCCAGTCGAGACCCGAAAACCGCTTCCCTGCGTTATTGCCTATCCGACACAAGAAAAATCGGGGGAATTAAAATCATCGTCGGAGACAAAACAAGCTCTGATGAAAGTCATCAACCCGGCCGACGGTCTTCAATTTCACGGCGTCAAAAAAACAGCTAATTCGGGTGTGATCTTGCGACTAACTAGCGAGTCGCAAGTTAATAAACTTAAATCCGTGGAAGCGCTTAAATCGGCCGGTCTGCGACTCGAGTCGCCTAAAGGACGTAACCCACGTATTCTCATAAAAGATGTACCGCAACATATGACGGATGATAATTTCCTTCTCGCACTTTTTAATCAAAATATTAATGGCGAAATGAATATGTCTCAAGAACAATTTTTGCGTTCAACAAAAATAGTAAGACGTCGTAATTTAAATAAAGATTACAACAACAGGAAATGGATAGGTATCGAATTAGACCCCGCTGTGCGTAAACACCTGATCAATTCAAAAGAAAAACTGTTTATCGATTGGGCGATGTGTCGCTTCGTGGACGACGTTGAGCTGGTCCGCTGCGGCAACTGCCAACAGTTTGGGCACGTCGCTAAATTCTGTCGCGATCCTAATCCTTGCTGCTATCACTGTGCCGAAAAACACAGCTCGTTGTCGTGCCCCAACAAAGATAAAGAAAATTTTAAGCCAGTTTGTGGTAGTTGCCAACGTTATAAAAAATCTTCCGACCACCCCACGGGCTCCCCAGACTGTCCAACATATAAAAGCAAAATGGAGCAACTTATTTTAACTACTAGGTATGGATACTTTAGAATTAGAAAAGTTAGTTTCTGATCACAATTTAGACTTAGTACTTGTTCAAGAACAATATCAACTCGCGTCGTTTCGGTCGAAAATGATACAAATTAATAACTTAGCTCGCGCGGGTATATACACACCTCAGTCTAGATTTTCAGTCACGGCCTTAACTAACCTTTCGACGTCGCATTGTGCGGTAGCCGAGGTATCGTGTCCTCAGTTTAGACTATACGTTGTAAGCTGCTACTTTCAGTACGCGGATACCGTAGGCCCACATTTACATCAACTCCGCCGCGTATTACAATCTCTCGCGGGTGATAAAATTATTATTGGCGCCGACGTCAATGCATCCTCGCCCTTATGGCACGGCCAGCTTAGGTACACTGACCGCGACCGTCGTACCGCTGTAGAAGACTTTATTGCGGAGTTTAACCTCCAAATTCACAACACCCCCGATGCACCACCTACCTATAGTAGCCCAACGGGCGAATCGTCGATTGACGTCACGCTATCCAGCGCGTACGTCCAGATTAGGCATTGGCGTGTCCTACCTGATGCGTCATGTAGTGATCACCGCTTATTGGTGTACGAGTTTTCTCGTGCGGTCCCGAGTGATACCGTAGTCAATTCTAATGACTATAAATACAACGTAAAGAACGGCGATTGGAATTTATTCCGCTCCCTCATTACCGCTCATGCCGGAGACTTCACTCGGCCGGATTTAAACGTCGATGAGTGCGCGGAAATTATGACAAACACATTTGTTTACTGTGCCGATGTAGCCTTGGGTCGTAGACCTCTTAAAAAAGATCACAACTGTAAATGGTGGAACAGTAACCTTCTTAATCTTCGTCGGGAATTTAGAAGGGCCAGGCGCAAAATCAATAATCTTCGTAAATCTGGCCACGATCGTTCGAATTATAATTACATAATTAGTTTGAATAACCTACGCATTTCAAGGTCACGCTATCGCGCCGCCGTTACGTTAGCGAAAAATAATATGTTGAAGAATGCCGCGAATAGACTGGATAAAGAGGGCCCCTGGTCCTCTTTATACCACGAGCTTAAACCCGGTAGTAGTAATGAGCCAAGCTTTTTCTCAAATATTAAAATTAACAACTCTTACACTTGTAGCTTAGACGAAACGGCGAAGGCATATCTAAACGTTCTCATCCCAGACGACGAGCCCTCCTTGGATGATGAACACCACCGCGACATTAGGAGTAGAATGCTAGACCCCATACATACACCGGCCTCAGATTTACCAACTTCGGAGGAGTTTAGTAAAATAGTAAACCTTTTGCCTATAAAAAAATCTGCGGGCGAGGATAAAATATCGAATATTATGATAAAACAAGCGTGCTTAGCGGCCAGTTCATCGATTCTACATGTTTACAACAGATGTATCGCAGAAGGTATATTTCCAAAAATTTGGCGCACCGGTTGCTTAAAATTAATACCTAAAGCGGGAAACAAACCTCCTGACGACCCAAAATCTTACCGTCCGATAACGTTACTGCCTTGCTTAGGTAAATTACTAGAACGTCTCATCGTACCTCGCCTGCTACCCGGTGGCCCTAAATTTCATAGTCATCAGTTCGGTTTCACCGCCGGGAAATCGACTGTTGACGCGGCTATGGAAGTTAGAAAAATAGTAAATCATTCGGAATCTAAATACGTGGTCGCCATTTCATTAGATATCTCCGGCGCGTTCGATCATGCTTGGTGGCCGATGTTATTATTAAAACTAAAAAATCGAGGTTGCTACTCTAATATTTATGCCATAATACGTTCTTATTTTTTTAACGGTCAAACTAAGCTTCGACTTGGCCATTGTACACACGCCAAAGATTTAACATGCGGCTGCCCTCAGGGCTCTGTTATCTCGCCAAAATTATGGAATTTCGGATTTGATGATTTATTAAGTCTTCCCCTACCACCGCTGTGCGTACTAGTTGGCTACGCCGATGACGGTTTTCTCATCGTTCATGCAAATTCACGTTCCGAAATTGAATCTAAAGCCAATGATAGTCTTAATTTAATATCGAGCTGGGGTAAACGTAATCGCCTGAAATTCGCCGCGCATAAAACTTACCAAATTCTTTTAAAAGGGTCCCTTATATCTTCCCCTAGCATTAAACTTGACAATATTAACGTTAAACGCAAACAGTCACTCTGTTATCTTGGTTTTCACTTGGAAAATAAATTTTCATTTTTAGAACATATAATTCAAACCGGTGAGACAGCGAAGCGCAATTTTTACTCCTTTACCAAAATATCTACGTCGACATGGGGCCTCTCCTTCAAAACCCTAAAATTAATTTACACTGCTACTTACCTAGGCAGCATTTGCTACGGGGCCCCCGTGTGGGCTGACAGAGCAACAATCGGCGCGGCTCGTCGCAAGTTGCTACAAAGCCAACGTCTTGCTCTTATATTCTTATGCAAAGCTTACAGGACCACAAGCACCGAAGCCTTACCTGTGTTAGCCGGAGTTTTACCCGTTGACCTTGAGATTCAGCGTCGTGCGACAATTTACTATCATAAAAAAAACATTGACAACCCGTTCTTTTTAAGCGCTCGCGATAAAATTAAAATAGCAAGACTGTTTGAACCTTTAGAAAACTCTGTGCAAAGCCTAATCTCCGAATGGCAGTCACGATGGGACTGTTCCACCAAAGGGCGACACCTTTATAATTTTTTCCCTAATATTCGTGAACGGCTATCCAAACATTGGATGGATATTGATCACTGCGTTTCTCAATTCCTGACCGGTCATGGAAATTTTAAGGCCAAACTTTACGGATTTAAACTAGTAGCATCACCCATGTGCGAGTGCTCGACCGAAGGCAACATGTTTGAACAAACCGCGCATCATGTTCTCTGGGAGTGCAGTCTCTGGCAGGACGAAAGAACTACTATGCTAAACAACCTATTCTGTACATCTGGAGTAGCATACTACGGTGATCTCGTGGACAGCGCTAGGAACTTCCGTGCCTTCAAGCGTTTTTGCCACAATTATTATTGGCAACAGTCAAACACAATAAACTCCAATATTAACTTAGCTTTGGCTTAGGAGTCACAATTATTAACCTTATTTCCGTGGTGCTCCCCCTTAAGTTCTTTGACTTTCGGTCATTGCAACTTTGTGCTGTCTCCCGCTTTTATGGGGAGGGAAATTGGATTCTTCCTACTCCTCCTATTTTCTTCTGATTAATTTCGTTGCGGGTCCCAAGACAGTATTAGCATGTCCCTCGGGCTCCCTGAGATCATATCAAAGGGTTTTCGTGGTTGGATGCCGCTGTCGATCCTGGCGACACAGGAGATACAGTGGTGGGAATGTGTGGTGGGCCAAAGCCCTTAAAAAAAAAAAAATATCTTTTTCAATTTAAATGCACTTATATTTACCATTTACTTGAATTATAAAAGTTAGTTTATAGGAAGATAATAATATTCTGTTAGTTTTTTGTTTATAGATTTTTTTTGCATAAATCTTAAACCTCCAAATGAGAAGACATTTTGTTAGAAAATGTATTTAACCCATCAAGCCCCATAAGGACACTGGTGACCGCGACAACAATATAATAACTATAGATTTCCAAGAATCCGCGATCGAAGGATTAAAATTTCTATTTAAAATATTTCAATTTATCATTTCAGGCTATAAATCCACTTATAGAAACACTCAAGTGCCTCAACAACACCATAAACAAGAAGCCGACTATATATTTAACTCAAGAATTAAGAGATTCTGACATACAAAAGAAACTATGGAGTGTTTTTTATGAAAAATTATCAGAATTTTTCTACATCGAAAAAATACCTGAAGAACAACAACATGTCAACTACAGAAGTTCTGATATATTACTACTAAAAATTATAAAAAAATGATATTTGTATAGTTATGACTTCTAAGCTTTTGGATGATAACAGATGCTTTAGAATTTAGATTAATTGATATATGTAGATTAAATAAATGCATTTGTATCCACAAATGCTAATACATTCCTGTACTAATAAATTATTGTTACTATAATTAAATAGAAACTACTATAAATTCCTAAAATATTTTAAAATCATGATTGTATTTTTGTTGTAACTGGTAAAGTTTTATATTAGCACAAACCAGATGTTAAAAAATTGCATGCTTATACCTAACCATAGACTAAGGAAAATATGTAAAATATGTATAATTTCTCTAGGTTATAAGTTATAACAATTATAAACATACTATTATAAGGCTTCTTAGGCTTCTTACAGACGAACGGCACGTGTCGGCGGCAGCCGTCGACAGTTTATGACGCTTGCAAGAGCCTACCACGACCTTTCCTAAAACTATAATGTTTCCAGAACACTGTTATAAGATTAGAATAACATTACCGTACTCACTTTTCAAATATAATAATTTTACTAAAAAACAGTAAAAATGCAAAACATTGTTAAATCCGCTGTGAAATATCAACTTTTAAGATCGCTAGTTTGATGTTAAAGTAATATTGCTCGTTTGTCAAACTGTGTCACTTAGTAGAGGTGGTGGCAGCCGGCAGGCCCCTGGCCAGTTCGGACAGTCGGTAATCCGTACGCTGCCGATACAGAGGACGTACTGTAAAAAAAATATTCGTTTGATGCGAGACGTCCGTTGCGTACGATACCGACCTGTGGACGCTTACCTTTACGCGGTACATCACAACTGCAAGCGTGACAAACTGTCGACGGCTGCCGTCGACTGCCGCCGACACGTGCCGTTCGTCTGTAAGCGCTCTAAGATAAAGTCCAGTCATGACTGTTGTTCCAGATCTCAGATACTTATTAAAATATAGTTTAAAATAAATATTTATTACTATAATAATACTTTTTTCATTTCTAGAAAGAGAAAATATGCAGTTATGCTCAACTGTAAAATTTGTTGTAGGGATGGTTTTTACCATGGAGCACTAATTAAATACATCGGATAGTTTTTACCTCACTGTGTAAAGGTGTACAGCTTAAGATGCGTTTGCACGGGGGCAATAATTACCAGACGACGACACGAGTGGACCGATTTAGAGCAATATGGAGCAATTTCAATTAATTGCGGCAATTATTTCGGCGTTATTGCTTATAATTGCTCCAGATATTTTATATCGGTCAATGTCGCAAATACGAATAATTGACGAATATCGAATGGGCTTGGAAAGTTGGAAATTCCAGGCAATATATTTGTGTGTATCTCGTTCGCACTTGTTTGTTTTGCGCCTTGCTGTCTTGCTCGGAGCAACGATGTCGTCCATAGCGAGCGAATACTGAAATGCTCGTGTAGGACATTAATAAATAATAATAATAACTCCCACACTGGTTTCGGTGACGGTGCCCGGTTTCATTGAAATCAGGCCAGTTACGCAGGAGTAATTTTAAAGTGCCCAAGTGTGTGCGCAGTACACAAGAGCACTCTCTATCCCTTTTTCTCTCATAATTCAGTGGGACGAAAGACCGACACGACTGGCGAGTGGCGAGAGATCAGGCGCAGGACCATTCGCAGGACCGACTTTTTACATGCTCATCCGACGCATGGATCATCAAGTATTTGTCAGACAATCAGGTGATCAGCCTGCATTGTCCTAACCCGTCCTAACCAAACTTGGAAATAACATGTTTCCAACGCGGGAATCGAACCCACTACCTCCGACTTCCGAGTCAAGAGTCACGCTCTAATTAATATTTGCTAGGACGTCGAGTAAAGAGGGCGAATGAAGCAAAAAATCAAACATCGTCCGTAGATCGTAGTACCTACGTCTTTCATATAAACGTAGTGATTATCACAGACTACAGGGATACTACATAATATTATGTGATTATATTCTCTTTGTTTCATATTAATATGTCGACGGTTAAAAGGTACCTAATAGGGTATAAGCGCCAAAAAGTGAAATGTTCAGGAGAGTCGTTTAAAGTTTTGAGTTTAAGAAAAACTGACGTATCTCTGTTATTTATTGATGTATCGTGAAAATTTAAACAGTTATAAAATGATAAAAAATTGGGCCTCTTACCGGTATAGTTAGTTTTAATGATTTGGCGCTATTTAAGTGGTTTTTGTCGCTTATAACAATTGCTTTAAAATTTCGAATGAGGTAGGCATAAGAGACAAATGACAAAAAAAATATTAGAGGATGAGAAGCCTAAACAACATTATGATTTCTCACATCGCAAAGTAAAAGGGTATACGAGACTAGACGATTCAGTAAGTGTTATAGGAAAAGAAGGATAACGTACTTTTTACAGTGGTCGTTTATTAGTTAATAGAACACAAGTAACAGTAGACTTTCTTAAAAACTAGAATTATAAGACTTAAGTGACCCACATGTGATACACAATGTCGTTTGAAAGTGAAGGAAAAGAGGAATAATCAACATCTGGCATTGCGTGAGTCTATGGAAATATGGTTGAAAACTGAAAAGACATCCCAGAAATCATCCCTGGGCACCTCCCCCATGCCATCGTGAGCGTTTTCACGGTGACACGGAAAGAGTGGCTGAACGCCAGTATGGACGAGTGTTTGTCCCAACTAGCAAAATTTGGTCATATAATTTTCGAGACAACGTTTTGGTTATAACTTAAAGTCAGTCCTTTTTGGTTATAAAGCATTCGTTTTAACGTAGGTTTTAACCTTTATATGACGCGAAATAGGCGCAAAATATATATAACTTTTATTTGTATAGCGATCGTGTCATGGTCGTTTTAGTGACTAAATATTCGTATAGCAGTCGTAAAGTAATTAATTTTTTAACTGTTTCGTCGTATTGTCATCCAGTAGATGTTGTATAAACATTGGGAAGTAGTCATCAGCATTACGGCCTTTTGCGGATACAAATTACTTTACAGTTCTGTTGAAGTAAGATAAAAGAAAAAGTAGCCATCATCTTGGTAAAAGTTTGTCTGCCATATTTATTATTGATGAATGCTATTGACTATAATGTATTTGGTGTTAGTCGGTAACAATATCTACTTTTCTGAGGGAAATTAAATTTCTCGACGATTGTATATACGTTTTTTAACAAATTTTTAACGCCCCCTTCGAATAATTGCAAAATAATATTTCTAAATTTAATTTAATTTAAGATTTTACAATTACACGATTTTAGGTAATGATGATGACTTTTATATGATGTCTCATGAGTATGAGTGGCATATGTTACCATTTATTTATTTTATCATCCGCCAGTTTTAGGGTACAGTAACAAAGTGGAAACCCATGCATTTTATCGAATTCTCAATAAGGTGATAATTTCTGATGTCGAAAAATTTTTAACTAATTAAAGATTTGAAGTTATTGGAAAGTTCTATATTTTAGGGTTCCGTACCAAAAATAACCTATTACTATGACTTTGATATCTGTTTATCTTTCTGTCTGTCCATCTGCCTGTCTTCAGGAGCTGTGTCTCAAGAACCGCTATGTTAACACTTCTTTAATAATTCTATAATAATAAAATTAAAATGAAATAAAAATATATTAAGTGTGCTCCCAAAAGAAAAATTTTTGGCCAACGTTTGCTCCATAACGGTATAGATTATAAACCATTTTTGCGCGAGTCCGAATCGCACTTGGCCGATTATTTCTTGGCCGAAGTCGTACAAGAGAAACATGAAAATATCATTAAATAACTAAAATGTTTTATAACAGTAAGTTTTAAAAGTATTTTAAATTTTAAACTTAAGTCAGTTATTTAAGTTCTCAAAATATGAATATCAGGCTCATAAATATTTTATAATAGTCGTATAATGAGAGTCGAAAATCATGTAAGAAACGTATAAATAACGATGTATTTTATAACAGTTAAATATATGGACTTTACATGATAGCCATGTAGAAATCTTATTACTGATAAAGAGTAGTGTATCGGGATTACAACCAGATTATGATTGTTATATAAATTAATTTTATACAACATCAAATATGTATTTTAAAGGTCAGAACTGCGATATTTATAGGATAGTCATATAATTTGGTCGTGTTAACGATTACAGGACTAAATTAAATGACTAAGCTCTTATACGACCTATTGTTCGTTAAATATATTGTTACACGATGTTGGAAACTTGAATTACAACTATACGATTTCTATACGACTAAATGTCATTTAGGCTTTTTGTTAAAGGGCTAATTTGCTAGTTGGGTGTGTGTGAGTTTGGCTGCGCCCGCAGTGTGACGAACGGGCCCACGACGGAAGGAAGAGGAGAAGGAGAAGAGGAGGAAAAAGGCAAGCGCTAAGAAGCGCGCGGATCCCAAGCCGGTGCACCTAACCGCACCGGCTAGGAAACTTATTACTGATGAGGACGCGGATTTTTCCGTGCCGCAGCCCAATGCGATGAAACGGCTCGGAGCTCTCATGGACAAGAAGATTGCGAGGGGCGATACGAACGGCATAAGACGTGACTACTATACTACGGAGTTCGTCTATGGCCGTCCAGTTCGCGACTACTCCACCGATCGAGACAGCGAGGTCTGTTACTCGGCGTCCGGCAGCAACATGTCACTGGACTCCGAGGAACTGCCCGCACTCATCGAACGTACGACTCCTCTTAAGAGGAGAATCCCGGAAGATGACAAAGTGGTGTCGTCCACCAGCAAGGTGACGGCGCCGGCACCTCCGAAACGAGGACGAGGACGGCCTTCTACGACCGGTGAGTACATCGGCATAGTGAAAGCCAAGGCCGACTAAAACAGGGGAGAAGGCAGAGAGCCTTCGGCTGCTTACTAAGGAGCAAATAGCCGTGACGGCTCGGGCGGTGAGGGAGGCGCGAGCCTCTCTTCGGCTGCAGAGCCTTCCTTTAAAAACCCCATACCGGCTGCAGAGGACGCAGCCAAGACGAGCGCAATACTGTGCGCAAGTGTGGAGAGGTCGCTGGAGACCATCTCTATGGTCGCCAGCACATCTTCTAATTTAAAATGGACCTTTCAGCGGTACCTTAAGGAGGCGGTCGCCAACATAAAGCAGGCCTTCGCCAATATGAGGGACCGCTGCCAAATTGATGAGATGCGGGCTTTGGAAACACAAAACCAGCAGCTTCAACAGCAAATCGGCACCATGCGCCGGGAGCTGGAGGAGCTGCGTCGGCAAGTCTTCAAGTCCGCCACGGAGGAGATGCAGAAGCTGTTGTCGGAGGTCTCACGCTCCAACATTGAGACCTTCGGCAACATGCTGAATGCGCGACTCGCCGGCCTGGAGGATCGTCTCCTTCCAAAACCGAGAAGGAGGCCGCCGCTTGCTTCTGATGCAGCGGCTGCTGACGTGGAGGTGCTGGCTGAAGGAGGACCGCCGAAGGCTGCAAGTAGGCCACCGGCTAACAAGAAGAAGAAGAAGGCGACAACGGAGGCAGCGGGGCCATCACAGGCACCTGCCGCCAGCGTGCGACCCAAAGGAGTGAAGAGGAAGAGAAGAAAGAAGAAGTCGCTGGTCGCACGTGTGGCCGAACAGACGAGGGCACGAACACCCGCCCCGTTTGCTACTGAACCCTCGTGGTCCACAGTAGGGCCGCGGGAAATAGGAAAGAAGAAGAATAAGAAAGCTATACAATAAGGTATCTCCTAAGAAGAAGAAGAAGAAGAAGAGGAAGCTGCGTCTACGCAAGTCCGCCGCCGTCACTCTTACGTTGGAGAAGGGGTGGACGAGAGCGTGATGTACGCTTCCGTACTCGAGGAAGCGACGAGCCGGATTGACCTGGAGGAGGTAGGAATCTACCAAAGAAGGAAAAGGGTTCGATTCCGGCGAGCGAGGACGGGCGCCCGGATACTTGAAGTGTCCGGGCAGGACGCCCAGCAGAGGGCGGACGCCCTCGCAAACAGGCTGAGAGAGGTCCTCGACAGGGACGTCGTGAGGATCACTCGCCCTGTCCAGAGAGTGGATCTGCTCGTCACAGGTTTGGACGACGCAGTGACAGCATTGGCCGGGCAGCCGCCTTTTTTTACCACCGCCTTGGTGACATCGACGTCACCAACGCGGTGGTAAAAAAAGGCGGCTGCCCGGCCAATGCGGTGCTACCGTTGTCTAGACACTGGCCTATAAACTGGCTGGATGTAAGAACTCGTTATAGCCCCTCTGAGCTCGTAAAAGCTGGATACCTGGGTCAGAAAGCGGCATGGGCTCCTGTTGAAGAATAGAGAGAGAGTATCTATTGTTAATTATTAATAATAATTTTAATTAATAATTCATTGTAGGTTAGATAGCGTTCAAACAGACAGACAGACAGGCAGACAGACTGAGTGACATACAGAGACACAGACACAAAGACGCACAACACACATACATACCTTTATGGTACAAAGCATAGTAATAAATGAACTTATAGTCTGTCAAGAAAGTGAAGAAATATACCCTGTAACTGCAGTCTTCTTTCTCAAAAGCATTTTCTTGGCTTAGGACGACTACTTCGTTTGATAAAATAATACGCTTGTGGTCGGGTTTTCTACTGTTATTTCCCACAAGCGACGCGCTCAAAATTTACTTTTGTTATACCAAACGTCGTAAGCGCCGATTCGAAATTAAATCCTTATCGTATATTGTACAAGTGACTTATTAATATGGTTGTTGAACGTGGAAATAGGTTATAATCGACACCATGATACTTAAGTTAATTTAAGTAATAAGGAATTAGAGACAAACTGTATATTATATTGTAAAGGGAAGAAAGGTATAAACCAACAGTGTGACATTCAATAAAATTAGGTTGTAGGGTATAACCGACAGAGTAATATGAAAATAAATTTTGGATATAGGGTACAAGCGCCAAAGCTATGATCAAGAATGCTATAAACGACATTTGTAATTTTTGAGAGAATTGCTTAAAAGATATAAGCAGCCGAAAGCTGTAGACAAATATTTTTTGCAGGGGTACAAGCACCTTTACAGACAAACTGACCTGAATTTTTGTCGGTTATGGCTGGCTTACACGCATTAATGGCTGGTTTACACGTATTAAGTAGTTAAGTAGTTAACTAAATTTTAACTTAATTTTAAGTTATATTGCATGTAAACACAAAATTTAGTAGCAAGTAGTAAGTTAAAATTTAGTTAAGTACTAAACAAGGAAATTAGAATTTTGACTATTTTCTGTAAGGTTGGCAGGCGGGGCTTGTCACTTAACATATTTCCGGCAGGCACTTCAAATTAAGTTAAAATTTAGTTACTACTTATCTACTTAATACGTGTAAACCAGTCCTAAGTAGATAAGTAGTAACTAAATTTTAACTTAATTTGAAGTGCCTGCCCGAAATTTGTCAAGTGACAAGCCTAGACTGCCAACCTAACAGAAAATAGTCAAAATTCTAATTTCCTTGTTTAGTACTTAACTAAATTTTAACTTGCTACTTGCTACTAAATGTTGTGTTTACATGCAATAAGTAACTTAAAATTAAGTTAAAATTTAGGTAACTACTTATCTACTTAATACGTGTAAACCAGCCCTTACAAAAAATACTACTAGGAAAATGCTTTTTTTGCTAGGGCATAAACGCCAAAAAACTCTACTCTCTACTCTCGACTCTTCTGTCTACTCTGGCTGAAGTCTGGAGACTGGAACCGAGGAGTAGATACTTATGCCAAATTCTGTCTTGAAATTGAAATATTCGTAAAAATCCAATTAAAGTTTATAATATAAATAGTGAGAACATTTTTAGGAGTTAAGTGATATGAAGTTCACAGGTATAGTTTAAAAAAGTACCTATGCCAAAATGTAGAAAAATATACAGGGTGCAATTAAACCTTCCTGCCAAATTTTTTCCAGGGCTTAGGTATCATTAGGAGAGTCCATTTAACCAAAAAAAAATTGGGTGTTATACGCGCGGCCGACGCATCGTGTCCATTTATTGTAGTGTTTTTGACGTGACAACGTCTTATAATTCGATGGAGCCGGCTGCACGCACGAAAAAATATGACTCATGCGGCGTTACCTCGCTCTGAGGCGTTCCATTTAAGGCTTGAAGTGCAAGCGAGAGCGCGGAACGAGCGACAAAGAGGCACGTTGTCACGTTCAACTATCGTCAGTAAACCGACTTTACAGACAACCGTTTTTAGGATAACTTTCGGAAGCTATTTCTCAACATTTTAGTACTGAGTGACTATAAAAAAAAATACGTGTATTTTTATTTTTAACAAGGATCAATATATCATTTGGCAGGAAGGTTTAATTGCACCCTGTATATTATGTTTTAATTTTAAATAAACTTTGGAATTTTGGGAAATTGGATAAATTAGCATGGCAACCCTGTCTGTAGTTCAAAGGATGTTCAAAGGATTCTTGTTCAAACTTCAAAGGCAAGGTTTTTGAATTTGAAAAAGACGGGTTGCACTCCGAGAGTGCCGGCAGAAGTGAAAACTTGATTTTTAACGTTGTGCATTTTTTTTAACCCATTTTTTATGAAAATCGATTATTAAAAAATCGATTTTTTTAATTAATGAAACCCTTACAATCGATTAAATTTTTAACCCATTTTTTGTGAAAATCGATTTTTAAAAAATCGATTTTTTTAATTAATCGAAACCCTTACAATCAATTCGAGTTCGAGTTCGAGTTCGAGTTCGACACAAAACACTACTCTCCAACCGTCTTACGGTTTTTCCAAGGTTTTTCGATCAGCACGAGAATCTGACGCGAGTTTCACAGTTTTTACCCATCCCACAAAAGTGCTCAACGCCGCTAAAGAAGTTTTCACTTCAAAAAAAAAAAGAGATAGTTTATTGCCCGGTATATTTTCCTCTATGGTTAGTAGTCCACTAACCTAACCAAGCAATTTCTTCAGAAATGTGTTTAGGGTGCCTAGAAGATAAACAAACTTAGAGTTCACTAGAGGTCGGAGGAGTAAAGAGTAAAACTAAATTACTGTGGTGAACTGAAGTGCTTTATTCAGAGATTTGTGCTGCTTATATACAAAAAAATGGGATAATTATTATTACTACAAAATGTACAAAAAGTTAAAAGGTAAATTCTTATTGGCTAACAACATTAGAAAGAGAAATCTAGAAAGGGATAAAAATATTTACAAAACAAGAAAGAGAAAAAAGTCGAATAAGAAATATTTACAAATCTAAAAGATTGCCGCGCGAAAACGACACGAGCGCTTCGCAGGCCATACTGTGGGTTATCGAAGAGGGGGGTTGCCGTTCCTCAGCGTCATATATTTTTCGAGATATTTACAATGCGCACACTTAGACGCTGCGCACACTTGACCCACATGACCATAATATGGCAAAAAATCTTAATTCAGTTTTATAAAACTGAAAATTTCATTCGAATGAAAGATAATCTCTTACATTTTTATTGCTAATAGTCAAATTAATAATAATGAATTTTATTCGATACTTGGTATTGAGTATTTTTACCTAAAATACATTTTTAAGTCTTTCTTCGCTAAAGGCCCTATGTTCTTAGTGATTTCAAGTAATCAACTGTTTCTGGTATAGCTTTCTTACTAGAAAATATCTGAAATGTATTTAACACTGCATATTCTAGTCGCAGTAGATAGATTTCATGCCAGAAAACCCTGGAGACCAGGCCAAAACCAAAATAATCTGGTCAAATCAAACCAATATTAAGTCGATGCAACTAGTAAAAAGGCTCCAGGAGAGCAACCAGTCTCTACAAACCGACCAAAGCGTGCAGAGGAGTTTCCATCAAGTTGGTCCTTATGATGACAAAACATTTTGTATTCCAGCATTGAAATGTGGAAAATGCGGAAGGTTGCTGTTTCATGAGTTTGGAACATTAAGGCCCGTATTTTTGGTCAGTACTTAAGATGCGACCCGGTCTCAAGACCCGGTTCGGCTCTGTGATTGGTACAAATTTTGACAGCCAACCAATCACAGAGCCTGAACCGTGTCTTGAGACCGAGATGCATCTTGAGTACTGACCAAAAATACGGGCCTAATAATGGTAAAACCTAATGGGACGAATAATGGCTCTCCAGAGCTGGTCGAAGATGGTAAACTCACCGCGGAATTATCCGAACAAGTAATTACCTATCGTAAATCGAAATGAAATTCAAGCCGTATTTTCATCAGCACCAGCATCAGAGACAATTTCTTAGTGATACCATGGCCAATCTCACAAACTCATGAAAAAGCAACCTTCCGCATTTTCCACATTCCAATGCTGGAATACAAAATATTTTGTCATCATAAGGATGTACCGTAACGTACCATTTTAAAGATATGAGCCAAAAACTAAAAAACGGGAACTTAAACCCCCTCCCCCCACCCCAGCTCACCCCCTAGGGGCGGGGACTTTAAGTTTGTTTATCTTCTAGGCACCCTAAACACATTTCTGAAGAAATTGCTTGGGTTGCAGCTCACGCACTCTACACCTACTTTTGAGCTATTCTTTGGGTGGACTATTATTGCAATCTATACTAATATTATAATTCTGCAGAGTTTGTTTGTTTGTTTGTTTGTTTGTTTGTTGGATAGCCTATATTTATCGAGGAAGGCTATAGGCTATATTTTATCACGCTAAGACTAATAGGAGCGAAGAAATAAAGGAAAATGTGGAAAAAACGGGGAGAAATTATATGAAATTGCTTATTATCTTAAGAACTACTGAAGCAATTTTTTATGTTATTTGGCAAACATGAAGAATAGACCATGTGAAGGGACAAAGGCTATTTTTTTGCGGAAAAATGTACGGTTGCGTGAAATTCCTAAATTACGCAAGCGAAGCCGCGCGGAACATCTTATAATAAAATCGTAGGAAAGTCAATTCTGTACATTGAATATTTTTGTACAATAAATAATACTTGGGATACAGTGATCTACTATGCTAACGCGGACGAAGTCGCGGGCAACAGCTTTTTATAATAATCTATATATATATAATATTATAAAGCGGAAAAGTTTGTTAGTTTGTTTGTATGTTTGTTTGAACGCGCTAATCTCAGGAACTACTGGTCCGATTTGAAAAATTCGTTCAGTGTTAGATAGTCCATTTATCGAGGAAGGCTATAGGCTATATTTTATCACGCTAAGACTAATAGGAGCGAAGAAATAGAGGAAAATGTGGAAAAAACGGGGGGAAATCATTTGAAAGTGCTTATTTGAACGCGCTAATCTCAGGAACTACTTTACAAAAATTCTTTCAGTGTTAGATAGCCCATTGATCGAGAAAGGCTATCCATACTAATATTATAAATGCGAAAGTGTGTCTGTCTGTCTGTCTGTTACCTCTTCACGCCCAAACGGCTGAACCAATTTTGCCGAAATTTGGCATGGAGATACTTTGAGTCCCGGGAAAGTGCATAGGATACTTTTTGTCCCGGAAAAATGTACGGTGTCCGCGCTATATACGAGTTTTGGCTCAACGGAGTTGCGGGCGTCATCTAGTAAGCTATATTTTATCATGCTAAAACTAATAGGAGCGAATAAATAGAGGAAAATGTGGAAAAAACTTGGGAAATTATATGAAACGCGCTAATCTCAGGAACTACTGGTCCGATTTGAAAAATTATTTCACTGTAAGATAGCCTACTTATCAAAGAAGGCTTATAGGCTATATTTTATCACGCTTAAAATTGGAGCGAAGAAATAGAGAAAAATGTGGAAAAAAACGGGGAGAAATCATATGAAATTGCTTATTATCTTATAAGAACACCTACTGGAGCAATTTTTATGTTATTTGGCAAACATGAAGAATAGACTACGTGAAGGGACATAGGCTATTTTTTGCGGAAAATGTGCGGATGCGTGAAATTCCTTAATTACGCAATTTAGCCGCGCGGAACATCTATATAATATAATAAAATCGTATGAAAGTCAATTCTGTACATTGAATATTTTTGTGCAATAAATAATACTTGGTATGTGATCTACTATGCTAACGCGGATGAAGTCGCGGGCAACAGCTAGTCTGGAATAAAGTGACTTGGCTTTTAAAGGTCTCGTTACCAGACCATTAAATCTATAAAAAAGACGGAAGTGAAAACTTGATTATTAACATTGTGCATTATTTTTTTTAACCCATTTTTTATGAAAATCGATTTTTAAAAAATCGTTTTTTTTTAATTAAACGAAACCCTTACAATAGATTAAATTTTTAACACATTTTTTATGAAAATCGATTTTTAAAAAATCTATTTTTTTAATTAATCGAAACCCTTACAATCGATAAAAAAATATCGACAATCGAAAAAAAAAACAATCGATTGTTCGATTAATCGATTTCGATGTTACAACACTACTCTCCAACCGTCTTACGGTTTTTCGATCAGCACGAGAATCTGACGCGATTTCACAGTTTTTACCATAGATAAAGTATTAATAGATGTAATCTTAGCCCGTCATCGCGTGGCCATTTTGTGCTTATTTTCATACAAGTAGTGTGCGTGTATTTTCTTGAATATTTCTATTTGACGATCATTTTGAAGCATATTATAATCCAGAAAAGAAAGTCATTTAGTTCATGATATCGATAAACTATAGTTCAAGTAATGAGAATCCGTAAACCAAATTATTAATTGATGTGACATTTTTAGCACTAATGCCTTATCTAGCACGAATAAGGGATTATTAAACTTATCAATTATCTTTTTAGCTTACAAAAATACCGATTGAAAAGCCCAAAAAACGTTGTTCAAAACTTACGTATTTGATGTTAAATCCACGTGTTTGAGGCATTGTTTGGCCATTCTTATGGATTTTTATTTAGCGGAACCACAAAACTCAACAATATCTAGCATAAAAATATGTTCACTAATAAATTAAATTAATTAAAAATCAAAAAACCCGACTGCAAAAAATGTTAACTAAAAAGAACGAAACAAGACCTAATTCTGCCGGAGGCATCGAATCCATGTTTTAATTGATACGACTCTTGCTTACGAGTTTCATGCCAGGATAAATAGAAGGTTACATATAGAAAAATGTAGAAGAAGAAAGTGGATAATAAAATGCAGTCGGAGGCATGTCGCACCAAGTTTAAGATTAATTCATAAATCATAAGATATTATGCCTCCGACTGCATTTTATTATCCACTTTCTTCTTCTACATTTTTCTATGTAACCTTCTATTTATCCTGGCATGAAACTCGTAAGCAAGAGTCGTATCAATTAAAACATGGATTCGATGCCTCCGGCAGAATTAGGTCTTGTTTTGTTCTTTTTAGTTAACATTTTTTGCAGTCGGGTTTTTGATTTTTAATTAATTTATTTTATTTGCGCCTTTTTAGTTGTAGTCATATAACCATTTCGACAATCAATCTAATAAAAAATTGAAAAACTTGTGCTGCTATAACCATATACTTAACGTAGGTACACTTAGAAAAGTGTACCTACAATACGTTATAATAGGTCTGTACATATAGGCCTGGAGATAGTGACACAAAATTCTTGGTGATTTGTGCCAGTATGGCGGTTTTACAGGGGTATAATTACGTAAAGGCAAAAAGGAAAATGATGGTCGTAGCGCTCGCACTGGCAGCCCAAACGCGTGGGCGTTAATCGAACGTGTTGGATAAATAACGAGTGTGGAACGATTTGTTCCACAAAAATGCTTGTATTTTCAGATAGTCGAAAAAAAATAAGTAGGCGAAAGCGTAATGCCATACTTGTCGGGTGCGGCTTACGGCCCGCCATACCGACGCGAATACGTTAATTTTAATAAAAAAATGGATCCATTTGTACCAGGCTAATTTTTGCATAGCTAATCATCGTCGAGTAGCCATTCACGAAAATCACCTTGCCATACTTTTCCGACAGCGCCCAATGGCCGCCATACCACTGCAAAGGTGTAAGATTTTTTTTTTCGCCAATCGATTTGTGCCAGTATGGCATTTAAATTTTCGGAAAGTATTTGACAAAATATGACCGTTATTATTTTTCCCATACTTCTAGTAGGGGGAAAAAGTGCTGCCATACTTGAAATACTTATTTATTTGACACGTTTTAAAAATACGACTATAAGATACGTAAAATCATTTTTTACATCATGGCATCATTGTAGTGTCGTCCTTTGACAATTGTACCAAAAAAAAATTGTTACAGATTGTAACCATGGGGCGGGATGACTATCGGACTTGAGCAAAAAAGTGATAAAAATTGGACGATTTGTACCAGTATGGCATTTGGATTTTTGGAAATTATATGATACAATGTGACCATTATTATATTTGCCATACTTGTAGTAGACGGAAAAAGTGGCGCCATACTTGAAAAACCGTTTGAATTACGTATGAAATCTTAGGATTTTGAAAAAAATATTATTCACATTCGCTGCCTCCCACAGGTATGGCATTAGCAGACTCCTATTATTTATGATCATACAGGGAACTGTTAAAAAAAGTTTCAGGGTGGTACAAATCGTTTGGCGAAAAAAAAACTTACACCTTTGCAGTGGTATGGCGGCCATTGGGCGCTGTCGGAAAAGTATGGCAAGGTGATTTTCGTGAATGGCTACTCGACGATGTTTAGCTATGCAAAAATTAGCCTGGTACAAATGGTTCAATTTTTTTATTAAAATTAACGTATTCGCGTCGGTATGGCGGGCTGTAAGCCGCACCCGACAAGTATGGCATTACGCTTTCGCCTACTTATTTTTTTTCGACTATCTGAAAATACAAGCATTTTTGTGGAACAAATCGTTCGACACTCGTTATTTATCCGACACGTTCGATTAACGCCCACGCGTTTGAGCTGCCAGTGCGAGCGCTATGACCATCATTTTCCTTTTTGCCTTTAAGTAATTATACCCCTGTAAAACCGCCATACTGGCACAAATCACCAAGAATTTTGTATCACTATCTACAGGCCTAATAGGTTTGGTACTGTTTCAATGTATGTTTCTAGTTTTAAGTACCAAATCATTGTTTTTTTTAATACTTTGTCATTGAATTTTCATCTTGTTTCAGTAATGTCAGTAAATTTTTAATTAATAATGGATTTATCCATGCAGGCGGATTTTGGTTTTTTCTTATTTTATTACTAGCGGTCGGCCGCGGCTCCGCCCACGTGGATGTCGGTGAGCTCTGCAAAAAGCATACCCAGGAAAGACTCGGTCAGCAAAATGATTCCCAGGTCAATTCACAGACTCCGACACTAACATCGACGACGCAGTCATTATACGCAGGCTGCACCCTGCACAGATTGTCTTCCTCCCGCACGCGCACCCGCCCTGTGACGTCAACTATCGTAATATTTTAATTTCGCCATAATTTCAAAACCAAATATCCAATTTTATTCATTCAAAGACCAAATATTATCTGCATAAACTATACTTAGTAATGGAATAATTTATTTTGATAAGGATTAAAAGAATGAGTAAAATAAACGCGTTTAAATGTAGTCCAATAAAATTTCAAGATTTTTAAATAAAAAAATGGTTATTGTGCCTCACTCGACATAGATAGGTATAGTGTGTCGCGGACTTTTTTGTAGATATTTGTAAGTTCTACAATTACTTAGAATTTTATGGTTCTATCTTTTATAGTTTAGGCAGCGTACGTAAAATAAGTAACTTTTCTGGTTGATTTTTTACACCTTGCGTCCGAAGAACCCAAATATCTTATGGAACCTTATTTTTTCCAAAATAAAATTCAGCCTATGTTCAGCAAAAATAATGTAGAATTCCAATGGTAAAAGAATTTTTCAAATCGGTCCAGTAGTTTCCGAGCCCAACAAACAAAAAAGCAAATCTTTCCTCTTTGTACTATTAGTGTAGATTTATCGTTCGATTTAATAACATATTTAGAATCAGTGTTTAAAATTCTTTATTTTGATACCCCACTCGATATGTTTGGTAAATTTTTATTTTTGTTTACCTCACGATATGGCGTCAAACATCCGCCATTTTGGTTTTTTCTTAATGTCACCTATCTAAGAACACTCGGGCTAATAAGACAAATCT
Source organism: Polyommatus iphigenia (assembly GCA_963422495.1). Classification (NCBI taxonomy): domain Eukaryota; kingdom Metazoa; phylum Arthropoda; class Insecta; order Lepidoptera; family Lycaenidae; genus Polyommatus; species Polyommatus iphigenia. Next base: position 10,468,230 of record OY730179.1, on the reverse strand, counting down.
AACGATACCTCAAATGTGAAAATCCGTTTAGCCGTTCTGAAGATACGAGGTAATAAAGAATATTACATACATAGCAGATACGCGCTAAACACATAACCCTCCTGGCAGTTGGGTAAGAACCTTTATTATCACTTTTATTACATGAAATATGCAGATCGACTCCTTTGTTATGTCCTAGTAAGTAGGACATAACATTACACGTATCTCAATGGTTTTTACCCATCCCACAAAAGTGCTCAACGCCGCTAAAGAAGTTTTCACAATTCACTTTAAAAAAAAACTGGAGTTGGGAAGAAGAATTAGTGCAATAACAAAGAGAATCATTACATACGTTTAAGCAATATTTTTACTAATAAATTTTAGGAATACAAGCTACTTTTAAATAATTATGCCTCAAGCGATTATTAATCTCGAATTTCTTTAAAATGAATTCAACATTTGGGTTGGTACAAAATGTCGAAATGTGCTCTGAGTGAAACGGTGGAAACTCTGGGATTAAGTGCTTGGATAATTTGTAGATCAAAATCTTACACAAATCGACCATATTATTTTAACACATTGACTGGTCAAGCAGTATGGAATTTAAGCAAAGCTGAGGCAAGTATTTCTAATAAAACAAAAATGTTATTTAAATGTACAGTGTACTTACAACAAAATTGTACAAAAATTACTATGCTTTGCGTGTATCTCTTTTAATTTCTAGTATTTATTTGAACATTTATTAGGATGATAGGATTTTAATTAAGCTATTACAAATTTCCAGATCGAAAAGGCGAGAAGGGCTGAAAGGAATAGTTTAAAATCAAATTTTTCCATTGAAGACTGTCCAGAGCCTGAAGGTTCACCAGAATATAATTTTCCCAACGCAATGAATCCTAACAATAACAGAATGAGAAATGAGAGGCTAAGGCCCAAAGTGTATAATAAACAAGTAATCAATAATAGGTTTACTAGGGCATCTGATTATTCTCCAATGAATACAATTCCAATGGGTATACCTGTTGCAGCCGCTTTGTATAACCCACTCGTGTGGAATGTACCCCCTCAACATGTATTTCTTGGTCCTTATTCAACTAGCCCAAATGTTAATTCGCAACTACCAGTGTCTGAAACGAGTGTGTCTTTATCAAGAAGATTTTCAAGCTACAATGAGACTAGAAATATTCAGCCAACTTCATACATGAAAACACAAAGATGCCAATTAGCCAAGCCTTTCTCAATGCGCTCAGTTGAGGAAGTATCTTCAGATTCTATCAATAGAATTAGAGATAATACTGATTTAAGACAAAAACTTTTAGCTAAAAGAACTTCTAAAAATATTGAAACATGTCAAGGCATAGGCAAGTTATTAAAACAGTCAAATTCCTTATCAAGTTATTGTTAATTTGTTGACATAAAATGCACCTCAATTTTAAATTTGAACATTATTTCAGATGAAAAAACTTATGATCCTCCAATGCAGCAAAATGAAGAAACATTATTAAATATGAAAGATGAAAATTGGCTAGCGGTAATTAGTATTTTTATTATTAACATTATGTATATTAATCCCTCAAGCCCCAAGCAGTCGCATGCGACCGCAATAACAATAGATTTCCAAGAATTCGCAATCGAGGGATTAATATTGTAATGTTTAGTGATGGATGTACATATAATATTCTAAAAGCACAACATCATAACTTTTTAATTTAATTATTTTGTTGTAGAAAAATTTACAAAAAAATCCATATTCTATAGACACTCAGTCAATAAAGGAACTTTTTATTAAGGAAGATAATGGATTTTGGTACATTGTGACTGATACAATTGTCCTATTAAGTAATACAAATTTTATGAGGGTGTTACTCAATCATGGTAAATATATATTTTTTATTCTTTTATAATCAAATAACATAGTATTTTCTTGTCCTGGGATAAGAGAACTCATAAAAATGTGATGATGTGTGTGGCCTATCGTAATAATAATATCTAAGTAATGAGAATATGACATACAACATAATAGGAAATGCTCATTAAATGCTTGATTTCATATAGGTTTTTTTTACAGATAAACAATGCAACTTGATATTGCCTAAAGCCGTGTTTGAGGAAATTGAGGGTATATCAAAGTCAAATCTAAACCCTTCAGCTAATCAAGCCTTAGCCTTTATTTCTCAAGAAATAATTCTAAATCAAGCTATTATTGGTAAATATATATATTTTTGTTAGTTACATTTGTATTAATATAATTGTAATTCTTCATAATAGGATATATTTTTGCAACGTTCTTAAGGTGGTTTGTTTCCCGTACAAAAAAACAATCAACATTAATTAGCTAATTTCATACTATTACTACATAAAGAATCATGGCCTAATTTGTATAGGAGCTGGACTCGACTTTTATTTTTGATGTCCCAAAATAAACTATAGTTAGATTTGGTTGTTCTTATGCTCTAAATATAATTCTGTTTGTGAATTGTGTCTAAATAGCCACAATTTTTTATAATAATTAATAACGTTTACAATTATTTTGAGGTTAGACTTAAGAACTGCCTTTTTCCCGACTGTGGTGTAGCCTACAAGTGTTTATTCGGCGATCTCGTTTCTAATTATTACAATTTTTCCTAGAGTATTACCCAAAAAATAGAACGAATGCGAATGATCGCCGGCTGTCAGAACATAACGAAACTAAAATATATTGATCTTTTTTTTGTGGCTATTTATATACACATTTCTAATGATTTTCGATGCCTTAAAATATTAGGGAATTTTTGCTACTAATGGCATATCAGGACGACACCGCCCACCTGGTACGATTTGGCCATTGTTCTTTATATGCACATCTATTTATTTTGCAATACCATTCCCGCGAAATATATTTAAAATACTTTATTTCACACAGAAGTCACATTTTTATTGATTTTTTTTATAAAAAGTGATATTTGTGGCTTATGTCATTTTTTATAAAAAAATCAATAAAAATGTGACTTCTGTGTGAAATAAAGTATTTTAAATATATTTCGCGGGAATGGTATTGCAAAATAAATAGATGTGCATATAAATTTATGTAGTAATAGTATGAAATTTGCTAATTAATGTTGATTGTTTTTTTGTATGGGAAACAAACCACCTTAAGTCAAAGGTAGCACCCGCCGCCAGCATAGACAGTAAACAAAAAGTTTTGTTTGATGCTTGATAATGTTTCTGTGAATATTATTCTCATTAAATATGTTATATGACGTGTGCAACATGTCAGATTTTGGTTTGATTTTTTACTGCATATACTAGTAGTGCCCTCTGCTCCGACCATTGCATAATATTATCTGTTAAGGGTGAGGCAGCCAATTTTTGCTGATTTGGCACTGAATTATTGCGTTGGTAGCGTACATACTTCTACTACAAGAAAAAGTGTCTACTTTGGGAATCTCTGGTCTAAACTCTAAAGTATTATAAATCTTACAGACTGCATATTATTTCAATATAAAAAATAATTTATTTTTGATTCAGATGAGGAGACTCTCAGTGACACAGGTCTTTACGTTCAAGACGAAATATTAGGCTGCTGTTTGAGATTATCTGAGCAAGGATTTCCAGTGGTAAGTCCTAGCTATTGTTACATGTAGTTGCGTGTGTACGGTAAATTATACGGCTATTGCTGAACCAAAGATTTCCTTTGGTAGGATTGGTCCTTATGGCCCAAGGATGGATTTAAGATGTGGAGCCACCGTGATTTTTGATGTTATTTTTTTTTAATTTTAGCAGCTTCTGCTCTGGAGGAAAATAGAGTCTCAATCTGTATAGAGGCATTAATTATGGTACTATTCCAAGTTCGGTACAATATTCGGATGACTTAAGAATGCTTAATTCATTTTAGGACTCATATTTGCACGATAAAGATGATAAACGAATAAGAAGAAGAAGCATCATTTAAACGCGCTAATCTTAGTATGAGTCAGTAATTACTGGTCCGATTTGAAAAATTCTTTCAGTGTTAGATAGCCCATTTATCAAGGAAGGCTATAGGCTATATTTTATTACGCTAAGACTAATATAAGCGAAGAAATAGAGGAAAATGTGGAAAAAACGGGGGAAATTATTTGAAAGGGCTTATTTCACGAACTACTGGAGTAATTTTTCTGTTGTTTGGCACAGATAAAAAGTAGGAACGTGAAGGATCACAGGCTTTTTATTGTGGACTAATTTGTCTGTGAAATATCTAATTTACGCGGGCGAAGCAGCGCGGTACGTCTAGTATCTTCTTCTTCTCTTATATATAAAAATGGATTTTCAAATGTGTTAGTCGCGCTAAAACTCGGAAGAGTTTGTTAGTTTGTTTGTTTGAACGCGCTAATCTCAGGAACTACTGGTCTGATTTGAAAAATTCTTTCAGTGTTAGATAGCCCATTTATCGAGGAAGGCTATAGGCTATATTTTATCACGCTAAGACTAATAGGAGCGAATAAATAGAGGAAAATGTGGAAAAAACGGGAAATTTGTATGAAATGCTTATTTAGTAATAGTTTTAACGCGCTGATCTCAGAAATTACTGGTCTGATTTGAAAAATTCTTTCAGTGTTAGATAGCCCATTTATCGAGGAAGGTTATAGGCTATATTTTATCACGCTAAGACTTATAAGAGCGAAGAAATAGAGGAAAATGTGGAAAAACGGGGGAAATTATGTGAAAGGGCTTATTTGAACGCGCTAATCTCAGGAACTACTGGTCCGATTTGAAAAAATCTTTCAGTGTTAAATAGTTTATTTATTGGGAAAGGCTATAGGCTATATTTTATCATGCTAACACTAATAGGAGCGAAGAAATAGAGGAAAGTGTGGAAAAAACGGGGGAAAATTATTTGTAAGGGCTTATTTGAACGCGCTAATCTCAGGAACTACTGATCCGATTTGAAAAAATCTTACAGTGTTAGATAGCCCATTTATCGAGAAAGGCTATAAGCTATATATTATCACGACAAGACTAATAGGAGCGAAGAAATAGAGGAAAGTGTGGAAAAAACGGGGGAAATTATTTGAAAGGGCTTATTTGAACGCGCTTATCTCAGGAACTACTGGTCCGATTTGAAAAATTCTTTGAGTGTTAGATAGCCCATTTATCTAGAAAGGCTATAGGCTATATTTTATTACGCTAAGACTTATAGGAGCAAAGAAATAGAGGAAAATGTGGAAAAAACGAAGGAAATTAATTATTTAAAATTGCTTATTATCTTAAGAAACTACTGGAGCAATTCTTATGTTATTTGGCACACATGAAGAATAGACCACGTGAAAGGACATACATATTATGTTTCTTTTTTTGCGGAAAAATGTACGGTTTCTATGACATTCCTAAATTACGCGGGCGAAGCCGCGCGGAACATCTATATACCATAAAAGTATATTGTCCCACACTATATACTTTTAATAAGTTTTATGATTTGCACGTTAACTATTCAATCGATGTACGGGAACAACTACATAATATAAACTATAGTCCACGCAGACGAAGTCGCGGGCAACAGCTAGTAATAATATTATAAAGCTGAAGAGTTCGTTTGTTTGAATGCGCTAATATCAGGAGCTACTCATCCGATTTGAAAGAATCTTTCAGTGTTTGATAGCCTATTTATCGAGGAAGGCTATAGCCTATATTTTATCACGCTAAGACCAATAGGAGCAAATATACAGAGGAAAATGTGAAAATAAAGCTGAAGCGTTTGTTGGTTAGTTTGTTTGTTTGAACGCGCTAATCTCAAGAACTACTGGCGTTTGGCCCGATTTTAAAAAATATTTCAGTGTTTGATAGCCTATTTATCGAGGAAGGCTATAAGCTATACAGAGGCGGCGCAAAGCGTGGGCGGTGTGGGCGACCGCCCACGGCCTCGCGGTCTAAGGGGCCTCGCGCCCCTTGGACCACGAGGTTTTTTTAAAGGATTTACAAGTTTTGATACTCAATTATTCATAAAAAAGTTTTATAAATAAAAGTTTGAGTATCAAAAAATTATTTCTCTCCAAAAATCCGTATACATGCGTCATCTATCAGGGGGCCTCGCAAAATATATTTCAGGGGGCCTCGCAAGATATATCTTGCCCACATAAAATTTAAGTCTTGCCCCGCCACTGAAGCTATATTTTATCACGCTAAGACCAATAAGAGCAAAGATACAGAGGGAAATGTAAAAAAACGGGGAAAATTATTTGAAGGGGCTTATATCTCACAGACTACTGGAGCAATTTTTATGTTATTTGACACGAATATATAGTAGACTACGTGAGACATGGGTTATTAATTTGTGAAAAATATACGGTTTCCGTGAAATTTCAGATTTACGCGAACGAAGCCGCGCGGAACGTCTAGTATTATTAATATGTTTATTGCTCCATTCATCACTATGTCTTTGGCATGCAGAATAATGCGGCTATCAGCCTACTTATATTAATTAAGCCCTGTCAACAGCGTTTTCGTTGGTTGAAAATCATATATTCTAAATTTTTTATTTTATTTTATTTTTACTATCTTTTATCTAAATATTATTCAAAAATTGGAATTTAAACATTCGATTCAATCGAAAATGATACCAAACTCGACTATATACCTAAATCCTACGCAGTTATTGACCTCATACCTTGTTAAAGCTAAAAATATTCAGGTAGCTCCACATCGTAAATCCATCTTAGGGATATAAAGATCAATCCTACCAAAGGAAATCTTTGGTTCAGCAAAAGCCGTATTCCTCGTTTTTTTGTTCTTGTACGCACACGACTATTGTTTATCTTGTTATATTAAAGTATACAACCAGTTTTCTTCCAATTGCATCACATCTCTAAAATAAACTTTTCTTGCAATTTGCAGATTTTAATAACTAACAATGTCGAAATACTCGATTTGAAAGACTCTGTGACATACCAAATATTAACAATGAAAGAGTTTAAAACACAAGTTTGTCGCCCAACAGAAAGCGTAAAGAAATATTTACCATTGAATGATACAGAGCGTAATATTAAAATAACAATTCCGAACGAACTAAATGAGGCTTCTTTAAAACAACAAACCGAAGATGCTATGAATGACAATGAAGTTGTTGAACCCACCCTCATATCTAGAGTGGTCTTAGAGAAAGAAACAAACGATATTGATGTGCCAGTGCCATGTGAGCCAGAGAATGAAGCGCAGAATCATGCTCAATACAATACTGTTACCAATGTCGAAAACGTTACTCAATTGTCTAGAAGAAAGATATTAAATCGACAAAGGTCACAAGATAGTACAAAAAGTACTTGTAGTACCACGAAAAATTCTAAATGGCGGAGAAAATCGAATGCAAAGGAGAATGTAGATGAATTTAATAAACCAGAAGAAAGAAACATTAAAGAAATTACTATTCAACCCATTGGTTCTGATATGAAGAAAACAAAAAACTCAGAAATTCCTTGCCAACCTAATAGCCCCGACATAAACAAAACAAATAGTCCAGAAAACGTTACGATAAATGATTCCTCTCGTGTTGCATATGAAGATGAAGACAATGATATAATATTAATAAAAACTGAACCATTATCACCTAAACGTAATGTCTCTAAAGACGACAAAAATGTTATGTTCGAAATAACTAGTCAAAGCATGGAGGATAACTTAAAATTGAAATGTGACGAATGGGTATCTCGATTTATTCAGATAATGGAAGAAGTGTTGACACAAGTATTGCACAGGGAGCCAAAATTTGTGTGTGACGCTATGCCACCCCCGTGGACACTGTATGAAGCAACTGAGTGCACAAGGAAGAAATTTCACAATGACGGTGATATTGTAGACGCAGCAAATAAACTTCGAAACATATTATTTGATATCGGCGGATCGAGAGGCGAGTGATTGTTGGAAATTCATATGCATAAACATACATCTATTGACAATTATATATTATTATGTACAAAATAATATTATGTAGTATCCATACCAATGCAAAAGGTTTATAGATATTGTTTGTTTTTTCTAGGTAAAGTGAAATTAAATATTAGTCCGATGCAATATATGGAAATGTACAGCTATGGTGTATATCTAACGGATACATTGCAGGTTAGTTATTGTTCTTTTCACTTGTAGAGGTTAATAAAATGTTCAAGTGTAGGTATATTATAAATTACTAGCTGTCCCGGCAAACGTTGCTTTGCCATAATATAAAGTATTTCGCCCATATTATTTTATTGAAGTGACTAAATAAGTATGTCGCCATGGCAACGTCGATCGCTATCTCGTCGCATAAACAATGGTCGCCGTCAGTCTCAGGTTGTAACAATTTACTATTATTTATTCAACAAATGCACTTCAAATTCAAATTCAAATTCAAAGTCTTTATTCAGATAAGTCAATAATCATTACAATAATTCATATAAACATTAATCCTTCGATCGGAGGTTCTAGGAATTCCCATTGTATTCTTTTGTTCTCGCGATCACCGGTGCTCGCGCGGGGCCTGAAAGATTAATTAAAATAGTTTTTCAGAAATAACATGTCAATTACTAGCTAAATTACAATATTGTCAATGCATTTTCATTTTAGAGTTTATAATCAATTCATCAATTATTTTTGCAATTTTACTTAAGCTAGTTTTGTACACATATTTAAATTTTCTTTTCAGCATTATTCAAATGTAATAATTATGTCAAGTTTTAATTACTGTTTTTCATTTAATTGTCCTCCTCATCTGTCTGCCTCATGGCAAAGGCCTCCTCTAATCTTTTCCAGTTTTTCCTGTCTTGTGCTACCCTCATCCACGTTCTTCCAGCAACTTTCACTATTTCGTCTTCCCATCTCTTTCTTTGTCTCCCTCTATGTCTCTTTCCTTCCCTAGGGCACCAAGAGAGAACGCTTTTGCTCCATTTCTCCTCGTGCTGTATGTCCCGTCCATCTCCATTTCAGCATTTTTACTTTTACTGTTACATCCTCTGTTTTAGTTTGCTTCCTCATTTCAGTATGCTTTGTTTTGTCAATTTTCCTTCTATATGTCATGCTTCTCTCCATGCCTCGCTGGCATGAATGATTGTAGTTTATTTATTTGTGTTTTTGTAAGTGACCATGTTTGACAACCGTATGTCAAGACTGGCAGTATACACGTATTAAAAAGTTTGCCTTAGGGGACTTGGCTTTTTGGTTGAGTGCTATCAACAAGCGTCTTTTTACTTTTTGGGTTTTATAGTGTTTACTGCAGAATAGTAATCATTTTTACATCTTTTGTTGAATTATCTTATCTTTGTTTTGTGTTTTGTAATATATTTTGTGTTTGTCTGACTGTAAGTATCTAGTTATAACTAGTTTTTGTTTTGTAGGCTAGGTGTGGGCTAGGTTAGTGTATTAAACAATGGAGTTGGATACTGATCCACCGGATCCTGGTGGTGGTATAACAAAATATAGAAAAAGGCCAAATCAAGATATTAGCCAACCATTATCTAAAAAACCTACCAGCAGTTCTCATACAGTGCCATCTATTCAATTGAGTTATGTAAATCCAGACTTCGCAAATAAAAAATTATACAGCCCTGAGGATTCTGGGCCTTACATAGTGCATGTTTCAAAGCCTGAGACTGAAAGCGGATCAGCCCTGAGTCCCATCTTATTCGGTCAGTTTCTTTTTAAAAATAACATTACAAATATTATGATGGATGTTATCAAAAAGATTGGACGAAACCGTGTATCCATAGAATTTAAATCGCATGAACACGCTAACAATTTCATTGACTTGCCCGCTGTATTAAGTGCTGGATATACTGTATCGATACCCTCATACAGTGTATCCCGCATGGGCATTATTCGTAATGTTCCTGTGGATTGGTCAATGGAGGAGCTAGTGGAGAACCTGCAGGTTCCGTCAGGATTTGGCAGAGTTGTGAAGGCGCGTAGACTGAGTCGCAGAACCATGACAGACCAAAATTCCCCTAACTGGATCCCTACCCAATCAGTGGTAATCACAATCACTGGCCAAAAACTTCCTCCACGTGTTTTTTGTTATTTTAATTCCCTTCCCATAGAAAGTTATCTTTTACCTACAATACAATGTAATAACTGCTGCCGTTTTGGACATGTTAAGGCACAATGCCGATCACCAGCCCGTTGTTATAAATGCTCACAAAAGCATGAGGGAGCAACATGTGAAACAACAACTCTTACCTGTTTGTATTGTGGTGGCCCACACGCGGCTAATGATGTCTCTTGTCCAGAGTACTCTAGGCAAAAAGAGATCAAATTAGTAATGAGTCAGGAGAGTGTCTCTTACTTGGAGGCTTCAGCACGTTTCCCCCGAGTAAGGCGATCCTTTGCTGACTCTGCCAGGACTTCTCCTTCTGCTATTGCTAGCATTTCTAAACAGACAGACAGACAGACTATGTCCCCAACTAAAACATCCTACAGGAAAACAGTTTTCATTCCCCGCAGACCCATTCCCACCATGTCCCCTGGTTACGATCACCAGGCGCATAGAAATTTAATAGAGGAACCAGCCTCTCAAGCCCCTAATGGATGTGCATATCCTCTTAACCCAGAATCTCCCTCCATGTTATCCATGTCCCCTAATGATAACCTCCTCAATAACCTTTCTGTCCTATTCCTTGACCTCATCTCAAGGTTTAGCGACTCCCTACCGTACCGAACTCTGGAAAACCTGACCCAACTCGTAAAATTGCTGCCCAATAATGGCTCTCACTGTAATCCAGTGGAACAGCCGCAGCATCAAGAATAAGAAACCAGATATTCTTCAGATTATTAATATTAATAAGCCATCTATTCTTGCCGTCCAGGAAACCTGGTTGGTTCCTGGTTCTCGTTTTCGGGTTCCAGGTTATGCCTGTTTCCGGGACGACAGGTCTGATGGCAAAGCTGGAGTAGCCATTTTGGTCTCCAGCCAATGTACATACTCTGTATATACCTTACCTGTACATAGTTCATGTTTTAATATTGTAGCTGTCCGAGTTGTAGATACTATTTTTTTGTCTGTGTATGTCCCTCACCCTAACCCCTCCATTTTTCACGAAATTTCTGCTTTAATCTCCTCAATTCCTCCTCCCCTTGTTGTATTGGGTGATTTTAACACCCATCATACATCTTGGGGTTCTCACTTTAATGATCCTAACTCCTCCTCCTTTATTGATTTGATTGATGACAATAATCTTGTAATCCTTAATGATGGTTCCCCCACTCGTCGGGTATCTCCCTTACAGAATCCGAGGAGTGTGGTTGATCTATCATTATGCTCCCCTTCCCTTTCCTCTTCATGCTCCTGGTCAATTATCCCTAATTCTTTTGGTAGTGATCACTTTCCCATAGTTTTAACAATAATGTACAGACATACAAGACTGCCCTTAACTTCAAACTCTCCCCGACTTAAGTATAAGGTTAATTCTGCTGATTGGGATCAATTTGCAGAAATTACCGATTCGGAAATTGGCTCAATCTCTCCCATCAATCCTGATAATGCTCTTGATTCATATAAAAATTTAAAAAGGATTCTGTCTCTAGCTGCGGATAGAGCTATACCGTTAAAAAATACCGGCAACCAAAAGACGTTATCTCCTCCATGGTGGGATGCTGAATGCACTAGGGCCTGTAAAAGACGTAAACAAGCTGAAAAGCTGTATTCCAGGTCAATGACGCAGGACAATTTTTAAATTATAAAAAAGTTGCGGCAGAGGTGAGACTTTTACTCACAGAAAAAAAAAGAAATGGTTGGCGTGATTTTTGTTTGAGTCTCTCACCTATGTCTCGTCCCTCGGCAGTATGGAGAAATGTAAGAAAATTTCGTGGAGCTTTAACATGCGATTACCGTCTGTCCAATGATTCGGCTGAATGGATAAATGACTTTGCTCAGAGGCTGGCGCCCCCGTCAGCACCATCTTTCGAGGAGTGTCACAATTTTATTTCTTCAACTCAGCCTTCGAATCATTTAGACGCTCCTTTTTCCCTTGATGAGTTTAGACTGGTCCTAGGTTCATTAAAGGATACCGCTCCTGGCAGTGATGGATTTCCATATTCGTTTATAGTTAAAAGTGGACCCAGTACTCAACAAACTTGTCTAAACATTTTAAATGCTTTTTACCAGTCTGAAGTTCCTCCGGATGAGTGGAGGACTCAGATCATTTTACCTATCCTTAAGCCAGGAAAACTTAGTAATGACCCGTGTAGTTATAGACCAATTGCCCTTTCGAACACCTTGGCCAAAATTTTAGAGCATATGATTAAAAATAGACTAGAATGGTTAATGGAGAGTAAGGGCATTCTATCCAGGACTCAGTTCGGTTTTCGAAAGGGCTTTAGTACTATGGATAGCTTAGCCACTTTTGTGACTGACATCCGTATTGCCCTTTCGAAAGGCGATCATGTGGTGGGAGTATTCCTTGATATATCAGCCGCATACGACAATGTCAATCTTCCGGTTCTCAGGCAGAAACTGCTTAATCTGAGTGTTCCAGTGAGGATGACAAATTATATTTGCAATAGCCTTTCCTGTAGATCCGTCACAATCTCTACTCCTAATTCAACCCTCCCTCCTAGATTAGTTTACATAGGACTCCCTCAAGGATCTCCTTTAAGCCCTCCCCTTTACAATTTATACACATATGACCTAGATTTATCTGTTATTAGTTTCTATGAGATCAAACAGTATGCGGATGATTTATCTTTGCATGTCTCCTCAAAGGATATCAATGAATGCACTGCTCGCCTTAACTCTGCCATCAGTTACCTATACGATTGGTTGGATAGGCATGGTTTGTCCATTTCTATCCCCAAGAGTTCGGTGGTAGTATTTTCTAGATCCAAAATTATTCCTGACGTCACCATTCAACATAACCAGCAAGTTTTCCCTGTTAAGGATAGAGTAAAATTTTTGGGTGTAATCCTGGACTCCAGAATGTCGGGCGTTCATCAAGTCCATCATATTGTACAAAAATGTGAAAAAAACTTAAACATTTTACGTTCCCTCAGTGGCGTATGGTGGGGTTCTCACCCTTACACACAAAAATTATTATATAATGCACTGGTTCGCAGCCATATGGATTATGGGTCATTTTTACTTGTACCTTGCAACAAAGCTCCCCTAAAAGATCTGGATAAGATTCAAAGTAAATCACTAAGGATTATCCTAGGAGCAATGAAATCGTCTCCGGTTAATACTCTCCAAGTGGAATGCGTAGATCCGCCGCTGAGTATTAGGCGACAATATCTGGCAGACAGATTTCTTTTTAAAGTTTTTCAAAATTCTTCACATCCCCTTATTGGTAAACTAGATACATTGTCCCATTTAATTTCTTCCGGTAATAATTATTGGCTTCACAAAGAACCTCCCTGCCTTCTGGTTAGTTACCTTTAGATAACCCGTCTTCCTTGCCCAGTTTATCAATCCCTCCTGAATCCTCTTTTTTCCACCCCATTTGAAGCCCTAACCTTTACTCCAGAAGTAATCCTTGATTTCCCTATATCTAAGGGATCCCCTTCAGCCAATACACAATTCAAGCAGATTATTGATCAGCAATTTGGGGACTGGCTGCCGATTTTTACAGATGCTTCCAAATTTTCTGAAGATGGCTGTGTTGGAGCTGCAGTTTGGATACCGAAGGTTAATGTGATTTTGAACTTTAAACTACCCCCTGCCTCATCTGTTTTCACAGGTGAGGTACTTGCTATATATGAGGCAATCTCATTTATTGAGTCACATAGGCTAGACAAATCCATTATCCTCTCGGACTCCAGAAGCGCTCTGGAGGGTATCATGGCCAATCAATTTCGTAGTAGGATGAGATTTCCATTAATCTTGAAAATCAGGCGGCTACTCCTTAGATGCAAGATTCAAAATATTCAAATAGTTTTGGCATGGATACCTGGTCACAGCGGTATTATTGGCAATGAAAATGCAGACGCTTATGCCAAACAAGCTGTTACAACGGGTGGACTTAATCATTACCAACTATATTGCCAGGACCTGATTCCCAGTGCTAAAAAACACCTATACATTCAGTGGAATAGTGACTGGGTCAGATCTGGCAATATTAAAGGCAAACATTACTTTGACATACAAAGTAGCGTTCAGTGAGGCCTTGGTTTTTTAGGTTCATTCGAAGTAGTAAAGCAGTATGTTCTACCGTTTGTCGAGTTAGGATTGGACATTGCTGCTCACCGGTATTCCTAGCTAAAATTAGGGTTAAGGACAGCTCTCTGTGTGAATGTGGACTTGACGAGGGTACCCTAGATCATATTTTTTTCTGCTGCCCTAGAAATCATCCCTCTCTTTATGATCTCCTCCCTAACAACATCCCCCGCCCTATAAATTTCAAATCAATCCTTTGTTATGTAAATAGTCCACTTATTGAAATTTTATGTACATATGTATATCCGTTCTAACAACATAAAACTGTGATGTTTACTAACCCATATATGTTTGTGTTTGTTTTAGATTATTCAACAGATAATCTACTAAATTAGATTCCGTTGTACCTTGTTGTTTCACCAGACCTACAATAGAGCAAAGTCAACACAGCCAGTAGCCACTCTGACATTGGCAACTCACTGAGGCCGCCATAATTAAAGAAGAAGAAGAAGAAGAAGTTTGCCTTTTACTTTTGTGCTCATTCTTTTGTCTTTCATTATTTCTTTATGTGCCCAATATTGCTTCCAAGCTTTTTCTATTCTTGTCCTTAGTTCTTTTTCAGTTATATTAGTAGGTGAGATGATTTGGCCTAAATACGTGTATTCTTTGACATATTCAATTGATTGACTGTTATTTAATATTAATGTTTCTTCTGTTCTGTTGGTCATTGCTTTTGTTTTTGAAACGTTTATTTCAAGTCCTACTTTTTTGCTTTGTTTGTCAAGGTCATTTATCATTTCTTGCAACTTTAATGAGTCATTAGCAAATACAATTATGTCATCTGCAAATCTAAGGTTTGTAAGTCTTTCTCCGTTGATATTGATGCCATGTTCTCCCCATTCCAGATTTCTAAATATCTCCTCCAGGACCGCTGAGAAGAGTTTTGGAGATAGGGGGTCTCCCTGGCGCACACCTTTCTCTATTTTGATGATTTCACCTTCTTTTTCTAGTTGTATTGTTGCCGTACTTCCAGTATAAATGTTTTTTATTATTCTTATATATTTTTCCTCTACTCCCTGGTTCTTAAGGGCTTCCCAAATTTTGCAATGTTCTAGAGAGTCAAAGGCTTTGTTATAATCTATGAAGCAACAATAAAGTGGTAAGTTATATTCTTGTGACTTCTCAAATACTTGTCTAACGGTGTGTACATGGTCAACAATTGAGTATCCTGCTCTGAATCCCGCCTGTTCTCTTGGTTGATTCTCGTCTAAAACTTTTGTTATTCTTTGAAGTAATACTTTTGCGAAAACTTTGTATATGTTAGACATTAAGTTTATAGGTCTGTAATTGCTTACATCACATGTATCCCCCTTCTTGTGTAATAGGACTATCTTTGAGGTTGTCCATTGTGATGGTATTGATTCAGTTTCTAATACCTCATTAAAGAGTCTTGTTAGAATAGGCGTAATTATTGGTTTTAGCCCTTTTAGGATTTCATTTGTTATATTGTCAGTTCCTGGAGCTTTCTCAGCCTTTTGTGTCTCAATCATTTTCTCAACTTCTCTGTGAATTATTGGTGGTACAGCTGGTGTGAGGTCGTAAAAACCCATATTTCTTACATTCCCTGCCGTGTCTGATGTTTTGGAGAAAAGTTTCTTATAAAAGTTAGTCGCTGCTTCCAGGATATCTGGCCTTTTGGTTTTTATTTTATGGTTTTTGTCTCTTAGTTTAGGGATCCAGTCCTTCTTTTCGAAAAGAAGTTTTATCGCTTTTTTGACTCCGCCTGTCTTGGCGATGTGTTCTTCAAAAAGTTTCATCTTGTGTATTTTAAGTTCCTTCCTCATTCCTGTTTGTATTTGTTTGCTCACCTCTGAAATTTCTTTTCTTATTTCTTTTGATTTTGTGCTATTATTATTAATAAGTGGTTTCTTTTCTCAATCAGACAAAGTGTCTCGGCAGACAGTCTATCACTCTTATGGTCCTGTTTCCTGTTCTTTATTTCTCCCATTGCTGTTGTTATTGCATTTTGTAAAACATTGTATTTTTCTTGTATATTCAAAGATTTTGTTTGTTTGTCAAAACTGTCCAGACTTTTTTGTAGGTTGGATGCTATAAATGGGATGTCTTTATCTAATAATTTATGTGGAGTTTTGTATAATTTCCTTGCTTTTCTGGCTTGATGGGCTTTAAATTTAGCTCTGACCATTCTATGGTTTGTGTAAAAATTAAATCTATTTATTGTGTCGCAGTCTTCAAAGCAATATTTTCTGTTTGAAAGAATATAGTCTATTTGGTTTTTGTGGTAACCATCGGGTGAGATCCAAGTCCATTTTCTATTTTCTTTCTTCTGGAATATATTATTAATTACTGTTAGATTATGTTCGTAGCAAAAGTTTAGTAGTCTTTCTCCGTTTTTATTTGTTTTTCTCGTTGTACTATACTTATTGTTTTCGTTCGAGTTGTTTTCCATCTGCGCGTTAAAGTCTCCGAGTACTATCAAATTTTTGTTTGCATGTTTCCGGACAGTCTCATTTAGGTCATTATAGAAATTGTTCTTTTTACACTCTTCTGCCACTTCAGTTGGAGCATAAACTTGTATGATGGTCCATTTCTCTGTGCTTCCCGGCATTTGCAGGTTCACTAGGATAATTCGTTCTGAGATACCTATAAATTCTGTTGTGTATGGTTTTAAATGCTTTTTTATCATTATTCCCACTCCATATTGTCCTTTTGTATCTCATTTATAGTATAATATGTAGTTTTTATGTTCTTCTATACACTCTCCTAGTCGTCTCACCTCGCTCAGTCCTAGTATGTCCCATTTGATGGTTTTTAGGGCAATTTCTAGTTCTAAAAGTCTCTCTTCTGTTCTAAAGGTTAGGGTATTTAGGGTAGCTATATATATTTTATTATTCTGGATCAGAGGGATTTGGTCAAACTCCCCACGGTGACCAGCCGTGTTGGAGATATTGGTTTTGTTTTCTAATCTTGCGATTTCTTCTAGTGTTGGGAGAAGTGGAGGGGTCGCTCTTAGTTTTTTGCGGGTTCACTGTTTTTGCAGCTTGTAGAGGGTTTCTGTTGGATATTTAATATTGGTTGACAGAGATAGCCAGTTGTACTGTGTGCTTTGTTTTTCTTGTTGACTTGTTTCCCTTGTTTGCCGTTGGTTGTCTGTGCATAATCTTTATGCACAGACAACCAACGATTTCAGGGGATTCTGAGAGATATCTTTTATTTGAAGTACCTTTTAATGCATTTATCAATATATAAAGTACCCAGTAGCCGATTCTCAGACCTACTGAATATGCGGGGGGGGGGGGGGGGATAGTTGAAGCGCACAGCAAGGCAATGATTGGAGATAGATACAAAGTGTAAATAACAAATTTGTAGCGTTTTAATAATATGTAGCCGATGTGTTGACCCGACCGACCTCTAAGTAATATTCATGCAAAATTTGAAGTACAGATTTGGCAGGAAGGTTTAATTGCACCCTGTATGTATAGATTATATAAGGTATTATGATTTTCTATGTTACAGAGCGCAATAACTAAATGTGAAGATCTACAAATTGCGGCCGAGTCACTGTACAAGTTGCTCAGTGATATTCAAGATACCAATGCAGATATTAACCATGATTCCTTGTGTAATATCACCAACGAAGAAATAGAAAAAGTAGCTGATCAAGGCATGTTACTTTCTATATTTTATATGTACCAAAATATATGTACTATCTGCAGAGAAGTTGATTCCTAGGCAGATGGCGGACCTACGTAATGTGGTCGTGTTTTGTAAACTCATTCGACCGATCACAGCTAACATTGAATTGACATAAGCCGACCAAACGACGTAGGTCTGTCAACTGCCTAGGAATCAATTTCCTCGGGTATACATCATAATTCATAGTATACATTTTTTATCTTGTATCATATCAATTGATAAATAATAATCGGTAACGTAAAATGAATGATTTTATTTACAGATGTTGAAAATAATATAAACCAAAGTAATGGTAAACAAAACGCTGAAAAAAGTACTGTTAAGGCTTATCAACTTAAAGAAGTACCTGATGTTATAGTAAGGAAAAAAAATCAACAAACTACAAAGAACACGACTAAGAGGTCGCCAGCTAAGAGCAATTCAAGTATAATAAGTAATGAAATAACCTCACCATCAAAATACTTTCTTAGATCAACTAGAAAGAGCACTCCTCAGGTAAGTGCATAATTTTATTTTGTTAGTTACATAAATTTACTATCAGAGAAGTTGATTCCTAGGCAGATGGCGGACCTAAGCAATTTCAATCAATTTCCTCGATGGTACTACAAAATAATTTTTGCAAATAAAAAAATGTTATTCGGTTTTTTTTCCCTTTTTTTCCCTCATGTCCCTTTGTTCCCTTTAATCTTTAAAACTACGCAACAGATTTTGATGATTCTTTCAGTGTTAGATAGCCCATTTATCGAGGAAGGCTATAGGCTATATTATATCACGCTAAGACTAATAGGAGCGAAGAAATAGAGGAAAATGTGGGAAAAACTGGGAAAATTATTTGAAAGGGCTAACTTGAACGCGCTAATCTCAGGAACTACTGGTCCGATTTGAAAAATTATTTCAGTGTTAGATAGCCCATTTATTGAGGAAGGCTATAGGCTATATTTTATCACGCTAAGACTAATAGAAGAATGTGGAAAAAACGGGGGAAATTATTTGAAAGGGCTTATCTCGCGAAATACTGGAGCAATTTTTATGTTATTGGGCACAGATAAGAAGTAGGCCACGTGAAGGATCATAGGCTATCGATTTTAATCATTTTTTCAGTGGCTATATATTTTATACCCGTGCGACGCCGGGGCGGGTCGCTAGTACCATAATAATTCTTACTAGAGATCGCCCAATAGTCGAAATTCGACCTCAAATTAAAAAAAAATATAAGTTTCTCAACGCTTTTCTATTAAACAGATTATTGTCAAAATATTGACTTTATTATTTTTTTAGACATAATTCCTGTGACAGTCTCAGATTAATAAAGTCAAATTTAATGATGACAGACTGGCCGTGTAGTAATTGTCTAAAGGTGCTCCCAGACAGAAGTTATCAAACGTTAGAATATAACATTTTTGTCATTTTTTAACAAATTATAACAAAAGACACGTTTATTTTTTGACATGTTACACGATGTTATAAAATGTTATCGTGTTACACAATGTTTTATAACGTTATATAACGTCTGTCTGGGAGCACCTTATCAGTATTAATTAAGATTCTTTAAAAAAAAAACTAAGCTCCAATTTCACCAACGACTGTTAAAGTTAACGCTCGAATTAGTATCATGTTACCTCTTTCGTTTTTCTTATGAACGCAAGAGAAGACATGACATTTTAACAAGCTGTTAACACTAACAGACGTTGGTGAAATTGGGACTAAATCTATTTTCAATTTGACCAACAGACTTCAACCATAAATAAAAGAGTACAATTCGTGAGTATAGGCTGATCCTAGTGTGTGTAATGTTTTATTTGAGTCGGACTCGCGCACAAAGGGTTCCGTACCATTATAGAGCAAAATTAGACAACAAATTGTGTTTTTTGTATGGGAGCCCCCCTTAATGTTTTATTTTATTTTAATATTATTATTAAATATTAAAATGCACATAAAACTAAGGACCTTGAGAAAAAATCAAGTACCTACCTGTTGCCATTATTGATATAGAGCCAAAAAGGCTAAAAAAATCACGTTTGTTGTATGGGAGCCCCCCCTAAATATTAATTTTATTTTATTTTTAGTATTTGTTGTTATAGCGGCAACAGATATACACAATCTGTAAAAATTTCAACTCTATAGCTATTACCGTTCTTGAGTTACAGCCTGGAGAGTGGAGACAGACAGACGGACAGACATCGAAGGCTTAGTAATAGGGTCCCGTTTTTACCCTTTGGGTACGAAACCCTAAAAATTTATGATAAAAGCATAATTTCAAAATAATATTAGCTCGATGCACTCCTCCACCATATCTATACTTCTATACTAATACAAGCTGTCCCGGCAAACGTTGCTTTGCCATAATATATTTGCCATATTATTTTATTGAAGTGACTAAATAAGTATGTCACCATGGCAACGTCGATCGCTATCTTGTCGCACAAAAAATGGTCGCCGTCAGTCTCAGGTTGTAATAATTCACTATTATTTATTCAACAAATGCACAATATCAATATATAAAGTACCGAGTAGCCGATTCTCAGACCTACTGAATATGCATATAAAATTTGGTAAAAATCAGTAAAGCCGTTTCGGAGGAGTTCGTGGACTAACATTGTGACACGAGAACGGAGAATTTTATATATAAGATTATAAAGCGGAAGAGTTTGTTTGTTTGTTTGAACGCGCTAATCTCAGAAAGTACGAGTCCGATTTGAAAATTTTATTACGCTAAGGTCCAATTTCACCAACGTCTGTTAGTTTTAATGAATGGTTGGTTAAGGCTTCTTACAGACGAACGGCACGTGTCGGCGGCACGTGTTGGCGGCAGTCGACGGCAGACGACGGCACGTGTCGGCGGCAGTCGACGGTAGCCGACGGCAGTCTTTGACAGTTTATGACGCTTGCAGGGGGCCTACCACGACCTTTCCTAAAACTATCATGTTTCCAGAACATTTTGTTGTAAGATTACAACAACATTACCGTACTCACTTTTTAAATATAATTTTACTAAAAAACAGTAAAAAATGCAAAACAATGTTAAATCCGCTGTGAAATATCAACTTTTTTAAGATCGCTAGCTTGACGTTAAAGTAATAAATTCTTATCTGTCAAACGATGTCGGTTAGTAGAGGTGGTGGTAGGCCCCCAGTTGTGACGTACCCCCGCAAGGTAAGCGTCCACAGGTCGGTATCGTACGCAACGGACATCTCGCATCAAACGGATATTTTTTTCACAGTACGTCCGCTGAATCGGCAGTGTACGGATTACTGTTTAGCCTAGTAAATGAATGCTCAAAAGGGGGGTATGGATGGAAAAGTCGTAAGCAGAAATTTTGACTTAGGAACTTTATTTGGACTAATTTGAAGATAAACATACTAGCTAGTCGGTAATCCGTGCGCTGCCGATACAGTGAGACGTACTGTAAAAAAATATCCGTCTGATGCGAAACGTCCGTTGCGTACTATACCGACCTGTGGACGCTTACCTTTACGCGTTACGTCACAACTGCAAGCTTTATAAACTGTCGACGGCTGCCGTCAACTGCCGCCGACACGTGCCGCCGACTGCCGTCGACTGCCGCCGACACGTGCCGTCGTCTGCTGTCGTCTGCCGCCGACGCGTGCCGCCGACACGTGCCGTTCGTCTGTAAGCGCTCTAAAATGTCATGTCTTCTCTTTTATTTGTATGAAAAAAGAAAGAGATAATGTCATACTAATTCGAGCATTAACTTTAATTCATGAAGCCCCAAGCGGCCACATCCGGCCGCGATAACAATGAAAAAGCTATTGTGTCTCGTTTTGCTACGATTGATGGGTACGTTGGTGAAATTGGCTCTAAGACTAATAGGAGCGAAGAAATAGAGGAAAATGTGGAAAAAATGGAGGAAATTATTTGAAATTGCTTATTATCTTAAGAACTACTGGAGCGATTTTTATGTTATTTGGCACACATGAAGGGACATAGGCTTTTTTTTTCGGAAAAATTTACGGTTTCCGTGAAATTCCTAAATTACGAGGGCGAAGCCGCGCGAAACATCTAAGTAGTAAACTATAACTGTGAAAAATTACATTCACCTACATTCCCGCATTTTTCGTCAGAAGGAATCCAAAGTTTTTCGCTCGCGTACCTATTAATTTATAGATTAGCAACAATATTGCTGACTTTGTGTGTTGAATGTAAGTTTTTATTGAGTATTGGCAGTTTTAAATAAACATACCAAATATCCGAACCCAGATAATGCATTTTAACCTTATTTGTACTTATATTAATCCTTCGATCGGAGATTCTTGGAAATGCTATTGTATTCTATTGTTGTCGCGATCACCGGTGAGCACCGGGCTCCGTATGGGGCTTGATGGGTTAATTACGATTATTATAAAGAAATGCAGTTTGTTACTTTTTGTCTCTATAATTCTCAGCTTCACTTCATTAACTGCTTCAAACATTTTAGGGAGAGCGTACTACATACGCTTCTAAATGGGACTTTTTGAATAAACTGGATTTAACTAGGACGTCGTCGTTAGAGGACTTTGGGCCCTCCTTAGACCAGGAAGTGAGAGACTTGAATACCTCGAGTGCTGGATGCCGCGAGCCCTGTCAAGATAACCAAAGGCTAATTCAGGGACCCATTTTGAGCAACCAAGGGCCTTCAGACGATAACCAGGAACCCCTTTTGGATAATCAGGGGCCAAGTATAGATAGCCAGGGCCAGCTAGCGGATAATCAAGGACAATGTCAAGAAAACGAATCGGAAAATAATAATTTCTCTAACAGTGAACTTGCTCAAAGTAATAAAAACGATGATAACACGCAAAGTAACAATGTGTCTGAAGAAGAAGTTATGCATCCTAAAATTATTAGAAACTTTGTTAGGTGTATAGAACTCGAAGAAAAAATATTAAAAAAGAACGCCGATTTCACGCATGATTTAGACTTTTCGTATAATGAAGATTTCGATTTCCAATACGAGGATGGGTATTATAATGCATTTGATTACGACGATTATGAGTATGACGGCAGTCAAAACGACGATTATGGTTATGAGTTCGATGGTGACTATGGATATGACGAAGAACAAAAACAGCTTTTTGAAGAAGAAGTAAATAACATGAATTGTTTGATAAAAGAAGTGGTTACAGAGACGAAAACTGTTTTTACTTTGGTTAAAAATTTCTGGTAGGTACTATGGATCCTTTCTTGCTCGCCTAGGCACACTAAGAATTATAATAACTGTAATCATATCCTTCATCTTTTAGTGAAAAATGTTGCGAACTGATAAGTTCGTCCACTACCTTCGATAAGACAGATACACTTCAGGAGGCAGAAAATGCTTCCAAAAGTCTCGATGGTGTTTGTGAAGCATTAGATAGGTACGTTAGCACCGAGCATCTTAAAATTTTCTCTGAATTAAACAGACACTATGAAATCAAACAGTTTTGTAATAAATCAATGTGTTTTCAGTATATTGAAACGGGAAGCTGATACTTCAAAGAATTCTATAAAGGCAGTGTCCATTAATCCAGAATTAAATTGCATTGAGATGAGCGACGAAGAAGTTAATAAATACAGGTAAATAAAAATACGTGTGGCACTAGGGGGTTGCCGCGGTGAAGCTATTGCATAGCATTTTTTATCAACTTATGCCATTGCCAATTGCGATAAAAAACTATGCAATAGCCTAATAATTATAATGTGATTAGTACATTTAAAATGTTTCTGTATTATTTTTATCAAGGTGTTTTTCTTGTTTTCATACTTACTTTATGTTCCAGGGAAGTCATCTCCAAAAGTTTAGAACAAGGAAAATTGTTAAAAGAAACAATCACTACGATAATAAAAGCAATAAAACCTAAAACTTAGCAGTGTGTGTACATTGTTATAGTCATCTGTGTGCTTGATATAAATGTAAGTAATGTTTTTTGAACAACTGATTTTTAGCGATATGAAGGCAGGGCTGTAGCTAGAGTCAAATTTGAGGTAGGGCAGCTTTTTAAAGTTAAAGTTTAAAGAGACCTATGAACAACCAATTTAATAATAAAAATTTATCTTCGTTTTTGGTATTTTTAAGGTAGGGCATTGAGATTTCAAGGTAGGGTGTAATTTCATTGCCCCACAATGCCCCCTCTAGCTACGGCCGTATATTTTGATGGTCAGGTCAAAACTTAAGTAATTTCATTATTCATTATTTTCGGGCTAGCCATTGCTACAAGTGATCACTTACCTCTTCTTACTGATAAGTGATAACTGATAAGAATATTTACACAGTAAAATAACTATTTAGGTCTGCTTGTACTTGTCTGGCATATTTTAAAATGCTGCGTTAATTAAAAACATCACATTGTGAACTAGATAGCATTTCATACAAAGTAACAAAATATTAAATAATACAATTAGTTTTTGTGGTGATTCTAATAGTTTTCTTTTTTAAACGTTTGGCATTTTCGACAGACGTCTAACCACAACAACGTGTAATGTCGTGTTATGAATGAGTTAAGTAAAATTTCACCCATTAATATATTTTGTGCTACACCATGTAAATATTAAATTATTTTGTGTCAATTTTTAAGTTGTTACTTGTACCTTAATATCTTTTGTATGAATATTAACTACAGCGCTTTAAATATTCATTTAATTTTATGGCTGTGGCTATGAATGAAAACTTTGTTCTGTAATTTACTTAAGATTGCATGTAAAATTACCATTAAAACTTTGTTTTTTAGTACAGTCTTGGATTGTTGTTGCAAAATATTATATCACCTGCATGCTTAGCTTACCATAACTATTAAAGAAATTTGTTAAAATATTATATATTTTCACCGTGGCGATACTGTTGTGCCTAATACCAGTAGATACAACACCTAAACCTAAATTATTGAATAAGGAATTCAGATTATTTCTCCTGTAGTCAATTTAAGGTTAATTAACAACTTTCCAAATATAGGTAAGCATTCGAACTATGTTTTAACTTTTAAGTGCTTTTGCAATTTTATGTGTAAACACATTTTAAAAGAAGTCAGTTTATTACTAAATATAATATTTGTACACACTTTATTATCTTTTATTAAGGACTATTAGATAATTTTTTTGTTTATATTTCCTTATGGACCCGAATCAAGTAAAAAAAAAAACGTTGCGGATCCGTAGCGTGTTCGTTACGCGCCCGCAACGTATTCGTTGTGCACCCGCTGCACTCCGCAACCGCTTACAAAACGATAAGGCTCGTAAGTCATAAGGGCACGTTCTTCCAAATTCACGTTTCTAGAATGATAAATGAATAAAAAAGCCTTTTATTTCTTATCAGTAAAGTAACACTATCTTAATAACTATATTATAATATGGTTAAATAACATTTTTTTTTTGTTTATTTTGCTTCTACTGTAAGAACCCCTCCACAGGTGAAGGCCTCCTCTAAAGATAACCAGTGTTCTCTTGATTTCGCTGTTTTTATCCAGTTGGAACCAGCTATCTTTGTAAGTTCGTCCTCCCATCTGACATATGGTCTTCCTCTCTTTCTTTTCCCTTGTGGGCCTTTCCATGCTGTGACTCGCTTTGTCCATCTCTGGTCTTGGAGTCGTGCCACATGTCCGGCCCATTTCCACTTTAATGCTAGAGCTTTTCTAAGGCCATCTGATGCTTTTGTAATTTTTCTTATTTTTGTGTGTCTTATTCTCTGCATCTTACTCACGCTGAGCATACTTCGCTACATTCCTCGTTGACATGTTGTAATTTTGTTTTTTACTTTGTTAGTAAACTTCCACGTTTGGCAGGCATATAATAAGCACGGAATAAGACATGTATCCATTAGTTTGGTTTTCATTTTTATGGGTAAATTACTTTTAAATAGATCTTTCAAGCTCCAGTACTTGTTCCATGTGTTCTGTGCCCTGCGCTCTACTTCTCTCTCGTTATTTTGTGCGTCGAAACTTATTTGCTTTCCGAGGTATAAGTATTGGTCCGTATATTTTAAAAGCTTGTTATCGACGTAGAGTGGCGTTCTGGTGCTGTTAGTCATCAAGTATAGTTTTAGAAAAGTTCATTTCCAGGCCTACTTGTCGGCCGGCCTTATTTAGTGACTCTATCATAGCTTGAAGTTGTTGTCTTGATTCAGACAGGAGAAGAAGATCGTCAGCGAACCGCAGGTGGCTCAGGTATTTATTTAATATCTTTATACCTTGTCCTTTCCAGTCAAGCTTACTTATTACTAATTCCAGCGTAGCTATGAAGAGCTTTGGTGATAGAGGATCCCCTTGCCTCGCTCCTCTTTTGATCGGGAACCTGGGGCCTGCTGACTCTAGCTTTACTCTACTCTTGCTATTGTTGTATATGTTTTTTATTACTTGAATGTATCTTGGTTCTACGTTTTGAGCTTCTAAAGCTGCCCAGATACTTTCGTGGGATAGAGTATCGAACGCTTTCTGGTAATCGATAAACGCTATGTAGAGTGGTCTTCTTCTCTCTCGGTATTTCTCTAGAATAAGCTCTATCGTGTGTATATGGTCGATTGTAGAGAACCCTTTTCTAAAGCCCGCTTGCTCTACTGGTTGGCTAGCCTCTAATGTTGTGCTTATTTTGTTATTTATAATGCTCGAGAAAAGCTTGTATATGCACGGTAACAAACTTACGGGCCTGTAGTTACCGATGTCTTTTGGGTCTCCTTTTTTGTAAACTAGAATGATGTTAGATTCTGACCACTGAGTAGGGGTGCATCCAGTTTCGAAAATTCGATTAAATAGGCTAGTTAGTGGGACTGAGAGTAATGTAGAGGCGGCTTTTAATGTCTCATTTGTTATATTATCCTGGCCTGGACTCTTATCTGACTTTAGTTTCCTTATTGCTTCTAATACTTCAGATACTTCAGTACGGGGCTCACTAGGTGTTTTGTTTGTTATGGTAGAGCTTAGTTGTCTGTATTCAGAGTTTTTATTCTGACTGGCTGTATATAATTGTCTGTAAAATTCTGTTGCTACTGTGATGATGTCCCTGCGTTTAGTGTTTTATTGTCATGTTTTAGGCCGTCGATCCATTCTTTGTTACTTCTTAGTTCTTTGTAGGCCCTCTTTGTGCTTCCTGTTTGATTCAGATGTTTTTCAAAAGTTTTGTATCTATGGTTTGCATAGTCTTTCTTAAGGTTTTTACTACACAACTTATACAATGCAGATAAATGCTTTCTTGTTGCTCTACTTTTATTTCCTATCCGTTGTAGTTCTTGTCTTTTCTTTAGTAGCCTTAATGTATAAGCATAGATAATTTTGTAATTTTTATTTTTGTTACTCTTGTTTTTTGCGTACTGGAAACTTTTACAGATATTTTTTATTAGGTCGTCATAGTATTCCTGTATAGATTTTTGATCATTCATATCTAGATTTCCTTGGGATGCATATGAAATTAGATTTTCCTTAAATGCAGAAATTTCTTGGTCTACTGTTAAATTAATACTTTGATGGTTGCTATAAGTTCTTCTGCTCTTTTTTGATATGGCTAAAGTAATTGTTGCTCTTACTGCCCTGTGGTCAGATGGGTAACTTAAGTTCATAACTTCTATGTTCTGGAAAATACATGGTCGTTTCGATAATATGAAATCAATTTCATTTTTATAATTCCAGTCAGGCGATCTCCAAGTCCACCTTTTCTTAGGTTTTTTCTTAAAAAATGTGTTCAGAATAGAAAGTTTATTTTCTAAAGCAAAGTCTATCAATCTTTGACCTCTTTCGTTTCTTTCACCATATCCGTACGGTTTCATAATAACGTATTCATCTTCTTTGGGCTGACCAATTTTAGCGTTTAGGTCTCCTATCAATATACAGTTTTTATGAGCTTTTTCTATTGCTAAGTTAACTTGCTGGTAGAAAGATTCAATTTCTTCCTCGCTTGCCTTTTCCGTGGGAGCGTAGACTTGTATGATTGATAGAGAATAGCTTTCAATTGTAACATTTAGTGTTTCTACACGTTCTGAGAGACCAATGTAGCTTTCGATATTATTTTTGTGTCGTTTATTTATTATAAAGCCTATTCCATATCTTCCTGGAGTTTCTCCTGTATAACATAATATGAAGTTCTCAAACTCTTCTATTTTATTGCCCATGCGTCTTGTTTCAGCTAGACCTTAATAGGTCTAGCTGACATAATTGTCATATTTAATATTCTTCAGCGATTCGTTCAATTCTAGAAGACGTTCATATGAAGAGAGTGATTTTACATTATAGGTGAGTATGTAGAGACTAGTTGATTCATGTCTTGATTTAATTCTCGATTTGTTTATTTTTGTCTTTAGAGGGTTATAGTCTTGATCCTCCACGGTGATTCACACATTTCTAGAATGAGTAATTTTTAAAGAAAGCGTCATTAAAAAAAACTGAAAAATATACAGTGTGTAACAAAAATAAGTGATAATACTTTAGGGTGTGTACGTGTTCCTTGTAGAGAGTTCATTGTGAAAGTAGCAGCTCTGAAAGACGATTTTTTTTTCACGTTTGTATGGGCAAGGGCCAGCGCTTCAGCGCTTTCAGCGCTGCTACTTTCACAGTGAACTCTCTACAAGGAACACGTACACACTGTATACATGTATAGATACATCTTTTAACTAGTGACTTTTTTGGTTAGAAACACAATACTTACAGATAATTTTACTCGATAAAAAAAATCCGAAACAACCTCGATTTTAAAAACATTTTGAGTTTTATCAGAGACAAGCCTTACTCTATGGTTTTATAGGACTTACAGGGACTCAATCAAAAAATAATTTGGACAGTTCGATTACTATTAAAATTTTACAGGGAAATAATTGGATACATGTTTAGATTAATATTTTTTATCTAAGTAAAAAGGTTTTTTCTCCTATTTCGCCCTATCATGGACGCGGCGAGCGTCGTAACCGCCACCGTACAAGGCGCGCTGATATGAATGTTATTTTAATGTCATTTACGTCGATATTCGCACTGACAGACATCGACCTGCTAATTTAGGAATAACGTGCCCTTAACTACCTGTAGCCTCCTAGATAACTTTTTAAAGATGAAAACTTGTAAAAAGTATTTAATATAGAAATATGTATAGAAAAATGATTCAAATAACACAATTAATAAAGATACTTTATTAGTAAAATATTTAAAAATTAAATTAAATCTATGTAGTAAGGACTAGACGAGCCGTTTATCCGAATCCCCTTCCGTCCATCATGGCCTGTGCGCAGTATTTCGGGAACTGCAGCACTTTCAACAAAAAGTCGGTTAGACCCTGAAATTAAATGGGACCAAATTAATATGGACTTCATTTTCCAGCTGCTTTCCAATAGCCCGTGGACCAGTGATCACGGTAAAATAATTGTATCTTGTAAAAGATTGAAAAAACGTAACCCCGACTATAACGTAGCTATGCATACTTTTATCTATCTTGCCTCAAATTCTATTTAGGCACTGTGACTTTTATGTTTTAAAGGATTTTCTGGAACGAAGTACCCAGAAGTTTTTTAATTAAAGTGCAAACACTAGCAATGCGATAAGTGATACCATATCGCGGCATTGCCTAATGTAATATAACTTTAGACTTTAGTACTCTGACATTACGGACTGCATAAAAGGGGCTGATTTTCAATAGAAAATATGCGTTGAAATATCGCTCTACCGTTCTCGGCGTTAGGGTGAAGCCAAACGAGCGTAATTTGTGAGTTGTGAGTCGCAGAATTTCGGTCGCGTAAATATCAGCTTTTCATACAAGTCATGGCTCACAAAATTACGCTCGTGTGAATCAAAGAGGACTTTTGTATGAAACTGAATGCAGCAGAATTTCTGCCAGCCGAAATTCTGCGACTCACAACTCACAAATTACGCTCGTTTGGCTTCACCCTGTGTGCTAACGGCAGTAAAAAGCTAACTTACCGATAAAGGTTCAATGCAAACTGTGAATGGAATCAACAGAATGTAGAATCCGGCTGCGATACCGGCTATCCAAAAACCGATGAATATTAAAATGATCAGCCATATGATAGAGAATAGTATGTTGCCCATTGTCTGAAAAGAAAGATAAATCATTTTAGTTCATGTTTTGTGATTAAAATACAATTTATGATTGTATTTTAATGTTTTGTCATATTAGACTAACATAAAATTAACGACAGTTGTTAATACCTATAGAAGTATCTCGTTAGAAACAAAATTCCTCAGTTTTAGAGTCTATTAAAAATAATTTTATCATCCCAGCAGCAATAGTTTTTTTGATAAGACAAACTAGTAGTACGGAAGCCCTAGAACAATTTTTTTTTGTAATTACTAACAAGCTTTTTTTTGTGAGTAGCTACATTTTGATAAGACGAACAACATTTTTATTTTCGAAAAATCTCGAAAGTGGTAGCTAACAGAGATAGAAAGGATTTCATACTTTGACTCGATGGTCCTAAAATATGGATTGTTTTATTTGTAGAACAAGGCTACTATTTAATTATAGAACCCTAAAACGGAACCCTAACCAGCTGTTTTTTGTATATTTGTAGGTTAATAGTTATATATAATGTAAGAGTAACCTTGTCCTACAAATAAAACAATCCGTATTTTAGGACCATCGAGTCAAAGTGTCGAGTGTCGAGTGAAATCCTTTCTATCTCTGTTAGCTACCACTTTCGAGATTTTTCGAAAATAAAAATGTTGTTTGTCTTATCAAAATGTAGCCACTCACAAAAAATTAGCTTGTTAGTAATCACAAAAAAATTTGTTCTAGGGATCCCTCACTATAGCCTCTAACCATGTCATAAATCCCCTATACTTCTAATCTATATTAAATTAGTTTTAGATTAGCTTAGATAAGATGGATAATACGCCATGGTAAGTGATAAGTTGATAACAGAGACAGGCATCGCATAAAATATAAGCAACTCGGGATCAATCATAATATATCAGACATAGTGCATTCTTCATTTGAAGGCAAGGAAATTACAACAAATCCTATGACCTAGTTTCTTGGGCTTCCTCAATTCAGTTGGGTTCAAGGTTCATTCGGTTAGTTAATTTTAAGCCTGATGAAACATGATATTTAACAAAGTTAATCTTTGTTAAATATCATGTTTTCTTCCTCGTTCTTTGTATACAGGGTGGAAAAAACAAAAGATAATACTTTAGGGTGTGTATGTGTCTCTTGTATGAGTACACTGTGAAAGTAGCAGTACAGCGCTAATAGAGTATCTTTTTTTGTATAATATGCAAATTCATGTCGTCGTTGGGCTAGCGCGATGTAGGCGACTCTTAGCGCTATCTGTTATGAATTTTTGTAACTAACTTAATTTGAACAAATTTACGCATTAACACCGCCTTACAACCCCTTTTTCCAGTTAAAATGTAGCCTATGTCCTTTCTCAGGCTTTAGACTATATCTGTGTACAAAATTTTATTACAATCGGTTCAGTAGTTTTGGCGTGAAAGCGAGACAGACAGACAGAGATACTTTCGCATTTATAATATGTATTAGTATATACATATTTATCACATTGTTTTTTCGAAAGTTCGGTTTCAGAGTTCGGCACCAGCCTTATAAGTTTTAGAATCCTCTACCATAACTAGAATTTCTGAGTTATCAGTCATCCTTCGTATTGTGAAAAACGAGCTAATTGTCTCATACCTACTTGGCCCTTGATTAACAAGTTATGGTATGCCGGCCGTGAAGTTTTAAGGTAAACAATTTTTACCACTCCCTAGTTGTGACTTGTGACTTGTGATGTCATTTTTGTACATAATATTATGTATTTCGTGCTTCTTAAATAAAATCGGCCAATTGCGAGTCGGACTCGCGCACGAAGGGTTCCGTACCGTTATAGCGAAAAAATAGGCCCAAAGGTTGTGTTTTTGTATGGGAGCCTCCCTTAAATTTTTATTTTATTTTAATTTTATTATTAAATTTAATTATTATAGTACACATAAAATTAAGGATTCTGTGAAAATTTCAACTGCCTGCCTGTTGTTATTATTGATATCGAGCCAAAAAAATCACGTTTGTTGTATGGGAGCCCCCCTTAAATATTAATTTTATTTTGTTTTCAATATTTTTTGTTGTAGCGGCAACAGATAAACACAATCTGTGAAAATTTTAGAAGTCTAGCTATAGCGGCTCTTGAGATACAGCCTGGAGACAGACAGACGGACAGACAACGAAGTCTTAGTAATAGGGTCCCGTTTTTACCCTTTGGGTACGGAACCCTAAAAATCGGCCAAGTGCGAGTTGGACTCGCGCACGAAGGTTCCGTACTTGTATCTAAGAGCGAAAGTAGACAAAAAATTACATTTCTTGTATGGGAGCCCCCCTTAAATATTAACTTTATTTTGTTTTTCGTATTTGTTATAGCGGCAACAGATATAAATTATAATATTATACAATCTGTGAAAATTTCAGAAGTCTAGCGACTAGCTATAGCGTTTCTTGAGAGTTGAGATACAGCCTGGAGACAGACAGACGGACAGACAACGAAGTCTTTATGGTAATAGGTTCTCGTTTTTACCCTTTGGGCACGGAACCCTAAAAACACAATTAATTGTCTGTTAAATTCAGAATTGTGAATTTCTTTGAAAATAAATGCTGTATACTGTATAGTGTATATTACATTTAATTCTATTAACACACATACCAATTAAATATTTGTGTTAAATTCTGAGCAAAATTTCTTCCCACCATTATAATTTTTACAATGAGTCAATTTTCTGGAAATTTTTAATCAAGTGGGTCATGCAATTATCTAGTATTATTATATCGAGCATATTATCGTGAGTCGTGACGATAGGTGAATTCAAAGTAATGTATACTAAACTCAGAACACAGAACCTAAGTTAGTACCTATCTTATAAGGGTTCCATCCATACCCAATGATCCCAATCGATACACAACATATTATAATAATTAGTAATTACAGATGTAGGCAGTTTACATACGAGACTGCCCGCAACTATTAGTGTGTTTTCAAATTACAATAATCGGCCAAGTGCGAGTCGGACTCGCGCACGAAGGGTTCCGTACCGCTATAGATCGAAAGTAGGCAGAATTGTGTCGTTTGTATGGGAGCCTAGCTTAAATATATATTTTTTTATTATTAATTATTAAAATACAAATAAAATTAAGGATTTAGTGAAAATTTCAAGTGCCTTCCAAGTCCCAGGTGCCTTTATTGACTACGAGCAAAAAAAAGCCAAAAAAAAAATACGTTTGTTGTATGGGAGGCCCCCCTTAAATATTAACTTTATTTTATTTTTAGTATTTGTTGTATAGCGGCAACAGAAATACACAATATGTGAAAATTTCAGAAGTCTTTAGCTTATAGCAGTTTTTGAGACACAGCCTGGAGACAGACGGATAGACATCGAAGTCTCAGTAATAGGGTCCCGTTTTTAGGGTTCCGTAGTCAACCCTTATAGTTTCGGTCTGTCCGTCCGTCTGTCTGTCCGCGGTTTTGCTCAGAGACTAGTCGTGTAGGTCTTATGAGTTATGACCTACAAAGCTGTAATTCGGCATGAATGCACATCTTAATGATGCCGACAAAATGGTATATAAAATAAATAAAAAAAAATACGGTTCCTCCCCTACACCAATGCGGGGGTGATTTTTTTTTCGCGTCCACCCCACCGTGTGGGGTGTCGTTGGATAGGTTTTAAAAAAATATTACGAGTATTCATAGTTCATTTTCCGATTTAGGGATCCATTTGTGAAATATGAAGTTTTAAAGTGAAAAAATCGTTAAGAGTCCAGTGTCCCCCCCTTCTACCAGCTAAACGGTTGCTTCTGGAAATGTGAAAAAATTCACGGGAGTAGGAAATATGCTGAATTCAAAAGGATAACTATCACGGATAAGAAGACTTCATAAGTTATTAAGTAATAGTCGATCAACTAAAAAAATGTATTCATACTCTACTTCTACAAGTACAAAGGAACTTTTCGTTCAAAATCCTTCGAACGTAACTGAGATGATGTTGTTAGTAGTGTAAAACATGTTATGAAATATTGATTGACCATACAAAATTAACCCCCTACGCAAACATGTTTAAAGTTTTGTGTATGACGTGT
Source organism: Polyommatus iphigenia (assembly GCA_963422495.1). Lineage (NCBI taxonomy): Eukaryota > Metazoa > Arthropoda > Insecta > Lepidoptera > Lycaenidae > Polyommatus > Polyommatus iphigenia. The sequence continues at coordinate 10,434,455 of OY730179.1, read as the reverse complement.
CTGTCTGTCTGTAAAGTGTAAACATTGAAGTTTGAAGTAAGCGTACCGCGGAAGCACCTCTGTCGTGGTAGCCTACATGGTTCAACGGGAACTACCTACTATACAATATAAGTTACTCTATGACGGGAACTACCGCGCGCTATACCTAAGCTGAAGTCCACGCGGACGGAGTCGCGGGCAACAGCTAGTAAATAAATAAATTAAAATAAATAAGAATAAAATATTCCTAAAGGTCCTAAATCCTAAGTTCTAACTAGTAGTAAGGCCCTTTAGGAATATCCTTCTAATTAGCACATTAATTCACTTGGCTATGAGGTTGTACGCTTCACTGAATTTAAAGTAGGTAGGTATCACGTTCGCTAGTAGGTCATGTCACTGGATGAAGTTAACGTAGGTGTCGCTACGTAATGCATTACTAACTATTGGTTTATTAAGGGCGTTAAACCCCAAGGCCGAACAGATAATAATATTATTGTCCTGGTTATGTCATGAGTTGTAACTTATAAGTTATAACTTATAACATATGAGTTGTGTCTTATGACTTATGAGTTATGACTTATAAGCTATGACACAAATGTAAAATGATACTTCTTATGGTCAATGAATGATACTATGAGAAAACGATGACATTAGGGTTTTTTCTCTATTTTATGTTTGTGTAGAACAATAATTAAGTACTGGCAAATAATATAATATATTATGTATACTACGCGAAGTATTGGTTTGATATACTTAAATTCTTAGGGAGATCGCAGACGACAGACTTTTGTGCGATCAAAGTCTGCGGCTTACATACATTCCGCATGGCGCGCGCCATGCGGAATGTATGTAAGCCGCAGACTTTGATCGCACAAAAGTCTGTCGTCTGGAATCTCCCTTATTGGAATCAATGCAAAGACCTGCAACTACCAACATAATATCTGTTTACTGTTTAGTAACAAGTGGTCTATGACGTTAGTTTTATTTCGGACGGGACGGTGAAAGTAAAGATTCGTTCCTAACTAGTTCCCGTTTCGGGTCAACGAATGCGAGGGCGTTCTATGAATGTAAACAAGTCGGCAGCGCGGCGCCCGCGCAGGCCGCTATTAAGTTACGTGGTAACTATTACCTATCTATGTGGTAACTACTATGTGCTATAAGTATCAGCAGTACACTCAACTATGTCCTTGATATCAAACTAACTCAATCAAAACTAAATTGTTTGCCACCTAGAAATGTCTGAAACCATGCAAATGTGTGCACGGCCTGATTTGGGCGGTCTGGTATGGAGATGGAGTACTGTTTATACTATATTGTGCGTGCAGCGTACGCGTAGGTTACCAAAATATTCAAGAAGAAACGTAGGAGGAAACGATTAATGATTTATGTATAATTTATTTATAAGCCATTATCTCTATGAATTTTATTTTAAACACATTATTTATTAAAGCCAGAATTTGGTAAGAAAGTTCTTCTGTGTTAAAAAAGTCTGTATTTTAGTAACGTCATAGTAAAAGGAGGTAACGTGTTTGATGTTCGTTGAAGATTTTACGATTTGGTCATTGCCCATTGGATTTAGGTATCAAAGAGAATTAGGTATAGGTTTGATACCTGTTTGATCTTGTAAGTAAGTACGTGTGACTACTGACTTTGTTGTTGTGAGTTTTATTCTTTTTCAAAATTCGAGCAAAATTCTCATAAAGGCTATGCAGGGGCCATGATGTCCCATGAGTCATGAGTCATGACTCTTTATCCACTCGACAGTGGCGAAACCCCCAAAGAGTCGTATGTTAAAAGTCAATGTCTGTGGCGCAGCCCTTTCCGGGCCGCTGTGTACGCGCACACGTTTAATGTGCAAACACAGCGATAAAACTACTTTTGTCTTTGTCTAACGTATTAAAACTCGTCTAAGTAGAACAAGACAGCTAGCAAGCGTCGTTTGAGTTCTCGGTAGACAAGGAAGAAATGCGAAATCTCACTTCAAAACACGGCTGCGTCGAGGTGAGGACAGCGCAGTGTATACTATAAAAAAAGTGATAAAATACAGTTATTTACTTGGGAAGTGCCTAATATGTAAGTAATATGTAAGTAATCTTTCAGTTTTTATTAGAATTAAGTGTGTGTTTAACAAATAGAAGTAAAAAAAAAGAGTTAAAACGGCAATCTAACCCGTGCCTGGCCCTTACTCGCACAATGATTTTGGCTTTTCGAACATTAAATAACATATTTATGCAGTTCATATTACTTTACTGTAATGATAATTTAACGTAGTTTCGTTTAACTAAACTCTACCACTAATAGAACGTTCTATATTTTTTAAATAATGACGAAAACTAGTACCGTCCGATTAGAGCCCCGAAAGGGTTTCGTCACAGACAGGTGACAACCCGTATCGGGCGGCCCCACAGACGCCTCCTCTGAGTTTTAATGGCCGATATTAGAATGTTCGCATAACATGGAATAGCCGGAATCATTTTGTTGTTGGATTACAAGAAAGGAGGCATTGAGACAAAAAGACTTAAAAATAAACGGACAAGTGCGAGTCGAAATTTATTTATTACTTTTTGATAAAAAAAAAAAAAAAAAAAAAATATATATATATATATATATATATATATATATATATATATATATATGGAATATTACGAAGAATTAATAAATATTTATTTATGAAATATACAGGATTTATTTTTTATTTTTGATTGGGCCTCCGGTAAACTCACTCACTCAACGAAACACAGCGCAAGCGCTGTTTCACGCCGGTTTTCTGTGAGAACGTGGTATTTCTCCGGTCGAGCCGGCCCATTCGTGCCGAAGCATGGCTCTCCCGCGTGCGTGATATTTGTGACTGAAATAGAAGTAGTTGGCTGTGCAATAAAAGAGGCATTGATTTTGGGTTACATTTTGGGTTACAAACGCTTGCACAATGCATCCAAGTACTAGATGAAAAAGGTCTTATCCATACTAATCTTACACTCACTTAAGAAAATTTTCGCATTTTTGCAAGTTTTCTTTTCATGTTTCTACTCAGTTTTCCTTTAATTCATGTAATTTGGAGGATTTTATTTTGTATTTTGTTTATTATAATTATAAGAAAATCAAACTTCTGTGGATAAAAGTTACTACTTATTTCGTAAATTACATTAGTATCAAGGTAGGATTTTTCATGAACAAAAGAGATATCTTTTTGTGTAAAGTCCTACATATCATTTACTGAACCTACAATATTGATACTCTTGTACCACCCAGATAATAACCTTAATTTATTGTTTATATAATATTGTAATGCCTAGAGCATGAAATGACTTTAAGATATCATGTAATACACAGCCTACTTGAAGCTGTTTGAGAGGCAGCCTCCATTTTTGTCCTGTACTTAAATCGTTGATTTTATAAAATATTTGTATGAGAGTCATGACTTGAGTGATATTATTTTGTAAATAGTACTATAAAGTTATAAATAAATACTCTTAGCTCGCTAAATAGTGGTTTATTATTAAAATATGACCCAAAATCTAGTAAACATTTTGGTACCCAGTAATTATACCAGCTGTATAACATTATTACTGACAAATATATTATAAAAGTACTATTTTCAGGGTAGAAAATTTAATTTAAAAATGATTTAGATCCTTTTATGGGCTCCTGCAAGACCAAGGAACAAGAAATTGCAGTTTTAGTGTATGCTGGTCGTGTAGAAACGTCGGTATGTGGCGAAACCCCCTCAGGGCGCCACAGACATGACAAATCTGCCATTTTGCATGCCACTGTCGAGTGGCATGCAAAATGGCAGATATGTAATGTGTACATACAATACATACAATACGTCATATACAATACATACAATACGTCATATTACATGTGAACATGTAATATTATGACGTACCGGTACCTATCTCCATATTAATCATGTAAATGAATTCAAAAGTTTCAGTGTTAACAGGGAGACAGACAGACAGAGTAAAATTGTAGCAATATATATAGTACCTACATTAAATACAAGGAAGAGTGGATTTAATTAATTTAAACTTGATTTTAAACTGTACCATTTTCCTTTAGTTACCAATTAGTATAGTCGTTTAGGTAAGTATAATTAAGTAGTACTTACTTTTTGTCAAACATACTTTTACTTTTGTGATGTTTTGCTATCTTAATTCTTATCACATATTATTTACAAAATATATATAAGTACGTGATGTTTGTTATGAGTTGTTATCGAATGTCATGCCCTTTACTTGTTTAAAAATATTCAGGTACTAAAAGAGAGCTGAGAGCGTTCGATTTTATAGCATTCTGCGATGTTCTAGATAAAGGACAGCTATTATGTAGGTACTTAATTTATTTTGTCACTACATTCCATGACATCATCTCTTAAATCTTAGCTAACGTTGCTAATAAAGCCTTAAACACGGTTACATAATATGTATACCTAATAGGATATAGGTATAGAAGTCGTTAGTTCGTTACCAATAGGATACAAACAACGCTATAACTTTTAAAAATAGGCGCGTAAATGAGGTCTTACCGGATTCCAGCCGGAGTTTAAATATCACAACACAAACAACTTGTCCGCTAGCTAAACTGGTCGAGACTGCATCGTTGAATGGTGAACGCTACGGCCTACGCGCAACACTCCGCAGCTCGTAGTATAGTGTAGTGACTAATGTTTACGATAAGATTACGTGTTCGAGTAAGCAATTTCTTGTTTATCAAAAATTCCGGTATTAAAATAACAGGCTTTTTGAATTTTTTATATGTGAGACAATAAATTAATTACCTGAGTAGATTATTATACATGAAAATAGAAGCAAAGTAGGTATCTACCTAATGGAAAATTTATGCAATATTTTTTAACAAATGTGATCCCGCACGAGCTCCGAGGAACCAAGGCTGAGGAGCGGAAGACTCGACTAATGGAGCGGCTATGAGTATGACAAAATACTAGTATAATATTATTATTATATATTATGTTACGCTCAAAGACCGAAAACGCTCAGCGAGCGAAAAAATGGCTCACAACGCGTTGTGGTCATAGTGAAACGGCCACGACGCGAAATTCGCGTCGTGGGCTGTGGCCCTAATGTAAACGGCCACGACGCGTTCTGGTAATCACAGAAATACCACATAGCGAAATTCGTGTCGTGGCTGACGCGCTATTCGACCACAACGCGTTGTGACTTGTGGTATTCGAGAAAATCCATGACGCGTTCTGAGCATTTAAAAACAGCCACGACGTGAATCCGTGTTGTGGCTCTAATGAAAACGGCCACGACGCGTTCTGAAACCAGGCCAGTTACGCAGGAGTAATTTTATAGCGCCCAAGTGTGTGCGAAATACACAAGAGCACTCTGGTTTCAATGAAACCAGGCCAGTTGAGCAGAAGTAATTTCATAGTGCCCAAGTGTGTGCGCAATACACAAGAGCACTCTGGTTTCAATGAAACCAGGCTAGTTGAGCAGAAGTAATTTCATAGCGCCCAAGTGTGTGCGCAATACACAAGAGCACTTTGGTTTTAATGAAACCAGGCCAGTTACGCAGGAGTTATTTTATAGTGCCCAAGTGTGTGCGCAATATACAAGAGCACTCTGGTTTCAATGAAACCAGGCCAGTTGAGCAGAAGTAATTTCATAGCGCCCAAGTGTGTGCGCAATACACAAGAGCACTCTGGTTTCAATGAAACCAGGCCAGTTGAGCAGAAGTAATTTCATAGCGCCCAAGTGTGTGCGCAATACACAAGAGCACTCTGGTTTCAATGAAACCAGGCCAGTTGAGCAGAAGTAATTTCATAGCGCCCAAGTGTGTGCGCAATACACAAGAGCACTTTGGTTTCAATGAAACCAGGCCAGTTACGCAGGAGTTATTTTATAGTGCCCAAGTGTGTGCGCAGTACACAAGAGCACTCTGGTTTCAATGAAACCAGGCCAGTTAAGCAGGGGTAATTTTATAGTGCCCAAGTGTGTGCGCAATACACAAGAGCACTATTCTTTACTCTCATAGCCCAATGGAGTGGAAGACCGACATGCTTCACATGACTGGCGAGAGAACAGGTGCAGGACCGACTTTTTACACGCGCACACACTTGGGCACTATAAAATTATTTCTGCGTAATTGGCCTGGTTTCATTGAAACCAGAGTGCTCTTGTGTATTGCGCACACACTTGGGCACTATAAAATTACTCCTGCGTAACGTGCTCTTGTGTATTGCGCACACACTTGGGCACTATAAAAATGTACTCCTGCGTAACTGGCCTAGTTTCATTGAAACCAGAGTGCTCTTGTGTATTGCGCACACACTTGGGCGCTATAAAATCACTCCTGCGTAACTGGCCTGGTTTCATTAAAACCAGAGTGCTCTTGTGTATTGCGCCCACACTTGGGCGCTATAAAATTACTGCTGCGTAAATGGCCTGGTTTCAGAACGCCGTTGGCCGTTTTCATTAGGGCCACAACACGGATTCGCGTCGTGGCTGTTTTTAAATGCTCAGAACGCGTCATGGCTTTTCTCGATTACCACAACGCGTTGTGGTCGAATAGCACGTCAGCCACGACACGAATTTCGCTATGTGGTGTTTCTGTGATTACCAGAACGCGTCGTGGCCGTTTCACTATGACCACAACGCGTTGTGAGCCATTTTTTCGCTCACTGAGCGTTTTCGGTCTTTGAGCGTAACATATACATAATATACATAATACCCTCCCACAACGTTTATGACGGTAGCCAGTTGCATTGAAACCAGGCCAGCTACGCAGAAATTATTTTAAAGTGCTCAAGTGTGTGCGCAATACACAAAAACACTTTCTCTTACTGTACTCTCGTAATCCAGTAGGTCGGGTGAACGACAAGTACTCACACGAGTCTCGTCTGATTAGCAAAACTGACTTTATGTGCCCATCCCAGGCATAAATCTTTCTTGTCTAATCTAATCTGCTTATTAGGGTGCATTGTTCTAGCTGCTAGCCGAACTTGGAAAGGCATTTTTCCAATTCAGGAAATGAACCCACGAGTAAAGCTCTAAACTACAGAACCATGGAGGTGTTGTTGTTAGTTCGTATATATAAGTACGTAAAAGGACATGTACAAAGTACAGTAAAGATAACATAATATTTTGTTATTTTAATAAAAGTAGTACAAGTTGTGACTTATTATTCTAGAGTCTGGAGTAACACAAGAAGTAGAACATGGGAGAGATTTGGAAGAAATCTTTGTAACGTTTATTGTGAAGAAGAACCATTCGCGTAGCCGCAGTGATGACGTCGTCATGAGTCATGACGCCGCGTCGCCGCGCCACGTAATCGCATACTCGCTAAGTTTTCAATTGAACAGGTATTTCATTGAAGCCAGATTGATTACATAATATAGCCCGAATCTATACCGTATGAGTCAACCACGAGTCAACTACTCAACCCCTAGAATGCCCTAGATTATAATACCTCTCTGATGTGGCAACTGGCAACCGAAATAAATTATGGCAACATTGATTGCTTCGCCGTCTTGGTTCTGCCAAATTGACAGCTGATAAAGGGTGTGTTCATAAACTCAAAACAAAATATTTGTCAGGACATCTGGCGTCTTGACAGCCAATCAACATCATTTGATTCAACATGACGTCCTCACACTGTTACACTGTTAGCTTAGGAAATTGTTAGGAACATACGCCTAATTGTCAAAACATTATGTCAAAGAATTTCAAATTGATGTGATTTTTAAAAAATCTACAATAATTTCTTGTTTTAGATTAATAACAAAGTAATGAGACGTTTATAAATACGATTTGCAAGAAAGTATAGTGCCTGTCAATATATAAACATAGAGCGGTCGACTAACTAATAAGTTTTTCAAATCAGTAAGAGTGACTGGTAAATTTGTGTTTGGATCCTGTTTCCCATGAAGTAAAGAATACACAATCTTAAAGGAATATCTGAGCTGTTCGAATAAGCATTATGACTGACTATTTCCAAGAAATGGGTTGGAATGAGCTTGGTGAAGGAGAGCAACCAAATGACTTGCTACACATGGCAAGATTTTTGATTGATTTTGGTATATACGGAGACAACTTTACAGGAGAGTGGCCCAGGTTATTGTTTTATTTATCTGTTGTTTTGCCACCGCTTAGCTTTGATTATGACAGCTAAATAAGTCTTATGAACAGCAAAATAAACTTTTAATTAAAGTCTTTAAACACAGGACTTAAAATTTACTACTAAGTTAAAAATTATGCTGATTATTTCTATAATGTTTCTTTTGTAAAACATTACATGTTACAATTTTGATATAATTCTGCTTGAAATTGAGCAACAAAAATGGCTACATTAGAAGTGGCTGTAGTCTTTAACATTGTTTTATTTTTAACAGCTTACCTCCACCAGCTTCAAAAGAGGCTGTAAAGAACCTACCGGAAATTGTGATAGAATCTGAGGGCAAGAGCTGTCCTATATGCCTAAAAAAATTTGAAGTAAACGAAAAAGCTAAACAGATGCCATGTGAGCATCAGTTCCATGGAAAATGCATCATGACTTGGCTAGAACGGGTAATAAAAACCTCTTTTTAAACATTCAATTTTAATTGATTTTAATCCTTGAAGCCCCATAAGAGCACCGGTGATTGCGACAACAATATAATACAATAGCATTTCCAAGAATCCCCGATCGGAGGATTAGCACTTGTCAGTTGTCACCTTTCTTTTTTGTTTCTAGACTAATTCCTGCCCTTTTTGCCGACATGAATTGCCTACTGATGATGAGGGATATGAGGCCTTTAAAAAAGAAAAGAAAAGAGCTCAACAGAGGAAAGAAGAATTGGAGAATTTACACAACTCTATGTTTAGTTGATCTTTGTCATTCCATGTTTATTAAAACTTTATTATTATTTTTATTGTAAATATTGTGTTAACATTCTTGTCATTCTAATTTTATCAGAGTTCTTTATGGAAATGGTTATTTCTTTTGTGTAATTTTATTTATTACAATAATTATGAATTAGAATTTTAAAGTTTTATTTAAATAAAACCTGTTTTTTGGAATTTTGTGCAGTAAAGGGAGAGGTTTAATTAGTTGATTAAAAAGTAAGCCTGACATTAAACTGACATTGGTTAGTGTAAATAAAATAAATCAAAATTTCAATGAATAAATTATTGTTGTAATGAACATGTAATGAAAATATAAATTGAGAAGTGAAACACAATATGAATAAGAAAAAACGGTAAGTACATTTTTTTAGCTGACTTTGTTCTCAATTCTCAAATGAAAAATGTAGACTATACTTTTGTAATTATGAACAAGAACATGAAAAAACTGTTTCATTTTTATGTGTCTAATTTTTAATATAAATATTTATTTTTTCCAGTGCTTGTAAATGCCACAAATTGCAGCATGTGTGTAAGAAACTCAATATCAAAGATATTAGAGATGTCATCGAAAATATAGCCTACTGTTCTAAAAGTGAGTACTTTATGTATTGGTTATTCTGTGAAACATGTAGACAATCTAAAGTTTAAAAAAATATGTAAAATGTTTAGTGGGATTGGGATATTGAACAATTATACTGTACCCACATCTTGGCTATGTGTGCAGTCTTACCCCTTACTTACAAAATATACACTATGGAATATTATGTTAACCCATCAGTCGTGGCAAAACGAGACACAATAGCTTTTTCATTGTTATCGTGGCCGGATGTGGCCGCTTGGGGCTTCATGAATTAAGTATATGTAATAGTCTCTATCAAGACAGTTTTCTAACATATCAGTCAAGGACAAAACTTTGTATAGCTATACAAGGTGTAACAAAACTAAGTGAAATTACTTTAGGGTTTGTATTATGTATGTGTCCCTAGTCTATAGAGTTCACTGTGAAAATAGAAACGCTGAAAAAGCAAATTTCTTTTTGCTATTTGTATGGGCAAAAGCCCCAGATGTCATGAATTTTCCCATTCAAAAGATAAAAAAAGTAATTTCAGAGCTGCTTTACAGCGAACTCAATAGAAGGTACCCAATACCCATACACATCCTCGAGTATTATCACTTAGTTTTGTTACAGCCTGTACAATGTCTGAATATGAATACACGAATACATTATCGATCATTTTATTAGTAAGGGCTTATAAAAAATTCATTGTGAATAATTACAGAATTAAAACCAAGTCGACCTCCTGCGTATAAGACCAGACAGTTTAAGTCTCGTCACCCGAAGGAACCATGTATCCCCATGACACCATCCGTGCATACGAGGTAAATCACCATACGAAATATAGTTTACAGCCTCAGAATAAATATAATGCTAGACTCTAGAGTAACTTAGCCGTAATTTTGAGATCAAACTCAGTAAATATTCATATAGGTACTCAAGTTAAACACTTGTGATACTGAATTTTATTTTCCTAATGATAACAATTTTTTTTTACAGACTAAGATATATTGGACATTGCGATACAGAACAACACAAGATCCCTGCATCGAGAGCAAGGTAAAACCTGCTATTTTCCAATGATCCTTACTAGTAACTACAGCCCAGTCAAAACATCTTGAGACTCGACGTCTTTAAATGTAGTCTCAAGATTTGGTCGGGTTGAATGTACCTTTAGTAAATTTTTAGACTATTCTACTTAACATATAATATTAACTCAACTCATACTATGATGTGCTTCCAAAACTTGTCTGTAATTTTCAGCCAACCATACATAGGTTTTGATTTCGAGACAATATCTGAAGACAACAGCAAACCCTGTAGACATAGGGGGCCCTGCTCCTGTGGAAAAAAGTGTGTGCGGTATTCTGATTTGATTTCTGGGGACATCACTTTGCCGACGGCTGAACGAACTATCAAACACACACCTGATGATACAGAGATACTTAAGGTATGTATCTGATATATTTCTTATCACAATTTTGGTTCTATTAGTTTAACCTATCAAGCACCATAAGAGCACCGGTGATCGCGACAACAATAGAATAACAATAGATTTCCAAGAATCCGCGATCGAAGGATTAAAAGTTGAAACATGTAATAAATCGGGTTTCTTAGTTTTTTTATAGTTTACTTATTAGGCTCAAACTACCTACTCGATTGATTGTCTAACATCAGCCAGACGTGTAACTAATGAGGATAGGTTTTGAAAACATCAAAGATCCCGTCAACAATCTGAGAATCTTCTAGTGATTTCCTATAAACCGTCTAAATAAAATAGCAAAAAAAAATCAAATTTTCAGGTTCCGAGTCCAACAACCAGTGGGGAAGTAATAAACGCAGAAAAAGTGAAGTACACCAAAGATCCTGATTATGTGCCGCCTCTACCATCACAAAGTGAACACCAGTAAGTTTTTGATTGTAACTCTGTCCCGGTTGTCTAAAAGATAATTTAGCAGGGAAGTCAACACCGAAAGGGTGCGACAAGGCGCGTACTTTATTGCAACACAAAATCAAAATTACTTGTGGACCGTCCGACCGACAATTAATTCTTAGATCATAGATGACGCCTGCAACTCCGTTGCGCCAAAAAAAATTTGGCGGATATTTCGGGATAAAGGATAATTAATCCTATATATTTTCCCAGGACTCAAAAGTATTCGCATAGCAAATTTCAGCGAAATCGGTTCAGCGGTTTATGCGTGATGAGGTAACAGACAGACATACAGACATACTTTCGCATTTATAATATTACTAGCTGTTGCCCGCGACTCCGTCCCAGTGGACTTCAGCTTATAGCGCGCGGTAGTTCCCGTCATAGAGTAACTTATATAGTAGGTAGTTCCCGTTGAACCATGTAGGCTACATTACTGCAAATTGCAAAATATGCACGACAGAGGTGCTTCCGCGGTAAGCTTACTTCAAACTTTAATGTTTACACTTTACAGACATACACAAAACGCCCCTATTTTTGCGTAGGGGGCTAAAAACTGGGGAGTGGGGTCGAAGTCGAACATCAACTCTTCTTAATACTTCAAATAAATCGTAAAAGGTTCCTTCATCCTTACCACCTCTTGTAGGAGACGCACGGCGCCATCTATTATGAATTTTTGGAACTAACTTAATTTGAACAAATTTACGTATTTTCACCCCCTTACAACCCTTTTTCCAGTTAAAAAGTAGCCTATGGCCTTTCTCAGGCTTTAGACTATCTGTGTACAAAATTTAATTACAATCGGTTCAGTAGTTTTGGCGTGAAAGCGAGACAGACAGACAGAGATACTTTCGCATTTATAATATTAGTATAGATTATTAATTATTATCAGGGCTCGGGGTTAGGTAGTGTGATTTTGGTACTTGTGACAAAATGTAAAGATTAATATGGACATACCTCCGGGATAAATCCCGAATCCCGATTGTGTATCTGATTTGTTGATTATTAATTTTGCTACCTACTTAGAACTACTTCTGCACAATTTAGGCTTGTTTTTTAAGGTGCACAGTGATGCCCTCTTTTAATCTCTCTAAAAAAATCAATTGAACTAGGCTAAAACAACATTGTGTGATTGCAAATATTATATTTTTGTTAATGTATTCATTTTGGAAATTTCAATCTACTCGGGCGCAATGCACGAGTCAAAATCACTACGATCGTATTCACTCGGGTATGCCCGGAGCGATACGAGCCATCAAGTGCCCGCCCCCCGCGCCGACCATCTCGCCGACCACTGTCGTTTTTACGATCTTGGAAAAAAGCCACGTTCTTTTTTGCTCTTCGATCTGCGCAAAGTATTCGTTCTTTCTGTCACTTCTCGCTATACCTACTGATTAACAGTTCTCAATATTTTATATATCTTATTTTGAGTTAATAGTTCATTTAATCAACTTTTTATAATGCAAGTGGTCGGTTTCCGATCGGTAATTTTCCTACGTCCTAGCTCAAAATTATCTAGTTTGAAAACAGTGCACAAAGATAGCAAGAGGGCATATACGTACCCGAAATTATGTAAGTCAGTGATAGTTTACATTATATTCGTTGATAGAGGCTTTGAAAATTAAGTGAAACTAGGCATTATGTCAGCCTTGTTTTAGAGATCGATTTATCGATTTTAGAGTATTGTATTATATAATCTATGACCAAAGTTTAATTTTGCAGGACCTAATCGTAGCAGTAGTGTTCTTTTCTGACAATGACAATGAATCCCGCGGATGGGAATGTCCATATTAATTTTTCATGTTTCAATTCCGTTCAAATCCCGAAATCACACTACCTAACCCCGAGCCCTGATTATTATGGATTGCGGCGTCTGCTACCATGTCGTAGCATTTTATTTCGTAGTGAACTGCAAACTGACCCTTAGTTTATGCGAAAGATAGATTACCTAAGAAATAAACCCTTTTCAGGCTATACAGGCCGCACAGCGGTATCATAGTGAACAAGGACAAATACTTCGTACCGTCTGTAATACACTTCTCGGCTCCCACAAGAGTGCCACAGGGGAAACCAACTCAAGCCAGGTAATTTTATTTGTAAAGGTGAAGTAACAGCGCCATCTGTTATTGTTGACATGAAGTATCCGTAAAGTATAATAATAATAATGAATAGGAGTGTGTCTTTGTATAATATTTTTCTTTACTTTTATTTTAGGCTTCGCCGTACACGATGTCACAGAAAAACCTGCCCGTAAGATAATTTTAATTTATTATATTCTAGAATATGCGAATGAAATTGAAGACACTCAATAAAATTACCGGAAACAGTTACCTATAGCATCAATCAAATGGAGATAGCTCGTAGGCGGGTATTAAATAAGCATCTCCTCTTATTATTTTTTAAGAAAACAAATCACTTATCATGGTTCATATAATATGATATTTTTAATGCAATTATTACTTTTAAAGGATTTTCCAAGAACAAAAAAAGAAAAGAAAATCGAAGCGTAAACGGAGGTAATATGTATCAACTATTTATACCAAAAGTTAAAGGTAAAGTTGTCGCATATTTTGTACAATATCTTCCAATGTCACCGCCTGATCGCGAGCTACTAGTGTACACCCACCCCGCTCACTCCTCGCCTCACCAAAGAGACCTAAATCAAACACTGCAGTGACCCTACCATCAAGCGATCTTAAAATTGTGTATGGCCTATTAACTACTTTAAAGGCCTACTGTCAAAACGCTAGCCCCGCCTACACACGTAATCGTGACACAATAATTCCATGAATCGTGCTCCCGGGAAATGTGTTTTAGGCTGCAGCTAATAGTGAACAATATCGCGTAACAACGGTTCCTGCATTATAGCACGAAAGTAAAGGTCGTAAGTCCCAAAACTGTTTTTTGATGATTACTTAAAAACTAAATACAATACTAATATTTCCTTTAGCTAATATTTTATAAAGTGTGTGATTGTAGTAGTGCAAGTTATTTAATGATAGTAACTCAATAAGTGTAACAGATATTTGTTGAAATGCCCAAAAAGATACATAATTTCGAAAAATAAAACTATCGAGTCAAAATAAGTGAATCGTGTTTTCCGTTAGCTAATCATCAGATAAATATACAATGATTAAATAAATCTCAATTTCATTTGAGTCAATCGTCTTCCGGGATCGCAATACTTATTAGAAAACACAGCAAAATTGCACAGCCCGCTCTTAAGAGTTAGGGCACATTCAGACGCGAATTCAGCTCGCGTGTTTTCTTTGGGAAAACAGCAACGCTACAGCAGAAAACGCGCACGTGTGAACGCGCTGTTACCGTCATGTTACAGATTGCGTTCAGGTGGCAAGCTGAGAGGGAAAGGGGCTAGCATACGTGGCAGAGACGATGATTCTGTGTGTGGCATCGATGAAATACCCAAACCCGAACATGTGAGTTTTTTATGAATATTTTATGCATATTTATACACAAAATTATTCCCTCTCATATCTGTCTGTCTGACCGTCTGTGCGTTCCTCTCCGGATAAAACAGCTATATCGATTTTGATTTATTTGTATGGATAGGTATACTTTAAATCCCAGGGATGGACAAGGATAAATAACCAATTCCATAACCCAGATATCTTATCATACAACATGTAGTCGGTTCTAGTTTTACCTTTTAACTATTAAAATGACTGCATTTTAGGTTCATATTCCTACGCACCTCAAGCGCGGCTCGCTCAAGACGCACTCAATGACGGTAGTGGCGTGCGCGCCGCAGCGGCGAGCGGACACGCACTACGGCATACTCACTGGATCATACAATATGTTCGACTCAAAGTTCGGTAAGCTAGTTTACGCTTTTTACCTGACTACGGCGAAACAAGGAGGGTTATGATTTTGACTTGTAAATATTCAGTATTGTTGCATTGAATCGTGTAAAGGCCTCTATTAGCTATCAACTTTAATCAATTGCAGGCAAGTCTCGCGGCAAACAAGCTGTTACAATGAGCGTGATGTCATACTGCCTGGCGTTCCACTACCACCCCAAACAGTGGACGACCCGCTTGATAGACAGCGTCATGGAGGCCGGGGATAAATGGTGCGTTACGTAATTTGAATTCCTGGTTTTTTAACTCCCCGTATTCAAAACAAAAGTAGATGGAGGTATAAAATCTAAAGATCAAAC
The DNA here is from genome assembly GCA_963422495.1 of Polyommatus iphigenia. Lineage (NCBI taxonomy): Eukaryota > Metazoa > Arthropoda > Insecta > Lepidoptera > Lycaenidae > Polyommatus > Polyommatus iphigenia. Next base: position 10,418,964 of record OY730179.1, on the reverse strand, counting down.
ACAAAATAAACAGTCATTAAGACCTACCAGACAGAGAGCGGTCAAGCGGTCAGTTTTGCGTTCTTTGTGTTGTATTACGCTATATAGAGATACCCCACACAGGAGGCGTTCTGACCGTGTCAGAATTCCTACTGTGTGACTGACCGCTCGAACGCAAAATGAGAACGCAGAACGCTTGAACGCGTGACCGCTCTCTGTCTGATAGGTCCCTAATTATTATTATAATTATCTAATATCTATCAAGTATTACGATGTAAAAAAATTAAAATGTCATTTTATATTAAGTTTTGAGCCTCGATACGCCGTTTGGACTTTAATAATAACCGATAGTATATAACAGGTACCATCAATGCCTTGAAAATTTGCACGACCATTCCTCAGTGATGGGTATTTGCGAAGTGTTGCCGTTTAATAAGAAACAGACGTTGGTATTGAACGGAAAACGAATGCGAGTGCTACTTGGCGAGCCCGATATAGTCGGGTATACTTTGTCCAAGGACCCGACCGTTTACAATTTATGTAAAGGACTCAAAGCCTTCTTTAATGAAAATCGCGCTGGAGTATTTCTTTCGAGGTATATTTTGAATTTGTTTTCGTACCATGGCCTAGAATACGCGAGTAACCGAAACAGGCAGAGGCTTTTAGAAACAATTTAGAAAGTCTCTTACTTGTGAAAAACATTCCTATCTATGGCTTTACGAAAATTTGTGGAAACAAGATCTTTTTCAAATTTTTTCTTTGTTCGGTGATTCCTGTTTGACCTCAGTAGTTAATATACAATGAAAACTAAAACAATTTTCATTTTTACATTTGTTTCAGAGTGCTCAAGGTGATGATATGGAAAGACAGGATCTGCTACTATATTTTCGACCCGGCCGGGAGAGATAATAGAGCAGTCTCAGATTTCACGAACGGATTCGCCGCGCTCATGAACGTTAAAGATTTGAAGGCCGTAGCCGATTTACTTTTAGCTCGGACCATACTTGACGACCAAAAGTACGTGCTAGCACCCGTCAAAATTCTCAAAATGGCGGACGAAAAGGCGGAAGAAAGTTTTGAATCCGATCCGGAGTTGACTCAGGCGGAAAAAGTTACAATGGGATATCGAATCCTTGCGGACAACACTGGTATTGTCAACGGTAGTATGCACGCAGGAGACAAATCTTTCGACGACGCTAAGTTTCGGCAAGCATTACCGATTTCAATCGTCGCAATGACGTACGCTAAAATTTCTCCGCCTAACACGTGGTTTTCGAAAACCATAGACAAGATTTTACGGTTGGGCACCAAACTGTACAGAGACTGCTCGCATCCGAAAGTAATCATAGATTTAACCATAGACAATATACCGAACGAAATCACGATCGGGCCTTTCGCGTGCGAAATAATTATATACAGAGACAGAGTTAAGGGGCAGCTGTTCTCTACAAGGGAGTGCGTTTTGAATATCAAAACTGGATTGGATGAGTTCTTTAGTCACGGATACAACAGCGGTATTATAGAGTTCGCTAACTATTCGTTAGCTGTGTGGCGTCAGAGAGAAATGTTCTACCTTTTCGATCCCTACCCTCGCTCGCACGATGGCTTAAGAACATTCGACTCGGGCCACGCTTGCTGTTTCATGCTGCTCGATACGGAGGCAACGGCTGAAGTCTTCACTAAGATATGGGACTATCTACCGCCGACTACACAATTCTATATACACGCCTTCAAAGTTTTGAGACTGAAGAAAAAGGAACCAAAGGTGATATGTTTTTTCTAATAATAAAAATTACTTTACATAATTTAGTTTGACAAAGTTTTGTTTTTTGCATATTTAAAGATATTAATGTAATTTGTCTACTTATTAGTTCTCTTACTAGAGTTACTAGTTATAATATTACTAGTTATCTATATTGTAAACAAATTAATCATTATAATTTAATTTTAGATGCGTATAACATGCACACTGAGTGACACAAAGTTGCACGGACACAAGAAAGTCAGGCGTCAAGTATTGCACGCCAGCCACGCGAAGGGTGACAGCCAGATTCTATGCTACACATACCCAGAGATTGAAAATAACAAAGATAAAATTGGGGTTTGTATTAACTGCCAAATCCATAATTATAATTCATAATCTTAATTTCTGATAAATTGGTGTATAATATTGTTCTTAGGTCTATAGGTTTTACAATTTCTTCCTTATAGTTTCATAATTTAACTGTGGTTGCTGAACAGGTCTTATCGTTTCTTGTCTCTTTCACTCTCGTACGGATGTATTGGTATCTCGTTTCTGCAGGCACGCGATAGAAGCGCGTTTACATTTCGTGTGCGAGAAAATTAACACAATGGACCAACGTACCAATTTCTACCTGTTCCGCGACCGGACTATAAAATTTAATTAAAAAATTGTTTTTTTTAACAAGTTCTGGACACCTTTACTGTTTGCAATTTTCCTATCTGAGGAGTAATGATATGGGAGATTAGCAAAAGTCAGATATATCACACAAATCACACATTAGCAGAATTTAAAGCCTTGTTACTCTACTTTAGATTAAAAAGCAATATTATTACAAAATCATTTTATTTATTAAAGTATATTTTTTATCTCGTCGTTTAGGAACAAGTAGACGAAGAGAAGCTAGGTGATATAATGTCGCTAATAGACAGCGTGCAAGATGACTACCTGCCGCCGGTACCGCCACAATATAAAAACTTGGCACCCGAGCCCCTGGAAGAGAAAATAAGTTAGTACTCTTAGTAATGACATGTTTCAGACTTATCTAAAATCCGGGGTATAGTAATTTCTATCTGCTATCGGAGTTTGGTCGCGATGAGTATTAGAGATTTTTGTGAGCATTGTATGAAAAATTGTATGGAAACGTTACGCAATCTGCGGTCTGTCTGTCTGTCTGTTAACTAGCTCACCACAGCCAGGATTGACAGCGTTAACTAACCATGAAAACCATTTGATATGATCTCAGGGGTGCCCGAGGGACATCCTAAGGCTGCAGTCTCGAAATCAACGGGCAGCGGGGAGAGAGAGGCGGCGGCGCGTTCCAATGTATAGATTTATATGGATTAACCGTCTAGTACGCCGCGCGTCGAGCGGCTTTCGAGGCCTGTCCATATATTCTATACATTGGATGCGCCACCGCTCCCACCCCACTACCCGCTGATTTCGAGACTGAAGCCTTAAATTGTCTTGGGACTCGATGGTCGTAACAAATTAATAAAAAGAAAGGTAGGAGGAGCATTTTTATTTTATATATATTTTAATTTTTAATTCCATTCCATGTGCAGTCGACCTGTGCTCGCCGTCGGTGTCGGCGACGCAGGTGGTGTCGGCGTGGCCGAAGCCCCGCGACAAGACGGCGGAGCCCCCCGAGCCCGACCCCAGCCCGGACCCCACGCCGCCCTCCACGCCCAGTGTGGTTAGTGCTTCGCCCTCAGTACACTATTTGTACTGTCAGAGAAGTTGATTCCTAGGCAGATGGGGGACCTACGTAGTTTTTTTAGAGACCCAGCCGACAGATCACGAATTACATTAAATTGACATATTTGACGACCTCTGTGGCTCAGTGGGTGGGCTGTCGGTAGCTCAAGCCGGGGGTCGCGGGTTCGAATCCCGCCGACGGAACAAAAAGTTTTCAAAGCTCCTGGGTCATGGATATGCATTAAATATGTGTATAATATAATAAAAATCTTAAATATATGTATAGTATAAAAGTATTAAATATATATGTATTTCCGTTGTCTGGTACCCGTAACACAAGTCCTTCAGGCACTTACCACGGGGCCAGACTGACGTGGTGTGAAACTTCCATAGATATTATTATATTATAATATTATATTCCGACCAAATGACGTAGGTCTGTCAACTGCATAGGGATCAATTTCCTCGATGGTACAATAGAGAGAGAGCGCTAAAAGCTGTTAACCTTTAGGCACTGAGTAAAACGACACACGATTAGTTTTAACCTTTTACTTGTCAATAAAAATAAAGGGTATGTAAAGTTCATAAATGTAAAACCAGAGAAATTAGTTCATAAGCACAAGGTGGATCTGAGTAAGTATTTTGGTCGAGTTATGTCAAACCCAAAAAATAAAGAAGTTCCGCCATATAAGGCCTCTTTACACTGAAAATCAATAGGCTAATTGGCCTACATTAAATTTCATTGAACAAATGCATATTTCTAGTAGAACTTGGCCTAGGAAACCGTATTTCACCCTTATTCTATACTTATTATAAAACAAAGTCGCTTTTTTTCCCTCATGTCCCTTTGTTCTCTTTAATCTTTAAAACTACGAAACGGATTTTGATGATTCTTGCAGTGTTAGATAGCCCATTTATCGAGGAAGGTTATAGGCTATATTTTATCACGCTAAGACTAAAAGGAGCGAATAAATAGAGGAAAATGTGGAAAAAACGGGGAAATTATTTGAAAGGGCTAACTTGAACGCGCTAATCTCAGGAACTACTGGTCCGATTTGAAAAATTCTTTCAGTGTTAGCCCATTTATTGAGGAAGGCTATAGGCTATATTTTATCACGCTAATACTAATAGGATAATGTGGAAAAACGGGGGAAATTATTTGAAAGGGCTTATCTCGCAAACTACTGGAGCAATTTTTATGTTATTTGGCACAGATAAGAAGTAGACCTCGTGAAGGATCACAGGCTATCGATTTTAATCATTTTTTCAGTGGCTATATGTTTTATACCCGTGCGACGCCGGGGCGGGTCGCTAGTCATCAAATAAAAGCTTATGATTGATAAATAAAGTCCATTTGAAAATATGATTTTATCTTTTTTAATTTGTACTGACGCGACGAAAACGCTTTTGCGGTACTTCCGAATTCCGATTTGGATGAGACGTCATCACACTAGTAATTTAATATCTTTTATCTATCGCACTCGTTTTATGATGTAAGTTTATTTGTTCATCGAAATTGAATATAGGTCAAGTAGCCTATTATATGTATGTGACATGATTTATTATTATAATATGAAATGTGACATAAAATATGTTAAAAGTAATCATTACAAAATTTTTGGTTTCAGGCACCAGAGGAAGAAGTAAGTGTTGTTTGTTACATAAATTTAATAATTAATTAACATTCAATTGCAATAAAAAAAATGTTACAGCCGAATGCATGACCTCCTTTTTGGAAGTCGGTTAAAAATAGATAAATCTTTAATAAAATAGATTATAAAATGCCTTTAAATGCCGTTTATTAAAGTATTGGTTTAACTCAGGAAGGAGAGGAAGAAGAGGAGGGAGAAGAAGAGAAGATAAAAGAAGAGAAAAAGGAGGAGCTCCCGCCGCCGCTGCCGCCGCCGCCGCCCTCGCCGCAGTCAGACTCCGACCACGAACTTGGCGTAAGTGTCAACCACTGGGTGTTTCGCCCTCATACAACGTAACATTTTAGTGGTTGTTTTCCTGCAGCAGATCGATTTACCTATAGAAGTACTATCGAAATATGCAAGTTATTTTTTGAAAATTAAAATTTTGTATGACGTACTATGCCAACTTTATGCCGATAGGCGCGAGCGGCTATGACTATTAACTAAGATCACAACCATTATAATTTCACGTAGTATACAAGTGTAACAAAACTAAGTGATAATAATTTATCCAGGATATCCCTCCGTATATTATACGGCTGAAGGCAAACCGCAGGTGGTTTTAGTGGGTAAACCCGAAGTCGGGAGTCCCACATACTCCCGGGGTGCTTCAGCTTAACTGAGGCACATCCCCAACCCGGGGCACCCATAAAGGGTTTCCCTTGCGCATCAAAAAAAAGGGTGTGTACCGTGTGTATGTGTCCTTTATATACTGACTGTAAAAGTAGCAGCGCTGAAAGAGCATTTTTTTTTGTGATTTGTATGGACAAGTGCCCCCGCATCACGATTTTTTCCATACAAAGGTGAAAAAAAAAGTTATTCAGCGCTGCTACTCGTACTATCATAATATATTTTATCACTTACTTTTCTTACACCATTTTTTCATGTCATAGGCTAGCGCTTCCACAACACAACCTAATGGCAATACCCATAGGAATGTACTCTTTTCGCCAGAATTAACGAAAACGTGACCTTAATTAAAAGGGTACAAAATTAAAAGATCATGTTTTCGTTAATTCTTGATAAAATGTGATTCAAACTCTACGGACCTGCGTTTTGGATGTGGGTAGCGTTCATGTAGATCGTAGAAAGAAAAGACGCTTTTTACCGACTTTAACAAAAAATTTTGGATATCAAATTCAATCATCTTTTTATTTATTTTATTAATTAATTTGTTATTTTATAGCCGGCTCCACCTACGCAAGTTGAAGAAGAAGTCGAAGCTGTCCCTCTAGAACCACCGGTCAAAGTAGACCGGGAGATACTACCCAACGAGGACACTCAGTACAGAACCAAACTGAGAAAGATGCGAAGGAAAGTTACTGATCCGCTCTCCGAGGACCAAATAGGGTCGAGCGCAGTAGAGGATTTGGCAAAACCGAGTAATTTCAAGGAGTTACCGGATAAGTCGCAGATTATACGCGGTTCGACGGCCATTTTGGATCCACGCGCGACGGACATACTACCTTTCGTCGCCATCATGGCTATAGTTACGTCATACAAGTATAACGTCAGCACGTGGACGCCCGGCATTGTGGATTTCATAGTGAAGACCGGCAAGATGCTGTATGACAAGAAAAATGCGAGATTCCAACTCGCGCCCGCACATATTATACCGAAGATTACTATTGGCAAAGAAGTAACTTGAGATACATCTTCTTATCTTATATATAAAATTCTCGTGTCACAATGTTAGTCCGCGAACTCCTCCGAAACGGCTTTATAGTCACTTCAATAAAATAATATGCAGGGCGAAATACTTTATATTATGGCAAAGCAACGTTTGCCGGGACAGCTACTTTTAATATAATAATTAATTTATTAGAGTCCGTGGACATTTTTAGAGTCGCTTGGCAAAAGGGACGAGAAATGCAAAAAAGGCATAAGGCACGTTATTAATAGCTATTATAAGTTAATGGTAGATATTGCATACTTACGCCGATTGCCTCCTTGAGTACTTTGTCGCCTCTTTCAAAGCGCATCTAAAGTTATCTGTGGTCTAAAACTTTTGAAATTATCTCTAAGTTAGGGCTCCATTCCACCGCGGCGCACGCTGTGCACGGCCACGCGCACGCGTGGACGTGCACGGATTTATTTCTTTGACTTGAGTGAATTCGTGCGTAGCGTGTCGCACGCACGAATTGACCCACGTAGCTTGCTCGAATATGGTGCACACGTAGCTCAACGCTGGACACCACAGAAATAGATCAAGATAGAAGCCACATATCGCTCCCTTTGTATGAAAACGAGCGTGCCACTTTTTTCATGCCTACTGTACCTTATAACTGAGTCAGAAAATATCCCAAAGCGAACATTATCAGAGAATATTGACTGTACCTCGAAACTAAGGGCCAACCCACACGTACCACAACCACACGATAACCGCAACCACACGACAACCACACGACGTGGTCGGGCGTATATTTCATATTGTCAATGAACTGGATACATACCACATTTTGCAGTCGTTGTCGACCACTTGTCAGAAGCAACCACGGCCGACCACATCGCAACCACATCGCAACCACGTCGCAACCACATCGCAACCACAACGTTGCGTCGATGCAACGACAGTGCGCGCACACCGCCCGTGCTCTTCCCCCCCTCCGTTTCATTGACTTTCGTACGTAACCACATCGCAACCACTGGCGACAACGCAACCACGTCGGCATTTTGTCGGTACCACAACGCAACTACAAAAAGCTGCAGCGACACCATTCACACGTAACCACTGCTCGACGACATTTTGTCGTTGCGATGTTGTGTGGTTGTGGTACGTGTGGGTTGGCCCTAAGCGATGAGTGAAAGTATCGATTGTTTTATTTCCATTGCGTAACCAATAGCGGACAAGCAGAACGGGCTCTATAATTTTCTAACTAAAGCGGCAATGTATTATGAATCATGCGGTACACACGCAGTTACGTAGATTTCATGGTAAAAACTACAACCACCCACGATTAACATTAAATAATTGATTTTAAAACATAGGACACATGTTTTCATAACAAAATTACTTACCGATGTTAAGAAACGTGTCCACTATTTAGAGCTTAGACCAACGTTTCTATTCGAATTTCCACAGCCCAATACGGCACAATTAGGCATTTTTAGAATTCCGATTGACGTCCGATTTCCATAACGGTGGAGCGCAGACTAAAGAACAGACTTTCGAAAGATTGAAATTGCTCGTCGTTTGGGAACGCGATGGCACGCGAAGTACATACACATGCGGTATCTAATCTTGATATAAGTCTGTGGTAACGTGTTTGTATAGCGTGTGCGGCAGTGGAAACGTTGACCCACATAGTCTCCGTGCACGTCCACGCGTGCGCGTGGCCGTGCACAGCGTGCGCCGCGGTGGAATGGAGCCTTTAATCTAATAACAATTTATAATAGTCTAACATAATTTTTTATAGACCTACTACGCCAACATCGATGTCGTGACAGAAGGTGTGACGTGGCAGCTGGAAGAAATATTGTTGTGTAAATTCTTCAACAAACACGACAGAGGCCTGCTAACTACATCCACGTACAGTTGTGCGATTTTCCAACGCAACAACCTGTTTTACTTGTACGATGGCACCCCCTGTAACCCAATGGGACTGCGACAAGATGATAAAGGAAAAGCTTGCTTTCTGCGTTATAAAAATCTACACGATCTTGTTACGAGGTGACTGTTTTATTAAAATACTAGCTGTTGCCCGCGACTTCGTCCGCGTGGACTTCAGTTTATAGCGCGCGATGTCAACAAAATTGGTGTCAATATTTTTAAAACCCTCTGGTACCCCTCAAATCAAAATACCCAAAACAGGTGTGCAGTGTGCACTTAATATTAAATTTGTTTAAATTAAACTTTGTTATACCAAATTTTACATTACACAACTTTATCTTTACCCATAAACTATTTATCATTGGTAGGCTGTTGTTTCTGATATCTATGTTGGTAGGTGAGTTATTTAATAACGTGTATAATAATTGAAAGAATCGAAAAAGTGACTTAATATGATACCACCTCTTATAGAAATACGCATGAGCAAGCGATAGCGCGATCTAGGCGAATCTTGGCGCCATCTGTTATGAGTTTTTGGAACTAACTTAATTTGAACAAATTTACGCATAAACACCCCCTTACAACTCCTTTTTCAAGTTAAAAAGTAGCCTATGTCCTTTCCTAGGCTTTAGATCTGTGTACAAAATTTCATTACAATCGGTTCAGTAGTTTTGGCGTGAAAGCGAGACAGACAGACAGAGATACTTTCGCATTTATAATATTAGTATAGATTGTTGCTTATCATATTATGGTGCGGGAGGTAGCAACGTTTGAAAAGAATGATATTTCAGGTCGGCTGATTTTGTGATATTATCACAAAATCTGCTGAAATACTTCCTCGAAAACGTTGCTAGAGATAAACTACGATAACATGGCGCGCCCCTCCAAATTACTGTTTCAATGTGTGTAGTCACATCCTTATGAAAGAGTTTGTATGTAGTAAGTATTTAACCAATCAATGTACTCGTAATATTTCACATAATGTCACTTATTACCAAGAATTGTTGGTCAACTAATCATAACCAACCGACCGCGCAAGACAACGCACTTCAAACATTTTGACAACACACTTCAAACGTTTTGAATTTTGTAGGGGCGCGCCATGATATCGTAGTTTATCTCTACCTCCTATAATAAGCAAATCTGAAATTATAATATTTATAACCTTTATTATAATACACATAGAAGAAACCAATTTTTTTTCCACAGGATTGCGAACAACAAGGACGGAACTACCGATGACCAGCAATTCATACTCAGTCGCATTATTGTGAGAAGACTCATAAAACAGTCTAAATCCGACTACTCCAGAGATGTCTCTCCTAAATCGCGAAAATCTAGGTCCTCAGCTCACGGAAGCGCGACTCACATCACTGAAGCTCGCAGGAGTTCATCCCTGCACGTCAGTTTATCCGACCCTAAAAGTCAAACGGCCCTGGGCTACCAACAGGTGAACGACGAAGTTAAAATCCAGGGCACGACGGCCCTGAAAGACTACTGCATCAAAAGTTCGGACGTGAAAGCCTGCCACTTCGTCAGCCTGATCGCCATGCTCATGGCTACCATGCATCCCCTCCACACGTGGGACCACACGATGGTCGATATTTGCATCGAAAAGGGCCTGGAAATATACGAGAAAGCGGCCAATCTCAGCCCGTGCGAGAAAAGGATAATCAAAAATATTATTCTCGACGGAAAAATAATCAACTTAAACATGAAGAGGATCGTAGTGATCAATGAAAATCCTGAGAAACTTTTGGAACAGTATTTAAACGGCGTTCTGAGTAGATTGAAATACGTCATGGTCAGATTCGATACGGGCACGTTGGTCGTGTGTAAAATCGACGGTCGCTACCATGTCTTCGACCCGTACCCCTCGCCTTCGAAAAAAAGCAACTGGAAGCAGTCTTCAGATTCGAGTGTATCGAGTAGGAGGAGAGACTCGCGCAAATCGAGTACGCCCAAGGCGGCGATCCAAAACCAAACCGGAAATTTTGCTGGCTGGATTTTATACGAAACCCTGGATCCGTTGATCGACAGAATCAAGAGAGCCACAAAGGAGGCCGACTCTCCGGAATTTTACACCTTCGAGTTGACGTCGGTGAAAGCGGCTCCGAGACATGCCGCTCTAAATTATAGGCTCAGTCCCCTGTTCAAGCCAGACGAGAGTCCGAACGTATCGTATCTGAAACCGCGAAAAGTTAAACCGGTAGTGAACGAGAAGATGTATTGGTTGAAAATTGAAACGGTGCCCTGGTCTCGGGTAAATCCGTGCAACGACCTGGGAATTCCCCGAAGAGCTCCGAAATCGCTCTGGAACGATTGGGATATTGAATTTGCGGGAGACCTCTACTCGCTGTGGGGGACGGTACATCCCAGGGATTCGAAATTCGACGAAAGTCATCGCGGCAAACAGTACCTGGCGGTATCCGTCGTCGCGATAGTTATGACGAAGGCTTGTAAACTGAGCGCCTGGACGAGCAGCCTCCTGGATGGAATCGTGGAGATCGGTGACAAATATCACAAAAAATGTTCATCAAAACTGGGAAAAAACCATGAACTGAAACTGGACGACTTGAATGCCAATTTCGACGAAATGTATCCATATTCTTTTACTGTAAAATTTGAAGAAATAATTTTTGGATTCGTTTACAACATATATCCGGACCGATTCAATTTGAGCAGAGCTCTGGTTTATTTTTTTGAAAAGAACATGTCGGGCATTTTAATAAGTCCAGCAAAAAATTTGGCGTTCGGTAAAGTAGGGAACTCATATTTTATGTTTGATTGTCAAAGTTTTGGAACTCCTATTTTTAGTCCTGGACAAGGAGCATCCTACATTTTGAAATGTGAAAGTCTCAATCGACTTGTGTATTGTATGACAGTCACTTTGAACATCAAGCGCCATGAGCAACAGTTCCACTTGTTTAGCGTCTCTGTTACACTTAATGAGAGAAATAAATAAATGCTATTATAAAATACTTATGTTTTTTATTCTTAATGATTATTATAATGTTCCAGTCTGGCTTGTGGGCCTCTGAGAAAAGCAATGCTAATTGTTGGTCTTCATTGAAGACTCTTCATTGGAGAATTGATTGAAGAATCTTCTATCAACAGAGCTGTTATAGTCTGCTTTTTTTTACTGAAGCAAGTTTTTGCTACCAGTAGGTAAATACAGTTACTGATTGATAAGTTTCTATAATAAATTATAAATAGATTAGACCTGGGTTGCAATGTCATACGAATTTTGTTTCATTACTTATTTGGGACAAGGGTTTGAAAAAATAAAATGTTTACCATGATATAAATTTTATTAAGCTTTTTCATATTATTGTTGTCATTTCATATTTTTTGAACAATGTTTATAACAGCAAATTCCCTCTATTGTAACAAGTTTGGGTATGGTATGGGCTACTTGAATAATAATAAACATTATTTTTGCTTACTGCTGCACTCAGAGTGGAACAATTACCTAATTGTAATTCATTCAAAATTTTGACAATAGCCCCATACATAATCATCTGCCAAACTATTCATTAAATTTAAGGTTAATCATAATTAAACGTTTCTGAGTGCGGCGGTAAGTCTGTATGGTAAAGTAATAATTACATCATTATTTCTTTATATACTGTATATTCTATGTAAATACAGATATTACTCACCATAACAAAACAAAAACTTTATATTTGATTTCTATTATGAAAGCATGTTTGCATCTGAAGCATATCTGACAATATATAATAAAGTGTAAAGTGGAACCCTTAATAATGTTATCGGTTAACCTAACAGATTCTAAAATGAATTAAAACTAAGGTTATGTTATTGCAATACTTGTTTTCATATACAATATCACCAGTCACCACTAGTCCACAATAATTAATTCGTAAAATTATGAATATACAAAAAATAAAAAATTAGCTGGTGTATAATATTTTATTTTAACTGTAAAAACCTTAATATACAAAATGTATTGAATTTAAACAAGCAAATACACTACAAGGTTCCTATTCCAGATCAGGCAAATTTTCATCATCTGAATCACTCTCAAGGTCATCAAATGAGGGTTTCTCTCCCTTATCACCACCACCGCCGGGGCCCATGGCTCGCAACATTTGTTCGATGTCATAGTTGTCGCCACCGCCGTCAGCATCTTCATCGTCCTCGTCTTTCCATTTGTTAAAGTCTACTTTAAGGTAATGTGGCTTCTTTTTGTCCTTTGTGAGGGATGGCCAATAGGGCGCATTTTTCTTTTCCTTTCGGAGGACCATTTCTATACAACGACCTTTATTAATGTAGGCACTATTTTCTGGAACTACTGTGTCATATAATTCGATTGTTACTTCATGATTTCTTTTATCTTGCACGTTCACACCCTTAAAATATACGGAATCTTTTTCTATTTTAATAATTGGATCTTTGGATTCAACGCTAAATGTGAGAAGAACGTCATCTTTCCGCTGTGCCCATAGTACTGGTGGAGGTACTGGTGTTTCTGCAGACATTTTCCTTGCACGATAAAAGCAAAATAAATTTAATTTTAATCACCACGTGAAATAATTGATCAAACGTGAACTTTTCTAGAAACGCTTTTCGATTCACGATGACAGAAGTTTGGAATCCATTCGGCGATTCGAAGCGGCGAGTTGTCTATGGTTTTCTGTGCTGCCAGTTACGAAAATATTTTTTCCATTGTCTTTGGCTTATTCGATTTCGATTCACTCCGTGTAACGATATCGGGTATCGCAACGTCACTCGTCAGGACGAGGGACACCGGACAAGCCACCAGAATAAATATTCGGTGCATAATTTACTGGGTATTGGAAAAATTTACTCTCTTTTGCATAGCTTTTGCCCTTTGACATTTTCATAGGTACAATAAATAATAAGCTTTTAAACTTTAAGCTCTTCCTAGCTTAACTAACTAAATTAGAACGCATATCGCACCGATAAAATACGGGTATATAGAGGTTATTATTAGTGATGTGCCGACTAGTCGGTAAAGCCGACTATCGGCGACTAGTCGGCGAATAGTCGGCATAAAGCGCCGACTAATCGGCTTTTTACTTTGTTGCTATTATTGAAATTACATTAAAGAAAAACCTTGATCATTATATTATTTTATAAAGTGTTTATATCACACTCAATCAGTATAACACATTTTAAAATTAAATGAAGTGTTTCTGAAATTACTTGCTAGTAGAGAAATTATTTTTGTAAATATAATTTTAACGACAAATTAAGTAGGAATACAGTACAAGGTGTAACAAAACTAAGTGATAATAATTTAGGGTGTGTAGGCATATTGTATTCCTTGTATAGAGTTCACTGTGAAAGTAGCAGCGCTAAAGGACCAAAATTTTTTTCACTTTTGTATGGGGAAACTCGTGATGCTGGGGCGCTTGCCCATACAAAAGTGAAAAAAAAATTGGTCTTTTAGCGCTGCTACTTTCACAGTGAACTCTTTACTAGGAACACGTACACACCCTAAATTATTATCACTTAGTTTTGTTACATCATGTATTATTAAATCGAGATTTCATGTACAACATGAAATATTTAATGAAAATTGAAAACCATTAACTGTATCATAGAAACAAAATAAAGTAACGTACTCGAATTAAAACCGTTTGCAGACGGCGTGTGCGACTTACCCGCGAAACAGCAGTAAAAAAGCGTTACGGAAACTTCTGAGACCATGATCGGCTTGCCGACTAGTCGGCCAAAGTCATGATCGGCACATCTCTAGTTATTATCATTTATCTGTAAATCAGTATTATGATTTTCCCTCCCTTATTTCAATTTATCACTCTCCATTGATGGTTTCGTATCCGAAGAGTACTAGTTTCTTATGGTCAATGGAAGAGTATAAAAACGGGATGTTTCTGATAGGCCAGTAAAATATACCTTAGATACCGCTCTCAACCCCCAGTCCTGAACAATACCACTATAAAAATATCTAGATATTCCGACTTCATTACTGTGACAGTACGCTCTCAACGTCTTTCTGCCACGGCCTAAGACCAAGCATAAGCATCAATAGACTTGACGTGGGCGTACACCCGTAAGGGATGGATATAAAGTGCCAACTTTATCTGGTGTTACCAGACTATACAAATCTTATTTATTTTCCCCACACCAAATCATTTTTTTATCATCTTTTCAGATGGCAAAAATGCTATTACATATTACCATTACTTTTTGTATTTTTATTATTAGCAATCTTCCCGTGAGTTCATCCGCGTGAGGGCTCCATTCCACCGCGGCGCACGGAGAGACTACGCACGTGTGTCAAGCTTCGCTTTGTAAGAAAATATATGTGACTGTGTCTACTGCAACCCACGGACACGCTACGCACGAATTGACTCAAGTCAAAGAAATAAATCCGTGCACGTCCACGCGTGTGCGTGGCCGTGCACAGCGTGCGTCGCGGTGGAATGGAGCCTTTAATATAAATACCGTATGTATATTTATTGAGCTTCAGAGAACATTCAAAATGTTTAAACTTTGAATGTTCTCTCCATGTTAGGGGTAGGTAATTGTTATGGATTTTAATCTTTGTACTTAAATTATAATTTTACTTACTATACTTGCTGTTTGCTAATTACTACTGTACCTACTTGCTAAACTAAAAGAATGTAAAACATACAATGTAAGTTAAAAGTATGTTTTGATCTTACAATAGAAAGATAATAATATTATGTTATCTGAAGAAGTATGTTTAAGTTCATGTTGGATGACAATTGACAATTCAATATATTATTCTTGAATGATTTTTTATGTATTAAAACTTATAATATTTTTTGTAAAAATAATAATTATTAAACATGTAACAAATAACAATTCTAGGCAATTCTCCAACACTAGCGCTGGCAACCCTTGCAATCGTTTAACGCGACAAAATCAAAGAGTAATAATAAGCTTTGGTTTGCTGTTGAAATAACGACCTATAGAATTTGGTTGTGTATTACTACAATAACAATGTTTTTTAAATACTATTTTACGCTGTAATAATGTAATTAACAAATCATTCCTCGTGTAATAATATTCTTAGATAATCATACAGTCAATATTACTGCAAACTGAGATGTTAAATGCAAAATATCGTACTTACGAATGAAATGTTATGTTTTCATATTTCCGCTCACTACGGCTTTTACAGCCTAAAATGTAACAAATCACCATGTTTTGCAATAAATTTAACACACACTTTAACACCGTCAATATTGTTTTTCGCTAAAAAAACACAGAATCAACGAATATCGCAAAGTACAATAAGAGCAAATCTTTTGTTGGTCAAAAGTACGATTCTTGACCAACAACAAAAAGTGAAACTCTGACAAGGACAAAAAAAAATGTTACTGACTCTATTACTCTTATGAGTTTATGTATAGCTGCGTCTTTGTCAATCTCGGTATTATTATTTGCTTGACCAATCCATTGATCCTTCATCTTAGGCCACGGCCGTACCAACTACCAACCAACTATAACCTGTCTTTCATATTGTTCGGCCCGATATCGGATATCGGTTCATACCATGTTCAATGTTCATACATTAAATAGTTGTGTTCGTTTGGTTTTTCAATGCACATTGCGCATGCGCAAAGTTACAAATTGGTGTCAGTGGGAGTGTCATATTCTAAAATATTATATATTTTCTAAAATCTGACAGAAATTGAACGGCAATTTCTGTCAGATTTTAGAAAATATATAATATTTTAGAATATGACACTCCCACTGACACACAAAAAAAAGAAGGGTTGCACTCCGGGAGTGCCGGCAGAAGTGAAAACGTGATTATTAACGTTGTGCATTATTTTTTTTAACCCATTTTTTATGAAAATCGATTTTTCAAAAATCGATTTTTTTAATTAATCGAAACCCTTACATCGATTAAATTTTTAAAACCATTTTTTATGAAAATCGATTTTTAAAAAATCAATTTTTTTAATTAATCGAAACCCTTACAATTTTTTTAACCCATTTTTTATGAAAATCGATTTTAAAAAAATCGATTTTTTAATTAATCGAAACCCTTACAATCGATTAAATTTTTAACCCATTTTTTATGAAAATCGATTTTTAAAAATCGTTTTTTTTAATTAATCGAAACCCTTACAATCGATTAAAAAATATCGACAATCGAAAAAAAACAATCGATTGTTTGATTAATCGATTTCGATGTTACAACACTACTCTCCAACCGTCTTACGGTTTTTCGATCAGCACGAGAATCTGACGCGAGTTTCACAGTTTTTACCCATCCCACAAAAGTGCTCAACGCCGCTAAAGAAGTTTTCACTTCAAAAACCGCGCATGCGCAGTTGAAAAACCCAACGAACGCGACTAATAATTACTCTACCTCAATATCGGATCGCCGTCCGACACCGATATCGGATCGGATAATGTGAAAACGCTCTTATTCATTGGGCCGTACCACTACTACCCTAGGGCCGTACTCAGAATGGAACATAATTTAAAATTTTGGACTACAATATTCATTAAATTGAAGGTTAATCATATTCTCTTTGGTTAATCATATTCTTTTTGGTTAATCATAATTAAATGTCTCTGACTGCGGCAGCTTAATTATCATTCTAATTAAAGTAACAATTTACTTTGATATCAAACTTGACTGTCGAGTTTAATTTAATAATACGTTCGCTACTCGTATCCACAAGTGCATAGGATCTTATGCTTCGCAGTAGTATACTTAACCCTTAATTAGGCGCATCAAAAAAGTCACACAAGTAGTCGCATGGGGTCTCCACTGACCCCAAATAAAAAAATGAAAATTAAGTTGAAGAAATGAATAAAACGAAGTATCAATTTCAACTGCAGAGGGCTGAAAAGATCGCTTCAGTGCGTGCGTAACTTATGCCAAGAGGCAGATTTAATTGCCCTACAAGAGACGTGAAGCCACGTCTCTTGTAGGGCAATTAAATCTGCCACACGAGATCCCAATACTTGGTGACATAAGGAATGACTTCAGCTACTTTGGCAAGTCTTCCGTCGACACATCGAGTGGTCTACCTACTTAGAGGACGTCCGTACGGCGGAGTCGCGATAGTGTGGAAAAAATCAGTGTTCAGTTCTGTCTCAGTGGTACAGTGTCAAAGTAATCGATTAATAGCGGTAAAATGATAAAGAAATTTTAGTGTTTTCTATCTATATGCCGACGGAAGCTTCAGAAAATCTCATAGAATTTACAGAATGTTTGAGTGAAGTTGTGTCTATAATAGAAAGCTGTAATATTGAAACTGTCTTAGTACTAGGCGATTTTAACGCTCACCCACAAGGTTTATTTTATAACGAGTTGAGTCAGTTTTGTGATTCACAGTCATGGAAATGTGTTGATGTTATTAAATTAGGTCAGAATTCCGACACTTACACTTTTGTTAGTGACGCCCACGGCTCCAGGCGATGGTTGGACCACTGCTTGGTGACTGATGCCGCGTGGAAGTGCGGGTATGTCTCGGGGTTTACTGGTCAGACTACATGCCCTTGGCAATAGAATGCAGTGTAAATAATATAATTTCAAAAAAGTCTGATACTTCCTTTACTAATAATAATGTACAAAACAAAATTGTATGGGGGGAACGTAATTATAATCAAATTAAATGCTATGAAAAAATATGTAATATTAAATTAAAAACTATAGAGTTTCCGAGTATATTTCAAATGTGTGCTGACAGAATATGTAACGATGTAACGCATAGAACTTACATAGATAAGCTATATAAGGATATTATTGACGCCTTGACATATGCATCAGAAGAAAGTTATAGTTCTGGGACGGTGCGAAGAGGTGTCAGTGTGCCGGGGTGGAACTCATTTGTAAGAGAATCACACAGGGAGGCTAGATCTCACTTCAAATTTTGGATAAGCAATAACAAACCTACGTCGGGTCCTATTTTTGACGCAATGAGAAAAACCAGAAATACATTTAAAAACAATTTAAGAAAACTTCAAAAAAATAGAGATCAAATACAAATAGACAAATTAGCTAGTCATCATGAAAGTAAATCTTTTGTAAAATTTTGGAAGCAAACAAATAAGCTTAACCCGAAATCTAGTCTCCCTGCTAATGTGAATGGTCTGACTGATGCTGATGAGATTGCTAATATGTTTCGTGAGCATTTTACGGTCGAACCAATTTTGCCAGAACAACCTCAGATGCTCCAAGACTCAGTTACGGGCGGTGATCCTCCTGATAGAATATCTGCAAACGATATTTCCAAGATAATTCAAGGAATGAAAAAAGGGAAATCCCCGGGACACGATGGACTGAGTGTAGAGCATTTGAGACATGCTGGCCCACATATAAATAGAGTTTTAGGTTTGCTATTCACTCTCTGTCTTAGACATGGGTACTTGCCCGACGATATGATAAAAGCAGCTGTGGTACCTATTGTGAAGAATAAAACCGGTGACGTCAGTGATAAGAACAATTATAGACCGATCACTCTGGCTACAACAATAGCAAAAGTTCTTGACGGTGTTCTTGACAGATACCTTACCAAACATGTTGTACTCGATGATGCACAGTTCGGCTTTAGATAAAATCTGTCTACAGAAAGTGCAATATTGGTGCTCAAACACACCGTTAAATATTACACAGATCGTAGCACCCCGGTTTACGCAGCCTTTTTGGACCTTTCCAGGGCATTTGACCTTGTGGACTAACGTAGGTTATGGGACAAATTAAAAGCTACTGGTATGCCGGATGCTGTGATCAACATATTTAAATATTGGTATCAGCATCAGGCAAACTACGTTAGGTGGTCTGGCTCTCTGTATGGGACAGACTTACGGCTTGAAATGTGGTGTGAGGCAGGGCGGACTTACTTTGCCTACGCTTTTCAACTTGTACATCGATGGGCTGATTCGTGAACTCAGTGGCACCAACATTTTATTCGTTATGCCGATGATATGGTGCTACTGAGCCCATCAATCAGTGCCCTTCGGAAACTGCTAAGAGTCTGTGAAAAATATGTGGGTGAGCACGGGCTCAAGTACAATGTCGGGAAAAGTGAACTCTTGGTTTTCAAAGCTAGAGCTTTTAATCCTGATACTGTACCACCCGTAACACTAAACAATCAACCGCTAAAGAGGGTTACACAGTTCAAATATCTAGGTCATATTGTTGACGAGAACCTCAACGATGATCCCGACATTGAACGTGAGCGCCGAGGGATGGCAGTTCGTTGCAATATGTTGGCCCGCAGGTTTTCTAAATGTTCTGTTGGCGTTAAATGTACACTGTTTCGAGCCTACGCCCAAACATTTTATACATGTAGCCTGTGGACGAGTCATACGCAGTGAGCTATCAACGCGCTCAGAGTGCAGTATAACAATGCCTTCAGATATCTGATGCAACTCCCCCGGTACTGTAGCGCATCTGGAATGTTCGCCACAGCCAGTATTGATAGTTTCCCAGCAATACTGCGTAAAAGATCGGCGTCTATGATGCGAAGAGTGCGGGACAGTTCCAACAGATATCTGAAGGAAATTGCTATCAAGCTTGAAAGTCCGATATGGAGACATTGGACTAATCTACATATTAAAGTATTATAATAATTACCACTTGTAATTTACTAACATAGTCATAACTCATAAGAAACATTGTACTTATACTAACTCTATATGGATCTGTTATGGTCTGAAATAAACTGATATTATTATTATTAATTAAGCGAATTGTTAGAATGCTTTATGATAATTAATCTTAATAAGCAAAAACCTTCATTTGATTCTATACAACTAAAAAAATCAATCAACTACTGCCCTGTCTCGAAATCTCATAAATATCACTATGGTTATGATCGAGATTAAAAAATCTATTAGTCACTTTGATGACGAGATTTTTTTTGCAGCACCAAAAGAAGTAGCTCCTGAGCTAATACTGAAAAACATATTTTCCTCATTTCTATGATTTGTTACGCACTTCTGGTCATCACACCCTCATCATCATCATCACCATCCAGTGGTCAGGGATTATTTTAGGCATCTCTAGGCTCTTAAATCTTGTCTACCGATTCATGCTCGTTACAAATCGGTGCGTAGTTTTGAAGTTCGGAGGCTATAGGCTCGCAAAATCTCTTTTGTCTTCAGAAACCTTCCAGCCGCGAGTGTATTTCACTATCTTGATCTATATTGAAATTTTTACAGAGCAATTATATAAAATAAGGTTGTCAATAGAATGACAAACTCATATATTTATAAATCATTCTAAATTATATCGAAAATAATCTAACAAGAAACATAATATTACAAAAATGGAAATTATGGAAACTTGTCTTGTGACAAAAAAAGTCACGTAAGTGGTCGCATGGGGTCAGCGCTCAAGAGAGTAGCGATACATGCACCATCGTTAGCTGACCGGGTACCACTTATTAGGATACCTCAATAGGAGTTAGGAAACTAACAAAAGCGTCGTTGCATTCCTGGAACTCTAGCACATTTTTTTTTTTCGATTTGAAAGTGATCTGACCCCATGCGACCAATTAAGGGTTAAAACGAAATAAAATAATACTTATTATTATGTAGGTAGTTATGTAATGAGAATGTCGCATATCGTTGTTAAAAGAATATCGAATTCAATAGTTACGAAGCCATAGGTACACCATACAACTGATACCTTCTAAGTGCACGCAGTATTTAAGTAGGGTAACATAAAATATTTAGGCCTTATTAGTTATTACAGAATAAAACAACATTTAATTATTGTTGAAATAAAATTTATTTCCAGATTAAGTTTCTACAACAACTCTTTACAATAATTCATTGTTAAAGAACGGCGCATAAAAGTGAAATAAACATATTATTTTGTGAATTTTATAGTTTTATGCATACGAGGTACTTACTACCAACACTCAAAGGTCCCGACGCGTCGTTCGAGCTCCGAGTTTAGCTTATTAGATCCCTTACCTCCCTAAAATCGTGGGATCCAATTTATACTAAAGATTTACCTACTATCTAGTAATAAAAAAAAAACTTAGGTAAGCATAAGGTGGCCACTGCATGGCCATATATGGCTAACGCCTAACAGGCAGTACCTGAGATGTACTAGGGTAAGATCTTTTCTTAATTACTCGTACAAATACGGCACCATTTCTTCTCAGATTCTTTGTGCTTTATCGTTCAGTTTGTCCCTAAAATCCTTAACAGTTCTTTCGTATGTCTATTGCCCGTATGCAGGGCCCCCGTAAGGACTACTGGCGCCTATGTGCAAAAAAATGATTTTGGCGCCCCTTTAGGCAAATTTTTTGGGACCTTGGTTTTGGCGCCCCTAAGGATGGCAATTTGGCGCCCCTAGAGGATGGCGCCCGTGTGAATTGCACACATTGCACATATGGTAGCGAGGCCCTGCCCATATGCTAAGCGGGTTGGTGTGATGAGGCAAGGAAAGTGAGGAATCGTTTTCGGTTATTAGTTATTACGGATAAGAAGTCCGACCTCTACCCCTTAAGGCTACGGACACGAAGTCAGCGGGCAGCGGGGCGGGGGCGGCGGCAGCGCATTCCAATGTATTAGGTTTATATCAGTGGTCCCCAACCTTTTTTTCATGCGGGCCACAAACATGTTTTGGTCTTGGTGTCGCGGGCCGCAACAAAAATTTTTTGGGGTTAAAAAATAACATTCTGCAAAATTAACGATTTAAAAGTGAAAAAAATGTAATAACGACTATCACGTAGACTACGTTATTTTGCCGGTGGGCGTGAATTTCAAAATTGTTTAATTTAAGGCCACAAATAAAGTCCCGGCGGGCCTCATCGGCCCGCGGGCTGCGGGTTGGGGATAGCGGATTTATATGGAACTGATTACTGATCTCGGAGACGTCGGCGTATAAGCCACCCACCTGCCCGCTGACTTCGTGTCCATGGCCTAAGAGGTAAATGTTCGCACGCGGTACAAGAAACCAGCGCATCCGAGTTATCGCGATCGCGGTAGAAGAGCACAAGTAACTAATGTAATTGCTACATACCATATCTTTAGCAACATTTCTTATCAGAGCATTCGGCGCTAAGGCATGGGATGTATCTTTTTAATATTATCTTTTATTCTTAAAACGACAATTTTGTTATGATTTATATCCTTATAATAATGGAAGGACCTCGTTAGTCGAATTTTACATATTTTGCATACCTGAATAAATTAGATTTTTTAAAAAATCACATGAAACAAGGCGATGAGTTGTATATTGAGATGAATTGTATTTTGTGAAATAAATAAAAAAATATAAACTTGATATTATACTAATTTTAAATAATATTGATACCTTACAGGTAATAAGGCTGAGTTTCCAGCAGATATGTTGCGAGGAATGTGTTTATAAGATTGTTAGCATCGGCTCAGGTCAATGAAGCGATCCTATTGGTTCTCAAAAACAAACTCGCAACACATCTCTGGTGGAAACACAGCCTTAATCGGCAATAAAAATAATAAATGCAAGCACGTGTAATTGACACAGCCCCAACTCATTCTTCATTCAAGCAAGAAAGCTTTTTTTGTGTTTTGTAAACACATGGGGCCTAATGAATATAATTTATCCTATATTCAAAATTTTAAGTCATGAAGAAGTTCAACAGATTATAACAAATAACAACAAAAGTAGAAAATGTAAGGAAATAACAAAAGCAGTAAGGACGGATTATTTACAGAAAAAAAATAATTAATAACAGCATGTCCGGTTTTTTATGATTTTACAATTTACATCATACTATATACGTATATTGTAAATTAATGAATGGACACGCTGGCTGGACATGTCCATGAGGCAATAATGGCTCTTTTGAAAGGAAAGTTTCGATCCTGAAAATTCATAAAGATCTTAATTAGGATGATCTTTAAAATATGTAGCTTAAAGTTAAAAACTAGCTCATTACTTTACACAAACAGGACTTTCTCTTAATCTATTCATTCGAATCCTTTTTCTTGTTTTTCGATCATATTTTGTAAGAGCACTTCACAATATAAGACATACTTTTGGCTTACTAGCTAGAAGCAAATTGTAACGATTAATTCTTATGTTCCACTATTATTGAGTTGAGCTTTTTATTGTTCGTTTCTGTTCATTAAATAGCTATTTCTACTATACTATTTTAAATAGCAATCTGCAACACAATGGAATATTAATAATGGCACATTTAACATCTTTCAACAAGAAGTTACTAAATATATTTGGCAATAAATTCAATAGCTGTAATTCGTAAGCTTATATGACTTCGGGCTGAAAAATGACAGTCTCCTCAACATGACTGTCGTTTGCCTGCCAACAGCTTCTGGAGCAAGTGAAGATGAGTACGGAGAGGAAGTGAAGGTGTGATATTGGAATGTTTGGCACAAGACTGAGAGTTTCGGATAAGGCCGGCATGAACTGTAGTTCGCATGTGAGCGTCGAGCCGCATCGTTTGCAGGATAGTAAACGGGAGTCCATCGAGCTCGCTGGTATTTGCAGAGGAGCGCCGAGTAATGGCGGCGCGCTCCTTGAGTATCTGTAAAGATTAATACTTAAGTTACAAATGTCATAAAAATATTGTTACATAATACATTAAATAACTTCTTGGTGACAATACATCTCAATTGAGTTAAATATTCACGCAAATCACACAAGCCACATAAAATATTTGCATGTAGAAAATCGTATTTGCCATTACACAATGAATAATTAATTATTTAAGTACCTACCTACACGTCTTATCATTCATATGAAATAAATGAAATGTTAAGACGTGTAGGAAGCTTCCAATGCTTATTATTTATTAATAAATGTGAAAGCATGGATGTTTGTTACGCTTACTTTCACGCAAAAACTACGTCATGACTATTCATCATGAAACTTGGTATACATACTCTTGGAGGTATGAGAAGTAACACAGGATACTTTTTATTAAAAAAAAATATTTTTTACGAAAAAAAAATGTTCACGTGGACGCGGACGAAGTCGCAGGCAACATCTAGTAAAATATATTTAATCACCTTAATATCTGTCCTGGATTATCATGTATCCTAGTTAGGAAGGCGTGAAAGAGTTTATCCCCGTGCAATGGCACGGTTTCTTCGTAAGTCTCTTCTTCAGATCCGCCAGCTCCGCCCTCTGCGACGTTCCCAACTTCAATTTCTGAAACAAGTTTAAAATATTGTTTATTTAAATTACTTAACACAAGTTTTCAATAGGTGGTGAGAACTAAAAATTCAAAATGTATAACCATACAAACAACAAAGCGTATTACCATTTTCTTTCTTGTATTTATTGAGCAATTCAGTCACTCTGTCGTCATTATTCGTCGATTTTCTCCACTCTTGTTCTACATAAATATATTTTGGCACAAACTCTAAAGGTCCACAGACTAGTCGACTTCTCACATCTGGTGACAGTTCTGCTGTCTGAAATATGCAACATTAATATTAATTAATTAACTAACAATTACATATTGTTACGTGCTAGGGTTCGAGGATTCGGAGAGAAAGACCTGGTGACTCTCTTGAAGACTTTATTCACAAACACTAGCTCACACAAATCACTAAGTCCAAACACTAAGCACTAGATCCAAATCACTGTCCTAGGTCGTAGCCGAGTCGTAGGTTCACTGGTTCACTCACTATTGATCACTTGTTTTCACTTCGAAGTCGCCTTGAAGATCGCTTGTATCGAACTGAACTGACGGGCCGTCTACCTGCTCCTATTTATATGGGCGAGTCGAATTCTAGAAAGTTCCTTGCCCGATTCACGTAAACAAGTAAACAAGCGTGGGAACTTTCTAGGAGGCTCGAGCATGTACCACCTAGCGCCATCTAGTTTCGAGTAGGGGATTTATGTGTAGTGTGTCCTCTAGATAAGTTTTGCTGGTTCCACGCTAGATGGCTCTGTGTGTCCGTAACACTACTCCCCTCTTAAGAGATGCTCGTCCCGAGCATCATTATTACTGCCATGGTAATGCGCCAGACGGTCTATGTGTACCACTTTGAATGTCCCTCTTGGTTGCTTTTGAATCCTGTAAGTCACATCATTTAATCGGGTAACCACTTTGTATGGGCCGTCCCACTTTGTCTGCAACTTTGGAGATTTCCCTTTTCGGCGAGTTGGGACTTGGGTTATGCAGCCACACCAGTGACCCTTCTTCGAAGCCGCTCGTGTTCGATTTCCGGTCGTATCTTGTCTTCATGTTCTCACTTGACTGTAACCCATTTTCCCGAACCATGGCGTGTATATAGCGCATTTTTTCCCTTAAATCGCAGACATAATCTGGTACGGTCTTGGGTTCCTCCGGTGACCCTCCTGTCAAAAGGTCTTCTGGAACTCTTAGTTCTCTACCGTAATTGACATACGCCGGGGTAGCCTTTATGAAGAGGGCGCTAGTGTGCAACAGCTGATTTACGTCTCTCAGTTTTTTTCGGTCTTAAAAATAGAAAAAGTGTTTATTTAATTGTGAAAAACGTTATATTCGGATTATAGTGAAGTGCTAACCAACATATATTGTGGACTTTACCTAAATAAAGCGATTAACTATATTATCAAGTGTAAAAACTATTCAAGTGAAACAACGGTTAAAACTGAACTAATAGCAATTTTCTTCAATAAGCGAACTGTGGAAGAATTTAATATAAAAGTGTCAGTGATATAGTGCCACTACTTACAAAAAACGGCAACAAATAAAGAAAGTCATCAAAAATATAACGATGAAATTGCAAAATTGACTGTGACAGTAGCGACATCTAGTAGAAAGTGTCGAAACTAAAATTACAACTAGCAAACTAGTGATCAATAGTTTAATGTAATCTGCTGCCATCTAACGAAAAGACCTCTAACTACTTCATGAGCTGACTGAACTATAGATCAATAGATCTCACGGGCTAGGCGCTAGAGGGCGCTTATAATTTCCTCACCAGCTGGAGTTAAAAGGCAGCTTTTTATTCTACATCTCTTGGTACCTAGAGGGCACATACTATGGAAAACCTAGACGAATTGTCGAAGAATATAACTTTAAGAAAACCACAAGCTAAGAGTATCAAATAGGTACAATAATATTATACAAGACATAAATCTGGAAGGGGCTTATAGTCTATCTGAGGAAACAGCATTGGCTGAACCTCAAACATCTACCACAGAAGATACATTTAGTCAGTTACAAGAGCTGAAACGACAAATTTCCGAATTAAAAAAAGAATGTTCTGAAGCCCAGACAGAAATGTATAGCCTACGTAAACAGCTTCAGAAAAAAAAATAAACAACTCGAGCTATACGACTCTGACGACACTTTAACAAATAGTCCCTCTACACCATCATACAAAAATCGCAATTTACGATCTCTGTCTCCTAATGCCTTTCATAGGCATTAGGAGTAATTTAAAACTTAAAAATAATATAGAGAAAGAACGTACCAATAGAAATAGAAGTTACCAGCAGTTCGACAAGGAGGTCATTTCATCATCTTGCAATAAAAGCACACAGCAAAGCAAACAGAAAAACTGCGTACATATAATAGGAGACAACCAAGCACGTGGATTGGCGTCACAATTGTTTATCCAACAAGAGCGACATAAGTCTAACTCGAAGAAAACCTACGACGTTCTAAGCACAATTAAGCCATGGGCACAGAGTGATGAATTGCTTAAATCCTGTGAAAATCTTAAATCGGCTAGCCAGGATGATAAAGTCATCCTCATATTCGGGTCACAAGACAAAAACCCTATAAAATTTCTCACAAATTTAAGCAAATCGCTCTATCTGTTTCGACACCATAAAGTTTTTGTTATTAATACACAATATAATAGATATTCATGAAAGTAAAACTTTGGCACTATTTAAAAAGAGAGTCAGGTTACATTATCTGCGACAGAACACGCAAAATATACTATAAATTATAATACTACTGTTATTCCATGTTAAGTTCATCTATAAGTTATTTTTATTGTAAGTATATTATAAATATTTATTATATTCAATATATAGGTATTATATATATTTATATGTATGTATATATATGTGTGTATCATATTATTATATATTGTATATGTATATACTTTACTTACTACTTATTATACTTTACTATATTACTACATAGCTGTAGGTACTAAGTTTATCTTTAATATTAATTAACGCGTGCACACTAATTTTTGCATGTTTTATAATCACGAATTCCTATTTTCACTCAGGTCTTCTGGAAGATATTCCATTTTTGGAATAAGATGTACCTTTGTACAATACATAATATTTTTTAGTTTTAAGCTTGTTTGTTAACTTCATTTTGTGTGTACATAAATAAAAAAAAAAAAAAAAGATATTTAAATGAAAACATGTTAAACGAAAATATAAAACTACTTACAAAAAATTACGAGAATTGCAAATTTATAGACATAGGTAACAATATTATCAATGGAAACTCTCATAATATTAATCATTACGCCTTTACACGATTGTTAAGTTTTAAAATTTTGGTAGAACTAGAATTCTTATCAACGATTAAACAAAAATATGTAGTAATGTCTCCCATCTACTGTATAAAACAAAAAGATGGCCAAGGGTCAGGCAATGGAAATAGAAATAATACGCTGAATAGCTCACAAAAGGGAACTATCCCATTCTACTTTAAACCAATTCCAAATCGCCAACATGGCGCTAAAGACATTAGGAAAAGTGACAACAGAATCTACCAAACTCTACAGAAATTGACTCACATATTACTCTACCTAAAAAGTTATTTCGTTCCAAAACACAATAAATATAATTTAAGAATATTACACCAAAATATAGCGGGTGCAATAAACAAAACTGAAGAAATTGACTTCACCTTGCTAGATTTATCAAAACAGTGTAAAAAAAATTGATATCTTATGTTTGACTGAAACCTTCATAAAAAAGGGGAGTGAAAACCTATTGAAGCTAAATGGCAAATTAGTCACATCATTTTCGCGTAATACCAAAAGAGGAGGATCCTGCATTATTTTAAAGAACGACATTATGAATTTCAAAGTTTTAACTTGTATTAATAAATATTCCTGTGATTTTGAATTTGAATGCTGCGAAATCGAACTATTAGAACCCAAGATAACTGTAATTTGTATTTATAGAACTCCAGATAGTAACCCCCATATTTTCATATCGAACTTAGAACAACTTCTCACAGAAGCTACAGACTGTCCCATTGCGCCCAGTACGCCTTAGTGACAGCGCCAGTGGGTGCAACCTCACTCCAGATTGGTTTTACGTCACCGCGTTTCTTCCATGTGATGATGTGCCGAAGGTCGTCATCTCTTTCTTGAGCCTCCCTCATAGCATCATTCTCGAAGAGACCCAAGGGACTTGTTCGCGTTAACCTTAATGTTATTTCATTAGATTCCTGCTTAACACAATGTTTGCAGTCTTCTGAACACGGCCTTCGTGAAAGTGCGTCGGCATTCCCATGCGCCTTTCCGCTGCGGTGTTCCGTCTTGAAGTCATACTCCTGGAGTTGTTCAATCCATCGAGCTACTTGGCCTTCTGGGTTCTTGAATTGCAGTAGCCACTTCAAGGCTGCGTGATCAGTTCGCAGTAAAAACTGTCTGCCGATGAGATAATATTTGCTGAAATGTTGTAGCGTCTTTACAACAGCCAAAAGTTCTCTTCTTGTCACACAGTAGTTTCTCTCTGGCTTAGATAAAGATTTGCTGAAATATGCAATTACAACTTCTCTTTCACCCTGTTTTTGAGATAACACCCCTCCAATGGCCGTGTTGCTTGCGTCCGTGTCGACTATAAACTGACCTTCAGGTTGTGGATACCCCAGGATTGGTGTTTCGCACAGATGTTTCTTCAGTTTCTGAAAAGAATCTTCAGAAGTCTCGTCCCAAATAAACTGTCGTTTATCTTCTGTCAGCCGATGTAATGGCTTGGCTATCTCTGAGAATCCCTTAACAAAATGCCCGCACTTCGGTTTTGTTCTTAGGGGTTGGCCAATTTTGAACTGCTTCCAGTTTCTCCGGGTCCGCCTGGATTCCATCACTGGAGGTAACATGGCCGAGATAATTGACCTTACTCCTGAATAACCGACATTTTTTCGGATTCAACTTTAACTTGGCCCCCTCTATTTTGGCGAAAACTCGTTCTAAGTTTCGCAAATGGTCCTCAAAGTCGCGGCCAACAATGATGACGTCGTCCAAGTAGACTAAGCAAGCCTCTCCAACTAAGCCTGCCAGTACACACTCCATGAGGCAGGTGCGTTGCACAATCCAAAGGGCATGACGTTAAACTGCCATAAACCTTTACCGGTGGAGAAAGCTGTCTTCTCCTTGTCTTTTGGATGAATTTCCACCTGCCAGTATCCAGATTTCAGGTCCAGGGTCGAGAACCATTTCATGCCACTCCAGGTATCCAGAGTGTCGTCGATTCGAGGTAATGGATAGCTGTCCTTCTTAGTGACATCATTGAGACGCCTGTAGTCCACAGAAAATCTTGTGCTGCCATCTTTCTTCTTCACTTACACAACAGGTGAGCACCACGGACTTGCAGACGGTTCAATAATCTTATGCCTTCTCATGTCCTCCAAAAGGCCTTCAACTTCTTTTTCCTTTGCAATGGGTATCCGTCTTGTTCGTTGACGAATTGGGTTCTCGCTTCCGGTATCTATCCTGTGCTGAGCCATCGACGTTCTTCCAAGGTCGCCTTCCTGACTGGAGAAGATATTGGCGTGGCGTTGTAAAAACTTCTTAGCTTTCATGTTCTGCGAATAAGTCAGATTACTCTTGCAGTCATCGAGTAGCTCAGTCACTTTTTGCTGAGTCTGAGCCTGTGATCGAACTACACTTTCTCATCCAGACAACTTCCTCGCACTTTCCAATGACGTCACCTTTGTTCAAGCAGATCTCGCGATCACCAAGATTCAAAACCCTGACCACAGCGTTACTGCTTCCACTAACAAGGGTTCTCGCCGTCATCAGTTTTTGCGCTGATGTCTTGGTAGGTGTGTCTTCGATCAACACGCATCTGTTTGACTTCGTCTTTCCAGCTGGCGGTAGTTTCACCAGTACCCGAGCTTCTGCTCGTCCAGGTATAATGACTTCCTTTATACATGCGACTTTCCCGCAGGCGCCTCCAAGGATGAAAATTTCTTCTTCATCACACTTGAAAACTCCGTCAGCGACATTAATTATGCAGTTGTGCTTCTTCATGAAATCCAAACCCAAGATGCAATCATCCATAATCTCAGCCACGATAACGTCATGAGGGTATGAGGACCCTCCTACATTAATCGTAAGTGACATTTCTCCCAGGACGGGTATTGGCTGACCGGAGGCAGTAAGAAGCCGACAGTTAATTCTCCTCTTGTGCCTCCTTGCGGCTTTTACCAAATTTGGGTTCACTATTGTTCTAGAGGCTCCTGTGTCTAGAGTAATTTTGCAATCCGTCCCGTTAATAGTCCCCTGGATCATAAGACTATTCCCGCTGCTTGCTTGGGAGACAACAGTTATTGGGGCTTCCTCCGCGTCAGCCAGTACTCGCCCCTTAGTCCTGGCTTTTATTCGTTTCCCTGATCCCAGGCAGGAGACGAAGCCCCTTGCTTCATCAGCTCCTCCATTTGTTCCTCGAGCCTTTTCATTCTTGCCATCTGAGTCTCCTTCTGCGGGCAGTTGAGCTGAAGATGGCCCCTCTCACCGCACTTGTAGCACATGGCTCCAAAACTTCTCTTCGTGGGAGCCTTGACCTCCTTAACTTCCTCAGAGACCTCGTGGATCTTATGGGTCTGTCGTATGTCACGGCGAACAACCTCGACCTCCAAAGTATGCGCCAATGCTTCCTTAAGCGAGGTGTGGTGACGAAGCCTCACTGCAGCTCTGACCTCCAGATCCCTGATTCCGTCGACAAATGCTTGCACAATATTCGTGTCGACCATCTTGGAATCGGCTCCTGGGTGTGCCTTCTTGACCAGTTTTTCAATTTCCAACGCCCATTGTTGTAGTCCCTCTCCTGAGCGTTGGACTCTGTCACGAAGTTGAGCACGGAACACGTGCTCCAGGTGTCGCTCACCGTATCTGCATTCAAGGGCCTCCATCACGTCTTTGAACTCATTTCCTGTATGTGCTTCCAGGATTGACAGAGCTTGCCCTCTGAGCGCAACAGTGCGGGCGGTCAAGCATTGTTCGTCAGTCCATCCGTTGGCAGAAGCAACAGTCTGAAATTGCTGACGATATGCGTTCCAAGAAGTAGTGCCATCGTATGGCGGCACTTTTACTCTTGGTCCTTGTACAACTACTCCGGTAGTTCCACTAGACACCGCCACTCCTGTGGTTTCCAGGCGCACTACTTTCTTCTGAAGTTCAGTGAGGCCGGTTTTCACATTTTCCACATCCAATCCTAACCCCGTAACTCGTTCGTCCATTATGTCGACATCTTTTCGAAGCTTAACCACCGTGTTATTTACATTCTTTATAGCTCCTAGTGTTTTTTCTTGGAGGTCTTTTTGTTGCTCTTGTGATTCCCGAATCGCTCTGATTTCCGCCTTCTGAAATTCCTGCAAAGCGCCGAGCTTGCAGTCTTGTGACTCTTGCAAAGCGCCGAGCTTGCGGTCTTGTGACTCTTGTAAAGCGCCGAGCTTGCGGTCTTGTGATTCCATCATTGCCTGAATTTCAGCTCTTTGCAGCTCCATTAATTCAATTAAACTTCTCAAATGAAGAGCCATTTGAGGAGCTGAAGAAGCTACGGGCGAGGCATGGTGGCTGGAAACGGCAGGCAGGACTTGAGTAGGCGGAGCCCGGTGGGCGGGGCCAGTGGGCGTGGCTTGACTGGGTGTGGCCTGGTGGGCGGAGCCAGTGGCCGTGGCTTCACCCAAAGTGGGTGGAGCCTGGTGGGCGTGGCCAGTGGGCGGAGCCTGGTGGGCGGGGCCAGTGGGTGGGGCCTGTCCCTCAGTGGGCGGAGCTTGGTCCCCAGTGGGTGTGGCCTCCGTAGCTCGTTGTGCCCTTGTCCTGACGCTCCCCTCGAAGTCCTCTCTCAGAGTCAATGGCACTGCGCACTTGTCCTCACACTCCCCTTGAAGTCCTCTCTCGGAGTCAATGGCATCTTCCAAATCCCACTTCTGACACCAGTTGTTACGTGCTAGGGTTCGAGGATTCGGAGAGAAAGACCTGGTGACTCTCTTGAAGACTTTATTCACAAACACTAGCTCACACAAATCACTAAGTCCAAACACTAAGCACTAGATCCAAATCACTGAGCACTATCACTGTCCTAGGTTCACTGGTTCACTCACTATTGATCACTTGTTTTCACTTCGAAGTCGCCTTGAAGATCGCTTGTATCGAACTGAACTGACGGGCCGTCTACCTGCGCCTATTTATATGGGCGAGTCGAATAATTCTAGAAAGTTCCTTGCCCGATTCACGTAAACAAGTAAACAAGCGTGGGAACTTTCTAGGAGGCTCGAGCATGTACCACCTAGCGCCATCTAGTTTCGAGTAGGGGATTTATGTGTAGTGTGTCCTCTAGATAAGTTTTTCTGGTTCGACGCTAGATGGCTCTGTGTATCCGTAACAATATTAACCCTAAACCAATATGCAGCCATGTATTATAATGTTATTTAGTGTCCTATAACTCAATTGACTTTGTCAACATACTCAAGAAATATTCAATAATAAAATTAGTGTCTTTGTGAATTGCTAAAGCAGAAAAATTTCTAATCTATAAGATAATATAAGAATATTATGTTAGGGACAAATAAAAAATGAAACAAATAAAAAAATCTTCTTACTTGGTTTAGCAACGCCTCCATGTTATTAGTGGGTGAAGTAGGTTTTTCTACTATAACTAAGTCAGATTCATCTCCCCCCTCCAGCTCAGCCTTTGGGATTGGAGCTCCAATAGCCCCCACAGCACCTTCGCAGAAAAACAACATATAACATACCACGGGCAATAACAAATAATGACAATAAACACCTCGATGATGCTTTTTTACTAGTAGCACCTCCATCGTTGGTATTGCAGACACGATAGGCCTCGTGGTAGGTCTCATGTAGACGTTCTTAAAGTGTTTTTTTTTTTTTTTTTTTTTAATAAATAAGGGGGCAAACGAGCAAACGGGTCACCTGATGGTAAGCAACTACCGTCGCCCATGGACACTCACAACATCAGAAGAGCTGCAGGTGCGTTGCCGGCCTTTTAAGAGGGAATACGCTCTTTTCTTGAAGGTTTGCAGGTCGTATAGGTCCGGAAATACTGCTGGTGACAGTTCGTTCCAGAGTTTTACAGTGCGCGGCAGAAAGTTACGCGAAAAACGCACTGTGGAAGACTGCCACTCATCAAGGTGATGAGGATGGTATGTTTTTCGCGTGGGACGATGGCGAAAAGTTGCCGGTGGTATGATTCCGAACAATTCCTCAGAGCACACCCCGTGATACAACCGATAGAGGATGCAGAGTGAAGCTACATTTCGGCGTAATTCCAAGGGGTCCAAGCTGTTTGAAACACTATGGTAGTCAACAATTCGAGCGGCCCTTCGTTGGATACGATCCAGAGGGAGCAGTTGGTATTAGGCGCCCCTGCCCAGAGATGAGAACAATATTCCATATGAGGCCGAACCTGCGCCTTTAACTTTGTAAACCTATTAAGAAATAAATATTTTGATTTTGATTTTTTTGAAAATAGATTTTCAATTGTTATGTGGCAGCCGGCTGCCACTTGGGGATTGATGGGGGCAAAACCTCGATCGTGGGAATCGCAGACACAATAGATTTTTAATTGTTATGCGGCAGCTGGGTGCCGCTTGGGGATTGATGGGTTAATAAAAATATTTGTTTGAAGATTTTGATTTTAAATATTCAATTACCAGATGTTCCACGCAACTTTGTTTAAATTGTGATAACCACACATTTTTGGCAACAAGAGTCAAAACATATTATTATTACATAATATTGTATATAATGAAGTCCATTCCTGTAAGACTCAAAGTACTACGATAATATAATATAGAGGTATATATATATCAAATCTAATCTTAATTGACGATTTTTTTTAACGACCTCCGTGGCGCAGTGGTAAGCGCGTTGGTAGCTCAAGCCGGAGGTCGCGGGTTCGAGTCCCGCCGACGGAACAAAAAGTTTATAAAGTTCCTGGGTCATGGATGTATATTGAATATGTGTATCATATAATAAAAATCTTAAATATATGTATAGTATAAATATAAAAGTATTATATATATTTCCGTTGTCTGGTACCCGTAACACAAGTCCATCAGGTACTTACCACGGGGCCAGACTGACGTGGTGTGAAGCGTCCATAGATATTATTAAGCGTCCATAGATATTAATCTGTTTAAGCATGGACAGGTCACAGACAAACTTTTGCACTTTTAATACTAGTATGGATATAATACCTTGTACTGGTGATAGGTTTGCGTTGTGGGCATCAAAAACTTGCAAATTACCCATGGCTTGCTCAACTGTCTCCAGTTCTAAAGAGTTGCTTTCATCCTCTTCATCAGAGGCCCTGTCAGTTGTAAAATGGGAATATGATTATTATTAATGACATTTAAAATCATTATACTCTTGATAACAACAAGTAAAACATAATAATAAAGGGAGAAAAGGATATGAACAGTCAGCTACATGAAAACTCACCTCTGATTGTTCAGACTCTGAGCATTATCAACATTCATTAAATTTCCATTATTGGAGTCGCAATTATCATTGCTATCCCAGTCATCCGAGCCCTGGCACCAGCTTAAATTACTTTCATTTGGAATAGCAACAAAAGTTTCCGTACTAATCTTCTCCTCTTGAACCTGACATCTGATGCAAGACCAACTAAAAGATCACCAATAACAACTGTTTAGTGGTAATGAAATTCTTAAATTATATGGAAGGCCTACGAATAACAAAACTACAGGAAACATAGCTCCCATACTTCAACCGTTTTAAATTTGGCTCCTTTTCGAACACTAAAATATGACAATTCAGATTCTCGCCAAGGTCGTTTCCCAGGTAACGTATCATAATATTGCGCGCTGGACGACAGCCTGCACGGTTATTGTCACTGTCACAGTAATGAAACAAAGCCGTGGACAATTATATATAATTGTCAAAAGCGGATGGCATTATGCAGTTATACACCAAACATATCTACTATCACGAAGAAAGGAGTACATAATTATTATTTTAAAATCAAACATTTTCCTCTGATCCTTAAGTCATCGATGATAATAATATATAATAATTTTGAACAAACCTTATACGACTCGGACGAATTTAAAACTATCCAGAGCACCTAGACAAGATGTTTTCAGATTACAAAAATCTATGTGCTAAATTATTACAGAATTGAAATAAAAAACTTACGGTGCAAATGCAGATTTTTGTAATCTCTTTAATTTTCGGTCATTACTCATACAAAATATATCATGACTATTAAAGTGTACATGCTACATAAACGAGTAATCTGGCTCGGCATCCAATTCGGTTCGTTTCTTACTAAACGAAGTACGAACGGCATTATAAAAATAAGATACGGCGACTTTGTAAAAATTTTGTAATTATAATAATTTTTGATTATTGCATTTTTACAATAACATGTAAACTTGATAAGACAAACACAAAGAGACCAGCTTAATTTTACGCAAATACCCTGGCATCCAACTTAAAAAAACCATCTTTTTGGGCATGTTTTTGGGTCGGAAAAAATACAAGAACTTTACGTAAGCATAATTTTAAAAAATTCACTTACTGATGAAACTTGAAAGGTTATTCCTGTATTAAAAAGTCGTATCTGTATGACTTCTACACCATTTCACAGGGCATGTAGGCATTTTAACAACGAAAATGTTGTAAAAAGCTACGTAAAAAGTAAGTAAACAAATTGTAAAATGAGTTTGACAATAATTATCATGTCAACCTGGTTGAATGTCACTCGTGTATATATACACGAAAAATGTGTACCGAACACATGCATAAAGTATACATGTATTCGGGTCACATTTTGTAGCCTTTTGGTGCACTTTTTTTGACGGAGTTACTCTTCCTGTAGTTTAAAGTTCACTGTAGAAGGCACTCACAAAAATTTAAATAAGAATAAACTCAAGTAGAACCAAACAGATGACAAACCATTCCAATGTTTGGTATCCACTGAGAGAAATTAATGTATAAAACAAAAAATATAATCAAGTATCTAGAAAATAATAATAAATAATATAATAATAACAAAAAGAAAACAATTCTCTTACCTCTCTGATTGTATCCAACAGTTAGGATTGATACAAGCAAACACATATAATGTTCGGTGGTAGATGGAGTTTTCTAATGGAGCATAGCATTGCACTAACAAGATTCGATGTAAGTTACACAGTGGACATTTGCTTGCAATGTTAATATCACTCAGAGGTGGCCAATTCTGAAAATTAATATTTTGCAACACAGAGAAACATAAAACTTGGTTAAAGAAGATCAGTAGGTAACAATAGAAAAGATTATACTTACAGGCTTGCCGCCAATTTTATTTACAGTATAATTCAACTGATTAACATTTTTTTCAACAATAACTTCGCCTTCATAACCTAAATATACAATAGGGTCTCTTTTAGCCATTTTGATAACTAAATCATAAAATAAATTATACAGAATTATGTCGTTATAGTTTGTTAACTTAATTACTAAGCATTATGATTTGTTGGACATCATGGGATCACAATATTATTAAATTTTAATTGCACAATTTTTTCAAGAGTTCCACTATTGACTTTTGACAGATATTGACATTTGACAAAATGTGACTGACTGCTGACACTTGGTTATTGATTTTTTAAAAGACTTTTTTACAGATTCACACGGTCTTTTTTAGTTCGGTGATCGGTCCGACATCTTTGTCCGACTACGACATCGTATACGGTATACCGTAATCTACCAGTTATTGGACAGCTAAGGATGTTTTTTACAGAAATAGCTGTAAAACATTAAATACTTCGCATGAAATAGAAATAGATAGGTAAATTACTAGTAGATTGGACAGTACTAGTCATTGGAAAAAGCACAAAAACACCATATTTATTAATGTTGCTTTAAGAACTGACTGTTTTTCTTTAAAAACAGGCGTCCTTTTACTTTAAAAACAGGACATTTTTAAAGCAACATAATATGGTGTTTTTGTGCTTTTTCCAATGACTGGTACTGTCCAATCTACTAGTCATTTACCTTATTATATTTGTGTTCATAAATTATCTAACGATAATATGAAAACAAAAAAACGCGATGGTTTTTCAGTTTATAGGTTAGGTTAGGTTAGGTTAGGTTAGGTTAGGTTAGGTTAGGTTAGGTTAGATTGATATTTTGGTAAAAACCATGGTATATTAACTTTATGGTAAAAACTGAATGGTCGGTAAAACACAGTCATGGGACGGAATTACAGTAGTTGGGAAATGGGACACCCAAAACAAGTAGTTAAACAGGCAAAGTTTGATTGAAATGTGGTTAAAATCGGTATGGTACTTACCATACCAGGAAACATTATAAATAATTGTTGTTTTATGATTTATTACATTACATAGGTAATATATTTTTATGATTTATTGCAGAATAAGGTATTTCAATTAAATATTTATCAAAAAATTGACTTCAAAAAATTTAAATTCTTACCAATATTACATAGAGATTATTGGAGAGGGGGGTTGCCGTTCCTTAGCGTCATATATTTTTCGAGATATTTACAATGCGCACACTTAGACGCTGCGCACACTTGACCCACATGACCATAGTACTATTGTAACATACCTAATATTATCCTACTAGTCCTACTAATATTATAAAGGCGAAAGTATGTGAGTTTGTGAGTCAATACTTCTTCACGCTTAAACGGCTGGAGCGATTTCGACATACAAGGAGGTAGGTTGAAAGGAAGTATTAACACGTCATAGGCTACATTTTTAACCGACGTTCAAAATGGAGGATATGTTATTTTCGTTTTTATTAAATTTTTATGTTCAACGATAGCTCCGCTGTTTGTGAACTGTGATTTCGACATAATTTTACAAGCCGTTAGCTGACATCCTGGATTAACACATAGTTTACATTTTTAACCGACTTCCGCAATGGAGGAGGTGTTCTGTTATTTTTTTTAAATTCTTTATGTTCAACGATTACTTCGCCGTTTGTGAATCGATATTCATTTAAATGTTCTAGTCCAGTAAAATTACGGCTCAAAATGGGTTAAATGTTTGAACGAACACAGTTTGGGGATTTTAAGGATCGATAGGGGGGTGTATTCTGAGCATAAATTCCAATTTGAGGGGTTCTACTGAGGTCAGCTCAAGGTCATTTCGATAGAAACGCGTTTAATTCGATATCTCGAGAATGATCAGTGTTAAGGTGGGTTTACACCAAAAGAACATAGAGCAAGAACAGCACAAGAACATTCTTTCGTATTCGTTTAGTGTAAACTATAATTCGTTACAACATACTTTAGATCGTTTACACCAATCGAATCAACAAGAACATCAAGAATAAGAATTTTTGCTCTATAGATGAGAATCATATAGCTCCGTTTAGACCAAACGAGCGAATGCTCATTGCTCATTCGTCAACGATAAGTAGTTAATTTATTTTTATAGTCATCAAAGGTTGGATCCCATAAACATCTTTTGTTATGGTATAATTCTATCATTTGTAAACATTTTTCATTACTCCAATCCATATTTACGAAATAACCTTTGATAAACTACCTAAAACCAGCCGCCAAAAAGTAAAAATATCAAGAACACTAGAATCCCTTTGAAGAAACCGCCTCGAAGAGCGAGCACGTCCGAACACGAAAGAACGCTCTAGGCAATTGCTCGAGCGCTCTTGCGTCGTTTACACCAAACGAACGAGATTCTTAGAGCATTCTACCTATTTACCGCCGAACACGTGGCGAACACACTAGAACAACGAAAGAATGCTCGTTGTTAGTTTACATCAAAAGAGCTTTACTAGAATGAGCATTCGCTCGTTTGGTCTAAACGGAGCTTTAGGCAAAAAATTGTAGAGTTTTTCCATCCAATTGGTTGGTTGGGGAGAAAACGACGCAAAATAGGAAAAAAAGGAAAATTTTTGCCTTGCGGGAGTAATGAGTTGAAAAATATTAATGTTGAAAAAAAAGTTTCAGATAAAAAAGTTATTAAATTTAATTTGGAAGAGAACAGGTCTCTACAATTTTTTGCCTAACACTGATCATTCTCGAGATATCGAATTAAACGCGTTTCTATCGAAATGACCTTGAGCTGACCTCAGTAGAACCCCTCAAATTGGATTTTATGCTCAGAATACAACTCCCCTATCGATCCTTAAAATCCCCAAACTGTGTTCGTTCATGTTTATTTATTTCGTAATTTGATTGGACTAACTATTCTCATCCAAATCGTTTGAAGGGGCTGCACCCCTCCCCCCCTAACTGGTAGTGTTGCTTTTTACGGAATGGTTTCGAGCCGTTAGTGCTGAGTCTAAATTCTCCTTTTTAGGAACAACCTAAATTATTTATCATAAATGTGAATTTATTCTAACTTAAACAGATTTCGAGTGTCATTTGATTAATATAGGCTTTCGCCCCGTCGTCTACTTGGGGGGGCTGCGCCTCCTTTTCGTTTCACAAACGGTAAAGTATTCATTAATCATAAAAAATTACATCTGAACATCTATACTCTATAATAAAATAAATAACATATATAATTTAATATGGTTTTATTGCTTTTCAAAATATTCGCCGCGATGATCGACACACTTTTGCATACGCTGGAACCAATTTTCATAGCACTTTTTCCATTCTGATTGAGGTATCTCCAAAACGTGCATTTTGAACGCATCAACAGCCTCTTCGCGGCTCGAAAAACGTTGACCACGTAATTTGTTCTTCGCGTATGGAAATAAAAAGAAATCGTTAGGTGCCAAATCAGGGCTGTACGGCGGATGACCAGTCAATTCGATCTTTTGACCCTCCAAAAACTGAGTTGTTTCAGCTGAGGTGTGACAGCTAGCATTGTCGTGATGTAATATGATTCTGCGTTGTCGGTTGTCCTTTCTTATTTCTTCAAAGACTTCTGGTAAACAAATGGTCGTATACCATTCAGAATTAACCGTTTTACGATTCTCTAATGGCACTGTAGCCACATGTCCATTAATTCCAAAAAAACAGGCGACCATTTGCTTCAAAGTACTTTTTGCACGAGTAACTTTTGTTGGTTTCGGCTCATCTTGGAACACCCACACCGTTGACTGTTGTTTAGTTTCGGGGTCATATGCATAGATCCAAGATTCATCACCTGTGTAGATATTATAAACGGCTTTTGACGTACCACGGTTGTATTTTTTTATCATTTTTTTGCACCAATCGACACGAGCCCGTTTTTGATCGATTGTCAAGTTGTGCGGAATCCAACGCGAACATATTTTTTTTACAGCCAAATGTTCGTGTAATATCTTATGTATGCTCGTCATACTTATGCCTAAGGACGCCTCTATCTCGCGATATGTAACATGACGATCACGCATTATTAGTTCCCGCACAGCATCTATATTTTGTGGGACAACAGCTGTTTTTGGGCGACCTTCTTTATTTTCATCCGTGAGCATAGACCGCCCACGATTAAACTCACTGTACCAGTGATAAACAGTGGTTTTTGATGGTGCTTCATCTCCAAAAGTTGCGGTGAGTTGAATAAAGCACTGTTGTTGATTTAGCCCACGCCGAAAATCGTAGTAAATCATTGCACGAAAATGTTCACGCGTTAAATCCATGGCAAATGAAGACACGCAATTTTCAAAATGACGCCACAATGGAAAAATAATTGACAGTCACATGAAACAAAATGTATTCTTCAACCAAAGAGTTCTATTTTCAAATGTTGTAATTACTTTTTAAATATTGTTCTTGTAAGTGGCCAGTTCCGGATACATAAATAGCAGCCTATGTATAAAACAAAGTCGCTTTTTTTTCCCTCATGTCCCTTTGTTCCCTTTAATCTTTAAAACTATACAACGTATTTTGATGATTCTTTCAGTGTTAAATAGCCCATTTATCGAGGAAGGCTATAGGCTATATTTTATCACGCTAAGACTAATAGGAGCGAAGAAATAGAGGAAAATGTGGAAAAACGGGGAAAATTATTTGAAAGATCTAACTTGAACGCGCTAATCTCAGGAACTACTGGTCCGATTTGAAAAATTCTTTCAGTGTTAGATAGCCCATTTATTGAGGAAGGCTATAGGGTATATTTTACGCTAAGAGTAATAGGAGAATGTGGAAAAAACGGGGGAAATTATTTGAAAGGGCTTATCTCGCGAACTACTGGAGCAATTTTTATGTTATTTGGCACAAATAAGAAGTAGACCACGTGAAGGATTATAGGCTATCGATTTTAATAATTTTTTCAGTGGCTGTATATTTTATACCCGTGCGACGCCGGGGCGGGTCGCTAGTAAAATATATATATTTGGTATCCTTCGTTTTAAAGTCGGTTAAAAACAATAGCATAAGACAACATAATCAACTTCCATCTCTAGTCATCAAAATTATTGATGTTTCCGATGATCAAACCCAATTCATTTTGTCTCTAATACCAATAACTATGTACCTTTACCTAATAAATAGCGGGTAACACCGCGGGGCACACCTAGTAACTTTATAAGTGTGAAAGTCTGTTCGTCTGTCTGTCTGTCAATTACTTCTTCACGCTCAAACCACTGAACAGATTTTGCATAAATTTGGTATGGAGTCCCGGGAAAGGAAAAATAGTACTTTTTGTCCCGGGAAAATGTACGGTATCCACTCGATAAACGGACTTTGATGCAATGGAGTTACGGCCGTCATCTATTAATAATATAGATGTGAAAGGATGTCCGTCTGTATTTCTTTATTTGTAAGTCTGTATATTACAATATTGTTCAGGTAAAACGTAACTCAAATATTTAGAGATTTCAGATTGTCCTCATCGAGCCAATCGGCATACTCAGACAATATTTAAATATGGAGCACAATAAAGAGCAGCTCATTTGCCTGTCGTTGTGGCCGCAC
Source organism: Polyommatus iphigenia (assembly GCA_963422495.1). NCBI lineage: Eukaryota > Metazoa > Arthropoda > Insecta > Lepidoptera > Lycaenidae > Polyommatus > Polyommatus iphigenia. The sequence continues at coordinate 10,376,314 of OY730179.1, read as the reverse complement.
TCTACTTTCAGGAGGGAGTTGTGTGCTAAGAATATTATCTTTATGATTTATCTATGTTTTTTTTCTTTGTATTTCCACAGAGAACGCTTATACACTTTAAATATTATCACCTTGAACATCTTTATTTCGATTAAATAAGGTTTTCATATTTTTTACTTACATGATTTAAAAATTGCGTACCTACAGTGTTGGTACAGTGTCTACTCCTTTTTGACAAGCTATAAAAATATGTGGTGTTACATAATATTAAATTTGGTTTTGCTACTGAGATCTATCCTCATTCCTCGTACGACTATGAATACTTAATTATTATGGTAGGTAACTAGGTAGTAGACATATTTCCCTCTAAGCGCTTTTACGTGGACGAACGGCACTTGTCAACGGCACGCGTCGACGGCAGCGATGGTAATCAACGGCACGCGTCAAATCGGCTGCCGCCGCTAAGTGTAATGGAGGCACTTCACATGGCTATTTGTATTTGCTATTGGCTATTTGTTGCATTTGGCAAAATTATTGACGTATACACAAACAAGCAAATAAAGGCAAATACGGCCTACACATGGACATCATCATCATCATCATTTAGTGCCCTCTTCATAATGAAGTTCGGCGGTCAACTGGTTGAATTTCTTCCGGTCCTGGTCTAATTTCTTTAATTGTGGGTAGCTACATCTGGTCCATTCCTTTATGTCATCTATCAATTTTCTTCTTGGTCTACCAAGATCTTTATGCAATAAATCATTTTATTCTATTCTATTCTACCAGGTGGTCTCTTTCCCGGAAACATGGGCGTAGCGAGGTACGGGCAGGGGGGGGCAGCTGCCCCCCCCTAGAAGAGCGATCGGTCGCTAAAAAGCTCAAGAGTTAAGTGGTGAGAGGGGAGGCATTCAATCCCAGTTCGCTCATTCATATTTTGTTCTATTTGTGGTTCTATTGTGAGATATCTCATATGTTAAAAATTACGAATTCGAAGTTTATAGTCCGCGCGGAACTAGTTGGCCGCGCCTTTGGTAGGGACGGGGGTGAGGGAGCGGGTTGCTTGCTGCTCGCAACGCACATGAGATTAGACAGTGACGACCAATCTCGCGATATCGTGAACAATAATATAATTTAATTATTGAAAAGAATAAATTAAAGACAATTGATCAGTTTTATATTCTAAATTATTGACATCGGCTTTCCGTTTTTTAAAAACCTATGCACTTTAAATATTATTTCCTTGGATTGTCTTTTTTATCGGCGGACTTATCTTGCAATTGCAATCTCTTGTGCGTTTTGTCTAAGCTAGCCAGAACTGTCAAAATCAAGCGCCCCCCCCTCTCCGTCCCACCGCTCACATACGTTACCTAAGGCGCGGCCAACTAGTTCCGGATTTAACGGATAGGATTTTGTCAATCTACCCCCCAAGACCTATGGCCCTTCTCTATATCGAATCCTGGCTACGCCCATGCCCGGAAATCTACCCTCTATGATCAAACCGTATAAATTCATATAACATATTGGGATCCTCTTTGTAGGTGACCGAAAAAAGCGACCTTTCTTTGGATTAAGATATTAGCTGGCGTTCACAATCCGCTCTTTTTAAAACTTGTTTATTCGATACGTTTTAACGTGGATGAAATATTTCTGCATAACACTGTAAGCCACCCGGCTTACAGTGTTTTGTAAAAATATTAAATATTGCAGCATTTTGTACCCGTATGGCCGTAGTAGGATAACAATCACCCAAGTTTGAGCTTATTTTTATTTTTGCAAAACGCTGCAAGCTGAGTTTTCCCCTTAATATTTTATACTGGCCAGCCCCGGATCTTCAATTTTTTTTAGGCGGGACAGAAACTGAAAAATGTCGCCCGCCTTTTTTTGCCGTTGCGCGTTGGGAAATGCTTGATGCATTCCCGGCAGCCTGGGTATGTGGGACTCCTCGGGTGCTGCCGCGGTAACGCGGTTACCCACTAAAACCCAACGGTCAAGTTATCGGTCAAGTTGATATGGCCATGAAATTGCTGTACTTATTTGTGCTATTACTTATTCCGTGGTCAAAGTTAAATAAATGATGAGTTGTCCATTGGTCCGTGAAGTGTGAATTTTGCCGCCCCCTGAATTTGCCGCCCGGGGCATGGGCCCCGGCTTGCCCCCCCTAGATCCGGGGCTGATACTGGCACATGTTTTTATAGTATTTTAAAATAAATAAAAAAATACGATAAAATAATGGTCTAATGAAAATTTGTAAATATTATATATAGAAACCATGTACCTATCTACACTGGATAAAATTTGGTAACGTGCTTAAGTTAAAAAAAATTAAACTCAGTTTTTGAAAGCCAACGGCGTTTTGTCGCAGGGTAGCGTCAACGGGTGCCGTCGACAAGTGCCGTTCGTCTGAAAAGCGGTATGAGCGAGAGCGTTCCCGGTGGGAGTTTGCCCTTGACGACATAAGACGACGTAAGAAATGAAATACCTACATTTCTTTGTGATGATCTACCTATACGAAATTGTAAAACGATCTTCGAACCTAGAAATGTATTTAATAGTACTGACTTAGAGTTCAGTCGCAATTCAGTTGCAATTCAGTCGCAGGTCGCAGTGAACAGTCCCATTTCAGTCGCGATTTGGTCGTAGTTAAGTCGCAATTAAGTCACAATTCAGATACAAGTCAGTTGCAATTTAGTTGCAATTCTTTCGCATAAATTGTCTGTAAACAAAGGTGAAATAAAAGGATAGTTCTGACAGAATAAGAGCAGGCGATACTCAATCTTAATTTAAGTTTTTCTTTGCATAATCAACATTCGATCGCAAAGATTTAGGAGTCTAGAATATAAATTTTTAGGTCAGTAAAGTAAGTTTTAGAGTATGATTTCGCGTATAAGGCGCTCGTTGCCCAAGGATATACACATTCGAGGCTCGAGCGTGGGGGATTGCAGGCGAACTTAAGGGGTTTTTACGAAACAGTTATCAACAAAGCTTTTAGTGGTCAACCGTGTACAATGTCGGAACCGTGGAAACTGATCGTGAATTTGATTGTTGTACGTATAGATTGTGAGAAATAAATATGTGTAATTTGTATTCGAATTAACTGTGAATTATGTTATTTAGGTGTTCACGATAGTCGAAATAGGAGGAGTAACAGTTAATCCTCTGTGTCCTACGAACAAAATCGCGCCACATAGAAGGAATGTCAGAGGGCAGAGGAACGCTCGGACTATAGGTGCGTTCTATAATCTGCTAGTTCCGGACAGTTCTAGCGGGTATCCCAGCCAGCTTCAGGAGGAGCCGGAAAATGAATCCACGGATTGTGGTGTCATAGAAGACTACGATGAAAATGATCTTAGTTCGTGTAAGTAGTGTCTCGTTATTTTGCTTACTGTGCTTTTAACCTTTCAATATTACAAACCGTAATGTATTTAAAATAACAGTGCCGGATTTATATTTCTTATTAATTATTATATACTAGCGACCCGCCCCGGCGTCGCACGGGTATAAAATATATAGCCACTGAAAAAATGATTAAAATCGATAGCCTTAGATGATCCTTCACGTGGTCTACTTCTTATCTATGCCAAATAACATAAAAATTGCTCCAGTAGTTCGCGAGATAAGCCCTTTCAAATAATTTCCCCCGTTTTTTCCACATTCTCCTATTAGTATTAGCGTGATAAATCTAACACTGACATAATTTTTCAAATCTGACCAGTAGTTCCTGAGATTAGCGCGTTCAAGTTACCCCTTTCAAATAATTTTCCCCGTTTTTTCCAAATTTTCCTCTATTTCTTCGCTCCTATTAGTCTTAGCGTGATAAAATGTAGCCTATAGCCTTCCTCGATAAATGGGCTATCTAACACTGAAAGAATGTATGTATGTGAATGACAGGAGGGAAAAAAGCGACTTTGTTTTAAGGGCATTTTCCAAAAAAAGTGTACCCCTGGTTTTTAGGCTGTCGCACGTCTTTGAACTTTAATTACAACAATATGGATAAACTATATAGGTTAATTTTTTTAAAAAATGAATAAGAATATAATAAACATTTACACAAATACTCGATATTAGTGCTGAGTTCTCTCAATAATTAATTATTAATATTTTAATTTCACGGGAGAGCTGTTTTTGGCCTGTCCCACAGCATGTTGCTTCAATAAAAATGGAAATCACTAAAAATATTCTGTAGAAGCACGCGTTAAAGTTGAAATATTCGAAATTCAAGACCCGCCTGACACGTAAGTTTGGTGACGGTTTTTTTCTATCTAAAATTATACCAAAATACTTAAACACATAAAACCGAAAAATACAAGCCGCTATTTAAAATTTGCCACTTGGCCTGATACGCTCTGAGGAGAGGGTGTTTTTGTGGTGACGAGGAACGGTTCGTTTTTTTTTGTCAGTAAAGAGATGCTTTTACGTAATAAATAACATATCTTATGTCTTGCAACCGTTTTCTAATTAATCAAATGTTATTCAGCACAGTGTTTACACTTAATTACTTTTGACTAGTTAACTAAATGTATCCAGTATACTGTTTTAACAAAACATTGGCCGAAAAAGTGACGTCAGTTTGATGACATTTTGTCTCGTCACATATAGGCGTGACTATGAAAGTCACCAAACTGAGGCATAAAGCTAGGGCTACACGCATACATTAAATTAATAGTATAGAAATGTAAATAAAAATTTATTTATATATACTTAATATATTATTAATAAACATAATATAATTAAAATAAATATTAAATATATAATACCTATACCTATGTAGCCTATACCTATATATATGTATACCTATAGTTCATTGTTCATTAGTAAGTACGTTTTATATTAATTTCAGATTTATTTTTAAAACAAAATATGGATTACACTATGCCACTAAGTGGCGCCGAAAGAAATCGAAGATATTTAAAGGAGAAGTTGAAAAAATCGGCCAAGTGCGAGTCGGACTCGAGCACTAAGGGTTCCGTACCATTATAAAGCAAAATTAGCCCAAAAATTGTGTTTTTTGTATGGGAGCCCCCCTTAATTTTTATTTTATTTAAATATTATTATTAAATATTAAAGTGCACATAAAACTAAGGACCTTGAGTAAAATTCAAGTACCTACCTGTTGCCATTATTGATATAGAGCCAAAAAGGCCAAAAAAATCACGTTTGTTGTATGGGAGCCCCCCTTAAATAATAATTTTATTTTGTTTTTAGTATTTGTTGTTATAGCGGCAACAGATATACACAATCTGTGAAAATTTCAACTTTCTAGCTATTACCGTTCTTGAGTTACAGCCTGGAGACAGACAGACAGACGGACAGACAGACGGACAGACAGACGGACAGACAGACGGACAGACAGACGGACAGACAGACGGACAGACAGACGGACAGACAGACGGACAGACAGACGGACAGACATCGAAGTCTCAGTAATAGGGTCCCGTTTTTACCCTTTGGGTACGGAACCCTAAAAAGAACCATCAGAAGAATTTGAAAGACAAAGACGGAAAAATATAGAAATCGTCTTTTGTCGCCATAATAGCTTAAAATAGTAAAATTAATTTTATAAAAGATATTATAAATATACAGGTATCTGAGACTGATTAGATAAAAAGCATAAAAATTGAGCAAAAAGGGTAAAAATAACCGAAAATATATTATAAACGCCTACTAGTTCATATAGGTACTTAAAGTATTTTTAGTTTTGCGTGTTTTTTAAAAAACATTTTATAGACATTATAAACGTTCATCAAGAAATAAATAAATAAATATGTTAAATTACTTCGACTTTTATTACTATGTGTAACCTCAGCTTTACTTTGTGAACCTTGATTGTCGCACTTAGCGAAGAGCATAAAAACATAATTATAGACATATTTCTTAAAGTATTTTGTTAAAGAAATTAGTTAAACCTTGACCATATATATATATATATTGAATGAACTACAAATATACGGGCTGTTTTTAGAGATAATAGAAAAATAAAGTTTGTTTTGGCACGACTTGTTCCAATTATAAACATTACTCTTAGTATTTTCTAATAGTTTCTTTTGTCTGTCAACGATTAAAAGATAACAACCGGTAAACAAACAAAATTTGAAACCATTAAAGCATTTTTAAAAAGTCTCCAAACTGATCATTAAATCACTACCTCAGTCACTATTTTAACATTTTTTGATAAAAAGCAATAATCTTTTACTGTTCTTTGTATATTTTCTTATTCTTAAGACTATAAAGAATTTATAGAAACCATAAAATTAATTAAAAACTACACTTCAAAAAAAATCTCGGTTTTTGAACAGGGTACACTTTTTTTGGAAAATGCCCTTATAATATGTATATTTTATAGATATAGATAGAAGTGTAGGCCGCTTTATTTCCGCCGTCCCATGTACGAAATCTGCCGCCTCCCTATGACGCTGCCATACGCTGCCGCCCCTAGGCCGCGGGCTATTTATAAATCCAGGGACTTATTGTTAAACAATTATTATTCTTGTGAAAATTAATTAAAATAAAAGAAAACCACTTGCGGTGAATAAAAATTATTTTGTCTTGGGATTAAAGAGATTCTAAGAATTCATTGTTTTGTCTGCAAGAAGACGTAAAGCTCGCAAAAAAGATTAAGAAACAAAGTTGTGGGAGGTTGTTGAATGTAGATGTTAATTTTTAACCAACTTCCAAAAAGGGGCTGTGGATTTTTTCTTTTCTAGATTTTAGTTTTATGTTAAGTAATTGACATAATATTATATTGGTAGATACCGACTAAAATATTGTAAATAATTTCATTTGTCGACGAACTATATCGGATTCAGAGTTCTGTTTTTGACTTTAAAGTTTAAATTTATCATTTTTTATACAAGGTGTAAAAAACAAAGTGACAATACATTAGGGTATGTATGTGTCTCTTATATAAAGTTGAACACTGTGAAAGTAGCAGCGCTAAAATAGCATTTTTTTGTGAATTTTTAGTGATTTGTGCGGGCAAGCGCCCCAGCGTAATAAATTTTCTCATATAAAAGTAAAATATAAAGTTACTGTTTAAACGCTACATTTTTAAAGTGAACTCTATACAGGCGACCCATACATAGGTACCCTAAAGTATTATCACTTACTTTTGTTACACCCTGTATAAGCCTGTATGAGGAACTTTCATAAAGCATGATTTTTTATTGTAACTGCTATTTTTTACTGCTATTGATTACTATCGCATTCATGTAAATCGGTAATAAAACCTAATAATCAATTTATTTTTAGTAAACACACCGAGCAGACGAAATGATCGGCCCCGCTTCTTTACGAACTTCTTCCAACAGTATCTCAGGCCAACAACTCAGAGGATTACCACAGCAACGAATCAAAGACCAGTTCAACGACCTACGAGACCACCGAGTGGAGGATACTTCGGCTCGAACGCTTTTAGACCACAGCCGGAACACCAACCCTCCGGTAAGCTTTAATACCTACTTACTAGACTACTCGACTACTAGACTACTCGACTAGACTAATAACTATAATAACTAATAAGTAATGATAACAAATTAAAGCTGGATTTATATGCTGCGGCGTCGCTGCGGCGCGGCGTAGGAGAACGCGCGGTTTGGCCGCTAGCCCGCTACATCGCGAGATCACTACTCACAAAAATTGTATGTAACGATTAATTTGACGACCTCTGTGGCTGAATGGGTAGAGTGTGTGGCAGCTCAAACCGGGGGTCGCGGGTTCGAATCCCGCCGACGGAACATAAAGTTTTTCAACGTTCCTGGGTCATGGATGTTTATTAATTATGTGTATCATATAATAAAAATCTTAAATATATAATATATAGTATAAAAGTATTATATTTCCGTTGTCTGGTACCGTAACACAAGTCCTTCAGGTACTTACCACCGGGCCAGACTGACGTGGTGTGAAGCGTCCATAGATATTATTATTATTATTAAAGTGCTGTCATTTACATACAATTGCTCGTGATCTTGCGGTGTAGCCGCCCAATCGCGCGGTAGGGCGGAGGCATTGAAACCGAGACTTTATTTTGAGGTAGAGACTCGATAACTTTATTATGCGACCAACCGGATTACTTAAACCTATGTTTTTGTTAGTCTAATTATCCACAATATTCAAAATAAATAACAGTTAATTCATATCACGAAAATTTAGCAGAATAATTAGTAGCTGCTAGTAGCTAACTTCAGCAATAAGCTATGTAGAGTAAGAAAGATTGACGTATTTAGAAAAGTATTAAAGTAATCACATTCGTATAATATTACCTAATTGAGGTTAATAATCTGTTTGATATTTGGGTATCCCGTATCGATTACTAATATTAATACATATAAGGCACCTAATCGCCATCTACATTAGATGAGTCACAAGCGAGGGGAAATTTGACGATCGGGAAAAACCGCATATCGCAACTTGTGATTTAATGCAGGACTGAGGTCAAAACTTTTCAAGGACCTCGCATCTTTTACTTTCATTTATATTGGTATCTTACATTGATAGTTGATACTATAACTTATCAGTGACGGATTAAGACTACTTGATGCCCTAAACAATCCATGCCTGTGGGCCCCTATATCCGTATGTAAACTATCGGTCTTTGAACCTTTACTCTTCTGGTGCCAAATCAGACATGATGCCCTAGGCAATTGCTTAGTTTAAATAAAGGGTTATTTCGTAACAGAACTTATGTCTATTCTATTAATAAATAACGAAGTGTACTCACAGGTGGAGTTAGAGTTACAGATTTTATGTTTTCCACCACACATCATATCTGATTGATGATGAGTGGCAATGAAGACATAATATTTAAATCAGAATGGTTTTTCTAAATTACACTACCTATTATCCAAATTCCAATACTATTGGGTGGCCAACCCAAAGGGTGGAATTAATGGATTGAAAAAATGGAATTAATGTTTGTACTAATTTCAAAAAAATTATTACTTGTTGAAATACGCAATTATTTTCATTTAAATGTTTTATTAGAATATAAATTAATAATTGGAATGGGTTTTACTTCATAAGATTTAGTGCTAGTCTTATGAACTATTTAAATAATACATTGAATTAATCGAATTCTAAATTGAGAGTCGAATAGAGCACTTAATATGTCTAGAGGTCTGTAGTGTTACAACATAATGGGCGTGATTTTGAAAGCTAGAGTCCGCGTTTAATGTAACTTTACCTCGGAATTTCTATGGAAGTGATCCTTATTTTGTTGTTATAAAGGTTACGTTAAAGGTAAAATAACATTAAATTAATTATACCAAAGCGCTACAATTTATAATTCAAAGGATGTCAGTTAGCGCTAAAGTTTGCGCGCCCTATATTTTCATTTCCTTTACGATTTATACTTAATATATTGTAATTTATTCATATATACATTTATGGTCTTTTGGTACCTTAAGCTATAAAGATAATATAATTAATAATCTAAAATATCATTGATTTTAAATAATTAAGTAATTGATTTATAGACGCTTGAATATAAGCTCTATGTATAAACGTATATTGAAATCATTAATGACCACTGATACTGAGGATGATACTTACTTAATCTATCGCAAATCTGAAACTGACTTTTAATTTCTTCATAAGATAGGCGGAAAAAACACTATACTGTACTCTGCGAAACATGGCGGTAGCGGTATAGTTTTTGACAGGGTGTCAATGACCGCTACCGCCATGTTTCGCCGAGTACGGTATAAAAACAATGATATATATACTAAAACTAGATGTTGTTCGCAACTTCAATGTGCCGATATATTCGTTTCTCGCGAACATTTTCCCGGTATAACAACTATGCGTACCTACTTTTTCCGGACTCAATAGTATTTATAATGACTTCTATTTCTTTAGATCAACTCAAGCCAGTCCACGAAGGTTTCGGGGAGGCGGCCATCACGTATCGTCCTACAAACGTGGTGGGAGCGCTCAGTGGGAACGTGATAGGCGCTGTCCAGGTCAAGCCCACCAGGCGGAACCCAGACCTGGTGGCGCAGAAGCAGCACCCATACCCTAACTACGTGTACCCTCCCCAGCACCGGGACAGACCGAGAGTGTACGGCAGAGATGGTATCATTAATTCCTTTATAGATTTAATATTGTAATTTGTGACGATAGATTTAATAATGTAATTTTAAGTTTTGAAAGAGACGAGGTTTCTTTTCACTGAACGTACCTGTTTAACTTTAAAACGTAAAATGCAATATGATAAAGGGTTAGGGTTTACATCAAAATGAGACACGACGATGTGATGCTCACGTTTCGTCACTTTTCCTTTCATGTAAATTGATTCGAATAACCCTCTAAGTGCCTTATGGTTAGTCGAAAAATGGTACCAAAGTTGTTTGGTATTGTATCTCTAAATAAATATCTGCTAGTACCATCAAATAAATTGATTCACAGGCAGGTGGCAGACCTACGTTATTTGGTTGGGTTATGTCAATTCAATTTTAGTCGTGATCGGTCGGCTGGGTTTGACATAAAGCGACCAATTTAAGTAGGTCCACCCTTTGCCTATTAATGAATTTTCCAGATATTCATTATTCATTTTTCCAGATACATACTGTGAATGTCAAAGAATATCTAGGTACCTAAAACTAGTGTTTCCTGAATGTCGTAAGCTTTGAACCCGATCGTGTCTGACTACTGTCGTAGCCTTGGTGCAAAGCTTAGGTCTCGTTTAAAAGCTTTCAGGCAGGGCGCACACATATTTGAATAGACACATTTTTTTATATAGTAAGTAATATGCATTATTTGATAAAACCAAGAGACTCTACATTATGTTGCTTGTATGCAATAAGTACTTACTAGTATTTGTCATATTAAAATACTTGCTGCTCAAAAACGTATGTTCAATAACTTTGATTTAATGTTGATAGCAAAAAGATGACCCTATTTTATACGTATGTCTGTTAAGAGTTAAAGTAGACAATGCTTTTATTATTATTTTTTTAGTTTTTACTTCTATATCTACTAAATGTCTAAGGTAATATAAAGCAAATATACAGACAAAAAACATATCTCATGCAATTAAAACTACTAAATATATAGATTGAAAGTGTGCGCCTCTAACATATTATACAAGTGCACAATACTCAACGACAGTCATTGCCAAGAATAATATTATGAAGGTAATCTATACTGTACTACCAGAGAAATTGGTTCATTTTTGTGATGGCGGTTATATTTTCTCGACTAACTTTGACTTTTCCTGACTTTGTCTATAATCTATATGGACTAATGACGTATATATGTCATGTGAACCAATTTTCTCTAGTGGTACACCGTATTATTAACACTTTGTAATAGATTTGTTGTTCATGTTAATAATATATAGTTATGTTATATGTAGCAATATAAATTATATTGTTATTATTTATTAAAACACTGATCATATTAAGTGCGTTTTACTTATCTATTTAATCCTGGTAACTGTTGACTTTAAAACAACTAGGACATAGGTACGGTATATTGTTTTTCTTAAGGTCAAGAAGTAGAGTTTTTCCCCAAACACATAATTAATTATATTTTGTAATCGTCCCCAAAGGTTGCAATCGTTCCAACTCAAAATTCAAGTACCGACTTTAATTTGCTTGAAAACTTGAAAATGCTCTACAATTAGGGATTGCAATCCCGCACCATATTCAGTCCCGCAGGATTGATTTGCGGGATTGGCCAATCCCGCGGGATCCCGCGGGATCCCGCATGTTTGAAATTATGTTATAAAATTGAATAAATTGAAACTACAGGTTTATGTTTTATTAAAAATCAACTTTATTAATAGAAAATGTCTCATATTATGCCACAAAAATATTTGTTTTGTAACAAAATAACAATGAAATTATGTATCACTCTAGTGTTATTAGACCTTAAAATTAAAATGCTCTTAATGCCTCAGTAATCTTGAAGTCAGGGACCTCTCAATATTATGGATCCTCCGCATTTATTGCGACGACCACCCTTGCATTTATGCGTGCCTGTAATATAGGTACCATAGTGGTGACCCCGAGACGGACTGACTCTTTGAACACTGAAAACTGCAAGCTGCTTCAGATTTAGTGCAGCAGCAGATCCCATCCGCAGAGATCATACTACTTGACGATTTTAACGCCCACCGCGCCGACTGGCTCCATTCCAGTCAAACTGATCATGCGGGAAGATCTGTATGCGACTTTGCCCTTGCGAACAACTAACACAACTGGTTGCTACGCCTTCACGAATCCCAGATGTAGACGGTCAGAATCCTTCCCTGTTGGACCTTCTGTTGACTTCAAATCCTGATGGCTACCAAGCATCCATGACCGCACCACTTGGATCATCGGATCATTGCCTTATTAAATACCATTAGTGCTGTTAATACCATCGTGTGTGGCACTACAAGTTAGCGGACTGGAATGGGATGCGGTCGTTTTTTGCATCCTACCTATTCTTGGGGGCACTTGTGCTTCTTCCCGGATGATCCCGACAACACTGCCAACTCCGTTGCCAATGTGGTGATGCAAGGGATGAAGCTTTTCATTCCATCCTCTGTAGTACCAACTTGCGGCAGATTTCGTCCCTGGTTTGGTTCATCCTCTAAAAAAGCTTCTCGCCGGAATCAGAAGGCTTACCAATCATGAGCCAATGCAGTATCTGCTCGGGATTTAAATACCAGCACATATAAAAATATGAAGTGCTCAAGAAAGAGATCACTAGGGCTAAGAAACAGCAGCAGGTGAGAGAATTGAGCGCCTCCTTTCGAGAACCAGGTGCATTCTGGTCTCTGGCCAAAGCCATTGAAGGGAATTTCTCCAAGCCAACCCTACCATCCCTACACGACAAAAATGGATCGTTGGCCCATGACGCAAAAGACAAAGCCGATCTTTTCTTTGCGTCAAACTTGACCCGAGATGACGGGGGACAGTAACCGCCGACCATACGCGCTCCCTCGTATCGCTCATCGAAGCGATACGAGGGAGCGCTGATAAAAGCGAAGAGCGAATCCCTCCTATTGTGTTAAAAAGTGTGCTCCAGAGTTGGTTCTGATCTTAACGCTTCTTTTTCGGCTCTCCTGTTCTTCTGGCATTATACCGGCTTCCTGGAAGACAGCCTTGGTGTACCCGATCCCCAAAAAAGGTGACCGCTCAAATCCTTCCAATTATAGACCAATCGCTAAAACCAATTTATAGTAATATTATAATGCACCTTCGATACTCGGACGGCCAGGGATTACTAAGTGACAAACAGTACGGGTTCCGTAAGAGTCGCTCGGCTGGTGATCTCTTGGCGTACCTAACTCATCGTTGGGCTCAGGCGATCGTGTCGAAGGGAGAGGCATTGGCTGTTAGTTTGGACATTGTGAAGGCCTTTGATAGGGTTTGGCACAAAGCACTGCTATCAAAGCTTCCATCATATGGGCTCTCCGAGAAATTATGCAAATGGGTCATGCGGGATCCGCGGATCCGCGTTTTGTAGGTGCGGGATCCAGCAGACTAATAATTGGCGCGGGATCCCGCTTTGCGGGATTGCAATCCCTATCTACAATACCGATTGTAGAGCTTTCTACAGATTTTTTATTTTATTTTGAGACTTTACAGAATTACTTTGCAACTATTTATATGGTAGCAACTTTCCCACATGAAAAAGTCAGTTTTCTAGTAGGATACTTGCTGCCATAAAAACTTGGTTATATATTCAGGAGAGTATTCAATCCGCATAGTCTGCGGATTGAATACTCTCACAGGGTGATCACATTTATTGGAATAATAAATGTGATCACCCTGTATATTACTGTAACATTATAATCCTGCACCTTCTTAGTTTATGCTTCAAAAGGTTGCAACGAGCAAACAAGATAACGAGAGTTGTAAATTATCACTACTAATTTACTACGTAGTTATAATATCTGAAAACACTATCCGACATCTTTACTTAAATTGCAAGTACGTACGAGTAGTTAATAGTTTAGCAAGTAGAGTACTTCTATGTAATAGGTTACTAGTTCTCATCTAGTTCTATAAAATAGGTCCGTATGTACCTACTGATTTACTGTCTATTATATTAAAAAAAAAGATATCGCCTGGACGAAACCTACCGGCTACCTGAATAATAATATAATGTCTAAACTCTAATTTCAAAGGTCTGTCTGTCTGTTACCTCTACACGCCTTACGTAGTTGTGGGCGTCATCTAGTACATAATTTATTTACTAGGTAAGCCTGCGAAACCATCTAGACTGGCTAGTAGAATTGGCCACAGAGCAGAGTTATGTTCTACCCTACTGCTGTAGAGTACAACACGGGGATATGTTTAATACTTGTTATAGCGGCAAAAATATTATGTTATCGTCTTTTTTGCACATTATTGAGTACTTAAGACTGAAAATAAGTAATTAGCGGACTGCCTTTAAACAAAGACGATATTTTTTGTGTCACTGCTACTGAAATGGCATGACGTAGCTCATCCTATCCATTACATAATATACATAACCACAAAGTCCGTTATCAGTTTCTCAACTATATATAGTGACAGCCTACGTACATCCTTAGTAGCGCGTGATACTTTTGCGTACAATTACAATGTGCCTCTTAAAATTAATTTCATAATCGTTTGTAACTCGTAAAAGTAATCTCCGAGCACAAACAGATTAGAACAAGAATGCTAACACAAGCTGCAGTTTAAACAATAATAATTTGGAGACAAAATGAAAATCTTCTGCATTTTCCTGGTTATACTTTTAAGCAACGTGACTCAGTTAAGTTGTGAAGGTAAGTTCTGTTTATTATATTTTTGAGATATTTAGTGAATTTATGTAACTTTTACTTTGACTATGCCAATATCGGTCGAAGGCAAACCTCATAGGGAGCTGATGCAACTTTTTGGCTTAAAAAATTCATTCAGTAAATATAGGCTCTACATTTTTAATTTCTGCTAAAATACAAGTAATTATGATACAAATGATGATAATTAACTGAAATGCATCAAAAACGATTTTCAACGTTTTTTTTAAAACTTTTAGAATCGGTCTTGTTTAGTCTTTAGGTGCGTGTTGTAAAAAATTACTTCCCTATGGAATAATTAATATTAAAATTAATAAGTTTTTAAAAACTCTACTATTAGAGTTTTTAAAAACTTATTAAAACAATATTATTTCAGAGGAAAATCCTTACCTGCAAGTCATCAAACCATGGAAGAGTATACAGGAATACGTAGAAGTGCGTCCCGGAGTTTTTCTATTCTACTGGTTCTATTACGCCGATGGTACAACGTTTGAGGCTGAAAAGAAACCTCTAGTTATATGGATTCAGGGTGGCCCAGGGCTGGCAGCGAGTGGTATAGCTAATTTTGCTGAAATTGGACCTGTAACTTTGGATATGAAACCACGAAATCATACTTGGGTAAGTCTATTTTATTATTTTGACTTGGTTTCGGGTATTCCGTTTTAAAATATACAAAATAGGTCATGGTTGTATAGTGTATACGAATATTATACTCCGTTGTCCCTTTTAATAAGTAAATAAAGTTTATGCGTCTTTAGTGCTTATTTACATGTTTGGTCATATGGCTCTACAGTCTACAGTCCACTATACTTGCTTTTTGGCCGACACGAACGGTGTTTTTAAACTTTACTTTTGCCAAATCAAACTTTTAGCGCTGCTTCTTTAACAGTGAACACGGGTTTCAGGTTCACGGGAGGAATCTGCTACTGATAGACCACCCTGTGGGAACCGGCTTCAGCTACACCACAGACAACTCCTCATACGTCAGATCCGATAGAGCAGCGGGTATTTATTATAATCCTTTATTATCTACTAGAGGTCACCTGCAACTCCATTGCTCCAAAATTGGTTTATAGCGCGGGAACCGTACATTTTACCAGGGATAAAAAGTATACTCTGTCTTTTCCCGAGACTCAAAGTATCTACATATTATGAAATTTTAGCAAAGTTGGTTGAGTGGTTTGGGCGTGAAGAGGTTACACTCACTTAACAGAAGGACAAACAGACAGACACACTTTCGCATTTATAATATTAGTATAGATTTATTTCTGTAATTTAACAATATACATAGGCACATGAGGTCCCGGAGACCAGCTGTAAACACGTATTTGTTTAAATGACTATGTTAGCCTTTTGGCAGTTAACTTTAAGGCCCTACTAACTGAAACGACTATATTGTCATCTATTTTTTTGCTTCGTCTATCATCTTGTGTTGCTAGCTTTACATACATCTTGTTGTTAATCTTCTCAAAACTCATACATTTAAACTCAATAATTGTTATATTTTAACATGTAACTTGTCCCCAGAATTTTGCAAGTCCGATAAAATTGCAAGAAAGTTATGCATGTGTTACCTAACTGAGTACGTAACGTTACAGTTAAAGATCTGGTGAGGTTGATACGAGAGTTTTTTAAGAAACACAAGTATTTGAGTACGACGCCCACCTACGTCATAGGACAGAGCTACGGAAGCAAGTTAACTCCGAGATTGGCTCTACATTTACATACCGTAAGTTTTTAACACCTAAGGGACGGTGAAGTAAGATGGGGTACCTTTTTTAGGGTTCCGTACCCAAAGGGTAAAAACGGGACCCTATTACTAAGACTTCGTTGTCTGTCCGTCTGTTTGTCACCAGGCTGTAACTTGAGAACGGTAATAGCTAGAGAGTTGAAATTTTCACAGAATATGTATATCTGTTGCCGCTATAACAACAAATACTAAAAACAAAATAAAATTAATATTTGAGGGGGGGCTCCCATACAACAAACGTCATTTTTTCGGCATTTTTTGCTCTATATCAATAATAGCAACAGGTAGGTACTTGAATTTTTCTCAAAGTCCTTAGTTATATGTGTAATTAATTTTTAATAATAATATTAAAATAAAAAAATAAGGGGGGCTCCCATACAAAAAACACAATTTTTGGTCTAATTTTGCTCTATAATGGCACGGAACCCTTCGTGCGTGAGTCTGACTCGCACTTGGCCCATTTTTTTTTACATGCGGAAATGCTTTGCGCATCCCCGGTGGATTGGGGACATGGCTGGGGTATGTGGGACTCTCCGAGGAACTACCCACTAAAACCCCATGGTGCTCCATTCCCCACTTAGGCGTAGTTACGAGCGCAATTAACCCACCGCAACTCCACCAACGGTTGTCCGCGTCTCGCAGACTCATCAAAGCATGTAGACTTTTCTAGTTCGTCCCGCGGGGTAGCCTAGAAAGATGGGGTACCTAATAAGAACGTAAAACTCCTGTCTCATTTTGGCCACGTGTAATAATGTTCTGGGACTAACACGCTGCTGCTCAAATGGAATATTAATTTATAACATCACGATTTTTTTGTAGCTGTCGGGCCTTGGGGAGCTTTAACAGCTTTTTTGGCAGAAATTGAGCCTACCTAGGATCCGCAATCGACATACAATGTATTTTTTTTGCCGACTTTTTTTGTTTACTGAATAATTGCACTTAGCTATATACGTATATACTGTTTGTAATTGACATTACAATAGACAAGTAGGTACTTATTTAGTTTTCAATAATAATCGTAGTCAATGTCAAGGCGAGTCAACGAACTTTGTCGGCTAGGTTTTCCTCGATCGTGCGAAAATGCTTGGGAAAAATGATCTTTTATTAATTGCTACGAAAATCTTATAAGATCTCGAAAGCAATTCATGTTTCCATAAAAATATAAAATACTAGCTGTCCCGGCAAACGTTGTTTGGCCATTTAAAGTATTTCTACTTCATCAGCATACAAAATCTTACTCTGTGGGGGGAAAAATGTTATGTAGCACCAGATATTAAGTTGGAAAAACAGTTAATAATATAAAGTAAGTCCATTAAAGAAAAAAGTTTACTTAATACAAAATCTGACCCTCTCTTTGGTGGGTTCTCATTTTCTATTCTCTCTCTCATGGTCTCACTGGTCTCATTTTTATACACCAGATGTTGAGTTGGAAGAAGGCAAATATATCTGCGAAAACCGTATGCAAACCAGATCAGTAGTTTTCGTGTTAAAGCAAAAGTCTTATACAAAATCTGACCCCCTCTTTCGTCCCTTTAGAGGGGTGGGGGGAAATTTTTTTATACACCAGATGTTAAGTTGGAAAAAGACAAATATATCTGCGAAAACCGCACTCAAATCGGATCAGTAGTTTTCGTGTTAAAGCAAAAGTCTTATACAAAATCTGACCCCTCTTTTGTCCCTTTAGAGGGGTGGGGGGAAAAAATTTTATACACCAGATGTTAAGTTGGAAGAAGACAAATATATCTGCGAAAACCGCATTCAAATCGGATCAGTAGTTTTCGTGTGATAGTGGAACAAACATACAGACAGACAGACAGACAGACAGACAAAAAAACTGACCACATTTTTGGCTTGTATAGCGATGTAGTGACACCCTCCGCTTATTATTTTTTGAATATCTTTAATGTACAGAATCGTCATTTCTACAGTTTTATTATATGTATACCTAGATAATGTTACTAACCATGTTTTATAAATACTTAATCCTACTACGTTTTCAGTACATAGAAAAAAATCGACTGAAAATGAACTTTAAGGGCATTGGGCTTGGAAGCGGCTGGGTCGACCCTAAACAAAGCTCTCTCGCTCAACCAGACTATCTCTATCACATGGTAATATTTCTTTAAGATTAATTTAATTGATTAAAGTTAGAATATAAATTATGACTCTTACAACGGCGATAAAAAAATTTGAAAATATTGCCAAGTATGCGTGCAGTTATTAATAACATGAGCACGGTGAAAAAGTCTACTACCATTTAGAGACTAGTAAATAACTGTAAAATTTTAATAGAAAATGATTTCAGGGTATCCTAGACAAAAGAGCGCACATGCAACTAACAGCTATAACAGCTCAAATATGCCGACTGATCGACAAGAAGGAGTACGGTCAAATACCCAATCTGAAGATGATAATCATAATGACGATATACAGGGAAGCAAAAATGTTGATCAACTACAACAACATCAACCAACACAACGCCGAGCCTATTCTTCGGAAACTGAATGCTGATATGAACAAGTATGTTAAGCCGACTTTGTCTGTAGTAAACCAGAGTCTCCAGTGGAATTATATCTCGGAGGAAGTGTTCAACGACATGACACCAGATTTTTATGTGTCCACTACGAAATACGGTAAATTTTGGCTTATTTCTGTGAAATTTGTCGGGATAGGTAGAAACCAATTTTGATGGGTATAATATTGTGGTACTCGTATATGTGTGAGAGTCTCAAAGAAATATTTTCCGAAAGATGGAATACCTACCTAATACCTATACTCAGAAGTACCAGTACTCAGTATCAATCGCTAATCGCTATAAAAGTATAGCTCATCTACAAAAAAGTATCAGTTTTTAATATATTGAGACATTTAAAATTGTATGCATCAAAACGCATCTGCATTTACAGTATACAATGCAGGTTTTGTTTGTTGATTCTTTTTATTACCTCACAGCTACATTACGTCGTTTCTGAAAGATTACTCCGCGTGTAAACTAATATTTACGCATTCATTCAATGTTATTTGATAATGATAATTGATAACGTTTTAACACCTACTTAATTTTTAGTTACGTAGTTATAAAGCCGTTATCACTATCACTCTGCTTAAGAACTACGTATTTTTATAATTAGTTAAAGCTAATAAAAACTTCGTATTTTTATGTAAATTATACGCTAAGGCTGGGCCTTATTTTAACTTTTTGTTAATATTACAAGTCATAACAGATTCGTGATTTTTTAGTTGAAGCGCTACTGAATCAAACGTCGCTGAAAATTGCAATATACAACGGTAACTTGGACGTCGTCACGCCGTTAGTCGGTATGTATGAGATGTAGAGAACAGTGATGGGTATGATCAGTGACGGATTAAGATACTTGATGCCCTAAGCAATCCATGCCTGTGGGCCCTCTTAAACCTTTACCGCCTAAAAAGTAAAAACATTAGTTTTTTCCTAGAAACTTTTTGATGTGGTTTTTGCCATGGTGACATGAGGACGGATCTTTTGTGTTTCTTCTGGTGCTCCCTCGACAGACGTGATGCCCTAGGCAATTTTATTATTAAGGGTTAATCCGTCACTGGGTATGGAATATATTATAGAATATAGAACATAGGAGACTCTTTAATCTTGTCGTCTTGTGTGCAGCAGCTATTATGCTCTGAACCATTAACTTTATCTTGCTCTACCGTTTCGAACTTTACATAGATCTCATTCCTGCACTTTCTAGCTACAATTTCTTTTATTACCGATCAATTTTTACATTAAATAAGATAAAATAACAAATAAAAAAATTGTAATAACTATTGTGTTACTTTTGTAAGTGCAAACTATGTTTATAAGATTTCTACAGATCTATAAACAAATGCAAATTGTTTCTATTCAGAATGAATTGCACTTTTTCTCCAGCCTACTCAGGCTTAGGAAAAAATCATTAGTCATCCCGGTATCATTACAATCACGAGTTGATCTTAAAAGCTGAATGTTACTTCATCATTATCTGCCTTTTTTGAATTGAATTATCGTCCTTGACACAGGCGTAATCTGCCTACCCACTTTACACGATATTATGGGCAAATCTCTAGAAGTGTATCATTGCCTAATTTTTATTAACCTTTGCTTACGATGATCTCGTTTACTTATTAACCCGACTAGTCTAATCTTTAAGGTTACGAAGAAGTCGAAAATAATATATGCGTATTATTGTATGTCTGTCTGTTTCACCGTTGCGCCTTAAGTATTTACTGATCGGATTTTAGTTTGGTATCAATAGACTTAATGTAATCGTCCGTATAATTTGTAAACGCAGATGACTTACAATATTTTGTTACATTGGGTCACACTAAAAAGTAGTAGTATTAATATGGGACAATGAAGTGAGATGGTGTAGATTCAGAAGTTCCAAAAGTATTAATTTTAGTCAAGACAAAAGTTCATGCTCGTAGACTGTACCCTACATTACGGCATCTTTATAAATTGTCCCCATTTATATTGTGAAGCCAGCCGCTATCTATTTCTTACACTCATAATCATCGTCAGGTGCAGCAAATTGGGTTCACAACCTGAAGTGGGCTCATGCGGAGGAGTTTATGCTGGCGAGGCGGAACTTCATAAATGGACACCGTAACGGATACTACAAGTCCGTCGGCCGACTCAGCTTCTGGAGTGTCTTTGGAGCTGGACACTGGGTGAGTTTTATTACATGAAGTTACATGTACCATCGAAGAAATTTATTCATAGGCAGTTGACGGACCTATGTCATTTGGTCGAATTATGTCAATTCAGTGTTAGTCGTAATCTAACGAATGGGATTGACGTAACGCGACCAATTTACATAGGTCCGTAATCTGCCTATGCATCAACTGCTCTCATAGTACTTTAAAACTCGTACGAATTAAAATCCAAGGTAAGGAGGCTATTGATCTCGCTGCCACACAGTTGATTACAGGAAAAATATTCTCCTTTTTTTTGTTTTCGTTTGTTTTCAGACAAGTTCATGTAACCTGTGAACACTTTTAATAAGTCATATCTTTTTAACTTGCATAAAAATGTTCGATATTTTTATCACGAGCGATCTATCTACTCAGACATTAAATTTTTGTTTTGCAATTAATTGTTGGCAAATCGGCGCAAACAATCACACATTTTGGGAAAATATTTTGCAACTTAGCCGTGTTCGTCAATAATGTGGGCCACAAGATTTATACCAACATTAGTTTATCAATTAGTCAGATATTTTAATCAAATCATACTAAATATGATTTTATGGAGATGTTCCAAATAAAATGGTAACTAAATGTCAAGCCGTTAAAGTTGTTTCAAGGTTCTCTCTTCTCTTTTTCAGGTTCCAGAGGATAATCCAAAAGCTATGGAACACATTTTAGAGTATCTTATGGCTACTGAAGAAAATGATAACGTTAGTTCGGAACTAAGCGAGAACAAAATATTTAATATTTTATATAAAGAAGACTAGATATATTTTATTACCGTTAATATCTACCTAAGGCTCAGACTTCATAGAATAATAATATTAATACTTGACTCATAAATCATAATACATAAACATGAGTTGCACATTATGTACCCAATCGTAGGGGTACATAATGTGCAACCCCCTTACTCGAACCTCAGTGTTATCTGCAGTGCCGGATTTATATTTTTTATGAGTTATGACTATGAGTATTAAGGCCACTTTAATGTTGCCGCCCGTATGTAGTACGAACTTAGCCGCCATCCTAGGACGCTGCCGCCTATAGGCCATGGCCTATATACTGCCTATACATAAATCCAGAGCTGGTGATCTGACATCTGTAAATGTGTACAGAATATGATACAAAGTTACTATTAATTTTAAATGGGAAATTATATGAATAAATGTAAATAAATACGCGTAACTAAATGTAAAGCTTGTACTAACAATAATTATGTAATACTTTTTAAGTTACAATAATAATATTATTTATATACTCAACTTTTTTATTAATATACAAACTTCTATTGCAGTTTGCAGTCCATACCATATTATGTAAAAGAATTTAAGGCTACGTCTGTGGTGTGTCTAATCCTTAACATAATATTATGTGTAGTCAGTCACATTTAATATATTTTCGAGCGATGCAACTTATTTCTATAATACAAAGTACTTATATGAAAAAATATTTTGATCAAGTTGACCTTTCGAGTACAGTGAAAGTGTATGATGGTTGTGTAGCGAAAGTAAATACGTAATTTGAAATGTCCTTTTAAGTTGTGACCGATAACTTAAAGTGCAGATAAATCGTAATTGGAGACCCATCAACGCTTCAGCACGTTTAGCGTTGCCTTCATAGAACTTTATGGCAGAATATTAGTTGTTCCTAAATGTCAGTGATACTATTACTATTCTTAGTCGATATTTCTACTATAATTATAGCCATGCCAAGCATAAAGAAGGTTTCACGTCTTTTCCCTATACGCTATTATAAGTTCGAGTCTTCGAGAGTATGAAGGTGTTATTTGAGACAAATATCACTGTGTGTAGTTTAAAAGTAAATCTTTTAAATATTTTAATTTTTAAAACTTTTATTAGTTAGTTTAACAGATTACGCCACTACTAACGTAATCAGATAAAATATTAAAGTACAATAAACAGTATTTTTTAAATAAATTATAAAATAGTTTGAGCCTTGCACCTATCTTCCTGTTCCGTGAACACTGTTGGAACACTTCCGCGCGCGTTTAGATCTTTTGGCCTGCGCTCTAGATTACGTCGCATTGTACTTAAATGTTTATTTACCAGCCACTTGTAACTTTTATCAGTTATCACCTTACGTTAAGGTTTTGACGTCACAACTCACAATCATTAAAATATTTAAAGTAAACTAGCTGTGCCCCGCAGTTACCAGCGGTTTTCGGAATAATACATTTCTCCGAGGTAAAATGTAGCCTAGATGTGTTAATCCAGGGTGTCAGCTAACTTTATGCCAAATTTTAAAAAAATCGCTTCAGCCGTTTATGAATATCAATGTTTTAACCGACTTCCAAAAAGGAGGAGGTTAGACGTTCGGCTGTGGATATATTTTTTATGTATGTTCAACGATTACTCCGCCGTTTGTGAACCGATTTTCAAAATATTTTTTTTGTTGTACATTGTATTGTTCCGAGTAGGTACCATGTTCACAAAAGTGGTGGTCTGGTGATGGAAACCATGAGAAATCGAGGTGACTCCTTGATATTCAAATGGGAACATATGGTTATTTTGTATTTATATGATGTATTTATTTCAGACAAACAATGCGCCCATAGAAGGTATTAATCCTTCGATCGGGGATTCTTGGAAATGCTATTGATTCTGTTGTTGTCACGATCACCGGTGCTCGTATGGGGCTTGAAGGATTATTATTGTTAGTGTGGTAGTTACAAAATTAATCTTTCAATCGTGGATTCTTGGAAATCTATTGTTATTCTATTGTGTCTCGCTCATCGGTGAGCTAATGGAGCTTGATGGGAATGATGATGATAATAAATAATAACAAATGCTTATTATTAGACTTAAATTATTCCTTTGACTATCCTTATCCAATCTGACACAGACTGACACTAGATACTAATTGTGCCTTAAAATGGTTAAAACGAGTTCGGTGACATAATTTTAATTTGCAGCACCCGATTTTTAAGATATGTAAAGGGTCATTCATATGACATATCAATTTAAAAACAAGAAATGTAAACAATTTCAACAGATCTCGAGATAATAATAAGAAGTCCTTAATTAACTTCGAAATGTGGTGTTTAGTGCGATGTTGGCACACTTAGATTTCTTGTATAAGACGCAATATTTTACGGTAGGTAGTTAAAGCACATGTGTTTGAACGATTTCTGGTCCAAGTCTGGTATAGGGTAAAAAAATTAATAGATATCCATTTCGGCACCCGCACGGCGCACACTTATACTTATTGACATCTCATTTCTTCAAATTCTTCTCAGGTATATTTTACACGATTCTGGGTTAAGGCTACTGGGTCAAAAATCATCTTGTTCCTTTTAACCCTTAATTCACTTACTGAGTCCCAGGGACTCACATCAAAATTTGAAACGGCCATAATTCAAAAGTCTTAGCAGCTAGTTTCCTCCACGTCTCAGTACCTTCATGTACCTAGTGACGCGGGCGACATGGTGCCGAGAGGATGAGTGCGTTCATTCCATATTTGGTGAGTTGTTACGCCGAGTGAGTCCCAGGGACTCATACTAGTGAATTACGTTATGATTATTTTTATATATTAAAGTTTTGAAATGTTGATTTTTCACCGTAATTTTAATTTAAGTTATGTATGCTTTATTTTTCTGTTGTACAATTGTAAAATGGCTCTAAAAAACATGACTTTATCAGTCTAAGAGAACACGGAGCAGATTCCATTCTGGAAGCCTGGCTTCAAGAAGATTTGGACGAAAAAATGACATTCCTGAAGATGTGAGCCACCCTGAAACAAGTTAGCTAGGAGGGAAAGTATTACTATTTATGCCACTATAAAAAGAGAACAAAAACTGCTCATCTGTGCACAAAATGTCTGAAGCCGATATGTTTTACTTGCTCAAAAAAGAATATGCCGACGTAGCTTTTAGATAGTGGTAGAAACCCACTGCACGTTTTTTTTCTTTCTATAGAAGCATACATTAATGTTTATTTTATTTTGTGTACCTTTATTGATTTAAAAACGTTAAGTTCTTTTTAATTTTTAGAATATTTGTTAGTTTAGAGAAACCTTAAAAATATAATGGTTTTAAAAGACTATTTAATTTTCAAGAGGATCTCAGAAGTTTCGTTGGTTTTGTTATTTATTCTTATAACTAGCTGGTGCCCGCGACTTTGTCCGCGTTAGCATAGTAGATCACGTCCCAAGTATTATTTTTCAAAAGTATTCAATGTACAGAATTGACTTTCCTACGATTTTATCATATGTAGGTATAGATGTGTTAGTTTGTTCATTAAAAGGAGAAATAAGACGCAATACAAACGCCACGACACTATTTAGTCATAAGCAAGACTAAATAGTGTCGTGGCGAGAAACGACCGATGCCGAAACTCGTCGCATATTAATCAATCGACACTCGAAATCGGTAAAGATAAGATAGATAAAAGCTCGTAGCAAGGCAAGGAGTGGAGATAGATACAAAGTGTAAAGGAAAAATTTGTAGGAAATTTTATGAGCTTTCATTATGTACTGGACTTTTTTTCTCTACGACGCGCCGTTTTAGCGATATGAGCAGAAAATAAAAAATATGGAAAATTGAGCCCCTCCCCCCCACCCTAGGTGATATCGTTAAAATTTATAGCCTATGTGTTGACCCGACCTCTAAGTAATATTCGTGCAAAATTTGAAGTAAATCCATCCAGTGCTTTCTGAGTTTATCCCGGACATACATACAGACAAACAGACAAACAGACAAAAAATCTAAAAACTATATTTTTGGCTTACATATCAATTGTACATCACGTCCCAAGTATTATATTTTTTCAAAAGTATTCAATGTACAGAATTGACTTTCCTACGATTTTATTATAATATGTATAGGACACTTCATTTGCAACACTTTCAGAAACGAATTTTTTTTTTCAACAAAACGAATATAACATATCCTCCATTTTGAAAGTCGGTTAAAAAAGTAGCCTGTGTGTTAATCCAGGATGTCAGCTACATCCATGTAAAATTTTGTCGAAATCGCTCCAGCGGTTTAATTCATGAAGCCCCAAGCGGCCACATCCGGCCGCAATAACAATGAAAAAGCTATTGTGTCTCGTTTTGCCACGACTGATGGGTTAAGCGTGAAGAAGTAACAAACACACAAACTCACATACTTTCGCCTTTATAATATTAGTAGGATTTGAAGTAAATCCATCCAGTACTTTCTGAGTTTATCCCGGACATACATACAGACAAACAGACAAACAGAAAAAAATCTAAAAACTATATTTTTGGCTTCCATATCAATTGTACATCGCGTCCCAAGTATTATATTTTTTCAAAAGTATTCAATGTACAGAATTGACTTTCCTACGATTTTATTATAATATGTATATAGATGACACTTCATTTGCAACACTTTCAGAAACGAAATTTTTTTTTCAACAAAACGAATATAACATATCCTCCATTTTGAAAGTCGGTTAAAAAAGTAGCCTATGTGTTAATCCAGGATGTCAGCTACCTCCATGTAAAATTTTGTCGAAATCGCTCCAGCGGCTTAAGCGTGAAGAAGTAACAAACACACAAACTCACAAACTCACATACTTTCGCCTTTATAATATTAGTAGGATGAAAGAGTTCACGTGATACTAATTCGAGCATTAGGTAACTTTAACAGTCGTTGGTGAAATTAGGCCTAAATCAAATTCAGAGATAACATGTTGTTTAAAACCAGGTAGCTTTCACCTTGATATGAGCTATGTAACAGTGAGTGTGACAAGTGACGATCTGCGGTAAGGTTAGACGTGGTACCCACATAGGTTCAAAGTTACCAACTAAGATGTCAAACAAACTTATAATGATGAAGATAATTTCATTGTCTCAAGATAAACAATATCCATCTGACGTTTCCTGCACTTTCGAGACCTTGTCTCCACGTGAATGAGACAGCTCAGCCCTGTCACCTGCCGGGGTCGTGAGATCGCACAACAATACAATGTCTATCAAGCCATAAAATTAATAGTCGTCATCATCATCACTACACAAACTTTGATTTTTGACGATTTTTCAATGAGTCTACAGGGTGTAACAAAACCAAGTGATAATAATTTAGGTTTTGATTGTGTCCCTTATGTGGACTCTGTTAAGCATTCGTGTACTAACCCACAAAAAAATTACGTATTGAGTTATGATTGCAGTTATTTTCTTTAGATGATGAACAAGTCTGCATTCAAAATTTAACAACTAAAAAAATTGTGGGTTTGGACACTAATGCCTAACTGAAGCACCCCGGGGCCGGGGTATGTGGGACTCTTAATTAATTTAACACAGGACTCCCTCCACGACCGGCCGGTCTACCTCACAAGGGACCGGACTTCCATCAAGTTAGGGAACGCTTGGCAAACTAAAGCGTTCCCCTCGGCGCCGGGACTAGCGAAGCCGAGCAGGTTCCCATCCTGACCCGGAGCCCCGTGGGACGGAAGTTGTAGTAGGTTCGCATAGCGACGCCTTCGCACTCCCGTCCTACGCCGACGGAGCGGAACGGAAGATGGGTCATCCTCTCTGTTCCGCTCCGCGGCCTATTTCTGTGAAAGGACGGTTTCACAGAAAGAGACCGCCGCCTGCCAGGCCTCATCGCTCTCGAGCATGCAGCGAGGACACTAGTGCCTGTGCTAATGCTTAACAGCGACAATGTACAGTTCACTGTGAAAGTAGCAGCGCTGATACAGGTTTTTTTTGCCATTTGTGTGGGCAAGCGTCCCAGGCCTCAGCGTAATGACTTTCCCGTACAAAAGTAAAAAAATACTCTTTCAGTGCTGCTACTTTCACCGCAAAAGCAGTCTATAGCGGACTCATACACACCCTAAAGTATTATCACTTAGCTAATAGATTTGTTACAACTTACACCCTGTATTAGTGGTAGCGCAAGCCTCCTGGAGCTCTGTATATAAACTTAAGCGCAACGGAAAGCGGAACGCGACTCATTAAAGACTTATAATAGTCCGGTCTAATTAGACGCAAAAAAATCGTAACCTCGGAATAATTCGCATAGAGCTGAAAATTGGTAGAGACGTTAAATACACCATTACAAATAAAACCTCAAAAGTCCCCGGCGATCCTCCTTGTGCAAACATTTTTATTCAAAGTCAAAGGTATGAAAATGAGGTTTTTCCTGTTTTTTCCAAACTATATATTTTATCACAAAAATAAGTAGGACAAGAGTGTAGATCATAGAATTCTCTACAAAAAATATTCAGACACATTTTTCATACGACTTACCATTCCTTATAAATGGCGGGCTCAAAATTTGGGAAAATCATATCTATGCTTAAATTATAAAGCTAAAGAATTTGTGGAACTACTGCTTTGAATTGAAAAATTCGTTTTTTGTTGGATAGTCTTATTTATCGAGGGATACTTGAGCTATATAATATCACGTTGGCACCAATAGAAGCAAAGAAACAGAGGAAAATGGGGAAAAACGGGGAAAATTATTTGAAAGAGCTTATCTCACAAACGGCTAAAGCATTTTTTATGTTATTTGGCACAGATATAAAGTAGACCACGAGGAAGGACATAGGCTATTTTGTTTCTCGGGAAAATGTACGGTTTCCGTGAAATACATAATTAACAGGGCGGAGCGGAATACGTGGGCTGTTCTCAGCCAAACATACTTCTGCGTGACTTACCAAATCTAAACTTTTCGAGTCGCGAAGAGCAACATTACGCTTGCAAGTCACTCATAAGTATGTCAGACCGAGAACATTTCAATTTTTTCAAACAACACTAGTATGACGTAGTACTAGATGTTAAGCGTGGCTCCGCCCGCGTTAATTATAAATTTCACGGAAACCGTAAATTTTCCTGAAAAACAAAATAGCCTATGTCCCTCCACGTGGCCTATTCTATATCTGTGCCAAATAACATAAAAATTGCTTCAGCCGTTTGTGAGATAAGCTCCTTCAAATAATTTTCCCCGTTTTTCCCCATTTTCCTCTGTTTCTTTGCTCCTATTGGTGGCAACGTGATGTTATATAGCTCAAGTCTTCCTCGATAAATAAGAAAACAAAAAAAAAAAAATATTCAATTCAAAGCCATAGTTCCACAAATTCTTTAGCTTTATAATTTAAGCATAGATATGATTTTCCCAAACTTTAAGCCCGCCATTTATAAGGAATGGTAAGTCGTATGAAAAAAGAGTCTGAATATTTTTTGTAGAGAATTCTATGATCTACACTCTTGCCCTACTTATTTTTGTGATAAAATGTATAGTTTGCAAAAAAAAAAAAACAGGAAAAACCTTATTTTCATACCTTTGACCTTGAATAAAAAATTTTGCGCAAGGAGGATCGCCGGAGACTTTTGAGG
Organism: Polyommatus iphigenia; assembly: GCA_963422495.1. Lineage (NCBI taxonomy): Eukaryota > Metazoa > Arthropoda > Insecta > Lepidoptera > Lycaenidae > Polyommatus > Polyommatus iphigenia. The sequence continues at coordinate 10,346,804 of OY730179.1, read as the reverse complement.
TTTTATTTGTAATGGTGTATTTAACGTCTCTACCAATTTTCAGCTCTATGCGAGTTATTCCGAGGTCGAATGTTTAATTTTCCTGCCGGGCTAGCATACCGACCAATAGAAATACGAAAGTATGGACAAACTGTGGAGATAAACTTAAGGTGCCGTTCCGATCTTTTTTCTTTCTGAAAAATTCAATTAAAATGCCACTTTATGACAGACTATAGTCCTAAAAATTAAAATAATATCCTACATTATGACATAGACTATAGTCTGTCATAAAGTGAATACCGGAAATAATATAGGGTGTTCCGCTTCCGCTTTCCGCTACCGCTTTCCGCTTTCCGCTTCCGCTTTCCGCTATATGTGCGCGGTACACAAGAGCACTCTCTATAGTGGAGGAGGGGAGGGTGCTATTTATGTAGTCACTCGAGCGTCATGGAGACCTAGGTTTTGTACATTAGGTAAAGCTGATAAAAAAAAAATAAGAGCGTTTTTTATTTTAGAATTGGGTTCAGAAACTGCAGCCATTTTAAAGTTTTAAAAAAGAAAATTCAAAACATTCAGAAAATTGCTTATTTAGGTAAATTATAAATATATTTTAGACAACAAGGACTAAATCATTTAGTTTAGAGCAAAATAAAGTTAAAAAGTACAATAATTTCAATCGTGAGGGCGGATTTAAATTGTCTCCAGCCTGGAATCCAGTGATTAATAAGTGCAAACCGCGTGTCACCTTTATCAATAAATGTAAACCCAGATACAGTTAGTGTTGTGTGTCCTACCTACTGACTTATTGACTATTATTATACTGGAACACAAATGTTGGATAACTCGAGGGTAGTCGAAAATCAGACGGCCCGGTGCAAACGAAGACGTCGCGCTCCTGCAGCCCCCTCGTGACCACGGCCGTTGCAACACGCCCGAAACGTCGAGAAAAAGTATGTACTCGTAGTAGCATTACTATTTCAATAGGTCGCGTTAAGTCCCGATTAATAAGTTTTAATTAAAATGCAACGCGAAAGTTTAAAATGTAAAAATCCATACTAATATTATAAATGCGAAAGTGTGTCTGTCTGTCTGTTACCTCTTCACGCTCAAACCGCTGAACCGATTTTGCTGAAATTTGGCATGGAGATAGTTTGAGTACCGGGAAAGGACATAGGATACTTTTTATCCCGCAAAATGTACGGTTCCCACGCAATAAACGAGTTTTGGCGCAACGGAGTTGCAGGGGGTCATCTAGTAAAATATATGCGAACTGCAAAGATTAGTTAAGAAAATATGAAGCTTTATTTTTTTTATATTTTAAAATGTCCCTACAGGCTTACGCGCTAACCTTTGAATCGTCAGTGCTTTATACGGAAGCTTCTTTGGGGTATACTAAACATCCCCTATCTTAATCTGACAGATCCGACGACATTTCAATATTAAAAAATATATTTTTTTTTTACCCACCACGTGAGAAATCCGATTTCTATACCATGATAACTAGACACATGTCGGAAGCCTATGCAAGCTTAATCTGACACGCTCGAGCTACTCCCGAAATCCCCTCTTCCCCTCCCCAACTACTATTCCTTTTACTCTAATAAATAACCCAGTAGAACGAAAGATCGACACGTACCTTACTTGTCAGACCGGTGATCAGCCTAGATTGTCCTAGCCAAACTTGGAAATAACATGTTTCCAACGTGGGAATCGAACCCACGACCTCAGAGTCAAAAGCCACGCTCTAGTGTCTAAACTCTAAACACACTAGGCTGAATTACGCCGGCGTAAACTCCGCCGCGTTTTAAATTCATACAAAATACGGGCGGAACGCGATGGACGACACACTATGCCGAAATTCCGTCGCGAGCCGAATTTCCGTCGAGCCGAGTCGAGCGTAATAATTCGGCAGCGATTCGGCGGTAATGTTTTATATACCAACAGACTTGGAGCGTGCGAAGTGGGTGGAGGGGGTAAAGAAAGCGATTGCCGCGCTTGCCGCGGCAAAAATATGCAAAAAAAGAGGCTCAGCTAATAGTCAAACAAACTTGTCAATCTTGTTTCGGAATTTTTAGAAATTGGTCTTAATTGTTTTTGTATCGTAGACTGCAAAAATAACAGCAGAAATAGGTAGTCAGTATACAAATTTAATGTTTTTCCTAAATCCACAAGGAAATTAGATCAGATATAAATGGATAGCTGCTGTAAAAATGAAAAAGTATATGATTCGATATAACCTAAAATTGCATTATCAGTCAAGTCCATTTTATTTGAGTTGCATTTTATAAAGATATTAATTGAGTACCTAACTATTATTTTAGTGTTGATGAATGATGGATCACCATGGTCTCCAAAACCCGACGACAAAACTTGCAGTGATAGTTTCATAGAATATTTATTTTAAATCCAAAGAATTAGGTGAAAGAAATAGTGTCTCACAAAATATGACGATAAACCAGATACTTACTACATACTGGTTTAACTGATCTTTTAGAAGCTGGAGATAGAGTTTTGAATCAAAAAGGTTTTTCAAGTAAGCAAATTTTAGATGAAAGGGGTAAAAAAGTTAAAATTATTATGCCCCCATTTTGAGCAAAACAAAACGAGTACTCTCAAGAGGAAACCGAAAGGACTTATCGAGTAAGAATCCATATTGAAGTGATTGAAAGCAATGATATTCTATGTTACTATTTTAGAAACTCATTGATTGAAAGTGTATTAATGCAAATACTCAGAAACATGAAGAATGTTTGCAGTGTTTTAGTAAATTTATAGACTCCGATTTTCTTCAAGAGTATTAACGTTGTAAAAATAAATAAAAACAAGATTTTTAAAAACATTACATTTATTTTTTTTAAGTAGGTATAAAGTAAGTATTGCTTGTATTTTTGTTATGTTTGCACTTGCCGCTCTGGTTATAAACGCAGCTGCATTTTACTCCAGCTGTTGCTGGACCCGATCATTATTATCTATCTGTAAGAATGAATAAAAATGTTTAGACTTGCTTTATCCAAATGTTTAGTTACGTTTTTTGGTTGGTTGAGTACTTACGTTTGAACTTGTTTTATAGGGTGCTAAAGTCACCGATATTCGGCGAATTATATTGGCTCGTATTAAATAACATTGCCATTAGTTCTTAGCTCTTCTACATCCCTTACATGTCCTGCTAACACCAATTTATTTCCGTTTAGCATAGATTGGGCCTTGAAACTTATTGAGTGTTTTACACTCTCAAAACCAGGTTTTTATGATTATATTCATTTTCCACAAGTAGTTTTTAACTAAATATAACCCAAATACCATTAATTATTGTTCTAAATATACTTTATTTGCTATAATATTTACAAAATAAACAAACTCTTGTTGTTTATTTTTTGACACATGCCCACAAAACTTCGTTTGAAATATGTCACTACTGACGTGCACGTTCCCATATGAACATAGCAAATCCAAACTTAAGGGTCTATACAGACGGACCTCATTTCAACTGCAATCCAACCGCAAATTGCAGTTCAAGTGCAGTTTGAATGCAGTTGATAATGGTTTGCAGTTCTATTGCAGTCGTGTCAACTGCATTCAAACTGCACTTGAACTGCAATTTGCGGTTGGATTGCAGTTGAAATGCGGTCCGTCTGGTATAGACCCTTAGTTCTAACACCGCGTTAAGGTGAACGCAGATTTGGCCGCACCGCAGTCGCCGCATTCGCAATTCTTCATATTATTATGAAGTTGCGAAGACTGCGGCGCGGATAGGTAGGTATGCGAGCTTGCCTATAACTTCATATAAAGAATTGCGAATGCGGCGACTGCGGTGGGTGCGGTGCGGCCAAATCTGCGTTCACCTTTAATGTGTGCGTTAAGGGTATATACAGCCGGACCGCATTGCAACTGCAATCCAACCGCAAATTGCAGTTCAAGTGCAGTTTGAATGCAGTTGACACGACTGCAATAGAACTGCAAACCAAACGCGCAGTCGGATTGCAGTTCAGTTGCAGTTGGCGTGCAGTCGTGTGCACTGTTTGGTTTGCAGTTCTATTGCAGTCGTGTCAACTGCATTCAAACTGCACTTGAACTGCAATTTGCGGTTGGATTGCAGTTGAAATGCGGTCCGTCTGTATAGAGCTATAGACTATAGACCCTTACATCTGAGAATTTTAAATATTCACTTACGCGCGCGTTCCGCAACGGAAATTACGCCGCGAAATTTCGGCTCTTCGCGTAATTTATAGTGTGTCGCATCAGACGTAAGCGGCTGAACGTAATTTCGGCCACGTAACTTACGCCGGCGTAATTCAGCCTAGTGCGTTTAGACCCTTAGCCACTGGACCACGGAAGCGTTTTCAAACAAATTATAATTACATCAGCTGGCCGATTCTGTGTCGTACATTTGTGAGTTAATCACTGAGTTAGTAACGAAACGGAGGAGTGAGCAACGGAAAGTCTCACTTTTGTATGCAAGTGAATACAAAAAGTGGCACTTTCCGTTACTCACTCCTCCGCTTCGTTACTAACTCAGTTATTAACTCACAAATGTACGACACAGAATCGGCCAGCTGATGTAATTAAGACTTTTCAAGCTTATAGTGTATAGGCGTATTACTCTAAAATAGAATAAGTAGATCATTTTGATTTTGGTTCACAAATAAAAGTAAGTTGTATTCTGTATTCTTATTGAATTTTATTCGATTATTTGATGACGTAAACATGTATCCATTATATTTACAACTTTACAATTGTACAATCATTTTCTTAATAAGCACCTAAACACTTTTAAAACATATAATGTAACAATCCAATAATAATAATTAATTAATTATAAACTAACAATCTTACAATTTAATTGCTACGTTCATTTCCTTTACATTGTCAAATCTTTAAAATACGTGTAGGTACGTACAATATTAATATTATTAATGGACTGAATGATCATTTATACAACAATATTAGGCAACAACTCTTAGTAAAGTGCATACACTCAACACTGTACCGCTGTTATTTTGTAATGGGTTAAAAAGTAAGTTATTATTAGTTATATTTTGTAGGTACATAATTTTAAATTTGAAGAATAAATAACGAAATCAAAACATTGTCAATATAAAATGTTCTGTTATTTCTGGAATGTTATGAGCTGCTTGGTACTGTAAATTTCTTCATGGCATTTTTTTTGAACATTTGAGAGGCTATATTGTAAAACATCAATTTGAAAAGATTTCCAAAATAACTTGATTTTGAATACCTTGCCAACAGCAAACTATTAACATTTAACATCTAGTCGTAATAAGTCTTCGAGACTATAATATTACATTTACAATAACACTTAGCTACCAATTTTTAAGTTCGACATTTTTTATTATAATGCCCAATGATTCCAAGGATCATAATATTAAAGGCATGGACGTATAAAAAAAGGCGGACGGAGTCCCACCATACACAAAACTGTGTCATTCAGAGTCGGCCAGCTGGCTGTATGTACACGGTCCGCACGCACACATTCTTGCGCTAGTCCATACCATTTGACAGGCGTCAGAATGTGTGCGTGGCCGACTCTGAGGAAAAGTGAAGACGCAGTTTTGTATATAACAAGACTCCGTCCGCCTTTTTTTTACGTTCATGATTAAAGGTAAAATAAAATAACAAATACAAATAAAACAAATGTCAATAACATAAAATAATCAAATTGAAATGTCAAAATAAAGCAATGATTAAATTATTCCAGTGCCGTAGTACGCCTTAGGGTCAGTTCACATAGCAACGTGACTCTTCGATGCATTGAAAACTGGACTTTATTTCTACTCATGAAAATACACATTGCATTTACGGACTTGTCACCCACGACGTAGGGCTTTCGTTCAAAATTTGAACAAGCGATAAAAAACGCTAGAACAACAAATATGAAAGACCTTGCCTTGCAGAGAGACAGGCTCAAAATAAAATGTATCTCAACGTGTCACGTCGTTGCAATGTGAATTGACTATTAGGAGGCTCTGTATCATAGTTAACATTTTTTCCTTTACACATTTAGAGACCCCCGTAAATTAACACTGATACAAATGTAGATAGATACACCTAAGAAATTATTATCCTATGACTATTGAACGTTTATATCAGTCTTGAGTGTGCTAGGACAATCGGACTTCCGTGAAGCAGTTGTCACAAACTCGCACGGGCTTGGTGTTGCCGGGCAAAGCGGCCGTCTTCTCGCTGCACGCGCCGCAGAATATGTTGCCGCATCGACGGCAGTGGTGCTGGAAATTGGAGTTAAATTATATTTTGACATTCTTGAGTCATACAAGGTGTGGTCTATAAAGTTAATATACCTAGTGGAATAAAAAAACAAAGGCCTGAGCAAGCGAGATGTCACTATCAGTAACACTGCGTGGTAAAATGAGACGTGTGATACATGACAACAGAACTCTTTAAAAAAAAAGTTTATTCCCCTTTTTTGAACATTACACCACAAGAATAATACAATTAAAAGAAAAAAAAAATAGAACGTACATACAGCACAAGATTACAAATAATTTCGACAAATGTAAATGGTACAAAACAATCCACAATAAAATATGTTACAAGCAAAGTAAACGACAATACAATAATATGCATATTTAATAATGGCATAACAAGATTTCAAAGTCCAGCGAAGTACGGCAGGGAGTGTAATGATCAAAAACTGAATTGGCATCCACTCAGGTAATGACCGCAGTTCGCAGAACCAGTTTAAACCGCAATATAATGGCCCGGCCCTCAAAATGTTAAGATAATAAAATCTTCAAAATATTAAATACGACGACCTACACAAACGACGACCTACACGACGACGGTTAATTTTTCTATACTTTATTATGTGTTAATTATGTTGTGTCATGACTCATGAGTCATGACTCATGACTCAGTCATGAGTCATGACGTAGAGAGAAACTACGATAACATGGCGCGCCCCTCAAAAATTCAAAACGTTTGAAGTGCCCAAGTAGCACACTTCAGACGCCTTAAATCTATTTATGCTTGAGGAGTACTAATCATGTTTTTTTATAGACATACTAGACACTGGCATTCTATACATGGTTTTAAATAAGAACTAAGTTTCTAATAGAAAAAAATATCTAGTGTTCCATGCTTTAAAACCTTTATTAGTTCATTACACTAAGTTAAGAGCAAATTGATTTGTTATGGACTATATCTGCTCTGTTAAAAGCGCTGCTGTAGTTCAATTACGAGGGCTGCTATTTATGTATCCGGAATTAAAAAAAGAAACAAACATATATCATTTAATATGGTTTTATTGCTTTTCAAAATATTCGCCGCGATGATCGACACACTTTTGCATACGCTGGAACCAATTTTCATAGCACTTTTTCCATTCTGATTGAGGTATCTCCAAAACGTGCATTTTGAACGCGTCAACAGCCTCTTCGCGGCTCGAAAAACGTTGACCACGTAATTTGTTCTTCGCGTATGGAAATAAAAAGAAATCGTTAGGTGCCAAATCAGGGCTGTACGGCGGATGACCAGTCAATTCGATCTTTTGACCCTCCAAAAACTGAGTTGTTTCAGCTGAGGTGTGACAGCTAGCATTGTCGTGATGTAATATGATTCTGCGTTGTCGGTTGTCCTTTCTTATTTCTTCAAAGACTTCTGGTAAACAAATGGTCGTATACCATTCAGAATTAACCGTTTTACGATTCTCTAATGGCACTGTAGCCACATGTCCATTAATTCAAAAAAAACAGGCGACCATTTGCTTCAAAGTACTTTTTGCACGAGTAACTTTTGTTGGTTTCGGCTCATCTTGGAACACCCACACCGTTGACTGTTGTTTAGTTTCGGGGTCATATGCATAGATCCAAGATTCATCACCTGTGTAGATATTATAAACGGCTTTTGACGTACCACGGTTGTATTTTTTTATCATTTTTTTGCACCAATCGACACGAGCCCGTTTTTGATCGATTGTCAAGTTGTGCGGAATCCAACGCGAACATATTTTTTTTACAGCCAAATGTTCGTGTCATATCTTATGTATGCTCGTCATACTTATGCCTAAGGACGCCTCTATCTCGCGATATGTAACATGACGATCACGCATTATTAGTTCCCGCACAGCATCTATATTTTGTGGGACAACAGCTGTTTTTGGACGACCTTCTTTATTTTCATCCGTGAGCATAGACCGCCCACGATTAAACTCACTGTACCAGTGATAAACAGTGGTTTTTGATGGTGCTTCATCTCCAAAAGTTGCGGTGAGTTGAATAAAGCACTGTTGTTGATTTAGCCCACGCCGAAAATCGTAGTAAATCATTGCACGAAAATGTTCACGCGTTAAATCCATGGCAAATGAAGACACGCAATTTTCAAAATGACGCCACAATGGAAAAATAATTGACAGTCACATGAAACAAAATGTATTCTTCAACCAAAGAGTTCTATTTTCAAATGTTGTAATTACTTTTTAAATATTGTTCTTGTAAGTGGCCAGTTCCGGATACATAAATAGCAGCCCTCGTATTCTATAGACTTATTATCACAAATACTTTTTAAGAATTGAAATTATTTATAGAGCAATTACTCTAAAAGTAATCAATAAGGTTTTTAGATGGATTTGTTGGGCACTTTTTCAAGTCTATACTTAATAGAATCAATGACTAGATACTCAATAGTGTATACTCTAGTGAAAGTCCAGTTTCCTCCTTCATTAGGGAACTTAGGCTTTAAACATTTTATTTTAAGAGTATTAAGTATATAAAGGGCAGCATTCTGCAAGCATGAAGAAAGCATTCGGAGAAAAGCGGAAAAGGTGGAAAAGTATTTAAAAAAAGGTGCCTTTAGACAGTCATATCAACTTTCTTTGCCCTCAAAGTCATCAGTCATAACTTCAACAACGAATCGACATAATATTATTTTCATCAGGCTGCGAAGAAGAAGAATTGACACCGTCACGAAAATCGATTCTTGATGAAAATTGAAAACCACGATATACCAGAATGACAATGATGGTGAAAGTGACATAGGAAAGTGACGATTCTGGCGATGAAGTGCCTATAATTTGCTTGCTTTAAAAATACGTGTAATAAGCTGCATAATAATTTTATACAGACAATAAAATATTGCGAATATTTTTGATAATAATATTGTAAGTATCGATTTTCGAGACGGTGTCAATTCTTCTTCTTCGCAGCTTGATTAAAATAATATGTTGATTCGTTGATGACAATTGGGGCGTTCCACGCCAATACGCGTGCCAAATATTTTTGTCATAATATTATGATGACAAGATTAAGAATGATGGAACTTTGAAACTTGATTTCTCTATTCGGCACTCAGTCCGAATTATAGTATGAAAAAATTATATATTTAGGTAAATAATTGAGCTACTGGATTTGTTACTTCATTTAACAAGCTGGAAATCGCTAAATAGTGGAAATTGTCAAAAACCTTTGATTTTAATGTGGGGAAACGTACCCTTAGATAAGTTTTTGAAAGAGTAACATAAATGAAAAAAATATATATGAATATTTTTTTTTTGACAAAAAGATTTTATTTTATTTTTTTCTTATATAAGTAGGTATTTCTTTTTTGCCTGTTTCTCTTATAAAAATCTATTGAACGGTACTTTTAACTTCATCTAAATTTAAGTTTTTCGCCAATTTCAACTATTTTGCGATTTCCGGCCACAGTGCAGTATGGCGCTGGACGCCCCCTTCGGCAGTGTTTTCAGTCTAGCTCCTAATCAACTTCCCGGTCCATTATAGAAGTAGTGCAGGAATGTTCTATAGAATAATATAAGCTATTTATACAAAAAATATTTAAAAAATGGTCCCGCTTTGAGAAAATCAAGAAAAAAGTAGTTAATTTTTTCAATCTATAATCGGCTTTGTAGCACTGCACAGTGTGATAAAAACCTCGATTTTGTTTCACCGCGTTTTTCTTTCAAAATACTATAGTTGATAGCTATATAAACATTAGAGTAAAACTCCGAGATCGATATTCTTTGTAGTTATTTTCTTAAAGAGTGTCAAAGTTGGTTTTTTTCCGGGTCAAAAATTTGTATAAAAATTAATAAAAAAAAAAAAACTAATCAAGTAACATTAATTTTGTTTATACCAATTGAACAAGCACTTAATACTTTACTTTTTCTCCAAATTTGGTTAACCTACTGTGATCAAGTAGGGAGATATTTATTTATTTAATAATTTTAGTTTTTCATTTTTAATTTCGCGATTAGATCGAATTAGAAAAAGTTTTAAGCATGAAACGATAGTGTGAGTAATCCTTCATCAATGTTATTAAAAATGACACTCTAATAACCTCTGTGTCAGAAGTTATATCCAATTTAAAAAAATTTAAATAAAAATTCGGATTTTTTGTACCTAGGGTTGTTACTAAAGGTCTCTTGTTTGATTTATCCGGTTTATACGCAAATTCGCAATCAATATCCTATACGAAAAATATCAAGATCACGTTTAGGTAGGTCTAATAATAAAAAATCTAAAAAGTGAAAAAATATAACGTAAACTAATGATTTTATATGCCCAAACAGTATCTAATCAGTAGGGCCCGGAAAAATATGTATTAAAAAATCCAAAATATGTACATAAAATATGGACTAAAAAATCGAAAATATGGAAAAATATGGACTAAAAATCGAAAATATGGAAAAAATATGGAGTATAAAATTACAATAATTAAACATTGTTTTAATGTAGGTAAGAAAAGAGTCACTATCGTGACAGTTAACAAAGAGACAGAGGCCAGAAATATGCCATGCTAGCCAGCATAGCATGTTTATATGGCATAGCTATGCCAGAAAGCATATTTGGTTTGAGAATAAAAGTCTTAATTATAGAAAAAAACTTGAGAGGTGTCAAGGGACACCCGAGTGGAACAAAGTTATTTCTTTATGTTCAAAAAACCTGAGTATACAAATTATATTATACTCAAATTTAAAAAAAAACGCCATCTATTGACGCCCAGGAATAGGTACTAACAACGTGTTGCTGTTTATTTTTAAAAAACTCCATCTAGTTGCAGCAGGTACTAATAAAAAAGTGTCGAGGTCAAATCAAGGTCAAATATCGTTCTGTCTAGCCTTCAGATTTACGCCGAACGCGGGATAAGGAACTTCGTTCCAATAATGGGTCCGCTAAATGATCTCTGCACGTCACATGACGTGATGGTTGCATACGTCAAACATCAAAAAATTTTTTTTGTGTATTACTTAAATCCTTTATTTTATCCAAAGACTGAAACATACTTCAGTTTTTGCTTAGCCATGTCAGCAACAGTCCGACCTTTAGCATCTGAAAATTTATTTTATATTTCTTCAATAATATCTTCTTTGGAAACAAAATACGACGATAAAACGCGAGAGGAACGAAATACGCAGCCGCTTAGTGGCGGGAACGTATTTTTTTGTTGTATTTTTATGAAAGTGTTTTATGATTGTGACATTTTCTTGCAAAATATGGACTTATCTTAGTAAAACCCGAAAATATGGAAAAATATGGAAAATAAAACTTGGTTTTTCACAGTCTAAACATGATAATTCATGTATAAAACACATTCCAGGCCGAAAATCGCGCAAAATAAAAATATGTATTTACATATAAATCCGGGCCCTACTAATCAGTAATCACCTTCTGATGTAGTCGGGGAAAATAAAATATCAACTTTAGTGACAACCCTAGGTATAAAAAAATCCGAATTTTTACTAAAAAAAATTGAATTGGATATAACTTCTGACACAGAGGTTATTAGAGTGTGATTTTTAATAACATTGATAAAGAATTACTCAAACCATGGTTTCATGCTTAAAACTTTTTCTAACTCGATCTATTCGGGAAATTAAAAATGAAAAACTAAAATTATTACTTAAATAAATAAATATCTCTCCCTACTTGATCACAGTAAGTTAACCAAATTTGGAAAAAAAAGTAAAGTATTAAGTGCTTGTTCAATTGGTATAAACAAAATTAATGTTACTTGATCAGTTTTTTTTTAATTAATTTTTATGCAAATTTTTGACCCGGAAAAACGCCAACTTTGACACTCTTTAAAAAAATAACTACAAAGAATATCGATCTCGGAGTTTTACTCTAATGTTTATATAGCTATCAACTATAGTATTTTGAAAAAAAAACGCGGTGAAACAAAATCGAGGTTTTTTTCACACTGTGCACTGGGTGCCGAATACAGAAATCAAGTTTTAAAGACCCATCATTCTTAATCTAGTCAATATAATATTATGACAAAAATATTGGGCACGCGTAGATTTAAAACTATGTTTATGTTTAGAGTAACACGTAAAGGTATAACATAATCGAATATTATCAAAATTGGAGACACCGACTTTTTTTTCCTGTCCGCTTGGCGTGGAACGCCCAATATAAAACAGGAATGCCACCAGAAATATTGGTTCTCTATGGTATTGCACTGAAAAATCACCAAAACGCGAACAAAACACCTTCTTCTTATGCCAGTCTGATAATTACTCTGGTAGCTATTTATGAGAAAAAATAGTTTACAAACATTTCTTTCTATAGATAACGATAGGATAGTCTTAAGAACGATTACCTATACTATTGAAAGATTAATTTTTCTGGTGAAAGTGCAGGTTGACTTGTCATGCTCTTAAAATTACCTTTAGCTCAATTTTAGGAGTAAATCTTCTAATCAATACTTATAGATAATTTAATCTAGAGGCCATTTTTATTTATAGAATACGACGGTAATCGCCATTTTAGTAAAAATCTAAAAATTTGTTACAATAAAATACGCGATTTATTTATTTGTAAGCATAAAAATAGTTAAATAAATGATAATTTTATCAAAATACATTGTTTAGGTATTTATTTTAACAAAATATATTAAAAAATGTGCATCAATAATATTTTTTATTAAAAAAATATTATTTTAATTTACGAATATAATAGGCCCATCAGTTTTTTAAAACTATTTTATCGACTTTCACGATAAAATAAACTCGGCACGGAATTTTAGCCCTCCGTTCGCGCGAAACATAAAAAAATATATTATAAGTAATACTTATTTAATTTCATTTCGCCATTAAAGCTTTGACTTTAAAATACTTTTAACTACGGTGTGCCATTAGAAAATAAGAAATGCTTTTTAAAAGAAATAACTCTTGAACTTCATGTTTTTATTTAGTTGATTTTGATTAATAGTGGTTTTAAAAATATTCACCACTAGAACGTCAGTAGAGTTAATGGTGTTATCTTAATGTTGGCTACAATACCTAATTCCTTTCTTATGTGCCTCTTATTATGTTCTTATGATAGTTTTGTAGATATTCCCTATAGATAAATATAAATTGGTCTTATCGTTATCTAATGATGAATTCTTATGCTGCTCTTATCATTACAGTGTAGACAGGTGCCCATTTTTACTGAACTCGGTATATAGGATATCTTCAGGATATCTCCAGGGATTATTGACTCTTATGTAAGAATGCCAAGTTTAATTCTATAAAATAACTAATAGTGCTTCACTAGATATACTTGTGCTCCTTGGGTGCGTTGTCAAAACGTTTGAAGTGCGTTGTCTTGCGCGGTCGGCTAGTTAATCATAACTAGCCGACCTAATCATAGTTGACCAACAAATCTTGGTAATAACTAATAAGTGACATTAAGTGAAATATTATGATTGATTGAATACTTACTACATTTATTACAAACTATTTCATCAGGATGTAACTAAACACATTGAAACAGTGATTTGGAGGGGCGCGCCATGTTATCGTAGTTTATCTCTAGGTAGCTTTTAACCAACCTTTCTCCTAGCGATAGTAAACTCTTTGCTACACGCGGCGCACGCAGTGGCGTCTTTATCGCTCGCCCAGTTGGGCGCCTCGTCAGGGCCCCGGGCTTCCTTTTCTAGTAGTTCTGCTAACTGAAGCGATTTCTCGCTGAGAGTCGCCCCCACCTCTTCTAGAGTCTTCTGCGCTTCGCTGTACTGTGTCTTAAGGTTATTCTGTTCCTCTTGGAGGGCAAAATATTTCTGTGGAAATTAAAAGTAATAAAATTAAGTTAAAAATAAATATTATACTAGATTGCCGGGATTCAATTTACCGTGACAAAACCCGGGACTCAAAATATATCCTACACATTTTTAAGATTATTTTGTAAGAAGTATTTAAGTGTATTTTGAAAGAAATACAAATTTATTCTAGGTACTAGGAGTGTAGTTCATAGGTGACTTAATTTTTTTCCATAATCCAGTTAGGCCGAAGATAAGAACAAACAGAATTTACCCTTTCTCTAACTTCTCCTATTGACTTTAGGACGTCGACTTCCTGCTGTAGCGCTGAAATTCGATCTCGATCCCTGACCATCGATTCCTGAAAGTAATAAATTAATTAGGGTGGGTTGCACCGACTTACTTTAACTATAACAAAATGTCAAATGAATTGACAAATCTCTAGTAAAAGTCGCCATCTTTGACGATAACCTTAACGACGCCTCTGGTGCAACCCACCCTTAATATTTTAATGTAAGCCTCTATATAAATATCTTGAGCATAAATTTCTGCTGACGTTTGGAGTTTGGACGTAAATTAATTTTCAAAATATTGTTTGTTTTTATTTTAGACTTATATTTTCTTGGATAGTATAATTTTTGCCTACACGCCACTTTATATGAGCAATTATATAGATCATAAGCTCAAAATTAGCTATGACTGAATAACATTTTAACACTTTTTCTTCATAACATCTTTTCAGTCAATCGGTCCTTTGTCCGAAGTACAGCTGACAAATTTCGGGCCAAATCGAAATTTCGGCCACTAGCCCAAGTAAGATTTTTGGTCAGAAGTCGCCAGCTTCTGTAGATTCCATATAATTGACAAGGCCAACACATCTAAAGCTACACCAAAAAGCCGAGCTGATAATTATAATAGAATGAAACATAATATTTTATAACTCGTTATGAAATTATCATAAAAAGAATATTATAAAAAAAAAATAGTCTACCCAGGTTTTTTCATCAACCCATTTCAAATTGTTTTCCAATATAATACATTTATTACAAAAAATATTTTTCATTTCATTATCAGCTCGGTGAAGAGCGTCTTAATTTCGGATCTTTTACTATGGCTGACCCCACATTAGTCGTGACGAAGACGTGCGCTTTCTTAGGGCGTATGAGCGACGCGAGCGCACTGCATAAGCGTCGCGCATGCGGCACCATGCGGCGTTCTCTCGCTCATACTCCCGAGGAACGCGCACGTCTAATGTCGGGGATACCTATAAAGGACTATAAATGTACCTGTAACGACATCCTCCACTCTCGTTCTATCTGCAGATCGCTTTCCGCCGACGCGACTCGTTTCTCCGCTGCTGCTGCCTTTTGGCCTAAACTACGCGAATTTTCCTCCAGATTTTTTCTAACATTCCTATCTTCTTTTAACCTACATGTAAGAGAGTAAATTGACACTTTTAGTGAATTTCATAAAATCTTTAATAAATACTTACAATGCCTTTTGAGAAGAAAAGGTTTTGATACTTATGGTTCAGAAAAAAATAACTCTTGTAGTCTAATCGAAACTCGAAAGGTTGTATAGTCCAAAAATATCATACTTTGTAAGTTGTAACATAATATTCTTTTACATAATATTATAGTCAATTAATAAAAGTTATGACTTTGAATGATTGAAAATATGTATTATGTATACAGTTTTGTCTTGACTCGTGCTTTAGACCTTATCAAAAGGAAGGATAATAATTGTAATTGTCTCCGTATGTTTGTTATTTAAATAGCTGCTTAAACTACTGATCCGATTTTAATGAATGTTTTTTTAATTACAGTACTATGGATTTTTTCTTGTCTTGAATAAGCTTATATATTATGTGAATGTCCTTAAAAGACTTTTACATCAGTCTGCTCATACTTACTATAATTATTTTTACTACAGTTTAGTGGGGGTGGCAAAATAAAATATTAAGACTAGTATGGATGGATCAGTTTCGTGGTTAAACAAAAGATAAAGGCATGCAAAATGAACATTACAATGATATGGCAAACCTACACAATAAAACAAAACAAGCGACTGTGGTTGGTAGAAATAAAATACACATAACTGTATATCGTTTATTATAAAGAAGGCTTCACATACTATTGATTTAAAATTACAAAAACTATAAAAGAAACCAACATAGGTTCGATTAAGGTACATTTTATACAGTAAAGCTACAAAAATGCTATAATTTCATATAATTCAAAAATGGGTTACACCAAGAGATCGTCTATTACTATTGTCTATTTCATTAATCACAATCTAATACTCCAAGTATCACTGAAATAAGTACCTAATTTTTGGTATAGCAATACATTATTTCTATACAATTTAACAAATCAAAATACATTAATAAATCGAGTTAACTAACAATATAGATAAATAAGCCTTAATTTACAACTTATCTTACAACCACAGCAATGGTGAAGCGAAGCATCGCTTACGACGAAGGTAATAAAATATATTTTATAAAAAAATATTTCATCAGTCAATAATATCGTGGGGGTTTGCCAATATCAAAGTAATAAGAAGAAAAGGGCCCTCGCTCAAGCACTACGGTGACGCCACCTTTACTGTCAATGTCATATTGGTGACATCAGCAGTGTCAAATTAGTACGTCAACACTAACGATCACTAGTGTGAAGTCCACCTTATGTCAAATTGGTGATCAATGTCTTGCCCACCTTATGTCAAATTAGTGTCAACGCCTGTTTACACTTGGTCGAATTTGTGACATTAAAAACTCCCTAAAAACCAATATTATCTAGTGGCAACACCGTAGTTGTGAGCTAGAGCCCTAAGAAGCGTTGCGCCCAGACGCTTCGATATGTAAAGCATTAGGCTTGGAGCGAGAGGCGTAATATAGAACCTACTTTTCATCCAGCTGGTGGATTGTGCTGCCCATCGACTCAGTCTTTGCTTCCAATTTGGCTATTAACTCAGTTTTATGTTTCAAGGAACTTTCACATTCCTAAAACAAAGCCAGTATTAACTGATGTGTGCGTCGCTAGTTAGTAAGTGACTCTAAGATTAGTGGGCAAAATTATTTGTGGTTTTTAGCTTATATTTAAAGTTAGTGCAACGTGGAAATGTCTTTTTCTTTTTTTTACATATTGTGTTGAGACAAAATTAATGAGATATTTGTGCTCGAATATATATATAAATATAATAATAGGGCATTTGACAGATTTTTAATTTCTATCTTGAATTACTTGGTTGCGATTAATAAGTATTTTTTTTATTTTAAAATACGTATTTCGTAACAAAATGTAAATAAAAATTGAAAATTCGAATAAGCCGCCGAAACGCTTTATTCAGAAATATGGCGTCGCGCTTTGTAAGTGACGTCACTAGCGTGTAAACCAATGTTACATATTAATTCAATCAGTTGTGTAAACGACATTACTCGCCTATGACGTCATCATGACATTAGCCAATCCGGATCGTTCTCGAATAAGTGGCGCGAGAAACAAAAAGCCAACCATATTTTTGTGTTTTTGGATATATTAATTGTTATTATTTTTATTAAAACTTATGTAAATCACATTAAAAAACTATCATTTTATGCATTTAAAGCAAATAATCACAAAAAATTCTTACTGTCAAATTGCCTATTCCTATAAAGGTATTTTTATTGCTAATTACACATACTGACATGTCCACGTATTATTTTATAGATAATATAGTTTAATTTCACTACTATTACTTTTATATTTTGTGAAGAAGTTTTAGAACATTTCTTATACTATGGATTCGTCTTCAACTCGAACGTGGTAGTATCTTTAAATAATATATTTTTATATAGAAGAGTAAATATAATAAATGGAATAAGTACAGAATTCCAGTTGAAAACAAATATAAAATTGAGATCATAATATCACTAATATTTGTGTGTAAATATATTACTATAAATTCCCTAGCCAGGAAACTCCACCATTGCAATTCGCCTACAACATATTATTTACAATACGCAGGAAATTAACTCAGCACCTGAGTGCTTAGTCATATTGGATTCGCTAGTTTTGATAGCGAAGTTCGATGTCAAAAATGTATGGGATTAAACATAACGCATTGTTAAGAAGTAAGAAGTGTCATGGCGTTTGCGATACGTTATGTCAGATACCATACAATTTGACATTTAACGTCGCGTCGCTATCGAAATTAACGAATGCAATTCGATATGATTTCATAGTTTATTAGAGGTGCCTTATTAACTCCTGCATGTTATTCCATCTATTCAGTCTCCATTGGTTTTGTCGGAACTCCCGGATTTGCGGAAGGGTGGTATTTCCTGCAGGGTTTGGAGATTCAGTTTCTTATTGGGCGGGCCCTCGTCCCTCGACTTTGTGCCCTTTTGGGTGCCATTTTTGAAATCTAACTTCTCGCTTAGGCTACTGGTGGGGGACTTGAGGGCTTTGACCAGCTCATGGTCGGGGCCAAGGAAGTGGTTATATTTTTCGAGGTTGTGGAGTATTTTGCCAATTTGCTCGGCCTTCCCCTGAAGCCTGGAGACCATTTCACCCTTCTGCGTGAGTTCCATCTCGCATTCCTTCGCGGCATTAGTAATATAGAGTGTTAGTATACAGAAATTTGAAGCGTTAGAACAATTTTGATATACTACAAAGTAAGAGGATAAAGCAAAAAAAAAAAAAAACAAAAACAAAACGCGATAAATAGGGACTCGCCAGATATTAAGGGATTATGCGATAGGGAACCAATAATATAATTTAAGACAGAAGACACTAGATATGAGATACAAAGGGCAGGCCTAAGCAAAATGTATAAGTTTAGAAACAAAGGATTGTTTTTACTACTGTGTTAAGCAAAAAAAGCGTTATAAAGAGCATGTCAGATATTTTGATGGGATCATCCGGTAGAGGACCAATTATTATAACAAAAGACAAAGGAATTAATGGACATTTAGTAATTTTTACAAGGTACAAAGCCGGGCCTAAGCGAAGATACAAAGAAGATAAACAAAGGATCATTAAGTAATAAGTAGTGAGCAACAAAACATTAATCAGCGAAGCGCGTCGTGGGCGCTTTAGGTGCTACCCACGCCGCTTTACCGGGTCAATGCTTGTATCTTACAACCTACGACGGAAATGTGACCTACTGTATTGTGCACTTATCGACGGTCCCTACGTACCATCGAGGAAATTGATTCCTTGGTAGTTGACGGACCTACGTTGTTTGGTCGGCTTATGTCGATTCAAGGTTTGACCAAATTACTTAGGTCCGCCATCTACCTAGGAATAAACTTCCTGATAGTAAAAAGACATAATATGTAAAGCTCAGGAACTTTTTGATTAGGTTTTCCATTGTAAATGGCAAAAAGTGTCTTGTGTGAGAAAGAACATACTTCATATTAATATTATTTTTACATAAAGTATTTTTCAGAATTATACGGACGACAGTCAAAAATATATGAAAGTACTTGTAAAGTTTTTCACTTGTTCATTTCATATTTTTGACATGTTGGTGTGTAAGTAGAAATCGTTCGAATATTATTTACGTGGATTTTAAGCGATTGCTTACAGTAGCAGTGTGAGAAAAGCAGGTACCTACGTAAAGAATTTAACCGGCAGCTAAACTGAGGTTATTTTCAAATCGAAGCATTTAAGGAAAATTGTTAATAACTAGACATCGGATTATATGCACGATCAAAGTGCCGAAATATGCATGCAAGTATGCACGATAAATGGCCGAAATATGCACCAAATATGCACAATCAAGTCATTCATTTCAAAAAAATTATCATTTTTTTAAAGAGTTTTCCTGTGGTGCCGTTAATAAAAGCGTCAATTTTATAATTTCATCTTATCCAGGATTTTAATTTTTATACAGCACCAATAATAATTTTCTACCAATATTTTCCAATTGCAATCATAATATAATGCCCATGGAAGTTTAAGAAATCGGCAACTACTTTATTCCAATTTTTTATAATGTTGCCAACTACAAAGAAAAATTTTGTTTCTAGAAAGGTCGTACCTATCAGATGCTTTGCATTCTTTTAATGGGGATGGAGCCACATATTTAAAGTGTTTTTAATCAATCGTACATCTGTTTTGTGGTCTCGGTGTGTGTCAGTTTGGAGACCACGAGGGCATAAAACTACCAAAATATGCACTAACGCCTAAAAAGTGCCATTATATGCATTTGCATATGCAAGTATGCAAATGCATATAATCCGATGTCTATTAATAACATAACGAATATACATAAATAAAGGAGGCCTAAATATTAATGCCATATAGTAAGAAGTAGATAACAAATAAGAATAAAATAAAGATCATAAATAATTTCGTAATATCATATTATAATCAAGTTATAATATCACGTTTCAAGGGAGTATCAAATTGGGAAAAACATCGCGTATAAAAAGCAGACCGTGAAATGGTTTCGTAACAAAACGAGCGCAGTAGACGAGGTCAGCTAGTTCAAGGTCACAGTATAAAGCCAAGTAAAGGTCGCGTACAGCTTTTATAGCGCTCGGCAAAACTAGAGGAGTAAATAGGCACTGGTAGAAGATGTACTATCAGAGCAATTCATTTATAGACAGATGGCAGATGACTTTCGTAATTTGGTCAGATGATATCAAATCCAGCCAAAAAATCTCGGCTAACATTCACTTGTACCAAGTTCACTCACTCAATCACTGATCTACCAATAGCATGTCCTCGGCCAATCAAAGAGACCTGATAAAACCTGCCGAGTAGAGTAGCGAGGCAGTGTCCGCGACCGAGCACATCCATACAAATCATGCCGAGTGCTTGACCGAGAGCACTGTCACGCCACTAAACGGTAGCTGTGATCAAGCCATCACTACGCCTTCCCCTTCTATTTTTGCCGAACGTAAGTTGTGCGCGGGAATAAAGGGTAGAAAATCCTAATCATGCTTCTCACCTGTAATTTCTTGTACATCTCCAGGTTAATTAGTTTTATATCGTCCAACTGTCGCCTCAGAGATATTATAGTGTCCTGTTTGTCGTGTATATCTTTCTCTAGCAACTTCATAGCGACCTCCATTTCGGCTTTGAGTGATATCTGGAATACATTATGTGATTGAATTAGAACGTGTAGTTCAAGGTCAAACCGTTAGCTTTCTAGGGATAATTTAGTATTCGGCCATAAGGGCAAATGTTTAAATAGAATTTCACTAGAACTCTACTCAATCCGTCTCAAATAAAAGTTTGGAGTCTCGTGGTTCGTTTGTTAAAACAGCCTGTAGCATGTAGGAACTGTGCGATTTCGATTTTCTGACCATTATAACAACATTCTCTAATGGCCTGTATTCATTTTGATTAGTGATAAGTGCAGGTGATTATACCTTGTGCGTTTTAAGATGATATGCGTGACACATAATATTTGACAATAGTAGGGAAGATACCTAAAAAAATTAATCGATAATTTAAAAATATCGAATCACTTCGTAAAGGAATTGCAATCGAAATTATCGATTTTGTACTGACGTTTCAAAGTGGCGCCGGCGATTGAAGATGGCCGCCCTTTTTATCGATTTGATTTCGATTCCACAGTGGCAATCACTATTGACATAAGTTCCGTTTCATGCATCTGACATTTTTCAAATGTTTTCGTAACAATAATTTTATACTCCTACTTCACAGTTAATATTTATAATTTTATATTAATAAGTTAGTATTTAGCAACGTTTAATTTTTAGTCATTTACAATTATAGGAAACATTTATTTTTGTAGATGGAATATAATTTATTACATTCTGTTTTTTTTGTTTTCTTGTAAAAAAATTCCGTAGCAAGGAATATGAGAACTGTCACCCATATCATCTTAGAACGAACAAACTATAGTAATCAGGAGAAAGTAAGTGTGGACACCGACTGATTAGTACAAGTCCTTTAATTTCTCCTAATCACCCATCACCTGCTCTAATCACCTACACTCGCTCTAATCAAAGTAAATACAGGCCCGCGAAGCTTCAAACAGCGAATCGGCACAGAACAAAACTTTACATTAAATGTCATAAACTTTATGAATTGTACCAAAAGCTAGGTGGTACGATGTTAGTTTTCTATTATAACGTCATTGTTAGTTATTAGAAGGTAAACAATAATTATTTCGCGACAACACGGCGTGTTTATTATAGAGCCATTAACGAGAGCATCAAAACGTGTCACAAGTAGCACGCGATTGGTAATGACGATAATGATTGTGATAACGTTTAATTAAATTATTATTGCTACTGGAAAGAGCACACTTAGGCCCAATTTCACCAAAGACTGTTAAAGTTAATGCTCGAATTAGTATCACGTTACCTCTTTCGTTTTTCATATGAATGAAAGAGAAAACATGACATTTTAACAAGCTGTTAACACTAACAGACATTGGTAGAATTGGGCCCAAATTTTATATTTATAGAAAGTAGTATAATATAAAGATATCAGGAAAAACACGTCCCGCGCAATTACAGTATGTCTGTTAAATGTAATTTTCCTTTTGGTTTCATAAGACCAGTCGTTACTAAGGAAAAATTCCGAGAGAACTTTTAAATCATCAACAAAAACCTTTGCGTTTTGCGAATTTGCACAGGTTCTATTTATCATTACTTAATGAATTGAATAATAATGTTAATTTGTGGTTAAAACCCAAATAGGGTACCTAAAGTTCAAAGCATAATAGCTCTTATGGTTAAGATAAGAATTATATTCAAAACCCTATCTTAATTTATCTCACTAACTTTTTTTTCCGGTCAGCAGATCCAACGTCCCTTAGACACTTACCTAAAAAAATCAAGTTACCTGTAAAATAAAACATATTGAAGTTACCTGTAAATCGATCTCCTTCTGTAGTTCAGCCGTTCGTTTCCTCTCCTCGTCCAACATTTTGGCGAGCTCGGCCTCTTTCTCCGTCTTACATTTGTCCGATGTGTTACTTTTAACGCTCTTTTTGTCCTGAAATAAAAGCGGCATTTTCTTGCAAATATTACGATAAATTACAGTGTCTCTACTGAATAATTCAAGTATTAAGTGAATTTCTAAATTTGAAATCCTGGATCAGACACTAATGTTTCTACTACAGAACAGTACTAATAATTCATATAAAGATAGAGCGAACTCTAACTCTGAATTATATTGAAAATAAAATAATTTGGAACAGTTACTTATGTCTATCACGAATCCTCATATCACTATTAAATGATTCTCGAAAAATATTAAAATTGTTACTGGTTATATTGCAGTAAGTGCATTTAGGTATATTAATATTAATTAACAAGTTATTCTAGTTATAATAATCGTTATCGTTAGTATTGTAATGAGGGGCTTAACACTGATGAAGTCATCTTAATGATACAAGCATTTGTATACAAAAACCTTGCGAAGGACAATACACAATGTTATGAATTGACATAAAAAAATAAATACATGTGCTCCACATTTTTTTCATGAGTTGCTAAAGTATGTTGCAATATTGCAATACAAACGAAAATTCTTTGGTTATATATTTTAAAAGTAAATAAAAGAAATACCTCATCATCCGGCGGCAGCTCCGTCACTTTTATCCTACTCTCTTTGGTTATGTCCTGACCTAAACAGAAAAACAAACGTGCGTTCAGACGGGTTATAAATAAGCAGTGGACGTATCTGAAAATAGCTCACAATTTTTAATCCAATGTCTTTGCGTGCTCCTTGCCGTGGTATTGCCCATGATACTGGGTCGGCAGTGCATAACGGTTTAAATATAATGCGTGCGACGTCCGCGGCATACTATTCCAAACTAAAACGATACAAAATATTGAGTCATACAATCGCTTTATCTAATGCCATCCGTGCGATTTTCACTTGCTAGAGGTAATCTTATCTTTGTGCATACGCGGGTCACTCACACGGTGTTTGTAAATGTATATAAGTTATTGATACAATGCATCAATTTGGTACCACTTCCGAACCTTATTGTCTGAAAATAAAGTCGAAATGTGGTTTTTTTTTTGCGTTTGTCGGCGACCGTACGCATTTAGTTACTGCAGTGGTCGTTTATGTTTATTTACAAGACTTTTTAAAATGTCGATGTTATTTATATTTTTCGAGTTCCGACACATCAACCATCAAAACACGCGATTAATAAAGTCTCGGATAATGTTATGAAAAATATTTTTTAACTCTTAAAAATGTTTTAATCATGGTAGACGTTACTAACCATCAAAATACGCGATCAATAAAGTCTCGGATAATGTTATGAAAAATATTTTTTAACTCTTCAAAATGTTTTAATCATGGTAGACGTTACTTTAAAAAATCTAATGAGATTGCTATTATTAAAGTTAAATTAGCTTCAATTTATAAAATCAAGGACAGTCAAAACCAAATCAGGAAAGTAACGGGGGTAAAATAATGTATCGCGTGACCAGTGTACAAAAAAGGGTCGGAACGAGTAAGGGAGATCGCACACGTCACACTTTTTGTGTGATCGAGTCTGCGGCTTACATACAATCTGGATGGCGCGCGCCATCAGAATGTATGGAAGCCGCAGACTCGATCACACAAAAAGTGTGACGTGTGCGATCTCCCTAAGAATTATGACTAAGTTGAAGCACCTAAATATTGCTGATATTTTTAATTGTGAATCACCTTAAATTATTATCGATTTTTAGTTTATATGAACCTTTTATCTATCTGTCGATTTTGTGGCGGCAATAATTTGAGATACTATAAAAAAGGTAATTAATACTTATCTAATAAAATTTATTTTTTTCGCAAGAAATTGTTTTTAGTTAGTTTACTACGTACTTATTTATAAGCCAAGATATTAAGTCTTGACACAGCAAATAAGAATGCTGTAAGAGTCAACTGAAATAAGATGAAATTCAAGACGAGGCGCTCCTTGGCGATGTCAAATATCAAACTTTAAAGCCTTTCTCTATTTTCCAGCAATAGATAACCAATTAACCATGGTTGAAACAATGATTGCGAGGTTGTGTATAGCAGCACGTCATTCGACGTAGATACTACACGACACTTCGACACGTTCAAAGTAATTGCTCGTATTGATCCATCATGGTCACAAATGGAGGGCGTATAGGTGGGTCCACATTTGTATCAAGTACCCACCTACGATTAAAGATTATTATTATAAGATCACTGCTTTACAAAGAATCACTTACCTAATGCATGTTTCAGCTGGTTGTTTTCTTCGACTAGTGTTATCATCGTGTTTTTGGCGATCGCCAAGTCTTCCTTCATTAGAGCATTGGTCGTAGTTAGACTTTCCACTTTGGACTGAAGATTAGCTACCGTGGCACTGAAACAATACTATCAGTTACATTTCTTAATTTCGAGAATGTGTAGGCGTTACTTTTACTGATATGTAAGCGATTAATGACTATTATTCATAAATAAACTGAATACCAAACATCGCATTTTACAACACAGATGTATAGCCAAAAATAATAATTATCTTTGATGTTTGAAAACAGATATAGGTACAGTTGGTTTTGGAGTTCTGAGGATTTGTTAAAATGTTGCGAAGTAAGTATTTTTTTTTAGTTATACCGTGTGTTCTTAGTGTGAGTCAATATGGTAATCCGCAGTCGTCGTGTGAGTTCCAAAATATAACCCGGTGAACTGGCCAATGTTCATGACGTCATTTTGACACCACATTTTATTGGTGTGCCACTGGTAAGACAAATATGACGTATTAGTTACATCAACTATAATATTGATAATTGATATCCCATTTATATACGTCAATGTACTGGCAACTATATTCTGGAAGACTGGAACACGATTCTAGACGTCATAAACACTGGCCAGTATACTGGGTAATATTTCGGAACACACACCTCGGTTGCTCAGAGAGTATTGACTATAGACTTACTTGAGATGTCTATTCAGCTCCTCAATATAATTCTTCTGGTCAAGCATAGTATTGATATGGCGTTGTTTAGGCTCGTTGTTGCCGTTTCCATTTCCGGCCAGGTCGTGGGATGAGTTGCTGCCACGTAAATACAGCGAGAAGTCGATCACGCCCTGCTGACTGTCCAAGTCCTCCTCCTTTAGGAAAAGAATTTACAATTTAAAAATCTCAAATTTATAAAAATAATTATGTAATTAACAAACGAGTACTTATCAGTTTATTAAGCGCTCTACTTGTTGGGGAGACTCGACCCCAGTGGTCGAAAAATTTGTTCCGATTTTTAGCTAGTTGTAAGATTATCGTATCTACTTAAAGTATCAGAAACTCGTATCATGCGTTTTCTTTTAAATTATTATTTACGAAGAACGAAAGAGATGAAATGATATGAAATTGTGAATTTGCTTAAAGTTTAAAAAAAGGGTGAGGCTGTAGAGTTTAAAATATTATATTACCTTAACACACAAATTGCAGTCCACAACATTGAGTCCGACCAGCAAGCCAGTTATAATCACGGCCTCCTCGTTCAACATCAAGGCATGAGGCTCAAAGTACTCCTCTAGAGTTTCCTCGCGATGTTCTAGAAGAATCCTCAGGTAGTCCGCCAGTCTCTTCTGCATC
This sequence comes from Polyommatus iphigenia, assembly GCA_963422495.1. Lineage (NCBI taxonomy): Eukaryota > Metazoa > Arthropoda > Insecta > Lepidoptera > Lycaenidae > Polyommatus > Polyommatus iphigenia. The sequence continues at coordinate 10,320,287 of OY730179.1, read as the reverse complement.
AGAGCCAGCCGGAGCCAGGCACGGGCGCGACCCATTGCGGTCCTAAAACATTGAGAAATTTAATGTCTCGTTCACCGTCAAAAGAAAAGAAAGAGACAAAATGTATGCGGTGATGGTTGATTACGTAATAAGATCAAGCATTTTTCTTTAATTATTAATTATTATTATGCATTTTAGCAAGACCCTTTACAATATATGGACATCTCGTACACAATATTACATAGGAAATAAGATTAGGTAGTCTATTCTTGCCCGCCGAGAGTTCAGGAACTAGGTTAATATAATTTTAGTAGGTCTTGTAAGTGCGAGCTAAATTGACCACGACGATAAGGGCGGGGAAACGACGTCATAGCGCCGTCTAAACGGTTATAGCTACGGGTTATACCAGGGGTTCCCAATCTTCTTCAGCCTGCGGCGCACTTACAAGTCAACATTTTGTCACGGCGCCCTACTTTACCTAGGTATTACAAAAATATACACAAATAAGCACATTTAATGATTATAGGTAGGGCAAGTAAATAATAATAAACAAATAATATTCTTCTGCATGCTTTGTATAATTCATATTATAATTTTATTTTATAATAAGTATTTGAGTTATGGATAATGATGGAGGATCGACTCACGGCGGCGCCCCTCTTGCCTTTTTTGCGGTTAACAGTTTGGGTACCCCTGGGTTATACAGTTATACTATGATGCGATGGACGTAATTCCTTTTTGGCTGTTATATCGGCGGCTTCGGGCGAATATTTGATACGCGGCGTCTGGAGAAATCTTCATCTAGTAAAGACCGCCCACAACTTTAAGATCGTTTATTTCCTTTAGATCAGGGGTTCCCAAACTTATTTTGTCTACTGCCCACTTTGAGAACAAATTAAGTTTTAGCGCCCCCCATTGTTTTAATTTAAAATGCATCCAGATGAAATGAAATTACAAATCACCCCCCCCCCCCAAGCCTCTACACAACGCCCCCATTTTTTTTCTGGATCCCACACCGGGCGGTGTTGTGTCCTTTAGATCTTCAGCGCCCACAAGGGGGCGTTATCGCCCACTTTAGGAAAGGCTGCTTTAATTACAGCACCTGTAAAAATCTTAGCATGGGCAGCACTGTAAAATCGGTAGAAAAAAGGTGAAATTTTCAGGGCTCCTTTGGAGACCCACCCAAGGTGGGGTGGGTCGGGTAAACGCGCTCGTGATACTTACGCTATTGGTAGATCTGTATTCAGGGCCCCCGTAAGGGCTACTGGCGCCTCCTGTGTGCAAAAAAAAGGATTTTGGCGCCCCTTTAGGCAAATTTTTTGTGTCCTTGGTTTTGGCGCCCCTAAAGATGGCGATTTGGCGCCCCTAGAGGATGGCGCTCGAGTGCATTGCACATATGGTAGCGGGGGCCCTGTCTGTATTCAAACGGATTATTATTAGTAGATCGCAATCAGATGGAGGCACGTTAATTAGAAGCTATACATATAAATATTTATAACTATTGGTAGCTAGTTTTTGGAAGATATTACACATGTGTTCATGTGCAATATTAAAGTTGCGTGCGGCCTGTATTTCGTCTTAATTTAGTCTAAACTCTAAAAGCACAAAATAACTTACTTGACTGTAGGCAAATCTCTGATGCTGGCTGTTATATCGGCGGCTTCGGGCGAATATTTTTCGACCATTTGGAGAATATCCCATAGCTCCTTCTTGGGTCCTAGGAGACCCTATAAACATTCATTCGTAAGTAAAATATTCATTCGTAAGAAAAACAAGCGTAGTAGCAATAAAAGTTGCTTAAAATGTAGTACAAGGGCCTTTAGATCAAATAAAAAACCTAGCTAATGCATGACCTTTGTTATGAAGCTACTGCACTGTATTTACAGGAGTATACAAATATATGCATAAAACTGCGCTACTTCGCACACACTATACATCTTTCGTACTTATGTGATTGGTCGACTGAACGTGCAATAATATTGACGAAAGTAATAAATAAACAATAATTTAAGCCGGCAAAATAAAATGTAAAGACAGCTTTGCTGTTCCTTCTAAAATATAAGGGAAGTTGTTAACAAACCTTTTTGGGTTTCAGGCCATGACGCATAACATGTTCTAGAACGATGAAGAAGTGGTGTAGAGGCAGGTGGTCGCTGTCCAGCATGCGGCCATACCGCAGCGACTGTTCTATCAGCTCCTTAACTATCAGCTTGGAGATGTTCACCAGATTACTGCGCTCTATCACTACTGGGTCTCGAGCTGCAACAAAGGCGTTATAGTGCAGTCGCCAGAGGTTTTAACCTCCGAAATTTGTAATAGTGAATGGATTTTTGTTAGCGATTTTTACGCTCTGGGAACTGCACTATTAGTAAATAGTAAATACTAATAACTGGAGGAAAGAATTCAGTGTTACTGTCGTGACTTAGATAAAAGTAATAATGATGATACATTAAACTGGCTTGCGGCTGTCACGCTGCTCTTTTTAACCGACTTCCAAAAAGGTTATATGTTCGTCTGTTTATTATTATTTTTATTAAATAAGGGGGCAAACGAGCAAACCGGTCACCTGATGGTAAGCAACTACCGTCGCCCATGGACACTCGCAACATCAGAAGAGCTGCAGGTGCGTTGCCGGCCTTTTAAGAGGGAATACGCTCTTTTCTTGAAGGTTTGCAGGTCGTATAGGTCCGGAAATACTGCTGGTGACAGTTCGTTCCAGAGTTTTACAGTGCGCGGCAGAAAGTTACGCGAAAAACGCACTGTGGAAGACTGCCACTCATCAAGGTGATGAGGATGGTATGTTTTTCGCGTGGGACGATGGCGAAAAGTTGCAGGTGGTATGATTCCGAACATACCACCTGCAACTTCTACTGGCGACTTAATGTGAAGGCACCCTTAGGGCTCAATGCGAATGCGACAAGCTGTAAGGTTCTAGAAAGAAGAGTTGATAGCGAAGAAGTTTCTGGGATATACTTTATTCTGCAATCACACTATCGGCTAAGCACCTAGTGATTGCTGTTTCGTCTAAAGGTGCATATTATATGCAATAATTAATTAAAATCTAAACAATTTAGCGATATCGCGACTAGGTACGACCTTTCAACAGAACAGTAGGAAGTAATGTATAAACTTTTTTAAGTTATCGTTTTGCAGTATGATAATAATATGAAAAAGGTATGGTCGTTATAGTTTTGGAGTGACATCATAATATCTACACTGTTTCTTTTAAAAACTTAAGTAATGACTTATGACTCATTAATCACTCATAAATGAATAAAAAAGAGAGATTTAGTTTTACTAAATCTCTCTTTTCATTAACTTAAAGAAGCATTAAACACGGTCCCTCTAGGGTAAATCTTATAATAACCTTTTATAGGATACTCTTATTTAATGAATACGCAAAAGTTAAGGAGGCACCTCATTCTAAAGAAACTGCATACAAGAGCAGGAACCAAGTTAATTTCTGCATAATATTGTAGTTAAATAAAATATAAAGCTGTGCCCGCACTGAAGTAAACTTTTGACCGTGAACCATCGCTAACTATGCGATATCAAACTTCAATTACCCATTAGCGAATGCATCGGATCATCCGGCGAAGTTATAGCTCCAGTATCCGACGGACGAATATACGAGTCCTGCAACTCCATATCGTGTAGCTCCTTCAGGCAGAGCCACTCGCCGTCCACCGACACGCGGAAGTTGCAGAGATAGATGGTGTCCTGAGCCCCGGCCATGTCGGCATCCGGGTTGTCCTCCCGCGGAATGCCTGCGATGCCGAGCTCGGGCAACGGCTCCCCGTGAACACTTAGAGAACGCATAATGCAAATAAAACGTGAAGCGAAAAGTATGACGCACTCGCGGAAATCTTGATCACCCGGTATACATATCAGCTGATTACGCCGACGAATTAGATAGAGGACGGGTAGGCTCCCTTTGGATTCCTATGCACTGTAGACGCAGTTTTCGTATTATTTTGATGAAGTGCAACATTAAAACAATGCCAGTGCAAGTTTTCTAGAACTTTGGGGTGAATATTGATCACCCACACACTGTGTTGGGGTGAAAATCAATACCGTAGGGTAGCAGCGCCATCTTTACAACAGCTGCGGTAACATCGTGAGCACAGTATGGGAGTTAGTTTTTAGAAGATTTCTTTAGATGGAGTAAATTTTCTTTCTTCTATAATATTATAATAAGAGTTCAATTTTTTTGTAATTTAGCTAGATCTTGCAATCAGTCCTCGAACTATAAAGCTTTCTTGTTGGCTAGCGTAGTTAAAATAATAACATACTGTATGTATTTATTTTATTTAAATTTAAAATGGACCAATTTAAATATTTATTTTATTTAAAAATAGATTTTAAATATTTATTTTATTTTTAGTGATTTATCAAAAGTCAGGTTTTAGATTTTTAATAATGGGTTCAAAAAAAGTCAAACCATCTGATTATGATGATGTCAATCACAGTTTCCATGATGAAAAACCGGCCAAGTGCGTGTCGGGCCACGCGCAATATAGGGTTCCGTAATACCGCTAGTTTTTTTTTTAATTTTTGTGTGGTCAATGAATGTACATTCATAACGTGTTTTACACTACTAACAACATCATCTCAGTTACTTTCAAAGGAATTTGAACGAAAAGTTCCTTTATACTTCGCCGAATACATTTTTTTTAGTTGATCGACTATTACTCAATAACTTATGAAGTCTTCTTAGCCGTGATAGTTTTCCTTTTAAATTCAGCATATTTCCTACTCCCGTGAATTTTTTCACATTTCCAGAAGCAACCGTTTAGCTGGGTTCACTGGACTCTAACGATTTTTGCACTATAAAACTTAATATTTTACAAACGGATCCCTAAATCGGAAAATGAAATACGAATACTCATAATAGTTTTAAAAAACCTATCCAACGACACCCCACACGATGGGGTGGACGCGAAAAAAATTTTTTATCCCCGCTTGATGTGTATGGAAGGTACCATAAAAAAAATATTTTTTTAAGATTTTTAATGTAAGTGCCATTTTGTTGCCATTATTAATATGTGCATTCATGCCAAATTACAGATTTGTAGGTCCTATAGTGTCTGAGCAAAACCGTGGACAGACAGACAGATGGACAGACAGACGGACGGACAGACCGAAACTATAAAGGTTCCTTGTTGACTACGGAACCCTAAAAAATGGGTAAATTCTTACCTATTTTTTTCATCACACAATCTAAATTTTTTTTTTCAATATATAGTAGGTACATAAATTCCATATGGCCATTATTACCATTTTCCTCCCAGTATAATATTGATGGCCCCAACGAATAAACGTGCAAGAGCTCTTACCCAAAAAAAATTTTTTTTGATTTTTCGTTTGTATGGACTATGTAAATTATTATATATATATATATATATATATATATATATATATATATATATATATATATATATATATATATATATATATATATATATATATATATATATATATATATATATATATATATATACCTATGTAAATTTTTTTGAATTTTTTTGACTTAAATAACGATTTTATAGCAATGTAAATCTTTATTGTACGGAAAAAATAATAACATTTAACACATTAATAATAAAACATGCGCTTATTGCAGATTATTTGTTTATTTGAGTTCACCAGAATAAACGTGTTAAAACAATCTGGCGCTTGGCGTGTCTATCTTTTCCTTTGGGTTATAACTCTTGCACGATTATTTGTGTAAAAATGCAAGCGACTTCTACCACTAATGCCTCATTGCAGATGGCGAAATTTTGAATATATTAATCACAGCTATTCTATTATCTTTTACTAACTTCTCTTGTCTTTTCTGCTTTTGTAAAGGTTATTCGAAGAGCTATTGTAAAGTTTATCACAGGAGCTGCTGGTGAGTTGCCGGTCTTTTTAAGAGGGAATACGCTCTCTCCTTGAAGATTTGCAGATCGTATAGGTCCAGAAATACTGCTGGTGACAGTTCATTACAAATTTTACAGTGCGCAAAGTTACGCAAAAAAAAGCACGGTGGAAGACTGCCACTCATGAAGGTTATGAGGATGGTATATTTCTAACGTGGAACGATGGCGAAAAGTTGCAGGAGATATGATTCCGAACAATTCCTCAGAGCACTCCCCGTGATACAACCGATTGAGGATGCAGAGTGCAGCTATTTACATCTCGGCGTAATTCTAAGGGGTCCAGCCTGTTTGAAACACTAGGGCAGTCAACAATTCGAGCGGCCCTTCGTTGGATACGATCCAAAGGGATTTGTTGGTATTTTGGGGTCCCTGCCCAGATATGAGAACAGTATTCCATAATATGAGGCCGAACCTGCACCTTGTAGAGTTGCAGGCATTGGTCCAGACTGAAATACTGTCTCGTCCTGTTAAAAACAGAATCAGAAAAGTATCGTCTACCCCATTCAGAGACTTTCTCCTGTGAATTCTCTATTTTAGACATAAGTGCGTTTCGACTCTCGATGACATTTAGCCGAGAAATATGGTGGAAGCCAGTAGATAGGGCATCACCTGTACTATCATCAGCATAGCAATAAATGCCACTGGAATGTAACATGTCATTGATCTGCCAAAAACCTTGTGACTTATTTGCATAAATTCTCGGGAAGCCCATATTATGATGGAAGCTTTGATAGTAGCGCTTTGAGCCAAACCCGATCAAGGGCCTTCGCAATGTCCAAACTAACAGCCAATGCCTCTCTTCTCTACACAATCACCTGAGCCCAACAATGAATTTGGTACGCCAAGAGATAACCAGCCAAGCGACCCATACTGTTTGTCGTGTTTGTCGCTTTGTAATGTCTAGCCGCCCGAGTATCGAAAGAGCTGATAATAGATTCCATTATCTTCGAGATGACGGAGGTTTTAGCAATTGGTCTGTAGTTGGAATGATTTGAGCGGTCACCTTTTTTTGGGGATCGAGTACACTAAGGCTGTCTTCTAAGAAGCCGGGACAATGCCAGAAGAGTAGGAGATCCAAAAACGACGCGTTAAGACCGGAGCCAACTCTGGAGCATAGTTTTTCAACACAATAGGAGGGATTCCGTCAGGCCCACTCGACTTTTGGATATCAAGGGCACGCAGGGCTATTCACACTGAGCGCTGATGTAACCTAATATCCGACATGATGCCCCTGCATCGTGGTATGGTCGGCGGTTTTTATCCCAAGGTCATCAAGGGTCGAGTTTGACGCAAGGAGCTTATCCAGAAGATCGTCTTTGTATTTTGCGTCGTGGGCCAACGATCCATTTCCTACTTGTAGGGATGGTAGGATGGCTTTCAAAAATACCCTTCAATAGCTTAGGCCAGAGGCCAAAATTCACGGGTTGCCAGAGAAAGGCACTCGAGTCTCTCATTGATACTATTGACGTGCTGTTTCTTTGCCCGATTGATCTCTCTCTCTATCTATATCAATCGATCGATCGATCGATCGAATCGAATCGATCTATAAGCAAGGTTGTACTCCATTTTATATGTATATGTCCATGCGTAGACGCGAGGTAGGTCAATATTTATCAACAACAACAATAGGTCAACAATATTTTTTACTGAACCGTCAACAAGAAAATATTAGCTAACTAGACTTTCCACGCGGCCTCGCCCGCATAAATGAGAAATTTTACGGAAACCGTACATTTTCCTGCAAAAATTGCCTATGTTCTTTCACATCATGGTCTACTCTACATCTGTGCCAAATAACTTAAAAATTCATCCAGTAGATCGCGAGATAAGCGCCTTCAAATAATTTTCCCGGTTTTTTCTACATTTTCCTATGTTTCTTTGCTTTTATTTGTCTTAGAGTGATAATTTATAGTTTATAGCCTTCCTCGATAAATGAACCATCTAACGACGAAAGAATTTTTCAAATCGGACCAGTAGTTCCTGAGATTGGCGCGTTCAAAATAAACTCTTCTACTTAACAATATTAGTATAGATTTACATTTTATACCCTACACTAATAAAGTCATATTACATGAACAATGAATCAACTTCTTAACACCAATATACGGGCTTTTATCTTTACAAACATGTAAAAGTAACAAAATATACAAGAATAAGCGTGTAAATGACCAGAGCATGGCTCAGGAGGAAAAAAATATACGTGGAATAACCATGCAACATTTCACTCCACTTGTTAAAACTTCATTTATGACACGAATAAACATGCATTGATACAATAGTGTTAACAAGTCACATATTATTCACTAGAATAATAATTTAATATGGTTTTTCTTAAATATGTAGTAAACCGTTAATATTTAATTTTTAATAAATATATGAGCTGAAAGATATTTTTTTTTTACCTTTAATTTGATTATACGTTATATTTGTCTATTTATTATGTAGTCAAAAATATGTGGTTCCAAACGTTTTTTTGTCTTCCTGAAAAGTTGTCTTTTTTCGATTGCACGTTTATTCGTTGGGGCCATCGATATACTGGTTAAACTAAGTTCACAATGCCATTTCACTTGGATTTCAACACTCAATTATTGTTGATCAGTTGTTTACTAATAACGGCAAGGTAAGTTTTGAATCCCAGTTGTTGTGAATCTTTTCGTGTGACTTGTAATTTTTATCAAAATAGGTAAGCATCAATAATTTAGTAAAATGTTAACCACTTACGTTTGCTAGAGTAAAAATAATATGATTTTTCCGGTTTTGATAGCAACAATTCTGGCCATTTGTCTTCTTTATTTGATGAAACCGACGGAGATCTTTCCGACAAATGTGATCTTAACGAAGTTGTGGAAGTACTAGGAGTTACAGCTTCTCTTTTATCTTGAGGTTCAGCCATGGTTTTGGTTTTGTTTATCTATATATTTTAACATTCATTTCGCACCAATAATGTAAATATATAAGAAAATAAGAAATTCCGAATTGTTATCATGAAATCTCATTGAAATCTGTTATCTGACGTGTCAACTGTCAACTGTCAAGTGGTCACTTGTCACTTGTTTTTTTTAATATAGACGAGTTAAAGGGCTTTAAACAAACGCCAATGTCCATGCTATTGTCAAATAAAAAAGCGGGAAAACTGAATTGGTTCAGTCCAGTGAACTTTAAACTACAGGAAGAGTAACTCCGTCAAAAAACATGCTCCAAAATACTTGTCAAAAAAGTGTACCTTGGGTTCACTTTTCATACATTTGCAATATTTAGGTGACCTTGAGCGGTATAAAAGCTGACGTTACATGACAGTTCGAATGGAACCAAATTTAAAACTGTATTAGTATGGGAGTTACGTTTCCGTAGTTTTGTTATTCGTAGGTTCAGTCAATCTAAAGTCAAACTTTATGAAAGCGTTTTCTGACATTGCTATCATTGTGTAATCGCTATTTGATTCAAAGCAAAATTCAATAGACTTGTATTATACTGTGTACAAATACACCAGGCCGAAAATATGCGGCCGAAGTTCGGCTTGATCCTGCAATATTTTTTAAATAACTGATGACACACCATGCCTTTTAAAGTGCGCTTATACGGGCAATTAAAATTGCTCAATTCCAGTCAATACTCGTCAACTATGGATATGCGCGCACGGGCAACTTAGTTGCTCGGCGATTTAATTGTCTCTTGATCAAGTCTAGGAGCTAGTATGGAAGTGCGCGCACGTAGCGACGCAACTCTGGGCAACTTTTTCGTTGCCCAGAGCCCGCGACGCAACTGTCTCCTTCCCTATTGGTTTCTATGCAAGTGCACGCACGGGCAACAAAAAAGTCGCCGACCGGCTAGTTGCCACTCACAGAGTACTTTATTTACCACTCGACCGCCGCGCCGTAGCGTGAGTTATTGTGTGTTAAGGTACAATTCCGTGCATCGCGATCGATCGCGGTCGTGCACGACCTACGACTGTCGTCGGACGCTCGCGACCATAGTCAACGTATAAAAATGTATGGCACCGCTTCCGAGGCCCGCGACTGACGCGCGCGGCCTACGACTGTCGTAAGCCGCGCGCGATCGTGTCTTGAAGTTATGACAGTCGCGCACAACCGACGACAGTCGTAGGCCCCGCGCGACCGTGTCAAAGTTATATGGCACGATCGCGCGCGGCTTACGACAGTCGTAGGCCGCGCGCGTCAGTCGCGGGCTTTGGAAGCGGTGCCATACATTTTCATACGTTGACTATGGTCGCGAGCGTCCGACGACAGTCGTAGGTCGTGCACGACCGCGATCGATCGCGATGCACGGAATTGTACCTTAAGGCGTAAGCTGCAGTGTACGGACGGATACGCGCGCGCATTTTATGTTCCGAGATGCCAAGTAAAATGCCGGTCAAAGAAGATATTGATAATAGTAGACTAATTGAAGAAGTAGAAAGCAGACCATTACTGTATAATAAAAAAATAATAATAAAAGAATACTCAGACGTAAATGCCAAATCACAGTTCATCGAAACTTTCGACACTCATTCTAAAGTAACGGAAAAAAATTTTTGGGTAAGTATACTCTCAATTTCATAAACATAGTATGAAATTTCCCGAGAGTCAGCCAGTAAAAATTTAAAATCTAATAAAAAAAATTAAACACACTAAGGGCCTGTTTCACCACTTCCTGATAAAGTGCCTGATAGGCTATCCACAACTTTTTTGACAGATTCTCCATACTTTGTCAGGTGTCTAGTTAATTTGTGGATAAAATATCCGGCACTTATCAGGAAGTGGTGAAACAGGCCCTTAACATAATAAAATAAAATTAAAAACATAGCAATATGATCGAAATATTATTTTCATTTGTAATTTTTTTTGTTAAATTTCGACAGCAACTGCTCATCAACCTCTAGAATCTAGATTATAGCATGGTTTTGCACCAATCAGTTACTTTGTATGCAAAAGACCTTCAATGGTGACTGTATTTAGCTTGTTGCGTTGTTTAATTTTTACAAAATTAATCAAAATAATCATATTTACAAAATTCTGTAATTCTGTATAAATATCTGTATCCAGTATTAATTATCGGTATTACTCGCCAAAAATCTGTATAAATACGGAGAAATCTGTATATATGGCACACTGGTCTAGAAAAAACTGAAAAAAGTCGGGTTGCTGTCGCTCTCGTGCGCGCACCCCGGCGACATGGCGATTATTTTTTCGAAAGAGACAAATAAATCGCCGAGCAACTAAGTTGCCCGTGCGCGCATACACTATGACGTCAGACTACATGAAGCAATTTACGGCAATGGCAACAAGCATCAATATTAGCTTTGTCCACACTGTGCCTTTTTCTGTTATAGTTCAAGTTCAAGAGTTATATGATCAAGGGCATGCGTTATAGCACTTATAGCGCAGTCAACAGCGAACGTGAAGCATGCCAGCGACGCATGCCCTCTGACCGTATCCAAAACTTCAAAAATGACAATGTTGGCGTTGCGTTCTTTGACGCATTCATTTATTGAATGCGCCAAAACGAAAGTTGAATGAAAGAAGATGACGAAAATTGAAGACGAAAGCGCATAGTGTGGACATAGCTAATGCGCATAGTGTGGACATACCTATTATCTAATAGTCAAATTTAGAGTCAAATACAGGTTGTTTCAATTAATAAGGAGAGTCGACAGTCGTCGATTCATACCTACTTATAGTAGGAATTAATTGATATATTTATGGAGCTTTTAGTGGAGTTCCCAGAGCGTAAAAATCGTGCAAACCTCCGATTTTTGCAATAGTGGATGAAAATTGAAAAGAAAAAAAGGAATGTGTAGCTGATAACATAAATAATAAAGTTTACTTATTGAAAAGTTGTGCTTTTGATTTTTAAATTATTCTCTTCCACTTCCAGTAAACTCATAAACTGTAAAATTTTGAAGAAAATTTGCATATTCCTTTCTTTTAAATATATAGCAAAATAATAAAATATATTATTATTTTTTTGATTTGTATCGTTGCTTATATTCCAAAGAAAGAAAATAAATTGAAAAATATATAATTTAGATTTAAAATTAATATTTTTGTATGTACTAGATGAGCATACCGTACCTCCAAATGTGCTTGTTGTGTGCCTCGCCAGGTAAATGGCGTTCCTATTTTTCTTTGGTCTTAAATCGGAAGTTTAAAATTATTTTTTAGGCTTAACATTGCCTTCTATTTCTTAATGTGTATAACTTTTAAGCTCTTACTTTATTTCTGAAAATGTAGCACAAACTTTTCACGGATATTTCGAAGAAAATCTGTATTTTATTTCTTTTGGTTAGGTTTTTACAGAATAAAATTGATTATTTATTTAATTTTTTTCATTAATTATATTTGCTAAAACATACTTAAAGGAAAAAAAATAAAAATTAGGTTAAGAACTGATATTTTTTGGATTCAGATAAGCATTTTCCAAACATAGGTCGCAGCATGCGTCTTTAGTATGTACGTGAGATTTGTAGCACCCAATTTTTTTTCTGGCTGTAAGTAGGAAGTTTAAATATATTTTTAAAAAGACTAGAAAAAGTCTTTCATTTGTCGATGCATTTAATGTTTTAGCTCTCACTTAAATAAATTCTCAACAAATATAGAAAAATATTTTCGGTCTATTTTACACATTTTTGGAGATATTTGAACGTTTTTAAGTACTTAAAAGTTATAATTTCTCTAAAAATTAAATACGCACAACAAGTAAGTTTAGCTTACTTTTCGTTACAACCCTTAAATCCACCCAAACCCTTTTATCTTGGTTACGACGAGCGTTAATCTCTAAAAACTTTGCAAAAACCTTATAGTTGTATTTAGCTTCGCAAAGCAAACTTTCTTTTTTAAAAATTGTGTATTTGGTTAATTTTCAACGTAAACAATCGGATAAGAGTCATTAAATAACAGGAACAAGAAAAAAAGAATTTTTCTGGACCGGTTTTATATGGTGAAATATTAATTTTTAATTAAGTAACTAAAAAATTAAAAGCACAAAAAAAAATTTGATAAACTTTGCAAGTTATAGTGTAAAAAAGAAAATGACACCTCAAAAACAAAAATCCATTCACTATTACAATTTTCGGAGGTTAAAACCTCTGGCGACTGCACAGTGCACTATTTAATAAAATATGCCAAACAGTTCTAACACTGTAGTAATAAAAAATAAAAAATTATGTGATATTAATATTAAATAAAATAGCTTATTGGACCTTTTCAAAAATGGGGAGAGCAAGTTATTTTTTTAATTTATGAAATCCTATTATGAATTGCAAATGTTTCCGCATTAGGTATTTCATTTTCTTTTTCAATCTACATTTTTTAAATAACCATGATTCATGATTTATTTATGATTTAGGCAATGGAACGTAACAAGGCAGTAGTAATAATCGGCCAAGTGCGAGTTGGTCTTGCGCACGAAGGGTTCCGTACCGTTATAGAGCAAAAATAGGCCAAAAATTGTGTTTTTTGTATGGGAGCCCTCCTTAAATTTTTATTTTATTTAAATATTATTATTAATTATTGAAGTAGACATACAATCAAGGCCTTAGTAAAAATATCATGTGCCTACCTGTTGCCATTACTGATATAGAGCAAAAAAGGCCGAAAAAATCACATTTGTTGTATGCGAGGCACACATAAATATTAATTTTATTTTTATTTTGGTATTTGTTGTTATAGCGGTAACCGAAATACATAATCTGTGAAAATTTCAGAAGTCTACCGATACCTAACGGTTCTTGAGTTACAGCCTGGAGACAGACAGACGGACGGACGGACAGACACTGAAGTCTTAGTAATAGGGTCCGGTTTTTACCCTTTGGGTACGGAACCCTTATCAAAAGAATCAGGCACTCAACGTGTGTGTTTGTGTTTAAATAATAAAAACCAGTACCGAGTCGTATTTCATTTAGGAATGTATCAGTTTCAGCTCGTAACCGATATTTAAATAATATTATTTTTAAGTTCATACTTGCATCCTTCAAAGCTAAGCCGCTAAACCTGTGATATCAGTGTGATATCAGTATGTTATATAACTGAATACCAATCCGAAGTGAATCTACATAAACAAATAGTTGAAAATCAAACAGTATCTCGGTGTAATTGATAAGGAGGTCTACAGGGTTTATTACTTGGCGCGGGGCAAACAAAGCGTTTGGCCCCCGTAATGGAAATTACACACCCTGAGGTCGGGAATCAAATTGACAGAAGAGGTTAAACAAACGGTGCGGTCAGAGCGAGACCGTCGTCCGTCGAATATTAATCGGTCGGTAAATGCGCTTTTATTTGTTTTTCCCTAGCGTTACATTCTCGCCTCAGATGAATCGAGCTAACTTGCGGCGTTTTAATAGATTCGAAACTGTCCACCCTCTAAATAAGTGAGAATGTGAAGTTTTCTTTTCGCGGAACTTTGATATAGGGATTTTAAATTACGCACCTAGGGCAGGAAAATAAGAAATGTCTCATGTTTGTTGACCTCGGCAGCTCTACATGTGATCTGAGGCTTTCTTATTTACTGCCCGTGGTGCGTATACTATTTTTCTCATCGACGGAGGCGGAAAACGGCAACATCGGTAAGCGCAGCGGGATGAAAGTTAACGCTTTCCGCCCGGAGGTGAGAAAAATTATTTTTGTCTTGTCGCTTCATATTTATTTATTTATTTATTTATTTATTTAAGGTCACTTTAACATCAGGGTCATTAGCGACCACAACAAAGAATACCTACATTTTCGGAGACTTAAACACATTTGTATACATTGATCATTTTCAAAAATTTCACAGTTTTAATACATCCATTTTCAACATCTAAACCAGTGTTTCCCAAACTTGTCGGGACCGCGACTCATCTACAAGAAAGTTTAAAGTTCGCGGCCCACCTTCTGTCATGAAGACAAAATAGCAGCGGTGTGTTGCTGCCGCATCAATTACACGTTAATTCTTATCGTAGTTCACCACCATAATATCATCATCGTCAGCCTACTGACGTTCACTGCTGGATTTGGGCCTTTTCTAAAGCTCGTCACCACACCCATTTCAATTAAACGTACGTAAGTACGACAATCGTCCTATAGTTTCAGGACCCACCCAAAATCTACCCGCGACCCACCAGTGGGTCGCGACCCACACTTTGGGAAATACTGATCTAAACATTCTTTTAGATCGGTAGGTAATTTACAATAGCTTTTTTCAACATTAGGTATAGGATAAACATTCAACAATGGAGGAGAAAAACAGTACTAAAGCTAAAACGTTATTAAAAATTGGCATGAGTCCATGCCTACTAATAATAATTATAAATGAGTAAAAGTGTATGTATGTCGCTAAATTATTATGATTGTTTTTATTACGACAATGTACCATCGAGGAAATTGATTCCTATGCAGTTGATAGACCAACGTTATTTGGTCGAATATGTCAATTCAATGTTAATTGTGATCTGTCGGTTGGGTTTGACGTAACGCAACCAAACTACTTAGGTCCCCGATCTGCATAGGAATCAACTTCTCTGATAGTACATAGTATTCGCGCGATATTCGAATTTTGGTGCAACAAAGCTCTAGCATCTAAATATAAGCTCTATGTTACGGAGCTGTTTTTACTAGCAGGTACTTGTCCTCATATAAAAATTTGAAAGTACGTGAGGTGTGATTTAAAAAGCGCGCTGAAGAATAGTGAAAAATGCGAGCGTTTAAGACCAAGTCACAAGTGTCGTGATCAGAATAAATTGTCTATAGCTCGGTAATAGGTATGGGACGACGGCACCTGATTAGTTTCACAAAACGGCTAAGTTAATCTCACTTCATTGATCTTATTTGCATTGTTGTAAAACTTAGCGAAAGAACTTTAAGTTGCACTCAATGATGTTGGCATCGAGATGTAGGGGGTATCTTAAGTAGGTTGATTATTACCTACGTTTATTACAGTAATAAGTATATAGTAATACCTAAATACATTTAAAATACATACTTACTATGTATCTATTTTAGACAGAAGTTAGACTTCAATATAAAAACTTTGTTAAATTTTGTGGGAAAGAGAGTCGCTTAAAGTCATCCGCAACATAAGAAGTCGGTACGAAGCCGGCCTTTTAAAATGGAGCACCTGCTAATTTTTTGTAGTTTTAAACGTTGTAAATAGTAGTGTTTTTCGGTAAAAATAATATTATTTTAATTTTTAACTTTTGGGAAATTATATTTGTCTTTGATACTATGTAGCTATATTATTATATAATAATACTAGCTGTCCCGGCAAACGTTGCTTTGCCATAATATAAAGTATTTCGCCCATATTATTTTATTGAAGTGACTAAATAAGTATGTCGCCATGGCAACGTCGATCGCTATCTCGTCGCACAAACAATGGTCGCCGTCAGTCTCTGGTTGTAATAATTTACTATTATTTATTCAACAAATGCACTTATCAATATATAAAGTACCGAGTAGCCGATTCTCAGACCTACTGAATATGCATATAAAATTTGGTAAAAATAAGTAAAGCCGTTTCGGAGGAGTTCGTGGACTAACATTGTGACACGAGAATTTTATATATAAAATTATCTAGATAATATTATCTAGGTACTACCATCTACATTCTACTACGTAGCTTTCGCGTTTATTGTGCAGACATTAGATTTTTTTTTCAAATTATACACCACTGAAATAAATATCTATTCTGAAATAAATATTTCAGAAGAAGTATAATAATAAATACTTCTTCTGAAATAAATAAATTATAATATGTTGGAATTCCAAATTCGAATCAAACTCGTCTCATTAGCTTGTAGAGGAAAACTTGGATTAGTTGAGTAACTTCAGTAGTGGACGCTTGCGCGGCGCGATCTAACTTTATAACGATTTAAAACTCAAAGAACCACGCGTTGACTTGATTTTGTTGTTGAAAGCATTGTACATATGAAAATAATGACCTTAACGTCGAGCCATAAGTCATAACCCATAATTATTGTACTTCTATTCTAATGTACAATTATATTAACGTAAATAATAATGGGCAGTCATAGACAAAATATATGCCAATCTACGAGAACGTTTTTAATCCCCTCTCCATGTGCCCATGTAAAGTCCATGAGTCCACGTGGAGAGGCCGCATAAGAATTAAGAATCACTAAGGCCCGTATTTTTGGTCAGTACTTAAGATGCGACGCGGTCTCAAGACGCAGTTCGGCTCTGTGATTGGTCCAAATGTTGACAGCCAACCAATCACTGAGCCTCAACTGTGTCTTGAGACTGAGATGCATCTTGAGTACTGACCAAAAATACGGGCCTAAGAGGACAACTACAGGCTTTTATATTTGACATGAATTAGAGCGATTGTTCTACATAATTTAGTATTGTATTAAATCCTTAACAATAAGCCAGTAAAAAGTAGGTATATTATGTACGGTACAAATAAAAGTGTTTTATGTGGGTAGTTTCCTCCTGGCAGGTCTTAGTGTCACATTAGCAGCGGGCGGCGGCGGCGGGAGTCGGGACTCGCTAGAGACATTCGTTATCTGGCTGCTTGGATTTATTGACTTTTTTCCAGGCTTAATTTCCAGATTCGGTCGAACGGACGAACGCCGCCACCGTAACATTAAAGTCACCCGGGGGAAATATCCTCCCTGTTCATACTATTTAAAATTATCACTTAGTGCGAGTTCTTGTTGCTTCGACTGGGAAAAAGATAGCTAATCGAATAGCTAACTTTGATTGTTTCGAATTTATTGGCAAGTATTTTTTCTTGGTGCACTTTTATACCTACGGAAATAATACAACAAACAGTTTTGTAATATCAATCTAATATTCAGTTTTAGAGCATATTGTTGCAAAAAAACTCTGGAAATCTAATACGCCATAACCTAGAATATTCTATTTAAACGTTTCATAAATGTACATGGGGAATAGCGTGGCGTAAAAACACAAAGGGTTAACTGCGCAGTAACTCCCTAATCGTATTACTCAAAATGGATTCTGGATTCGAAAATCGAAGATTTAGTTTAAAAATTCAATAGGTTCTAAAGAAACGGGACCTTCGCTTCGAGAACGAAACGGCCTATGAACATAACAATTTTCCCTTTTATAAAATAAAAGATATTGCTCGATTAATACGAAAAGGGGTGAATTCGATTCGATTGTTGAATGATTTATTTTAAAGTGCGCTATAAAAGAGGTTTAAAATAAAGGGAAAAGAATATAAGGAAGTTTGGTGCAGATTGAATTTAAGATGCAAAATGGAAAGTAATTGAAAATCTCTTGAAATATTTGATTATATTATATTACTATGTAATGAACTTAATAATTCTGATGCAGTTTTAAAAATTTAAGGTCAAAGGAGTGTAAGTAATCAATGCTGATCCCTTGATCGTAGAAAAACGAGACACAATAGCCTTTCTATTGTTGTCGCGATCACCGGTGCTCGTACGGGGCTTGATGGGTTAATTATAGTACTTTAATCATTTGCTTTAGTATTCCAATTTTATATCATCTAAATTCTAGATAACTGTTTACTAAGTTATTGTGATCATCTATTTTTATCAAAACAAATAGTTTTAATTACAGCTAATTAATAGAAGGTTAAAACTGACTGCCGCTAAAACTTAATAAACTCGAAAATATAGAACTCAAGGTATTTTTTCATGTATCATTACGTGTAATTTTTCTCTGAAGGTTTACCCACGAAATCCTATGAGTTGTGACCTCTCGAGGGAGCTGTAGACAAAACTACCGCTAAAAGGTAAGCTTCACAGAAAATCACAGAAATGGAATCAGCACAAAAGAAAACGTGTGTAAAATATTTTGTTTTTGCTTTCTTTAGGATTATATTTTTTTTATTTTAAATTAAGAAAGTGAACTTAAAAATCTTAAGTTAGGTAGGTGCCTACTTAATATGACGTGTGTGCTTACAATATACTTAATATCTAAAAGAATTGGTGATTAATAGTAACGAAATACAGAGCTGCCTAAGCTACGTCTAAATACCAACAAAGCGATGGCTTTATTTCGTCAAGTAGGATAATGGGGGTAAATATTTAATTTAAATCGCTCCCAAGATGTAAGATAGTTGGAGGAAAAAGTGAGATATCTTGTCGGATTAAAAGCATTCAATTTAAATACCCCAGACCTTTGTCCGGCGAGGCTGTAGGCAACCGGCCATGAAATTTCATTTAATCGCTGGAAAGAAGTGCGTCTCGGCTAATGCAGATTGCGAAGCTCACCCCTGGGGCCGGTTAATTTATAGCTCAACAAATTTTTATTCTTTTTTTAACTGTTCATTCGTCCATTTTTTCATAGTTAATGGACTGAATCTCAGGAGTTGGGTACACATTTAATTTGCGAAAATTGTATTAAAACTTTTTGTTGGGTAACTTTCAATGATTTCTCACCTTTACCTGTTAAAAGATGTAGATGTATGATTCAGGACATTCTCATCTGAACATTCTCGTGAGGAACTCAAATAAGATAAACAGATAAAAGTTAAACACTGTTAAGTATACAACAACGCAACGGCACATAGAGAGTTGAAAATGTACTCAATCCGTAGCACTACGTGTGTACATTTTCTTTATGTAATATAATGTAATGAGTTTATTTTGATCTAAATATAAACAAAGCACAGTGTAGGTGGCAGTTATAGTAATAATTTAAATGTCACGTATGTAAATTAACTGCTAAATAATGAAATACTATAACATATTTTGGTCGCGTTTTATTTTTTTATTACAATTTAAATTATTAAAACGATTTGTAATGTTTAATAGCACTACTACCAAGTTCGTAGCACAGAAGAATAGACTAGCTACGAAACAGCTACGCGCCTGCTACGAAACAGCTACGAGCTTGCTACGTGGCATTGTTGACAATGCCTAAGCACTGTAACTACGCACTGTAAACAGCCCCTGCGTTGTTTTGCCTAAATCAACCATTAGCTTTGAAATCGGCTACAGTGTGATTACCCGTTAAATCTATTCTTTGACTAGACTCTACAATCTACATGCCATTTAAAGTTTCAATCTGCAAAATCCTTCAAGCGTTCTAACCCTAGCAACAGTTTCTAGAATAGTTTTACCTGGGGAGCATAAAAAAGACAAAAATAAACGCTGGTTTAGCACTGTAGCCCCGTATGTCACCCAAGTATCAGATCCTGTTTCGGCGAAATAAATTCCAACCGATTCCCTCTCGAATCTGTGACCTTTTCTTGTTGACATTTTTATCGGTCGATTCCTAAGATGTGAGGGCGTGGAAGTTAAATAAATTTAAGGAGAACATTAGATAAGGGAATGGCTTTTGTAATGTCTTCGGGTCGCCGTAAATGCAACTGATGCGGGTCGTAGATATACGTGAAAACATAATACGGGGCCGGGTATTGATCAGACGGCCACACTGAGACATATCGGGAATAAACATTAACACCCACACAATAGTTGCCCCAATAAACATCGCTTTGTTTAAGCGAAAGTGTTATTTCAACCCAAACCACCTTCCAAACAAAATCGAATCAAAGTTTCACCCCGTGTTTTTATGATCCAAAAGAAGTAATGCAGTAAAAGCAATAATGTTTCATTTTAAAGCGAACATTTATCACGACGGACTGTACACAATTTATCATAGTTATTGAATTTTATTATTAATCTCAAGATTAACTGGGCTATGCGATAATATTAGGCTATTAGCGGAACAGGACGTGATGAATGGCGTCTGTTGGCAGTCATTAATAATCATTATAGAAACATGGAGTCAACTGACGAATGCAGCGGCCGGCGGAAAACAGTTGCCATAACCTCCATTCCACACGTTGCCATAACCTCCGTACCACATGTTAAGTTTGAGCATCAAAATGCGTTCCAAACTATTGAGATCGGATCGAAATCAAAAGAAGACAGTTTGGACCAAGAATCTAGGTGTAAAATGAACCATAATTTTATGTGCCTACGTCTTTGACCGCCAGTGATGTGTATTAGTCAATTCTATCTCGAATAAAACAAACTATGATAAAATGCGCGCTGACATCGATACACCAGATCGATAAATACATCCGATTGATTTAGTGTATTTCAATTTTAAAGTATATTAATAAATTATAAATTCACCAGATTAAGCCGTCAGGCCTGCAAGTTCCAACTCTACATGTGGTGGACACTATATTAGCACGAGTAAACACAGCGGGCGAGGAGATAAATCAGGTGCATTATACGACTGGCGACAGTTGGCCATCACCGACTCACTGTTTTCATCATGTAGTGAATTATGCTCTCAGATGCGTTCGCACTTCAACGCGCACTGCCTTTGTTGAAATTTAAATTAGGACACTGTTGTTAGACGAACTAACTAACCTAAGTAGGCCAGGATGATAAATAAAGTATGAGATAATTTGAAAGATGTTATAATAAGGGATAATAAAGCATTTTTATTTACTGGATTTTTTAATCTTTACTCCATATTTAAAAGAAGCCAAATAAAATAATTATAGTTATAATAATTATTTCTGTTGAAACAACAACATTATGATCACGTGTTATCTACGAGTTTCACTTTACATAACTTTTTGTAATCTTAGTTACAAAAGTTTTTACATTATACGACACCGACAGCTGAAAACAGATCGAAAACGCTCTTACGACTTCACCAATACCTGTGCAATCTGATGTCCGATATGGCGCCAAAACTGCCAGTGGCATCTTTATGCTTTTCACAATATTATTAAACCCCAGCTGTCTTTTTCATGCGCATGTAATATACAGGGTGTAACAAAACGAAGTGATAATACTTTAGGATATGTATGAGTCCCCTTTACAGAGTTTTCTTTTTTCCTTCTTTTCTTAAGTTCACTGTTAAAGTAGCAGCCCTGAAAGAGGGACTTTTTTTAAAACGTTTATATGGGAAAATTCACGATGCTTGGGCGCTTGCCCGTACATGATACATGGTGACCCGAAATCCGATATCGTATCGTACAATAGAAAAACGCATGATACGAATGTAGCGTTCAAGTTACACGACAGACTCTTTACAAATTAGCATATTATTAAAAAATTACGGCCATATTAAGAACGTAAAGTATGCTCTTATGAAACATTATGTGAAGCATTTAATTAAGCCACTTGAGCCACCACAATATTTGCGTTGTGCCAAAACCGATTGTCGTCACCAGTTAACCTTAAAAGCCTTTAATTCTACCACCGTCGAGTAAATGTCATCGAGTTGATTCTATGAATGCTAATAATTTATGTTAAATAGGCATTTTAAAGGTATTGTGAAAATACTAACTTGAGACTCTATTCTATCGATTAGCGTTAAAAGGGCACAACTAAAAAAAACTACTTTCGGTAAAACGCGTTTAAAGTTTTGGAAACTTCATTTTTCATTTATTTTCGTGTTTGATTTTTATTTACAAACGTAAGTTTTTGGAGCTTAATTATTATTTAAGCAAACGTAACATAACTAAGTTACTGTAATCGAAATTGTAACAGTAAGTATAGTGGAGGCAGTGAAGGTTTTCACCTCCGATTTCGTTGAACCTCCATCGATTTTCATGAAAATTGGTAAGTAGGTGGAAGATATCCTAAGAAACAAAAGTGACATAGTACCAACTTGCGCTTTGGCCCTGGGGGTGGATGCCAACCCTTCTCGGGGGGTGATTTTTTTTTATTAAAAATAACCCCAGGAGTCAATAGACACACCAATTTCAAGCAAATTTTGTAATTAAAAGTTTTTTGAATAAATCAATACTTTCGGAGTTATTAAAGATCATGTTTTTGCGTGAGAAAAATACTGGTCTTAAAGCGGTTTTTCATAATTAACTAAGAAACTATAGGTTTTTACGAAAAATATGTAATTACCAAAATTAAAGCCAATAAAAAAACAAACTAATATCTATTCTAAAATGCCTTCCTATATTCATCCAAAGTGAGGTATAGGTGATTGTATATATATTTTCTTTCGGCGAGTACCTAAGTCTAAGCATTCAAACTTAAATAACGGTAAACCGATGCATTTTATGACATGTACTTCCTTAAACTTTTTAAACTGCTTAAAAATACCTTTCTAATAAGCATTATAAAAAATTAAAATCATCAAAATTAAACAAGTTATGATAAAAATAAGATGACACTTTCAATTTTTTTTGGAAAAATCGAAAAATAAAACGTTGACCTTTTCTACAATAATTCAAATTTATGGTTATCCCGAAAGGATTTTATTTATTTTAGCATAAGTAATGACCTCAAAAATTTTTCTTGGTTTAGAATGCTTAGTTTTGAAAAACAGAATGATTTAGTAAAATCGAAATTATTCAAATTTTCGTAAATATCATTTTGTTTTGAACATAACTTCAAAAATATTGAACTTTCGTAAAAATTATAAGGAACGAAATCGGTGTCCACTTTTTAAGAAATCTTTTGATTTTCTTTTGATTTTTATAGGATGAAAAACAACGAAGATAGAGACTTTTAAAGCCTAACTTTTACTGCAAGAACCATGAAATCGGGACCTTTTAACCCTATTTTTTTTAAAACCAAGGGCTTTAAAAATTATTGTTCAAATTGATCTTAAAGCTCTTTTACCTTTAAAATGGTCCATAAATGAACCCGATAACTTAAAAATTAACAGAGCTATTGTGATAAAACAAAAATATTTTTTTTGAAAACAATTTTGAAGCAGAGATTTGGGATGCAAATATTGTAGAAAAACCTGTCAAAAGGTACATCTATACTAATATTATAAATGCTAAAGTGTTTTTGTCTATCTGTTACCTCTGAACATCCAAAAGGTTCAACCGATTTTTATGAAGTTTAGTAAGAAAATACTTTAGAGTCTTGGGAATGGATATGGACATAGAATACCTACTTTTATCCCGAAAAATGTACGGTTCCAGCGCGATTGCAGGCGTCATATAGTCCTTACTAAATAAATATACGTTAATCTTTTCAAGTCTTTCAATATTCAGAAAGTAAACAAAACGGTAAATGTCGACTCGATAAGAGTTTTGTACAGAGGGTAGTTTGAAATCGTTGTTTGAATATTTTGGACTAAATAATATCAATGTTTGAAATATATTAATAAAATTTATCTTAACTATGAAAAAATATTCGAACTCATTAATGCTGATATAAAAAACTTAAAATAAAAACTTAGAGCTTATTTTTCAGACATTGGGTAGTTTACAGGGGTAAAAATATCGCAAAAAACTTAATAAGAAATAAATACCAAGTAAATAAACTAAAAAAATTGGGTTCAAAAACATAAAACTATTAAGTTTTTGAACCAAATTTTTACCGTGATTCCGCAATAAAGGGGTACTTTTGGGGGTTTATTATTTCAGTCTTATCCAAAAATTGTATCATAAGTATTAAACAAACTGTTTTAAATACATATACAATGAAAAAATGCGATTTTAAAGTTCAGAAATACAAAAAGTATTTTTCACGATTAAAGGGATGGTTGCCATAAGGGTTGAAAAATTAATGAAATAATCATAAAATATCATGAAAAAAACATTAAAACATTTATTTTATCGAATTAAACCCAATTAGTTAAGCCAGAATGGTTAAATCTGCATTTTTTCTATTTTCAACAAAAGGGGTGGATTGCACCCCTAAAATAAAAAAGCGCAATACGAGCGTATGTCACTTTTAAAGTAGAGGGCTTACTGTACTTAATACCAAATTTTCATCCAAATCGATGGAGGTTCAACAAAATCGGAGGTTGCATCTGATTTTTGCCTTCATTTACTGTACTAGTAATAATAAATTGCGACCTGACATAACTATTATAAACTTCGGTCTTTTTTGTGTTTCATAGACTTTTTTGTGTTTTACTAGTAATGTTTCTTAAGCTTAAGCCAACCTATAAGCCTTTAGGGAGCAAATACCACCTGAAAGTAGATATATTTTATTGTAAACTATTTTCACCACTTTATTTGTTGTAAATTAAACGCTGAGAGTAAAGTTTGGCTATTTGAGTTTATTTTGTGACTTTTATTAGACTTTTGACTGGATGGATAATGTTTAAAATAAAATAAAAAAAATACGTGTGCCACTCGGGGACTGCCGCGGTAAAACAATTGTATAGCATTTTTATCAACTTATGCAAATTCGTATTCATTTAGTCGCACGCTCACAAACACCGTGCCGAAGTCTAGTAATGCCATGTGGAGGGGGTGTTAGGTTTTTTCGTTATGGAATTTCTTGATTCGCTCATCGCGCCCAAAGCCCGCGATAAAAGCTACGTAATAGCCTAAAAATCTATATTTGAACTGTGAACACTGACCAAAAGTGACATCAACAGCACAGTAATGTTCACAACAAGAGGCCGCAATGTGTGCTGATGAACTAACAATAGATTTGATTCGGACGCGCTGGCGTCGTTAGTCGTTTCTATTATTTATGGGCAATCTTCGTCAACGTCAATGCATTTCGAGCGCACTATCTAATGATTTCGTATTGTATTACACGCCACGAGCACGATGTGCTTCAAATATAACGTATAAGGCTTAATTTAGCCAAACCAAACAATAGGCTTGATGACAATTTTTTTTTCTTATTGGTAATTGAAAGACCCTTAAAAAATAGAAACATCGCTGAAAGAATGACTCTGATAGCTTAAAAATTCACCAAGATATGACAATTCAAACATCTCATAAAGTAGACCCGCCCGAAACGCTCCATACAAAGTGCTACGAAAGACTGACGTCACTCTTTCGTAGTTTGTACGGATCGGGAGAGAACTTTGTTCGATAGGTATATTAAATATTGCGTTTATGAAAGTGGTTTCATAACAAAAGTTGCTTTTAATTGCATAAGTTATCGAATGGTATACAAATATTAAGAAATTTAATTGGAAAAAAATTCGACTTGATTATCCAACTTTGAAGGCGCATAACAAAAAAAAAATACAAATGCTATCGAGCTGAAATTTTGGGAACACTTATTTTTTACCGTGATTTCTTTATTTTATTAACAAAATTTGCTAATCTTTGACCTTGTCATCATCCCTATTAAGAAATAAAATAACATTATTATTATTAATAAAGGCATTATTTTGTAGTCAACTAATGATCTCTATCTCATTTAATTTTCTAACCTTTTATAATTAGACATATTACTGCAATTTTTTCAGTCTAGATGGCAGCACTAGCACAGTGAGCAGAAAGTTTTGTTCGACATTTGACGTGTCTGTCAATATTCTGATATGACTGCAACATGTCGGACTTTGTTTGGATTATTTACTGTATGTGTATAGCGAACTCTGCTCCGACCGTTGCGTAATATCGCACCCTTAATCCAACACTGGCACTGAGTAAAAAATGCAAATTTTACAGGAGCCGCATTTAAACATTTTAAGTGAGCAGAAATGTACATAAATTACGATTGATGATCGTTTGCAGAAGCATTGGTATTTTTAAATTAAATATTTAAATAGAATTGGTATTCACAATTATTTTTCCTTTTTTATTATAATTATTTAATGTTTTTTTTCATGCGAAATGTTTCTAACTGACACTTTTCTTTTCATAAGTTTATTTTCAATTTTTGTTAGTGTCAGTTTGGTTTTTAATATTTATTGGAAAGGCGTCACAATACATAAAAATACACTTTTCTGGTAAAAATCCATTAGAACTTTAAATGAAGATTGTAATTTTAGGCGTTACTAAACAAAAATGACGTTCTGGAAAAAAAGTTTTAATAAAAATATTTAAATAACCTTAGCGCAACACTATCCTTAACATAATAATGCCACTATACGAATAAAAAAAAACTTAATTTTTCAACTTAAAAATCACACAATGGTGTTTTTTTTCGCTTAAATACAGTTTAGACATTAAGCGAGAGTAAGATATCGTTCAGTGTCGAAACAATTAGCAATGCCATCTAGGGCTTAGAGTAGGAATTAAGAAACAAGAGTCAGTGCAAGAGATAGGTTCTCGAGTTTTTAACTAGATGGCGTTGAAAACGCATTTTACGAAAATTTTGGATAGTGCCAGTATTGGATTAAGGGTGCGATATTATCTATTGGCCAATGCAAGTGGCAGAATAAGTTTTGCTATCAGACGACCCAAAATTATTTAGTTTTCGACTTCCTTTTGTGTATATTATTTCGAAAAATAAGTTTATATCGTCCTCTTCTCCTGTAAATATATGGATACCGCGGGCGAGCCATGGTTTTAAATTAACAGAAGCCGACCAGTTTTATAAATATCTTTTCCCATATCACTTCCCGTTTTTCCGTGGCTTTACATTTAATTTTTTTATGCCTTGTTTGTAGCTTACAATAATGTACCATCGAAGAAATTGATTCATAGGCAGTTTACGGACCTACGTCAATTGGTCGGATTATGTCAAATTAATGTAAGTCTGAAGTCATCATCTGTCGGCTGGATTTGACAAAACGCGACCAAAATACATAGGTCCGCCATCTGCCTATGAATAAACTTCTCTGATAAGTGATGGTACTTCAAATGTTTTAGAACTATCGAATCTCACGATCCATGTAAAACAGTGAAATGTTTCCAGCTCGCTTTTCCGCCATTTCTCTTGTGAGTCATCCCATGAGGTGGGTTGGAGGTTCCGAACCCGGATAAAGGTCAAACGTGTCAAGTTATCTGCTTGTCAGGGCGGAACGGTCCTGATGACGCGCGAGTAGGCGTTCTTGTTTGCAATGGGTATTTAATATTTAAACATAACTCATTTTAATACGAGAGAAACAATAGGATGAAAAATGAGCAAGTTGATTTAGATTAACATACGTTAATGTTCTTAATTTAAAGTACAAATAGAAATATAAAGAAGTGGCTAAGTATGCTTCTTATTTGCCAAGGCCAAGTCTTCACTACTTAGTCTATACAGATTCCCATTTTTCGCTTTCGAAAACAGAATCCTAGAAAAAAAATTAATCCACATTAAAACTTTCAGGAGTAATTGAATTCAGTCCACATTCAAGCTCTGCAAAAAGGTGCATTATACAGTTAAAGCGCCGATGAATGAGACCGTTATACTTCAATAGAGTTTCCGTTCGCCAAGTATTGAATTACTAAGGCGTGAATGGCTAAAGGGGTCATGTTATAATGGGTAAGGTGAGCAGCAATCCGTCTCCTGGCTTATCGAGCACTGCAGCGGGGCAGATGCTAACTGAAACTGATTTACGACCCCATGGACCTAGGACAGTTTGTGAGCAAGTGGACGGTTTACAAGGTTAGGTATGTTTACTAAACGTGTGTTTATTATAAAAATACAAATAGGATAAAAAATGAAATGTTTTATACACTACTGTTTGCATACGACGACCTCTGTGGCTCAGTGGTGAGCGCGTTGGTAGCTCAAGCCGGGGGTCGCGGGTTCGAATCCCGCCGACGGAACAAAAAGTTTTCAATGTTCCCGGGTCTGGATGTATATTAAATATGTGTATAATATAATAAAAATCTTAAATATATGTATAGTATAATTGTATTAAATATATTTCCGCTGTCTGGTACCTGTAACACAAGTCCTTTAGGTACTTAGCACGGGGCCAGACTGACGTGGTGTGAAGCGTCTATAGATATATTATTGTACGATATTATGCAAGTATTATCTAATAGGCTCTCTAGTCTGGTAGTTTATAAAAGGTAAATATACAAATTCAATATTTTAGCAAAAATTTCACATAATTTTGTATTTGGTAATAACAAAAATAGCCCTGGTAAGACCTCTGGCAAATAGTAATCAAATAGAGACTAGAGAGTAAGTATGCTAAGTACTCACATACGGTTTTGCTTGATAATTTTACTCAAAATCGAGTAATAATTACTGTGTGGACCGCAAAACTGACAGCTCGAAGGCTCGCATCGAGCCGCTCGAAGGATTGATGGAACCGGATCGAGCCGGATTGATGGAATGAAAATATATATATCGATTTAGAATAAAACTATCGAGCAATGCTGAATGTGTGGACGAAAGCCCGAGCCGCGGGTTTTGTCGACGTTATTGCTCGATTGAGCAAAACCGCAAAAACAGTATGTGAGTACTTAGCATAATTGTTTCAAACTGTTAATTATTTTCAGTATTGAGAAGATATTAAGATGTCATTTTTAGTATTATCTTCATAATAGGTATGCCATAATAGTATTAAATGAAATCGAGTAATGAAAACATTTAAAATTAACTTCACGTGAAATAACCACGTGAAACATATAACACAAGTTTTTAATTAAAAATGAGTAATCCGTTCCGTTCAGCTTCGTCTCAATTATTTTTGTTTCATTACTTAACTCATTCACTCACGGGCTTTGTTATGCAATTACGACAACATCCACAATATTATTTAGAGTAAGACGGTCTAATAAATATTCATGACGGGAAAATTTGCAAGAAAATGTTATATCATAATGCATTCGCGGAGATGTTATTTAACAAGCATTATTTTAACGTTGCTAAAAGTTAGCTCATTATAGGTTTAGGCGACACATGCACATAAAGCGAGAAAACTTCTTACATTATGTTGTAACTTCAGACTTATGACTGCGATACAAGTACAGAAATACTTATTTACTAAGTACCTTGTTTCCGGTTCAGGTGAAACGAATACGATAGTTTTGTATCATGTTCAGTCAGGTGCAATTTTAAGTAACAAAAGAATTGATACGGGAAGTCTTAATGCGTTCTTATAAGAGCACGGGTATAAAATATATAGCCACTGAAAAAATGATTAAAATCGATATATCCTTAACGTGGTCTACTTCTTATCTGTGCCAAATAACATAAGAATTGCTCCAGTAGTTCGCGAGATTTTTCAAAAGAAAACTTTCAAATAATTTCCTCCGTTTTTCCCACATTTTCCTATAAGTCTTAGCGTGATAAAATATAGCCTATAGAATCCCTCAATAAATGGGCTATCTAACACTGAAATAATTTTTGAAATCGGACCAGTAGTCCCTGAGATTACCGCGTTCAAGTTAGCCCTTTCAAATAATATTCCCCGTTTTTTCCACATTTTCCTCTATTTCTTCGCTCCTGTTAGTCTTAGCGTGATAAAATATAGCCTATAGCCTTCCTCGATAAATAGGCTATCTAACACTGAAAGAATCATCAAAGTCCGTTGCGTAGTTTTAAAGATTAAAGGGAACAAAGGGACATGAGGGAAAAAAGCGACTTTGTTTTAAAATATGTATAGATCTATATCTATACATATTATATATCTCTATATAGACGTAATATGTTTGGTTTGTACACTAATTCTCTAG
Source organism: Polyommatus iphigenia (assembly GCA_963422495.1). Classification (NCBI taxonomy): domain Eukaryota; kingdom Metazoa; phylum Arthropoda; class Insecta; order Lepidoptera; family Lycaenidae; genus Polyommatus; species Polyommatus iphigenia. The sequence goes on along the minus strand of OY730179.1, from coordinate 10,290,195 downwards.
ACTTGTTAAAAAATATTATGGAAAAATATATACAAATAATATATTGTTCGTACATAAGTCATAACATTTCAGTCAAAGCGTGTTAAGGATTGAAGTAACACCTACGCAAAGTTAAGCCTATAATAATATAATATTATTGTCTAAGAAATTTGATATCAGAAATTCACATATTCAATATTATGTTATACATAGCAGTAGTACTTTGTAGCTACCATATAACGTGAGGTATGTTGTCAGACGTGAATCTGTAATCAAATTGTGTTCAAACTTTTTAGTGTGCCCAATACCAACTATCGAGCATGCACTTACCCACATTGCAAAATCCGCAACACCAAATATCTTTTCCTTTGGCATAACAGCATACACATAGAGTGCATCTACCTAGTTACCAACTCGTTATTGCACGAGAGTGCTATAAGAGTTTCATAAAAAGATACACCTTGGTCACTTGCCAGTGCATAATAAGCGACTATCATTCCTGGAACACGTTTCTCCTCATAAGTAGAGTACAGGAGGCTTGTTCCTTCCTTCCTTCCCTGTTTTATGTAAGCAACTAGTGTATTTCTCGTAAACCCCGGTAATTATGATATATTTACGTCATCTGGCACTCGGCACACCGGTCTTGCTAATTCCTAATAAATATTGCTCCTAGAAATACCCCAGCATGTCGTCGTGTGATTGATTAAGGTTAGTAACGTGTTTATTTTAATGTCATTAGTTGAGATTGCTCTGACATGACCTCTTGCTGGCGATGAATATTATAGGAAAATACTTTTAACGGTGAAATTATATTTTCTCAAGAAACAAAAAATATTTTTCACAGAAAAAATACTCGCGATTCTTGGAATCTTCACAGAATTTGTTTACTCTCTTGTATTTACATCCACCTCTTGAAATTAAGACCGTGTTCTAGCGTCGATCTTTACTTTTTGTTAAATTATTGTATACTCGTTAATTTTATCTAGGCAGGCAAATAAGTTATAAATTACTAATAATAAATACCTAGTGTCAAGAAGTATAGTTTATATTCATTCTATCATGGAAATCGAGTCGATACGGAGCCAAGAGCTAAATTCTAAATGACTGGGTTTAGAGGCTGAAATAAGAATTGCACGGAGATAAAACGAATTAGCGTTAATAATGTTTGATAAGTAATAACTGTTCTCCGGCAGCGGCGGTAGAAGCTTCCAGTATTAACTTCCACGAACTTCGGCCAAAGTTAAATCAAACTTGTGTTTGATGCGCTATTGAGCTTAAAATATCGCATGCACTAATCGCTAGAATGTTATTCTATAAATTTCGAAGAATAGGTAGATTGTTGTTGGTTCTTTGATGTGAAGTGTAACTTTATACGGCCTCTCAACGTTGGTGTATGATGGACCATCATAAGCAATTAAGAACGTTTAGAGGGGTGTTTTCGTCTATGATTTCCCGGTCGACGTCGTTTTTACGAGCTACCGATACAGTATGTTAATAATCCTAGCGATCACAGCTAATATTGAATTGACATACGCCGACCAAATGACGTAGGTTTGTCAACTGCATAGGAATCAATTTCCTCAATGGTACATATTTATTGTATAATATGCATAACAAGGCGTAAGGAAAAGTTGCAATAACTAAGCGATAATTATAAATTGTTTTCAAACATCTTCGGAATCAGCCAAGGCATTTTGGGTCAGGGACCTGAGTAGATTACAATCAAGCTTTACCACAACCGTTTGATCTAAGGGATTACTGTACTACGAATATCAATTTCTTCATTAACAAGGCCTCTAAGGACAGATATTAGTCTTCTCGTGAATCTGAAATTTAACGAACGATAAATAACGATGTTATTCAATTTCGACGATGATAGATTTTATTTAAAGTTAATATATATTGTGGTACGTAATATTATATTTACTTATAATCTTAAACCAATGATTAAAATTATAAACAGATTATTAAAAAGGTCTATTATTTATTACTTTATTCCAATTTTTGGTGGGATAATTATTTATCAACATAATATTCTGATTATGACTACAATATGAAATTATATAAATTATACTTAAAAAAAGACGTAACAACTAAAATAATTATTCTTATAATCACGCTATAATTTTAATTTTTAATTTCATTTCAAATTCATTTTGAAATCCGGTTTTCTAGTTATTAGGATTTCTATTGAAACTTTAAATTTTTTCCATAGAAAATTCCATTTAGAATTTTTGCTTAGTTCTTAAAAAGAAATTACTTAAAGCATTTATATTTTGTTAAAAGAAATTCGACATCGTTTAAATTGTTTACCGAATTTCTGAAAAATAATACAAATTCATCTTTTAAGCGTAAATCCTTTTAATTTAAGGAAATTATGTAGCCAGATTTCATCGACGCTGTAACTACATTTGGGCGATCGAGTGAACCCCAAATGCTTCCCCAATATTGGCTACGAATGAAACCAAATTATTAGATTACGTCTGTTGTTCGTAATAAAATAAGTGTTAAAGGAAACGGGGACAAAATAGCATTTTCAGCTTCAAGCCCGCACTTAGAAGCAGATTGTACTGACGTTTTATTGATGCACTGTAAATAGACTTGAACGAGTACTATAGGTATAGGTAACTCGATTTAGCTTTGACTGAAGTGCCACGGGCTAACTGATATATCGATTTCTATACATTAAAAGACTAGTCACTGGAGCTTACACACTAGTTACACCACAGTATATACACAATAGAACAGAATATTATACAATACTAAGGGCCTGTTTCAACACTTCCTGATAAGTGCCGAATAGGCTATCCGCCACATAACTTGACAGACGAAGTATGGAGAATCTGTCAAAAAAGCTGTGAATAGCCTATTCGACACTTTATCAGAAAGTGGTGAAACAGGCCCTAACTACAGTATCTCAGCCGGCAAGTCCAGCATAACAATCTGGCATATAGACAAGATTTTCAAGCGTGCGATGTGGCATTCTTTCGCTTCTTAAAATCTGAAATAGCGAATTATAGCGTTAATGCATGTGCTTGATTCAGGCGGTCTAGTATGAATACTAAATAATATTATGATGTCATACTTATATGTGGTAGGAGACTAATTAATAGCGAAAAGAAGGAAAGTAATAAAATATATCTCAATATTAGGAATATCTTTAATCTTTATGTTTATAATTTGTCTCTTTAGTGACCGTAGAGTAGGAGTACTCTACAATAGAATGCCTATGCCAAAATGCTATTTTTATATTAATCACAAATATTAATTCATATAAACTAAAACGTTTCGCATAAAGGCGTCCTTATTATGGAAGCGGGAGTTGGGATTCTTAATCGTGAATATTAAAACAGCGTTAACATGTTAGATGAAAGTCGAGACTTACGTGGTAGGGGCCACATAGAAACCTGATTTGACTGTTTCACGGCTGTGGATATTATAGTCTATCGAGTTCCCCGGGGAACTTTCATTATCTGGCGATATTAAGTTACACCGCGCCCGCGCCACGAAGATGGCCCGCTCTGTTGCGTTGTTTTGACCTAATTAATATATTACCTAGGGACAAAATGTTCATGTTGATTAATACCCATTAAATATGTGTAGACGTCTTGAGAAATGCCGTTACAAAATTGTAAAGCTATTTTTTTACACGAGGTTAAAATATTTTTATCTACTTTTTACGCTGTTTTTTGTAATGAATGAACCTTTACGACTTGTATTTGTAGCTATGTAACACACTTGTGTTATCATTCAATATTGATTGCAAAACTTTGTTGAATCATTTAGTGGTAGGTTCAGTGGTAGCTGTATTGATCGATTTGTGAGTACCGACCAAGCGATAATCGAGTTTAGAATTGGTTAAATAAATTGTTAATAAATAGCTGTAAGTGGTTGTGGACTAAAAATTTCGAGAGATTAATTTTTCGAGCTGCGAAAAGACTCTAACATTTTTTGTCTACGCTATCCAGTATATGTAGCGGTTCCATTTTTGCAAATCGATGCACATTTTGCAAGCATCTAATCGTTTATTCCGGCGGTACCTTACGTGGAAGCCGTTACCGAGCTAAAAATGGAGGAGTCTTCGCAAAAAATCACAGCGTTTTCCCGGCGCCATTTTTATCGTAACATTTAGCACGGTCGTGAGTAGTGCGATGCAACATCGTCCATCATTTCAGCGATGTAAGCCGTCCGCGTAACTGCACACCATTTTCGCGGCACCGAAACGAGGAAATTAATTTCAGAAATGAAACACCGTTTAAAAAGGAGCATTAAACGCAAACAGACCAACATCTGGGTCTTAGGCAATTTGGCGGGAATAACGATCTACGGCAAACAACATTATGTTTCGCCGGCGCCCCGCCGTGTGATGTATAAATGTATAAGTAATCCTATAATTACCTCAGTGGAGAGGCTCCGTTTTCATTGGTCGTAAAGCTCGATGGCTCCACAATAGCCGGCCGTCCCATTGCACTATAAAGTGTTGGCTAATAGGGATTACTACACCTTCCGCTCCGAGATTTACTTTAATGTTTTTCGGACACTTTAAATTTTATTACTCGGAAATTATATTAATATTAATTCGTTTAAACTTTTAATCCCCTGCTGCACGACATTAAAATTGTTATGGTCCAGATTTTGTAAAACAAAGATACGTACTTTTGTCTACTCGCTCCTGCTGAAGTTGTTTACTTCTCTGCTAGCATTTAAAGCATTGTTATTATTTTCTGTTTACGGTTTTAGATATACGACGTAGTAAAATTGACAAAAACATAAGTCAAGCAAGATACTCTTTATTTGCATTAAAGTTGCTTAAGCATTTTATCGTCTCATGCAACATAATAATAATCGTTTCTCAACGCAGGGATCGCACCTTAAACATTCGAGTTAAGAAGCGTTCAATTGCAATAATTAACGTACTAATTGTCACGTTTTTATTCAAATATAAAAAGTCCCTCAAACAATAATTATATTATCATTAGATAGAAATCGTTTCAAAACATTCCGTTATTAAAACGAAGTTTTAATTATATGACAGAGCTTTTACAAACATTGGCCAGTTATCCCTTTAATTCGTAATATGAAAGTATTTTAACGACGTGTTTCAGAGGACACGTTAAACAGTATTGTAATCGAATAACAACACAGATCAAATTACTATGTGGCGTGTAATTACGCTGCAACTAATTGAAAAGACCTCGCATATTTTACATTTCAGTAACATTTAACACATTTTAACTACGATAGTAATTTTCGGGTTTCGTTTTTATGAGGAACATTTTTATCGCAAAGGAGAAGTTGTATAAATTTTATATGACCTTATTTTTGAGCTTGCTCAAAGCGATCCACTTACATCAAATGCCCAACTGTGATATATTTACAGACGGTCGATGTCCGGTCTGAAGTAGGAATAGTTTCGGGGCTAAAATTAGTGTGTCAGTTTACAGTGTAGTGTTTTGAACAGGATAGGAAAGCCGAGCGACCGCAGCCTGCAGCCAACTGTTCGGGGGCAAACAGGAAATTAATATAAATTCCTATCACACGAACTCGGCGTCACCGGCCAGTGATGAGCCCATTGTGTGTGTCAATCGAACCGGCTCCTAGTTTGTTGATGGAGTTTGCATTTCAAAGCGTTATCAGATAACTTTTGTTTTGTATTCAATGGGACGAATAATTGACAAGTTTGTTCGAAATACAAAATATTATTGTCGGGTAGGGTCTATCGCTTAAGTAGTAACTATTAAGTAAAGCATCTATATTTACAAATTATTGCATATTCAATTTTAAAAAATGTTATTTTGTTGTACAGTGTACACCAGAGCCCATTGGTGGGGCAGAGCCCATTGCCACCACCCGCGTCGCAGGTTGCGGATAGTGAACGGCCTCCAGATATGGAGGTTAGCTGCGAATAGGTTGAATAAGCAGCCGCGGACAACGGGGCGGCCCATTGGAGGGGTGCTGGGGTAACTTGTGGCAGAGTTATCTCTATAAAATAGCACTTATCCCGATGAAGATGGGTGACAGTGGCGAGCCTACGCCGCCACTTTAATCAAAGCGTTAGCTAGATATCAATGAACGCGGGCATGATATCTTCTAAATTCCGCGCTACGGGAGGCAGCAGTCCTTGTAGTAGGATCGAAAGAGTAGAACTGGAACAGGTTTTGATCCATCACATTGTAAGCAGGTCTAAATATTGACTACTGGTTACAATACTGCGATGTGGAAAGCAACGGGAACTACCACATTACTTCCCTAGTAAATCAGTATGGTTGAAGTCAGTAACAATACCCTCAGTGCCCGGCAAAAGAGGGTGACAATCTCCGGGCGGGAATTCCGATTTAAAAAACATGACCATGGCGAGATAAACTTGGAATGTGCGTACATTGTACAAAGATGGAAAATTAGAGAATGCAATAAATGAAATGGCTAAATATAAATGGGACGTGCTAGGAATGAGTGAAGTAAGATGGACAGAAAGTGGAGATATGCCAACCAATCGGAACTATCATTTCTATTATTCAGGGGGCCTCAAATACGAACACGGAGTAGGCTTTCTTGTTACGAAAAATATTTTTTTCTCATGTTGCAGGCTATGTTCCGTATTCGGATAGAGTTATCCTATTGCAACTAAACACAAAACCAGTTAAGACCAACATCATTCAGGTGTATGCTCCAACTGCAGACAGCACGCAAAACGAATGCGAAAAATTCTATGATGACATTAAGGCGGTATTGAAGATGGTAAAAAAAACACGAAATGATAATCATAATGGGTGACTTTAACGCTAAAGTTGGAGAGGCTCCTGTGCACAACATTGTGGGTCAATACGCACTCGGACAAAGAAATGAGAGAGGTGACCAACTAATTGAGTTCTGCACTGAACACTCTCTAACTCTCATGAACACGTGGTTTAAATTACCGAAGAGGCGTTTGTATACATAGCAGTCCCCATCCCACACCAGTGGAAAAATTGTTCGAAATCAAATAGATTTTGTTTTCGTCAATCACCGCTATAGAAATGCAGTTATAAGTGTAAAAGCTTATCCAGGAGCGGATATTGAATCTGATCACAATCCCTTATTATGTAAAATTCGAATTAAACTTAAGAAAATAGTCAAGAGTAAAGTTAAGAAAACCTTCAACGTAAATAAATTAAATGACGAAAAAATTGAAGAAAAGTATTCAAAACAAACTGACGAAATCGACTTGGTGGATAATACAGAGACAAACACAGAGGAAATCTGGGAAAGGTTTAAGGATACATTGTTGAAAGCTGGAGAGGATATACTCGGTTATACGGAAGGAAGATCAAATAAGGCATGGATAACTGACGAAATATTAAAATTTTTTAAACACCGTAAAGATAATAAGCAGTTTCCGGACAAATACAGAGAAATTAATAAAGTAGTGCAAGCCAAAATCCGTGAAGCAAAAGAAACATACATACTAAACCAATGTAAACTCATAGAACAGCTCGAGGCAACGCATAGATACGAAGAACTGCATACGACCGTGAAGCAATTATCTAAAGGTAAAAAATCTATACCGCCGACAAATATATTAGATGCAAATGGTACTTTACTATTAAACCAACGTGAAAAATTAAGCAGGTGGGAAGATTACATCGAACAACTGTTTCACGATACAAGATCAGATCTAGAAAAAATTGAGTCAACTCTAACAGGACCACCTATTCGCCTAGATGAGGTTGAGTACGCTCTCAAAAATATCAAAACAAAAAGAGCCGCTGGAGAGGATGGAATTCCAACCGAACTTTTGCAACGTATGGGAATTAAGGCTAAACAAACTCTAGTAGACCTATTTAATAAAATGTATAACACCGGCCATATTCCCAAAGACCTACTTCGCTCAACTTTCATAACATTGCCAAAAAAGGCAAAGGCAATTAGGTGCGAGGAATACCGAACCATAAGTTTGATTAGTCATACCATGAAAGTTTTTCTCAAAGTTATCCACAACCGCATCAAACTTAAGTGCTCCGAAAACTTATGTGCACAGCAGTTTGGTTTTAGGTCTGGATATGGAACACGAGAAGCTATTTTCACCTTAAATACCTTGGCTGAACGCGCTATAGAACGCCAACATAACCTATACCTGTGCTTCATAGATTATGAAAAGGCATTTGATCGTGTCCAGCATGCCAAGCTCATGGAAATCTTAAAAGACATAGGTATAGATGAAAAAGACCAGAGAATAATTGGAAATCTGTACTGGAACCAGGAAGCTGCTGTTAAAATTGAAGGAAAATTGTCAGCCTGGAAAACAATTAAAAGAGGGGTTCGACAAGGTTGTGTTCTGTCTCCCTTATTGTTCAACATTTACTCAGAGGCTATCTTAACTGAGCTATTAGAAAACCATAAAGGTGGAGTTGTTGTTAATGGCCACAAAGTGAATAATATAAGATAAGCAGATGACACATTTCTTGTGACTGACTCTGAAAGTGGACTGCAAAGTCTACTGGATGATGTTGAAGCTGTTGGTGTTAGTATGGGACTTAATATCAATATAAATAAAACTAAAATAATGACAATATTAAGGCCGATTATACCTCACCCGCAAATAAAATGTAAAGATAAAATTATTGCAGTGGTAAATAGTTTTAAATATCTAGGGAGACTATTCACTTCGGATGTAAATAATTTAGAGGAAATTAGATGTAGAATAGGACAGGCGAAAACTGCTTTCTTTAAAATGAGTAAAATACTGTGTGATCAAAAACTAGCATTCTCAACAAGATATCGGGTTCTTAAATGTTATTTCTGGTCCATCCTTTTGTACGCTTGTGAAGGGTGGGTTTTAAATAAAGATAGTTGTCGACGGATACAGGCGTTTGAAATGTGGACACTACGTAAAATGTTAAAAATCGAATAAAGAAGTTTTAAAAAGAGCGGATTGTGAACGCCAACTAATGAATATCTTAATCCAAAGAAAGGTCGCTTTTTTCGGTCACCTACAAAGAGGATCCCAATATGAATTTATACGGTTGATCATAGAGGGTAGATTTCCGGGAAGGAGACCACCTGGTAGACCAAGAAGAAAATGGATAGATGACATAAAGGAATGGACCAGATGTAGCTACCCACAATTAAAGAAATTAGCCCAGGACCGGAAGAAATTCAACCAGCTGACCGCCGAACTTCGTTATGAAGAGGGCACTAAATGATGATGGTACACCAGAGTTGTCTTTATATTATTTGTATACATTGTATATTGGACGCGCTCCATAGTTCTGTTATGGAATAAATTAATAGATAAATATAAATAATTAACAATCCGTATAATATTCACTGAGAGGGAAACGTGATTTCTTATCCACGTGACTTGCTCAAACAGAAGAAAACGAAACAATATTATGATAGTAACGAGGAAAAGTATTTTTCCAAGGCAAATGCGTAGACTGTCCTTATATTTTGTTTTTCATAGCAGCTATTTCCGTCAGACGTTTTAACTACGAGATGTAATAAATAAATTACTACCTAGGTACACTAAGATTAGTATCTACATCAATTTACCGAAGTACATATTATATAACAATACACACCTGCAACTCAGTAGTTGTAGCAAAATAGTAGATAATAGTAGTAAATAGTACTTAGTAAAGTTACTACTAACAGTTTGATGACAAAATACAAAGCGGTTTGAAATTACAATTTTCGTTTAAGCACGTGTGACTACGTGCGTGAAGTGAACTCAAGTGAATTTTTTTCACATGCATTAAAATTTTCTGTCGTCGAATCGATGAATTTTAACGAATACGGCCACAATGAATGGTAAAATATACGTCGGCGGTGTGCCGTATAATATACAGGAAGTCGGTACGTGTTCACATATGATGCGAGTCTGCAACGATATTGCGATTTTGTGACGTAGAAGATAATGTGTCACATGTGTTTAGAGCATAGAATTGTATTTCAGCTCTGCTTTCAGTATGAATTTGCTGCAATATGGTATTCTACGACGTGCTACGCAGCTCTACGCGGAGCTACGCCGCTATTCATAGTTACTTGCAATGCTATGTAAGTGGAAATAATATTACATCACTTTTTGAACAACACGTATTTTAAGGTTATAATACGAGTACCATTTTTGGCATAGTTGCACATGAATTTAAAAATATATTAATCTCAAATTATATAATTTATTTATAATATCATGCTGATTTCCTACTGGTACCTCAAACTTTTTAAACTTAAAAATATGATGCATGAAGTGTGTACGCATACCGTGAAATCGTCACGTGAATTTTGCGTGCTGAGGAGTCCCTATGAGGAAGTGAAACGCCGGAATCCGCCTACTTAGAGGCAATACTATCGCACAAAAGAACGAAATTGCTTCCATTTTCGAAATGAAACAGTTGGTTTGTCGTTTTCGCGCCCTTTCTGTTACAATTTTTTACTTACGGGTTTTTGATGTCGGCTGGTTATTGTTGAGTATGTAGCGGTAAATCATTTGTATATTTTATTTTGTAGAGATAAACTACGATAACATGGCGCGCCCCTCCAAAATTCAAAACGTTTGGAGTGCGTTGTCAAAACGTTTGAAGTGCGTTGTCTTGCGCGGTCGGCTAGTTATGATTAGTTGACCAACAAATCTTGGTAATAAGTGACATTAATTAATTAATTAATTTATTTATTTATTATACATTCTTACAACTATCATTACAGACTAATATCCAATTCGATAGCGTAGTAAATTATATATTAATAATTAAATTAATTCATGTACAGTATATGACCGATAGTGTCACTTTTGTGAACTCACTCAATGGACATATGAATAAGTCCAACTTATTGTTGACTTTGTTAAGTATTCGGATTGCTTCTACAGTGGGCGCGTATTTTAATAAGTTCGTTCTAGAGTGCGGCGTCGCGAACAGCTCGGAAGACCGCCTCCGCCACACATACCTATCGGGGACGTTCAGTGCCAGCCATTGCAGTAAACCCGGATAAATTAATTTGCCACGCCACACTTTAAGCATAAAGCACGCCAAACTCAAGTCCCTCCTGGTCTCCAACTTTTTGTATCCCACCATGCCTAACACAAACAGCGTCGGATACATCAGTGGGTAGAAAGGGTACACTCCATACAGTTTTAGGTAGAGAACACGCAAATACTTGTTCTGAATGCGCTCCAGCATGAGCTTGTACTTGCTCTCGTGCGGGGCCCACACAGCCGCGTTGAACTTCAGCTGACTTCTCACGAACGCATCGTATAACGCTGCAATCGCCCTAGCATTCCGAAACGTCGCGGACCTTCGTTACTACGAAGGTCCGCGACGTAATTCGTACACGAAGCCTAAGCGTCAGTATGCCTTCTTACAGACGTTAGAAACATGATCTCGGAAGTACAGCTTGTCATCCACCTGGACGCCGAGATCCCGCACAGACTTTTCCCTCGACAAAGTAATATCATTTACCTTATAGTCGTGGGTCAGGGGAGTCCTCCCTCGGCTAAACGAAATGACCGAACATTTGGAGACATTAAATTCCATCTTGTTCTGCCGACTCCACTCGACTACCCTCGCCAAATCCCGCTGGAGGCGCTGATCGCCAGTAACAACTTGAGATCATCCGCGAATAGTAGGCATATTACATACCTAATTATCTCCGGTAAGTCATTAATCATTATGAGAAATTTTAATGGCCCCAAATTACTACCCTGACTCACCCCAGATTCTGTAGCATATGGTGCTGATCGACAGCCCGCAAATTCAACGTACTGCCTCCTGTCTCTCAAATAATTTACAAAAAATTGCAGTAGCTTAGGAGTAAAACCTATTTTAGCCATTTTTGCCAACAGAATGTCATGATCGACAACATCGAATGCTTTTCAGTAATCCAAATAAATCGCATCTACCTGCAACCCCTTATCTACATGAGGTACACCCATGTAGATAAGGGGTTGCAGGTAGATGCCCTTATCTATATGGGGTAGAAGCAATGGGGTACATTACAATGTACCCCATTGCTTCTAACAAATTACTACTAGTACTCCTGTTTGGACGAAAACCGTGTTGGCAATCCGTCAGCAACGATTCAATTTACGTTTGAATCCCCCTTTGGATGGCTGCTTCAAATACCTTTGCTGGCGTCGAAAGGATCGCCACCGGCCTATAAGACTCGACTCTGGTTTCGTCTCCTCCTTTATGTATAGGTACAACGCGGGACATTTTCCACCTATCCGGAAAGTACGAGCTACCTAAACATAAATTAAATATATGCGTCATCGGCTTCGCTAACACCGTCCGGCAGTCTCTTATTATAAAAGCCGGAATGCCATCCGGTTCCATTAAGTGAAATATTACGAGTACTGGTTGATTGGTTGAATACTACATACAAACTCTTTCATAAGGATGTGACTACACACATATTGAAACAGTAATTTGGAGGGGTGCGCCATGTTATCGTAGTTTATTTCTACAAAACATAAAGCAACGTTCTATGATGGCTTTATGCGCGTTGTGATTTTTTTTAATGACTAATATTAATAGTACTATATGTATATTGTTTGCGTTGGGAATCTTCTTAATAAAAAGCGGACTGTATATAGGAGGAGTATATTATGGTATGTCTACAAGATATGGTAACGTGACTTGCAGCTGTCGAGTCTGTCCGATGAAGAGTGGTCCGTCGCTGCGCCCGCGCAGCGTATGCGTGAGGTGGAAGGGAAAGTCCGCGAGCCGCGCCCCGCGCGCCCCGCCAGGGCCCGCTAAGGCCGCGAGCACAGTCGCGCTGTTGTTTCGCGCTAAAGGCGCGAACAATATCGTATATCGTATATGTATATAGATGGTTAATTATAACAGCGGCTCGGGAGCAGATTTACACGGTAAATAATATAATGAATATTTCTTAGATTGTTAAATAAATCTTGAAAGAATGAAAATAAAAAAGTGCGATTATAACTTAAATGCCTTTTACGTAATCTATGTTTACGTATTCTGCGTTTGGAATATAAATTTTAAATGTTTCTGACGTATTTTGCGTAATAAATTTTGTGATTATTTTGCTCGCCTTATAAACTTTAAAGCTTAAGTAAACCTCAACTCGGCTTGATAACTTAATCTTTACTAACATAATTTTATATCAAGGGTTGAGCAGTAAACACTTTATAAACAACTTTAAAAGTTACGAACTTAAAGTTGCGGCGAATCCCTTGGGCCAGACTACATTTAAAAATAACATCAATTTATTGAATTAGTAATACATCAATTTTGATACCAATTACCAACTAACATCAATAATGATGCTAGTGTAGTGTAAATAATTCCTAGGCTTTAGAAACTTTCTAAGTTTTAATGTTTGTATTAAACGTGTGCCTACTAACCTTAGAGCTAACATACACCCTAACATTTTTGATTGGACGCAAAACGTATTTATAGGTGTCATTAGCGACGCTGCACCACGTAAAAAAGATTCGACGTTAACGAGCCCCAAAACAGGGCCACATCATCCAAATAAAACGAAATAGCGATAAAAGTAAATCGACGGCTCGGCCCGGATTAAATCAAACGTTATTCGTCTTAGCAAATTACGGCCTCAAGCCCGACCGGCCGCCGGGGTGAAAACAGGTGGAAGTCAATTTATATCCGAGATGTCTTATGGGCTTATTCGTTTTATCATTCCAAATAATTAATACAAAGATCTTGAAATAACACTCATAAATTACGGGATATATACTGCGTGAGACTTTTTTATGGAATTATTGACACCCCATAATTATATTTTATCTTTTTCTCCTCATTTACGAAGATCTTGAAAAAAATGTATTGAATACTTATTTAATAAAATACAATACTTTCGGCTCATAAAATAAAAGCAATGACAGCTCAAGGGCGAAAATGTATGAGTAAATATAATTGTTCGCCACCTTGGCCATTATCATTTATTTAATTAATGTTCCAAGTAAAGGTATTTCGTATTTTTGGGTGAAATTGTTACAATTAATATTGGAGTTTCCTTATTAACAAAATCATATTTTAAATATATGTAAATGATAGTCTTTTTACACTTACCAATATAAGTCACACAAAAGTGCAAGTTTTATGCGACTACCCTGGCATTGGACCAAACTCGCACGAAGAATTTACGAAATTGGTTCATAAATGACGGAAACCACGTTGGATACACATTTACAATCGAGTTCAAGGGCTTACTATTACTAGGCTTACAAGGGTAAGAGGATACTAGGGCGCGGCCAATCCTAAAAAGGAGTCCAACCTTTAACCTTAGCTTAACATTGTAGTGTTAATAATAAATTCGTAAGTAGAAACAAGACATTTTCTACATATTATATTTTATTTTTTAACCAGCTTAAAAAATGGAGGTTATCAATGATTCGACGCGTATGTATGTAATATTTCCAGAACGGCCCAATATTCAAATATGCCAAATTTCAAAAGTGTATTTAAGTATGTATGTTTTTATGTTTGTGCTCGGATATCTCTGGAATTATCATTCCGATCTCTCTTTTTTTGTTATACTAGGTATTGTTTAAGTTAGGGAATAGTGTAAGTTTCATCAAAATCGGTTCCGTAGTTTTGGAGATAGGAAGTTTTAATTCTCAATTGCGTACAACAAATTTGAAGTCGGTTTTATCTTTTTAATTATTATAATTTTTCATACTTGTCAAAGATTTTGCTCAAATAAAAGACGGGTTGCACTCCGGTAGTGCCGGCAGAAATGAAAACTTGATTATTAACGTTGTGCATTTTATTAACCCATTTTTAATGAAAATCGATCATTAAAAAATCGATTTTTGGAGTGAAAATTTCTTTAGCGGCGTTGAGCACTTTTGTGGGTAATCGAAATTTAATTAATCCTATACATGTCTTATGCAAGCGCTTGTTTTCTCTTGTTTTAACAAAGAGCAACTGGTAAAAATATAAGAGTTTTTGTTACGGGACGATGCATACGAGTACCTAACGTGAAAAATGATTAATGGGGCTCGTTGATGGATTGTTTCATCAATTAACTTGAAGAAGTGGGTCATATTTTAGCATTTTACATTATTTCATTTTTACCAAGTTGAAATGTGCTATTTCACTCTCGCAGGAATGATGTATAATATTTTTAAATAATCATAAAAATGCCAAAATTATTGAATTATGTTTTAAACAATTTATAGGCAGTACTCTTCTGCAATACATTGAAATAATTTATTATGCTTTTATCGTTAAAACCCTTCGGGCGACAATTAAATTCGCATAACCATTCAGGCGTCATAGTCATTTTGTAACTCCTGCCGAGCAAAGTTTATACGTAGCGTTTAAGTCCTCGCGAACAATATTAAAGCCACGATAAACTTAAAAACAAGTTAAATCCGGCTTGCCACGGACTCCATATACCTCGCCGCAACTTGCGCGACGCCGCGCGCTGAATTACCTCAAACATCCAATATCCATGAGATCATAATCTTGCCTTCTCTACAACTTTTAGAAAACATTATAATATTATAATATACTGATCTATAGCAGTAGTTAGCACTGAATAGGAAACCACTGAGCTGATTTTTATGAAAAGCACAGACATGGATATTTTATTCATGGACCGCGGAAACGTGTAAAGTTTCCCCGCTGTATTTTATCAGTCAGAGCCTTATATTTTGCGAATACGTAGTGGCGGGTATCATTTAGCATATTATATAACACACATAATTCTAAACTTTGTGGTGTACTTATATGAACTTACTTGTAGGCAAGGTATTATCGGCCCGGCGGTCGATGAGCATTGCGGAGTTCGATATCCCGCAAGTCCCCTTCCGCCGGGTCCGAACTGGAGGGTGCCTCCTTACTATCGCCGGTGAGGGAGCAGAGAAGAAGGCGGACGCCTTTGCCGCAAGGCTCAAGACCGTCCTGCCTCAAGAGGTGAAAGTCGGTCGGCCAGCTGCATGCGCTGAAGTGCGTATCGCCGGCCTTGACGACTCAGTGACGGCCGCCGAGAAGCACTCGAAGGAGAGTGCCTGGCCGGCGATGTCCGGGTGGGACAAATGAGAGAGGGGCCACGGGGGGACGGGTCATGTTGGGTCCGCCTCCCAGTCGCGGCCGCCAAGAAGCTCTCGAGCTCTGGGCGGTTGCGGGTTGGCTGGGTGTCGGCGAGAGTAGCGTTGCTGGCCGCGAGGCCAACGCGCTGCTTCCGCTGCCAGGACACCGGCCACGTGGCTGCCAAGTGCCAGTGCCCGGTGGACCGTAGTGGGACTTGTTTCCGCTGCGGGAAACCGGGGCACAAGGCGGCGGAGTGCGGGGCTGCAGAGTCAAACTGCGCCCTGTGCGAGGCCGCTGGCAGGGCGGAAAGGGGGCACGTGCTGGGCGGCAGAGGATGTCCATCTGCCGCGAAAAAGCCGGCCCCCCGAGAAGAGAAGGCCCCGTCCAGGAAGGCTCGGCAAAAGCCGAAGCCCAAGGGCGCGCGGGCTCCGCCCGTCTCTGCCGCTATGGAGACGGAGGCCTAGACCCGCGGGCGGCGATCGCGGGATCCCCGCCCGCATAAAGGGTCCCGAGGTGACAGCCCCCCTATAGCCCGGGGGGCTCTCGGTGAGGTACGCGGCTCAAGCCGCTTGAAGAGGTTGCCGGTTGCGGCTGCGTGCGGGATGGGGCGGAGTTGAATTGCTCTGCGGTACCCGTCCCTCCCGCACTAGGCGCATGACGGAGGGCTGGGGGGGTTTTAGTGGGTAAACCTCTTGTAGGGAGTCCCACATACCCCCGTTGTTCACCCCGTGCGTGGCGGGGGATACGTAAAGTATTTCCCCCCCTCAAAAAAAAAAGGCAAGGTATTATACATACTTTGTGATTTCTATTAAATATAGTGCAAAGTTGATGTCTTATTATTCCGTATAATTTCTATATGAAGTGAGTAAACTTTGCGTACGGAAGTTTTTCAACTCCATGCATTATGCACCGCGCTATTTTAGTGTTAGTAAAGTTTAGAAAAAAAAAAACGCTTCACAGAGCGGGTTCCGTCGGTTTCCGATTGCATTATGGCCGCGGCAGTCGCCAGACATTACTGAAGCCATTACCTTATCTAAAGCCCCTCTCGGATTTATTTAGTTTTCCCTCACCGCAATTTATCGAAAACCGCTCGATAAAGTTGTCAACAGGAATGGATCTGGAGCCAATTTGAGAGAAAGTAGCACAAAAAGGTAAATCGAAATAGCCTTTTTGATCTCCAGATTCTTGGGAGTTTATCGGACTTTATATTATTCTCATTTAAAAACTTTCACAATTGCTTTTTATAAAATTTATCGCGTTTCTGAGTAAATGTAACATTAAAGTTTTATATTTTTTATATAAAAAGGTTTCTTTTTACAGAATCCATGCTAATGAATGCAAAAGTGTCTGTCTGTCTATCTGTTACCTCTGCACGCCCAAGCCGATGAACCGATTTTGCTGAAATTTGGTATGGACATACTTTGAACCCCGGGTCAGGACAATTAATACTTTTTATCCTTGAAAAAATGTACGGTTTTCGCGCAATAAACATATTTTAGCGCTACGGTGATGCGGGCGTCATCTAGTAAGTAAATATATTTGAGTGAGATTCTCTGTACCAGCCTCACAAATGTAAACACGGTGAACAATAATACAGGTATTAAATTGAAATAATATTGATATGATCTATATACACATTGACTAAATAAATACATCGGCAAGATGTGTCCGGAGAAAAGAAAATACTGACTCTACAAATACAACAAAAATATTTATTGTCCCGTTTTTACTTACATAATATTTATATTAAAAAATAAAAAAGTTATACATTTTATATCTAGGGCCTTTATTTAATGAAGATTAAATTTTGATTAAAAATATCTAGTGATTTATTTTACTTAAGAAAATAATGTTTTTTTCTTAAATAAAATAATTCATTGGGTATGTCACCGTAAGATTGTAAAAACACCGCGAGATTGTAATATGACTAAGTGATTGATTGTAAGCAACCAGTTTTTCGGTGATTTTAAATTAATTATTTCGTATTTAAAATAACTTCAATGCCCAATGGTATGAGATGTACAATATAAAATAAAATTTAGATAAATTTAAAGTGCTATTTGAATGTTCGGTTATTAAAATAAACCTAATTTATAATTCAAAATGCACTTTAAATATATCTAAATTTTATTCAATGTTATATATCAAATTTTCAGGCAATTGAAGTTATTTTAAATACGAAATAATTAATTTAAAACTACCGGAAAACTGGTTGTTTACAATCCATCTCTTAGTCATATTACAATCTCGCGGTTTTTACAATCGTATGGTGACAGATACGAGTACAATAAATTAGAATGAAATTGGATTAATTACGACACAATAATTGCTTTGTGGGATATGCGTGGTGGCCGCAAAGGAAGAACTTCCGACCGAGCGAGATGGCTAGCTCGGTCAGGCCGAAGCCCACTGATGTCATTTCAGTCGTTGTATAATGTATATATTATTATATACTAGCTATTTGGCCGAACTTTGCTCGGTATTCAATAAAACACGAAAAAAATGACATTTCCTAAAAATTATTCCTAGCAAGATCGATTTATCGCCCCCGAAACCCCCTATATACTAAATTTCATGAAAATCGTTGGAGCCGATTCCGAGATTCCAATTATATAATATAATAGATATAATACAAGAATTGCTCGTTTAAAGATATAAGATTGTATATGTTTCCGTTCACCGAAACTTCGATAGCACGATGCAGGATTGTTAGGAGAATTGTGGGTACCGCCACAGCTTAATATATGACTTGATATATTAGTATTAGAATGTAATACAAAATATTAATATTCCCGGGATTAAAAACACGCAAAATGAAAGTAAACAAAAATTAACAAGCATAAATTAATTTTCAATTAGTATTACTAAACTGCTTCATAACATAACTTTTATTCGAAATAAACCAAAAAGTGATCAATTTTGTTTATGATTATTACCAACGATATGATATTGAATGTACGGTAACTTCTTGGTGGAAATTCATGTTCAATTCTATAAATATACACTAATTCTACTTTGTTATAATATTGTTTATAAAAAAAAATATTTGACACGAGCGGTTTCGACAAAATCATCATCAAGTGTAATTAATCGAATATATTTATCAATATTTGAAATTTTCTATAAATTAAACGAGGTTACACAGGTATCAAAACACATACTGAAACTATCTCAGATACCTTCACAACGGCATGCATGTAGTACTAGCACGAAGATCACTGAAGTTGTCAGTTATTTATAAAGCCGACATTTCGCTTGCAAATTTATAAGCTGGCACATCTGAAAATACATTTGGCAGATTGCCAATGTATACATATTTTAAGATTCTTTGTCTGTTTGTATTGTTTATGCCACTTACGCGACGAAATTACTGCACCGTGCAGAAAATACTAAGAGGATTACATGTGAGTCTGCTTTCTAACGAGAATTTCGTTAGAACTCGCGTCGTGTGCGCCTTCCGCTGCCTTCCGCCGGAGACGCTACTGATTGTAGTAAATAAAACAGCGCCAACTGTAAACATCTACTGTAACTTATATTTTTTGTTTCTTAGAAGTAAACGTTGCTCATTTTTGCAGTTGATTTGTGGCCACAAATCAACTGCTAACATAGGCAAAATGAAATAAATATATTTTTCTATGTATTATATAATTTAAAGTTGTATAAAATTATCATATTTTTACACATAATAATTTTAATTGTTTCACTCTATATAACGTGTTACCAGAGATGGCCCCCATGGGCTACGAATGTATGTAGCACGTAGCAGCGCGTAGTGCGCTTACGTGCTACGTCGTAGCACTTAGAACTACGACGCGACGTAGAACACAAGTATACTTATTAAGCTACATAGTGATATGGCTGATGACGTTTCATATTAAATTTAGGCATACACTTTTACCACGGTACCCACTTTATAAGAAATCTGATTCAATATCAAAATATATTAATCTTAACTAATAATAAGTAAATTATTAATAGTTGATTACAAGTAAAATACTTGTACTTATTATCATAAAGTATTAGCTGATTACAAGTATTTTACTTGTAATCAACTAATACTTTCTTCATCTTAACACTTTGTCTTTTATCTTCTCAGTTCTTTAACTAAAATAAAACTTAATTATCAGATGATTTTGATGTTATACTAACATAAAGGGGCGTGTGGAAATATTAAAGGGCTAGTATTGGATAAGTAAATCGACGCATTCTGCGATAGATTTATTAGAATTTTATTCCATTCCGAGGACGGGGTTCCATTTCGCAGGATCTCCACTTGGAAACATATTGAGAGGTCATAATCTTTATTTATCGTTTTCAAATTTTCTCATATTTTTACGGCGCTCATTTAATAGCTCTATCTATGATCCTTATATTCAAGTATATAAGGCATTATATAACATTTTTGGAAAACCTTAATGTAAGGTATTAGTCTAAATATCTAGAAATGTTCAAGCGAGCTGAAACCTTTACAGTCAAGACACTGTATTTTCTAAGACTGCCATTATTCAGGTTATTAAATTTAAACTAGGTAACATGGGGCAAACACTTTATGGCTTTAATGTGAGGGCGAGGGGAGAGGCATAGCGTCCAGCTCCTTCACACTCTAATTGGACCTAAGTAAATACATTCACTTTGTAAAATAATTAATACTATATAGTTGATATAATATTATATTAGGCATATGTTCAATATATTTTTTGTAACATAACGCGTTATTGTAAGTATGGATTAGACTAATGAATGAATAATAAGCACACCTTAGGCAACACTAATAAGGTATTTTTGTTTACATATTATTGGAAAATAGTCAATACAATATGATTGTTCTATTATTGGATATATGCGATCAAAGATTAAAACTTCCTCCACAACGTTCTTCAAAGCTTTAAGCTCGCTGTCATAAGGCAAGTAAAAGCTCGAGTTGAAAAGCGGATTAGGCCCCTTAAGTTTGTTGCGAGGTAAAGTAATATTCCTGAAGGAAACAAAAAAGGAAATCCTTAGCAGTGCGCATGGTCTTGAATATTAAAACTCTCCCCCTCTATAATTATGATTACTGAAGACGTGAGGTGTAGCCAGAATTGAAGAGTTTTTCAGTGTTTGAATAGAAGAGGTTTACGTAGACTGTACAATGTAATTTAAGGATCAGTCACACGAAACGAGATGATGAGCTATAGGCGATGCATAAAACAATAATCAAAACGTAACTCCGCTTGTCGTTTTAATATTGTTTGGCTTTTTGCCTACTCGCATGACGCCTCGTCTCGTCTCGTTTTCGTGTTACCCTACCCTAAGAGTTCTTTTTTTGTCAGTATCATTTATCTGTAATAGCTGAGCTTCATATATTGAAAAGATTATAAATGAAAAATTCAATTTATTTAATAATATGCAAACACAACAAAGACAAGATTTAAAATAATTGGAGTTAGACTGGACTTGTACAGTTTTGCATTGCACATCTTATTTTGAAAAGAGAACGTTTGCGTCTTTTTTAAATTTTCTTGAATTGCGAACATTTGATTTAAGCACCGGCCCAGGGCTAACAAAGTCTCCCGCGGGACCGCCCCGACTATTTCTTTTGTTTCTGTCTCGATTTTTACATTTTCTCACAAAGATTTGCTAAACGGCATCACAAACTTTCGTTCGAGCCCCGAGCCAATAGATCACCATTTGCTCGAATAAATGATTAATGGCGTCTATTTAGTCGATAATTAAAGATATTAAACTGGAGAGAGAAGGTGTAACTTATGCAAATGGAGCAGCCAGTTCCAAAACTAAACTAAACTTTCAGGCCAAAGTAAATTGATCTTCGAAACTTTTGGTTCAATTCATTGATATCAATTATTTGTCCTCTGAGATAACAAATACGTTTGAATAGTATTTGGCTCATTTGAATAGTGTCATGGGATTATTTAGTCGTCAAGACTTTAATTAGTTTAGTATTTCAGTAGAGAATTATGAATAATTATTGACTGACATTTTCGTCGCTATTGTCACGAGCTACATGGACGTTATGCCCAATTATTAATAGTTAATAATAACTTGAATATTATGTCACTAGTTGCTAGTAATAAATTTAAACTTACATGTATTCATTACAGAGAAATATGCTTAAGAGAAAAAAATATTTAAGGTAAAACCTAGGCACGAAGATAGTCAAATAGTTTCAGCTTAAGTATTTTTATTACTTTAAAAGCCTTCATTTTATTTTTGTCTTAAAATCACACTACTGATTGACATGATGAATTAATGATTTTACTGATTCACAAGTCACAATATAAAGTTGTTGCTCTGTGTAATAAAAATTAAAAAGAAATAGCATAATATACAAAATTTTAGTTATTTTGTATGTTATGTTATTTTTATCATATCTGTATAGTAAATTTTACTTTATTCGTTAGCCTAAATGTTAATTTAAATAAAAAAAAAAACATTGAATCTTCTTATTAGCTAGTAACAAACAAAATACGTATAGTAAACGTGCTAAGTGACGCCGCATTTCACTAATATGTCACGGCAGCATGGTAAATTAAACGCAACGTTTGGATGTTCGTGGATTGTGGAATTAGCATCGCATTACTTTAGAGTTTATCGGAATCACTTGTGATACGTGTTACACCAATGATTTCCAAAATAAAGATGAGTCCTCTTAAGTATCTTGTATGTAAGCTTGTGTACAATAATATGTTGTACAAAGTAATATTGTGTACAAACCAGACCAAGCTTTGTCTGTATTTTCAGAAAGAAAAAAAAAGAAAAATAATTAACAAATGCACAGTTTTCAGTACCTGTATTATTTTGAACGATTTTTACCCTCGAAACCTCATTCTAAATTACATGAAAATATTTTCGGCCGTTGCCAAAAAATATTATAAAAAGTTATATTTAAAAGACAGATTATTACATTTTCATGTTGTTCTCAAGTACTGTAAGGTTGGGAACATGTTATTGTCAAGCTCTGCCCTGATGCGTTTGTTTCGTGAATTACAGGAGCTATTTTACCGTTATGGTATGGATCTAGCTTCATGGGACTACGTGTTATTTAAAGTATTGCTTATGCTTATACAGAGTGTAATTAAACCTACCCGCCAAATTTTTTTATGGCTTAGGTATCATTAGGAGAGTCCATTTAACCAAAAAAAAATAGGGTGTTAATTTTTTTTCAATAATATATTTTATCCCACTTGAAATCGTTGCAGAACGGTCACTTCGTGGCGGTGGGTAGAGCGGGGGTGACGCAGGGGGGGCTTGATAGGTTAATAATTGTGGTGTTTTCTAAGAAAACTTTCGGAAGCTTTTCCTCAACATTTTAGTACTGAGTGATTATAAAAGAAAAAATACGTGTATTTTTAACAAGGATCAATATATCGCAATTTGTCCGGAAGGTTTAATTACACCCTGTATATAACCATATAATTACTGTAGATGCCCGCAATTCCGTAGCGCAGAAATTTGTTAATCGCGCGGGTACCGTACATTTTTCCGGCGTAAAAAAGTATTTTTATGTCCTTACCCGGGTCTCAAATCATCTCATTACCTATCAAAATAAGTTAAGCGGTTTCAGCAGGAAGAGGTAGAAGACATAAGACAGACACACTTTCCCATTTATAATATTAAGTAAGTAATTACTATGGATATGGATTTTAAAAGCATATTTAAACATATCGTAATATTTTCGCCTGGTGTCGAATAATCGATTCTATTTGCACTTAAAAGTTTTATGATTCCTATAATTTATTTATGGATTTTATGGTAACACTCTCTAAATATAGACACGAAGGTTTTCTCAAAATCATCACCTCATTGAGAGGGCGGACACAGAATTTCCTATATTCAGTTTAGTGTCGTGTCGTGGGGAATTCCTGTTTTTCGTTGATGGCATACTGCATACAGCGGTCGAAAACATCGGCGTTAGTTGGATCATGGTTGACTTATTTTGCTCATGTACCCGTATGTTAGCGCAGATCTGACACGAGCGCAGCTTAACTGCCCGTGTACACGGCTTAGCTGGAAAGAGTTGCAATGTTTGGACGCACAAAACAGCAATTTAAATAGAAAATGCACCACACGCGTGGAACGTGGAAACACGTTCATAAAAACCTGTGTGCGAAATGTTTAGCTTTTTGTGTGTTTAGTAAGTAATATTTATTCTTTATATTATTATCTTTTGGAAGTTGTTTTTTTGAAGTGAAAACTTCTTTAGCGGCGTTGAGCACTTTTGTGGGATGGGTAAAAACTGTGAAACTCGCGTCAGATTCTCGTGCTGATCGAAAAACCGTAAGACGGTTGGAGAGTAGTGTTGTAACATCGAAATCGATTAATCGAAAAATCGATTGTTTTTTTTCGATTGTCGATATTTTTTAATCGATTGTAAGGGTTTCGATTAATTAAAAAAAACCGTCTTTTTTTTAATATTCATTTTAATAGTAGTTTATCAAAAATCTACTATTTTATATAATATATTTTTTGTCTCTGTACCTACGCAACGTTAAATTTAAATCCTCAACTCCATGCTAACTTAAACGCAAGCAAGACATAGTTAAGGCGTAAACGTAACTTATTACGTTTAAGAACATAACAAACCGTAAAGAAAAAAAAACTCAAATAATATTCTAGAATCCCTTGTGAATAATGCCAGTACAGGCGTGAACGCTGAACGTTTATTAACAGTTTGTAGACGCGACGATCCAGTTGGAAGCGATAATGTTCGGCCACATTTATGGTCCAGTGCGTGGCGTTTGTGTAGCTGATTCATCCGACGTATATCACCGCCAAACTCAATACCCGTGCATTGTCGCAATTATATACGTATATTACACGCAATCATGTAAAGTCACGTCCGATATCACCGATTAAATACTGCCATTTTGAATACTATCAGTGTTATGTATTATCTAAATATATTCGATGTCAAATGCATGTAATACAATAATAATCGTCGAATCTAAATATTTTTAAATGATATCTAAATTCGTCATTATCGTTAAATTGTTTAGTCAGATCACAATAACACTGCTCAACATAATTTGCTAATTTTCATTACATTGCCATTGTAAACTGAAGAATGTCGAGCTCCAATCGTAGCATGGGTTTACAGTACATATTTTCTTAATAGCATCTTCAAGTGTAGTATTATGTATTCCGCAGTAGTACGTGCTGCCCGCAACATCAGGTGGGCAATAAGCCTGTTCACTTATCTCGCCCATAAAAACTTTTACACCATACGCGTAAATCATTTCCTGGACAAGGCGGCTGTTGGATTTTATGAGGCTCAAAACAACAGAGACCTATATATTATTTTACGTGTTGATAAAATTTGGGATTTCTTCAATCGTTAATATTTTTTGTTAATCCCATTTTGTACTTCCATTTAGAATCAATTTCTTTTTAATATAATGTAATAGAAGTTAAACAATTTTAATATTTTCACCTAGCCAATAGGTCAATAACTTATTGTCGAAAATACATGCGATTGTAGCTTTGATCTTTCGACGCAAAATATGTGTATGCAAAGCCATAAAAATCTTTGCCACCATAAAAAAAAAACATTTAATGTTGTTTCGTAATAAAATACGAATTGATCGAGTCGTAATTAAATTCGAATTGTTTGTAAAAAAAAAATACTATTTGTTAAACGTGTAATTATAAAGCTCAGACTTACCTTTAATAATTCTCACATTTAATGGTTACTTATTTCGCCAAATCGGCCGATACCAATCACTTTGGGGGTCTATTTTTACGGCGTGTACCGGATGCGCTATAAAGTGAGGTATAAAACCGAGGCTTTGAGGGTGGAGTATAAAAGTAAATAATACTAAAATCGGAGATTAGGAGGATTTCGTATGTCTTGTTACCGCGTCAACTCACGTGTTATACTCATGAAATATATAATAAACTAGCTGTCCCGGCAAACGTTTCTTTGCTATATAAAGTAGGTATTTCGCCCGTATTATTTTATTGAAGTGACTAAATAAGTATGTCGCCATGACAACGTCGATCGCTATCCCGTCGCACAAACAATGGTCGCCGTCAGTCTCAGGTTGTAATAATTTACTATTATTTATTCAACAAATGCACTTATCAATATATAAAGTACCGAGTAGCCGATTCTCAGACCTACTGAATATGCATATAAAATTTGGTAAAAATCAGTAAAGCCGTATCGGAGGAGTTCGTGGACTAACATTGTGACACGAGAATTTTATATATAAGATATTATTAATGTTAATCCCGCTAAATTGTCTCTATCGCGTTTTTGCGTAATTTTTACTTTTCAGAAATCGTTATCATATTGAGGTTGGTTTTGGATATTTCTCTGAATAAATTACGAAATTTAGTTTACAAAAAAAAAAAAAAAAAACATTTGTAATGGAAACTGTTCGTTATATATAAATATGAGATGGAATCAATTTATATATCCCTGGAGTTATAAAATTGTAAATAATAGAAGCATAACAACATATAATATGTTGACCACAACATTAAAAATACTTAGTTAATAAGCCCGCCTACATCAAAGACCTTTAAGCGAGCTTAGCACTAGGGTAATATTAAGAAAATTACCAAAACGTAAAAAATCTTTACCTATGTATCACGCCTCGAGAAAATCTCGCGCATTTATCAGCCTGCCAACAAACAATATGAGCGCTGAAATTTATATACGTTTCATTTTACTAAGCCTAATTTTACGCTATACGATGTCTATCCACTAAACGTAGGATTTTCGAATTTATTTGTGATTTACTTTAGGCGTGAAATATGTCAGCTTCACGAATTTGTTATCCGAGATTAATTCAAACATATTCATTCTTATACTGAAACGAGATATTCCGTTAGTAACTCTTTCATTTGTAAGCAGCGTTATTAAAACGAAACAATGATTAAACTGACACTAAATTCACTAATGAAGCTACAAACTTCGAAGCATATATTAAAACTAGTTTAAGTTATATCTAGGATTCATAGTTGGCAGTTAGCACAACATGTCGGCCGTATGTTAACACGGTACACAATATATGCTTAACTGAGCTATTAACGAACACGATGGTAAACTAGGAGCGTATGCGGTTATATTAGGTGTAGGCGGGCGAGATAAAGTCACCGCACGGGTCGTGGTAGGTCTACATCAATCACTTTGACACGACTCCAGGTTGTTCGCCTAAATGGATTATAGGAAGTCGAGCCCCGCCCGTGAGACGTGCCTCAGATTTGTGTCGCGTCATCTGTGTACACTACACTATGTCGGATAATGTGTTGATATGCCCGACCTTTTTTATCTACGCATTCAACCTATATAGGTTTTATTTTGTGCCATTAGAACTTAATGATATTATGTTTAAGTATAATGTGTTTAAAAACTTTTTTAAATTGGGATATCATAGTTTTAGAAATAAATAGTTTTAAAATGAATGACTTCAATAAATCACATAGACAAAGAAAACCTAAGTATATGATTTGAATTTAAAATTTTTGTAAAAGTAAAATACAAATAAGTAGTAAATGTTGATGGCTTTAAAATAGAATTAACGAAGATAATGAGAAGCATAGCAAGCGTCAGATAAATTAAAGTTGTCATGAAAGCAATTTGGAAATTACTGCTTATTTGAAATATTTTCGGACAATGCATATTTTATTATTTTTTCGTGCAGTTTGAACACGGGAGTTGAATTTTTAAATTGAAAATCACGGCAACACTTCACTGAACATGAATACTCTATGCTCTTTGGAATTTGTGAAGCCGCTTTTGAGCAGCCAGAAAAAATATCATTAGGGTAATTTGGAATCAGAAAGCTAATTCTTTTGTTCTTTTACTCGACTGGCAAAAAAGAGATAAAACGGTTATAACAGAAATGACCCTTTCTATTATAACCGTTTTATAGAGTATAATATAATGACTCATCAATAATCATCTAATTAGTTGATCATGTATTCGATAGCGACAAGGATGTTTATGATTATTATTAAATGATGCTGGAAATGCAACGCTGAATTATTATATTAGCATAGCATTCGTTACATGATTTAGTATTGAATCTACTACTTAATCAATTTATGCGGCTATTACAAAGACGTTTATGAACAATAGCCATCAAGTAACCGGCCGTGGAAATTAGTCAGGCTTGTCATCTCGTGCCAGGCCCGCACATTAACAGTGCATTACTCTGACTTACTCAATACACGTACACTCAGAAACATATGACAGTGTTCCATACACGCTGCACGCGAGCTCCGAGGAATCTTCGAGTAATTTTGCAGGGAGGAGTATGGTGTATTTTGCGAAAGTAAGTCGAACAAAACTAGTTCCTCAACTAATATAATATACACTTAGTAAAGGTGAACGCAGATTTGGCCGCACCGCACGCACCGCAGTCGCCGCATTCGCAATTCTTTATATGAAGTTATAGGCAAGCTCGCATACCTACCTACCCGCGCCGCAGTCTTCGCAACTTCATAATAATATGAAGAATTGCGAATGCGGCGACTGCGGTGCGTGCGGTGCGGCCAAATCTGCGTTCACCTTTAACCCTCAAAATCCAAAAATTACATTTAAAAATAATATTATTAATGTAATTTTTGCATTTTGAGGGTTTATTATGAAATAATGATTTTGATTTTGAAATTTGATTTTGAAATAATGATCTTTTTTTAAACACGTAATAAGGTAATTTAATAATTTCAATGTTCAGGAGTAACTATTTAATTTATATGGCTTTTAATGGAGGGCTTTTAATGAAGTAGGTAGTCCTACTCCATTAAAAATTGCTCATATAACATCCTGTTGAGAATAAACACAATATATAATAATTATTCTTATTTATTTCAGGTTCAAAACCAATATTACATACAGACACGTCGTTTCTCACACATTTTTCTTGTCGTTCCCATTTTGTTCTAATAGTAACTTTTTCGGAAATTGACATTAATAAATAAATCCTCTAAAATATCTATTGTGCCAATTTGTAACACAATTCCGGGGGAGGCAACAGGTGCGCAATATCTATATATATCCTGTAATACTCGTAACACAATAATCATCAAAACCTATTTTAAAAATGCTTCATAAAAATAAACAAAATCAATAAACAATAATAAAATAAGCTTTGTCTAACTAAATTTTAAAATAATAAAAATTCCCGGTGACTCTGCTGGTAATTTTCGCCGGTAAATTTGTCATGACCTTCTTCGCCCTTTGAGTCCTGCAAGATGACGTCTCGTACTTTATCGTCCAGTCTTGCCGGTTCAGCCAGCTTCCGACGACAGAAATTACAAATCGGCATCTTCTACATAATTATTACCGATTTCATGCGTGGTACTAAAAGTAGTCTTATTTGAGACCTCAGTTTCTTCTATTAAATTAATAACCTCAATCTCATCTCGTATCGTACTTTTCTAATATATTACCACACACGGTCGCCTCTTTTGGTCACGACAACTCAATGCTTAGCTTTTGCTTGGAGAAACTGTAAGTCGGCATCTTCTATAATAATTTTTACCGACTTATTTTCGTGCCTGTTAAAATACGTCGTAATTCGTACCTGAGATCTCTTCTTTTTCTACATCGATAAGGTAATTCTCAGTCTTTTATCGTATTTCTTTATAATACTGTTTTTCCTCACGGTCGCCACTTTATGTTGAGAATAAACACAATATATAGTAATTATTCTTATTTATTTCAGGTTCAAAACCAATATTACATTCAGACACGTCGTTTCTCACACATTTTTCTTGTCGTTCCCATTTTGTTCTAATAGTAACTTTTTCGACAATTGACATTAATAAATAAATCCTCTAAAATATCTATTGTGCCAATTTGTAACAATCCGTTACGTATAAATGCTTGTGAGTGTACAGTATAGCCAGTATCTCGGTATATACGCGATTACCGTCGTATCTGCATTGTATGAGGAACAATGGATTATAAACAAGATGACGTCTTTACATCGTTAAACTCCTCGTCTCTATACAATGCCGTAAAAGACGTACGTTTGACGAGTTTTTGATATTCATACAACAATAATTGAAATATTTCATAAACGTATAAAACTTCTCTCTTGTTATGTCTAATATTGTGTTTATCTAATTACGGTAGCTTCATAATGTTAGTTTATAATTTAACCAAGGAAAACGAGAAATAACGTTTCTTTGCTAGTTCTCTCGTAATTTTCTCAGTAAAGTGCGAGGCTATGTAAAATGTACTACGTAAAAACAACTGAAAAAGCACATTTCATTTTTACTCCGTTTATATTTAGACCTTAATAAGAGTTAACTTTTTAAATTGTCGGTCCAAAATATTAGTGGGACTCGTTACAAATGGTCAACCTTTCAAAACTTTTATAAATGAACTTTGCCGTGACAGAACCTAATTAATGAATTTTGGGTATCTTTTTATCCATAAAATTAAAAGTATTCCTGGTTTAGTATTGAGCTTAATTTAAGCTGATCGTATGAAGTTTTGTTTTTGTTGTTACTTATTTAGTAATAAATAAGTAACAACAATAATAAAGTTACTGAAATATAAAGATATTAAAACTAATGTGGTAGCTAAAACACTATGCAATATTTATGCTGTAAAAACTAGAAGGTATTAAGTTTGAGCAAATATAACTAATTTAAAATCGTCTGAACTTGATTGATTTGCATCTTAATAATATCTTGTTCACTTAAATATTCAAAATTCTTGCATTAAAGGCATATTTGCTCGACAAACAGGCGAAAATAACGAAGTGATAGATGAAAAATTATTTGTAAGAGATTTTTTTGAAAAGATCCAATTAACTCGGGAGTTTTCGAAAGGGTTTTCGGTAATAGAAAAAAGCAGTGACTAATGAATTTTGTTGACGCTTAAAAGTGCTTCGAATTTGCAGGAAAATTTTGGTATTTCCCAGCAAATTCAAATAAATTATCTTCGCGTCATACTGACATTTTTGATAAGGATCTGGACGAGACGCATGCGATTAATAAAATTTTTAAACAAGATTATAATTGTTATACATTCAATTTTATTTCTCGTATACATTCAAATAGATTCTAGGGCGCTTAGGGAAATTAGTACAGCATAGAATACTTGTAAGTGTTTTGCAATATATTTTAAGGGCCTTGTTTATATATCGTGCATCACTGAATGTTACTCAATATAAACAAAGTACACGCGCCGCCGAAGCGATATAAAATGCAACAGTATCAACAAACTGCTTACTCACTAATCGACACCCCAGAATGACTGCTCTTAATTTTGCCCACAATTTATGTTGCTATATGAATCATGTTGTTTCATGTTTTAAAAGCATTTCATTGTTCGATCCGTTCAACGTAGTTACGAGAAAATGGAATATACTGCATTTCGTTTTCCGCACCCGGGGCTGAAAATAAAATAGTCGCGGATGTCTTGTTCATTTTACATGTTGTTTATGATGATGTACAAAAATAGAGTTTAGCCAAAGTGTATCTTAGCTATACGAATGTGAAATAAGTTGAAAACTCGAGTAAGGTACAGTCAGGATAACACAAATGTTATCCTGACTGTACCTTACTTTAATAAGCAATTGAAGAATAATCTTCATTTACCATGACGTCATTTGACGTAGGAGAGCCATGATTCGGCATGAATGGGCCGGCTCGACCGGAAAAATACCACGGGCTCACAGAAAACCGGCGTGAAACAGCGCTTGCGCTGTGTTTCGCCGAGTTTACCGAAGGCCCAATCCCCTACCCTTTTCCCTTCCCTACCCTCCCCTATTACCCTATTCCCTCTTAAAAGGCCGGCAACGCACCTGCAGCTCTTCTGATGTTGCGAGTGTCCATGGGCGACGGAAGTTAGTTTCCATCAGATGCCCGCCCTGTTTGCTCGTTTGCCCCCTTATTTCATAAAATAAACATATAATATTATATTTACAGAGTAAGACAAAAGGTCTAAAAATACCTGCAGTATAATTCATGGATTGAGTATTTAGAATAACTCTTCTTTTTAAATGCACCTCATTAAATTATTCTGTTGCACTCGTATTTTCGATTCCGCTATTATTTTTCTGGTTATACCCGCGCAACGCTGCGATTCGCTGTAATCATTTCTAGATTTATACAGCTAAAATACGAGTAAAACACCTTGAAGCTAGTTTTGATTTCAAAAACAGTATTTCCGTTTCTACGCTTACGCTACTAACGTTGAAGCACGGGCTTCATTGCATGCCCACGCTCGTGTTTAATATGTTCAGTTTGCATTTCTAATGTACATTTTCTAAACGAGTCGCGAGTTTTAATAAAAAATCGTGTTATTAGAAAAAGCCTGTGACAATGGGGTCGGGCGGACGTCTGTTGCGGAGCTAATTAGCGGTTTTATATTAGTCTTCCACGAGTTAGAACTCGAGTTGTGAACATAAACGAGTAAATATGAACTTTGGGTGGCGTAACAATGAAAATGTCATTTTATGAAACGGGCCTGCTGTTGATTAATGGAGTTAGAGTTGTACATTGTTCGAGCGTTCTTATTCATTCATTCTGGTATCCTACGTCAGAAGTGTTATCGTAAATAACGGAATATTTAGAGGTCCTTTTTGTAAAGTGACCTACTTTATCAACACGGTTTCAATTTTGTTTGATTTATATTAAAACTCGAATGGTTATTTGAAGTGTTTGTGCTCGTTTGGTTTCACTAAAGTGGGACGAAGGACGGACGTAACTTTAACATTTTTTTACTTATTTTGTCCTGAAATACTTTTTTTGGAACCTGCATTATGATAAATACGTTGAATAAAATTTAAATTGAAATATATTATTAACACAAAATACTACACTTTTACATTTACAACAAACTAATTACTCTAACTGCTCTAAGTGAAGATGAATATTTTAGACCGTCATATTACAGCATTGCACCATTCGCATTTAACATAATAATGGTTCTTGTGACGGCTATGCATAAATTTCTTCATTCGGCTATTCGGTTAGCGGGCTAGGCGGGTAGCTGGGCCGGCGGGTAGCGGGTACCCCATTCATCAAGCTGGCACCGTTTCATAAGCTGTCTATCGCATTGTTATCACATCGCGTGACATTTATTATGACGGTTCTTCAGGGCTCAGGCGATTTGATTAAATCATCAATCAGGTGGATCGTTAAATGGACGAGGATTTGCGCATTAAATGTTCGACCATTTATTATATTCGTAGGTAATATTTGCCTCACAATAAGTGTTTACTTTTAAACACTGACAATATTTTATACTTAGTATGATGTACACATATCTCTAATATGCATAATAATTGCTCAAATTATTGACACAATGGTTATACAGCAGGTAATATAATACAAAGTTAAGTAAGAAGATACAATTCCAAAAGTTAATAAACAAAACATAATCCTGATACGTACGCCAGCTTAACCGCGAAACATATCGCAAAATTAAAAAAAAAAAAAAAAAACTCTTCGTAAATATTTTCTGGGGGTTGCTTTGAAATTGTATTCCAATATGACGGAGGAGCGAATGTTTAAATAGGCTGCTAATCCCACCAATATTGAAATATCTGCGACAATATTCAGCGGGATGCGGTGATCCGCCTTTATTAAAACACCGTTCCCACACGGACCGGTGGAAAAACTGCCAACGGTTACTCCAACGATTACTTTGTTGTTTTCATTTTTATTACTTTTTTTATACGAACGCGGTATTATGGCAAAAGATTTATCATGCAAATAAAACATCGCTGTTTCTGATGATTCAGAAAATTTTATACCAGGTGGATATTAACTTATTACTGATTTAAACATTCATAAATAATGATATTGAATGTACCGTAACTTCTTGGTGGAAATTCATGTTTCACAGTAATAATTACACTTTTCATGCAAATTGTAATAAAATAAATTAATAAAAGTGGAACAAGTGCATGAAAAGTGTACGTTATTACTGTGATTATTAAAAAAATATTATAATTATGAACTATGATGAAATATTATGTAATAATTACAATAATAATTAATATTATTCCTATAGTTTTACCCTACCACTTATAATAAGATCTACTCTTATTATACATAGTTATATATATATATATATATATATATATATATATATATATATATATATATATATATATATATATATATTATTTGACGACCTCTGTGGCTCAATGGGTAGAGTGTGTGGCAGCTCAAGCCGGGGGTCGCGGGTTCGAATCCCGCCGACGGAACAAAAAGTTTTTCAATGTTCCTGGGTCTTGGATGTGTATTAAATATGTGTATGATATAATAAAAATCTTAAATATATGTATTGTATAAAAGTATTAAATATATTTCCGTTGTCTGGTACCCGTAACACAAGTCCTTCAGGTACTTAGCACGGGGCCAGACTGACGTGGTGTGAAGCGTCCATAGATATTATTATTATTATTATGTAGAAAAGAGAGTAGTCTCGGCTGTTTGCCGGGAAAATGACTCAGGTACGGGCATAAGTCAAGTATCCTGATACATGTGAAAGATGTGTTACGATTCGTTCATAGGAAAAGATGAAGATGGGTTTAGAAAACGGCGGACTAATGAGCATGTATCTATGATGATGGATTTTATTATTATTATGTATATATAATATGAATTTTTGTCTCGGCAAATATGCCGGTTATGATTCAGGTACGGGCTAGGCCAAGTACCTGACTCAGTTTGTATGAGAGAAGAGTTATGATTGTGAGGTAGCGAAAGATGATGATGGATTTAGAAACCGACGAACGATGGAGCAGGTATCAATTACGACGGATTTTTGCATGTGGATGTATGTGTTTTTGTTTAGGTCAAGTGATTTCAGAGCAGCACTAAGGGTCTTCGGGATGACGCCAGTTGAGGAGATGATAATGGGTATGATTTTTACGGTATCCTGGCGCCACATTTGCTTTATTTCGTCTGCGAGAGGTATGTGTCTTTGAATCTTTTCGTTATGTTTTTGTTTCAGGTTATTGGTGTTCGGGACGGCTATATCTATGAGGTAAGTGATTTTTTGAGATTTGATTGTCAAGGTTATATCAGGTCTATTACTCAGTATGGTGCGGTCGGTGACTATTCTCGATCCCAATAGAGTTTAGCGGTGTTGTTTTCCAGGACGTTGCAGGGTTTATATTTGTAATAAGGTGTGTGTGTGTCGATTAGTTTATACTTGATGGCTAGTAGTTGATGGATATGTTTAGCTACATTGTCATGACGGTGGGTGTATTCTTTGTTGGCCAGTGAACTACATCCTCCTGTAATGTGTTCTATTGTTTCGGTGGTTTGGTGGCATAATCTACATTTATCGGTATCTATGTTTTCTTTGAGTATGTATTTCGAGTAGTTGCGGGTTTTAATTATTTGGTCCTGTATTGCGACTAGGAAGCCTTCCGTCTCACTGTAAATATTGCCTTTTGTTAGCCAACTGAAGGATGTGATTTGGTCTATATGGTCCTGTTGTAACTGGTGAGGGAATTTTCCATGTAGTGCTTTACTTTTCCATTTAGTAATTTTATCACAGTCTTTTATTATTTTGAGTTTTGGATTAAATTGAGTATTGTTTAGTTGCAGGGGTGTTCCAGAATGGGTAAGTTGTAATATGGCTTTGTGTAAATTACTAGTTTCAGCTTTAACACAGGTTTTTTATGTCGATGCAACCTCGGCCTCCTAGTTCCCTTTTGAGTGTGAATCGTTCGACTGCAGAATGGATGTGATGGATATTATGTTTGTAATTAGCGGTATGGGTTGCGGTGTTAAGGGCGTCGAGTTCTGTATCAGACCATTTAATAATTCCGAATGAGTAGGTTAATATTGTTGTATGTGTTAATTGCTTTTATTTTATTACGACCTGATAGTTGAGTGGACAGTATTTTATTTAATCTTAGCTGGTATTTAGATTTTAGTGTATTTTTTATATCCTTATGACTAATTGCGGTGTTTTGTATGTATCCTAAATATTTGTACGTATCATGTGCTTTCATACTATCTATTATGTCATCTTGTAGTTCCAGGTTATGCGGATTTATTTGTTGGTGCTGGCCCTTTATAACACAGTTAATTTTACATTTATCGATGCCGAAAGCCATTCTGATATCTGTGCTAAATCTTTCCGTGAGTTCAAGGAGATGCTCTAGCTGTTGTCTGTCCGTTGCGTAGATTTTGATATCGTCCATGTATAACAGGTGGGAAAGTTTTATATTGTTTACTTTGTCTATTGTGTATCCATGAGATGATTTGTTGAGAATTTTTGATAATGGGTTAAGGGCTAAGCAAAACCATAAAGGGCTAAGGGAATCGCCTTGGAATATGCCGCGTTTGATTTTAATATAGGCTGTGGAGAGTTGTGTATCAATTGTTCTTAGATTGAGTTGAGTGGACCAGGTGGACATTTGAATGTTGTAGTAGCTTTATTAGTTTGTTATTGACCTGATATATTTGTAAAACTTTTATTAACCATGAACGCGGAACACTATCAAAAGCTTTTTGGTAATCAATGTATGCAAAGTAGAGGTTGTGACGGTTTCGTTTGGCGTTATTGTGTATTTCGGCATCGATGACTAGCTGTTCCTTGCAACCCATAGACCCCTTGGTACATCCTTTTTGCTCCTCAGGTACGATTTTATTTTGTGTAATATGTGCATTAAGCTTATATATTATAATTGATGTAAATAATTTATATATTGTGGGTAGGCAAGTGATCGGGCGGTATTTTGATGGATTAGCAGTTTGGTCTTTATCTTTGGGCTTTAAATAGGTGATACCCTGTGTCATAAATAAAGGTATTTTCTGGAGTCTGTATGAATGAATTAAATATGTTTGCTATATGGCGATGAGTTGATGTAAAATATTTGAGCCAATAATTTTGTATCTTGTCAGGCCCTGGGGCTTTCCAATTTAAAGTTTTCTTGATAGCGGAAGTTACATCATCTCTATCCACTGTAATGTCAGGCATTTGGTTTATGTTCTGGTAATCCTGTTCTTCAGATCTGATCCATGAGCAATCAATGTTGTGTTGGACTGGTATAGACCACAGACTTTCCCAATAATCTTTTACATGATTTATATCTGGCGGTTGCGTAATTTTAATGTTTTCAGAATTAAGATTTTGGTAAAATAATTTTTGGTTGTTACTAAATTGCATATTGTCTTTTCTTCTAGCATTACTAATTTGACGTCGACGTAATTTGATAGTCGACGTAGACGTTTGGACTGTGCTTTCAATTTTTGTTTTAAATTATCTAGGCGGTCAAGTAATTGATTTTCAGGGAGATTATTTGGGTTTATTTTCTGTTGTTTCCTTGGGTTGAGGTTTCCTTTTAAATATTGAGTTAACTGTCCTATTTCTTTCCGTAGCTGTTTGATTCTGTTTTCTATTCGTATCTGCCATTTTGGATTACTATTATCTATTGTTTTTCTTGTTTTTTTTTTCTTTAGGCTTTACAGTTTTTGAGTCCAGAATTGCTGTAGTCATAGCCCCACAGTATATAGTGCTGTGAATTTCTTCCAAACCGGGTTCTTCTTTTTCCTCTAAATATTTTCCGATAGCACAATTTAGTACGTTTACAGTTTTAATTACATTGCGAGTGATCTGGAGCTTAGGTATTATAAGTCTTAGATTTGGATCTGAACCGGAGTATTTGATTAACATTTCCTTGAAAATATTATCAATTTTTTCAGATTCTATTGCGTTGTGGTTTGTTGGTGTTCTCTGGGTGGTGTCAGTCTCTAGTTCGATTGTATGTTCAATGGTGTGGGATGAGTTTAGCAAAGAATTTGATTGATGTGGTGATAACAAAGAATGATATTGTGATAATGGAATGATAGATTGATTATTATCGGTTTGTAAATTGCTTAGTAATTGTAAATCTGCGTCCTGTGTAGTATTTTGAACATCAGGTTCTTCAAGGATTTGTGTTATTTCAGCTACTGAATTCTTTAACTGTTCTCTAACATGAGGTGCTATCCTGTTATTACGATGGATTACTCTAATTTGATCGGCAAGTCTTTGTTCTGATAAGTGACTCAGTTCCGGAAAAATTTCAATGAATTTTTGATATAGTGATGGTCTGAATGCTGTGAGATTTGATTCGCATGATGTGACTATGTAGTAACAGCGGAGAAGTTCTCTGTTAATTTCATCAGTCCATTTCATCCGTTGCCTACGTTTTCCAGCTAGGGTGGTTGGAGGAAGCATTTCCTGCAAAACACTTCTAGTTGGTGTGTTGGTCAGATGTGATTGTGAGGTATTATGGTCTACGGGATGTCGCTCATTAGTTTGCAATGTACTCGTAGACTGCGTGCTGTCAACGATGGGCACAGGGTAAGTAGCAGTTGCTTCCCGTGTAACAACGTATGACTTTGGTGACTGTGAAGTAGAACGAGATAATGACGATGATTTATCGAACATGTATGATCTCGGCGATGAGTGAGGAGATGGAAACAGGCTGATGGATGAAGTAGGTGATGTAGAGTGCGAGTGTGTGTTGCTCGTAGTTGGTACGATGTTCTCTGCAGCAGTACTAGCCTGGGCAGAATGAAGCGATACGTTGCCCCCCCCCCCAGAATACGAGGGGCTGCCCGGGCCCGAGGGCCCGGGGCGGGATTCTCCATTGCATTCCGCGCCGGTACCCGCCTGGGGTATATATCTATTACGTAGTCGCATATCATAGGTTTTAAAATATAAACACAAGGTAAGAGTTAACTAAAAAGGAAAGATAGTACGAGATGAAATAAAGGCGGTGAAAGATAGCAAAAACACAAACGAAAACATTGCTCAAACAAGGATTGATTAAAAAAGGTGATGAAAAGATAGTGAAGACAAGGATAGAACCGACGATCTGCCACATGGTTGCCCCACCCTGCAGTGGACAGGGTGGCGCAGCCATGTGTTGCCCGGGGACACTAACTAGGAAGAATCGGCTTCACCCCCTTATTATTATTATTATTGTTATTATTTATTTTAAGTTTTGTCTCGGCTTTCACCGGCAGAATGAAGCAGGTACGGGTATTTGCCAAGTATCCTGTTCATGAAGTGTGAAGTTTAGTTGCTATGAGATGTTGGAAAGGATGAAGATGAATTGAGGAAGCGGCGAACTATAGAGCAGGTATCTATAACAATTGATTTTTGTAGCTGTATATATGTGTTTTTGTGAAGGTCAAGAGATTTGAGTGCAACTGCAAGTGTTTTTGGAATAACTCCGGTGGAGGTTACTAGGAGGACTATAGGGACTATTTTTACAGTGTTTTGATGCCACATATTTTGTTTGATTTCATCGGCAAGCGGTATGTATTTTTGGATTTTCTCATTATGTTTCTGTTGCAGGTTGTTGGTGTTCGGAACGGCGACGTCTACAAGAAAAGTGTTTTTTTCAGATTTTATTGTGAGGGTTATGTCTGGTCTATTGCTGACAATGGTAGTGTCTGTGATGATATCGCGATCCCAGTAGAGTTTTACTGAGTCGTTTTCTAGAACATTACATGGTTTGTATTTGTAGTACGGTGTATGTATGTCTATAAGGTTAAACTTAATTGCTATTAATTGATGTATGTGCTTAGCTACATTGTCGTGGCGGTGAGTATATTATTATTATTATTAATAATAATAATAATATTATTTGTTGTAAATTTCCTTTTCTCCCTTGCGGGGTAGCTACTGCAGTTGCGAGCTTGTGGCCAAACAACTACAAGTAAATATGAAATTAAGTGATGGATAAGAATTTTCGGACAATTCGGCATGTATTTAAGATGACTGCTTTCTGTAAGGTTATGTATGTAAGTGGATGTATATTAAGTGTTTTGAGTGATGTGTGTAATGTTTTAGGTATGATGCCTGTGGTTGAGATGATGATTGGTATGGTTTTAACTGTGCTTACTCTCCATTGAGCTTTTAGTTCTATAGTTAAGTCTGTGTATTTTGTGAGTTTGGTTGTGTGTGTACTAGTGAGGTTGTGGGAGTTAGATATTGCTACATCTATGAAGTAGACGGTTCTGTTCTGTTTGCCGTGGAGAGTGATGTCAGGTCTATTGTGATGTACGGTCTTGTCTGTCAGTATGGTCCTATCCCAGTAAAGTTTATAGTCGGATGATTCTAGTATTATTTGTGGTGTGTATTTGTAGTATGGTATTTTTCTGTAATGAGGTTGTATTTGTGTGCGAGTATCTGATGTATGATTGCTGCGACCTGATCATGTCGGTGTTTATAGTCTGTTTGGGTGATGGATGAGCATGCACCCGTTATGTGTTGTATGGTTTCTGGTTGTTTGTGGCAATGACGACAGTGATCGCTTACAACATTAGCGTCTCTAATAATGTATTTTCTATAGTTTTTTGTGTCAATCACTTGGTCCTGTATCGCTAACATGAACCCTTCCGTTTCAGGAAAAATCTCTCCTTGTTTCAGCCACGCGTTCGATGCAGTCTTTTGGGTCCATGTATCGATTTTCTGCTGATTTGTGTAGATATATATTTGCTTGTTACTGTTTGCGAGATGTAGTGGTGTGAAAGTGTCTGCTTGGGAAACGGCTATGTGGAGTGTTGATGTGTGAGCGCGATTTTGAAAGAATTCTCTGAGGTGTGTGATTTGTTTGTTGTGTAAATTTACTATATCTATAATCCCTCGACCACCTTCACTTTTAGGGAGGATTAATCTTTGTATACAGGCTCTAGGATGATGTTTTCTGTGTTTTGTCATAGTCGTGTTTACTATTCTTTGTAATGATTTTAATTCGGTTTGAGTCCAACGGATGATTCCAAATGAGTAGGTGAGTATGGGGATGGCGTACGTGTTTATAGCTTTAATTGTGTTTTTAGCGTTAAGTTGTGTGTAAAGTATTTTGTGGAGTCTTTCTTTAATTTTTTTTTGTAGTGTTCTTTTTGAATCTTTATGATGTATTTGCTGTGTCTGATAGTATCCAAGATATTTATAACCATCCACAGGGTCCACAGGCTCAATTATCTCGTCGTTGTTTAGTTTATAAGGTGTATGTTGTATTATTCCTTTTTTTACAGAATGAATTTTGCATTTGTCTATTCCAAATTCCATACGTATGTCCTCTGAGAATATTTGTGTTAGATCAGCCAGTGTACGTATGTCTTTCAGTGTGTTTGGCAAAAGTTTGATGTCATCTATGTACATGAGGTGTGAAAGTAATGTAAACTGTTGGTTGTATTTAATACTGAATCCTATGTTTTTTTTATTGAGGATATGTGATAGTGGATTAAGTGCCAAGCAGAACCATAAGGGGCTCAAAGAGTCCCCTTGAAATATTCCTCTACGTATCGGTATAAAATCTGATTCAATAGTTTTATCAGAGTTAATAATTTTAGTCTTGTATTCCATTGTGGCATAATATGTTCAAGATATTTTATTAAGGTTGGACTGATTTTGTAGTGCCGGAGTATGTAGATAAGCCAGGAATGCGGGACAGAATAATAGGCCTTCTTATAATCTATATACATTGTATAGATGCTGCGTTTTTGTTTCAGAGACTGCTGTGATGCAACGGAGTCTATTATAAGTTGTTCCTTACACCCTTGACTATTTTTTCGACAACCTTTTTGTTCCTCCGCCAGTATATTATTTCTGTGTATATGCGTATATATAAGTTCGCTGATACATGCTGTGATGATTTTATATATATTTTGCAGGCAAGTTATTGGTCGGTACTTTGCTGGGTTCGTTGTGTCTGTTTTATCTTTTGGAATCATATACGTTATCCCTTGTGAAATGAATGGGGGCATTGTGTCAGGTGAGTGGATAAATGTATTAATGTGTTTTTGTAATAGCGTATGTGTGCATGAGTGTTTCTTGTACCAGAAGTTGTGAATGTTGTCAGTTCCTGTCGCCTTCTAACTATGTGTTTTCGAAATAACAGCTTTTAGCTGGACTATATTTACTTCTTCAAAGGCCATTTCTGGTAAATCTACCAATCTGTTCCTGTCATCATCTATCCACTTATTTTCTTCATGCTCAGTTGGATTAGACCAGATTTGTGACCAAAACGAATGCATGGATTCTGGTGTGGGTGTTGCTTTGTCTGTGTGTGTATTTTCTTCTGAATTATTTTGTTGTGCTAGTTTTCTGTAAAATAATTTTTCATTGTTACTGAACTGTTTATTTTGTGTTTTTCTTATTGTACATTGTTTGTATCTTTTTAAGCGGTTTGATAGTGCGTTGAGTTTCTGTTTTAATGTGTCTAGGAAGTGTATAATATCAGTGTTTTCCGTTTCGTGCAGTGTATGTGTTTTGTATTGTTCTTTTATTTTGCTCACGTGTTTTTCTAAGCGTGTTGATCTAATTCTCCTAGCATATTCTGTTAGTCTGCCAATACTTTTTCTGAGATTAGTTATTTTACTTTCGAGTCTCTGTTGCCAATTAGGTTTAGTATTTTGTGTAGTGTTTTGTTTATTTTGTTTTATTTTTATACCACTTAAAGTAACTGTTTTGTAGGCAGCTGTATATACATAAGTCTGAAGAGTATTAAAATCTGTATCATTATTGAGGAGGTTAGGAAGTAAAGATGTATTTAGGTGATTTATGAACATAGCAATATTTTTGGATATTTTTAATCTAGGCAGTGATGGTCGAGTACTTGGGTCTGAATCTTTAAATGTAACAAAAGTGTCATTAAACGTATCATTTATTTGATTTTGAATATCTATGGGAAATTTTTCATAATTATTGACATGATTAGCGCAAGGGTTTTGGTCAGTGGGATTTATTTCCGTCTGTAGGTTGTCCTCGTCAGTATGCTGTAACGGTCGGTTTTCATTTATCTGCGGTGTACGGTTTTCTGTAATTTGAGCTGAGTGTGCTTCTAATTCCTGTTTTACTTCCTCGCGGATTCGATTGAGGTGGTCGTTTGTTAGGAGTTGGTTATTGATTATAGCTCTCCGTTGATCTGCAATCCTTTGGACTGAGAGGTGGGCGATTGAAGGACATTTCGCTATTATTTCTTTATGTAGTAAGGGCCTGTAAGTAGTCATATCTGTTTCCAGTTTTGTAATTTTATAGTAAGTTCTCATTATAGTTTCGTTTATTTCATCTGACTACCTCATTCGTTGGGTTTGTGTTGTATTATGTGATTGTGTTCTTGTGCTGTTTCCCAGTTCGTTTTGTGTTAATATAATTTCTACTTCTTTTTTAATATTAAGAATTTCCTCAGTGGTAAGTAGCTGTCCTTGGACTATTGCACGCCGTTGATCACTTACTCTTTGTTTTGAAGCTGCCATATCGGGGAATTTTGATAAGAATAGAGAGTGTAGTTGGGTGACATATGATTTTGTATCTGTTCCTAATTTTGTTAATATGTAAAATTGGTGCATTATGAATGTATTCATTTCCTTACTCCATTTTTTGCGTTTGTACCCTTTTACACCATGGGCGGGTGCAGTGATTTTGGCTGATTGAGCCTTCTGCACAACATCCATGGTAGATTCGGATAAAAAAGATGAATATGATGAGCTGGATTCATTTCCAATGAGGTATGAGGCTGGGGATGATGGCGGAGATGAAAAAAGCGATGATAAACAAGATGATGAATCTGAATTATTAATGATATTTTTACTTTGCGACACGGTGCCCTCCCCAGAATACGTAGGGCAGCCCAGACCCGAAGGCCCGGGGCGGGATTCTCCATTGCTGTTAGCGCCGGTACCCGCCGGGGGTAGTATTTTTCTATTACGTAGTCGCATTTTATTTGATAAAAACACAAACATATAAGAAGAGTTAACAAAAATGGAAAGATAGTTGGAGAAGAAAAAAGGTGGTGAAAATTAGACAAACCAAAAACAAAAACGATGCATAAACAAGAACTGACATATAAAAAGGAGATGAAAAGATAGAAACGTGAGAGAAAGAACCGATGTTCAGCCACGTGAGTGCCTCACCCCGAAGAGAGTGGGGTGGCGCACCCAAGTGTTACCCGAGGACACCAACTAGGAGGGACCGGCTTCACCCCCTTATTATTATTATTATTAATATTATTATTATTATTATTATTATATTATTCTCAAGCTACTTTTCGAACGAAACGTGCAAGGGCAAAACCATCTTAAAACTATTTATTATTTATTCTTACAACTATCATTACATACACTTATATCCAATTCGATAGCTTAGTAAAACATGACAGGATCTTTTTATGAGTAAACGGGCTCAGATAATAATTATTCCTTCTCAAAATACCTGTGAATATGACGTGGTAGGTACTATAAATGACTCACAAGTGACTTTAGTACTCAGATATCGCTTATGATTAATGAAACAAGCAAGACATTATTCTTAATGAACTCAATTCCCATGGGGTGCAGGTCTCGAGCAATAAATATAAGTAGATCTCCACCTAGATTTGAGAGGTCACTAAATGTTACTTAGGGTGAATACATAATTTTTCCGGGGAGACAGGAATGATTCCCTTTATGTGAGATCTAACAAGTATTAATGGCCCTCTCTACCTTCCCAAAGATAGTCATTTTCGAGCAATTAGGACACCCTCGTTCCGTAAATTGCTCATGTAATTAATATGATTTTTATAATGAAGTAGCTTCATTAACAGGTAATATTGCGCTAATAGAATTTTGAACAAATTAGGTTGGTGCGCTGTATATTTTATAGACCGTTTAT
Organism: Polyommatus iphigenia; assembly: GCA_963422495.1. NCBI lineage: Eukaryota > Metazoa > Arthropoda > Insecta > Lepidoptera > Lycaenidae > Polyommatus > Polyommatus iphigenia. The sequence continues at coordinate 10,245,633 of OY730179.1, read as the reverse complement.
AACTTATAGACCAAGACCAATAATTTTGAAAACAAAAAAAAATCACAGTAGGATGAAACCCATTACAAAAGGAGGAGAATATTATAAAAATTAAGGGAAAAATAATTTACGGGCGATCTGAGTTAGGTTTTAAGGGGGAAGAATGGTTTATCTCGATTTCTGGCAAAACTAATATTCCTATGAAAAAAAGTCAAGTGGCAAAGTTATAGGTAAAAAAAGATCTAAAACTTTTGTATTTACACTTTTTTTCCATAACCTCAAAATTTATGTGAAAATTTCAAAAAAACATGTTTTTGGTTTTTTATTTATATCTTTTACAAAAATTATTTTTTTTCGCGAAATTTGGTGATAACTTACATTTTCAATTACCAAATACGCTGTCATTTATTTGATTAGAAATATTTATTTTTTCACCTTATTTTGAATTTAAATCGAAAAAATACCCTAATTTTCAATCGAAAATTCGACCGTCAAAATATCAGGTTTTTTAAAAAAATTGTAATGCTCTTTATTCTTTAAAATCTCTATTTTCCGATGATGAAAAAAAATATATATATTACACGATAGTAAATCGTCTCAGAAAATGCAAAATATCGAAAAAAAACTCAAATTCGAAAATTCTTTATTAATCATTATGAATAATTTTATATAAAAATGTGATTGCTGCAATTAGTTTTAATTTAAAAGTTGATTTATTTCATTATTATTACATTTCTGTCATAGAAAATATCATTATTTATAAATATAAATGTAAATCTATACTCATAAAATGACATGTCCTGACTGACTTTTCATCGCTGCGCAAAAACTGTTTCGATTTTTTGCATTTTCTGAGAAGATTTACTATAGTGTAATATATTTTTTTTTCATCATCGGAAAGTAGAGATTTCAACGAGTAGAAAGCACACCATTTTTTTTAAAAAAGCTGATATTTTGTATTGAAACAAATGTCTACAAGCCGCCTGCCGAACCTTACTCGTGTATAGAGCTATATTGAAGATTTCCCCTGCGTCAAAAAAGTATTTGCAAAACTGCAATCTAAATGAATCCGAGTCAATACTTGAAAGCCGATGCTTCGGCCTGAACTTGGAAAATGAAAGTCAGGTTTAATGAATGTTTCACCGAAGCCGAGTAAGATTGACGTGGGGTATTGCCCGTTCTTAGGGTTCCGTACCCAAATGGTAAAAACGGGACTTTATTACTAAGACTTCGTTGTCTGTCCGTCTGTCCATCTAAAGGCTGTATTTCAAGAACTGCTATAGCTAGACTTCTAAAATTTTCATAGATTGTGTATATCTGTTGCCGCTATAACAACAAATACTAAAAACAAAATAAAATTAATATTCAAGGGGGACTCCCATACATATACAGCAAACGTTATTTTCTGGCATTTTTTGCTCGTAATCAATAATGGCAACAGCTACGCACTTGAAATTTTCACAAAATCCTTAATTATATTTATACTTACTTTAATAATTGATAATAAAATTAAAATAAAATAAATATTAAAGGGGGCTCCGATACAAAAAACATAATTTTTTGCATATTTTTGCTCTATTACAGTATGGAACCCTTCGTGCGCAAGTCCGACTCGCACTTGGCCGATTTTTTCATGTTATTAGTGAAGCATACGTGACAACAATACTAGTTCAGATTTACTACATTTTATTAGGTGATTCCTTTGCTCTCCATTTATACTTGTCGAAGAATCATTGTACAATGATTCGCCGACATACTTATATTAAAACTTTTCTCCTAATGCCATTTATCAGGTAGATTAACAGCTTGCAGATCAACCTGCCACCAGCGTAGTGGAGTACCATAAAGCTATATGATAATCCGATCATCTAAATAGAAATCGTACATAAACATTACAAACTCCGTACCGCTACAAAGCTAAGTCAACAACTTTAATTTCAAATTTTGTTTGCCAGATTTCGCGTATTTACTTGCATCTGCGAGTTTCTCCTTACCAATCTCTATTTCGGATTGGCAACCTAAGCCGGCTAGGAATGGTGAATGAAAAATAAAACCAGCGGCTTACGTCAGTTCCCGGGTAAACTGCGGGCACTCTGGAGTCCGGGACGTCTTGTTACAGACGATAAACTTGACCTGTTTAGGCTTAACTTTTAGACTTTTACTTCAATGTGAATGACAAATATTTTGAGACTATGCAATAGCGTTTCCTATTATTGATTGAAAAGTATTAGGTTTATATACAATCTCCGGAAATATGACCACGTATCTTCCTATCGTACCGAGTTGCACTGGTTGCCTGTACGACAACGTCGTTCAGTGCGAGCCCTGTGTATGCTCTATACACTCCTGAACTCCCCCAATTCTCCTGCTTACCTAAAGTCACACTTTCAATACCTTTGCGACAATCACGAAAGAACACTCCGCTCCTCATATAATGCTCGGCTCGGTTGCCCATCTCATCGCTCCAGTCTAGCCCATTCTTCCTTCCACGTCCAGGCCATTTTACTGTGGAACGCCCTACCTCCGGAAATCAGGTTAAGCCCAACCAGAGATACGTTCAAACGTAGAGTCCGACTGCTCTATCTAAATAAATTGGCAGAATCATAAGTATAATACAGTATACATTACTCAATGTTTTATCTGAATGTATGTATAAACTTATGTATATAATATGTAAAATATGTTTATATTGTATAGTATAGCTTATATATCATATCAATCGCCATAGTAGTATTAGTATGTAAATATATGTGTAACTTGATTTGTATATTATATTAGTATGCCTAGTATTTGTTATTGTCTTTATCAGTATTTATTTTATATATTTCATTATTTATTTCTTGAATGTCTGTTATTTTTTTCTAAATAGAAAGCACCTGTGTTTTTTTTTAATTTTGTCTCTGCTACCACCCAATGGTTGACTGGTAGAAAATGCCCTATGGCATTAAGTCCGCCATTGTACATTGTACATAGAGTGTGAAATAAAATAAAATAAATAAATAAATTTTCAATAAAGCTTATTTTTCTGTATGACAATTATTATTGTTAACTCCATTAAATACTTACTGTAAAAGGAACAACACCCAGTTTAAATGTAAGTCGTCAATACATCTATTATGTATTTAGGGAAAATAATGGAATGTTTATAAAATATGAACATAATCGTGTGGATGGTGGATTTGGACTTCATCCAAAAAATCTATGTAATAAATTCTCGTAGTTTTTGTTTTCAGGGTTCATTGAACTCTGACCTAGCATCCGATCTGAAAACACGTGCGTTAACTTTAAATGAAGGGGTCAGACGTTCCGCCCTCAATTATAATTATTTATTAATTTAGAAACAATTAAGTATTCAACTATATTTGGATTAAAATTATGGTATCTATTTTCTTAACTCGTGTACGATAAGTACAGAAAGAAAGAAAATATAGGACCTATCATGGAATAATAAGGCACAATTATTTATAAGGCGCCTCAAATTGTAATTATAATAATATTGGGAAAAGGTGGTTATGTGGCCCCTGCATATATATTGGCCCCCTTCAATATTTAAATGTTTTAACAACGCTATCCAGTATAATTTTGGTGGAACGGGATGCTCGTGGCATGCTACTAATATAGCACCGTACAAATCCAACACAGGCTGTCAAGTTCGATTGTCATTCGATCGAGTTTAAACTAGCGACCGGCGCAACTTTTAAATGCGTGTGATATTATTTCGATAGCTGTTGTTAAGAAACAGAAATATTTGGCTTTTGACTAATGGGCTATGTAGCCTGTGGAGGCTCCAAAGGTGTTTATTACATTTGTTATTTTTGCCGTTAAGTTTCATTTGTGCAATACATTTAATGAGACATCCCCGGGGGGTCACATTACCGTCACTTGATCTCAAAATACCAAATGTGATTGATTAAGAATAATTAAAACTTTCGATTATCCTGCATGAGTTTTATTTATTCCCTAATAAGAAATGTTTAAACAAATGAATAAGAAGTCCCATAATGTATTTTTTCGGTTTCTGACTCCTATATTTTTTAAATAATGCTTAATAAACAAAGTGGGGGGCCACATTACCACCTTCTCCTATAATTATAACAGCTCGTATGCATAACAATCTTTTATTTCATTACAGTATGTAAATGAAAATGCATGACCATTAATAATTTTCAACATTATGTAAATGCATTAAGTTTCTTTCTATCCAGTGTTTTTGGCCAGAACGATTTGAGGCTAGAATTACTCGGTATTACTCTCCATTTATGTTACAACTATTTGATATAAAAAATCTATGTCGAAAAAGCTTAGTGCCTCCAGTTTACCTCGTAGCTTTCGCAGATTATCAATTAGAGAGATTACCTTTTGCTGAAACGCCATTCAGTGCTCGTCACCATGTTCGGGGATTATGTTTTTGACGTCATGTTTTTTTAGCCGTTTATTAAAAGATCACAAGCATTCTATAAAAATACAAAAATTATAGAATGCTTGACTACTATCCCTTTAATTATAAGAGATCTATACTATGTACACTTACAGGTGTTAAGTATATTTATATAATAATATCACTTACCTTGACAGGTAAGTGATATTATTATATTGACTACACTTTTACATTACAAAAGTGACTTGACAGTCACTTTTGTAATGTAAAGTACTATAACGTAATATCGTCTGTATACACAGCCTTACACAGGGTACATCTTTAAATTAGTGAGGGGGTTGGTTTGTAAAATGTATTTTGAATTATAGTTAATCTACGAAATATTACCTATAATTCAAAATATGTTTTGGATTTTCTGTCTGTGAAAGTTCTCAGAAGGATAAAACATCTCTATTATGTAAATCGTTTTAATGGTATACAAGCGTGTAGAGGTAATAGGCAGACAAGATAGACAACTTTGCTTGCACGGTTTTTTGTTTATTACATCTTTTACAATGTATCAGACAAGGGATAAACATTGTATAGTGTATCCGTTGTATAAATCATTCTATTATTAAGCAGAATAAAGTAGCGTTGTACTTAAATTTTCAATTTAGGCAGCGTGTATCGAGCCTTATTCCACGATGTAATTGCGGGTAATTACAGGTCATTGTGAGACAGGCATTCAATAGGCCAATTAGGTTATTACAACTTCGACGTTCTAGAACAATCTGTGTAAATGGTACACGACGGCCATTGTAAAATCCAATTCTCTCTCCAAGCCTGGTAGAGTCTGTTATAGTACTTCTTTCTTCGTCTATCCCAAAAAATATTTATCATGCGAAACGGTTTCTCACAGATATCTCTTTAAGATGAACGCAGATTTGGGCCGCACCGCACGCACGCACGCATTCGAATTCTTTATATGAAGTTGCGAAGACTGCGGCGCGGCGCGGCGCGGGTAGGTATGCGAGCTTGCCTGTAACTTCATATAAAGAATTCGAATGCGGTGACTGCGGTGCGTGCGGTGCGGCCCAAATCTGCGTTCACCTTTATGCTTAAATCGCTGAACCTGGGCAGGGGCGCCAAAATACCAACTGCTCCCTCTGGATCGTATCCAACGAAGGGCCGCTCGAATTGTTGACTGCCATAATGTTTCAAACAGCTTGGACCCCTTGGAATTACGCCGAGATGTAGCTTCACTCTGCATCCTCTATCGGTTGTATCACGGGGAGTGCTCTGAGGAATTGTTCGAAATCATACCATCTGCAACTTTTTGCCATCGTCCCACGCGAAAAACATACCATCCTCATCACCTTGATGAGTGGCAGTCTTCCACAGTGCGTTTTTCGCGTAACTTTCTGCCGCGCACTGTAAAACTCTGGAACGAACTGTCACCAGCAGTATTTCCGGACCTATACGACCTGCAAACCTTCAAGAAAAGAGCGTATTCCCTCTTAAAAGGCCGGCAACGCACCTGCAGCTCTTCTGATGTTGCGAGTGTCCATGGGCGACGGTAGTTGCTTACCATCAGGTGACCCGTTTGCTCGTTTGCCCCCTTATTTAATTAAAAAAAACGGTTTTGATTATATTTGCTGTGGAAAGGACAGATTTTTTTTTTTCACAGAAAATGTGCGGTTTCTATTTCGGTGTTACTAAGTTAAGGGAAGCAACTAGAGATTGATCATGAGACGAAGTATTTATTAAAGTATTTATATTATGTAGTGTTATGTAATAGATTATATTATGTAGTGTTGTTATTTAATATAAACATAGGATCGCAAAAATACCTGAATTTGTTACAGTTTATTGGATTCGTAATAATATTAAGGCAGCAACAAGGAGTACCTAGTATAAATAAATTTTGGGGCTTCTAAGAATTTGTACAATCCATAATAATTATTAATACGTCTTATGAGCTGGCAAGCTTAGTTTCTGTGGAATTTTTATGAACTGTAATGCGGGCTACCTGTACTAAATTATGAGTATAAAAAAGTTATCAGTGTTTTATAGTAACTAATGTTTAGCTAATGTTCTGTCTTACCAATAAAAAGATCTACTCTGTGCGTAAATACGTAAAATTTATTTTGTGAAGTTTATCTTTATCTCATACTATAATGCCAGGTTCACACGGCACAATCCTGCACGTTTCCTGCACGTTTTTTTGCAGCATACGTCTTAACGAATAAATAGTAGCGCTTACAATGTACTCGTATATAGAACCGTTCACACGCCGATTGTACTGCAACAAATCGTGTACCAACAAATCCACCACAAGCCATCGCCAAACGAATATAAAAAAACGTGCAAGACAATGTCGTGTGAACCTGGCCTAGCAACCACGTTTCATGACAACATCCATAATATTATTTGACGACTTCTGTGGCTTGTTGGTTGTTGTTGGTGCGAATGTGGTGCGAAAATGGTGCGCGGGTTCGAATCCCGCCGACGGAACAAAAAGTTTTCAATGTTCCTGGGTCTTGAATGTGTATTAAATGTATGTATGATATAATAAAAATCTTAAATATATGTAAGTAGAGTATAAAAGTATTAAATATAATATTTCCGTTGTTCGATACCCGTAACACAAGTCCTTCAGGTCCTACGGGGCTGAACTGACGTGGTGTGAAGCGTCCATAGATGTTATTATTATTATTAGACACAGCGTGGATCATTTTGTTAGTTAGGAGGACAAGTACTCGTTGTAGGTATACTTTATGATGTCATATTTACGCCTTCAGTAAAATGAATCAATAATATGTTTCGTCGTAAATTGCACATTTCGAAATGCAACACAATTCCTGGGTATATTAATTACTGAATAGGTTCAAGTTGCAAACTGCCTACGCTAAAATCTAAGCCGTACGGAGCCGTGAAATTGTGCGATTACGCTGCTTATTTAAACGACTAAATGAATTATGTATATAGAATTCTACAACAACCTTATCCTTTATTCATTAGAATGTGCCGCTTGCAAATTAAGTTGGCACTGTCCCAGAAATTGATATTTTCGATCGCTGCAATATAATACACGACAATAAGATTACAACATTTTTTTAAATAGGCCAGCACTTTTTTAAACGGATCGCAATAATGTTTATGGTTGTTCAATTTTAATGTACCACGGGGAAAGTGATTATCTTAATGGTGGGAAGTCATAAAAATGCCGGTATCGTCATTAATGTGATGGACATAAAAATTTACTGATAAAATCCGAGGAGATTTTTGATGACTTCGAACGAAGCAGAGTAAAATATGTGTAACAGAAACGCTCATTTTAGACGTAATTGTAACATCCTATCATTACTTCAATTATTCTCTTTCTGTAGAGATCATGTAACTGAATTTTTGTAATAAACTCAATTAAATAACCCGAAATAATTATAGTAGGTGAGCAATATTATAATAATGACATAAAATTATTAGATGCCTTCGTATAATACCTCGATACAGTACGGTGGCGACTGCAGAGATACTAAAATTAATAAAAAGTGTTGTAAAATGACAGAAGCATGTTTTATTTCGTCAGCTGGGGAAGCAGCAAATCCATGTAAACAAAATTGTAACTGTCATCGATATTCTATTTTATGTTTGTGCCGCCCCAGGCGATGCAAACTCCAACCAAACAAACAAAGCTTGAATTTTCTTCTGAGCAAATATTGGGAATATTGAAATAAATAATAATATAGTAGGTATCGCATTTTGTAAATTATAATATTAAGTTACTTGTTTAACCTTCAATCCACCTAATACAGAAAACAACCTACCTATCTACTTTTACTAATCATTGTAGTCGTGATAATAATTGAAGACGTGTTGAAAGAACCAGAAACAGTTTAAAAATCGCCGCTTTTTTTGCATAAATCGAGGCTTTAGGGCCAAAAAATAAAATTATATAATATTTGAAATAAAAATTATATAAATACTGTGCATTGTATGTGTAGCCAGATATATTAGCCAGATGATGAAGTAGATAAGTTACAAGGTTTGTTTAAATTATAAGGGAAAAATGATTAACATGTCAGTTATCTGGTTTTCACTCACGTCTTCAATATTATTATTTGTGTTGCGAAAGTTTTAACATTTTGTACTTACCTTCAATAAAAATCTTAACAAAATTCCAACAACTTTATCTTCTGAAATTGGTCTTACTGTCTTTCAAAGAATTGTTGTCACAAACTCGCGTAAAATAACTGACACTAAACATTTATACATATCGGTAAAGCATTAATTTCATGGCAACATTCGTTCAGGAGGCGATAAAACTTCTAATATCGACGTAGTTCAAAACGATAGCGTGATAAGTGGCCGAGATAAATGGATGGCGCATTTTACAATAAAACGTTCAGTGTTGCCAGGGCTCGGTAAACGCGGTTTATGGCTAATATAGTGCAGGCTGCTCACGGCTCGGAACTAAGTTGCATTTTGCATAAAATCGATATTATAGTCTTGCAGGGCGCTCGTAATAATAAATGCGTCTGGGACCACAACACAACGCTTTTCTTGTTACGCCATTGTGGAACTTCAACTTGATTAAGTTAACAATGATTAAGTTTAGGATGTATTATTAACAGCTGTTGGACTGTTGCGGTTACGGCACACCCATGCGGCGCTGTGCATAGCGTGTGGATATTGTAATATATTATGTGTTAAGTATGTGCACGCTGGCTATAGTATGGTACAGTAACATTTAATAGAACTAATTTTACCCGTCAGTACTAGTGTTTAGTGTACATTAAAATGCTAATTTTTCTTCAAGTAGATGGTGACCTAAGCAGTTAACCGTAAATACAATTCGAATCGAATTACCAATAGCAAAAGTACTAGCACATGTGGTTTATAATTTTTAAGTAGAAAAACAAACAAATATCCATTTATAGAAAACTCGGGTCCTCGGGGAAATAAGTGAAAACAACAATAGCTATAACGAGCTCGCGTCCAAAGGACTCCATAAAAATTAATTAAGCATATTCCGTAAATGTTGTAATAAATTTAAGTTTTCAATTTACTTCATTTATGTTTCCGCAACGAGAACTCGGTGTTTCGTTGTATATTAAAATGTTCAAACGGACGCATCTCAAAGGGCGAATTTAAGTAGATCGTAGATAAATACAACGTTGATTTACGTCGAAAGTGTTTTGAAGTACGGGATTGACCTGACGGCTTTCGCGGCATACGGTTATGAATAGAACCGGCGATGCTTTTCGATTTTCTGCCGGAGTTTATATGCAGCCTCGTCTGTTACCCCTGACTTGGCATAAGTGCATTAAAGCCTCGGTAAAGTCCGCTGGGCTGCTGTACTTTCGACTCTATTATTTTATGCAAAACTAGCTCTACCAGAAGTGTGTTATTTTGGAAATAGAGCAAACACAACAGGGTTTTGTTTTCTGTTTATAATATCGTACTTGAGAGAACAGGATTAACGTGTAGTCCATAAAAAGGCAAAATAATAACTGAAGAAAAAAATACGTGATTTCTCATAAGGCCTATTATATATAGAAAAAAATACGTGATTTCTCATAAGGCCTATTATATATTTCGTTGATTCTCACCGAAAAACTTTTAAGAACTAAATTTAATGAAAATACATAAAGCCGTTATGGTGAATTCACTAACATTCAACTACAGACACAGGGTAGGAAAATGAAATACCAGAATATAAATATTTATTTTATTACATAATTATTTTACAATAACAACTTATCAATGCCAGAAAAAAAACAAGGTTCATCTAACTTGAGATTATAAAGAAAAAAATGCTATATTTATAATCTCTATAGCCTTAGACTTAGCAAGCAATTGTTTATTAGTAAGATCTTTTGTAAATTAGTTTAAAATCAAGATAACAAATATTAATAATAAACATTACGAAAGTTCGTTAAAAATGTTATGTTCATAATACGTAAAATATAATATAGAAATAAACCAAATGGGTGCTTGTACAGAAGTGATAACTACAGTACTTTTGTTATTAAAGCAATATAATAATATGGTTATATTTTGTACTAACATTTTGGATAGGTATTCTAGATAATACAGATCTTTGATAAAGTTTCAATTATGTTGATTATATTTTTTGACGTGATAACTTAATAAACTGTTTTAATGAAATTATTCGATCTTAAACAGTTACTGCATTCTACTTATAAAATTATTTTAGGTTTAAATACCTATTATTATACAATTTAATTTGGCAAATGGATACATCGAATTCTATAAAATTACGTCACTATCTACGTCTATTTTTCTAGCTGTACATTATTTCACATTATAGTTCCAGCTAAATTTATATTAGAAAGCACGGCATATTGTCTTTTTTACAAAGTAGAGTATGAATTACAGGAGCTTTTATAGAAAATTAGAATCGTTTTAAAATTAGTTTACTAAGCGGTACATTTCTATGGAATCTCTTCTATTGTCTTTCCTGGCGCTCAAAGTATCATTGTATCAAACATCAAAAGAGGCTTCAGCTTGAAGAGGTAATCTGTTTCCACAGAGACAGACAGATGGACACACTTTCGCACTAACAATATCAGTATGGACATAGATTTGCAATTGGCCGATAAGGATATGTCGGTCAGATAAAAAAAAAAGAAGAAGCTGGGTGAGTTCAGAATGGCCGAAACCTGAAGCCAAAGGTCGTTCCGTACCAGGGGGATTGAACCGGACAACGTACGTGACTCAACTACACTGTTTCTAAAAATTTTCTCACTCAATAAACGTACAGGATGTTTCCGGTAGAAGATTTTGTAATTCTGTTATTTTTCTCTAGCCCCGATAGAAATCGAGTAAAAACAATTCAAAACTTCGTAAATGTTTTAGAACAAAGATTCCCGAACACGTCTGACTTTTTCTTGTAGTGATAAAAGTTGGGTAGGACAACGGCAAGTATAACTAAATACTCCTAGTTTTTACAGGATTTGTAAGATGCAACTAATAAGGAGATATTTCAATAATATATTAATTATTATTAACGTTTTAAAACTTTTACAAAAGAGAATTTTTCAAAGATGTTACAAAAAGAAACTCATATACATTTTCATAATTCAAATAAAATTGTCCGATACACATATTTGAAACCCTACATCAATTAACACAATTAACGAGACGTGGGGCTTAATTAAGTGATAGATTTGACAAAGGCCGGATCGATCGGCAAAACGTTTAAGTTAATAAGCCATGGAATTTCCGTTACAACAGCTTTTGTAGTAATCTTTATAGCATTTCTACTAGGACAAACGAATATAATTAATATTTACAATCTTATATTTCAATGTATTTTGATATAAACAAGATATGGCACATGTATCGTACAACTATCAGTCTTTCGTATATTACCTAATACTTTTAACATTTATGATATGAGCCAGAAAAAATACTTCATTATTAATTTGGTATACAAAATATTTAACACAAGGAATAAGAATTTTGGCAGACTATATATTATGTTTAATGATATTTTAGTTTGGTAAATTTTTAATTTGTTATTTTCCTAATAGTACGGGAGCCCTAGAACATTTTTTTTTATGATTACTAACAAGCTAATTTTTTGTGAGTAGCTACATTTTGTAATCAACATAACTTGGTTGACTACTGTACCCTAAAACGGAACCCTAACCAGCAGATTTTTTGTATATTGGTAGGTTAATAGTTATATAATTTAGGAGAAACCTTGTCCTACAAATAAAACAATCCATATTTTAGGACCATCAAGTCAAAGTATGAAATCCTTTCTATCTCTGTTAGCTACCACTTTCGAGATTTTAAAATATTGTTCGTCTTTTCAAAATGTAGCTAGTAATCACAAAGAATTAGCTTGTTAGTAATCACAAAAAAAAAATGTTCTAGGGCTCCCTCACTATAATGGCTTCGATATGTAATTTTATAAAAACTCAAATTCACAATAGTAACTTCACATAAAATGTATAGAATGTTCGTAGCAGCAGTATTTAAATCTTGACTATACTTTATATATTAGAGAGCTATTTTATCACATTCTAGTATCCAAAATATGTAGGTAATATTATTCCTCAGTTGTTTTCATTAATTTCTACAGAATCTTCAACATAAACACTTTATAGAGAATGACACTTTTCTACATTAAAGCTAAAAGAAAATATTCTAATCAGTGAACAATTTCCTAGAGCTATTTACAAACAACTATGTAACAGTAGTATTATTTACACTCAGCGAGTTGACTAGGTCCTTAGGAGTGAGCTCGTCAGCTGATGAGCGCGACTGCCAGCGTTATCAGGGAGAAAGCTCGAGTCGTGCTGGAACACGACGACTGAGTAGACTCATAATCTAAACAGAACATACATTCATATTATGGTACAGTAGGTATTTATATGTATGGTGCAAGTGTTGTTGCTAGATAAACTATCTTCAATTTTTATCGGTAAATGAAAACTGAAGATGAAAGACAAATTAATTTTATGGATAAAATCGCAGGAAGGCTGGAAACTCACTAAAATAATACGAATTTACGGAGCTCGCATGTATTGCATTCCAGCGGTGCGTCGGGTTAATTGTGACCGTGTTGTACGTATATGTTTTAAATTGTAATTTTCCATCTTTTTAGTAAAAGATGGCCCCGTGAGAGTTTCTTACGCCGGTTCTTCTCGCCGGGTTAGTTCCCGAACCGGTGGTTAATTTTTGTAAAAAAATTACTCTGAATTAAAAATATTTTGATTTAGATTTTTGAATAAATATTAAAGCAAAATTCAACTACGTAATAACAAACAATATGGCTTACGTCACGTTTTTAAGACCGACTTAAGCCCCTATATTATACATAGCATTTTCGCAAAATATGAGTCTTGGCGAAAGTGTCATGTCGCAAAGTAAACACCACGTAGAAACTCGGCGATATTAAGACTCCGCGGCGATTCAATTTTGTAAGATTACCTACTCACTTTCCAGATTTTTAAATATTACATTTTTCTGAGGCACTATTTGTGTACATTGGGCTTAAAGTAAGTTTAGGGAAAATTATTTCACATATAAATTGCTAAGATATTTTTGCGAAGGTTAAAAACTTAGCGAATATGAGATTTTACCGACTACGAGAACTCACCGACGTCTTTCCACTCCTCCACCTCGTAGTCACCTATGACTCTATTCTCCGCCGAGCTGTCCTTCCATCTGTTTTTGTTTTTACCTGTACAAAACAAACATTTCAACCGAAGCCGAGACGTCATGATAAATGGAACAATAAACGTCTTAAATCTGGCCGTAATATATGGCTTCATAAAGAATGTAAGCGGAGGGAAACTCAAATCTGGAGCAACAGCGAACATCGGAAGTCAAAGAGCAAACGGAATCGCTTTTCCCACAATAATATTACTAACGACCCAATTGTACGGAAACATTGGACCGCGGCGCGGGCGGCGAAACCGATAAATACAAACCCCCGACCCTCCCCGAGCCCAGGCCGATGGATGTATAAAAGGCACGTGGGCCACCTGAACTTTGACTCCGCTCTAATCGCCGCAAATGTACTGGAATTACAAATTTCCCAATAAGCAGCCGTAAACTCGGGGCGGGATCGGGATGGACGTGAAAAATTAATTCGGAAATTGTTTAACGCCCTCACGAAGGGTTTCGGAATCGCGGCCCCCGGCCCGCGACGTTAAGGTACAATTCCGTGCATCGCGATCGATCGCGGTCGTGCACGACCTACGACTGTCGTCGGACGCTCGCGACCATAGTCAACGTATGAAAATGTATGGCACCGCTTCCGAGGCCCGCGACTGACGCGCGCGGCCTACGACTGTCGTAAGCCGCGCGCGATCGTGTCTTGAAGTTATGACAGTCGCGCACGACCGACGACAGTCGTAGGCCCCGCGCGACCGTAATTAACGTTTGAAATCTGTTTGAATATTTTCAATATACGGTGGTCGAGACGGCGGGAGTACACTAATTATTTTACCTTTTTTCTTTTGCGGAAACGTCGGAACATAATTAACTGTGGTGCTGGTCGTGGACGGGGCGGGTATTTCTGTTTAAAAGAAATTAGAGCAGACGTTATTAAAAGAAATTGAATATTCGCTCCTGCAAATATTTATATAATAAACATGCAAACGTTTGAACCTTCGTTAGCTCGGAACATTTGAACGAGTTCCGCTACAGATTTCACTCGTACTAACAAACCGGAAGTCGGCAGGCTAAGCTCTACCTTTGATGTTAAGAAGTGAGTACGCTTATAACATTGATTTTATATTTATAATTGATTTAGCAGTAATTAAGACCTCAATTTAATTTCATAATAATAACTGATTAATGCCGAAAAGGTTAATAACGTTTACAGTTTCTATTTATTGGTATCCAATTATTACTTGTAGCTGTTAACGAGTCACAGTTATATTCGATAAATGCATAATCTTGAACAGCAATTTTATAATAATAATTTTTCGGCTGCTTCAAAAAGTTATAAAGGTAGAAAGATTACAATGTAACGCAGAGAGATTTTCAACGAAAAATCGTCTGTATTGTGACACTTGTAAATCATTCCTATCAGATTACTCGGTGTGATAGACAGTTTCGTTTCGTCTGACTGTGCATAAATTTCTATTGTTTTAGTTATGATATTTTGTTCTTTGTATTCAAGAAGACTCAAATGTAATATTTCGTGACTTTAATGTTTTGCTATTTGAAATATTCCAAAGTTCTTCTATATCCACTTTTTGTTTAACAAGTTTAACAGAAAGTTATAACATAAACTTTTAATTATTTTAATATGGATATTGTATATTTTAGGTATATATTAAGACAGTATAAAACTGTATCTTTCCTTATTATTTCGTGCCTTATACAAAATCTTATAACAAAGAAATATTATTTCAAAGTACATTTTCCATATTGTAAGGAAAAAAGTCGTTTAGCTATCACAATATTGACATAGATTGAGATCCATGTCAATATTGTGAAAGATTGAGGTGAGCTTTAGGCGTCGTCAACAATCCATCTCCTCGCACAACACGGAATTCATATTCTATTATTTACAGAATACTCCCATGCCAAGAATTATTTAAAAGGGATGTTTATAAAATAAACACGTTAATTAATAGTATTAAATAATAAATTAATCAACATAGCTTTTATCCTGGAGTTTACGGACCTTTAGCGACAATCGAATTTATATGCAAAAAAAGGTTCGGATAATGTCTATTTTATAATAATATTATCTACTTATATTAAACTAGCTATTGCCCGCGGCTTCGCTCGCGTTAAGAAATATTATTATTTATTATATACAAACTTTCATCCCCTATTTTAACCCCTTGGGGGTAGAATTGATCAAAATCCTTTCTTAGCGGATGCCTACGTCATAACATCTACCTGCATGCCAAATTTTAGCCCGATCCGTCCAGTGGTTTGGGCTGTGCGTTGATAGATCACCATGTCAGTCAGTCACTTTTGAGTTTTATATAACATTTAGATTAGTATGTATTTACCGTCTAGCCGTATGAGTCCATCCGTTTCTCCCAGCGAGTTCTTGGCCACGCAGCGGTAGGAGGAGAAGTCCCTGGGCGACACTTTTCGCACCGTCAACTTCATTTTCCGACTGTAGCCGTCGTCAGTCAGCGATGTTATGTACTTGTGACCTAAAAAAATAGTTAAAAGTCCGGTTACTTTAGATGAAAAAAATAAAAGAAAACAAACAAATACTAAATGCTATAAGAAAAGATTAAGATCTTTAGTTTTTCCTTTTTTTTATTCTAATTATTATCATTGTTAAATTATTTTTTATTTAAGTAAGTATATATTATGTACTTAGATTATTGCATTGGATTATTGTCATTGTAAATTTTATATTCTGAATATGTTAATGCTATAATATCTGTAGAATATAGTAAATAATAAGTAAACGAGTAGTTATAAATCAAAAGTAATGTGTATTAAGAAGACCTCGAGAAGGCAAAGAAACTTGTACACGTACCATCAAAGAAATTAATTCGCCGGCAGATAGTGGACCTATGTTATTTAGTCGAGCTATGTCAATTCAATGTAAATCGCTATCTATCGACTGGACTAGATATATAACTCGAATAAATTATGTAGGACCGCCATGTGCCCACGAATCAATTTCCCCGATACATAGAACTCGTCATCGCGTCCGAACAATTCACAATATCAAGTGACAAACCAGATATAATCATGTCCCCCCGATCCGTAGTCCAGTAATTGATAGAGGAGGGGTAGGCCTCGGTATGGCACTCCAACGTTACGTCTTGTCCAATATACGCCGCCTCCAATTGATTCGGAATTGATAGCATCGGCGGAACTGCGAACAAATATCTCAATTAAAACTTGATTAAAACGAAATAAAACCGACAACGTAAATATTTGTGATAAAAAAGTCGCTTCGCAAGCTTGCAGAGTTGTTTGAATAAAATGCAAGCTTTTATTTTGAATCTACATAGTGTTTTGATTGTGAGCTAAAATTGGTTTTTCTATTGAAGATATCGACAGCAAGTGACAGCCTACAGTAAATATTATGAATTGTACAAAACTCGTTAGCTATTTTATGTAAAGTTAAACTAAAATTAAGAATGTCAGTGAATAACACTCAATAAGGAATGCACAGGTCGTAGGTAGGTATAATATAGCTATTTTAATAAGATAATCAAAATTAATAATAAATTCATTGTATACCTGATAAACATTATTACGAGTATTACCAACTATTTAGTAATTCGTGGTATTACAACATCACTGGTGAAAATTCAGAAAAAGCTAGATCCGATATTATCCACCAGTGAACAAATAGTGGGGGACACTGGGAGTTTACGAAATCCCCAATTATTTAGTATTCCACTTGAGCTTGTTTCTGTCGGGGCTATTGATCAATAGACGTAGAGCGGCGCGGTGCTGCAGTCGTAAAATAAATTAATGTTATTGGCTAATACAAGTTATAGACCAATCAAACACTGCGACTTTTATAGGTTTTCTATATAGTTCCAATGCTTGCGACTCGTAACGAATTTTGAAAATTACGAATTTCTAAAAATTGCATGTGATTTCGTGTTATAGCGACCAAACTTCTCGTTCACGTGGAGGCATATAAATCGAGACTTACTTCAAAAATGGAATCTACCTCAATCTTAATTTTTTTTATACAAAGATTTTTTTTCAGACCATTAAGTTTTGAAAACGATACTATTTTAAATAAGTGCTAAACAGCGACTGTAAACATATTTTCTGATTTCATAGATTTTTCTCTCTTAAAAAATTGTGTTATATTATATTGTATTGATAATATTGTAATGTTATGAATTTCATTAATATTTGACTCTATTGAAACGATAAAAATGTTTTGGCTTGAGTTGACGATATTGATTATATAATTGTATTTTTAAATGTACTGATTCAATAATATCCGTACTATTGTAATACTTGACACAACTATATGACAATATTTCCACGCCCATGTGCCAGAAATTGTGATCAAACTTTGTAAGACCTTTTTTATGTACTAATTTCTTGGAAATAAATAAATAAATCTAAAATCTCAATCATAATTTTCTAGTCTGTACTCTGTACTCTGTCTGTATAGCTTGTACTATAAAATCGTCACGTTCAATTCAGAGCCCTACACTAAATAAGACCCAGGTTGGCAGTTTTTATTGCGCTTCGACTAATTGCTCTCAATCGATATATCATACCCATCTGCCGGAGCTCCATATGAGACAGGAAGGCAGTTGAAACTTATAATAGAGCCGGAGTAATATCGTTGCTTTCAGTCAAACGGTTGCACGATGAAGTTGGTAGGTACGTGCTAACTTTTAGTGTACATCACGAGCAATATCGATATGACTACGTGGAAATTCTATCTAGAACAGTTGCTGGTTCTTGTGCATATACACTTATATTTATGTTTCTGCCTCTGCGAAAACATGAGCTTCGGAAGTGATGTAGAAGCAAATAACGAACTAAATACTACTGCTATTATAAGTAGTACTAATAGTACCAATACTCAAAAGCGAAATCTATTTCAAAGTTGCTTATTCAAAGCACATGTTGATAAAAAGGCGTTGGCTAGTCGTAAGTATAATTTTAGGTTGTGCTGGTTGTATATTTATTAAAATAACCCATACACTGAATAATTGTTAAAATAATAAATCTACAGTTTTACCTACTGCCTTAGACAATAATTTTGGCTTGACCTTTAAAAATAATTAAACGAATTAAAAAAGTTTAAAAGTACGTTTTATTCTGGAGCCGTATCTGGACAGTTAGTCAAGATGAGCAGTTATTAAAAAGAAATGGAGCGCGAATTCATAAAGAAGCTCCATCGGTTAATCGAGTGAAAGTTACGTGAGAATTTTACGTATCCTGAACATAGAACAACGGATGTTCTAAAGTATATTACGTTTAAGGTGAGTCCATACTAGGAGTAACTACACTGCAGCGTAGCGGCGCGACACGTCACGCCCAAATATTTTGTATGAAAGTGTATTAGTCGCACTGCCCAGGTAATTGTAGCTACGTGACGTGAAATGTCTGTACTATTCAAAATGACATGTCGCCTAGTACGGTCTCATCTTTAGGCCTACTTACACAGTCCCGCGTTACAGTTAACGTTGGGTTAAATATCATGTAATTATATCTAGTTAGAAACGAGATCGAAAGAAATAACATCATGTTTAACACAGGGTTAATTTGTTGACCTGAGCGACCTAAAGGTGACACATATAGACGTGGGCACATTTATCAGCAAGCACTCGCCAAACGCACCTTATTTTAGAATTCGTTGTATGAAATAATGTGAAACCTCGCACATTCGTACGCATCGTACATGCCGTATTTCGTGTACTCAGTACGCGTTGCGTTCTATACGCACGGCGCGACAAATGTGCGATAAACTTTAGTGTAGCATATGACTATATGCTATAAAGTATAGTAAGAGGCAATCTCTTCATTGGCTTCCAGTACAAGCACAGCACTGTAAGTTATCTCGATTACAATTCTACAGTAATAAAACACAGATGATTTATTTAATCTTTTGCTTGGTTTAAATACCTGATAAACTACCTGATTTTTTCATGAGTTAAGTAAAATATGGAGTTTAGAACATTGAGACAGGCAACTTTTTCTGTTGTAAAAACGTCTGGTGAACCTAATGTTATAAGTGTAGTTTTGTTATATATTGTTATAAGTATAGTTTGTAGAGAGTGTTTAGTTTGTGATTTCCATTAACTTTATATCATTGTTTTAGAATGCCTAATTTCTATTGATAAGAGCTAGACAAAATAATGTAATATCATAATATCGTAAAACTATAGACTATAGAGTATTCAACATACAAACGCTTTTATAACGAGAACGGCCACCGAAATGAACTACCGGCATTCCGTCGTATTCACGTCAGCATAATGTTCTAATTGGGTGCAATAACGAGCGCTGTCAGGTTGTCGTATAGACACCCTGTCCCGTAAATACTCGTTACCGCCGCCCGCCCCGGCAAAAATTATATTTCTAAACGCTGCGCGCCGTCTACAGAGGAAATTTTCACGTACGCCACGGGCGAATTCAAGATGTGTTTATTAGGCGCGAGGAATGCCTTCATTTTATATGCTTGTATGTATATTTTTTGTTTATAAGTTACAAATTGTGGTATATTTTGATGTAGCCTATAATAAATTCCATCTTATGATCGACGTCATTTACTTTTTTATTCAACGAAGTAACCGTTTGACATATACATAAATATGAATAATTATGATAAGCGCTATTAATCACCATGGAAGTACAATAGAATAATAATAGTTCTAAAACGTACCTGGGACAACGGAAATTGTAATTATGATAATATTATATCAACCTTTTTTTTTTGGGTATAACAACCGACTATAAAGTACGCCTAGGTGTACATTTTGTGGAACAATATTTGTTTGACAGAGTTACCACTTCACAGTGTTAAGCCCGTCACAGACTTAGCTATAATATATATATATTAATATTTTTATAGCTAGGCATATTGCTATAAATTTTCTATACTAAATCCACATGTCACAGAAATATATATTATAGCTGAGTGTGCGGTCACGCGAAAATTAGTAGAGTGTGACGGGCTTAATAATTGGAGGTTCAACACTAAAAACACGATAGCAAAACTGAGTGTTAACACTTCAGGATGTACATAGGCTGCTATTTATGTATCCGGAACTGGCCACTTACAAGAACAATATTTAAAAAGTAATTACAACATTTGAAAATAGAACTCTTTGGTTGAAGAATACATTTTGTTTCATGTGACTGTCAATTATTTTTCCATTGTGGCGTCATTTTGAAAATTGCGTGTCTTCATTTGCCATGGATTTAACGCGTGAACATTTTCGTGCAATGATTTACTACGATTTTCGGCGTGGGCTAAATCAACAACAGTGCTTTATTCAACTCACCGCAACTTTTGGAGATGAAGCACCATCAAAAACCACTGTTTATCACTGGTACAGTGAGTTTAATCGTGGGCGGTCTATGCTCACGGATGAAAATAAAGAAGGTCGCCCAAAAACAGCTGTTGTCCCACAAAATATAGATGCTGTGCGGGAACTAATAATGCGTGATCGTCATGTTACATATCGCGAGATAGAGGCGTCCTTAGGCATAAGTATGACGAGCATACATAAGATATTACACGAACATTTGGCTGTAAAAAAAATATGTTCGCGTTGGATTCCGCACAACTTGACAATCGATCAAAAACGGGCTCGTGTCGATTGGTGCAAAAAAATGATGAAAAAATACAACCGTGGTACGTCAAAAGCCGTTTATAATATCTACACAGGTGATGAATCTTGGATCTATGCATATGACCCCGAAACTAAACAACAGTCAACGGTGTGGGTGTTCCAAGATGAGCCGAAACCAACAAAAGTTACTCGTGCAAAAAGTACTTTGAAGCAAATGGTCGCCTGTTTTTTTGGAATTAATGGACATGTGGCTACAGTGCCATTAGAGAATCGTAAAACGGTTAATTCTGAATGGTATACGACCATTTGTTTACCAGAAGTCTTTGAAGAAATAAGAAAGGACAACCGACAACGCAGAATCATATTATATCACGACAATGCTAGCTGTCACACCTCAGCTGAAACAACTCAGTTTTTTGAGGGTCAAAAGATCGAATTGACTGGTCATCCGCCGTACAGCCCTGATTTGGCACCTAACGATTTCTTTTTATTTCCATACGCGAAGAACAAATTACGTGGTCAACGTTTTTCGAGCCGCGAAGAGGCTGTTGATGCGTTCAAAATGCACGTTTTGGAGATACCTCAATTAGAATGGAAAAAGTGCTATGAAAATTGGTTCCAGCGTATGCAAAAGTGTGTCGATCATCGCGGCGAATATTTTGAAAAGCAATAAAACCATATTAAATGATATATGTTTGTTTCTTTTTTAATTCCGGATACATAAATAGCAGCCCTCGTATATATGAGTCCCGTGTATATAATTTACTGTAAACAGTACAGGGTGTAACAAAACTAAGTGATAATACTTTAGGATGTGTATGTGTTCCTTGTAGTGAAAGTGACAGCGCTGAAAGAGCAATTTTTTTTACTTTTGTATGGGAAAACCCGTAATGCTGGGCCGCTTGCCTATACAAATAAAAAAAGGTCTTTTAGCGCTGCTACTTTCACAGTGAACTCTCTACAAGGAACACATACACACCCTAAAGTATTATCACTTAGTTTTGTTACAACCTGTATAAATACATAATATTACGATGTAAATTAAAGCTATAAGAATACAATATGCAATAGAAGGATACATGCAACATAACATGTTTTATTACTAGAAGCGATTTCATCGAGGGTCCGCCCCGGGCAGCTCAGGATTGCACTGCATGATAAGGCTAAAGGCGTCATAGGGGGACGATGCAATCACGCCCTCCTTGCGGCTACAAGCTACAACAACTTTAAGGTTACTTTCAGGAAAAATATTTACTTTTCGGGTAAATTAGCTGTGCTAAAAGAAGTTCTTTTGTTTTGGATTGTATTTAGTGACTCTAATAACCAGACTCAATATTACGGAAAAGTTTTTAGGTATACAAAAATTAACATACAAAAAATATATTTATACACAGACGAACATACAACCTCCTCCTTTTTGGAAGTCAGTTAAAAAATAATTGTGACACTCGACGACTGCCGCAGTAAAGCTATTGCATAGCATTTTAATAATTCGCATACGTTTAGTCACACGCACACAAACACCATGCCGATGGCTGGCAACGCCGCGCCGACAGTCGGAGTGGGGAGTGTTAGGTTTTTTTCGTTACGGAATATCTTGATTCGGTCGCCGCGCTCATAGCCCAAGCCCGCAATAAAAGCTATGCAATAGCTTAAAAAACTAAACTCCTAAGTGAAGGCATATAATATTAAAAGTTGATTTATGCTGGTAATCAATACACGATTATGAAGTCAATATCAATTTTAGCAGAAGCATTAATTAATTACGACATTTTAACGTTCAGCCAAAAAATACTGAAATTAAAAGAAATACAGAATTTCGTGGCGTTGCAATTTGAATCTTAAATATCACATGCAGGGCCCAAAATCGTATGCAGCAATACTCACACTGAACCATGAGGACTACGCGTTTGCTGATTGAAGGCGGGACCCCGTTGGACGCGATGCACAAGTACGCTCCCATGTGCAGCCGCGACACTTTCGATATCGTCAAGTTCTCTCCATCAACCACGTTCACTGTGAAAATATATTCCGTTAGTTCTGTATGTTCAAATTCCAATATTTCGCAGTAAGGCGGAGGCTTTGTGTAGAATAAAAATTGTTCCAGTACGTAGTAGCGTTGAAATAGAGTCGTGTTAAATTACTAAAACCAGAGTATTGTTATGGTATAGCCTATTTATGAATAAGATATGTATTATAATAGATTTAAGCTGTTATTTCATATAAGAGTGCGTAAAATGAAATTAAAATATAACTATAGTGTGTATGTCACAAAGTATTATCAGTCGTACGGTGTGGGCGATGTCGACAGTGTCGTAGTGTCGGTAGTGTCGATGGTGTCTGCGATGTCTGCGGTGTCGATGGTGTCAGCAGTGCCGGCAATGTATAAGTGTACTTGTAAGAGTATTTGCAGTGTCGGCAATGCTGTAGTGTCGGAGTGTCGTAGCGTTGTAGTGTCGTAGTGCCGTAGTGTCGTAATGTCGTAGTGTCGGAGTGTTGTAGTGTCGTATAGTCGTAGTGTCGTAGTGGTCGTAGTGTCGTAGTATCGTAATGTTGTAGTGTCGTAGTGGTCGTAGTATCGTAGTGTCGTAGCGTTGTAGTGTCGTAGTGTCGTATTGTCGTAGTGTCGTAGTATCGTACTGTCGGTAGTGTCGGCGTTGTCGGAGTGCCGCAGTGTCGAAGTGTCGTAGTGTCTGTCAGTAGTGTTAGCGGCGTCGGCAATGTTAACAGTGTCGACAGTGTCTGCAGTGTCGTTGTGTCGTTGATGTCAGTGGTGTCGGATAAAATACAGTAAATCATTTTCGTAGTCCTAGAACGTTCAAATCCGGCGCGCGCACACATAAATATTGTCTCTGTGTTACATGATTTAGATTTCAAGAACACGTCTGCTGAGTAATTTATACTGTGCTTTTACACTCCACAATATGAATAAATTAAATATATTATTATAAATCATTTCATTTATTTACTTTAAAAACATTTCGATTGAATTTCAAAAATAATGGTGTTAAAAGCTTTATACTATAAAAACGAATGCATTCAAATTCATTTTACATCAGCTAACAGAATAAAGAAAGCTGGAGTGGAAATGTGTCGACTGTCGGATATGCAAAGATTGTGTCTATTTGTCGAAATGGTACGAAACAATTGGCTCAAGTTGTTATTTCATTGTGTCACGACCTCGCTCGATGTCCGCCATCGGGTTTTATATTTACTTAATCTTGTACAAAAATGCGAAATTTCGTTCCGTATAAATTGGTTTCGTTCGTCAGATATTCAAACGTATTTCGGGTTATTGAATCGACAATTCGTGGTCCCGGTTGATCCGTTCAAGTGGGTCCCTTATTTTTATTTATTTTGGTTTAGTCCATGTAAGGTTGGAGTAAAAATGTTTTATTCAATTTTCTTTTTACAAACTTTATCTTGCGCACATCTTGTTTCTTTTGTGTAAACATAATAATATTACAGGAAAAATGTATGCAACACCCACTAAGCTATTTGTTAATAGCTTAGTGGAAGAAAAAAAATGTATGCATACATTTTTTTAGTACCCTGCAAGACTGATCTTTTTATATGTTTCATTAGATAAACCTACTTGAGCTGAAAACAATATAAGACAAGGATTTGAATTACCTGACTCTCCATTGCAGTTGAACTCCTGTCCATCTTCCCTCCTCCACATGACGTAGGGCTCTGGGTATCCTGTCGCTCGGCAGACCATCGTCACGTTAGTGCCTTCCCTCACCACCATATCCGTTGACGTCATGTTGTCGATTATCATCGGCGGAACTATAAACAACATGATAATTAAAAAAATTGGAAATCTTCTAATAAGGGTTCATTCAGACCGCAACGCGACGCATAGTTGCATTTCTAAATTTATATGGATTTGACAGATTTGCAAGACGTCTCACGCAATTGAAATCTGTGAAATCCATACAAATTTAGAATGCATCTACGCATCGCGTTGCGGTCTGAATAGACCCTAATATTAAATAAGAAAAACACCAAATATTATGACGGATACTATCAAAATTACAAGGGCGGATGCGAACAATTTTCTACCAATCAAACAAATTGTGGAAGTTAAAACTTCATTATTGAACAGATTGTTTAAAATGCAAATAAATTGTATCATAACTTTAATAATAGAAGCTAACTTTGATAATCTGCATGTAAAATCGTTCGGTCGTTTAGTTCTACATCAGTAAACAGAGCGGGAATCAAGTATTAACGGGATTAAAGTTTGGTGATGAATTAATAAAGTGAGTTCGGCGGTCCACTTTATATTCAAATGATAACTGACACCAGTTGGACTGAGCCGTTAATGCGAAATAAACAAGCCTAGTATCTCGTAGAGGCTGAATAATAATTTCATTTTAAAAGTAAGCAACCTGTTACACCTGAAAAGGTCGCTAACTTACATGCATAATGTTAAAATTATACGTTAATCCTTCAAGCCCCATAAGAACACCGGTCATCCCGACAACAATAGAATACAATAGCATTTCCAAGAATCCGCGATCGAAGGATTAATAAAATATTTATAAATAACAAGGTTGTAATATTAACGTGACATTACAATTTAATAATAGTTAATAACATTTAAATCCAGAATTGTATATGTGACCATTCAATAGCTTTTTACTATTTAAAAAAAGGTCTACAATAATTATTATTATTAAAGACGCTATAAAATTATCATATGATAACGCGTTTTATGCTTGTGTGTCTAGTAATCATCATCAGCTTATTGCCGTCCACTGCTCATTGGAGGCCTCTCCCAATGACTGATGACTGTGTATCTAATGACTTTTTCAAAGTACAAAAAAAAACCGTAACTCTAGATACCTACAGTGTATTTTTTTTAGTAAGACGTGATGAATTGATGTTATAAAAATCACTTACCGACAACCTGCAGATATCCCTTCCTAGACCTCATGGGGTCGGTGTTGACTTGGCACATGTACCACCCTCGGTCTACCTCCTGGACGTTCTTGATGTGGAGGTACCACGAGCGGTGGTCGTTGTACGACAGACTGATTCGAGGGTTCTGAGTGATTATATTGTGATGGATGCTCAGAATTGTTTGAGTGTCTACGCGTACCCACGCTACCTGCAGCAAAAAGTTTTTTTATTATTTTTAAATAAGTTACAATTAACAGGATTAAATACAGAAGGTATTTCTGCGCGGTTCATAAAATGATGATGATTTCACAAAAAAGAGGGAAGGCACTCGGGGACTGCCGCGGTAAAGCTATTGCATAACATTTTTTATCAACTTATGCAATTATTATAATTGGGATAATGACAAGGTCAAAGATTAGCGAATTTTGTTAATAAAATAAAGAAATAACGGTAAAAAATAAGTGTTTCCAAAATTTCAGCTTGATAGCATTTGTATTTTTTTTGTTATGTGCCTTCAAAGTTGGATTTTCAAGATTTTTTTTTCAATTAAATTTCTTGATATTTGTATCACATTCGATAACTTATGTAATTTAAAGCGACTTTTGTTATGAAACCACTTTCATAAACGCAATAATTAATATAGCTATCGAACAAAGTTCTCCCGCGATGCCTACAAGTAACTCTAAGGTGACGTCATAATCGAGTCGCATTTTGTTTGGAGCGTTTCGGGCAGGTCTATTTTATGAGATTTTTAAATTGTCATAACTTGGTGAATTTTTAAGCTATCGGAGTCATTCTTTCACCGATGTTTCTAGTTTTGACAGGTCTTTCAATTACCAATAAGAAAAAAAATTTTCATCATGCCCATTAGCATACGTCTAGTCGCACGCACGCAAACCCCGTGCCGAAGTCTGGTAATGCTACGCCGACCGGCACAACGATGCGGCAACACCGTTGGTCGGAGTGGCGGGTGTTAGGTTATATTCGTTACGCAATTTCTTGATTCGGTCGCCGCGCTCAAAGCCCGCGATAAAAGCTATGCAATAGCTTAAAAAGAAGATCACAAATCTGCTTCCCCTTATAAAACTTGAAGTATAAAAGTCGAAACCTAACATTTTAATCAATGAAAATATTCAATCTTGCATATTTTATTCTCAATACGCAAATACATAATGAGCTCAATGAAATGCTTTTAACAGAATCGCGTTATTCATGCCTGGAAAACGTAGATTTTGAAAACTTTGTATAAATTACGATATGTAGGTTAATGAAGTAGAAGTATTTTAGTATGCAACACCGTTACTCTATCCGGTACAAGTTTGTAATGCAAACGAAAAAGAAAACCTGCGGAATTTTTATTCTATAGTGTATCCTATTACTCATTTGTGTATTCTTAGTACGTAGCTCACGGAAAGTACTGCATGCTAATTACTAAAATTTTATTTGTCAAATTACTATTAATATTATTCGAATTAATGTGGTAATTAATCATTAATTTAAATCGAAACAATCACTTATAAGTTACCCTTAGATATTGTGGGTCAAAATTATCAAAATCGGCTATCGTTGATTTGAACTTTTACATGAAATTCTAAACTCTATTTTTATAACTTATAAAATGTAGCTATCGGAGCGTGAATTTTTACACACATTATGATACGGAGCAGTACTAACATGAAAAATTACAACCGTGGAGAGTTGCCAATTTGATGCCGTGCAGTCAATTCCGCCTTGCCCTTGTCACGTTCGCCTTACGTGATGACAATCATAACTTTATAATTGGGTTACTTCGCATTGTTGTTTTTCTTTTTTAAATAAAATTAAATACCGGCATGCGTTCTGGTTTTCGGCTCCGTTAATCGAGTATCGAATTCTTGTTAAAGTAATCGAATCGTTAAAAATTAATGCATCCATCCAATCGTTTAGCCACTGTAAACATTTACTTTTAGCGATTCGAAATAAAACGTCCAAAAATCATCAGGCCATTTTGTATTCAGTGCCACTCGCAATTCGGAACACAACGTAATGCAATAATCTCTTTGTTCCAGCCACAATACCATACGGGCGGACTTGTTTACTCGTCAAAGAATATTAAATCTTCTTCTAAAACTCGGTTGCGATGTCCGGTCTATTTTAATCCTGGCAGCGGTGTGCGGCCACTAACTAGCCGTCGTACATGATTAATAACTGGCGAATCGTGCATTCCCAGCGAAGTGATATTAAGTTGGCTTGTTAAAACTTCACTTCGTGCGCCGCACGATGGAGATGTATTCTGTTGAATTCTGCTGCTGCAAATCCGTTTATACAATTCTCTTAGCTCTCGTTTTAAGCTGATAATATTTTTACGTATTCGCTAAGAACCACGACTTGGCGTTTGAATTTTATTAAAATTAAACAAAGTACGATTATTATAGGTACATTTAAATTATTAAAGCTGAAGCATTAAGTTATGTAGTAGGTACTAGAATTACAAGGAGGGAAAAACTTTAAAAGGTTGAGATGTGGGCGCCATTAACAGCTAGAAACCAGCTATATTAAGATTTTTTAAATAAGAATACGTAATAACTAATTAAATCATTTAAGTGCATTTGATTCGCTAAGAAAATAGAGTTTCAGGAGTAGGTACATTAAAATAGTATTGTACTGGCTTCAAAATCACTTGGTAAGTATGTTTTGCTTTATGTTTAAAACATTCAATTTATTTAATAACCGTTTGAAAATGCTTGTAAAATTAATTGAAACAGTAATCAGGTGTCATATTCATATTTACATTTTGCTCTACAAAACCATTTAAAATTAGGTGATAATTTAAATTTTAAACGTACATCCAAAAGTTGTAATATTGTTTGAAATGCGACGACCTTTTGTATTTTGAATCTCAATCTAATCTCATATCTGATCTGAATATCAAATCGTGAATCTCAAAATATTTGGAAGTTGTTCTGAACGAGCTACACAAAATTGCACGAAAACTTAGCAGCGTTTTACGTACGGTAACGTAGTATCAATAAAGTGTTAGCAAGAGCTAGTGTTTGAAAAAGAGCCAATCAGATAAGGCTCACCGCGGGCGTGAGCCGCTGCTACGATCAAATCCTAATTGATCACCGCTATCGTCCGCCGCCATCAGTGTTTCAGGTCTTTGGGCAACTTGCGTTATGGAAACTCTGATATAAAATTTGAAATACATTTAATGGGGATTGTAAGGGTGTTATAAATTTCAAATATCTTATTATATTCTCTTCTATTCTCTATTCATTCACAAATTAAATTCACAATAGTGAATTTAATTTATGAATAAATGACGTCATACTTTCGCTTCAAATGAAAAATAATTAAATTATAATTACTATTATTGTATTCAAAATATAAGAAAACATTTTTATGGTCATAATAATATCTATAGACTTGGGCTGGCTACTGTGTGGCAATTGGGACCGCACAGACGGTCCAGTATAAATAAAATTGGCCAAGTTCGAGTCGGACTCACACACAGACAGTGTTTTTTTTTTATGATTTAGATTAAAAATTACGAGCCCCCCTTAAATATGAATTTTATTTGGTTTTTAGTATAAATTGTTGTTATAGCGGCAGCAGAAATACACAATCTTTAAAAATTTCAGTCTAGCTATAGCGGTTTTTGAAATACAGAGAGACTGAATATAGACAGACAGACGGACAGACAATGAAGTCTTAGTAATAGGGTACCGTTTTTACCCTTTGGGTACGGCACCCTAAAACGGGGTTTGACCAGTCAAAACACATTAATCGAAACTGTATCGAAACCGTATCGTATATGTGGCGGTACCCACAATTAGCGCCAAAATCCTGCATCGCGCTATCGAAGTTTTCTAAATGCGTCAGTATATATCCTCTCTTAAGAATCATTTACTTGTATCAACCTGCCAGTGTGTCTTGAACTTGTTACCTTGTATCCTCTGAGGTCCTCGACCACGCAGGCGAGCAGCGCGTCGCGGCCGATCGTCACCGTGACGTTCGGCACCGGCTCCACGAACCGCGGGAACAGCGACTCTGGAACAATAAAAGCATATTATACTAGCGTACTATAAGGCTTCGGCCTCAAAATCAGCGGGCAGCGGAGCAGGAGCGGCGACGGCGCGTTGCAATGTATAGATTTATATGGATAAGGATCAATTCAGACCGCAACGTGACTCGTAGATGCATTTCTAAATTTTTATGGATAGACGTCTCACACAATAATTGAAATCTGTAAATTCAGTACAGAAATTCGTCTACGCGTTACGTTGCTGTCTGAATTGCCGCGCCACTATAATATTATATTGTGTACTTGTATCGTATATAAATATTTATATTGCTTATTTAATTGTATTGAATAGGTTTCGAAACTATGGCCGATTTTGATTCAAATCCAATCAGAGGGATATATCCAAAGATATAATATCTTATTGCTATTAGAGGGTGGTCCCAAGTTCCATATATTTTTATGCATCATCCTTTGGGTTTTTAAATATATTAAAGAATAGAAGTAGCATCAACGATAAGCAGAAGTTTTTGGCGCTATTAGCAATTTGTAAAAATATTGAGCTTTCTCTATCAACTTTCGGGAAATAAAAAAAGGTCAACAACAAGACTAAGTAGACCTTAACATAGTAACGATAAGAAATGAACAGTTTTCTTGGAGCTAGAAAATTGTGATTATGAACTCTTTTCATAGAAAGATGTCTACGGACTTTCAGTTACTAAGTGAACGACGAGAAATTCATAGATTTAGTACACTATTCATTTAAAGTCAAGTTTTACTTCTTAGAAGCGGTCGTACGATAATATTCAAAACCACAGACGTTTCTTCAAAGTAATAATTATTCTAAGAAAGGTTAAAAATTAACTTTGCTCCTAACCCTAGAATTCCAATGTGCGTCGTTTTGATGTACACTTCGAAAAAAAAAAACTTTTATTTCCTAATGAAATGCTAACAAGATCGCGGACAAACTCTTCTATCACCAAGATGTAGAAGGTCGTTTTTAGTACTTATTTAATTTCGCATAATGTTTCACGAATGTTTGGGGTTTGTGTAACTTTATCGATATGTTCGTACTATTTTTAAAAATTCTTTTGTGTACAATTTTTTTTTCAGTTTTTAGTTAAGGTAAAGTTTTAGAATTTAGCCCAGTGGCCCCTCAAATAATATAAATGAAAAAAAGTTCCATATTAAAAATAAATATATTAATAAATACATTCTTTTAAACATATAAAATAATTTGGATGTAAGAAATCGCTTTCTTGGAAACCAAATGTCTGTCTAGTGTAACATAAATCAAATACCACGAAATATAATATTAATAACGATATACTGTGTTTATAATATAATATATAACGTGTTTTATTTAAAGTAATGTACGTATTTATCATTGTGTATAATATTTTTAGGCTGACATTACGCAGGTGTTGCGGTTAGAGGAACAAGACAAATTATCTCTTGTGTATAATGTGCGCTATTAATATTAATGTGTGTAAAATTCTAGTAAGATTTATGAAATTCTTAATTGGACTATCTACACAAGTAACTCAACAGTCAACAGATAAATCTGACTACGGATTTTTTTTTGGATACGATATTTCGACACATACACTATTTCGCTTAGAATATTTTGCGTTACTTTATGAGGATTATAATATGATACAAGTACAAGTATTAAAATTATAGTAATATAAATGAAAGTACGATACAATGTACTTATTTTTTTTGTTTTTTGTAATTTTTTGTAATTTTTCATATTGAAAAGGAAGGCTACACCATTTTAACAACCATGTTGCCAGTGTGTGGCCCAGTAATGTGTACAGTTTCCACGGGACAGCCATATACAGGTTAAGGTTTGCATGGGCGTGCATACCATGAAGGCAAATATGCAGTGCCTACCTAATGCATGACTTGCCATACACATATATTTTAATTTAACTTTCGTACGTCTTAGATGACTTATGACGTTAATTATTAAATATTAATAGTAAAAAATATAATAGAAAAAATGAACGCATTTAAAAGGCCTACATTTATAAAATAGCAACAATCAATTTGCGAGAAATTAAACATTAAGTTAGGTACACGCGCGAACCACATGACTCAAGGTTAAGGCAAGCAGATCTCGTGCGGCAGGCTCTGGGGTCATGTGTGCGTAAAGATTTTTGTGTCCGTGAACAGTTCCCACACGCACACAGACATGCTATATTATAGGCGAACTCCTGCCGCAGTAGCTGAGGCGAGCACCGGCGCGTATATAATACGTAACAATAGATGGCGTTTTTATTTATTTTAGTTTAGTGCAAAATATTATGTTGTATGGTAAATTTTGGTATATTTCCATGGAAACATCGATGAAATAAACTTTCATTGTAGTTCCAACGCGTGACAACAGATGGCGTTTTTTATTTCTTCATAACAACGTAATTATACTAATAGTTTAGAAATTATATCCACACTATTATTATAATTTATGCGAAAATATCTATTTTTGTCCGTTTGTCTGTCTGTTTTGCTTTCACACCAAAACTACTGAACCGATATCGCTGCATTACCAGTGTCAAAACCTTATGCACGCCGATGAAGGTTTGATATACAATGGTATAATCTGGCCCGTATTAGCACTGGTCATGTGGGAAATACAATGGCGGCGCACAATACACCTGAGGACGTAATCACGGCGCGTTGTGTATGATTGTGACGTCACGTGCCCTCATTTAAAAGCTTTAACTATATTTTGTTAGTACATGAAATTTGATAACCAACTAAAGCTATTTTTAATTTTATTTGATGGTATACATCTTAAGTTCAGAATTTGAAAATAAAAAAAAAATGTAAAAAATATTATTTACTAAAAAATCGGTTGTCTATAAAGTCGGTTTACTGACGATAGTTGAACGTGACAACGTCATAAGAAAATGGAACGCCTCAGAGCGAGGTAACGCCGCATGAGTCATGTTTTTTCGTGCGTGCAGCCGGCTCCATCGAATTATAAGACGTTATCACGTCAAAATGTGTTCGTAGGCAGTGAGGATGACGTCAAAAAACAAAAGTATTGAAGTATTGAAGTTGAAACTAGATGGGCACTGTCGTAGCTGTTACGCCGCGCCGCCGTAGTGCGATCGCCGCAGCTGCTACGCCGTTAGCTGCTACGCCGTTGTGCGATCGCCGAAGATGCTACGCCGTAGCCTGCCGTAGCCGTAGCGCGATCGCCGTAGCTGCTACGTCGTAGCACTATCGCCGTAGATACTACGCCGTAGCGCGATCGCCGTAAATGCTACGCCGTAGCGCGATCGCTGTAGATGCTACGCCGCGCCGCGCCGCGCCGCGCCGTAGCGAATTGAAGATTTTTTCTTGAATCGTTGAACGCTTTCTTCGCATACAATTTTAAAACACCCGGCAGGTTTTATAAACGGTGAAGTCTTTAGCAGAACTTACTAAGTCCACTTTAATTTACGCTTTGCGGAATGTTGGCACGGGTCGTTGACCGAGACCAGGCGTCCCCAATTAGGGTATTATGTATTACGAACAACCTTGGCAAACTAAACTTCATTATAAAAAGTGTAAAATGCTATTCACAAAATGCGATATAGAAACTATGAAATACGTATTATACGTTTTCTATAGTTTCTATGTAGCTATAAAATTCAATGCATTTTTATTTGATACTGAATCATATCTAGGTTAAATGAAATCTGTCCAGTTGACGCGGGAAATTTCGATATTTCACTGGTCGTAGAGTGTGTGATGAAGCTTGAATATGTTTGATCTGATATCCAACGATAATAATCAGCATTGAAACGTGTTTTAGATCATTAAAATTATGAAAGTTGAAATAAATTCAAAGAGATAACTTTATGAAATATTTTTAAAATTTTAGTGATTCACGCTCAGTTTATAAAATGAAATGGACGTTACAATAATATTACTTAACATATTGTATTTTCTTGAAACACAAAGTTCATTTGAAGCATGAAGGTGAGTGAGGGCGTGTAAATGCAAACACTACACTACTTATGCCCAGTAAAATTAATTTGTGGGTAGTCTTGCGGTCAGCTGACTTCTCTTGGAATTCCAATGTTTTCTTAACTAAACCATTCGTTTTGAATAAGACATGAAATATATATTTTTTTACTGACTTTTTCTATATGAGTTGTTAGTAATTTTATCATTAGTCACGTTGTTATTTTGGTCCAAAACGATGAAGCAACTTCAAACACATTTTATAACAACCACAGTCAAGATCCTCTTATTAAGAAATGAAATTGCCGAGGTGAACGTAATATTCATGAATAAAGAATTTACGTCTTAGTCTGAGCCGATGAATAAATTTAGATATGAAATCTTTGCCGAATATTCCGACGTAATTTATCAAATTTAAATGCTCCATGCGAAACATAAAGCTAATGTGATACACGTCGATACGAGCGATGTTCGGGCAACAATCTATTTAGGCTAAACAACCTGAGACACGGAAAAATATCCGCGAATGATTGATGAGCGAACGCGAATAGAACAAATCCATCCCGCTCCATCAATCTTTGCGTGCTCCGTGCGGGCTTCGCGTCGCCTTTAATGAAAGAAAAGCTTAGTGTATAAACAAACAGAACTCTCCTACACACAACACAAGATCGATTGTTCGACACGACCGAGAAATTTAATCCCTATTAAGATTCCATTATGTGCTTATATTTTTCACTTTATCTTAACATAAGCCGCATCCCACATATTATCATGTTTTATTGAACGAGTGAACCATTTTAATGATTGTAGTTTTATTAAGCAATATTCTTAAGTTTCACCTATGTAAAATTCTTAAAAAATCTTTTTCTGTTTTTTTTTTCAATAAATACAAACGTTCTATTTAGAATTAGCAACGTTAAACACAGCAATTTTTGTACTTGTATTTAATTTTATGTAATCTAATTCAAAATATGACAACTATATAATATAATTAGTGAAGACTTCTTTAGATCTAAGGTATAATTTCAATTACTTTGATTTAACAACTGCGATTTAACTCCCTAGGTTAGCTAATATTTTTTGTACTTTATAGTGACAAGACTTTTATTAAATTGAAACAATAATTAATTTTTTATTGCGTCAAAAGTTTCCGTTTCTTAGAAGTATACACAGTGTAATAATGTTCAGTTGTTGGGGCGTTAAACGAGTGTTTTATCGTTCATTGTTAAACCTTTTAAAAGCTCAAGACCACACACGCCACGCTGTTTACTTTCGCTTAAAACCGATCGCTTGACATCAATGCAATTACCGACCTTTACGCCGGAGCCCACGGAAATTTTATCTTTTTACAATGTTGTATTTTAAAAGCAACAATTACCCTATTAAAGTCGTGGGAGTTACAGAAAAAGGAGGTACATTTTGTAATAAAATAGCACTTGTTGCCGAATAAATTGTTGCCAGGTGGAGTGCGTAATCCGAACATCAAAAAATAAAAAAATAATTTTTGCATTTATATCATCGGACTGTTTTTATAAAAGTTTATTTTATTGTGAGTCAACTAACATTATGTGAATGAATGTTTAATAAGGTCTTGGTTATGAGACAGGAATGTTAAATATTTTTCGAAATTTTATCAAAATTATTCATTGTTATCTTATTTTAAAGCTTAACGAACGTTTTCTATAATTGCGCTAATAAAAGGCAACGCAATATGTAATTAAATTGTGGAGCGTGATAAATGTTTCGGGGACCGCGCGGCCGGTCGTGTGCATGGGGCAGGTCCCTTCTCGGTGTCCGTATTTACGTAATTGGCACAACAACGTTGCCTGACAAAAGTCTACCTTGCCCGCGTAAATTAGATTTTGGGGTCCACGTACCGCCGCGCTGCGCTTTGCTCACCTCTTTACTCCAAATTAACTACCTTGTACCCTAATTGAAAAACGTGTAAAAGTCTCATCAACCTAAATTTTGTTGTAAAATTCTGCCTCATCCGTATTCCCGCATTAATGTGAGTTTCCCCGAAACAGGTTTGCGCTACAAAAGACGTTCCGTTGTTCGAAATGCCCGTCTTTTAAACTTACAAGATTTATAATACACTACGAAATTTTGTATTTCGTATTCCGCAAAGTATTCAATATGCAATCGAAACAAATTTATAGCTACGCAACGTTAGCCGAAGGTTTGAAAATTGAATTATCCATTTTCCATACGAGAATAGTGCTCTAAAAATAAAACCGATTCCGGCAAATTCGAGCTGGCGAGTCTCATGCGGCCCACGGCGGCTTCGGCGTGGCTACATTCATGAGTATCGATTTTATGCAAAATGCAACAAGATTCACTCGAACGTCCTGTATACGTATTATTCGGAACACCTATCCGTCGCGTAATTACACGCCTATCGGTGGCGATATCGGTTCTCGTGAATCGCAATAAATGGCGTCTCCGGCTGCGGCGCGACAACACGATATCGGGAGAATCGCTCGGCAGTCGTAGGTACAAACATGAAACTAATTAGCGGTTATGTATCGAAGGTGCCGCGGGCGTAATCCTGATCGTTCGGGTGTAATGAGATGCCTGAGGAGCCAATTAGAAGCTATGCAAGTGCTTCTGCCATATAATAAGTTCACGACTTAAACATCTGCATGCAATACTCCGTGTGCATTTCCTAATAGCGCTGAAAGGAAGAGGAGGCACACCAACACAACTTAATAAATGGGTATCCACTATTCATAATTGCTGCATCATGTTTTTCATATAAATCGTTATTCATTACATTATTACTATTTACAAAACAAGAAAGGATATTTTAAGTTTTTTTTCGTGCAAAGATAAGCTTTATGCACTAATCAATGTTTTTCTAATCTTATGTGTTATGTAACCATGTCTGTATACACAAGTAAGCCGTGTTGAACAGTAAACACTAATTATAGCGTGTTGATATTTGGACGTAGCCTCAACATAGACTATAGCAGTATAGATACTAATGGTCCTCCGTAAACATATGGTACGTGACGATTGCCTAATATCAACTTCGATAAAAGCAATGCCTTGTTTGTATATAATGACAATTAATGGATGATTCTTGTTTCTTTAACATTCGACTGTTATATGTAGGATTTTTGAAAAACTAACATCCATAATTTGCAAAGAATTCTTTATTTCAAACTCACTCCCAAAAATGTATTAAATTAACTTTTTTATTTTTATCGTACTATTTATGATAATATGAATTATGATAGGTATATTTCATATATACATAATATCATGATTTAGGTCATACTAAATGCAGTGTCAGTTGGTATCGAAGTTGTAAATCAATTTGGGCAAACTTGTGGAAATCAAGCGCAGCGCCTAGCTCTTTAATTGGGTTACAGTTGAGATCAAGTAATATTCAATTTGTGGGTTACAGAGATAGATTGGTGGTCCAATTACGGCATTTTTCTGAAGGCTTTAGCACAAACTTTGTTTCAAGTTGAGTGTTGCTCAACTATGTTGATTGTTGCGGTTGAAAAAATATCACGTCCATTAGCGATCTAATTGCAATAGTTATGTTTAAAATGTTTAAATCAAAATCAGCCAAGTGCGGGTCAGATTCGCGCACCGTTAGGCTACGTTCAGACGTGCGCTTGTTCTGCGCGTGCTCTGCGCGTGTTCTACTATAGCGTATGGGAAAACACGCGCGCGGCACGCGCTGAATCCGCGCCGAACCCGCGCGCTGGCCGCGCGCGTATTTTCCCATACGCTATAGTAGAACACGCGCAGAGCACGCGCAGAACACGCATACGTCTGAACGTAGCCTTAGAGCCAGTCCCCACGGCGCGTTGCGTTGGCGTTGCGTCGACGCAGCGCTGCCGTTACGTTGTTTTACATACAACCACGACCACCACCAACCAAGGTGTTCTCACGGCGCGCTGCGTTGTTGCAACGCACACATGACGGACAGTAGCCCCCGAGACGAAGCGGGACCGGGTGTTGATGTTAAAGGTGAACGCAGATTTGGCCGCACCGCACGCACCGCAGTCGCCGCATTCGCAATTCTTTATATGAAGTTATAGGCAAGCTCGCATACCTACCTACCCGCGCCGCAGTCTTCGCAACTTCATAATAATATGAAGAATTGCGAATGCGGCGACTGCGGTGCGTGCGGTGCGGCCAAATCTGCGTTCACCTTAAAACTGCTTCGTAATAACACTGCGATGACGCAGCGCCCATGTGGCCGGCTATGCGTCAAACGGCAGCGCTGCGTCGACGCAACGCTGACGCAACGTGCCATGTAGACTGGCTCTTGTAGAGCAAAAATGTTCGTTGTAGATGAAAATTTGTACAAATATAATAAATTTTGCGAATATTTGAAGTGCTACCTGTTGCCATTATTGACCAAAAAAATCACGTTTGTTGTATGGGAGCCCAATTATTGAATATTAATTATATGTATTTTGTTTTTAGTAATTTTTGTTATAGCGGCAACAGAAATACACAATAATATGTGAAAATTTCGAAGTCTAACTGTAGCGGTTCTTCAGATACAGCCTGGAGACAGACAGACGGACAGACCGACGGACAGACAGCAGAGTCTTAGTAATAGAATCCCGTTTTTAACCGACTTCCAAAAAACGAGGAGGTTATGTGTTCGGCTGTGGATATATATATATATATATATATATATATATATATATATATATATATATATATATATATATATATATATATATATATATATATATATATTGTATGTTCAACGATTACTCCGCCGTTTGTGAACCGATTTTCGAAATTTTTGTTTTGTTGTATTAGGTTTTACTCCAATTTGGTACCATGTTTACAAAAGTGGTGACCTAATGATGGGATCCATGAGTAATCGAGGGAATTCCTCGACAAGATTTTGCAACCGAGGTATACTATGGTTCCGAAGATACTGAGAGAACTCCGGATTCCTTATAGATACAAGTTTGGGGGCTTAGGCGCTGTTTTAAGAACTGAAAGCATACGCTACTATTCAAATTACATTCATCATCATCATCATCATTATTACCACGTCAGGGTCACCAATGTCACCAAAATGGAACATAACAAATTCAACCGAGATATTCTGGAAAACAACCTAATTTCAACCCTTTGCATTGCGTCTAGCTTTCATAGTACAATAACTGTCTTCCGTCTTGCTTCAATCTGCCAGGGCTGTCAAGCGAGCGGCGCGGCGGCGGCGCGCGCGCGGGGCCGGGTACTTTGTGCGCTGCGTGTGCGACAAGTCGAGTGAGTGCCAGCCTATTGAGACTAGTCCGGTGACCCGCTACTTAGCACGTGTTCACTTCGATTTTTTAAATGTATTGTTTAAAATTATCTGCAGCTGATATTATATTTTGTAAGTGTGACTGTAATAAGATACGTAGAATAATATACAGGTGTATTATTCTACGTATAGTACGTGATGGTTTACTAGGTAACTAAAAAGAGTGAAATTATTATTTTTAACAAAAAATTAAAACCGACTTCCAAGGTAAAAACAATAATAACATCCTTATAATATGAAGTAAAAAGTATTAAATAATTTTTCCTATCTAATAGCGCCTTTTTCCGAATTCGGCTAAAACTCAATTATTTCTGTACTCAATCTTCATAATTTTGAAGTCGGTGCCAGTTCCAAAAATTTCAAATATTCTGTCAGAGAACTGAAGATTCAGCTGTATCTGGTACCGACTTCAAAATGATGAAGATTGAGTACAGAAATAGTAATTGAGTTTTAGCCGAATTCGGAAAAAGGCACTATTAGATAGGAAAAATTATTTAATACTTTTTACTGCATATTATAAGGATGTTATTATTGTTTTTACCGTGGAAGTTGGTTTTAATTTTTTGTTAAAAATAATAATTACCCTTTGGGTATGGAACCCTAAAAATATGGACCTAATATAATAAACCCTAAAGATATGGTGACAATCGATTCATGTATGTAAATACAATAAATAATACGTGTACGTAAAAAAAATACTTGAATCACATAGATTGGTCTGTCACTAAAATGGTCGCTTCGGAGAGTCATATTATGAATTATACAATTTAGATGTCTAAATTCGTACTAATTTGACATTCGGGAGTTTCACAGTTTTGACAATTCATTTTGTGAATTGAATGAGAGGAATTACTAAATATGACCATTTTAGCCCCGCTGCTGTTGCGCTACCAATGTTTTTTCGTGTAAGGCTCGGCAACTTTTTTTGCTGTACGATACAACACATGCGACATTTTCCAAATTCAAAACAGAAAGAGATTCTGGACGCTATCATTACGAATCTAACTATCTATACTAATATTATAAAGCGGAAGAGTTTGTAAATTTGTTTGTTTGTTCGAACGCGCTAATCTCAGGAACTACTGGTCCGATTTGAAAACTTTTCTCAATTATAGATAGTCCATTTACCGAGAAAGGTTATAAGCTATATTTTATTACGCTACGACTAATAGGAGCGGAGAAATTGAGGAAAATGTGGAAAATGTGGAAAAAACGGGGGAAATTATATGAAAGGGCTTATTTGAACGCGCTAATCTCAGCAACTACTGGTCCGATTTGAAAAATTATTTCAGTTTTAAATAGCCCATTTATCGAAAAAAGCTATAGACCATATTTTATAACGCTAAGGCTAATAGGGGCGAAAAAATAGAGGAAAATGTGGAAAAACGGGGGAAATTATATGAAATTGTTTATTATCTTAAGAACTACTGGAGCAATTTTTATGTTATTTGGCAAACATGAAGAATAGACCACGTGAATGAACATAGGCTATTTTATGTGGAAAAAGGTACGGTTGCGTGAAATTCCTAAATTACGCGGGCGAAGCCGCGCGGAACCGCTAGTATATTATATTTAGTGTGAGCTTAACGATTTGCGACGTGCAGCTCACGGCTTAACATTCCCAGCGGGAACAACTTCAGCCAGCAACTCGTGTATTATGCTAATACTTAATCTATTAACCGCAGCGCGTTAAATAAATTAAATACAATTTTACTTACTATTAACCTTAAACAATTTTAATATAATATTTACTATACTAGGGTATACTAACAAATATATAAAAAATTGTAAGGATTGCTGTATGTTTGATCGTTACTTTTTAGCACTAAAACTTCTGATTTTTTTAAATATTTAGATAATATCATAATAAGTATAACGTGTTAAATGCGTACTTACTTTGTTATTTTCTTAAAACAGCATTTTATAAAATTCAACACAAAGTGACCAACTTTAAAGTTAAGTTGTAATAATCATTGTATTTTAATATACTTCGAACCGGAACGCAGGATGACATATGCACGTACGGAACAACATAAAAATTATAACCGGTGGGAAGGAATAAAAAGGTCCTGAGCAAGGCACGAGTCGACACGAGCGATGCTCTATTGTGCCATATATTCCGAACGAACGGAACGCTCGCCCATAATATTTCTTGACGTCTATGCCGGTAGCATTTCACGCGACGTTCACCGATTTTTCGATGTGCGGTTTCCTCCGCACAATGGTATTTTATTAACGGCTGAATCGGTGCAATATTGTGTTGAATAACATCAGAGAAAATAACATAAGTGAAAGCTGGCGGGTCGCCGCCCAGTCGTTGCGGACAACACGAAGATATAGGCCGACTATTGCCACGTCGCACTGTTTTAAAGTTTTTGTGCCCGTTTGCAATACGTGCGCCGACCCCAATGTTTTTTTCTATTGATAAAAAGTTTAACGCCGATAGTGCAGCGCGTTTTGTTTCAGCTGCGAGTCCGTAAAAATGTTTACACACATACAAGAAACTTTTAAAAAAGAATTTCACGGGCCATGTTTTACGCAATTCTGCAAACATTCGCCGGAACAAAAATGTTCCTTTGAAAGAGAATAACCACGTTTTATTTTCAAATTATAATTAAGTTACGGACAAATTGACATTTCCTGGTAAACATTATTTTCGTTTCTGTTTCGCAACAAGGAAATCGAACTATTTTGCTTTGCTTTTTATTAGCATGACTGAACTATAAAGCGAAGTTATTTCCAACCGGCGATGATATAAGCGCTATTTGTGTTAACATTCTTGTAGGCATAAGTGCGAGGCAATATTTATGTATCTGATTGGTGTCGGCGCGGAGGTGGCACGGCGCGGCGGCGGCGCGTTCTGTCGCGATGTCGCTGATTTATAACGGCAATATAACGCTTACCTGTCATGCAGGTACTTTTATAACTTTTATACACACGCCCTTTACTAGAGCATCAATCATGTCTGTATTATTTTTGTATTCCTGTAATGGCCTTTTTGGGGAGAAAGGATTCTTAGTAACGTCTAGTTTTTGAATTACCTCGAGCTTAACACTAACTTAACCTTCTTTTTGCTAACAAATATAAACTAAGTTACGTTTTCTCCATAATTTTGATTAACAGAAATCAAAGACAATCATGATTCATGATAGTAGGAAAATTCCGTAAATTTCTTTTAATACAAGAAGGACATCGAACCTAAAAATGCATAAAATATTATTTTGCCGTAGCAAATACGTCTGGCTTAGAAATATTTACTACAATTTACATCTATTAATTGATAAAGTTTAATAAATTGTTTTGGACCTTTCCAAGTAACAAATTATAAATTTAAATACGAAAATGTATGTAAATATGAAACTAATTTTATTCGTCAGTAGTTTCTGAATTTTGAGCTGCCAGCGATTGCAGTGTTGCAGCTGAACTAGCGTTAACTTCAAGGGAGAAAAGTTGTTTCAAAATATCTTCAAAGACGAAGGAGACCGAGTAATGCAAATAAGCAAGCTTTATGTATACATAAATTTCATCTTCAAAAAGTTCAGCTTTGCTTCGAAGTTAGGAAAAATGTTTTAACTTTGCGAAGCAATTTACTTTTTTATGAGTGTATCATTGATTCAATTAAGCATAATGTTTTGGTTTTATGTTCGGGGTTTGTAAATACAGAAATATCATAAACGTTATAATATTTAAATTTATACTTCTGTTAGCAGTTAGAAGA
Source organism: Polyommatus iphigenia (assembly GCA_963422495.1). NCBI lineage: Eukaryota > Metazoa > Arthropoda > Insecta > Lepidoptera > Lycaenidae > Polyommatus > Polyommatus iphigenia. The sequence goes on along the minus strand of OY730179.1, from coordinate 10,202,664 downwards.
ATATAGTAGGACGAGCTTTTGCCCGAGGCTTCGCTTGTGTTAAAAAGTATTATTATATACAAACTTTCATCCTCTATTTTAACTCTTTGGGGTTGGAATTTATCAAAATCCTTTCTTAGCGGATGCCTACGTTATAACATCTACCTGCATGACAAATTTCAGCCCGATCCGTCCAGTGGTTTGGGCTGTGCGTTGATAGATCACCATGTCAGTCAGTCACCTTTGAGTTTATATATATGTATATATATATACCATATTAAATCTACAAATACCTATAAATTTAAATATTATAACGTATATAATATATATAATCTATATATATATATATAAATAAATCTATATATAGATTCTTACTCTGCACACCAAGATTGTCTTTAATTTTCGTAAATCAAAATTATGCAAAATATGTCGATGTCGATCATCCAATTTATCAATCAACACATACACTAATATCAAAAAGGTGAATCAATGTAACCGGAATTTGAAATCAGGAGTAATCTGCGCATACGGAAACGTGGAAGGAGATGGATGACAAGGAAAATTCACGAGAAATTCCAAAAGGTGGAGCGGCTGCGGAAAATTGGCTCCATTATAGAGGGCGAAGTTATGGAGAAAACAGAGCTCCCGACAGTCTCCTGTAATGAATTCGCTTAGATAACAATTATAATAATTTGGAACGATCATTATAGAAGTTAAGGCTTTTATATTTCATAAAAAAACATTTTTTTACGAAGATTATGTTATTTGAAACGCGCATAGTCGGCATAACAATGCGTGGGGTACAGGCATTAAAATAAATTTATTACAAAAACTTAATACCGTAATATTCATTTCTTTTATGAGAAGAGACTTACTTCACAAGCAAAAAAAAATAATACTCTTTGGTACTATTGTTTAATGTATAATTGCTGCAGTATAAACCAAAACCAGTTTTACTTTTAGTAATTACCATTATTATAGCGCAGTTACAGTGATTATCATAATTATCCTAAAATTTGTAATTCGACTGTGATATTCATAGAATTTTCTAGATGATTAAGTTGATAATGACATGATTAAGCGGTCCATTAGCTTTTAGAACGCTCGAAATTGGCTGTCCATAATTGAGCTTTAAGCATCAAAATCTGTCAAATTATTACAAATAGAACGACTCTTGGATTTTCTAGTTTTAAAGTTCACAATTTAACTACCACGAGTAACAACTTACACTTTTTTTGCTCCTTTGCTTTTATCTTATAATATTATAATATCACAGTCTTGATTTCACCAATAGCTATGTTAATAAATAAAAGTACTTTTGAACTCCTAAAGTAAATAAGGAAGCGGCTATGAGGTGTCCTAACGTATACAAGTCAATATTTATGACATAGACTCAAGCCAAACACTTTTATAGCAGCTTAATAGCACCTCCTATCAGCTGTTGTCGCAGGTGAGGTCAACGCACGCGGTCTAAGGCTTTTAAAAACACCATAATAAAACGCTCATCTTCCAAGGACCATCCTCTTTGTACGATATACATTTAATGTATATTGTATATGCCATATAAAGATGTACATTTTAGTGTCTTAAAAATAGTTTACAAAATCTTGAAGAAGAAAACTTTTTTTTTATGAAAATTAATATTTATTTTTTAATGCTTCCTAAATCCAATAAAAATGCCATACCTTTTCATTGTATTTTAGAAGTATTAAAAATAATTTTAATTTTCATTAAATAAAATTCTAGCATTAAAACGCGTAGTCCTATTATTGTTGTATTATCTGTATGTCTGAGCGTCTCAAGCGATGAAACACACAAAGTCTGAAACATTTCGGGACAATTTGTTTTTTATTAAAAGCGATAAAGTGCCACTCGACTTTAATAGAAGGATGCCGTTATGTTGTTGAATTTGTTTATTTTTAAGAACAAGACTTTTATAAAACCGGCATTTGTTTTATGATGGAATTTTAATAACACCTACTCGTAATTTGTAACGAAATATTATATAATATAATCAGTTGCAATTTATTTTGATTTGTCTTTGTTTTTAATGTTCTTACAAACAAATTTAAACTCGACTAATATTTTAATAGGTACATGTTATTTAACCTATCAAGTCCCAAGCGGTCCAAGTGGGCCGTGATAACAATAGATTTCCAAGAATCCGCGATCTAAGGATTAATTTGATATCATTATAATAGCCACTATACTGATCTTTGCTTACTTTAGGAATAGAATAATTTTAAAGAGAGATTACTGCGTTTGTTGCAGACAAGCATGCAGACAGGGTATAATATTAAAATCGTAGAAAAGTCAATTCTGTACATTGACTATTTTTGAAAAATAATACTTGGGACGTGATCTACGATCGACATGGAAGCCAAAAATATAGTTTTTAGAATTTTTGTCTGTCTGTTTGTCTGTATGTATGTCCGGGATAAACTCAGAAAGTGCTGAACGGATTTACTTCAAATTTTGCACGAATATTACTTAGAGGTCGGGTCAACACATAGGCTATAAATTATAACGATATCACCCAGGGTGGGGAGAAGGGGCTCAAGTTTCAATATTTTTAGTTTTTTGTTTTTTTGAAAAAAAGTACCGTACAAAAAGAAAGCTCATAAAATTTCCTACAAATTCGTCCTTTACACTATGTATCTATCTCCACTCCTTGCCTTGCTATCAGCTTTTATGTATCTTATCTATACAGATTTTGAGTGTCGTTTTATTACTATGCGGTGAGCTTTGGCAACGGTCCCCCCCACCCTTCCCTCTCATGACACGTCTTATTTCTCCTTTTTAAGAACAAAGTAAGTCATCTATACTGTGCATTGACTATTTTTGAAAAATAATACTTGGGACGTGACCTACTATGCTAACGCGGACGAAGTCGCGGGCAACAGCTAGTATATAATATTATAATGAATAATTATCACACCAAAGGCTGCATAGTACACACATAATAATAATATATTGTTGTATGGTTAGCTTTTTTCCATACCTGAGGTAACCTTATTTTTTTTTAAAGTAATCGTTAACTTGTAAGTTAAATGTGTTGTATGACTGTAAGTCAAATTTTATAGTTGGGGCTTGTTTATGTGGCAATTGGCGTGACAATAAACTAACATTCCAGTCAGACAAAGTTTCGAGTAAAGGCACCGAGTTGAGTTACAAATTGGAGCGTAGCGCAGCAACTCACAAATAATCATACACAGTAAGGTAAGTTTGGAACCAAGCAAATGCTCAAAGTTCATCCAACTTGAGTATGATAGTAATTTACTTTGGGATTGTGGTCAAGATAGAGTTGTGTTCCGACATGAGGTTTTTGCTTGGAAAATGTGTGTATCAAACACGCACTTGGAAATCTTGTTTCTAGTATCCTGTTATCCTGTCCGTAGGTATATGGAAACTTTACTATTAACATTACATGCTTTATGTGACTTCACGCGCAAACCACGTAACCGACATGACGCTATTATGTAGGTCCCGAGAAAGGATCAATCCTTTCCAAGAATCCTTTCTCGGGACCTACAAAATAACCATTTTATATATTATGTAAAGGTACTTAGCACGGGGCCAGACTGCCGTGGTGTGAAGCATCCATGGATATTATTATTATGGGAGTGCCTCCGCTGCCGGCGCCGGCTCCCTAAAATATCAGTAATGGGAGCCGGCGGTAAGTATACTGCCGGCAGCCGAGATTCAAAACAACGGCTGCCGGCGCTGGCACTCAAAATGGGAACCGGTGATAATGCGTAAAAGGCTAGGTTCCAGTGCCGATACACAAATTTTAAAAAGAAATAATTATAATCTCAAATATTCGACTTCTTAACCGACTTCCAAAGGTGAAGGTTATATTATGTTCGGCTATGGATATTTTAGTTTTTTGTGATGCATTTTCATCTACCTTAGCTTTACCTTAGCTAGCTTTTTTCAGCTACCAAAAAATAAGATTTTGCACCACAGTTATAAGCCCCGTGGTATACTTCCGAAGGTACTGAACAGAACTTCAGACTCCTTAATCCTTATACATGTTAGAGAGTTTCAGCGTTGTTTTAAAAAGCAAAGTTACTTATATTATGCTACTATGCAGATCACATTTATCAACATCATCATCACCACCATTAATTTATACATCCTTAGCCTTACATCATGACCTTATTTTGATCATAATTCTGTAATTTAACAAGCGATGTTTACCGAATAGGCGCGGGCAGCCTATTCGGCAAACATCGCGTGACTTCGGCAAACTTCGGAAAACGGCGCCGGCAGCCATTTCGGCAACCGGCGCTGGCAGCGGAGGCACTCCCTATTATTATATATCGGCTATTCTGTAGGTCCCGAGAAAGGATTATTTAAAGGCAAGGTTTTTGTGGCGTCAAATATCGTGATGTGTTCGGTTTCCGCTGAGAAACAACTGTCAGTGCAACGAAATTGCTGGCAAAACAAGTTCATAACTAAATAAAATAATATAAAAAAAAAACTTTAAAATATTTTTCTTGATGATGAGACTACTAATTTCGGCTTCATTCACTTTTGATGATTGAAAGGTTTGTGTACTGAAAAAAATCCAATAATACCCTTTTGAATATTCTACGGTTTATCCAACAAAAAGCTAATCCTCTGAATAATGGCGTTACAGATTTCAACAATTGAACAGACACAAAAAATGGAATCACCCGATGCGTCCAGTTCATTGTTTTAAAAGGATTGCAAATAAATCATTTCAAAAATATATTCTATTTATTGAGTATCGGTGGTACACGTTCGGCGGAACATTTGATTTCATTGAAAACTGTCATTGGAGGAGAATACATCTGCAAGATTAATTAAAAACTTTCATATCTGTCGGTAACAATTTTTTTATTGATTTTTTGGTAATATCAACACTATAAGATATTAGTTAGTTTTATTACTATAGGAAGATTGCAGATAATATTTTGTTCGCGCGAAACCACGTGCATGGTTAAAATATTTTATATTTACCAACAGCAAAAGTAAAATTAAATGCATTAGAAATGAAAATTGGAAGTGATTGCTCTTTGATAAATCAATTTTCTCTGAGCATGCGAAAAAAAAAAACAATTCTCATGGGCTATACATAAAGATCAAAACGAGCAACAGTATTACAAAATATTTGTTCTCAACAATATTTATCGAAAATATAAGTTGTGTTGTCGTAAGCGATTAACAATAAGGCTTCGACGCGAATTTCCCGCCTTTATTATCTTTTGACCGTTTTGTATACGAATAGGATTTGGCTGTTTTCATTAATTTGCTCCATCAAGATTTAATATTTAGGACTTAATTATAACAAAACAATTTCCAAATTTCATTAATTGTATCGAGATATTTTGCTTTTAATAATGAAACTCTTCATTCATTGTTATGTGATACTTGTTTAGACTTTGAGATGTTTTCGTTTAATCTAAATAAAGGTAAGATGATTATCTTAAGAAGAATATTATTCCTATAATTATTAACGATTTTATGCTCATAGAGTTAAATGAATATCATCATTAGAAAAATTATTCAAAAAAGCGGCAAATGTTTGGATTTTGTTATTTCCTAACGAATGATTTTACGATTACTCAACTATCTTATTTAATATTGCAAGCTGTTTTCCAAATATTATATATTATTTGCACTTTACAATAAATAAATAACAATGCCAGACACTTCCAATACAGTCAGTGCACACTAAACGAGACGGGATGAAACGCGACGATAACATTAATAATTGATGGTGAAGACAATAATTAAAAAATTGAAATGTCAAGCAGCGCCACGCTATTTGACGTTTACTATCACCTGGCGCCGTTTCGTGTGAGCTGACATTATAAGTTCATGTTTTTAAATGCAAGAAAATGTTCTGACAGTGAAATACTTGTACGGTAACAGTAAAAGCTTATTGAGAGTATTTGTCCATCATGATATAAGCAATACGACCAATTTATCGGTTTTAACTATTGTAGTCTAATAGTCAGGGAGCCCTAGAACAAATTTGTTTTTGATTACTAACAAGCTAATTTTTTGTGAGTAGCTTCATTTTGATAAGACAAACAACTTTTTTATCTGCGAAAAATCTTGAAAGTGGTAGCTAACAGAGATAGAAAGGATTTCATACTTTGATTTGATGGTCCTAAAATATGGATTGTTCTATTTGTAGGACAATGTTTTATATTATATAACTATTAACATACCAATATACAAAAAATCTGCTGGTTAGGGTTCCGTTTTAGGGTACCGTAGTCAACCAAGTTTTGTTGAATATATTGCACACTGTATCAGGCTTCAGTTAAAAGCCTTACCGTCTTGATTCACTATGCGATAAATCTGTGAAAACTTATTTTATACCTTTTACCTTTGTCTATAAAAAAAACATTCCGATCGTATCAGATAAGGACAAAATCTTGTATAAATATTTTTACTAATAAGAGGGACAGGATTTTGAGTAGGTATAGAACATGCATATACATGGAAGGACAAAAGTAGAACATGAGATATTACAGGCTTAATAATTGCTATGTTGCATGGCTACACCAATAAGTGATCGATACAAGACAAATACAACCTTGAGTATAAATAACTATGATTTATATTCAAGACTCTGTATAGTTCTATTTTTATTAAAGCACATAAATGAAATGCGAGTAGCAAAAAAATGGTTTTTAAAAAGGCGTACTGCTATACTATGTCAAATAATCTAAGGTAATTATTATTTTAGCTAAAACATTATTCTGTATAATATTATTCTGTATGTTATAATTTAATTATATCCTTCTCGAGTTATAAGTACGCAAAGGATAAGTTTGTTTAGTCAAAGTTCAAAACATACATCTGGTTTAAAGAAGAAAATGAAGGAATAAACACGACCCCAAAGTTTGAGCTGTAAAAAGTTGTATCCGGGCGATAGTCGCAGTTTACCCGCACTCAACATTTATTCACTTGTTTATGTGGAGTTGTGTGGGCCGCGAGTTTGTTTTATGTTTTATTTTATCAAGCCACTTCTGCTAATCAAACAAATATAATCCTTTAGCCGTGCATTCACGTAGTAGCAACGATGCAAAACTAACAAAGAGTCGAAGCAACTTTACGGAAAGTTTCGCCTCAGCGTCATAGCACCAGCGCTCGAACCCATGAATCTTCCAAAACAATATCAAACTTACCGTCGGCCGACGTAACCGGTCTCGTGTTTATAAACGAGGCGAGCAGAATACACAACGTGTATCTTATACGGTACATGTTGATAAAACTTTCAGCCGATATGCATTTTAATGTGCGAAGTTATGCGAGTATTTAGGGGGCCGGTGCGGGTGCCGTCATTACTCCGGCGGTGCACGGCGAAGTTCGCTCATTGATTCGCTCAGTTCGACGTGGAAATCGGTTCCATTAAATATTCATCGGTGGTCGTGGGTCGCGCGGCGTTCGGCGGCTGGCACTCGTCGTCCCGCGAGCGACGGAGCCGCGCTACGGCCTCCGAGCGATGCGGCTACGGACTGCCCGCTACGCGCCGAGCCGAGCCGCTTTGTCTCCGATCTCTCCGCTCGCAGCGCTTGCGTAGCCCCGCCTCGCTCTCGAATGAAAGAACGGAACGTTACTAGTATTTGTAACAGTTTGCGTCAAATTGATATAAATGGAGACGGTTTTAATAAAGTGTAATTGACTTTTGCCGACTTTGCGTCGCATTAATTTTGGCCACGCCGAGACGCCTCAGGCAGGTGCGGCGTTAAATACCGCCGGAGTAACTTCGCTTTTTCCATGAATAATTTCAATTTTAAATGAATGTTAATTATGTCGAGATTTTAAGCTTAAGGAGATATCTATGGGATAGGCGCCCAAACATTAAAATATGATTTCCGAAGTTATTACGGAGTTAATTAACTTTTCTTCGGGACACTTTAATTGATCGCTTAATTTTTGCAATATTTTTCTTGTGATTAAATTATTCTCAAAATAATAACGAATTTGCAGACGGGCAACAGAAACAAAGAAAAGGAAAAACTGTCCAACCTAAGTCGTAACAGCAAAGATGTACATTTTTATTTTTATAGCGCATTTTAAAGGTTGGAAATTTCTGAGGGAATAAAATGAAAGTGCTCGCAATACAATACGACGATAATGTCGTACAAAGATCAGTTGTATTGATGTAACTCGCTTGCGCCGTCGATTTCTCGGGGGAGCTATTATTTAAGCTTTATCTCTAGTTAGTATTATCGTATGAAGTTCGCGGCGGGGACTGCTGTGAGAACCTGCAGGTGGAACAATTACTAAGTAAATAAGTGCCGTACTTTGTAACATACAGCGGGATTGTACAACAATAAGTTGAAAACACGTGTGGCTAAAATTGAATGACAAAATTTGTATATTTCATGTACTGAAAGAGCTGGTAAGTTTGAATTTTACAAAATTCAATGACAAAATTTGCATATTTCAGGTACTGCTTTGCTGCGTTGTAATAATTAAGCTTACTAGTACTGAAAGAGCTAGTAAGCTTAATTATTACAACGAGTATTTCTAATTTACTTATACGAGTATATAAAAATATGAGGATGAGTTTAAAACAGAACAGGCCCACTTATACAGCCTGGTATTTCCGAAAGCAGAGTTTGCAGCGCGGGCAAAAGTGGAGACCCGTGTAGTTAAACTTCTCTTATTGGATTGGAAAAAAAGCGAAATTAGGAACCTCTTCATTGCGATTACTATTTAAAATTTGAAAAGAGATTTCGTACAATATTTGGAATTTTACGACGAATCATATTGACAGTGTATGACTTAAAAATAGTAGCCAACAATAGGTAGTAAACACTTTAAGGGAAGTCGAGTAAAAACACCCGGGTCGCCAACTCTACATATTGTGTAGCATCTAGAATATAAATTTATAATTTTTGTTTGATGCATTATTAAATAATTGAAAAACCAACAAAACACTTCCTATTTACTGAACATGACTTGTAAGAGTTATTTGCTATATAAATATCGTTACAAAGGGAAATATGGATGTAACAATATTACAACGATAAATAAGTCCGTGGCTTAATATTAACCGCCAATTCTCTCTTAAATAGAATCCAATTATGGGCAAATCGAATTGTTCTAGATGCTTTAAGAGATTACACGAAACGAATCCCGTCTTACGAGAAATTCTTTTTGATTTGGATGTATTCGGTAATAATATTGTGAATTACGAAATAAATAGGGCTCAACGGCGATAAGCGCGGACAGAAAACGGTTCGGTTATATAGAAGATCCGTCGCGTTTAAGCCCACGAACCCTTTTTTCCGTCTTCGCAAATCGTCGGAGATTAAGCTGGAAAGCTCACACCTTTTCGCCAATATTTTTATGGTTTAACCGCAATGATCTACAGTATTATGAGGATGAATTGCTTTTTTCCAATACTTTTATATTGCGGAGGAAGATAATTTGAGTCTTCATTAATCATTGAAGTGTTAATTGTAGGCGATTTAATTTCGGATTGATTAAATTTAGTTTTATAATTATCCTTTTTCGGATCAAACGGCTGGTAATGAATTAGGTGATTAAAGTGGCGGTGCAGCGGGGGGCGGTGCGGAGCGGTGCGGGGCGGTGAGGGGCGGTGCGGGGTGGGGCGGGGGCGTGCTGCGACGGAGACAAGTAGACACCAAGAGAATGGATGTATCGGGGTTTTTCTTTGTAAAGTAACTAAGCACTCCATTTTATTTAAAGTTTTTTTTTAAATTAAATATTTAAATGCATAAAAGATAAAAATATTGGTTATGGTGTGAACTATTTTTAATTATTATTTTTAGGTTATAACAGTATGCAAGTATATGTACAAGTTATATAAAATGTAAAACTTTTATTTATGGTAGTTATATAATGAAATCAAAATTATGAGGCACAAAATTTCATACATATTTTGAAATTTTATATTAAGTTGTTTTGTGCCTCTATTCACTGTATTAACTTAAGGTAGTTAAATAGAAAAGTAACAAACAGTGTCTGTAAACAAATAGCCGAACGTACATTGAAACTCATAATTAATCAAAGTAACGTCCCGTAAAAGGAAGAAATGAATTGTAAACATTTAGAGGAAATCTTTTTACATGCCGCGAAAAGAACGTTAAAGTTTGTTCGTTTCAAATTCAATATATTATGGCGAGCGTGCTCTCGCTCAGCCGACACCGAAACTCACTCGAGCGTTGCTCACAGAAAATTTATTGTTTTTCTAAGAAAATTTTCTTCGCGCAACGCTACATTCTTGTCGAGCCCTTAGGGAAGTGTTGCCAAAGCTTAATGATATCGGAGTGGCTTTACACCGTAGAGTTCAACTTCGTACTCTAGTTTTACGTCGCTACGTATATTAGTATATAATAACGCGATTTTATAAGAAAACGTATCTCCGACCCTAGCTTATAAACGAGCATCATGTAAATAAAAGAAAAGGTTCAAACATCAGCGGCACATTTCGGAGATAAAGTCCTATCGGGGACATAATATTGTGAAAATCGTTAGGCTATGCTCACGTGCGCAGGGCACTCCCGAGACTGATCCCTCCTTGTGCTTAGATTAAATTTGTTCGTATAAAAATGTGTCCTCCAGTCGATAAGGTTAAAATGTGCAGATGTCGCCGGGCAGTATATGAACTCGCGATAGGGTACACCTACGTGCCGGGCCTACTGACTGCCGAGCCGATGAAAAAAATAAACTAACACCAAATTTTACTTAAATTTTTAAGTAGTCCTTTGATACTTCTTTACTTTATTTAGACCATGTCATATTATATTAATTTCAGTATTTTTAAATTATATTTATAAGTCGGAATTCATTTCACAACATGTTTTTTTAAACATCCTTACATCTCAACAGTTACTAAAATAGTATCGTCATAAAATTATGGAAATCTCATTAATTATTCTCTTGTGCGTAAGGAATTTTTTATACGAATAATAACTCTCAGACGACGCTCTCATATAAAAAATGAAGGGTAAAATGATTGATTTCTTCCATTAGACTTTCATAGGAAATGGCAAATAAAAATTCAGATTTATCGCATTAAAGAGAATTAAAGAAAGGAAAGTGCTCCGAAAACTTTTGTTTTGTGATCGCGAATGAAACTTGTACATTTAAGTATGAAAAATCCGAATCACTCCCTGAAAGCAAATCAATATTCAAACATAGAAGTTGGAAAGTTCTTAGTTAAAAGTTTCGTCCTGTTTTTATATTGTATTGAATTACACTTTTAATTACGTATTTCCAACTTTGTCTACATCTATTAAAACTTGTACGTTGAAATGTTTCTGGTACGTTATTATTTTTATCATGCTTTTATATAAAGTAGTTATCATTAGTTTCAAGAACAAGAAAAACTAAGGCACATTGAGAAAAACACATTTACTTATAACTTGTGATTTGTGTGACGCATCAATATCTATATTTTGTCCCGGAAAAATGTACGGTTACTGCACAATATACTTTTATGATATGCGTGTAAACTATTAAATCGATTTTGAATAATTTTGATATGGAGATACTTTGAGTCTCGGGAAAGAATAAGGGATACGTTTTGCCCCGGAAAATGTACGGTTTCCGCACAATAAACTTTTATGATTTGCGCGTAAACTATTCAATCGATGTACGGGAACAACTATAATTAGTTTATATATAGTCCACGCAGACGAAGTCGCGGGCGACAGCTAGTTTCATGTATAAAAAATTACCAACAATGATGTTTGATGTGGAATATAGGCTTATATCACAACTACGATGACAATGAAGTATTGTACTTGACGTTTATCATAATCACCATATAATTGGTCGTCAACTGGGGGATATTGATTTGATAACGAGTTAGAGCGAGTGCAATAGTTAGTGGAACAATGTGAATCAGGTTAAACACAAACCAGGTCAATTCATATTTCACAGTGCTTATAGTAACAACTCGTGGTATTAATTATTATAGTATTTAGAAAATGTATTGCTTCCCTACTTGTACTAGTATTGTTAAATAGTTCCTGTTGTATTAATGATTATTGCAGTATTTTTTTGTATAAATTTTTCTGCAAACCTTTCTTGAGACTCACATGTGCTCGCATATGCTAAATGTTATTCGAATGGGTTCAGTAGTTTAAGCGTACAGGTTTTATAAACAGACACACTTTTCTATTTATAATAGTAGTATGTTTGATGGATATAAATCTAATTAAACAGTCATCTACTTAATAGTATCAGCTCTAATGTGGTTTTCTGTACTTTCTTTATTACGTACTGCAAAGTGTTTTTAAGTATGTTTCTCATACTCATACATACAGTCTATATGATAAAAGTTTAATATAATCAAAAAATGTATATCACAAATCACAATGGGTTACTGTACTTAAACGCCTTTGAACAAAACACTGTCAATGACACTCGTGGTAATGGCTCCAATTGAATATATATTTATAGTACGTGGGGTAACAAAGTTCAGCACTTTGTACAGAAGATTAGATTAGTATAGATCTGATGGGCATTGTCTGAAGGAGGCTCGGCACAATGCTGCAGCCCGAACAATCAATCTCGCTGCTATTACGATGTTTTAGCGCCTTGATGTATTGTTTCAACTTCAATAAAGTTTTGATAAATTTAAGCGTTACTTGTCAAGCCTTTGTTCCAATTCTGTGTAATTAATTTGGCGTAAAATATTGTGTATTTGTAATAATCACGCTCAGAAAGTGAGTATTTACTTGTAGGTAATGCTTAAGCGCAAATCAAGCTCTTAGTTTTTCTTGCGTACAAAAAGTTTTAAATCACGCGTAGCCGTACATGAAACTAGTCTTCTTTGTCATGTGTTTAAATTTTAAAACGTAGCTTAGGTTACCTGCATTACATAGTGTTATTGTTTCGTTTACTATGATTTGAAAAAATGAATATTGGGGTGTCTCGGTCTTAACTAAAACTAAACAACATTAATTTTCGAAATTTAACCTGACCGAAGGTGTGTTCTATACAGGGAAATGTAGATTTAACCTAACCAAAGACATGTGAATTGGATTGTAGATAACAATAATTCAAAAATTCTTGGACTGTTAATAGAGGCGATTGGGGCCGTAGAAGTGACAAGTGGAACAATTCAGCGTCCCTAATGTCTGCCAAGAGGTGTCGTGATCACTCAGGATTAATTTGCGCTTCGGGACGTATCACTCTCCCAATCTGTCGCTTTATCTAATCACTATAATGTGTCCTTTTTATGTAGGAAGACAAATAGAAGCCTATTAATATATGAAGGACATATGTAGGACGTAGGTAAAAGTATATTGTACTATCAGAGAACTTGATTTATAGGCAGATGGCGGACCTTCATAAATTGGTCGTATTTTGTCAAACTAGTTAACAGATCACGAACTACATTGAATTGACATAATTCGACCAAATGACGTTGGTCTGCCAATTACCTATCAATCAATTTCTTCGATGTTACCTTTGCATAACGAGTTAAATATAGATTGAAGGAAATAAAACATAGAATTAAATGTAATACCTCCCATATATTCCACTATTATTCTAAAACATTTCTATTCACTAAACTTACCTGTCCCCGTCAATTATAGAAATACTTTTGTCTACATAAATCAATTTCGATAGAAGTTCTGAATAGAAACGACAATTGGCATAGTTGCAATACGTTGGAGATAGCTTTGTAACGCCGAGCCTTTTCGTAGTTCTGCGGTTAGACGCTTCTGACAGATATATAAATTGTGTGGCTGAACATAGGTACAGTGGATTTTTCTAACAACTATTATTGATTTTGAAATAGAAGTTTTCGGGCAAAGGAATTCATATAAAACTCTAGACGGCAAAGGAAATCTTCTCGTGCATTTTATTGGTGGTTTTGTTTTGCTCGTGTTTCATACAAAAATATTAGTGTTATATTAATTTTATGAGCTGATATTTTATGAACTCAGAAAGTAATATTTAGCGAAGCAATTAAAATTATAGTTTAGGTAAATTGAAGTAGAATAAGTTGATCTAGAATAATAAAGTAAAATAATTTTTCATATATTCTGAAGCGAACAAAGTTGGAACATAATGTAACATAAAACATTATGTAAAATCACATCGAGCGAAGTAAAAAATCCGCTTCGTACGTGATAAAGTAATAGATTTTGTGAACGTGCGACTTTTGAAGTATGACTTGCGAGTTGCGAGTGCGTCTGACAACTTGTAATATTATTAAAAATGTTCCTAACATTATCACAAGTTATTATACAAGTTAACAGATTAAAGTTCTGGGAGAATTTTATACGAGTTACCCTAAAACGGACTAAACGGACTTTTATATTCACCGTTCATGCTAAAGGGATTAGAGAGCAAAAACGGTCACCTTGACTTAAACTATCTATAGACGTGTTTTTTGGAACCAAGTTCCTTATCGCGCGTTGCAAAAGGGGGCTAGACGGAACGACAGTTTTTAACCGACACTTATTTTAGTACCTGCGAAGTAAGGGCAGAGGGCGTTGATGTGGCGATAACGTCGACTGGCTGGAAAAAAACTTCGTTCAATCCGGGTGTCCCTTGATACTCTCAAGTTTTGTTTTATTCAAATTGGTTTATTTAAATAGTAAAATATTTCACTCTAGTAAAATAAGTAAAGAAAATGCAATTTTTACAAAATAAAGATAATTGCAGAGAATGAAAAATGTAAACTAGTAGATCCGAAAACAGTACAGCAATCCAATCAAGAGTTGCAAAGACTGCATGAATATGGTATGCAAATATACAATTTGTATGTCGCATAGTTTAAACAGCTGTTTAGGAGTCACATCACGTTTCGATCACAGCACACTCATCAGGCTTTATTGTTATGTAACGCCAGTCATTTCACGATGTAACACTACACCAATTGCTCATACAATACTGAAACTATGCTACATAATATCTATTCAAGAACTGAATAATTGGAATAATTTATCTAAAACATGATGTTCTAGATGCTAATTCTTTAATAAGCTAAATTGATGCTTTTTTCTATTATACTATTCAATGATTTTCTGTACATACATATTATCATTATTCAATATTGAAATGTTTATGGGCAACCCCATTATTTATATAAACATTATTGTATTGGAATTCTTGAAAATTTCGCGACGGTTATTTCTACGAAAATTTCACTGTCAAAAACCGTGTCACTGTTTCCGACGTTAATTTAAACGTAAGAACACATTGGAACCAATTAGTTAATGCTTCTGTTTTAACAGGCCCTTGTGCCGTTGTTTCATTAAAAACCGTTGTCGAATTGCTTACTCGTCCAATTTGTTCACACGTAATTAATATCGAGATTGATATCGACGTCCCTAACGATACAGAAACTCGCTCTTATTAAGGGCTTGTACATATAACACAACTTTAGTACTATGAAAGAAACAAAATTCACCAAAAATATTATATCGTATGTGCTACGTAGCCTCTACGCCGTAGCAGTGCTACGCGCCGTGTGCGCATTGTTGAAATCTTTCATTTCTCACAACTTCAATTTCTAAATCCTGCAGAAAATGACCTCTAACAGGTGATGCAGATAATCTGACACTTGCAGATATGATATTCCTCATGGTCGAATTCTTAAAAACTTAGGGCGGCCATTCGGCGATGTATCGAAACAATCGCAAATCTAAAATTTAAGTCTCCATCATACCCCGCCATTTAGTAATTTATGTGCGACTTATTAAAATATTAAACCCGCAACTTAGTTGCGCCAAAATTAGTTTATTGCGGATTGCCTATAGGCATACCTGAAATTTGGTATGCCCAGCAAATTCGGAGCAGCGGTTTGGGCGTGAAGGGGTAACAGATAGGCAGACTCTTTGGTATTTTTAATATTAGTATGGATTATATATTCGTGAGTGTGTACGCGGCGCAAATCACGCGGCAGGGTGGAGAGTCTCACCTGAGCACTCCGCGACTGTATGATGTCGCTGTAATTACCGATACCTCCTCCACGCTCGTTACATTACATATTTTTACGATGCAATCACACATCCGAGTACATTAATTAATTTAATAATTTGTTTGCTATTTTTTATCTTTCACGCCGTTATTACACCGATGCTGCGAAACGCGAAATAGCGGGGAACCGATTCACTGTCTCACCCGCCATACGAATTGTCGTATGGCGTCGAGACAGTAAATCGGTTCCATTGGGATTATATTGCATCTCGCTCTTTTCTTATTTCACAGATTTTTTGCGTGTCGCAGCATCGGTGTGCTAAAGGCATAAGCCTTATCAGTACTTATCCCTATGGCGATTTGCGAGCGATGCGATTTCAAGGCCGTTTGATCGCAAGGATGATTCGCATGCGGCGAATTCGCGGCGATCATTAATTATAGAAATGGCTTTTCCTGTCATGCGTGTCACCGCCCGCATGCGGATTTCGTCCGCATGAAAGTTGCCCGCATCCTATCATTTTTATAGATGCTTTTCCCGTATGCGGGCAACACGCGCTGCTAGGGCCATGTTCTAAGTTGCATGCGAACATGCGAACCACATCATAACAGAAAAAGCGCCCTTAAATGTATAGGCGCCGCGCATACCGCTAGTGTGATGAGGCCTTTAGTGGTGATATTTGGACGTTTGTTACTCTCTTTTACACTATACCGAATTGAATATAATAATAAAAAAACTTTTTACAAGGCGCAGGTTCGGCCTCATATGAAATACTGTTCTCATCTCTGGGCAGGGGTTCCAAAATACCAACTACTCCCTCTGGATCGTATCCAACGAAAGGCCGCTCGAATTGTTGACTGACATAATGTTTCAAACAGGCTGGACCCCTTGGAATTACGCGCACTGTAAAACTCTGGAACGAACTGTCACCAGTATTTTCGAACCTATACGACCTGCAAATCTTAAAGAAGAGAGCGTATTCCCTCTTTAAAGGCCGGCAACGTACCTGCAGCTCTTCTGATGTTGCGAGTGTCCATGGGTGACGGTAGTTGCTTTCCATCAGGCGACCCGTTTGCTCATTTGCCCTCTTATTTTATAAAAAAAAAGCGGCGAGGCAGAAGATAGGCTCCGATATATAGACTATATTTTATCCGGTGAAAGTAAAGTTGCCATGTTATTCTTAAATGTTGCAAGCGGAGCCGCTAGCAACTTCTAGTTTATGTACCAAAATGGTTCAGCTTAAACCTTAGTGACATAAATATATTCTAGATGTTCGGATTGTAAAACAACGAAAACACATCGCATGAATCCACAAGATTCATTTGAAATTTTGTGAGTAAAATCGATCAAAACGAAGTCTGAGCTTTATGTTGCAGTTCTTTATGTTGTAAAGGTTTTGTTTTTCATTTAGTAACTAACGACTTCAACCAACGAGGAAATTTGGAAATGACAATATTATTTTTTGTAATTACACATTTTACAGTACATTTGTTCTATTCATAGACTCTTAGGCCTAAGCTTTTGCCCGATCAAAGTCTAGTACCTATATCGGAGCTTTTCGATTCGAATCAATACGCATAAACGCTCGAAAGCTCAGCACACCAATACTTAGAATTGAAATGTATCGCGAAACCAGAAATATATTGGAATTTTTCAATGAAAAGTTGGAAAATAGTTTAATGCGCAATACCGTCTTGGTAATTTTTAGAATCTTTTAGACTATCTGGAATCTTGAAACTAGAATTTACAATTCAATAGAAACTGCACAAGGCTTTGCATGCCAATACGTCCATTTGAAGCACACACGATCGACTTCCCAATTGAAAGATGAATGAAATCATTCAAATCGAAATTTCACTTCAATTTATTGCACCCGTCGTATTATCTTCTTATAGTAAGTAGGCGGGTGCGACGTATTGTCGTATAATTCTTTACTAAGTATTCTCATGGCTCAATGTGATCCGTTGGTGTATTGTTAAGTGCTTAGTGCTTATCAAATTCCAGTAAATACAAAGGATTTATAGAAGGTCATCTCAGCCTGATATTCTCATAGGATCTATGCCATGGTACCTAACCTTGCCTACCTTTAATATTTTATAATTTAACTTATAACATCTTACATAAACAACGCAATATATTATTGTGTTCTAGTAATGTGAAAAAAAACTTCTTAGCGCTTTCAATGCTAGGTAATATTATGACGTAGGTGCTATATTATTTAATAATAATATTACTTCACAACACGTCCTGTACCTGAAGCACCAGACAACAGAAATATATTTAATATACATCTATGACCCAGGAACACTGAAAACTTTTTGTTCCGTCGGTGGGATTCAAATACGCGACCCCCGGCTTGAGCTGTCACATGCTTAACCCTTAAGCCACAGAGGTCGTAAATTATTATTATTTATATATATCAATTAGGCACCCAAAGCGGTGTTCTGTTACTTTGTTAATAATTATCAAATATTATTTTAGATTATTAAACTCAACAACCATTAAAATACTTAGTTATAACAAGATATTCGATTCCGACTGTACCTAGTACTTACCAAGAATTCTATTATTCAATTTATATTAAACTTGGCACAAAGAGCGGATAATTGGTACGAAAGCGATTTCTCCCAGACTCGTAAAAAGATTTTAAAAATCTTTAATCATTATTATGAGCCGTTCAATTACGGGACCAAACGGCGTAGTATGTAATTATAATAACGATAAATCAATTGTAAAAATCGGTCCGCCGGGATCAATTTCTATACGAGCATTATTCAATCGAAACGCCATGTCTCGTGGCGTGGAAGCGGAGCGTGGCGCAGGATGCCGGGTCAGCGCGACTTGGCACACCGCCCCGCCGCCCGCGCCTCTCCACCCGACCACACCACTGCCAATTTCCATTAGCCATCATCCAAAACGAAAAATGGACAGACGATCACTTTTTCATTCAATTAAAATTGGCCGCAAACCAAAACGGCAGCGCGTTTAGGGAAAAGGGTAGGCGCCTTTTGAGCGCCTCTAATTGTGTATATTTCATGACCCGGTGCAGGTGTGTTTCATTTCGCGGTCGAGCGCCGAATCGGCGTTCCGACTCGTATTTTTCATCGTTTATTGTCAAATTACTTCCCGAGGCATTGAAAATCCATAAGCTTTCAATATTGTGATGCTAACTCGGGTTTTGTTCCCGAACGGTGCCCCGATCTGAATATCAAAATTGTGAAAAGTGTAATCAATACTCGAGACACGTATACACAGACCCTATCACCGGGGTACTTACTTGCTCTCCCGCCATCTGCACATCGCCTAATCTTCTGACAAATTTTACTGTCGAGCTAATAACAATATTCTTATCGCTCAAATCTGGCTTGTGTGGATATAGCCCGGATAACGTTTATTATCCACTAGCTGTTGCCCGCGACTTCGTCCGCGTTAACATAGTATAATAACAAAGATGGATAGTTTTCCCCTTTCTCAATAAATGACGGACTTTCATTGAAACATTGTACCCCAATTTCACCCCATTGAGGGTAGAATTACCAGAAACGCTTAAATACGTATCTATTCATTTTTAATCAGTAGCACAAAAATAAAGTTTCATGATTCTAACTCAAGCAATGACGGACTTTCATTCAAACTTTCAACCCCGATTTCACCCCCTTGGGGGTAGAATTTCCAAAAACGCTTAAATACCTATCCATTCATTTTTAATCAGCAGTCCAAAAATAAACTTTCATGTTTTCTAACTTAAGAAATGGCGGACTTTCATTTAAACTTTCAACCCCTATTTCACCCCCTTGAGGGTAGAATTTCCAAAAACGCTTAAATACGTATCCAATCATTTTTGATCAGTAGCCGAAACATAAAATTTCAAGTTTCTAACTTAAGAAATAACGGACTTTCATTCAAACTTTCAACCCCAATTTCATCCCCTTGGGGGTAGAATTTCCAAAAACGCTTAAATACGTATCCATTCATTTTTAATCAGTAACTCAAAAATAAAGTTTCATGTTTCTAACTCAAGAAATGACGGACTTTCATTCAAACTTTCAACCCCTATTTCACCCCCTTTGGGGTAAAATTTTCAACATTCCTTCCTTAGTGGGTGTCTACTTAATAAAACAACCCTACTCACCAAATTTCGTGGCTGTAACTTTAACAGTTTTTGCTCAGCGATTATGAATCAGTCAGTCAGTCAGTCAGTCAGTCAGTCAGTCAGTCAGGACATGTAATTTTATAAGTATAGATTACTATTCTTGTTCCAAGATTTAAACTAAAAAAATTGTATCAAGATTTGTAATAAAATTTTACCGTTTTCTTCGCAAACATAATTATCAATCTAACACAAAATTTACACAAGATTATTTTAAACTTTATTACATACGCAAATGAATATATTATATCAAAAACAAATGAAAATTTCATCGCGGAATATATTTGATAGGGTGAAATATGGGCACGTTGGCGGAGGTTCTAATGGCCTCTCGACAGGATCTCGCCGGCCCTCCACGCCACTTCGTTACTCTGATTGTACGACCTGTTATGTGTGCCATGAATAATCTCTCACAACTTCACACTTTCTTGAGATCTTTTTAAATGTCTACCCCAACCGAAAATGTGATAACTATTCTGGTTGTAATACAAGAAAAAATCTTGTACTTAAAATATTTTTTGGTAACATACACGTAGCAAAAAAAACATAATATTAATACCATATAAGTACCATGAGTAAGCTGTCAATAATAATATATTTTATAGCTAAAATATTGTAATTTATTTTATAACTTTATTTGTAGTAATTTTTAACCTAATGGGACCACCTTTGTAAAAAGCAAAGAAGCAAAGAGGTAACTTTCTCTTTCACTCTCGTGAGCTTATGGATAAGATGGGGCTGCTAGTAGGTATGTGATGTGGGTGATTGATGCACTATCAGCTGAGGTCAGTAAGAAATGAAAATCCAGACTTACTGATCCAGCACACTATACTGTCCAAGCACATACACTAGGTTCATATCTATAGTTCGAAAGAAGGTGCAGAACAGGAGATGAAAAGCACAGTATGATATAGCCTACGAATAATAAAAACTAAGGAAGAGTAACTCCGTCAAAAAACATGCTCCAAAATAATTGTCAAAAAAGTGTACCTTAGGCACACATTTCAATACATTTGCTATTTAGGTGGCCTTGACGGTATAAAGGCTGACGTTACATGACAGTTCGAAAGGAACCAAATTTTAAACGGTAATAGTATGGGAGTTACGTTTCCTTAGTTTTTAATATTCGTAGGATATAGCACTAAATGATATGAGTTCAACCACAGAATAGTGATTTAGCGAAACAAGCGAGTGACATACGCTCCGCGTCAGTATCGGGGAGTGACTGATAAGCACAGACTACTAAGGGATACTAACGTATCTGGTAAGGTTCTAGAAATCATGCGCACGCGCCGCTTCGGCGGGACAGGTTATATCGATAGTGCGAGGCACTGCTCGATAAACCGCTATAGATAATTTGCCGTATCGATATCGACCAACTGATATGCACTTAATTTAATTAACAAATAAAATATATAGTGGTAAATATGTAAAATATTAAAATATGTATACGTAAAATTGTAAAAATAGATTGGTATGTGTATATGTGCTTGTACAAATATAAAATCTAAAAATTTAAATAAAGAAACAGTACATTTTAATTATTATGAAATGTTTATAGGTAGGCCACAAGTTTATACATTTGATATTTTGTGAAACAAAAACTACTCATGATTTAGCTTTTATTACTACTTCCATGTTTTTATTCTTCTATGAAAACAAGTAATTTACCTGATTCTTATAATGACATAGGGAAATAAACCGAAGAAAGAGAATACAAAGATACAGCAGCACCCCTGTGTCTTTATCTATTTTTATTATACACGTGTTTTCTTTCATTAAGTACATTAGTGTGAATCCAAGCTAGAGGAAAAGTTGTGTTATGACGCTTGACATCTTTATTATTTATTAATTAATATGCTCTCACGGACACATTTATACGTGTAAGTAAAATTATAAATGCGAAAATATATTATATGTCTGTCTGACTGTTATGTTAAACAAATTCCGGCGCAATGAAGTCGCGGGCAACCTCTAGTTCTATATGAACAAGCGCCTTTTAAATGAGAACGCCCCAATAAACACTGCTAAACCGTAGATTTAAATATTTAATAGATATGTAACTAACAGTGTAACCGATATATATATATATATATATATATATATATATATATATATATATATATATATATATATATATATATATATATATATATATATATATATATATATATATATATATATATATATATATATATATATATATATATATATATATATATATATATATATATATATATATATATATATATATATATATATATATATATATATATATATATATATATATTTCTTGCTTAGTAATTATGGTCGGCCTGTGTAAACCGCTTTCCCCATAAACAATATCGAGTGCGATCGTTTGTTGTTTCTATATTAATTAAGCTGGCGTTAATATCGAGCGATTATGTGTTGGCATGGCGTGTACATAGCTAATGGCGTAGTTATATGTCTGAGCCAACGTCGTGTTCTGGCTTAGGTAAGAGGTCGGCTTAAAAGTTGTGGCTTCGATTCCCGTGGTGGAACTAAAAAAAAATGTTTTCAAGTTTAGCTTAGACAACGCAGGCTGATTAGTATTAATCTGACAAAAAAGGTGATCAATACATCGAATACTCCAACATAATATTATGTGGCTAAATTGAGCGATAAGAATATTATTATGTCGCTTATGCGTATCTGCCACTGATAATGAAATTGGCGAGAAAGCTTTTAACAAACTAGTTGCTAACTAAATTATAGCTCAGGCCGTGCTCAAACCAAACTGACTGTCAGCCGCCGAATGTGAGCGAACGTTACGCAGTTTATTGTATTTCCATACTGTATATTCACTTTTTCGTTCACACCTAACCGACAATACGTTATTACGTTAGGCGTAGGCGCGGACATTCGATACCGTTTATTTCCACGTTCACACTGGGGCTCACCGTGAGCCTGCTCACATTCGGCGGCTTACAGTCAGTTTGGTTTTTGAACACGGCCATACTGCCGCACTCAGGCGAATATTAATTACGTTACTATAAATAAAATATTTTTTATACATTCTATCCATATACGAGTACTTATTATAAAACAAAGTCGCTTTTTTTTCCCTCATGTCCCTTTGTTCCCTTTAATCTTTAAAACTACGCAACGGATTTTGATGATACTTTCAGTGTTAGATCGCCCATTTATCGAGGAAGGCTATAGGCTATATTTTATCACGCTAAGACTAATAGGAGCGAAGAAATCGAGGAAAATGTGGAAAAAACAGGGAAAATTATTTGAAAGAGCTAACTTGAACGCGCTAATCTTAGGAACTTCTGGTCCGATTTGAAAAATTATTTCAGTGTTAGGTAGCCCATTTATTGAGGAAGGCTATAGGCTATATTTTATCACGCTAAGACTAATAGGAGAATGTGGACAAAACGGGGGAAATTATTTGAAAGGGCTTATCTCGTGAACTACTGGAGCAATTTTTATGTTATTTGGCACAGATAAGAAGTAGACCACGTGAAGGATCATAGGCTATCGATTTTAATCATTTTTTCAGTGGCTTTATATTTTATACCCGTGCGACGCCGGGGCGGGTCGCTAGTTAGATAATAAAGTAATGAATTACTCGTCTCTGAGTTCGACAGTAAGCGATAATTTAGTTACTGCACTAGTTAGTGGAGGATGTGACGTGAAGGTGTGTTGAATATTTTGAAATAATGAGGGCGCGCTCAACGCACAGGTAACTTTAGTTTTTCCGAGCTTTGCCGAGCTTAGCTAATGCTTTTAACTACGTCTAAGACAAATAATCACGTTTTTTGTTCATGTTGGGTAGCACATATTATATTTGTAAAAATTCTTCATATTATATTTGTAAAAAAATTTCGCTTTATTTTTGTGTCATTACTAGCTGTCCCGGCAAACGTTGTTTTGCCATATAAAGTTGGCCCATATTATTTTATTGAAGTGACTAAATAAGTATGGCATCATGGCAACGTCCATTGCTAACCCGTCGCACAAACAATGGTCGCTGTCAGTCTCGAGTTGCAATAATTTATTCAACAAAATATGCACGTCTTATTAATATAAAAAGTAGCCAGTAGCCGATTCTCAGACCTACTGAATATACACTTAAAATTTGGTAAATATCAGTAAAGCTGTTTTGGAGGAGTATGGTGACTAACGTTGTGACACGAGAATTTTATATATAAGCCGATATTGTATGCATTGACATTGTTGATTTTTGACATGTTGACATTAGAGACAATTTCTTTAAACTTTTCCTTTCATTGTTTTATTCTCTGTATTGTGTCCGAGTATGCAATTGCGGGTTAAAGTTCACGGAAAAGATTTTTATTGTATTATAAAACTGGGCCACAACTTTTAATTAAATATTTATAAGTCTTGAAAACTTCGTGAATTTTTTTCTTTCTTTCTAAGAAGACTTAAAAAATACTTTTATAGTTTCTTTGTGGTTTATTCTCACCTAGTTTTCTTCCGCCCTCAAGAAAAGTTTATTTGTACGTAGTCGTATTAACTACAAGGCTATTAGTTCTAATTAAAATCTATATTTTTACATATTTCACATCCTTAGGCTTTTGTGCTTACTTTAAAACTTACCACTATAACTTCTCCTAAAATTCTCCGCGTTAGCAAAGTAGATCACGTCCCAAGTATTATTTTTCAAAAATAATCAATGTATAGAATTGACTTTCCTACTATTTTCTTTTTTTATTATCTTATATCTTTAAACGAGCAATTCTTGTATATTAATTGGAATCTAGGAATCGGCTCCAACGATTTTCATTAAATTAAGTATATAGGAGGTTTCGGGGGCGATAAATCGATCTAGCTAGGAATCATTTTTAGAAAATGTCATTTTATTCGTGTTTTATCGAATACCGAGCAAAGCTCGGTCAAATAGCTAGTTGATACTTAAAGTACACATTATAATTAAGGCATTTTGTGAAAATTCCAAGTGCTTACCTGTTGCCGTTATTGGTAACGAGCAAAAAAAGCCAAAAAAAATCACGTTTCTTGTATGGGAGCCCCCTCTTAGATATTCATTTTATTTTGTTTTTAGTATTTGTTATTATAGCGGCAACAATACACAATATGTGAAAATTTCAGAAGTCTAGCTAGGAGAGACGCAGACGGACTAACAGACGGACAGACAGCCAAGTCTTAGTAATAGGGTCTCGTTTCTACGCTTTAGGTACGGAACCCTAAAATAGTAAATGTAATGCTTTATTATGTAAATTACGTTATTAATTATTATTAAGTAATAAGTAACCCATCGCGGTTAGCTACAGTATCTGTAACAGCTTAAATTAATATTTTGGTAGTGTTATTACAATTTGGGTTCACGACTTAGTTTACTCAAAGGTAAAAGGTTAGGTTTCACTATGAAAACGATATATTAGCATTGCACCGGTTTCCCACTAAATAAATACCCACATGTGAATTATTAATTTACCTTAGACTATCAAGAATAATTTTATTATAATAATATAATAATTTGTATTAGTATTTAGATAAGGGTCTAGATAGACGGACCGCATTTCGACTGCAATCCAACCGCAAATTGCAGTTCAAGTGCAGTTTGAATGCAGTTGACACTAGGGCATCGAAACCCGGACCCAATTTTCAAAACCCGGGTTTTCGGGTTTTTTAAAATGAAAACCCGGGTACCCGGGTTTTTCGGGTTTTCTTAAAATTCAATGATAAACGATGCGAAAATACTTTAAATATGATTTTCAGCGATTGCCAGCACCTCTCCAGTAAAATACTATTTAAATACCATAGTGTGCGGTCACGGTAGTGCCCAACCAAGTCTCGAGTGAACGGGCACGGCCGTATCATACTTTTTGGTAAGATTTTTAAAATATGTATTATTAATTATTAATAATAAATATTTTTATGACAATTAGTCTTTAACGCTCTTAAAGCGAAACTTTTCCTTTAAATTATTATATTTTGTTTAATTATGACCAATATAAATAATAAAACCTATTAAAAAAAATCAAAAAACTTTATTTTACATTTTACAGTTTAAACTTAACAAATCAATCAGAGATTGGGACCACCTGGTAAGTACTTTATATACTTGTATTAGGCAGCCCCGCTCTTCCATAAAATATAGCATACTAATTAACAACATTAAACTATAAATAATACATAATATAATTATAGGTAAGTAATCTAAAAAATTTAAGTTAACAAAACTAAGATCTAGGCTAGGAAATTACATGCCAGTATATAATATCTATTATGTGTATGTGTATGTGTGTGTGTGTGTGTGTGTGTGTGTGTGTGTGTGTGTGTGTGTGTGTGTTATGTGGAAGGGTGAGTGATTGGGACATAAATTTTTATGATTTTAAAGGGGAGAGAGGAGTAAAAATTTAAGTAATATGTTGCAATATTGATTCTGTCTCCTCGTACGACAGACATAATAGCCAATGCAAGATTGCATTTTTACATTTAATTAGAGTTAGTGGGTAAATTTTAAGATGTTTATCTAGTTTATTATAAATATGGACAGATTGTGAATAATACAGCCTTTGAGCGAATTGTGTGCGAACTTTTGGTGGTGTAGCTACTTTTTCTGGTCTCCTTTTTTATTATTTGCATTAGTTTTGTATGACAATGTTTTATGGAGTCTTAGGGTACTATTTAAAATGTAGAGTTTCCTGACTGATAACAGTTGACAAGATTTATAGAGGTCTTCAGTTGGGTAACGGAAAGTCTTGCAGTACATGACTTTTATAAGACATCGTTGGCTTCTCTCAACTTCTAGGAATTTACTTTTTGCTGCACCACCCCAGATCGAGACGCAGTAATTTATTAAAGATTGTAGTAGAGCAATGTACACTTGTTTTATTATTTTATATGAAGCTACACATCTAAGTTTCCTGAAAATCCATGTCATTTTTCTAATCCTATCGCTAGTATAATCAATTTGTCGGTGCCAATTTAAGTTTTGATCTAAGTATACTCCGAGATACCTAGTTGACATTACTTTATTTATTGTACTACATGAGCAGTTCGTTACAACGTTATTTGAAATTAGGCATTGGTGAATTTTTAAATTAAAGTTATTTTTAGGTTGCGTTTTACTATTTATAGTAAAACAGATGTAATACGTTTTGGCTACATTAAGAGTTAGGATGTTGTTTGCCAACCACTGTGACACTAATATAAGACCATCTTCAGCGCTTCGAAAAACTGATTCCCATGTCTTGCCTTTAAAGGTAATTGCAGTGTCGTCTGCATAGGATACCACTCTTACATTTTTTAAACTTAGATTTGTCAGAGAATTTATATATATAAGGAAGAGGGTAGGGCCAAGAACACTACCCTGGGGAACTCCGAAATCGATTTCAGTCTCCTCACTGGTATGGTTTTCAATTTTTACTTGCTGTTTCCTTCCCTCTAAATAGTTAGCAAGCAGTCTTAGGGGTGTACCTCTGACACCTATACTCTCTAGTTTACTTATAAGTTTAGGTATAGATACGGTGTCAAAGGCCTTTTTTAAGTCAAGGAAAACAGTCAAGCATTTGTTTCCTGTATCTAATTGCTGCGAAATATCTTTTGTCAGAGACTGAACTGCATCTTCAGTGGACTTATTACACCTAAAACCAAACTGTGAGTCCGATAGAATACCAAAGGTTTCCAGGTAGTTGCGTAATCTTTTATTTATAAGTTTTTCGATGATTTTAGATATTGCTGGTAGTACTGAGATGGGTCTAAAATTATTTATATCTGTTTTCTCACCAGATTTGTATACAGGAGTGATTAAAGCTTTTTTAAGGTATGTTGGAAATAAGCCTTGTTTGAAACAGGGATTTGTCAAATGGGTTACTACTGGTACTATAATATTCCTCGTTAGTTTAAGGAAACGAGTGGAGATGCCATCCCACCCAGGTGCACTGTCGGACCTTAGACTACTAAGGACGCTGTCTACTTCTAGGGGATCAGTGTCTAACAGTACCAAAAGATGATATCATATTTGATCCCGACACTGCTTGATGTCTGTCTGTATGTAGGTTTGTATTTACGTTCTGCATATTGTCAGCTAGGTTTTTTCCAATGCTAGCAAAAAATTTATTTATATGATCTACTGATTCTTTGGGGCTTTCTTTTATACGTAATAGTTCTGTATTTGGTGTTTTATTAGTGCTTAAATTTGTAATGTTTTTAATAGTTTTCCACATTTTTTTTGTATTTTAAGCTGATTTATCTATTTGTTCTCTATCGTATTTATGTATTTATTTATTTACAAGGTTGTTACAAAAATTTCTGTATCACTTATAGGTTATTTTCATGACTTCATTGTTAGGGTCTTGTGTTAGTTTGTATTGCATCTTATTTCTGTTTTTGATATATCTCAAAATGCCGGGTGTAATCCAGGGCTTTAAAATTATTTTTGATCTCGGTTGTTTTTTTTTTTAATTTCCCCTGTTAAGTGAGACACTTTGTTAATTTTCTATAATAAATTCAGGGTTTTAACTAATCAATAATTCAGAGATATCACATTCCATAAAAGTAGCCATTGCTATATTATAATCAATAATTTAAATAGTTTTAGCGTTATTTTGTTGTTTTATTTTACCTATTTTTATAAATACTGTATAGTGATCAGTTATTGAAGTATTTAAAATTCCTACATAAGGAATATATTTACTATGGTTTAGTTTAATCATAACGTGATCTAAACAGCTATCAATCCTAGTTGGAAAAGTGTGACCTGGGAGAAATCCATAGGTAGACAACATATTCAGATAGTTGATCCTGTTTGTATTTTCATAGGAACTTTCTGTCGGTTTGCTGATTAAATTAATGTTGATATCACCTATTATAAAAATGTTTTGGTGTGATTTTAAAGAGACTAAATAAGCACTTAAAGAATCAATAAATTTAGCAGCATTACTATTTGACGGAGATCGGTAAATACTTAATATAATTTGATCATGAAGGTCTATCTGGATACAAGTTGCTTGTTCTAATTTAACTTCAGACAAATTTGCTTTCAGTTCACGCTTAACGTAGACCACTACACCATCGTTTTGGTTTAAATTATAGCTCGTTCCTATGGATACGTAGTTTTCTAGTATTGGTAGTGGTCTATCCGACCTGATTCTACATTCAGTAAAGGCTAAAACGTCTACTTCAAAGTTTAAAAGCGAGTGCGTAGTTATGAAATCGTTAAGATTGCTGTAAATACTCCTTATGTTTTGCGAGATTACTGTAAGTTCACGATCATTTGTAATATTTATGTGTTTAGATATGTCTTGTATATCACACTTGAAAACATTTACTAATTTGAAGGTGATCTATTTCTTTTATTCTTGTGTATGTGTCATCCATTAGTAGAAATTTTTATAATGTATTTTAAATAAATAGAAAGAAATGTAATTAATTTGTATATAGGTACTATAGCAAGAATGAGTGTTGTAATAATCCTGAGTAAGATTTACTGGTTTTCTTTGGATAGTGAATCGTCTGTCCCGTAGTAAACATAATTTAATATATATTTTTAATATACCTTTTATAATATTCAGTGTTTTTAATAGTTTTTTTTTAATTTATTCCCCTTTTTATATACATATTTATGTAAGCAAGATAGTATTTTAGTTTCTTGTAAGTCAAAGTGGTATTTAAATTTATATTTATAAAGGCTAGTGTGTATGTAATAGAAAGCGTTTGTGTTTGGCATGCGAGCACAAAAATAATAAAAAATATAATAACACAATTTTTGTGATACCTACTAACTCATAATTACAATATAAATTGACGATAAATAATCATAGTTTTGGGAATCTCGTTCTCGTATTTGTTTACACCACAAAATAGGCCTTATTGATGTGTTTTATAACCTCCTCGCTGACATTGACATTCTTTCTTTTTATTGTATTCTCCTTCGTCTTTTGTTTGTATTTTTTATGACTTCAGTACGAATCAAAGATCTCTATTCTGTCATTGGTTCGAATTATTATTAATTGAGATGTATTTAAATTGCATTGACATAAGACACAGGCTTATTGTAATTTGTATGTGAATTGATTATTGACTTTTTAATGACTATTTTAACTTAATTATGTGATTGAGTACTTTCGAAATAATGTCTTAAATTCAATTTTACATAAATTAATATTTTTGCATGCCTAAAACTATAGGTAGAAAGAGTGAACCATGTTTAATAATTCGAAACAACTTTTTTGTACCTTTTTCTGCAAAATAAATTATTATTATTATTAAAAAAAACACAAAATTTAAAAGCTAATTTATAAATAACTAAGCAATAAATCGATAATACAAGGGCTAGTCAAGCCGTAGCAAGCTGGTGAATTTGAGCTTCGCTGGTTACTAATATAATTTTTGAGTTTTCTTCCTTTCGGACGTAGACCTTTCCGTAAGCTGTCCAGCAGAATTTATAAGAGTGTGACTTGACCAGATCTCTAGCCAGAAAGAATAGTCTCGCGGCTTTAGCCGTTAATTGCTCTGATACATAAATGGGCGTATCCTCTGAGAAGCGATGTCCCAGATGTCTCGCGCATAATTTCGATTTGTTTTTTATGTTAAATGTTTTACACATTCTTATGAAATCATTTTTTAATATCGTTGAGGAAGTTTCTATAATTATTGGCGTATTTTTAATGTCTTCTCTTTTTCCACGCACTCTATAAATATCCTTGATATCGGATTCTCCTATTTCGCAATGAACAGTTTTGGAGAGACTTATTACCATGTCAATAAGTTTCTTTTTTGTTTCATTGGGTTTCTTAGGGACATTTTTTATTTCTAAATTACTTTTACGTCTATCTTTCTGCAAGTCTTCTATTTTATCTTCTAATACAACAATGTACTTTTTGTCCTCCTTTTACTTGTGTCTCCAGCTTTAAGACTTTTTCTTGCAATTCCTTATTTTGAGATGTCAAAAAAGATATAGAATTTTCGATATTTTGATTGGATTTCTTAATTTCTTGTAAAAGGTTTGAGTATTTCTGGAATTCAACATTTTGCGTTGTCATAAAAGTTGTAAACATGTTCTTCATTTCATCTCTTAAAGCAATAAAATCTGAGCTATGATCATCTTCTCTTCTTCTTTTTCCGGTGCGGGTAGTTATAAAATTCGGTGGAGTTTTTTGTTGCGACATTTCAAACTCGGAGTCCGATAACGATTTATCCATGTTGTCCATTTGCACCAGGATATTATGAGTATAAAGGAGTAATACAAAATTTCAATATGGCTGCTAACAAGTTACACCTTCAATCCTTAGACGTCACCCTATCATAGATAAGCGGTGGAGCTTATCAAGGTGGGTGGTGTTTCAGGTGTTAAGATGGCGGAGTATCGATCGCTCTGATAGGCAGGAGTATGCGCACGCGCAGCCACAGAAGCACAGCTTAGGTGATGACGTCAAAAGGGTGTTGGTAGAGGGGTGCGTGCTACGTACCAGGCGCTCAGCAGTATCAGGAGAGTCTTGACTCACGGTTTAACCGGCCTCCTCGCAATTTCTGCACTCCTATTTTTCTGACTAGAATTTTTGATTTAGTTTTGTATTTAATTTAAAATAAAATAAACTGGCATGGATCTTAGACACAACTGCACTTTAGGGCGGTCCGGGGGGAAGAGGACCTATACAATATGTTATAAAAATAAATAATTTGTATGTTAGTTTGTTATAAATACCTTTTATCAGGTCTGGCCTTTAATAATTATCAAAAAAACGAAAAACCCGAAAAGCTCGAAAAATCCGGGTTCCATTTTTTAAGCCCGGGTTTTTTCATGATCCCCAAAACCCGGGTTTTCCTGGGTTTTTGGGTTTCGGGAAAACCCGGTCTCGATGCCCTAGTTGACACAACTGCAATTATAGAACTGCAATCTGACTGTGCGTTTGGTTTGCAGTTCTATTGCAGTATAATGGGCATTTGATATTACAGATTTATTTATACCTGGGATTATAAACTATTATTATCATATCAAAATTCTAACACAGAGTCGAATTTGTTGTTGGTAATTCTCTTTGCATAGTTCATATTCCAGTTTAGCTAATTTGCATATTCTATGGCCAAAACAACAAATCTCAAGAAATATTACATGCTAAAAGTAAATGAAAATAGGCAATATACATTCCTTGGTCACCAAATTGGTTTGTTTCCACGCTAATTTGCCCGTGGTAGTATGCCTAGTGAAAAACGTTGCACAGTTTGTAGTAAATTCAGTTCATTTGTCATACAACTTTTGCGTTTGAATGATAATAAGTTCTTGTTGCTAGGTAACATGATAATTTTAAGGTACCTACTTCTTTGCACTGTGCACTGTGTAGAGATAAACTACGATAACATGGCGCGCCCCTCCAAATTACTCTTTCAATGTGTGTAGTCACATCCTTATGAAAGAGTTTGTATGTAGTAAGTATTCAACCAATCAACCAGTACTCGTAATAATATGTCACTTATTACCAAGATTTGTTGGTCAACTAACCATAACTAGCCGACCGCGCAAGACAACGCACTTCAAACGTTTTGACAACGCACTTCAAACGATTTGAATTTTGGAGTGGCGCGCCATGTTATCGTAGTTTATCTCTACGTAAGATCGGTGGCAGAAAAATTAATGGTAGACTCTTCAAACCTACAATTATTGAAAGAATTGTTACAATAAAGTTCATTTATGTATAAAGAAAAAAACGAAACGTGGAGTAGGCCGTAAAAATGATAAAAGACATAAAGTTGTTTAAGATTTATGTTTCATGCATAATATATTTAAAAAGGGAAAGCATTTTCATTTAGTTGTTGTGTTCTATGTTGAGCGGTAGACATTCGTGAGAAAATACTCTTAAGTAAAACTTTAATCGTAAGGCTTATATTATATTCCTAAATTAACCCATCAATCCCCAAGCGGCAGCCAGCTGCCGCATAACAATTGGAAATCTATTGTGTCTGCGATACCCACGATGGAGGTGCTACAATATTGTCACATATTATAATTAACCTAAAAATAAATAATTATGCATGTCGCAACGTTAAATAAATTTATTTCAGCAATATTTAACTTCTAAAATATTAATTTTACTATTTAGATTACTTTCTTTATTGTGATATATATCATAGTACAATTTGTTCGTTCACTGGTTAAAGATGCAATTTTGAACAACATTTTTATGTAACAATACTGTCCAAGCCCACAATTTACGTAGTACTGATTCTTTTTTTTTATGAAATAAGTGGGCAAACGAGCAAAAGGGGCACCTGATGGAAAGCAACTTCCGTCGCCCATGGACACTCGCAGCATCAGAAGAGCTGCAGGTGCGTTGCCGGCCTTTCAAGAGGGAATAGGGTTATAGGGGAGGGTAGGGATGGGAAGGGAAGGGAATAGGGGAGGATAGGGGAGGGAATAGGGTAGGGGATTGGGCCTCCGGTAAACTCACTCACTCGGCGAAACACAGCGCAAGCGCTGTTTCACGCCGGTTTTCTGTGAGAACGTGGTATTTCTCCGGTCGAGCCAGACCATCGTGCCGAAGCATGGCTCTCCCACGTATAAATATACTATAATATACTATGAATTTGTTTGAAATAGGTCATATTTTGTGAGTATTATTCACAGTATGAGTCGATAACATCAAACGAAAAACATAATCCTTATCGCTTTGAACCTTTCCATTTTAAATAATGAGAGAGAAAAATTCTCTTTAATTCTAAGCCGGTTTTGCTCTGATTTCTGACTTATATAGGGGAGACGCAGTAAAAAGGCGACGTAACACGGACGTCCAACTATTCCATTTCAAAGTTTTAATGAGGCAAAAATAGCCCGGACGATTGCAAATATAAAATAAAAAGTAGATAAAATAAGAAGTAGATAATTCGTTTGACCCACAAAGAAAGAAAACACATTAAAAGTAGTATTTTAATGTGTAAAGTTTGATTGAGATTATTTTGTTTAAGAAGCAATTGAAATAATGCTTTAAGATGAAGTAGTTAAATATAATTGAGAAGAAGTTGAAAAACTCACCAACTTGAATAAAACACAGGCCAAGATAGCAGTCACCCGTTGGCTTGGTAGTCTTAACTTAGGGGTTGTGCACCTAATTTTGTAATATCCTGTACCTATCTTTTGTTTTATTTCATTTTCTTACTATGCATTTACTGAGAGACTATAAACTATTAAATAACTATACACTTTCCTTTCACTTATTCCACTTTATTTTAATTTTTATTGTGTATACACGACCGGTTTCGAAAAAGAAATTATATACATATAGTAAATTTGTAATAAAATCTATGCAAATAAAATAGAATAAGTGCAAGGAAAGTGTATTATTATTTAATTGAACATGAATTTCCACCAAGAAGTGACAGTACATTCAATAACTATAATGTTATTATTTATTTATTATAATGTTGGAATGTAATTCTTTTACACTGAATCCTCCTAAAAATATGTTGTGTTGACTAAATCTCAAACAAAATAATTTTATATTTTCCATAAGAGTCCATGTGTATTGTGATATATAATATGATATATCCAGCTTTTGATTGCTATAAAAAAAATATTCATAGAAATTAATCACTTTGAAATACTTATTTATAGCACAAACAAAATATTCATAGCATTCATTTTCACAAATCTCACAGTATATATTGAAAGTGTAGACGTAAATAAAATTCAAAGCTGGCATAGCTAAAATATTTATTTTCTCTTGTAAAGATTTATGTTTAAAAACGGTTTCAATTGCTTTGATTCTATTCATAATTAGCAAATATCCGAAGTCCAAAATAACATTTTAATGACATAATTCCAGTATCAAAACTGAGCTGTAATCAAATTTTACGGGTACGATGCTATTGCGTGAAAATGCATATTCCATGCAATTAGGACATAAATGTATTTTAACTAAACAACCTTATACATACGAGTGGCGATTCAGTGTAAATGGCCCAGTCAATGGACACATCGATGGGTACTCGTATCTCAATGACCCATAAACAACACGACCGTGAATACAAATCGCACATTAGAGCGCTCTGTACAGACACTTCCCATATTATCACTATTATCAGACGGCGCTATAGCTTATAACCTGGTGGTGCCTGTACAATGCACATACAATCCTCCTTACTAATAAAATATTCACAATGGATTTTCCTTGTTAACAAAATAAAATCGAACTCTGTCTCCCATACAAAAAAAATATATTTTCTCTTTGTCTGTCAAGCTACTTTCCTTACATATCGAGCAAGGGCAAATCATTGTATAGAATATGGTATACTGGTAAGTGATTAAGCGTAAACACTTAATCAAGTCCAAGTAGACCTCAACAGCCCCCCTAGACAAGCGGCAAGCGATCATTATAAACGCTAACGCTAACGCTACAGAATGTATGGGACTTGACATTAGTATACGCTAGCGAAGCGATAATATAACTTATGTCAAATCGCATACATTTTGTGGCGTTAGCGTTAGCGTTTACGATAATCGCTTGCAACTTGTCTAGGGGGGCAGGTCTTGCATTGTCATGTGGTTCAATATTCTATTTCATTAATGTGTATTTTGTAATTCCAATATTTATACATTTTCTGCGCATGCACGGTTCCTTAAAATTCCCTTTGCTTTCGCGTCGCGTAGTGCGAACGCGGCCTTATTGTCACGCGACACACCTTTAGCACTCCGTCCGAATTTTAACTGGTAATAAATGCGCGTCGTTATAATAATGGTGGCGTTTTATCTTAGCTTTGGTTTATTCCGGTCAAAATTACTAGTTTGGCTTCAATAAATAATGAAATCCATTACGGTTAAATTAATGCGATTTATTAATCCATTATAAAATAGTTTATTTTGATTCATGTTATTAATTACATATTTAAGCAAATTAAATTTTGTGATACACGGGATTATGTGATTTAAGTGCGATTAATATGACCAATTTTTGAATTGGGTTAATTTGCGTTATCACCATTAATTGGATAAGTATGACTTGTGGCCTACGAAAATATAAAAGCTGACTATGACCAAAAGATAAACTGAAATAAGAACTAAAGATAAATAAATAATAAAGTCTCCATTCAAACGAAACAGATAATAACAATAACGTAGGAGTAATACTGCGATTGTTCTTTGAGTTTACATAGCCGATAGTCCTTCAGAGCTGGTTCGTATTATCATAATTCCGTTATAAGAGAAGCAGGCGCGAGTCGCAAGTCATATTGCGAGACTAAACAGATGGCTGGATTTCATTACAATATCTCAGCGGTGCGGAAGGTGGATCGCGCCGCTCCTAGATTATAAAAGATATATGGATTCCTCCAGGTCCGAGATATGAGCTGGATAAAACGATTCGCTAATGTTATGATTCCAACGTCGAGGAATATACGTTTTATGGCAGTAAAGTATGTTTTGTAATCTTAACTTTGTTCCTAAACTCCGCCAAAAGGGCTGAACATTTTTCGATGAAGTTTTATGTGTCTGAGAAAATGGGTATGAGATTCGGCCAGCATCTGTTTTTCATACGCCTAAATAATTTTCTTTGATGATGTAACATTGAAAACACAACAACTTGATGGATGTATTGGACGTAGTTAAGCTGAAAGGACTCAACCCACACAAAGTCACTTTTGAGTTATTGGCGTTTGAAGTTTCAGCTTGAATTTCTTTATCAAAAAGTTAGATTAACAAAACAAAGAATTGCATTATTTTAAATAATAGTTCACATTTTATTGGCCCGTCAATTATTTTTTATATATTTTGCAATAAATTTCAAGATATGAAGTGAAATGTGGGTTGAGTCCTTACTAATATTCTTAACTTGTAGGGACAGATATTTTTTTTCAATTTCTCAGAAAGGACTCATAACTACCCTTCGACCGGAAAATAAGTCATAAAAGAAAACAAAATAAGTTAAATTCATAAAAAGTTATGTATTTATTGACCTTGATAATAAAGCTTGTAAAAACACACAAAAAACCTTATTAAAATAATTTAAAAAACATTGAAAATCACGCAAGAATTGGCGCGCAAATTAAGGCGACGCCTTGATAATTTGGCTGTAGCGATATCGACTTTTCTCAGCAATGACTAAAGCTAAGAAATTAAAGTTCATTGTCAGTAT
Source organism: Polyommatus iphigenia (assembly GCA_963422495.1). Lineage (NCBI taxonomy): Eukaryota > Metazoa > Arthropoda > Insecta > Lepidoptera > Lycaenidae > Polyommatus > Polyommatus iphigenia. Next base: position 10,165,559 of record OY730179.1, on the reverse strand, counting down.
TCATCATGTCTTTGTCTTTGAATTACCCACAGCATAACACGATTGGTCAACTTTTATAACATAAAATAATCAATCAAAAACACCTCTGAAAAAAAAGGGTATTCCTATTTTGCCAACAGAGGAGAGTGATTTAAGCTTCCGAAATTTGTACATAGATTGGTCCAAGCATACACCTTAATTTGTCCATAGCTTATATGAAATATATTTATGGTTTTTAAATTACGCGACAAAAACCATTTTGGCGCTACGCCCTTTCCATTTTTTGCTGTTCCATTGCTTGTTTTCTATGCCTCATAGAAAACAAGCAACAAAACAAAACAAGCAATCTAAAACATATCAAACACGGTTTTTTACTTTAACGCGGCGTCACCTTAATTTCCTTCATCCTCTAGGTCAAAATAGAGGGTGGTTCCGTATCCATCAACATCCTCGTTGATATTGGCGTGTCCCTTAAGATAATAATTATAAACTGCATTGCAGTCTTCAGGTATTAGACTATACATTGACCGAAGTCCGAAGATCTTAAACCTTTGCTTGAGGAATAAGTTTGCCTTGGGGCCAAAGAACTACAAAATCTTCTTCCGAAAATTGCATTATAGCACCCTTGATTTTTTTGGGATTGATCTTGTGGCGGTACCCACAATTTGCCTAACAATCCTGCATCGCGCTATCGAAGTTTCGGAGAACGACAAGATGTATATTGATGGACATATGAACAACAACGTTTGAAATATGAACGACAACGTCTGAAAATGACGTCAGTGGCCTTTGGCCTGACCGAGCATGCTATCTCTCTCGGTCGGAAGATTTGATGGATGTATTGCAACTCTGAAATGTTTGGAACTGATTAATGTATACAAATGTATTAAAGGTTATTGTGTCCTCATGTTAAAGCGACCTTCAATAAATAAATGAAAAAAAATAACAATTTGAAATTTTAACCATAATATAAACTATCAAACTCTGCTTTAATAACCGTAAAACCCAGCTAGAAAAAGTTCGAATGGTATAATTCAGTATGAATGATGATGACAGTAGAACTCCATTAGACTTTCATAATCACAGCATGCATAATATTTGCAAATAAATATTGGAACGTTACCACAAACGCTACATCCAAGATATCAATTGTTTTCTTAACGATACCCGTAGGCGAAAGATATAAAGAATACAAATACGCGGACTCATTTTAAACAAGGAGTGGCCACAGGTTTGTCTGTGAATGTTGTTGTTAATTTTTTTTGGAAAAAAAACTGTTTTTTGTAAATTCAAGAATGATTTGTCCGGTAATAGAAGTAAAGAACAAGCAGAAGATAAGTATGATTGATGAAGATAATTATTGTTGGCGACGCGACCGCCACCGTACTGCACCTTGCCACATTTTAGATATGTAAAAAAGTTAATGTTTATGTTTCTCAGGAAAAGGAAGTTATGTTTTTTGTCTATGGCGAAGCGACGCCGCGAAGTGCAATTGTCTTTTGTTCAGTTGTTTTAAAATAAGAGGAATGTCGGCGGATAGTTTTAGTTTATAAAAAGTGTATTTTGAGTTTTCCGTGAATATATGGACTTTCTCGTGCATCAAGAATTTTATTCTGAAAATTCCTCCTCCTGTAGCCTACAAAGGCTGGTCTTCGAGCCGCATCGTCTACTTTTTCGTCGTTTAACCAGCACGCGATGTCCAATCCTCCGCCACACGATATGGTACTTACTCGTGGCGCGAGGCAGAGGATGTTGCAGAGTCAATCGGCACGGGAGGAACCTTATGGGGATGTACGAACTACCGGGGACCGCGGCAACAGTCACAGGTCGGAGCCTGTCTGCCGTGGATCCATAAAGTCCGAACGGAAGACTCACAGTAAGTCGTCTAAAATGTCTAGAAATGTCGAGTTCGAGGCGCAAAAGAAGCTCATCGAGCTGGAGGCTGCAGAGGCTGCAGAAGCCCTCGTGAAGGCGCAACACGAAGCCGCAGAAGCCCTCGCGAAGGCGCAACACGAAGCCGCAGAAGCCCTCGCGAAGGCGCAACAAGAAGTCATAGAAAGAAAAATGGCGGCGAGTATTGCTGCGCTTGAAGAGCAATATTCACACAGAAGTCACAGAAGTGCAAGCTCAGAATGCTCGTCAGTGCTACCAAACAAGGTCGAAGAATGGCTTGAAAACGGCGAACGAAATGTCGATGTTATTGTAAATAATAATTGTGTAAATAGAAATAATAATTTTCTTCAAAGCGTGGACGCCATTTTGTCCACCGCGCATGCGCGGAGCGAGCCGGCCGCCGCCGCCGCCCGCGCCGAGCCGATCGAAGTCGCGCGCTCGCCAATCGACGACGCGAATACACAATTCAGTAAGTTAGCAGAAGCGCTAAAGGAAGTAGCTGTGGCCGCTACTACTAATTCCGCGAACGTGGGAATGGTTAGCCGATTGTGTACCCCGAAGGAGCTACCCACATACTTCGGCGACCCGATGGAGTGGCTCGCCTTCAAACAGGCGTACGAGGAGTCGACGGAGCTCTGCCAGTTTACCGCCAAAGAGAACATGTGGCGCCTGCGAAAGTGCCTCAGAGGAGCGGCTCGAGAGTCCGTCACCGCCCTCCTCATCAGCGCCGCCGACCCCGAGGCCGTCATGTCAACGTTGGAGCTGCAGTTCGGCCAGCCGGACGTCATCCTGCCTAGGATACTGAACGAGATACGGAAGCTGTACCCTGTGGGCCCGGAGTACCACCGAGACATCGTCAGCTTCTCGATCGAGGTGAAGAACTACGTGGCTGCAGTCAGGTGTCTGTCCCAGGAGGAGTACCTACGTGGAGTCAACATAACGTCCCTAGTGTTGTCCAAATTGCCCCCCATACTATTGTCTAAGTGGAGTGACTACAGTTATCCCATTACAAGTCTAAATAGCTCCATGTGTCGACTCGAAATTCTCTCTAATTTCCTAAGTGAAGAGGCCCTCAAAGTGTCCAAAACCTCAGTGTCCCTCTGTGTGTCAAATTACTATTTTAAGAACCGTAAGTGTGTGTCTAGTGACTCTAAAAATGTAATGTTTGTGCATAGCAAAGTAGGTAATAATAGTAGGTCTAAGTGTAAATATTGTAATATAGGTGTACATTGTTTACCGGAGTGTAAAAAGTTTTGTAGGTCGCTGCGCAAAGACAGGTGGGACTTTGTGAAACGTCAAGGTTTGTGCTACAAGTGTCTGAACGGCCGCCACAACCGGGAGACCTGCCCAGCAGCAGCGTGTGACGTCGACGGCTGCAACCAGTCGCATCACAGGTTGTTGCACTTCACCTTGCCGCAGAATAATGTAAGTACTGCACAGTTGTCTAATGTAGGGTCTCAGGTACAAGATGTCGAAAATATAAACACCTGTAGATCTGAACAAAGTGTACATAGTGTAAATACAAACAGTACGTCGCAGGAACTAAATGTATCTAATGTAAATACCTGCAGTACAACACAATGTCTGTTAAAAGTCGTCCGTGTAAATATTCACGGCCTTAATGGTGTCATAAATTGTATAGCCATGTTAGACGATGGCTCTAGTGTTTCTTTAATAAGTAGTGAGTTGTCTAATAGGTTAGGTTTATGTGGAGATAAACAAACTTTGCGTGTATGCGGCGCGTGGAATAACACCGCGCTAGAATGTAACAGTACGGTGGTACGGTCGTGTATCTCGAACGCTGACGGACAGAAGTTTGAATTTACCGCGCGCAGTATAGACGAGTTAAAATTACCGGTGCAAAACTTAACTTCTTTACTTTCACTTTAGAGTCAATGGGAATCGGTACTAAACCGCGAGAGAACGCTGAGGACGCCCGTGCAGTCGCCCACCTGGAGCAGACGGCCACGCTGATAGACGGGAGGTGGTACGTAGGGCTGCCGTGGAAAAACGTACATAGTAGGATGCCGGAGTCGCTTCCGCGCGCTGTAAATAGTGTAATTAAGGTCGAGAATAAAATAAAAAATGTAATTAGTTTGCCGCGTTACTTTCAAAGTGTAAATAGTCCTAGCGGGAATGTACTCGATGCACCGAATAGCGAGTGTTCCCCGCCTGCCCGCGCGCCCCTCGCTTCCCCGCGTGCGCCCGCGCGCGCTCCCGTGTGTCGACCGCTGTCGCCCGGGTCAAGGTCGCGCAGTAGTGAAACAGCTGACGCGTGTACTAATGTTTCAGGCGTGTATAATAATTTAAAACTACATTTGTTTTGCGACTTGTCTGCAAAAGCTAGGTGTCCCGTTGCTTACTGGCGCTGGATGTCTAATAATATTCGCGTTGCGATAATTGCCAGTAAATATCGGCTTAGTAATTTTCAGTTTTTAACGTCGTTAGCTAGCTAGAGGTTCCGCGGCGCGGGCGAATTTTCTGTACAGTGATGAGTCGTTATGGCCAGCGGATTTCTTGGTACCGAAGGTCAACAAAGTAGATTTAGAGTTTGTAAATACAGTCCACACAGTCGAAAGCAATCTACCTGCTGTGCCCGATCCGCTGCGTTTCTCATCGTGGCTACGGTTACTAATAGGTTTACTTGTCTAGTTATTTTGTTTGTAAATATTAAATGTAATTGATTAATAATAATATTACGTAAGTCTCTTCTAAGTCCTAACACATTACAGTCGACAGCGAATAATTACGGCACAACCTGGACCTTCATACCTCCCTCCAGTCCGCACTGGGGTGGGGCATGGGAGCGTCTCATTCGAACTGTCAAAAGTTCACTTAATAATAATAATAATAATAATAATAATAATAATAATAATAATAATAATAAAACATTTATTCAACACAAATTCACACCACAGTCCACACTACACTTAAATACAATATTAAACATAAAACAAGGTACACTACAACAATAAAAGGTAAAAAAGAAATTAAAAAAAAAATGATAATAATAAAAAGACATAAAAAACTTAAAATTAGCCTTGATAAACTAGGTCGTAGCAGTGTAAGGCGGTGCGATGCGAATATAACGTCGAAAAGGATTCCACTCAGGCTATGATCACGGTAAAGGTATTACCTGTACCGTGATCCCTGGTATTCTGTGGATCCTGAGTAGTTGTCAAGCGATTGACAGACAACAAGCAGTAAAATACAATGAAATAATATTATAATACTAGCTTAAGGTCTTTGAAGAATGTGAAAATAATATACCTACTTATAAATTACATAATATTATTAATATACTTAAAATGAATTATGTACCTACTTATTTGGTGTAAATATAAAAGTGTTCAATATACTTAGTTAAATAAAAAAAAAAACAAAAAATGCCTATGTAAAGAAAACAATATAATATCGCGGTGGCCGATTATAATTTAATAATAGACTTCACCGGTAGATTCTTTATGATAATAACAAAGGGTGGCGAGGGCGAGGGGGGTGCGGGAGGTGCGGCGCCAGACTGGCGGTAAACACCTACGGCGGACTATACAGGCGCGCGCGCCGCCCGCTGGCCTCACACCGGCCACGGCGTGGGCCTCACACGGAGTGACGGGGGGTTAGTGCTCACGCAGCAAAGCTGTTTAAATATTATGCTTGTAAAAAATTATTGTTTTTCTTAAAACAATACTGAGTTATTACCTCGAGTGTCGTGTAATTAGGTCAAGTTGCTGACGTCATGTACTTACAAGGTAACTAATCTGTACAATATCTAACTATAAAGAATTCTTAACAATATTATAAACTATAATTTAACATTTACTATATAATCATAAACTATAATTTAACATTTACTATTTTAGAGCGAGAGGGTAGTGATAATGGTCCAGCGAAGTTGTCATAATAGTTATATACGTCTACAGTGCGCGCTGGTGAAAAACCAATTCATAACCACTTTGCTTCGGCTTACAAAACTAAAGGTAAGTAAGTCAATAAATAATATTAACAAAATAAACTAAAATAAATAATTGTGAGTTAATATTGGACTTATTATAATTAATAATACTAAAATAGGAATTTCATTCAGTAGATTTTATAAGATTAAGATTATTATTAGAACTAGTAAATTACTGAACTACAATTATAATAGATTTTTTATTAAAATAAGCTAAATAAATAAATATTCATTATAAATACATACATTTTATTGTAATAAATAATAATATTCATTTTATTGTACTTTATTATAGTTATCTACATTTCAATTTGTTCTCTCAACAACTGTGCCTTCAGTTTTAACTTAAAGTTATTTATTGTTTTCAGAGCACGAAGGGGTGGTGAGAGATTGTTCCACACTTTGCTGGCAAGATATCTGAAACTGCCTCTGAAACCGGAAGAGTGATGTGACGGCGTGTTTAGCAAATAAGACGAACCTCTAGTAGTGACAGTCAGCTTATTATCACTAGCCCATTGAAACTTGTCAAAGAGGTAGGTCGGTATTCTAAATTTAACTACCCCGAATAAGAGAGTGGCGAAATGTACCTGCCTGCGGCCATCCATCTTAAGCCAACGTAATTTATTAATATAGGGAGTGACGTGTGAACGGGGTGGTATGTCGCAACAGAACCTAGCGCATGCATTCTGTACCTTTTGCACAACCCGTTTAGATCTCGACAGGAGACAGGGCCCTGTGACTACGTCCGCATAATTAAAGTTGGACAGTACCAAGGATTCGCACAGAGTGCTACGCAGATTTTCAGAAATGAGGCTTCTGATGTTATATAAAACTTTTAGGCGGTAAAAGCATCGACTTGCAGTTTTTATTATGTGCTTTTCAAATTTGAGCTCCTCATCTAGTAATAGTCCTAAATTACGAGCTTCATAGACTCTTTCAATATTTTTGTTTTTAATATGTACTACAGGAGAGAGGGCAGTGACCTTTTTAATTTGATTTTTGGTCCCCAGTACCATGAATTTAGTTTTGTCAGGGTTCAGTACCAGAGCATTTGACACTGACCACTCACTTATCCGATCTAGGTCTTCATTGAGCTTGGCTATGGCCGCACGAGCATCACAGGGCTTAAAAGATATATATACTTGCAGGTCATCCGCAAATAGGTGATGTTTACTATTGTGTATGTGGCGGGTGATATCGGCAGCATAAATAGAAAGTTATATTAAAGTTATATTAAACGAGCGCACCCCCCGTGAGGAAGTTCTACTCACACTGATATGGCTGAGGTCGAACAGATAGTGAACGGTCGTCCGTTAACACATGTGAGCGTGGAGCCAGGGTCGGAGGAGGCCCTCACGCGGCTGAGGTCGAACAGATAGTGAACGGTCGTCCGTTAACACATGTGAGCGTGGAGCCAGGGTCGGAGGAGGCCCTCACGCGGCTGAGGTCGAACAGATAGTGAACGGTCGTCCGTTAACACATGTGAGCGTGGAGCCAGGGTCGGAGGAGGCCCTCACGCGGCTGAGGTCGAACAGATAGTGAACGGTCGTCCGTTAACACATGTGAGCGTGGAGCCAGGGTCGGAGGAGGCCCTCACGCGGCTGAGGTCGAACAGATAGTGAACGGTCGTCCGTTAACACATGTGAGCGTGGAGCCAGGGTCGGAGGAGGCCCTCACGCCTAATCATTTTCTTTTAGGTTCGTCGTCAAATTTACCGGTGTTAGGGGAGTTCGACGACTCCGATTTATTTTTACGTAAGCAATGGCGTATAGCGCAACGCCTTGCCGATATGTTTTGGTCTCGCTGGGTAAAGGAGATGCTGCCGCAGCTGATCCCTAGGAGCAAATGGACCCAGGAAGAGCCACCTCTGAAAGTAGGGGATTTTGTTATTATCGTGGACCCAAATTCTCCACGAAACTGTTGGTTGCGAGGTACAGTAGAGGCGGTCATGCCAGGGAAAGATGAGCGCGTTAGAGTGGTGGACATTCGCACTAGGGCTGGAATATTAAGACGCTCTGCGGCCCGCGTCGCACGTGTGCCTATGGGCTAGGAGTGCTGTTCCAGCACTGAGGTGGGGAATGTTGGCGACGCGACCGCCACCGTACTGCACCTTGCCACATTTTAGATATGTAAAAAAGTTAATGTTTATGTTTCTCAGGAAAAGGAAGTTATGTTTTTTGACTATGGCGAAGCGACGCCGCGAAGTGCAATTGTCTTTTGTTCAGTTGTTTTAAAATAAGAGGAATGTCGGCGGATAGTTTTAGTTTATAAAAAGTGTATTTTGAGTTTTCCGTGAATATATGGACTTTCTCGTGCATCAAGAATTTTATTCTGAAAATTCCTCCTCCTGTAGCCTACAATTATTTTAGTTAAATACAGGTAATAATTATTTAGTATACTTACATTATCGAGCTTTTAATTCTATAAATTAATATGCTATCACAAAATAAACATATTTTATTGACACTAAGAGTATCACTACAAGTAGCGAGTATTATTACCGATTGTAAACATGTAATTCAAAATAAAATAAACATTTCAAATTAACGAATAAAATAAATGGAATCTCTCCGCGTAATGGAGTTCCGATATTCAATACGTTAACTCATTAACATGCCCAGATGTATTTTATTAACAATCAACTGAATTACGCAAAATTTTCATCAAAATGTAAAAGACTGCGTTAATTCGTATCGACAAAGTCGATTTAAAGTTTTTTAAAAGAGGAAGCCTAATAGAGAGACAATTTTAGAGCCTTTTTGGGATATAATGGTTTACCATGATTGAGCAGTAACAACGATTGATGTCATTCATGTGCAACCATAGACGAATATCACGTTCATAATCACCTGTAATTGTCCATCGTGCGCCAACGTGTTGAGACAACATTAATATTTTACCACATTTTGACAGTAACAATCCTTAGATTTAAAAAGGTTCCCTGATATTAAATTGACTTTATAAATAAACCTTTATCAACCCTTTAGAGTAATAGGTAGCTTATTATTCGGCCGGTTGAATAAATTGACAAACATTTCAAAATTTCTTTGTTGCCGAGTTCACATTTCTTAATTAGCTTTCATTTAGGTGCACAATTTAGCCTTTCAAGAGCAAACAAAGCCGGTTGTCCATCTTTATTATTAGCTAAATTATAGTCATTAACTAACGAGAAAAGGAGCGAGTCTCTCAATTTGCCTTCACTTTTATAAAGGTTTTGCGTTTCTAAACTTTTGTGCGCAAAAAAAAATTAAGATTTAAAAAACGGAGCAGTTCTTCGCGTCATGTCAATGAAACAATGTCCTTACTCCTCCGAGGTAAATAAAAATTCTAATCTGCAGTAATTTTAAGTAGCACTAACTTTTTATATCGAGTAACTTAAATGTCACGTTTTATAGAAACCGTTGATTTAGAATTATTTTATTTTCGCTACTTTTATGAACCTAATGAACAGTCAATGAAAATTTAGAAATAAAGTATATAATATTATGATGTTGCATTTTCTTTTATTGTTTAAGATTAGCTTTAGGTACATATTTATGTAATGCCTTGAAAGATACTCGATAAAAATAAAATCTGATGTCGCAATTTAGTTCCTAGACAAATACCAACTTTTTACGGATTATAAAAAAAATTATTACATTTCAAATTTCACACTAACTTTGTAATATTTAAATAGCTGTATTCTAAACAGTATAACGTATTTAAACAATAGTAATTGAATTGAAAGCGAGTAAATTGTAATCTGTTATATTCTAATTTACTGTGAGGGCAATTAATATTTCAGCGTGTTTTAACATAATAGCGTAATAGCCTAGTGTCGAACTAACCACAGAATTTATTCACAAAGTCTGCAATAATTGAAACAAGTCAACAATAATTGAAATAATTGAAACAAGTGCCTGTTTCCACTTCATTTTGTTTAAAATAAGAAACGAGCGATGAAGTGAGAAACGTATGCCAACAACGCATATATTTTGAGCGGGAATGTAAATTTTTTCCCCAACACCAGTCCTGCCGGTGCCTGGGTGTCGCGAAAAATTAACGCAAATTGAAAAAGTTTTGCGTGTAATTTTACAGTTTTGTATTAAAATATCTTAATATATAAGTTTTTCAAGTTATATTTTTTCGTTGTTACAGAAATTTAAAATAAAGAATTTGTAAGGCATAAAATTAATTCTTATAAACTAGATTTTTGTTTTGTATTATATTTACGTTTAACATACTTTTCTTACTTTATAAAGATAGAAAAGGTTCAAAGTAGAAGGCATTTATTATGCCTTGACGATATTGGACATAGCTATATAAATACAGTCAGTGCGTTATTTTCTTTTATTATTATCTACAGTAATAATATGTAACTGTAAACTTTTGTGAGTATTGATCTAAATCATTTACTCGAAATCCTAACTTAATCTCCCTTAATATGATGTCACGTTCCATGTAAATCGTAAAAAATGAGTCTGGGAGACGTAAAATGGCCGTTTTGAAACTTTGCTAATATGTGCCCAACCTTTGTCATCTCATGAAATAATGGAGGTAATATTTGAAAAGTTTGCGAGGTAACCCTGTTCTAACGCCTACCGCAAAGAATTTCCCTCAGTAAAATTTCAAGTTTATAAATCATGGGCTCCGGTAGACTAAATAATGTTTAATTTTTAAGCCGCAGTAAAGGATTAAACTTTGTTAGATGATTTTTTAAATTAAGGTAACGTTGTAAAGTTAAACCTAACTTTGGTATAATTTTTATTAATAACTAGATGACGCCTGCAACTCCGTTGCGCCAAAACTCGTTTAACGCGCGGGAACCGTACATATATTTTCCGGGACAAGAGGTATCCTATGTCCTTTCCCGTCTTTCAGCAGTTTGGGCGTGATGAGGTAACAGACAGACAGACACACTTTCACATTTATAATATTAGTATGGAAGTATGGATTGATGATTTTTTTTGATTAAGTTAGGTATTTTATTTCAGTTAGGTTTTTCATACAATGTTTAACAATAATTTCTTTGGGACGTTTAATAAAACTATTAATAACTGTGCCAAAACGTACTACACTTACTATTAATAATTATAATATAATGTACATGTACCTAAAACACATATATTTTGTTAAGTAAAGATTCAAGTCATTAATGCTCGAAGAAAGCGCCATCTAGGGGTCTAGACAGGCGGACTGCATTTCAACTGCAATCCAACCGCAAATTGCAGTTCAAGTGCAGTTTGAATGCAGTTGACACGACTGCAATAGAACTGCAAACCAAACAGTTCACACGACTGCACGCCAACTGCAACTGAACTGCAATCCGACTGCGCGTTTGGTTTGCAGTTCTATTGCAGTCGTGTCAACTGCATTCAAACTGCACTTGAACTGCAATTTGCGGTTGGATTGCAGTTGAAATGCGGTCCGTCTGTGTAGACCCTAAGTGCGTATAGAGAGATAAATTACAGCGGTGAAGACAATAATGCGGACGATATTGTAAATAAGTGTGATCATTTTTTACCAGTGCCGGGAGAGGTTTCACAAAGCCAAGGCGATAAATCACGAGGGCGGCTTATTATTTCGGCCGCACTGCACCTTCCCACTAACTAAGGGTACAAGTTGGAAGCCGGCTACATGAAGTTGCAGCAGACGACGTTTCGTCGCGACATTACTGGTTTCTATGTATTTCTATGAATAAGTGTCGCTAGCTTCGTGATGCTAGCTGCGGAGGGTATTTCATAGAAATACATAGAAACCAGTATAGTAGTGTCGCGACGACACGTCGCGTCGTTTGCTGCAATTTCATGTACCGGGCTTCCAACTTGTACCTTAACGATCGTTACGATATTGTATTTTTCTTTCACCCCAACCTGCCCGGTTAGCGTAATTAATTAACCACACTCTGTACGTTGTCTGTGGTTTTCCCGTATTCCTTTTAGATCGCTAATAGTATCGATTGAATTTTTGCCACAGTGAGAATTTTGTCTGGTTTTGTTTTGTGTTCGATATATAAAAATAAATCAATAAAATAATTTAGAAAGGTCCTATAAATAAAATAGAATAAAAAAAACAATAAAATAATATTATTATTCGTTAAAAAGTTTGCAGTGACACTAAATTATATTAGAAATTAATTTTTTTTATTCTGTCACATTAAAGCTTAAAACATATTATTTGTTTCCAGCATTCATTTTAAAAATACTTTACTTTGATGCTCCGTATCAAGCAATTCTTGTAGAAATAGATTTCTCAGATAGGTGGGGCGGGGAGAAACAAAACCAATATATTTTCCGACACTTGAGCTCCCAGGTAATTGTGGCAGAAAGTTTTCGAACGTGAACATAATACTGATGAGTGACGCTACATCGAGCTATAACTGACTTACTGTAATGCTTTCAAAGCTTGTTTGGATTGGTGAAGCGAAAATTTACTATCAAAACTTTATTAACTCATGAATTGTTAACGCTCGACCTTTGTGCCATAAGGTTTATATAGACGTTTTGTGTTAAGCAGTATCAGACCCTTTTATCTAATCTAATATATAAAATTCTCGTGTCCAGTGTTTGTACGCGAACTTCCCCAAAACGTCTCAACCGATTTTAATGAAATTTCGTATGTACTACATTTGATACTTGAAATAATTTATATGGCAAAACAATGATTGTCGGGTCAGCTGGTCTATTTATATAAATAAATTCTATTTTTTATTTTCTTAGTCCAGCTCATTTAGTAGGCTAATTATAATATTTAAATAATATAATTTTGCATTGGCATAATGTATTCTTATTTCATTAAATTATAACAATTAAATATTAAAATATGAGTTCATAATTGGATGATATAATATCGAGTTTTATGATGATGCTTTGCATTTATATTATTCGGTTTGAACTATATATCATACTGTAATTTCATACGATTTTTTAGCTTTATTTTCACAGACAAAAAGATATCAAAATCAATAAATCGAATTAGTTATGTCTTCAGCATAACGAAGTATCCTAAAATTAAAATGTCTATAGAGATAAAATTCGGTAGAAGAACCGAAAGGTCCATGTAATTTATATTATTCGGAATACAATTCCATTTTCCTATCACAAATTACGGTAAATTGGCGGTTAAGGTTTCGCATAATTTGGGAAAATTGCACGTCTGGAAATTTATGACCATTTTAGCCATTTTGTTTCGGAGTCGATATTTAAAATATTATAGATACAAGAATATTTCCCTACTTTGTGACATAACTTCAAAATTTACATTTCTATTATATTTTAGGCGTAGGTATATAAATTTATAATGTAAGATCGAAGTAAATCTCATCTCAAGTGTTAGATCGAATTTCGCTTTTCCACTAATGACGACTCAAGTAAAAACACAATAATAAGAATTATCATGAATTAGGTACAATAGAATCTAAACGGTAAATATTTATATAAACATAAAAAACGTAGCGGTATTCCATCAGAATAAAATATAAGCTATATATTCGCATACCGCTAAAGGGCCTGAGCATTACGGATAATGAAATAAGACTAAGCCATATTTGAATAGCTTGGCATATTATGTTCTGTGCAAATCCTTGAAATTGAATAGGAAAATATGGCATAGTAAACATCGTTGTTAGCATGGGATAAGTCGTCCGTGAAATAGCTGTTCTACAGCGTGCGATACGTATATAGTATCATACAAAATATTGTTCGTAATACAATAAATTGTATTGGGGATCTACTTACATTTATTTTACTTGTACTATAAGTACTTGAGCTAAGACTAATTTTAGACTCGATTCAACTACTATAAGAATATATAGCTAGGATGAAACTGAAAATATTTTGTCAGAAATTCAAATAAGCGACACAATAAAACGAATCAAAACGGAGCGCGACTCAGTGATGCGTAAGAGCAATAATAAATTGAAAACGATAATATTATGTCCAGTGGCGTCAGGCTATTTAACATTTCAATCTTCACTGCTTTTATGTATCGCCAAGTCGCTCCTATTCGTTAGGTGTGAGCTGACCCCTAGGCCCACTTGCACCAGCCAGGCTGGGTTAATCCTGGATTAAGTAAACTATTTCCACGTCAATTTTGCTCAATCCTTGTTCCAATTACTTTCGCAATGCAGTTTAGATCGGTGGCAATTTTTGCCGATACAGCTAAATTAGTTTGGTTTGCAATTCAAAATATGAGATTACAAATCGCAGAGTTAACAATACTGGGAGATTTAATATTCAGAAGCGCTATAAAAATCTGGAATCGTGCCATTCTAGTTATTAAATCACGTCCAGTGATTGTGTACCTAAAGACTATATTTCTTAGGAACATAAAATATGGATTCGAATTCTGACCGACGGTATACTCAAGCTCTGAAACAATATTTGTATTTAGGATTTTAATGATTTCATATTATACGTCTAGAAATAATTTTTACAGATTACAATGAACTTGCTAAATTCAAATTATAATTATAAACTAATAATAATATGCACAAAAGCTTAAAAAGATTTCATACGAGATATTTTTATTGACAAATTAATGGTCCTAATAGTACCATACTGGATTTGTATGGGCTAACTGACACTGGAGCACTTGCTCATATAAATCACAAAAAATGCTATTTCAACGCTGCCAATTTTTACAGTGAACTCTATATGTATAATATATAATATACACACCCTAAAGTATTGTCATTTATTTTGTTACACCCTATAAAAAGTACTAATGATAAAAAAATGTTAGTTACATAAAAGCGTCGCAAAAAAGATAAAATACATGTTCTCGTACAAAGTGTGTCGTATATAATATTTAAAATTATATTTTTAGGGCACAGCCGAGTTATATCGCCGCGCGGAATAAAAAGCTTGTTTTCAAGTTTACGACATCCCTTTTCTTATCTTAATATGGCGATAGGTGCTGAACGATGTTTAGGCAAAGGACGGATTATGGATAAAGTACGAATGTGAGCCAAGCACATTTTTAAACCGACTCCGGAAAAACTTTCGCGGAGTTGAACGAGATAGACAATAATTCAAACACAAAAGTTCCTTCCTCAGCGACAGAGATTGAGCTTACGCGATTTAGCAACATAATGCCTATAACAATAATAGTATTTTATTCCTCTTAAGATGTGTGATTTTTCTTTTAGATAGTATCCTAAAAAAGTTGAATAAAACCATAACCCTTACTAATATTATAAACGCCAAAATGTTTCCTATTTCCTTGTACGCCTAAATCGCTGAACCGATTTTGAGGTAATATTTGCATTAAGAGTCCGTATACGAAATTTTTCCGATTTTGCCGAAATTGCAAAGGTTCGCTACAGAAATATTATTAGGTTTTTTCCCCTTATTAGACTTAAAAAAATATATTAATTATTAGATTTAAAATATATTTAAGCGCGGAAAGCCGACTCGAACTTGCGGCGAGTAATTTAATGTGAGATTTAGGTTGTTTTGAATCGTGTTTTTTTGGCACAATTTGTTTTTTTTTTCTTTTTACTTGAATTGGATAGAATTTTATCTATAGATTATTTCTGTCGTTTTCTTTTTATGAATTACAGCTCCAAGTTGCCGAAATTAACAGCAATTCTTTGCCCATTTTCTCTAAAATTTTGCCGAGTTACATATTTTTTTACTCAACAATTTCATATGAAAGTGGTAAAAAGTAATTCCAACATATTTTTATAGACCATAACCCTTACTAATATTATAAACGCCAAAATGTTTCCTATTTCCTTGTACGCCTAAATCGCTGAACCGATTTTGAGGTAATATTTGCATCAAGAGTCCGTATACGAAATTTTTCCGATTTTGCCGAAATTGCAAAGGTTCGCTACAGAAATATTATTAGGTTTTTCCCCTTATTAGACTTAAAAAAAATATATTAATTATTAGATTTAAAATATATTTAAGCGCGGAAAGCCGACTTGAACTTGCGGCGAGTAATTTAATGTGAGATTTAGGTTGTTTTGAATCGTGTTTTTTTGGCACAATTTGTTTTTTTTTTTTCTTTTTTCTTGAATTGGATAGAATTTTATCTATAGATTATTTCTGTCGTTTTCTTTTTATGAATTACAGCTCCAAGTTGCCGAAATTAACAGCAATTCTTTGCCCATTTTCTCTAAAATTTTGCCGAGTTACATATTTTTTTACTCAACAATTTCATATGAAAGTGGTAAAAAGTAATTCCAACATATTTTTATAGACGACTTTCTCAACAGTACATTGTATTTTTTTCATACCGTTAAGACGTCAATACAATCCATAAACAGGTGATATTCTAAACCTTTTACAGCAAAAATCACAAAACTGTCGCGGGTTTGAGTTGGATTATTTAAAAATACTTTAAAAAATTAAAAATCTAGCTCCAACATTAGATTATAATTGAAATGATCTTACATGTTGTGCATTAAAACTTATAGAAATACTGTATTTTAACTGTTTAAATCACGTCTGTAAAATCAGCGAAATCGGCAAATTTCGTATACGGACTCTTAACACATTGGGCTGATGTTGCCTAAAAGTTAGTTGATTAGAGTTACAAGATTAGAGCGCAGTAATCTTGTAACTAAAAATATTTACATACCTAAAATCGGATTAGTAGTTAATAGGGGTCAAATACATTTTTACATTTATAATATTATTAGACTTTTAGCATACCTAGATTAGTACCCACATACAGTATGCTTGCCGTTGATTGTGATGTTTATGTTACGCCGCAACTTTTCCATATGAATGCAATGGAAATTTTATTAACGACTCAATGTATGCATCGAATTTTTATTCTCCTCCGGTATCTTTATTGGGCCAATTCATAAATACGGATCTTTCATTTGAAGATAAATTGGGCAAAATGCGGAGGCCACGTAACACATGCGGACGGAATAATATTAGTTAAACGCAAGTTGTTTTCCACAATCGGCATCTGTCGGATCAGGGATCACCCGGGGGCGCTACATATCACGTGAAAACCTGTTGTAGGTAATTTCCCGGCTCTCTCCATCGCTCCGCCAGCGCGGCCGGCCAAATTGCGTTCGATCTTAAACCGGCAATATATCATTCGTCTAAAATATTTTTGTATATCGCTCCTCCGGGCGCGATTCATTGAATTAGGTATCAAAATTATACTCAGTACCTACATTATTTAAATGGGCGCGAATGTATGTGCTTACGAAATTAAATGGGGTTAAGATTATGTACAGTTGAATTATAGTACATATTGGTTGCAAAAATGTGCTGAATTTTAGTGTAAATTTACTACAAATAATTTTTAAATAATCTCAACAAAATCTAGCTACGTTAAAAATACAAAATATGGAACACATTTTATATCTGTTTCAGCGTGCAGTTAAAATTCAAACGTGGGTGCTTAATATTCCTAGAAAACGCTAATGCTAAATCTGTTTACACGAACGTTGTGACGGGGGCTTAAGCGTTTTACCTAAGGATTAGTACATCGTCCGCCCAATTTACGTGACTCCGTATTACATGATGAGCCCTTGTTTGTACGATCAGGTGAGAACTTTTTGTTTTCCTGGAAAAAGTATCCTGATTGCCACTGCGACCCTTCCCCGTTAATAATCTAACAGTGAATAAAACATTACACGTTGTTATCATTAGTTTCTGTAGCCTATGACCAGACTTTTTCGGCAAGGGTTAAGTTGTTTGAGCGTATGTTATATTATTAAACTTACAACATATTTTTTGTTGGCGCATTCTAGAATTAATAAGAGCTTGAATGGCTGAAGATTGAGAGGTATTCTAAGATTTGTTTTAGTCGTGAGAATGATTATTGAATTAAGACATATTCTAAAGCTTTAGTTTGTTAAAATATTATTTTAAATACATTTATCATACAAATAAATTTTGCTGATTCCTAGAAACTGATAGAATTCATCACAAATAATAAATGTTAAATTTATGGACGCACAATAATATTTTGCAGTTCAGTAATTAAGTACCATACTTCGCATAACCCCCAAATGGCTTAGTGCGAATTTGCATGGATTTGTATTTCTGTTTTAGCTCTGTTTTAGCCTCCGTACGGCTTCGGAACACTCGTGAGACTAATATTAAATATTTAGCCAAATGTAGTACCGTGTATGGTGACCACTTAACGTCATGTGAATTATTTGAATGATACCTTTTGTGGGTTAACAGATGAACGCTGTTCACAAGATGAGGCAAAAACTTAATAGTACATCGAGTAGTTATTACACAATCAGTAACAATAATGCCTAAAGTATAGCACAGCTAACGTTTTAAACAACAACTAACTAATAGAGAACTAGAAACATTGGTAAGTTTTTGGTTAAAAATATTATCATTAACCTTGCAGTGTGTAAGTTGAAAACATGAGTGGATCAAGTTGGTAACTAACAATTTATTGAGAAAATGATTGGAAATCAAAAAATGTGGATCTTATATTACATAGCCACATGATGAAGTAGTAAGAAACAATGGTAGTTCAAAGAATAAGGGAAAAAGTTAGTAATTGTCCTTATATTATAAAATGTTAGTTACCCACTTCAACCGCTCATGTCCCCAATTATACAGGGTGCAATTAAACCTTCTTAGGTATCATTAGGAAAGTCCATTTAACCAAAAAAAATTGGGTGTTATATTTTTGGGGGGGCGCGCGGGGGCAGGTCACGCGCAGGCGACATGTCGTGTCCATTAATTGTAGTGTTTTTTAGGATAACTTTCGCAAGCTATTTCTCAACATTTTAGTACTGAGTGATTATAAAAGAAAAAATACGTGTGTTTTTATTTTTATCAAGGATCAATATATAAAAATTTGGCAGGAATATTTAATTGCACCCTGTATATGCCTAGGTAGAATCTACATTATTATTATGCTTTACATACTGGTAAGCGCTGCGCGCCGCTCGCACGACACAGGTAGTGCCCTATCAGATAAACGCAGGCCGTGTTCTTACATTTTTATTTCATTTCGAATTAACGTTGTAAAATGAAACTATAAAATATAATTTGCGTACCGCTTAGCATTTCTTCCTCGCTGACTTCGCCTATTAAGACTAACAACGGCCACTTTTTATAAAGCGGACTGTAAAAATTGCAGCGCACGATGACTTTCCTCTTTAATTTTTTTGTTCAAATTGCAATTAGTGAGGAGTTTGCGAATCCTCGGCGTGGTGTCAGAGATTGATGACAATGGAAATTTTATACATCGTTAGTCAGGACCACGTTACGTGAGTGCGCTCTTTTTTCAGTAATCCGAGCTGTTAAGTCAACCTTTGCGTAGATGAAGGAAAGGGTTGCAGTTTTCAACGTGGTTGATGAAATGAAAAGTATGGACATGTACTCGTATTACGAGTATATCTACTCCAGTCTCCAAGCGTGTATGACGCGTCGACTAGGTCGAGGATGTCGTCTTAAATTAACCCTTTTTTAACAATAGTTACGAAATAGTTATTTTACAACACGCAACATTCATCTGTACCTACCGGTCGTATGATGTACAAAAATTGCTGACGACATAATCGTTCAATTTTTACTTCTGAATATTGGTTCACGGGAGCGTTTTGTAATATCATCAATTAATCGCGCGCTAATAGCCAATAAATTCTGTCACCACATCGATATATAACAAAAATCGATGGCGATCATTCTTTTTTCGCCTCGTATTAAACAATGGGAATATAGCGGCGGTGATAATTTTTTGAGCCTCGGTTGTGTATTATTGAGGATACACCCGTTCGTTTGTGTTTATCAGCGAGGAAACCGATAACCCTCATTCCGCTCGGTCTGACGCAATGCAGAGATTAAAGGCTTTCAGTTGGAGCGCCGTGCCAGCAGATATGGTGCCGGTACGATCTAATGAGTCCAGTCTGACGGACTCCTGACTTCCCCCGGCTTCAGACTCCCCCACTCCGATAACGAGGCAGTTGCAAAAATCTAGGGTTTCACCAAACAGGTAACACAACACAACCGATATACTATTTATTACAAATTTTTTTTTCACTTTATGAACTGAACCTATTTAAAATTGGAAACCTCCTAAAGGTCTCAGATAAGTGCTTTAATAATTGCAATCTCAATCAGAACTCCCCCAAATGTCAAGATTTAATTGTTTTGACATCCTTGAGGGACGAACCGATGATTTTGTTACAAAATAATATTATTATTTCAGTTATTGTGTTGAATCCGTTTCATAATTTTTGAATTTGATTTAACATTCCTATTTCAAATTATTTTGGGGAAAAACACTTCTAATTTATAAAAATCAACCTACTTCCTCTAAATAGTTAAAAGCTGCTACAATGAGATCAATTACACGAAAGAGATCAGATACATTACAGATAAAAGCCGAGCAAATAAGAAAAACACAAAGAACAATATTTTAAAAAGCATGACTGGAAAAAAATCCTTTTAGCGCGGATGAGAACAAAGGCGTAAATCTTGGTCGGGCCGTTTGACATATTGTTACAGGCAGTTAATCCCCTGATCCGGGTTGAAGTCTGATTCAGTTGACACCGGAACATGTCCCGGCTTATGGCGAACATTATTAAAAACGCCTTTTTAATAAGGCTTAATAATGTCATATTTGTTTTATCTCGTTTGTTCTTTATTTAAAGTGACGGGCGCGTTATCATTAGGCTCAGGCTTCAGGCGTGTTAGATTCATAGCTTATTCAAATAATTTGGCTGGCAGTTGGGACTATAAAAATACGTTGGTGGTGGTAACGTAATGTTTAATACGATGCTCTGTCAGAATTCACTCTCTATAATATAGTGGATTCTATTCAAAATCACAATAAACTCAAACAAAGGTAAAATGAAAAAAATATCGATATCTCCGCATGTTACACAATTATGTAAAAAACAAACAAATGTAAATGAAATTACTTTATCAGTTCTGCAAACGTAATTTATTGGCACTGATACTGTCGGTGTTCGAGAGTTCGATGATAATTTTAATCTTCAGTTGCGGTTGGGCGAGACGGTTCTTCGGTTTTAATCCCTTTCTCTTAATACCGAATGATGAATTCTTCATTCTGTAAACTACTCTCAGATAGTGGCGTCGAAAAATCGTGTAAGCTACGACATAATAACTATAAAAACATTGTTATGTACTGCAACATTATGTATCTACCTATTCCATATCGTATGCAAAATTATACTTTGATCACACTGACAGAAGCGCGTGAGTGCAAAACAGCTTAAGTCTTAAGTCACATTTCATAATATAGCGTAATTTTTTAACAAGCTTGTAGGTTTGTATTTGAGTATTTAGCAATATAAATTCAGAAAAATGAGACAAATTATAATAATGAAACGTAATCCTAAAGCCTGGTACTTAATCAACAGTTCGTTAAATTTAATTTTTCTAACAACTAATGTGTTTAGTGTTCATTGATCAAAAAGTACAAACGTTTATCGACAGCTTTTGAGATGAATGCAATTCTTTCCCGTGCAACGATTGGCGAGGATAGGTTACATACGAGCGCTGTATCTGTTCTGTCCTAGTACGTCTTTTACACAAGAGATTAATACGTTGCGAAACTACTACCTTTAATTCCACTGTAACACTAACGATATTACGAAGAAATAATTTCTTCCAGGAGCTTTATAACCCGATTTCGAGTTGAGTACTTTAATCACATCAGAATGTGATTAAAGTACTCAACTCGAAATCTAGGCCTTAGCTCCGACTAAAACGTCCGCATTTTTTGTTCATTAAGATTAAAGAATCTTCGTTATTTTCATTCGAAGGCACACTGAGGTAAATTATTTACAAAACCATGTACCTTTTGCTGCAGTGCTTAAGTCGTTCGACGAGCTCGGACAATCTTTTAATTTAGTTAATTGCTCACTGTGGAGTGGTCGAAGACGGTTCTCGAAAGATCACGAATGTCTTTATCCAATTTGTTTAACGACGGAGGCGCTCTCATTAGAGATCGTAGTGGACGGGCTCTCGGCGTTAACGCCGTCTGCACCTCCTTACAGCTTAAACTCGAGTGCCTTCTCGATATAGTTGGTACTATCATGCAAAATCCACTCGTTGTAACTACACGAGTACACGCTCCGCTTGACGACGCTATTCCTGTAATTAATTTCGACAAGAAATAAAACAATATCCTCGTCCCGAAAGCTTTTAATTGAGTACTCATTAAGATATTACATAATACTTCTATTTGTGAAGCCTAGAACGAATTCAAGAAAAAGTCTGCTATGCTTAACTTTATATAAAAATAAAAGTGACTATATTGTTCTGTATGTAACTCCTAAAATGATACTGAAAGTAGTTCTTTTCAGTAACACAATACACAATATATTTCAGGAATAAAGTTATACATCCAATAATATCTCCGTCGCCGCGTGTTCATGACAATATGATTTAGACAATGCTTTAGAAAAGGGTTGTGCTTCGTTTACTGCGGACCGTCGAAGCTTGCAAGTCCTGTCAATACAATAAACACTTTGCCGCTTCGATACGAGAACGAGAAGTTTCGAGAAAAACTGTAGTGAACGAGGCACAGAGACAACACGTTAAAAAAGGGTAAACTATCATCCTCACGTTCTTGAAATATGATTTCGATAAGTTGTAAGCTATTGGACGCTTTTCCTCTTTCAAAAAATGTTTTATTTACACGTGTTTGTGTTTAAATCCGCTTATTTGTTATTTATGAGAACATTGTTGATATATTTGAATATAGACCCAATTTATTTTGATATTGAGTACTCGTATTTTTTCGATGGTATTCAAAGTTTGGTTCGTTTATTCAGCGTATAATACAATAAATAGCTAAGCATTATTTTGATGATAAAAGTAATAATAATTCGTCAGACTGAACAGCCGAATTAAACATTATTAAAAAACATTACGTGCTACTATTTGCTTTAATGATATAAATATCACAGTAGGAAACATAAAAACGATAGAAGAATTAAATATGTAAATGTACAATAATGTTTTAATTTTTGTTTAAACCAACATTTAGAAAATACATATTCTTGTATATCGGCCCAAATCATCGCAAAACGATAATACGGAGCAAATTGCAAGCGACATATTTGTGACATAAACGTTATATTTTATTTCTTTATTGTATGTAGTCCACTGTTATTATATTTACGTAGCCAATCAGTAAAGTGTTTTTCGCGCCGATGAGTTAGATGATTACATTCGGACATGTTATTGTATCGCTAGTTATATTTTTATTCCATAAATATCTTTTACACTCTTATTTATGGCATTTCAAACATTTTGTACGAGTGCTTATAAAATTTAAGTATCAAAGTTGAGTCACATCGAAACAAAATATAGAGCGACGGGCAATGAGTAGCGATAATTTAATATAATCAAATGAATTAAACATTTTAAACTTTCGCGTTGCATTGTAATTAAAACTTATAAATCGGGACTTAACGCGACTTATTCTAGTAGTAATGCTACTACGAGTACTGTATACTTTTTCTCGACGTTTCGGCCGTGTTGCAACGGCCGAGGTCACGAGGCAACACGGCCGAAACGTCGAGAAAACGTATTTACTCGTAGTAGCATTACTACTAGAATAAGTCGAGTTAAGGGCCCTCTCTCCCTAAATTAGCAGGTCGATTGTCTGTCAGTGCGAATACCGACGTAAATGACATTAAAATAACATTCATAACAGAGCGCCTTGTACGGTGGCGGTTACGACGCTCGCCGCGTCCATGATAGGGCGAAATAGGAGAAAAAAACCTTTTTAAGGCTTAATATAATACATATTTCAAAAAAGTAAAAAAAAAAACAAATTATTAACTAATGTATTGCAAAGCAGTAGATATTTTTTATATATTTTTTTTCATAAATAATGAAGGAGTAAAGTGGTTTCATTCAACGATTTGAAGGTGATTTGGTTTTTTATTTCTTTATTATGTGATACCGATAGAAAAAATATGGCAAAACCAAATTACGTATCATATCATGTAGATTACTAATTATTTTTTTCAGATATAAGTTCTCTGTTAATGCCGATGAAAAGTTAATTCATCTGCACGCTTTTTTTCGAAAGAGCAGCCTTAAGTCCCGATTAATAAGTTTGAATTTTAATACATTATTCGATTTTCATCATAATTTTGAATAAGACAAAATTATTTTCTAGTTTAATTTTAATCCTGTAGGCTTCTTCTTTTCTTTCTCTTTAACTTCTAATCTTTAACTCAAAAAGGTTGAGTCGCATAAAAGGGAAAACTAGACAGAAAATAATATGCTCATGGCAAAACTAGTCTTTAAGATTAATATTTTAAGCTGCCACAATCTGTTTTACATAACATTTTAGATTCTGCACGACCCTCAATATCCTATCTCCGTTTAAGCCTTTTAGAATGTACTGAACACTTTGTGCCATTTTATCCCGTACACTAAAACAAATTTAAAACAACTATAATGTACAAAATGTGGGGGACCTATTTTTGAAGAAGTTAAAACCTAAAATTTTCAACTCTTTTTCTACAGATTGACATAAAACCTCCCTTTTACGTTTATTTTTTGAAGAAAAATGTTAATTAACTGTGGTTTCAATCTATTAGAGGAGAGAGATTTTTCTACGACGTTCTTATAAAATTTATTATAAATGAACAGGCACAGAATTAGCATAATTTTCAAGAGGCTGCTAAATATATAATTTAAATGTTTTTCACAAGTTTCACGTGAATTTAGGAACTCGGCCAAATCTAGGGTTTGAACCATTTCAATTTGCTCGCGTATAAATCTTTTCAAAATATGATTACTGTCGTTTGTATTTATTATTGTTAATTTTGTTTTGTGGATGCGACGAATTAAAAATTTAACCGACACAGTAAAATTTTAATAATGTTTAAGTGTAACATGTCCTAATTTTCAAGCTTGCATTAAATCTGATCCGTACGGAGTAACCGTACCGATTAGGCTGTACAGAGCTTTAAGATCGCTCACTATTAATGGAAGCTTAATCATGCCGAACTTCGGCCGCGTAACTTCGGCATGGCGTGTTTAGACAAGGCGTAAGGTTTGAAGGATGTAGTTGTATTCAAAGAATGTAAATATGTAGGGTTCCAGTGAGAAGCTGAGTGAAAGAATGATACAGACAGAAAAATAAATTAATACTAAAAGAGAACAAAATGTCTTTTGCAAATAAAACAACATCAAAGATTAGTCTTTAATTTGAAATTATAGATTTAATTCAAATACATAGATTGTAGAAATTTTAGAGTAAGAGGCAATAAGTCTGAAATTTAGACGACGCTGTAGGAAAGTCTACGACACTTTTATGGTAGACAGATTCTACGACGGAAGATAGGAAAACAAGTTGCGCCAGTGTTAATAAACTTTGCAAGTTTCGCGATAGTAGAGAAATGTTGCTCTTTCACTTTAAAATTTTCTCAATAACATTAATTTTCTAGAAATTTCGAAACGAGAATTTTTTAACGTATAGAAGAGAGCAGCATAAAAACTTTTAGCAATTTTTATGCGCATTATTTCAGGCAATATATCTTAAAGACCGCGGTCAGTGGTTACATAATTATTATGTAACCGATTTTATTTAACGAATAACGAAAACGATAACGATTTTTTTTTTAACAAGATGTAATAATTACTCGTCTTGATTACAACAACATCGAAACAGTAAAATATAGTACAGTCTGATACGGAAGTCCACAGACGTCGGATATATCAATTACAGCATGAAATACATTATTAATCGGCCGATCGGAGAAAAAATAATAACGTCACATGTTGCCGACACCTCGGGATTAACGGACATCCGCCTCGATCAAGATCAAGTCGGTGTTAGAAGCCGTACACTGTTAATTAAATTGATATCTTAGATATAAGAAATTGTTTTTTCTTGTGATTGTAATTTCGTAAGTTAGGTTTAACATTAGAATTCAAATAGATTTATAATATTACAAGATAATATTATGTTATATAGTATCACTCTCATGACTAATATTTTTTATGATCAATCCGAGGCTCAGGCCGTAGACCGTGCCAAAAAATTACAAATGTAAGTAGGTACATACTTTTGAAAAACATTACCCTCCTTAAAACGAAGAGTGGTGACAAACTAATATATGGTTTGTCACCACTCTTCGTTTTAATTATATGTAGAATGACAATAATATTATAATGTATGTAGTGCAGGAATAATATTATTTAATTATTATGAACTTTTATTTATGAAGAAATTCAGTAAAAAACTTTGCAGCTTACCATTCGTAGCAGTCGTAACTCGTAACTCGTAGCGTTCGTAGAGCGTCTACAACTCGTAGCGGCTACGAAAAACTGCGTGGTCCTCCATCCATCAAATTATTTCAAAGATCTTATAATGCGTTTTTTAATTAAGAATATTATATTGCAATCGCGCTGGAATGAACCATTTTTGTTTATATACACAATGGCATAAGCTAATTTGTCGCAATCCCTAATAAAAAATTTACATAATGGGAATAAGAACATTCCAAAAGAAAACAACAAACGATGAGAATTTTCATACTCATATTCGGGCAATTTGTATACAGAATGTAAATTAGAAAGCGCCTTATTTTAGGCAACTGTGTCAGGTTATTTGGCTTAGTGTCGTACTGTCGCTTGACGAATAAAAATATACTTAGAGAATAAACCTTCTCGGGCACATTCGTTACCTTTCAAATTGCTCTCGCAAAATGAAATGTCGGGATAAATACATTTTATATTTTAACGGTTTTTGCCTCCTCATTGTACGTGTCCCGCGATATGATCTTTTATGGTTTTAATGTTTGTTTTCATGGTTCTCATGGGTAACAAAAAATAAAACATACATTTGTATTCACCCATTTAACAGAATTCACCACATTTTTATTTCATTGTAGAAAAACTTATGTTATTTACACAGGCATAAACCATTCCTGGACTTAACGTTATTGTCAAATTTCTAGGATACCTACCTCGCTCCGACCTAAATAACAGGAGGTCAAAAGTTACCCAGGGCCCTTTTCCACCCACCTAAAGGGACAACCCGAGTAGATACCGCTTCGGTCTCGTTATGAAAGTAATTGTAACATAATTGTACACTATGGCAACAATAAACCGAGTGACAATTTAAAATAAAACGTTCCGCAGCGCCGCGACCACCAATAGGGATTCTGAATGCATTTGAATAATAAAGCGATCAGAGAACCTCTCTTTTAAAATCGTTCGGTGTTGACTATTTAAAAATACTTTAATGCCCACTATTTAATTGCTATTTGTTAAAAAAGTAACAAAGATAAATGTTCCCGACGGGCTGTGTAAAAATGCTATACAGCCGATATTGTATTGAATGTACAAAATGGAATTCGTGTTCCCACTGGGTTGAATGGAAAAAATGCTTTGTAGTGGATGCGTCCCGGTAGTACTGTCCGCTACAAGATTTACGGCATTCCATTACCGTTTTATATTATACGCTTGTTTTAAATAAAATCGACAATTCATAATATTATTTCAGTTGTGAAAATGTTAAGTGGAGTTTCTTTTGTCCGAATTTTATTTATGAGAGATAATATTAATAAAATGCTCATTAAAATTTTGTTTCTTTCCTTTTTATGTATATGCTAATATGCAATATTTATTTACATGCATAGGCTCGTACTTACCTGGTTTTATTATGGTATTTTGGTAACGACTGAACAGATTTCTAAGGACGATATTTTATATCAAAACTTCACAGACGCTATTTGATAAATAATCCTTACAGGAAGAAAATAAACGAGATTCTTCTAAAGCTCCGTTTAGACCAAACGAGCGAATGCTCATTCTAGTAAATCTCTTTTGATGTAAACTAACAACGAGCATTCTTTCGTTGTTCTAGTGTGTTCGCCACGTGTTCGGCGGTAAATAGGTAGAATGCTCTAAGAATCTCGCTCGTTTGGTGTAAACGACGCAAGAGCGCTCGAGCAATTGCCTAGAGCGTTCTTTCGTGTTCGGACGTGCTCGCTCTTCGAGGCGGTCTCTTCAAAGGGATTCTAGTGTTCTTGATATTTTTACTTTTTGGCGGCTGGTTTTAGGTAGTTTATTAAAGGTTATTTCGTAAATATGGATTGGAGTAATGAAAAATGTTTACAAATGATAGAATTATACCATAACAAAATATGTTTATGGGATCCAACCTTTGATGACTATAAAAATAAATTAACTACTTATCGTTGACGAATGAGCAATGAGCATTCGCTCGTTTGGTCTAAACGGAGCTATATGATTCTCATCTATAGAGCAAAAATTCTTATTCTTGATGTTCTTGTTGATTCGATTGGTGTAAACGATCTAAAGTATGTTGTAACGAATTATAGTTTACACTAAACGAATACGAAAGAATGTTCTTGTGCTGTTCTTGCTCTATGTTCTTTTGGTGTAAACCCACCTTAACTGATTTAAAATGCTAGAGTGGATATAAACGGTGGCGTGCGGCTCTAAACTCGTAAAAAATAGTAGAAGTGGAATTAAATAAAAAAAAATATTATTGTATTTATTGTTGTTTATTACTATTAAAATAAGCAAAGAATTATTAATAAAATACGTGTTGCACTCGGCGACTGACGTGGTAAAGCTGTTGCATAGCATTTTTATCAACCTATGCAATAATAATAATTCGCATACGTCTAAGTACCTAATAGACGATGCACGGCAACGTCGCACCAACCGGCACCGGTCGGAGGGAGGTGTAAGGTTTTTTCGTTACGGAATTACTTGATTCGGCCGCCGCACTCAAATCCTGCGATATAAGCTATGAAATAGCTTAAAAACAACCACAGTTTAATGCTCTAAATTTAGTCTTAAAAACTATCTCTAATCGCATATTGCAATAATTAGCCTTCTTTTGAACATCAATCTAATTACAACGAAACAAACTCAAGTGTATCAACTATATTTATTGTGGATTTGTGAAGGTATCCTTTAAAAAGTCGGGTTTAACAGAATGGGCTTTTCGTTCATTTAGCGAGTTGATTGTGTACGCCACTCACGACGCCGGCTCGCTTGCGAAGGTACGCTGAGTAGAAAGAGTTAAAGCGGTGCAACACGAGTGTACCTTAGGTTTCGGTTTCGGCTCATTAAGCCGATTTCCGCCTGTACTTTGTTCCTTTGTCGATATCCATACGAATATTATGAATGCGCAAATGTGTCTGTCTGTCTGTTACCTCTTCACGCCCAAACCGCTGAACCAATTTTGCTGGAATTTGGTGTAGAGATTACTTTGAGTCCCGGGAAATGACATAGCTTTTTATCCTGGAAATATGTACCGTTCCCGCGAGTGCCGTTCTTTTTTAAGTGACGCATAATACACTACAATACAATACACTATTATAAGTAGCAACAATTTTAACGACTGTAGTAACGTTAAGAGACGTACAAAAAATATTATAGGTTGGAACAAATATGTCAGGGTCGCCCACCGGAATGCAAGACAAAATTTTCTAAATTGGATTCAATGTGGACGGCCACAGGTTGGTAATATTTACAATAAAATGAATGAATCTAGAATTTTATTTAAGAAAAAGTTAAAATACTGTCAGAAAAATGAGGAGATAATTAAAATGAATGATATTGCTGCTATACATAAAAATAAAGACTTTCGGGGATTTTGGCGACAAACAAAAAGATTAACCCTAAGTCTAGTATTCCGGTGAGTGTTGACAGTATTAGTGAGCTTAAAAATATTGCTAATTTGTTTAGATCTCACTTTAAAGTTAAAAATATTACACCGCCGCGGAATGATGCTGGTGCAGGGACCGTCGTTCCTGGCGATTTTGAACGTTTTACCACCAAAGAAGTTTTAATAACTATTAAACAAATGACGAGAGGGAAGTCCCCAGGACACGACGGCCTCAGCATTGAGCATTTTTTCACGCGGGTTCCCCATCTGCCGAGGCTTCTAGGAGTGCTATTTACTATTTGTAAAAGGCACTCCTATCTGCCTACTGACCTAATGAGGACAATTGTTGTACCAGTGGTAAAAAACAAGACTAGAGATATTTCTGATAAGGCCAACTACATACCGATCTCATTAGCCACTGTTGCGGCTAAAGTACTGGATGGTTTGCTTGAGAGACAACTTAAACAACATCTTGATTTACACGATGCACAGTTTGGGTTTAGGCCAAAGCTGTCCACAGAATGTGCAATTTTGCAAGTATTATACCAGCAGAAAAACATGTGTGTATGGTGCTTTTCTGGACTTGTCGAAGGCGTTTGATCTGGTTTGCTACGATGTCCTCTGGTCTAAAATGTCCAAAATGTCCAAGTGTTCCATCTGACACAGTTAAACTATTTAAATACTGGTACGGGCATCAGACAAACCAGGTCAGATGGCTTGGACACTTGTCCGACGAATATACGTTGGACTGTGGACTGAGACAGGGTGGGTTGTCCTCGCCTACGCTCTTCAATCTCTATGTGAATGAATTGATTGATGAACTTAGCAATACACAGATCGGATGCTCCCTTAACGGCCATATTGTCAATAGCATTAGCTACGCAGACGATATGGTGTTGCTGAGTCCATCAATCGCGGCTCTAAGGAGATTGATTGGTGTGTACGAGAGATACGCTTTGTCACATGGCCTCGTCTACAACGTTAAGAAAAGCCAGCTGGTTATATTTAAAAGTAAAGGTTGTAACTTAGACTCGGTGCCAACTGTAACTCTGAATAGAGGGGCTCTTACTAGAGTGTCGTCTTTCAAGTATCTTGGCCATATGGTGACTGAGGACTTGAAAGACGACTGTGACATTGAAAGGGAACGGAGGGCGATGGCAGTCCGATGTAACATGTTGGCCCGCAGATTTGCACGATGTAGTAAAGAAGTTAAATTAACTCTCTTCAGAGCTTTTTGTCAATCTATGTATACGTGCAATCTGTGGGTTGACTACACGCAGCGGGCTTACAACGCACTCCGAGTCCAATATAATAATGCACTAAGAGTGATGTTGGGGCTTCCGCGATTCTGCAGCGCATCACAGATGTTTGCTCAAAATTACATTGATGGCTTTTAAGCCGTCATAAGAAAGCGAGTAGCATCTTTGATGAGCAGAGTTCGCGCAAGCACCAACACCATTCTTAGGCTGATAAGTGAAAAAGTAGAGTGTCCTATCATTCGTCATTGGGTGCACATTCATGTCTACGTGCCCAGTGCTGCTGCTAGGCCACGTAGATATTTTAACTGATCTTTCTGAATTCTGAGTACTAACATAGTTTAACGTTGTTAGTGGCGGCCGAAAAGGAAGATCTTCCGACCGAGAGAGATAGCATGCTCGGTCAGGCCGAAGCCCACTGACGTCATTTCAGACGTTGTATATATCTTGCCGTTCTCCGAAACTTCGATAGCGCGATGTAGGATTGTTGGGCGAATTGTGGGTACCGCCACACCACTCCCCCCCGAAGACCTGTGGTATTCTTCGATGCACTTGTGTTGTCAGGTGTGGGCCGAAGCTACGCGTGCAATGACCAGGAGAGGGACCCCGTGCTCTGCTTGCTGACCGGTCGTTGTAGCCTATGGCTGCCCCGTTCAAGCCAGACACGGGTTCGACCGGCGCGGACGCCCAACGCGGCTTATGGTCGAGGCGACCCGGTTATGCTTGATGTCTGCTGACGTGGTGCGGAGGGGCGGGGAGTATTGATTGATGTCCATGATGAAGGATGCGTGTTCTTGTCGGTGGTCAGCAATTTAACGTTGTTAGTGGCGGCCGAAAAGGAAGATCTTCCGACCGAGAGAGATAGCATGCTCGGTCAGGCCGAAGCCCACTGACGTCATTTCAGACGTTGTATATATCTTGCCGTTCTCCGAAACTTCGATAGCGCGATGTAGGATTGTTGGGCGAATTGTGGGTACCGCCACAATAGTTTGTAATAAAATAATTATTGTATTTACTAACAACTTATGGACTCCCAGTCTGAAATAAACATTTTTTTTATTTATAATCAAAAGATTTTAACACAAACTCAAAGCTAAAATAAAATAATTTCTTCCTTTTTAAGTTCTTTTAAAAATAAGAAGAAAAATCACGTATCAGCTTAATAGAGGGAAAATCATTATAATATAAAATTTGGCTTAGCACGAAAAGTGCTAAAACGTATTACACACTAAATTTATTATAAAGCCATTTTGGTTCATATTTTACCACAAAACAATTTATTGAAAAACATAAGAAATTACAATATTGTTTTATTTGTCACCATTTTAATAGCCCTCTAAATTAACCTATAAATAATAAAAAAGTAATTAAAGAACAACACTACAGCCACATCAACCCTTTTTAACATTAATCATAATATTATATAAAAAATAAAGCTTATTGCTCGTACACCATTTCGCTTACACATAATATAAGCAAGGCTTATGGAAATCAAGTTTCTAGTATTGTGCCGGATAAAATATACTAGCAATTAGTACAACGTTCCCCGGAAGTTGTTTATGGCAAGGACTTAGACGTAATTAAAATATCGTACTTTGACCTGTGTGAAACTATATTTACTTAATATGTCTCTTTGAAGGTGGATTAAATGGCTTAGTTAAGTGACCTCTATTAAGTTAGAGTATATGAAGGTAAGTAACTATTTGAATGTCCTTTAGACTAACATTTATACCGGTAAATTTACACTTAGGTACTTACAATTTAAAAGTGCATTACATTATAATATTAAATAATTTCTTTCAAATATAAAACAAACCCTCTAAAATAAAGGAGAAGCTGTCGAGTCGAAGTTGAAGTCTGTCTGTAAGAGTATTTTGACTCTATAATTTATCTTGTACTAGCTGACCCGACAGATTTTGTCCTGTCTAAACGATGATTATTTAATTCGAATTGGTACAATTAAGAAAAAATAGAATAAAATTAGTATCTCCATGCCCATCAAATTAAATAGTTTAGGCGAAAATTATAAAAGTTTATTGTGCGGGAACCATGCATTTTCCGGGACAAAAAGTATCCTTTGTCCTTTCCCGAGACTCAAAGTATCTCCATACCAAATTTCATAAAAATAGACTTAATAGTTTACGGGCAAATCATAAGAGTATATTGTGCAGTAACCGTACATTTTTCCGGGACAAAATGTATCCAACTTTGGTCTTCGGGACTCAAAGTATCTCTATGCCAAATTTCAGCAAAATCGAGCCAGCCGCTTACGCGTGATGTCGTGACCACGCGAATATGGATTCATTTTTATACATAGAGATAATTAAAACCTAATGCGAGTTTTGGACAGAATAAACTCCCAACAGTTTTGTTAAGATAATACACTGCGGCACTCAGAGATGAATATTTATAAATACTAAATAGTAATTAAACGAAGATTTTGATACAGGCCCCATACAAACTCTTCAGTTAATTACGATCAAGTAATTGATATTCGTCTCTGAGTGCAGCATTCAGACAATAACCAATGTAAGACATAATTATTATTTTACTAGATGACGCCCGCTACTCCGTTGCGCCAGAACTCGTTTATCGCGTAGGAACCGTATATTTTTCTGGGACAAAAAGTATCCCATGTCCTTTCCCGGGACTAAAAGTATCTCCACGCCAAATTTCAGCAAAATCGGTTCAGCGGTGCGTAAAGAGCATAAAGCGGTAACAGACAGACAGACAGACACACTTTCGCATTTAATCCTTCGATCGGGGATTCTCGGAAATGCTATTGTATTCTATTGTTGTCGCGATCACCGGTGCTCGTACGGGGCTTGATGGGTAATAATATTAGTATGGATTGTGGTTATTAAATATAACAAAACACATTTATCAGATATAAATAAAACGTCCTAAATTAAAGAATAAAAGGGATTAGCTTTAGTTTAATCACTATCGAGGGATCAAACGCGCTCAAACCTGCAGTAAAACTCTACCGACTTGCGCTGAATGCAGATTTGAATTAAAACTCCCAACCGGAGACGGTTCGAACCATTAGTACGAGTTTCCCGAGCTACCTCGCAAAATTAATTAAGCTATTATAGCTTTAATGTTCGAATTTTAATTGAATTTGATTTTGTTGTTTAAAACATGAAAGCAGATGTCTTGAAGACATGCGACAATCTTTTCCATTATATAATTGAATCTTGTAGCGCTGTCTTCCATTTAATTAGTTCAGAGAATAATAAGTATATTTCTCTTCTTTCTTTCTTAGAAAGAATACATTGCAGTCATCAGTATAACTTTAATACAGATCAAAATGTTTTTAATTATTCTTAAATACAATAAACGATACCTATCTACGAATTTCAAAATTATAGAAGTTTAATATTTTTATACCCAGCAAGGTTTCTTGATATCATTTCAACATATTTTATAAATATCAGGAAAGCATGCGAAAAGTCAAAGACTACATTTTTAAACATGTTGATAAAAAAATATTAATCACATATTTTAAGTTGTCTTTGTATAATTTCAGTGGATAGAACTTTTCTTAACCTTAAGAGTACCAAACGCAACAGAAGCTCCCGCCGACCCACGCTTGCTAGTTGTCTAATTATTCAAGGTACTTTTATTTTAAAATAAACTTTTGGAGCGTGACCTCAGACCCGCCTGACTACACTTGGATTCTTCTGGCGTTATCACAATATACTGATATTATAAAAACGAAAGTTGCGAGTGCGTGTATATTACAATATGATCCCGCAAAAACTGGTGAACGGATTTTGACGAAATTAATACTTAATTACTAAGTGAACCACTGTTTTTTTTAATACATCAGCTAACACACTGCTTCCGTTGGATCCGCGGTCTTTAGTGTGGAGCCAAAGCCAGGACATAAATCATAAACCTTCTAAAATCAGTATGAAATGAGTTAATTAAAATAAAATTTATAACATTTATGGGAGTGTTGCACGGGCAATTCTACGTACGCCCTATAAACAATTAAATAAGCCGGCTAACGGCCGCCGTATGTAAGCATGAATTGTATTCGG
This sequence comes from Polyommatus iphigenia, assembly GCA_963422495.1. Classification (NCBI taxonomy): domain Eukaryota; kingdom Metazoa; phylum Arthropoda; class Insecta; order Lepidoptera; family Lycaenidae; genus Polyommatus; species Polyommatus iphigenia. The sequence goes on along the minus strand of OY730179.1, from coordinate 10,130,862 downwards.
TAATTGTGCCCGTGAAATAACGTAATGTCGCACGTGACTGTAATATGTTCCAAATAAAATTGTCTCCTTTGTTTATGTTATAATTTATGATAAATCTGAATGTAAAGCCGCCAGATATTGCCTATGTATTACGCGGGCTCAACGGGGTTAGATTTGTTGTATATTTTACCGTAAGGGTTGGGGTACACTTTGTTATCGCTTTTCACTTTACGCAATAAATATTAAACTACCTAGTTGACAGAGATTTGCTCGGTATTCGATAAAACACGAACAAAATGACATTTTCTAAAAATGATTCCTAGCTAGATCGATTTATCGCCCCCGAAACCCCCTATATACTAAATTTGTTGGAGCCCCCTATATACTAAAAATCGTTGGAGCCGATTCCGGGATTCCAATTATATATATATATATATATATATATACGAGCAATTTTTGTATATATATATATATATATATATATATATATACACAAAAATTGCTCGTTTAAAGATATAAGATACACTAACAGGGCTAGCATAACAATAGTAGACACGGGAAAGAATCGACATAATGACAGATTGTATCGACAAAATGGCGGATTTCCATTGTCTAACTGTCACTTTGTCTATTCTTCCGTAGAAAGAAACCGTTTCTATGGTGTTCATGCTACGCCTGCTTCTGTGACGACTAGACCTTAAATACAAAATTCTTAATAAAACGTAATAAAAATAAATTAAAAAAATAAAAGCTTTATAGAAGGGAAGCCTCAAATAACTATGAAAATCGCTGAAAAACCTACGACACTTTCAAAACTATTTGTAAGCTACAGTCATAGTTTTTCCCCAGCGTATTGTCTACTGTCTAGTTTGTAAGTTAGCAAGCGAATTAATATGTCAAGTGAATCTGTTATTTGTCACTATCTGACGATTAATTATCTCGGAACGCGGTTGAGTCTACGTGGCGCACGCGAGGTGTTCACTATATTACAAATAGCTTAATTAAAACTTTACTTACTTTGGACAGTGTGAAATTACACGTCACAAAAATGCAGATTAACATCTTAATGTTTTTATCATTCGAGGCTATTATGCTGCTCTAGTTTATAGTCCCCAGTACAAGGAACTAACTTTTTTCTGATACATACAAATTTACCACTTTGTGAGTGCCTTGTTTACGATGATTCCGACAAACTTTTCTATGCGAAAAATTTCGGCGCTGCTGCGTTTTCGAATGCTTGACTCTTGGAATTGTCGATATTTCGTCACCACGGCTCTTCGTACATACAACTTTTATTTTTTGGAATTTGTTTAATAAAGTTAATTTAAAAACTGTGGTCAACTTGTCCGACAAGAATCACGCAGCGTTTAGAGTGTCCGACACCCTAAAGATGTAGCTATTACGTCACTATGGCTCTTCGTACATACAACTTTCATTTTTTGGAATTTGTTTAATAAAGCTAATTTAAAAACTGTGGTCAACTTGTCCGACAAGAATCACGCAGCGTTTGGAGTGTCCGACACCCTAAACATGTAGCTATTACGTCACTATGGCTCTTCGTACATACATGTCGGACAAAAATAGCAACGATAGATAATGTTTTTCCAAATGCTAATATCAACTTGTCCGACAAATATATTGAGTTAAATAGTCAGTCCGACAAGAAAATGAAAAGAAATAATTACTAATGGTCAACTTCTTTTTTTCAATTTCTGACTGAATAAACTTTAAATAATAGGTATTCACTTGTATTATTTAAATATTATATTATAGTTAAGGAGGCGAAGAGGGGATTTCGCGACAAGTTCGAGCGTGTCAGATTAAGCTTGTATAGGCTTCCGACATGTCTCTGGTTATCATGGTATAGAAATCAGATTTCTCACGGGGTGAGTTAAAAAAAACTATTTTCGAATATAAATATAGATGATGTTTAAGTTGGAAACAAATTAACAGATGTTTTCATCGTATGCGGCTTGTTTCTATCTGATTAATACGTAATTGTATTTTAAAAAGATAAAAAACCGACTTCAAAATCCTTGTACGTAATTTAAAATTAGAACTCTCTATCTCCAAAACTACTAAACCGATTTTGATGAAACTTGCACTATTCCCTAAGTTGAAGAATACCTAGTACAACAAAAGAAAAAGAAATACTGAAATCGAGATGGTAATTCCAGAGATATGCGAACACAAACATAAAAACATACATATATACATACACTTTTGAAATTTTGCACATTTGTTCAGACGCTGATTTAGACTAACATATACGAAAATTGGGCAGTTCTGGAAATATTACATACATACGAGTCGAATTGATAAGGCTCTTGTCTGAGATAAGTCGCGGACGCGACCTGGACCTCATATATTTTTTTTAGAATTATCATGCTCCTACTTTAGAAGTTAGAGGGGGGGGGGGGGGCACATTTTACCACTTTGGAAGAGTCTCTCTCGCAAACTATTCAGGTTAGAAAAAATAATATTAAAAACCTCAATATGATTTTTACAGACCTATCAATAGATACCCCACACGCAAAGGTTAGAATTTAGATGATCAAAATCTTAATGCGGTTCACAGACTATATCTATTTACTAAGTTTGAATAGTATAGCTCTTATAGTTTCGGAGAAAAGTGGCTGTGACATACGGACGGACAGACAGATAGACAGATAAACAGTAATGACGAATCTATAAGGGTTCCGTTTTTTGCCATATGGCCACGGAACCCTAAAAAATAAAGCTTCATATTTTCCTAACTAAGCCTCGCAGATATTTTATGTTGCACTAAACTAAACGATTTAGTTATTTTGTTTAAAATCTTGTTAATTACTTACCTAAATAAGCAATTTTCGGAATATATTTTCTTTTTCATAACTTTAAAAATGGCTGCAGTTTCTGAACACACCGCTAAAATAAAAAACGCTCTTACTATTTTTCTATCAGTTTTATCTAATGTAAAAAACCTACTTATAGGTCTCCATGACGCTCGAGTGACCAAACGAATAGCACCCTGGTCTCCCCTACTACAATCATTGAATCGGTCATTTCAAAAACCTCTTCAGTCACTCAAATTAAATTTTTCAGGAATCAATAAAAACTATTACTTGAGTCAATTCGTGCGTAGCGTGTCCGTAGGTTGCAGTGGACACAGTCACATATATTTTCTTACAAAGCGAAGCTTGACGCACGTGCGTAGTCTCTCCGTGCGCCGCGGTGGAATGGAGCCCTTATGCTCAAACAAATAACTTTTAAAGGACTTTTTTGTTCTCAATTTACTATCTGGGTGGTAACAATTTAGAAGAAGAATTCCCTGGGAAGTAAAATGTATGGAGATATAATATGAAGACGCTTTTAACCCTTAATCAGGCTCCATTACCCATGTGCACTGGTGATAGACTATAAAAGAAGATCACAATAAAACTCCAATTACCTAGGTGGTCAATAAATCGTACTATGCCTGATTAAGGGTTAAATTGCCGTCGACGATAACGTCTTGTTTAGGGTTGCGTAATGCGTAGTCAACAAGAAACCCTTATAGTTTCAGTATGTCTGTCCGTCTGTCTGTCTTTCCACGGTTTTGCTCAGAGACTATAGGGCCTACAAAGCCGTAATTTGGCATGAATTCATACTTATAATAATCTTAAAAATGTACAGGGTGTATCAAAAATAAGTGATAATACTTCAGGTGTGTATGTGTTCCTTGTATATTTTTGTTTCATTTTGTATGAGAAAACTCGTGACGCTCGAGCGCTTGCCCATACAAAAGTGAAAAAAAAATTTGGTCTTTCAGCACTGCTACTTTCGCAGTAAACTCTCTACAAGGAACACATACACACCCTAAAGTATCACTTAGTTTTGTTACACCCTATATACTAGCTATTGCCCGTGACTTCGTCCGCGTCAACATAGTATAATAACAAAGATGGATTGTCCGCAAACAAATATGGAAAAAGTAAAATATAATCTCCTCCTTTTTGAATGTCGGTTAAAAAGTAGCCTAAGTTACACCTTACTACATCAGCTATCTACCATAAAAAGTCCCGGCAAAATAGCTCCAGCCGAGATTAGCTGGAACATACAGACAGACAGACTTTCTTTCAATATTACACACAGACACTCCAATTTAATTTATTTGTATAGAGTATAGAATATGTATAGATGTATATGATGCCTACCCTACATATCAAGCGGGCAAGCTCCATTAACGTTACTATATAATACTATTTAAACGCCATTTTTCGGGTTCCGTAGTCAACATTATTAAAAATTTCATTAAAAAATAACCTTATTATCATTTTACATACAATATTTGTATGTATGGATACATGGATTCTTTTAGCAGTGACCAGCAATTAATAATAAAAATTATATTCTAACTGGTCCACTTGCATTTCCGTAAGTATCAACTATTTCAGATATCGCATCCAAGCATGTGGGGAGACTTCCAAATCGGACACCTTCGATATTATATAATTTATAATATTAATATGGAAGTATGGATTACAAAAAATTCAACATCAGAGTACATCAGAGTACTATATCTACATCACTATCGTAATAATTGTTATAATCATCAAAGTTTTCATCATCATTGTCATTGTCAATACTATATCGCTATATATATATACAATACGTCGCTGCTATTGACAATACTACAATAATATTAGGAAAATTAGAAGGTTATTGAATGAGTATTAAATTGATATGAAATATTATTAGAGTGCCTAATTTTTCTGATGAAATTTCAGATTATAAATTCATATTTGATTAAAATCCAGCCATAATCGTCAGGCGTTACTTCCGACGGATTGCGAATAATTAATAATAATATAATAATATTTATGGACGCTTCACACCACGTCAGTCTGGCCCCGTGCTAAGTACCTGAAGGACTTGTGTTACAGGTACCAGACAACGGAAATATATTTAATACTTTTATACTATACATATATTTAAGATTTTTATTATATGATACACATATTTAATACACATCCATGACCCAGGAACTTTGAAAACTTTTTGTTCCGTCGGCGGGATTCGAACCCGCGACCCCCGGCTTGAGCTACCGACAGCCCACCCACTGAGCCACAGAGGTCGTCAAACCGCACCGTATTATGCTGCTTGAGTATAATTGTATCCTCTTAATATGCTGCAAAAGTTCTTGCTTAATGGGTTAACGTATCGCAAGACTAAATTATCTTTTTTAAAGTTTTTCTGAACCGTTGCAGGATTTATTATATGATTTTTCAAACTTTTTGTTGACGTCGTCTTTGGTTTTGAACGAGTACATTCTACAGACGAGCTCTTCAATAACTTTAAAAACTGTGGTTGTGGTGTTGGTTTGAAAGCCTCTCGAATTTTGGCATTTTTTAGGGTATTGTACGCAAAGGGTAAAAACGGAACCCTATTACTAAGACTTCGTTGTATGTCCGTCTGTCCGTCTGTGTGTCTCCAGGATGTAACTCAAGAACGGTAATAGCTAGAGATTTGAAACTTTCACAGATTATGTACATCTGTTGCCGCTATAACAACAAGTAAGGAAAAACAAATAAAAAATAATATTTAATGAGGGCTAAATAATATAAAATGTGATTTTTTTTGGCCTTTTTTGCTCTATACTAATAATGACAACAGGTAGGTACTTGAATTGTCCACAAAATCCTTAATTATATGTTTACTTTCTTACTTTATAATAATATTTATATAAAATAAAAAATTAAGGGGGGCTCCCATACAAAAAACACAATTTATGGTCTAATTTTGCTCTATAATGGCACGGAACCCTTCGTGCGCGAGTCCGACTCACACTTGGCCGATTAATTAAATATTGAAGGGCTTTCTCTTCCCCTTCCTCTTATTAATGTTGCTTAAAACTGCCTGTTTTTCTTTAAAATCAGGCATTCTATTACTTTGAAAACAGGCAGTTTTTAAAGCAACCTTAATAAATATTGTGTTTTTGTATTTTTTTCAATGAGTGGCACTGTCCAATCACTAGTTATTTACCCTACTTTATTTTCAATCGAAAACTACTAAATTTAAAGGAGACATAATGAAGTCACATCAACATTTTTGTGGTGGTGGAAACTCCAATAAGCAGCGTGATTCTTGTCGGACAAGTTGACCACAGTTTTTAAATTAGCTTTATTAAACAAATTCCAAAAAATGAAAGTTGTATGTACGAAGAGCCATAGTGACGTACTCGTGTGACGTAATAGCTACATCTTTAGGGTGTCGGACACTCTAAACGCTGCGTGATTCTTGTCGGACAAGTTGACCACAGTTTTTAAATTAACTTTATTAAACAAATTCCAAAAAATAAAAGTTGTATGTACGAGGGGCCATGGTGACGAAATATCGACAATTCCAGGAGTCAAGCATTCGAAAACGCAGCAGCGCCGAAATTTTTCGCATAGAAAAGTTTGTCAGACTCATCGTAAACAAGGCACTCACAAAGTGGTAAATTTGTATGTATCAGAAAAAAGTTAGTTCCTTGTACTAGTCCCCCTATTATGTTAGTGTATAACTTCAATAATGCTAAATTGTACTAAACTTACTAAATTTTCTCTATATAACTAAATTTACTAAAACTTTACTAAAATTATAAATGCTCAAATACAATTTACAAATAAATTTTATTTTCATGTAAAATTGGTTTGACTCTAAGAGTTATAAGCGTCTTAACGAGGTATATGAATCAGAGAAAATAGAGAGATAAAAATATACCTACACGTCATATTACATTATGTAGGGTGCATTGGGGTAACTTCGGAAGAAAAAAAATATGGGGATATTTCGAAAATGGCAAATAATTACCAAACAGAAAGTAATTTTGAGCTCTGGCCACATTTACCGAGACGCCAATTTAATCACTTCCCCCGCTTACTTTCCCTCGAGCCGTCAGCCGGGAGTGCGTGTGCGCTAAGTTCATTTTTTCGCGCCAAGTGCAATTTTATGATTTTTTGGGATTGTCGAAATTACCCCGTTTTGTTTTACACAGAAATTAGGTAAGTTACGTAATATTTTGTTTGATTTAAAGAAGCTTTGACGTTTTTTGCTTTCTTAAGAATAGGTAATGTTGCTCTAGCTATGATTTTTAACAAACATTCTAAATAACCCCAGTGGGGTAAATTTGTTAACGAAACTTCCCCAATAATTTTTTCATAGTCTTTTGCAGGGGTGCGCAACATTAAACGAATGAAAATACAGAGTCCAAACTTGACTCGACTCGTACAAATCATGTCGATTTTCGACATTGAGAGGTTTAAAACGTATTTTTGAATAGTGTAGAATCAATTTTTATTGTTGTTAAAATAAAAAATAAAAAAACAGTTTTAAAGATTACCTATAATCCGGGTACCCAAAAACATTTTTTTATTACTATCCAGCAAATATTTCGTGAGTAGCTTCATTTTGATAAGACGAACAACAATTTCCTTTGCGTAAATTCTCGAAAGTGGTAGCTAACAGAGATAGAAAGGATTTAATATTTCTATTTGATGGTCCTAAAATATGGATTGTTCTATTTGTAGGACAAGGTTACTCTTGAATTTTATAACTATTAACCTACCAATATACAAAAAATCAGCTCGTTAGGGTTCCGTTTTAGTCGTTTTAGTTCATTAATCAACAAAACTTGGTTGACTACGGAACCCTAAAACACAACCCTAACCAGCTGATTTTTGTATATTGATAGGTTAATAGTTCTATCTCTGTTAGCTACCACTTTCAAGAATTTACGCAGAGGAAATTGTTGTTCGTCTTATCAAAATGAAGCTACTCACGAAAAATTAGCTTGATTGTAATAAAAAAAATTGTTCTAGGGAACCTGTACGACTATATAAAAATGGTATAAGTGAAGAAGCCACTTTTATTATTTGCAGGTGTCAACTGCTCGGGTGCTGATTGCTGACGTGGTTTTTAAATGCAGAGCTAAGGCGCGCCTTTCCTCTGCAATTGAAAACTACTTCCTTTTTTTTAATTTAGTTTTAATTTTGATTTAGCTATTTACGAGACTGAGTAAAAATTATTTTTATTTTTAACAAAAAATGTGTTCCTATTTTATTTAGTTACTTTTAGTTTTGTTGGGTATTAAATAAATACAATAACATCTAGTGTTGGCTTTTTTATTGTTCTTATCTATTTACTTCTTTGCTCCAAATGTTGAGGACATCTGCGTCCCCGATGGGGTAATTTCGAAAATTTTGCAGTCTAAAACTTAGTTTGGTGTCTTCTATGGCTTGTATGCACAATGTTTTTGTATGGGGTAAAATAGAATAAAAATAAATGTGTGCCTTAAATGTATTTTTACATTAGGTCGTGTTTCGCTGTTATTCGAAATTACCCCTTGAGTTTTCGAAATTACCCATGAAAAGTAAAAATAGGGTTATATTTTAAAGGGGTAGTTATACCAGAATCCGTAAATACTTTTGAACTAAAAAAGATACAATTCACATGGAAATATGTTTATCATAACTAAAATGTTAGAGTTTTAGGTAAAAATATATACAAATTCGTCTTCTAAAGTTGAAACAATGACACAATAGCTCACTCTTCCAAAAACTTTACGAGATTACCCCAATGCACCTTGACAATCGTGTATAGGCTGAAGGCCTCTGAAGGCTCAATGTTTACGTGGGTACTGGGTAGGTAGTAATATCACACAGACTGTCGCTTTGCTGCCAAATTATTCGTTTTCTCGCGAGATTGGTAAATCTCGTTAAGGAAGTATTCGAACGTTTTAAATTAAAACAAACGTATTTGGCTGTTTAATATAAGGAAATAAAACATTTCAGGAAAGAAAGTAACAATACCGACCTGGCGTTCAGCCAAAGCTAAATTAGATAATGGACTTTGCGTGCAAAAATATAGGAAACCGAGAACAAAGACAAATGGGGTCGACTATGACTCTGAAATGGCGAAATAAAATAAAACAGGGATTGGGCTCGCTCACAATCTTAGCCTATCATCTGCTTTGACGAGTATTATCGGAAAATTGTCGCGTTACATTCGACAGAGATGTAAATTCTAACAATTTACAACTCTGTCGAATGTAACGCGAAGACTGATTATGTGCTAATTTGGAACTCGAGTAACACCTATTAGTGATATTAGTGGCTTCTATTATCTAGATAATTGTACCTATTCAACGTAGGTGTTTGATTAAAAAACGAGAAAACTAACTATAACCTGTAAGTTATCGCAAAAGTGCAAATGTAATCTTATAATTTAATGTTTTAAAAATGTAAATCTAGATGAATGTTTATATGACGTACAAAATCTTTGCCGTTTAAAAAAAAGGAACCAATTAACTTACAGCTACAATGACCAGCAGCTTAGCGTTTAATAACGTGATTTATTTTAACACCAGTTAATAAATTTTAAACATTACGTCCTTAAAACATTATCTAAATGACCTCATAATATAAGTCATAAAGTTTAGAGTAATAGCCCGATAGGCTCGTTTTACAGCCATTATATAACGCTATATTTCGGGAAAGCTAAAACGGGCTGCACTACGATACAAAATGTATGATGATGCGCAGACCGCAGTCTGATATTATAAGTCGTGCACTTGGAAAGGTGTTAATGGTGTTAATTTATACGCGAGTTACATTTATATATAGTAAAATATAAAATAAGTAGTATTCATCAAAATATTAAACAGTAATTTAATATTTATTTGCAGAAGGTATTATGGTAACATTAATAAAACCGGAGTTATACGTGGGAGAGTCATGCTTCGGCACGAATGGGCCGGCTCGACCGGAGAAATACCACGTTCTCACAGAAAACCGGCGTGAAACAGCGCTTGCGCTGTGTTTCGCCGAGTGAGTGAGTTTACCGGAGGCCCAATCCCCTACCCTATTCCCTTCCCTATCCTCCCCTATTCCCTTCCCTTCCCATCCCTACCCTCCCCTATAACCCTATTCCCTCTTAAAAGGCCGGCAATGCACCTGCAGCTGTTCTGATGCTGCGAGTGTCCATGGGCGACAGAAGTTGCTTTCCATCAGGTGACCCGTTTGCTCGTTTGCCCCCTTATTTCATAAAAAAAAAGTTATGTTTAGTGCACAAGATAAATGCAAAACGTAATCAGAAGAAAGACACTCTCTCGCTTGATGTTTTTTTTTTTTTTTTAAATAAGCTATCCGGTTATACTTATTGAGTAATTAATTATGAAATAGGCCCTTAATCCTTATGTTCCATAATAATAGTATTCATTAGGAAAAAAAATGTAACATGCAAGATTTGAAATGCAGAACAGGAAACATTGAATACGATAATTGCTAGCGATTGTACTAACGCCCATCCGTAAAGATTTCGAAGATATATCGTCAGTAGTATAAAGGGTAAATTCTTTTTAGGAAATATCACGAGGGGCGCTAGTAAACGAATATAAACGAGGCATTTCGGTGACTCACACGTGAAAACTTGGGGAAATGGTTTTATATATTATTTGCCGTATTTAATTTCTTTTGTGGGTATTCTACTGCCATCAATCTTACTTAAAAAATATAACAAAGTCGTCATACTTAGCCAATTTATAATGGGGTTCTAATGTATACTGCACAAAATAATTCCTTGCATTAACTATTTGAGCCTTCGCAAACAGGGCGACTTGTCGCCGCGTCAGACGCGGCGTTGTCGTTTGCATCTAGCGTCTTATCGCCGCGACTAGACGCCGAGGTTTCGCTTGCGTAGAAGACTAGTCGTTAAGACAGACGCCGTGCAGAAAGCCATCATTAGTAGTAGAGTATTCGAGAGAGACGGCCGTGTTGTTCATCTTGTGAGTGAATATGGAGCTTCTAGTTGCACTTGCCTTGGTGCTTATCTTCCTAGCGCTTACAGCGAGACTGACGATGAGCTGTCGCGCGACTGTCGTCGTGTGTGCGCGTGCACAGCACTACCAGACGCAGCGACTGGTAGTGAGCGCTCGCGACTCCCCTAGCTTGTCGTCGCGACTTCGCGACTCTGACGCCAAGTGTGCGGAGCTTCGAACAAAATATAAATGAAAATTGTAGGCCGTAGCCTGTCTTCGCGTCTAGTCGCCAAGCTGTCGCTATCGCGTGTCGCCTAGTGTGCGTCTACACAAATAACTAAAGGTTAAGAGGAAAAACGTGAAGAAGAAGATGGAACGAAGGAAAGTAAGAAAGAAATAACCTTCCCACGATTAGACTTTAAGTTCCTTGATTATTTTTGTTTCCGGAATTCTTATATTAATGCCCTAAGCGATTTGAGATGAAAATTTTGATTTTCTAACACATGCCACTAAAACTAACCGGACTAAATAATAATGCCATGATGTTGGCAACAATGATTTATTACATCGCTTTCCTCGACCGCCCGAATGAACCGCGTGAAAAATGATCTCGGTTATTGCCAGCACAACTCTGCGGTTGACGCTTTGTTTAAGCACAAATGACTCACGCTACTGACTTGTTATTACTTCTTATATTCCCCCAAACTTATGGACAATGGGTACTTTTTTCGACTGACTTTTAGATACTAACGGATACTACTGCTTGCATTCAGTAATTATTTCTGAATAGAGAGAGTTTTCCACAAAATTATGTGTGTTGAACTACGAGTAATAAAAACTAGTTGAAGCATTTTGGCTTACACCTGCACCTATTGGCTGTGCAAGTTAGGAATTAGGTTAAATTCAGTGGTCATACGTCGAGATTTATTAATGCTTATTGTTTAGATATGTAACACGTTATGACTTGAGGCAAAGTATTTACGTCAAATGTACTATCGGAGCAACAATTGATTCGACACGAATAAATTTGGACGGTTACATATTATGTAATCCTTCAAGCCCCATAAGAGCACCGGTGATCGCGACAACAATAGAATACAATAGCATTTCCAAGAATCCGCGATCGAAGGATTATTAGGTAATAATATATATTTATACGATGATACAGATACATGTTATATAATTCAAATTTATTAAATAAAAATAATAATTTTATGAACTTGACACATTATTGTTTAACAAAATTCACGAACATAATATTAATAGTTTCAGGTACTTTTTTATAAAAGTTTTTAGTTGATTGAATTTGTTGAAGCGGTGACCGCAACTATAATGACTCCTATTAATAAATGTGTCATGACTAGGCGTTATGCAACGACGTAAAATCATAAAAATAGTATCCAAAAAATGTGTAGCTTCATTTACTAAGGACTTTCAAGGATTTCAAGCACATATCGTAACACTACATATCATATGCGGTGGACATTGTGGCTGGTCACGAAATATCGTATAACATAATAAATAACATTGTACATTAAAATGATCCCAAACGATCCCTTTGTAACGCGAAACATAAAAAGAATTGTTTCTCCCGAAACGTACATAAAAAGGACTTAACGACAATTTAGTAATACTTTAAACGATAAACTCCTCCATATATTTCAATACAAATAAAACACAGTCGCGGCTAAATACTGCTCGGCGCTTGAGGCGAGTCCCGATTTTTGCGTTTATTTTCCTGCGGTGGGGCGAGCTCGGTGATAAATTAATTTGATTTTACACTTTTCCAATTCACTAAAGTCTCGAATGGCGATTTATATTGTCTTTTTACAGCCTTCCAGCCCGGTAATTGTCGCTCCTATCCCGCCGCGCCGCGCGAGTGCGAGTCGCGGCCGGCTCTGATAAGGGTTTTCTTTTTCTCGTCAGCTCGCCGGAAATTAATTGTCTCCAAACGGAAAATAGGGTGAAAGTCCAATTAATTATTAGTCACTTCATTTATTTAATCCCCGAGAATTCTTAATTTATCTATGCGTAGAATGTTGACTCACGGAGACTTCGCTAATAACGTTAAGATAAAAAATATATCCTTCCTCCTGTAACTAGCACTTTTTATAATGACTCGTTTTTTAAACTAAGAATCTTGGTAATTTTAAAACATTCCTTCGTCAAAGCTGTTGGTATAAAAAAGAAAAAGAAAAAGGTATTTTTAATTCCATCTTGGTTCATTACTCATTTAGCTTGTTGCAGTTCTAATTAAACTGAAACATTTTAACTAAGCAATAATAAAATTCTGAAAATCATCCATAATATCTACAATTACTATATTATTATTGTTTGTATACGATCTACAAATTATTGGAAAATATGCTTCAGGCAACTACTTTAAAATTGATAATAATAATTTATTAGTGAAGTTAGGGGAAATAGTGGGTATGTAATTTGTTATGCATCCTTAGTGCTGCTCGTGAGACATGAAGAATGAGTCAGAATACGTTATCGTCAGAACGGGTTTCTTTTGCTTCATTAATTTTCATATTATCATGTTAGCACTTCGCACTATGGTCGAAATCAGAAGACGTAATATTACATAATAATAATAATTATTATTATTATAAGCCTAAACTGCCCTCCTCCAAAGACCTCCAAAGAATGCATACGGCCAACTTGACTCACCCAATCCCACTTCAACTTGGCAGCCTTGACACCTACATCTTTGATACCTGTTTTGGAGCGCAGTGTGGTGTTCCTTATTTTGTCCAGAAGTTTTACTCCTAACATACTGCACTCCATTGCTCTTTGGCAAACCCCGAGTTGGGACTTTTGTGAATCGGTCAATGACCAAGTTTGTGCACCGTAGGTTAGGACAGGCAGAATGCACAATATGTCGACGAGTCTGCGCTTCAGGGAGATCGGTAAATTTCCCTTCAGCAGCGTCTTCATGGACCAGTAGCTTTTCCAGTCGTTTTCGATTCGACGATCGAATTCCGTCCCTTGTCTATTTTCAAAAGAAATTATCTGGCCCAAGTAGTTTCTTTTGAAATTATTTAGTACTTAATTTAATTTAGTATTAACTAAATTAAATTACTTGCAACGTGGTTTCTAATTCTATCATAGTTCCAACTTGCTACGCGAATAATTCAAATTATTACTTCGTCGATAAAGCAATAAAATATTAATTAAATTAATCTTTATTTCTCTAAAAATCTTTGTATCTACAAAGGATAGTAATTAGGATACTGTGTAGATATAATGTAGATACTATACTACACAGTAACTATTTAAAACAAAGTCGCTTTTTTCCCTCATGTCCCTTTGTTCCCTTTAATCTTTAAAACTACGAGTACGCAACGGATTTTGATGATTATTTCAGTGTTAGATAGCCTTTTTATCGAGAAAGGCTACAGGCTATATTTTGTCACGCTAAGACTAATAGGAGAATGTGGAAAAAACGGGGGAAATTATTTCAAAGGGCTTATCTCGCGAACTACTGGAGCAATTTTTATGTTATTTGGCACAGATAAGAAGTAGACCACGTGAAGGATCTACTTCTTATCTGTACGTTAGATTTTAATCATTTTTTCAGTGGCTATATATTTTATACCCGTGCGACGCCGGGGCGGGTCGCTAGTGTATATACATAATTGGAATCACGGAATCGGCTCCAACGATTTTCATGAAATTTAGTATATAGGGGGTTTTGGGGGCGATAAATCGATCTAGTTAGGAATCATTTTTAGGGTTCCGTACCCAAAGGGTATAAACGGGACCCTATTACTAAGACTTCGTCGTCTGTCCGTCTGTCCGTCTGTCCGTCTGTCTGTCACCAGGGTGTAACTTGAGAACGGTAATAGCTAGAGAGTTGAAATTTTCACAGAATGTGTATATATGTTGCCGCTTTAACAGCAAATACTAAAAACAAAATAAAATTTATATTTAAGGGGGGCTCCGATACAACAAACCTGATTTTTTTGGCCTTTTTTGCTCTATATCAATAATGGCAACAGGTAGGTACTTGACTTTTTCACAAAATCCTTAGTTATATGTGTATTTTAATATTAAATAATAATATTAAAATAAAATAAAAAATTAAGGGGGGCTCCCATACAAAAAACACATTTTTTGGCCTAATTTTGCTCTATAATGGTACGGAACCCTTCGTGCGCGAGTCCGACTCGCACTTGGCCGATTTTTAGAATATGATATTTTATTCGCGTTTTATCGAATACCGAGCAAAGCTCGGTCAAATAGCTAGTAAAAACTTAAATAAAGTTTGTGATCGATATGGTGAAGTTATAATGAAGTGATATAGTTTACGATATCGCCGTCAGCTGCGTCGGTCCCATAGCATGATTCGAAACATGATATCATTAAGTTAAAAGAAAATAGCATATCGATCAACTTCGGCGATGACAATGCAGTTCCTTGTGTATAATAACCGCGAACGGAAAATGGTAGGTTGGGAACTATTTTTTCTATCATATTTATAAGCTTATTTTTATAACAGGCGACTTGTTTCATACTTTTGTGTATTTTATAACACTACTTGTTGCTTATGATAACTCAAAAATATGTTTTTAGTACAGCTCAACCAAAAATGAAACTTGCGCATCGATTCTGCGCAAAAAAAACACGAGAACTAGACAATAATTTAAATACGCTAATTTTAAAACTTATCTACCTAAGATAAATTCCTTAATTTTGTGTCACCATAAAGTGTATTTTATAATAAAAATCTGTAAAGTTTACAAATAAAATGATATAAGCTCGCTCTAATAGATGTCAGGGGAGTCGTGAGGTATGCGATCTCCGCCAACTATTTTGCGTGCATTTCTCTATCTTGTTTTAATGGTTTGTGTTGCGGTACTTGGATGTAATTAACCGACTAACAATTCAAAGGATTTTGTACTGTATTTACTATTTTATGTTTTGTAATGGCTTTAATATCTGTTATCCAGGATTAAGCTTCGTAGGTCAGTGGTAAGACTAATTTTGGACCTCGGAGGGGTAGATTCAAATTCTGTTATATATAAAAAAAATGTTGTCTTCAACAAATAGGTTTCAATGCAAGTAAATGGATTGATTTTATTACAAAAAAAATTACCTATGTGTAAACGAAATTCTGCGCCTGATCTCTCTTAACTATAGCACGTACTGCGCATACACTTGGGCACAAATAATAAATGTCGAGTTACTGACCAAGTTTAAATAAAACCACTGTCTTTAATAATATTATGATACTGAATTAGTGCGCAAACTATAATGAAATAGCCGTAGAAATAATTTTATAATAGACTTTGTTCATAGGTATTCGATAAAAATGCTGCAGACGGCTTATTAGCTTTTAGAACGTTGTTTTTATAAAATATAAAAATGTATGCTTTATATTATAAGCAAAATATTGCTAATGGTGGCTATATAAATTACATATTATTATAATTTTTTCCTACGCATCTGAATCATATCGCTATATGATTCCGATCATGATAACATATAAAGTTTGCTTCACTTAACGAATTCCTCGGATGATGGTTAAAGGTGAGGTCATGGGTAGGTCAAAGGTAGGGAAAGACCTGAGACACTCGATAAATCTAGAGTTTGCGTTACCTTCAATTATAAATATACCTTCAGAAAAAAACTTTATATTAAACTAATAAATCCTAGATAGTAATGAAAATCCTAGGTTAGTGGCTAATAAAAATAAGCCAGAAGCTAACCATAAGATCCCTCGGCTATTTACACTGATAAAAGTAAATTCTAAGTACGAAGTTAATAACTATATGAAAAGTTTATTATAATTTAACAGTGGAGATTGTTTTAAATGAAGGCAATGAGACCTTTGTAGCGCGGCGAGCTGCACTTGCTCCATTTTGTAGGAGTAAGGAAACATTTATTACATGTTAAGAGCCTCGTTATGTCTATATGGTTGCCAGGAATCTAATAGTATACTAATTCATACCGTGTATCCGTAAGTGAATTAAAAAAAAATAATAATAATCTATTACGCTTCTAAAATGCAATATTAATTTAATAAAAATAAAAGACTTCCTCGGTTTCTGAGGATTTTTGCCAGGGCCCAGGACTTTATCTTTTGTTTATTAGTTAACTTTTTGACACTAGCCAATCAAAAACGATTTTAAATAGATAAACTAGTAGTTATAGGCACCGGTGTAGTTATCTTCGTTCGACGTTCAGAGAATGTTTGAAAAAATTTATTCTGAATAAAAAAAATTGAGTTTGAGTTTAATAACAAAAGACGACTTAGTCGTATTAATTGTTATTTTCATGTCATCAAATCCATAATACTTTTAATTAATCTTTAATTATAATGTTTAATGCTTACAAATCATTAAACAGCCAACAGGATTTCTTTATAAATAATAGTATAACGTTAAATGTTAATGCTATTTTATTGTATTAATATGTGCAAATGTAATGAAATTTTAACATTTTCCACACTTATTAATAAACCCCTTAGTTTATATTAACGCGGTGCTAGAAAGCTTTTATTCAAATCCTGCGGTATTATCTTCTTAAGTCCCCGGGGAAAACATGAAAATATCATTACTAAGAGAAAAGAACGTACAATTACTTTAAAACTCCCAATAAATATTGTTAGCGATGAAGCCATCAATTTGGCTACTTACGTCGTTATGGAATAAAGTACCCTTAAAGTTAAAATATCACGCCCGCCCTCCGAAGTAATGTTTGGAAAACAGCAATATCGATGAATTTTATTTCGCATGGCTTTAATACTTTGGGGAAATTTGTCCCCTTCAAGAATCGTTTCGCTCCCTCCGTTATTTCTGCGCTCGCATCTGCGTGTACCAACTTTGGTTACATATCAAAAGTTGCCTGTATTTTAATCCTCCCTTACTTTGTAGTTTATGTCTAATATATTTTACGGGAAGACATTGTAAACAATGTAGACGTTTGAAGGGATTTATTAATATTTCCAGCGACAGGTAGCTTACGGGATGCTTTGGTTATGTTTTTGACATGTTTCTGAAATGTTGGACGTGTTAATATAAATGATTGGACATCTATACATTATATAATAAAATCGTAGGAAAGTCAATTCTATACATTGAATATTTTTGAAAAATAATACATTGGGACGTGATCTACTTTGCTAGCGCCGACGAAGTCGCGGGCAACAGCTAGTAATACGTAAAATACCTCGCAATTTTAAACTCATTTAGTATTTTAGAATATATTATGTAAACCTAATTTATATTTTGAAGCAATTAATAATTTAAAATATTAAAAGTATTAAAATCTAGCATTCTAATTTAATATAAGCTTTATATTTAATTTAGATTAAGCCGAGAAACCAAATCATACGAAGCTTTTCATCCTACAAAGCAAACTTAATCCTCTTACATTACCGTTTATTAGAATAATTATATTGTACTAATGAATTTGGCTTCATAACTATATTAATAAATGAGAATATCAGAAATTCTCCATTACGTAGTCCAGATTATACGAGTACATAATAATTATTATGTTATACTTAACAAGACATTTTAAAATATTTTATAAATAATAATTTTTCAAGTCGCTGAAAGATATTATGTATTCATAACGTTAACATACAATCAACTTTTAAAACTTATCTAGGTACTCAAATCATAATAATCTAGTAGCCACAATTAGCAGCTATGTATGTTATCCATGCTACGATAATACTGTTGGCAATACGATAAAACTAATATTCGTTGTACCCAAACAAGGAATGGAATAAATATTATTCGTCACTCTCCCTTTTTGATTAACCTTACTGGTTATTCATAATGCTTATTATTAATATTATAAATGTGAAAGCGTGGATATTTGTTACGCTTTCACGCAAAAACTACTTGAGAAATCATCATGAAACTTACTTTACTCACAGTAATAATATACACTTTTCATGCACTTATTCCATTTTTATTAATTTATATGCTGGGATTTTTTCTTTATTTTAAGCTTTAAAATATTATACAGTACTTTCTTATTTCTTTCTGTTTTTTATTATATTTTGCGAATTTGTTGTTTTTGTGCTTTTGTTTTATCCAGTTACCGTCATAGTATTTGTCTGTATTCTGTGTTATTGATTTAAAAATCTTGATTGTTTGCATTGTGTCGTATTTAATTTTAAATGTAGGTATTTTGTTGTTCAATTTTTTGTTGAATAATCGTTTATTTATTTATTTTATTTACTTATCAGTAGTTCGGCTGTGCTCGCGACTTTTTAGGGTTCCGTAGTCAACAAGGAACCCTTATAGTTTCGGTCTGTCCGTCCGTCTGTCCGTCTGTATGTCTGTCTGTCCGTCTGTCTGTCCGCGGTTTTGCTCAGAGACTATAGGACCTACAAAGTTGTAATTTGGCATGAATGCACAATGCACATATGTATAATGCCGGCAAAATGGTACATAAAATCTTAAAAAATATTTCTTTTATGGTACCTCTGGATAATATCAAGCGGGGGGGGATGTGTAGGGGAGGTACCATAAAAGAAATATTTTGAAGTGAAAACTTCTTTAGCGGCGTTGAGCACTTTTGTGGGATGGGTAAAAACTGTGAAACTCGCGTCAGATTCTCGTGCTGATCGAAAAACCTTGGAAAAATCGTAAGACGGTTGGAGAGTCGTGTTTTGTGTCGAACTCGAACTCGAACTCGCGATTTTTTAAAAATCGCTTTTCATAAAAAATGGGTTAAAAATTTAATCGATTGTAAGGGTTTCGATTAATTATAAAAACGATTTTTTAATAATCGATTTTCATAAAAAATGGGTTAATAAAATGCACAACGTTAATAATCAAGTTTTCACTTCTGCCGGCACTCCCGGAGTGCAACCCGTCTTTTTTTTTAAGATTTTATGTACCATTTTGCCGGCATCATACATATGTGCATTGTGCAATGTGCATTCATACCAAATTACAACTTTGTAGGTCCTATAGTCTCTGAGCACAACCGCGGACAGACAGATGGACAGACAGACAGACGGACAGACGGACGGACAGACCGAAACTATAAGTGTCGTTGGATAGGTTTTTTTTTAAAATAATATGAGTATTCATAGATCATTTTCCGATTTAGCGATCGAAATTGACAATTAAATTATTTGAATTTCTGTTGAAAATAAAATTGTTGAAAATACATTATCATGATGGACTAATAAAAAAACAATATTTCGCAAAAAAAAAAAAACAAAGCAATGCGAACACCGTAACCAATATTGATGTCCGATATAATCTTCGACGGCAACAATAAAAATATTTCGCGCCCAAAACTTTTATTAAAGTTCGCCCAAATTTATAACTCTCGAAAATTTATTACCGGCAATACCTAAATTGAAAAACGTTGCAGTGCTTCGAACGGGATACGTCTAAAGTACATTTATTTAGTAATGAAAGTCAGCGGTTGCAGCTGGATGTTTTAGGTTTAATAGGAAAATCGACGGCGAGTGAGGGAACCCCCTGCGGTTCAGTTCTGCGCCTCGGGCCGGGCCGGATCCGACAAGCTATAAATAGGGCGGGCACCCACTCTGATTAATCGCCGGCACCTGGGCCCCACCTGCCGCAAGGCACGTGTAAAAACATAACACCACATTAGTAATGTCACAAAACTAATCTCCGCCGTTCTCAGTTCGTTTTATCAGTTAAAAAGCTCCGTTATCCAGGCTTTCGCACATTTCAGCTGTTTTTAAAACTTTTGTATTTCTTTGCGCAGCCACAGATTTTCCTTTTTAACGTTTTACTACATTTTATGTTTGGTTCTGTATTCTAAATAATGTGACTTTGCTATTATCGGGAGCGGGAAGCTTGCAGTTTCAGCACCTAGTAAAGATCAATTTAATAGATTTGCAAAAATATGCGCATGCGACGCACGATATCACAATATTGCTAAGCGCTATAGTAATAATGGAGATAAAAGCTGCTTTTACAAGAAAATACTGCAAAAATTAA
Organism: Polyommatus iphigenia; assembly: GCA_963422495.1. Lineage (NCBI taxonomy): Eukaryota > Metazoa > Arthropoda > Insecta > Lepidoptera > Lycaenidae > Polyommatus > Polyommatus iphigenia. The sequence goes on along the minus strand of OY730179.1, from coordinate 10,110,177 downwards.
CTACGAATATAGTTCGAAGATTAAAAATGCCATCGTCGACCCGAAAAAATAATTTTGTGTAGTATGAGCACGTATGAGGGTAAGGTGAAGAATGTGAATAAAACGTTTAAAAATAGCCCATGTGGTCACAATAACATGGAAGAAGTAATACTAGACTATTGATATAATATGTTCATTAATTGACTTTTTTAACACACTTGAATTTTTTAATTATGTTATTAATTTGTAACAATCTGTTAATCAGATGTATAAATTATATCTATAATTTAAAAACATTTTTGTTAATTTTTCATGAATCACATATGTATGTCAGTGACGTAGTGCATACTATATGTTTATCACCCGACACAAACGCAGCTTGTGTATCATTGCTTAATTAGTCATTACGGGCCACCTGCGCTGCCGCGTAATTGCAGCGAGTACAATTATTATTATAATACGAGCATTATGCAGAATACAAACACTTTAAAATATCACCCTCATACACGTTCGCTTAGATTTACGAAAGAAACTTTCCTGTTTAAAGATCACTTACAGTGCAGCGTAAAATTTACTTTCATATTTGAACTGCGTCAGCGAGTCGCTCCCAAGAACTAGCGTTAAACAAAGTTGTGCTAAAATATCTCCGACTCACCATATAATATGTTCCACGTAATAATATATTTGCGTATGTACGAGTATTCTAGCGTTAACGAACTTCGCACGAACCATTTAGAGTTTTCGGTTTGGGAGTTATAATTAACCGTTACACGAAATTATCTTCGCCAAGTTTGGCGAATGATTACTCTGAATTGTCTACCGTTCCGTTCCTGCCTAGATAGGATTCGATACTGTCACATACGGTTATCTAGTAAATTTTTAATATCAGCTATCTATTTAGTCGGGAAAATTGTATTCGCAACATTCCATACGTGTATTGAGAGACCGCATAGAATCTTTACGGATAATATTATGCTCGGATATCCGGCGATGTTTAGTGGAGCATCCGGCTAAGTGGTTTATACGTACGTCCGGCATGTCCATCTGCATTTCTCGGCGCAGACGCTCGTAAATAATCCTTTGGACCTGAAAAACGTTTCAGTGAATCCAATAAAATACGTATCCGCAGAGACTCCGCCGCAGCGAGCTCGTTACCACGCCTAGACGATTTATTGAGATTTGAAGGCTGAAATATTGTAGGTATTCCATTTTTAAAATCTTCTATGAAATACAAGTTCTCCCCTTGTGTTTCGCAACTAAGCGGTAACGGCGTTTCCGTTGTAACTGTTCTTTGAGAACATTCCTACGTGAGAATAACAACAAATATATTTTGTGAAAGTTTTAGTGAAATCCTTTTATCAGTTCTATTCGATTTTCTTTTCGTTTTGTTTTAATTTGTCTGTGTTAATAATTCGCATTTATTGCAATTTCGTCATTTATTTATAAGAACGTATAATTATAAAGAGATAGAAAACATGAATAAATGTATTTTCTTTGTTACAAAGTTTATACTATCATAAAGCAAATTCCCTTCACTTTGAATACATAAAAAAGTTGAATATTCAGAATATTCCTTTTGTGAACGTAATTTTCACGTAAGCGATATTTACTTAAAAAATTGTGGGTGCATGAGAATTCGTAGCGAAATTCCGTGGGCATCAGCGAAGCGCGGGCGATGCATTCCATACCAGATACCATCACATTCCCGAACGAAATACAAATTGAAATACGATTTATGGTGCCGATACTGTTGTTTTTGCCGTAATAACAACTTAGCTGGTCTAGATTCTGGCAATTTATGAAAACGGGATTTCGGATAGGTCAGATTACGATTTCAATCGACCAGAGATGAAAGTATTTCAGTACTAAAACTTTGGTTAAAAGAGGTTTTGAGTTTTGACGTTACTTACATAAATACAAATTACACCAAATGCAGTTAATTGTCAAGAGAATTTTTTGGATAAAATTAATTTTATACCTTAATTTACATGCATGATCTATTTATTACGTTGATATTATCTCAAAGCTATTACGTCGATAGTAATCCAAGGAGAAGTATCTACTGCAAAATCTCGAAGTAAATTTGGATTACACGAGTGCATCGTATTTGGTTTGAATCTGAAAACACGGACCGCGGGAACTAAGCCAAATGACATAAGATAAATAAAACTTGTTAGGTTTACGTGAGGAAGTACAATTGGCGTTAAGTTTTATCTTAATTTATCTACTAAATAGATATATACTGTTGTCACTACTATACTTTGTTATTATTGATGTATTTTTAATTTTACGCAGATTTGCTTAATGCACGACGCATGTTCCCAGCCTGTGAAACTTCTAAACTGTTCATTTACATATTATTAGATGTCGATAAGCACTCATTAGCGCTAAACGGAGTCGAGATGTGCTCTGCGGTGTTTACAGTTTCATCGATCATTCTCAATTTAGATATTACCATTTAGATTGATTTTCTGTCCCGGAGCGTTATAATTAAGCAGCACAAGGTAACACGGTGATCTAGTTAATCTTCTGGGTGAATGTGAAATATTTTCATATCCCGAGGCACTCGCATTCATATGACACGTCACACGGACACAATGTAGTAAAGATAAGGTGTTCCCTTCCGAGCCACTGGTTCTATTGTGAGTCTCTTACGCAACTCTATATGTAAAAGAAACGAGTGACACGGCCGTTACAATGGCCGATTAACGTTTTGTATTTAAATATCAACGTTAACACTCCATTTGCTGGATCAAAAATAAAAATAGAATTTAAAGCCCCGTACATTTTTATTTTGAGCACTCGGTGCTCTACGATATATAACGTGGCATATTAGACTATCAGATAAGGTACAACTTGCCGAAATATAAAACTTCTATTTCACTTAGCCGAGGAAATTATAGGCTACGAACACTCGAAATGATTTAGAGAATTTGATATTTCCTAGCGATAAAATAATAAGCGGAATAAATTTTAGACAGTTTAGTTTTCCTTTAGTGAAAATGGCTTCCTTTAGATAGAGAAAACGTATAATGGAATGCAATAACTCTTGACCGGGTGTGCGAAGAAATAACAGTGTGTCATATTTCACAACCCTCCAACATTTTTATAAAAGTGGACCATCTGCTTTTGACCCCTCATTCGTTTTGTTTCACATATTATTTCATATTACAAGCGCTTAAAATTCTTAATTACATAGAGCGAATTGCAGGTTTTTAAGTTAATGGCTCGTTTTATGGGCTTCACTTACATTAACACATGTAGAGCACGAACGTTAATATATTTTTTGTAATTAAGAAACAGTAAATTATATAATATTTTGTCATTGTATTTCATTTTGGCGCTTTGTTCAGGCTAATAATAATGTATCATCAAGTACAAGCGATTGGTGAGAATGACGAAAGTGTTATAAAATTATCAAGAGATTTTGTATAGATTCTAAATTAATCTTCTTTGGACAGTGACTTCTGTTAGATTTTATATAAAGCTAGTATAAATAATAGAGTCTAAATCAACCTTACTTGCAGCGTACATTGACCCTTATTGGTGGTGTTATTTTTATTTTGTTACCTTCATGGGATTTATGCTGTCCAAGATACAGAGGGTAGGGCGTTCATAAAAAGTTTGTGGATAGAACGTGTAAGGAATAACGTCATCGATACTGGGGTGTGCGGTCATTCCGCTAAACGAAGATCAGAATCGCAAGCTGTTAGCATAGATATTGCGATCCAATGAAAGCCACCCGAAGTATTCCATCCCAGGATCGAGGGGTAGAATATTGCGGCTCCGAAACAGCCCAGTTGTGACTCTACTAATATTCATCCGAAACTCAGCCGCCTTCTGATTTTCTTTTCATTTTCTAAATGGTGGCATTACGAATATAGGATTGGTATTGTTGGTTCCCGCTTATATAACATACTGTATCTGAATATTTTAGGCCTTTATTGATTTTTTTGTGAATTTAAATTGATTAATTTTGATATCCTAAAAACAAACGAGTACGAATTACTGTCTAATTTAAAAATTAATTAAAATAGCAAAAGTATATTTTTGCGAAATAATTTACCCAAGATACCTACTTAATTATCTATACACTAGATGACGCCCGCAACTCCGTTGCGCCGAAACTTGTTTATCGTGCGGGAACCGTTAATTTTTCCGGGACAAAAAGTATCCTATGTCCTTTCCCAGGACTTAAGGTATCTCCATGCCAAATTTCAGCAATATCAGTTCAGCAGTTTGAGCGTGAAGAGGTAATAGACAGACAGACAGATAGACAGACAGACACACTTTCGCATTTATAATATTAGTATGGATATTGTTACGGGTACGGACACACAGAGCCATCTAGCGTCGAACCGGCAAAATTAGGGGACACACTACACATAAATCCCCTACTCGAAACTAGATGGCGCTAGTTGGTACATGCTCGAATCTCCTAGAAAGTTCCGACCGTTGTTTACTTTTTTACGTGTTTACTTGTTTACGTGAATCGAGTAAGGAACTTTCAAGAATTCGAGTCGCCCATATAAATAGGCGCAGGTGGACGGCCCGGAATTCAGTTTTATCTGAGCGATCTTCGAGGCGACTTCGAAGTGAGAACAAGTGATCAATAGTGAGTGACAGTGATAGTGTTTAGTGTTTGGACTTAGTGCTTAGTGTTTGGACTTAGTGATTAGTGTGACCTAGTGTCAGTGAATAAAGTCTTCCAGAGAGTCACCAGGTCTTTCTCTCCGAATCCTCGAACCCTAGCACGTAACAACTGGTGTCGAAAGTGAGATTTGGAGATGCCATTGACTCCGAGAGACGACTTCAAGGGGAGTGTCAGGACAAGGGCGCAGCGAGCTGCTGCCATTGACTCCGAGAGAGGAGTTGCAGGTGGAGCTGCGGAGGCCACACCCACTTGGGACCAAGCTCCGCCCACTGCGGGGCAGGCCCCACCCGCTGGCCCCGCCCACCAGGCTCCGCCCACTGACCACGCCCCCCAGGCTCCACCCACTTCGGGTGAAACCACGCCCACTGGCTCCGCCCACCGACCACGCCCCTCAGGCCCCGCCCACTCTGGACATGGCCACGCCCACTAGCTCCGCCCACCAGGCCACGCCCACTCAGGCCACGCCCACTGGCTCCGCCCACTTGGCCCCGCCTGCTCAGGCCCCGTCGACTAACTCCATCCATCCTGCCACGCCCGTAGTTTCTACGGCCCCTCAAATGGCTCCTCAATTGGAAAGCATAATTGAGTTAATTCAGGCTTTGCAAGAGGCCCAAGACCGCAAGATTCTCGGCGCTTTGCAAGATTCTCAAAGGGCAATGATGGAGGCACAAGACCGCAAGCTCAGCGCTTTGCAAGAGTTGCAAGAACGCAAGCTCTGCACCTTGCAGGAGTCACAAGAGCAACAAAAAGTCCTCCAAGAAAAAGCACTTGGAGCTGTAAAGGATGTAAGTGACACGGTGGTTAAGCTCCGAAAAGATGTCGACATAATGGACGAACGAGTTACGGGGTTAGGATTGGATGTGGAAAATGTGAAAACCGGCCTTACTGAACTTCAGAAGAAAGTAGTGCGCCTGGAAACCACAGGAGTGGCGGTGTCTAGTGGAACTACCGGAGTGGTGCAAGTGGTACAAGGACCAAGAGTTAAAGTGCCACCATACGACGGTACTACTTCTTGGAACGCTTATCGTCAGCAATTCCAGACGGTTGCTTCTGCCAACGGATGGACTGACGAACAATGCCAGACCGCTCTCACTGTTGCGCTCAGAGGGCAAGCTTTGTCGGTCCTAGAAGCACATACAGGGAAGGGGTTCCAAGACCTGATGGAGGCCCTTGAATCCAGATACGGGGAGCGACACCTGGAGCACGTATTCCGTGCTCAACTTCGTGACAGAGTCTAACGCTCAGGAGAGGGACTACAGCAATGGGCGTTGGAAATTGAAAAACTTGTCAAGAAGGCACACCCAGGAGCCGATTCCAAGATGATCGACACGAATATTGTGCAAGCATTTGTCGACGGAATCAGGGACCTCGAGGTCAGAGCTGCAGTGAGGCTACGTCACCACACCTCGCTAAAGGAAGCATTGGCGCATGCTTTGGAGGTCGAGGCTGTTCGCCGTGACATACGACAGACCCATAAGATCCATGAGGTCTCTGAGGATGTTAAGGAGGTCAAGGCTCCCACGAAGAGAAGTTTTGGAGCCATGTGCTACAAGTGCGGTGAGAGGGGCCATCTTCAGCTCAACTGCCCGCAGAAGGAGACCCAGATGGCAAGGATGAAAAGGCTGGAGGAACAAGTAGAGGAGCTGAAGAAGCAAGGAGCTTCGTCCCCTGCCCGGGATCAGGGAAACGAATAAAAGCCAGGACTAAGGGGCGAGTACTGGCTGACGCGGAGGAAGCCCCGATAACTGTTATCTCCCAAGCATGCAGCGGGAATAGTCTTGTGATTCAGGGGACTATTAACAGGACGGATTGCAAAATGACTCTAGACACAGGAGCCTCTAGAACGATAGTGAACCCAAATCTAGTAAAAGCCGCAAGTAGACATAAGAGGAGAATTAACTGTCGGCTTCTTACTGCCTCCGGTCAGCCAATACCCGTCCTGGGAGAAATGTCAGTTACGATTAATGTAGGGGGGTCCTCATACCCTCATGACGTTATCGTGGCTGAGATTATGGATGATTGCATCTTGGGTTTGGATTTCATGAAGAAGCACAACTGCGGAATTAATGTCGCTGACGGAGTTTTCAAGTGTGGCGAAGAAGAAATTTTCATCCTTGGAGGCGCCATTTCAATTAGTTCCCGAACCGGTGGTAGGCATCATGTAGACTTTCAGAAAATATTTGCAAAAATTTATTCTGAATAAAAAATTTTGAGTTTGAGTTTTGAGTTTGCCTGCGGGAAAGTCGCATGTGTAAAGGAAGTCATTATACCTGGACGAGCGGAAGCTAGAGTGCTGGTGAAACTACCGCCAGCTGGAAAGAAGAAGTCAAACAGATGTGTGTTAATCGAAGACACACCTAGCAAGACATCAGCGCAAAAACTGATGACGGCGAGAACCCTTGTTAGTGGAAGCAGTAACGCTGTGGTCAAGGTTTTGAATCTTGGTGATCGCGAGATCTGCTTGAACAAAGGTGACGTCATTGGAAAGTGCGAGGAAGTTGTCTGGATGAGAAAGTGTAGTTCGATCACAGGCTCAGACTCAGCCAACAGCAGCAACTATGGAATAGTGACTGAGCTACTCGATGACTGCAAGAGTAATCTGACTTATTCGCAGAACATGAAAGCTAAGAAGTTTTTACAACGCCACGCGAATATCTTCTCCAGTCAGGAAGGCGACCTTGGAAGAACTTCGATGGTTCAGCACAGGATAGATACCGGAAGCGAGAACCCAATTCGTCAACGAGCAAGACGGATACCCATTGCAAAGGAAAAAGAAGTTGAGAGCCTTTTGGAGGACATGAGAAGGCATAAGATTATTGAACCGTCTGCAAGTCCATGGTGCTCACCTGTTGTGTTAGTGAAGAAGAAAGATGGCAGCACAAGATTTTGTGTGGACTACAGGCGTCTCAATGATGTCACTAAGAAGGACAGCTATCCATTACCTCGAATTGACGACACACTGGATACCTTGAGTGGCATGAAATGGTTCTCGACCCTGGACCTGAAATCTGGATACTGGCAGGTGGAAATTCACCCAAATACAAGGAGAAGACAGCTTTCTCCACCGGTAAAGGTTTATGGCAATTTAACCGCATGCCCTTTGGATTGTGCAACGCACCTGCCACATTTGAGCGACTCATGGAGTGTGTACTGGCAGGCTTAGTTGGAGAGGCTTGCTTAGTCTACTTGGACGACGTCATCATTGTTGGCCGCGACTTCGAGGACCATTTGCGAAACTTAGAACGTGTTTTCGCCAAAATAGAGGGGGCCAAGTTAAAGTTGAATCCGAAAAAATGTCGTTTATTCAGGAGTAAGGTCAATTATCTCGGCCATGTCATCTCCAGTGATGGAATCCAGACGGACCCGGAGAAACTGGAAGCAGTTCAAAATTGGCCAACCCCTAAGAACAAAACCGAAGTGCGGGCATTTCTCGGCCTATGCTCCTACTACAGGCGTTTTGTTAAGGGATTCTCGGAGATAGCTAAGCCATTACATCGGCTGACAGAGGATAAACGACAGTTTATTTGGGACGAGACTTCTGAAGATTCTTTTCAGAAACTGAAGAAACATCTGTGTGAAACACCAATCCTGGGGTATCCACAACCTGCAAGTCAGTTTATAGTCGACACGGACGCAAGCAACACGGCCATTGGAGGAGTGTTATCTCAAAAACAGGGTGAAAGAGAAGTTGTAATTGCATATTTCAGCAAATCTTTATCTAAGCCAGAGAGAAACTACTGTGTGACAAGAAGATAACTCTTGGCTGTTGTAAAGACGCTACAACATTTCAGCAAATATCTCATCGGCAGACAGTTTTTACTGCGAACTGATCACGCAGCCTTGAAGTGGCTACTGCAATTCAAGAACCCAGAAGGCCAAGTAGCTCGATGGATTGAACAACTACAGGAGTATGACTTCAAGACGGAACACCGCAGCGGAAAGGCGCATGGGAATGCCGACGCACTTTCACGAAGGCCGTGTTCAGAGGACTGCAAACACTGTGTTAAGCAGGAATCTAATGAAATGACATTAAAGTTAACCAGAACAAGTCCCTTGGGTCTCTGGGAGAATGATGCTTTGAGAGAGGCTCAAGAAAGAGATGATGACCTTCGGCATATCATCACATGGAAGAAACGCGGTGACGTAAAACCAATCTTGCACCCACTGGCGCTGTCACTAAGGCGTACTGGGCGCAATGGGACAGTCTGATACTTCAAAATGGAATACTTTACCGGAAATGGGAGAAGACTAACGGCAGAGAGTTCCATCTTCAGATAGTTGTCCCAAGGACGAGAGTACCAGATGTTCTCCGTGAAATACACGATGGCGTATCAGGAGGTCATCTAGGTGTCAAGAGGACGTTAACAAAAGTGCGAGAACGATTCTACTGGTTGCATTGTCGAGATGATGTGCAGGATTGGTGCCGCAAATGTACTACTTGCGCTGCAGTGAAGGGACCACAAACAAGGAGCCGTGGGAACCTGCGCTTGTATAACGTTGGCGCACCGTGGGAACGAATTGCAGTTGACGTAGCTGGGCCATATCCTGTAACGGAATCGGGAAACAAGTATTTTATGGTGGTCATGGATTACTTCACCAAATGGCCCGAAGTGTTCGCCATACCAAACCAGGAAGCTACAACAGTTGCTTCTAAGCTAGTCGAAGAAGTAATATCACGCTTTGGTGTGCCTCTAGAAATCCATTCCGATCAGGGCAGGAATTTCGAATCGCAGGTCTTCCAGGAAGTGTGCAGAATTTTGGGAATGCATAAAACGAGGACCACCGCGTACCATCCACAGTCTGATGGAATGGTTGAGAGATTTAACCAGACCCTTGAGAGGCATTTGGCGAAACTGGTAGATGACAAACAAAAGGATTGGGACAGGTATATACCGCTCTTCCTTCTGTCGTACCGTACCGCCGAGCATGAGAGCATAAAAGCTACCCCGGCGTATGTCAATTACGGTAGAGAACTGCGAGTACCAGTAGACCTCTTGACAGGAGGGTCACCGGAGGAACCGAAGACCGTACAAGACTATGTCTGCGATTTAAGGGAAAAGATGCGCTATATACACGCCATGGTTCGGGAAAATGGGTTGCAGTCAAGTGAGAACATGAAGACCAGATACGACCGGAAATCGAACACGAGCGGCTTCGAAGAAGGGTCACTGGTGTGGTTGCATAACAGAACTCGGCGAAAAGGGAAATCTCCAAAGTTGCAGACCAAGTGGGACGGCCCATACAAAGTGGTTACCCGATTGAATGATGTAACTTACAGGATTCAAAAGCAACCAAGAGGGACATTCAAAGTGGTACACATAGACCGTCTGGCGCATTACCATGGCAGTAATAATGATGCTCGGGACGAGCATCTCTAAGAGGGGAGTAGTGTTACGGGTACGGACACACAGAGCCATCTAGCGTCGAACCGGCAAAATTAGGGGATACACTACACATAAATCCCCTACTCGAAACTAGATGGCGCTAGTTGGTACATGCTCGAATCTCCTAGAAAGTTCCGACCGTTGTTTACTTGTTTACGTGTTTACTTGTTTACGTGAATCGAGTAAGGAACTTTCTAGAATTCGAGTCGCCCATATAAATAGGCGCAGGTGGACGGCCCGGAATTCAGTTTTATCTGAGCGATCTTCGAGGCGACTTCGAAGTGAGAACAAGTGATCAATAGTGAGTGACAGTGATAGTGTTTAGTGTTTGGACTTAGTGCTTGGTGTTTGGACTTAGTGATTAGTGTGACCTAGTGTCAGTGAATAAAGTCTTCCAGAGAGTCACCAGGTCTTTCTCTCCGAATCCTCGAACCCTAGCACGTAACAATATTATAAAACAAAGTCGCTTTTTTTCCCTCATGTTTTTTTTCCCCTTTGTTCCCTTTAATCTTTAAAACTACGCAACGGATTTTGATGATTCTTTCAGTGTTAGATAGCCCATTTATCGAGGAAGGATATAGGCTATATTTTATCACGATAAGACTAATAGGAGCGAAGAAATAGAGGAAAATAAGGAAAAAACGGGGAAAATTATTTGAAAGGGCTAACTTGAACGCGCTAATCTCAGGAACTACTGCTCCGATTTGAAAAATTATTTCAGTGCCAGATAGCCCATTTATTGAGGAAGGCTATAGGCTATATTTTATCATGCTAGGACTAATAGGAGAATGTGGAAAAAATGGGGGAAATTATTTGAAAGGGCTTATCTCGCGAACTACTGGAGCAATTTTTATGTTATTTGGCACAGATAAGAAGTAGACCACATGAAGGATCATATGCTATCGATTTTAATCATTTTTTCAGTGGCTATATATTTTATTCCCGTGTGACGCCGGGGCGGGTCGCTAGTAAAAGTATAAGTGTAAGTACTCACATACGGTTTTGCTCGATCGAGCAATCACGTAGAGTAAAAACCAATGCTCGGGCTATCGTCCACACATTCAGCATTGCTCTATAGTTTTACTCCAGTTCGAAGGAAATTAGCTACGAATAATAAAAACTAGTGTCAAAAAATTTGTCAAGCCGGCTCGATTCGAGCCTTCAAACTAGCTCGATGCGAGCCTTCGAGCTTTGAGTTTTGCGGTCCACACAGTGGTTTTTGCTCGATTTCGAGTAAAACTATCGAGCAAAACTCTATATTGTGAGTACTTAGCATTAGATACAGTTTATTAATATGTATAACTTGCCTGTCCCTTTTAAACTCCGTCAGGGGGTCGTAACCCACTTATTAAAAAACGCTTTAATCATGTGCATAAAACTTATAAATATAGACGATATACGATAGACGATAATACTTATAGATGATAATCATGTGCATAAAACTTATAAATCCATAAGGAAATAGCGTTGCATGTTAAGAGACACATTAAATATATTCTTTGCGTGCTGTAAGCAATAAAAAACGACAAATTCGCTACTTCTACCTTAGGGGTAATATAAAAAAATAAGTTTGGCTATAATAATATATGCCATCTTTTCCCTTAAATAGTAAAATAGAAACGATAAGACAATAGCAAATAACTATACTTGCAGTATTTGAATTTTCTTGTTTGCCAAAATACCAAAGACATATTTAATCACATAGTAACTTGATCAAACGTGAAGATATTTATGGCTATTGTGTCTAAACACACTAGGCCGAAGTTACGCAGCGTAAATTACGCAGGATTACGCTCGCAATGTATTTTAAATTACCGATGACACACTATTCCGTCGCATTCCGTCCGTATTTGACGTAATCATGCGGAATTTACGCTGCGTAACTTCGGCCCAGTGTGTTTAGACACTTAGATTTTAAATTGTCAAGTAGAATTAATGTCAACAATATTGACAATAGTATTGAAAACATTTTTTGTCATTTGATCGATGGTCGCTTATTCAATAAGGTCTTTAAAAGTTGTCTTTCATTTCATTGTGATTCTCAATAAATAATTTCGTAAAGTTGTTAAAAAGGGAACTTTTGAGAAAAATAAATAACGATTAATTACGCTCAAAGCTGTCTTTTACAAATAAAAATGTATGAGAGATAATATTTCTGAGAAATGACGAGAACAAAAATTAAGAGCGGGCTGTGCAATTTTGCTGTGTTTTCTAATAAGTATTACGATCCCGGAAGACGATTGACTCAAATAAAATTGAGATGTATTTAACACTTTCGAGGACAGAACGACATTATACGTCTTAGTTCGAAATGTTGATACGGCACAACGTACGATGACGTCCAAATAACATTTGGATTTTACAGCAGAACGTTCATTTCCGATTAACGTTCAAGTTAAAATCCCATTTAATATATCTTGTGTCACAACATGTAAAATTCCCGAAGCTCTACTGTCACGTAGAGTAGGTTTTAAACTATTTCAAATAAGTGCCGATGACAGTTGGCGGTGACGTTCCTCGCATACGCACAACGTGTTCATACGTCCCGCGCGCCTCCCGCGCTCCTACATTCGGTGCGGCTGCGTCACTGCGGAGGTGCGCTCGCATCAGGGTAACATTTCGTGGCGCATTGTAATATTTTCCGCGACAAAATATCTTAAGTATTTAGTTTATTTTATTTATATGTAATTATTTCGCTAGACAAAATATTATTTAACTATAAATTAATAATTTTATACTGACAAAATGCATTATTTTATGTGTTTTAGATGAATAAGCGCAAAATAAGACTATGAGCATTTTCGATGATTCCGACAATGATGATGATGGAGAATTTGGTTCGGATAAATCCGTTGAGAGTGATCATTCGCTCACTGTGAACTCACCATCACCTCAAGCTCCTGCCTCATCACGTTTTCAAGAAGAGGGTTAGGAGGAGTGTTACAATATGTTTGACGTTATGACACGTTGTGTCCGTACATGTCTAGTTAATTTTACTTTTAATGACGGAACGTATTGATACGATGACGTGATAAAACGGTTGTGTCATGATGTGTTTACAACAATATGTTTTCATGGGGCGCCTACGTACTCATACGTCGTATAATTTGTATGGGCATTTACTGTGTCATTTTGTTATACAGTCTCAAGTGAGAGCGTCCCCGAAAGTGCTAATCATTGTATATTTATCTGATGCTTAGCTAACGGAAAACACTCAGATTCATTTATTTTGACTCGATAGTTTTATTTTTCGAAATCATGAATCTTTTTGGGCATTTCAACAAATATCTGTTACACTTATTGAGTTACTATAATTAAATAACTTTCACTACTACAACACACAATTTATAAAATAATAGCTAAAGGAAATATTAGTACTGTATTTAGTTTTTAAGTAATCATCAAAAAACAGTTTTGGGACTTACGACCTTTACTTTCGTGCTATAATGCGGGAACCATTGTTACGCGATATTATTCACTATTAGCTGCAGCCTAAAACACATTGCCCGGGAGCACGATTCATGGAATTATTGTATCACGATTGGAGGATAGCGTTGTGTGGTTAGTTTGTTTGTGTGTAGGCGGGGCTAGCGTTTTGACAGTAGGGTCAATTATCTTGCAGACGCATGTTTGAAATCGTAATCGTTATCTTTGTATCATACATTTTTTTAATTATTTTTTAAAATTATAATTTAAAGGATGAGCATCAATGTATAAAACTATAATATGAGCATCAATGTATAAAACCAAAATAAATAAATAAATAAATAAATAAATAAATTATAGGATGGTCCCAACCATCCTATAATTTATTTATTTATTTATTTTATATACTCACCAACAGAACAGCATTTGTGACATTTTAAATTTGCACATAAAATTTAAATTATATTATGTATTAGCAATTAAATTATATTATTTTAATTAATTATTATTTGTGTCACTGTATATTAGTGTATTTAACAAACCAATAATAATAATCAATGAGCTTCATTGTTACTGAAATTACAGGATATTTTTAGTGATATTAAATCTAATCAAATAATTTTATTCGGAGTTAAATTTTTACAATTTTTTCCTGAACATCGAACGTCGTACCAAAATATACTAGGTCGCAAAACTTTTACGAATGACGTACGGGGTTAGCCCCCGTACGTCTATGTTCTACAGAAAAAGGAATATTGTCATATCATAACATACATCATATATAATATTAACGCTTCAACTCCCAAGTGGCCACATGTGGCTGCGAGAACAACAGATTTCCAAGAATCCACGATCGAAGGATACGCGATTCGCGCTTGGATCCCTTTTGACGAAAATGCGGAAGCGTAGGTGAATGAAATTTTGCACAGTTGTAGTTTATATAGTGAAGGAGTGCATCGAGCTAACATTATTTTGAAATTATGCTTTTATCATAAATGTTTTTAACAAATAAAACATTACACACACTACAATGTGCACACTACCATATTTTTGAATTACAAGCATATACATAATACAAACGAATAATTATACTCTTTTGTTTATGGTTAAAGTCTGTTCTTTCTTTCTTTTTCTTCTTTTTTGGCAACTTGACACAAAGGATGTGTATGTTGTGCCACAGACAAGGTAAAAAGGTAAGGAATATGGCGGGAAAACCATATTCCTCCTATTATATAATTGACGACCTCCGTGGCGCAGTGGTGAGCGCGTTGGTAGCTCAAGCCGGAGGTCGCGGGTTCGAGTCCCGCCGACGGAACAAAAAGTTTATGAAGTTCCTGGGTCATGGATGTGTATTATATATGTGTATCATATAATAAAAATCTTAAATATATGTATAGTATAAAAGTATTAAATATATTTCCGTTGTCTGGTACCTGTAACACAAGTCCTTCAGGTACTTACCACGGGGCCAGACTGACGTGGTGTGAAGCGTCCATAGATATTATATTATTATATTATTATATAATTTTCATCATGGTTTTCATGTATCGTCAGGTCTAAAGTCTAGTCAAAGTCTAAGTAAAAGTCAATACAGTCACAGGAGTCAAGTCGGTCGATTCAGTAAAGTGGTAGACGCTTTACTGAAACTTTCGATGGAGTTTTGGAGGGAACACAAAATAGCACGTTTCTGGATATTACATCACTTTCCTACACTTGTGCATGAACACGAAAATCTAATGGTTAATATTCTACCAATATTACACATTAAAAACCCAGCTAACACAATTTTAGGAAAAAAATACAAAAACACAACAGCACTCTTTCACATGCCCGCCAAAACTCCTAAAGTCTGTTGTCAAAATATTAAAAATGGATTCTTGTTTTTTTTTTTATTAAATCTTAAATACTCAATATTTTAAAAGGGGAGCCAAAAGAAAAAGATAATTAAATTTAATGTCGAATTTCGAACATTGTGTGATCTCTAGTCATTAGTAAATTGGTTTCCGAAATAAAATATAATTTTGCTACAACCTTCTAAGAAGTTAATGAGATTTCGAAATGAAAATACAAATTCGTTATAAACTCAAGTTGTTTTTCTTTTCTAATCAAAGCCGATCGTAAATATAAGATTAGAAGCGGTCCCGATGCGCACTCTCGGCTGCAGAAGGTGCCAATATATTTCCTGACGCCTGAACGGTCAGGTAATTGTGGTTGAAACTTATCTCAGACACCGAACGTGACACGAATACCAAGCAGCCAGTGGTCTTGTGCAAATTATGAATGTTATTCTATGTTTACTATCAATACAATTTCTTGACACAATCTCGAGAAAGCCCTCGACTTTATTGCGATGAAATAGGGGCTGAAGTTATATAAAATATTTCCACTTTTATGGAAATCGTGATTTGATAGATAACATCTTGTCGACAGTCTCTCATTTTTTCAAGTTTTAAAAAGTTTATATTGGCTTTGCTATTAAAATTGGTTTTGGCTATCAGTGGTTGATGTAGTATAAAAAGGTATCGCAGGCTCTTCAGCTTAACTGAAGCACATCCCCATGAAGGGTTTCCCCTGCGCATCAAAAAAAAAGGTATCGTAGGCTGGTTCATCTTCAGAGCCTGTATTTGGCTGATAGTCTTTAAAATGCAAGACGTAAAGAGAATATTTACCTTACAATTAATAATAAGCTTAGTACCTTACAAATAATAATTCAGCTAAGTAACAATCGTCTAGGCTCCACAGTCCACAGTACTTTTATGTTATATGAATTCACTTGGTAATAAATTAAAGTTATAATAAAATCTATTGATGGTTATAAATTATAATATTAATATTAAACCTGAAAAGTTATAAGTAAGTTCATGGAGCAGAGGTGATGCACAATGTAGTCAAAATATTATTATTTATTTGAACATATTATAAGATAATGTTACTAACATAATTTATAAGTCTTTACTAACAAATGAGTCTATGTAACATGATTTATTTCATTTTATTTAATTTCATAACTTTTCAGGTCGGAATCTAAGATATCATAATATTATCTAAGAAGTGTGGGTAGCTAGTTCTAAGTGGGGAAAATGAGCTTGCAAATGCTAAAGTACTGAGCCTTCCGGAAATTTCTTGGAACGAAGTTCTTGGAATGGGCTTAATGTTTTTATAGGGTGCTACAGCTGCTACACTTCTGCTGCGTCTGTAGACCTATAGAAAGATCACGACGCAAGATAATATCACGAGTCATATTACCCAGGTATACGGCGGTCTTCGCATCTGTCTTCCCAGTACGGACAGAGTTGCAATCGGATAATAAAATAGATATATAGACAGACAGACAAACACACTTTTTCAATGATAATATAATTTATATTAGTATGGATGTAAAAAATTTACATACACAAAGGCATTACCTGGTCCTTTTTGGAAGTCGGTTAAAATCTACGTTAAAATACATTAATAAAATGAGAAAATAAATTTATTATATATTTTACTGTATCGAGCTGTTATAGCTTTAGTATGTATGTAACATCCCTTAGTCAGCCCCTTTCCTACCTATCCAGCATTTCCTTTGTGTAGCAGCTTCGGTTGCATTCCCAGTCCCACACTCTCCATCCAGTATCCAACCGCGCTAGACGTGTGCATCAAAAATCAAAAATCGTTTTTTTTAAAAAGCCAAAATCCTTGTGCGTTGTAACATTGGTGGCAGCGAAAGGGGATTTTAAAAAGTCCCTGGAAAACGTCTTCCGAAAACTCTTCTAAATCCTCAGTATCCTAAATCTTCTATATCCAGTGAAAAGTGTTTCGTGAAAGTGCTAATTCCAATCAACCACAAGTCGAACTCTTACATAAAAAATAATTATTTCTATTCTTGCACACTTTAAGTCTAGTTAAATATCGAACTTTAATCCTAAATACGTCGTGCATTCGCCGAAGTAACCTGACCCGCCGAGCCCGACGACTGCATCGAGATAAGCCGAGCTCCAGTCTAAACATGATAAGGTGCATCGCCGCAGCCAGATTCCTGTGAGTGATTTAGTATTCTATTTCTGGTCATTGCAATTTAATATTAAGAAATATTTTTGTTTTGTTTTAAAGAAAGTACAGCTAACTTCTATTGAATATAATTTAAGATGTCTGAATCTAGAGCCCCTAGCCCTAAATTTGAAAGACCTGAAATAAATGTGAATGACATGGATGACGAAGCAGGTCCGTCCTCACAACCGGGACCGATCACTAGGTCCCAGAAAAAAAAATAAAAACACTGCTGCACCTAAGGTAGAGTTAGATTTATCAACATTATTAAAATTTATAAAGCCTTACGACGGTGCTAGGGAATCACTAAATTCTTTTCTAGTAAATTGTAGCAATGCCCACGATCTCGCCACAGATAGTCAAAAAGATATTATATTTAAATACATTTTATGCCAATTACAAGGGAGAGCACAAACTGCATGTTCTATTAAGGAATTCGTAAATTGGGCGCAACTTAAAGAATTCTTGAAGACGCAATTTAGTGAGCGCAAACACTACGCCCACTTACTAACCGATCTGCAAGAATGTAGACAACAAACTAACGAACCCGTGAGCCAATATGCCCTAAGGGTAGAAACGTGTTTGTCACAACTATTAACAGAAATTTCAATTGCCCATGGAAATAAAAGTAGGGAAATGATAGGTCGTACAGCTGCGATGGAGGAACTAGCACTCCATCACTTCCAGATGGGTCTCACGCCGAGAATTTCAAACATCGTCCGGTGCAAAGCACCACGTACTCTTAACGAAGCAGTGAATTTTGCCATATCCGAGGAAAAACTCCAACAATTTATTTATAAAAATTCTCAATCGCAACCGCGACCGGAAAGACCGCGAATGATTAAGCCAAACCCCGGTAATCTCGTTAGCAACCAACCAGCCTTTAGATTCAATCGTAATAATATGCAGTCGCGATCACCACAACCTAATCAAACAAGCAGTGCGTCGGAGGTCATATGCAGATACTGCAAGGCACCCGGGCACACCCTAGAAGAATGTAGGAAGCGTCAATTTAATAATGAAAGATTTAGGCTCAATCAAAATCCGAGATCGCAACGGGTTAATTTCATATCTGAACCTACCGAAATTGATTCCGTCGAAGACACTAACCCTACTGAAGGCTACGACACTGTCGATATCGGACCAAAAAACGCATAAGCGTCTCGTCCTGTTGCCGTGCGGGACCTAAAAAACTTCAAACCGGCACAAAATTATCCTCTGTTTCCTCTGTTTCCTCTAGAGTCACGCAACAGGGTAACCAGCCCCAAACTGAAGGCTCCTTAATTAATAAAAATAATAAATTATCCTCTGTTTCCTCTAGAGTCACGCAACAGGGTAACCAGCCCCAAACTGAAGACTCCTTAATTAATAAAAATAATAAATTATCCTCTGTTTCCTCTAGAGTCACGCGACAGGGTAACCAGCCCCAAACTGAAGACTCCTTAATTAATAAAAATAATAAATTATCCTCTGTTTCCTCTAGAGTCACGCGACAGGGTAACCAGCCCCAAACTGAAGACTCCTTAATTTATAAAAGTATTAAATCATCCACTGTATCCTCTAGAGACACGCGACAGGGTAACCAGCCCCAAACTGAAGTCTCCTTGATTACTGATAATTCACTGAATCAAAAAAATAAAATATTGTCAACATTTGAAATCACTAATGACCCAAGCATTATGCTCTTACCTTATGTACTAGTCGAAACTTCTATATCCAAGCTTCCTATATCCTTGCTTGTAGACTCAGGTTCATCCGTAAGCCTAATTAAACATTCCTGCCTACAGATTCATCCATCCCTTAAAAAAGAATTTATACAACTCAAAGGCATTGACTCCTCTGAAAATCCTATCCTTACTAATGGACATTTTGAACTTAAGCTAAAAATCCAAAAATCCTCCGTATCACACATATTTCACGTTGTTGATAAAATCCATTTACCTTATGATGGTATTATCGGGTCAGATATGCTCAATGCTCTTAACTGTAACATAGACTACAACAAGGACCTACTTTACATCGGAGAATCATCACTAAAACTAAATTTCAATGAACCGGCATATCTAATTCCACCCAGGACCGAACAAATTATTGAGTGTTCAGTATCAAATCCTGAAATAAAGGAAGGTTTTATTTTAGACCAAAAAATTTCTGACTCCTTATTAATTGCAAACTGTGTTGTTAGTGTAAAGCAAAATAACAGAATAAATTTGTCCGTCGTCAATCTTTCAGAAAAAAAAGTTACTCTAAATTCAAACCTTAATTTAAAAATAATACCGATAGAATCCAATAATTTAAACTGTTATCATACTGCCTCTGTAAATCATTTAAGTAGCTCACCTCCTAATTTTACAAAACGCACTGAAAAAGTTCTACAACAATTACGTATTACACACCTTAATGAAGAAGAGGCTAATGCATTAATGGAGCTTTGTTCCGATTATTCAGACATATTTCATTTACCCGATGAAAAGCTTACTTATACAAATGCTCTTAAACATGAAATTAAAACTACTACTGACATCCCGATCCACACGAAAACTTACCGGTTTCCTGAGGTGCATAAAGCAGAAGTCCGTAACCAAATCAACAAGATGTTGGATCAAAATATAATTGAACCATCCAATTCACCATGATCTTCCCCGATTTGGGTGGTACCAAAGAAACTAGATGCGTCAAACGTTCAAAAATGGAGAGTCGTAATAGATTACAGGAAGCTAAACGACGTGACTATTGGTAACACATATCCTATCCCTCAAATTACTGAAATCCTGGACCAACTGGGTCAAAGTACTTACTTTTCCACGTTAGATTTAGCATCAGGTTTCCATCAGATCCCTTTAAATGAAGAAGACAAACCCAAAACTGCATTCACTGTACCAGAAGGTCACTATCAATTTCTAAGGATGCCGTTTGGACTGAAAAATGCACCGGCAACCTTTCAAAGACTAATGAATAACGCACTTTCCGGATTGCAAGGCTTACGTTGCTTTATTTATTTAGACGATATTATCTGTTATTCTCACGACTTGTTATCACATATTAAAAATTTAGAACTCATTTTCCAAAGAATAAGAAAATTTAACCTGAAGTTGCAACCCGACAAGTGCGAATTCCTGCGTCGTGAAGTTTTATATTTAGGCCACATTATCACAGAAGATGGCGTTAAGCCAAACCCGAATAATATCAAATCTGTTGTCGAATTTCCTATCCCGCAAAGTCCTAAAGACGTCAAATCCTTCCTCGGTTTA
Organism: Polyommatus iphigenia; assembly: GCA_963422495.1. Classification (NCBI taxonomy): domain Eukaryota; kingdom Metazoa; phylum Arthropoda; class Insecta; order Lepidoptera; family Lycaenidae; genus Polyommatus; species Polyommatus iphigenia. Next base: position 10,089,454 of record OY730179.1, on the reverse strand, counting down.
GTATCCTATTACCGAAGATTTATCCCAGATTTTTCAAAACTAGCTAAACCTCTAACCAACCTTTTAAAGAAAGATCAGCCCTTTATTTGGGAAAACCAACAGCAACTAGCCCTAGAAGCACTTAAAAATAAACTTACCTCCGCACCCGTCCTATGTTATCCCGACAATACCAAACCCTTTATACTAACAACAGACGCTTCAAACTATGCTCTCGGAGCTGTCCTTTCCCAAGGCCCCTTAGGTCAAGAACGCCCCATAGCCTATGCCTCTCGAACCCTTAACAGGAGCGAGAGTAATTATAGTACGACAGAGAAGGAGTTGCTAGCCATCCTATTTGGTTGTAAACAGTTTAGACCGTATCTGTATGGACAAAAATTCCAGATAGTCACTGACCACAGGCCTTTAAAATGGCTTTTCAATCATAAAGATCCGTCCAGCAAATTACAGAGATGGCGTCTCAAGCTCGAAGAATACGACTATGAAATAGTGTATAGGAAAGGAAAGCTCAATTCAGCAGCGGACGCCCTATCAAGATATCCAGTTAATCCCATATATCCTGAAAATCCTACACCAACTGAAAATAACAATCCTATACCCCCTACAGAGCCATATTCTGACGTTTTCGATGATAATGAATGGACCACAATAACGTTTAGCCCAATAGACGAAAAAGACTTAGACTTCTCACCACTGAATCCTCCTACTCCGGTTGAATCCGATCCTCTAAATCAGCAATTTCAAAATCCTGTAACTGACAATCTTAACCCTGACTTGAATTTGACATTTGATCCACAACCGTCAACCAGTAGACAAACTACTGTACAACCCGAAATTGATAGCCCTGTAGTTAGTCACGCTCCCTTGGTGCCAACTGATCACTCGGAACAGCCTTCCGCACCTCAAGAACGGTCAACAACACCGGATGAAACCTATAATAATTTCCTTAAATCACCTTCTAGATCTTTTAATACCCGAATTTTAGAACATAACAGCAGCATCCTGAAAAGCAATTATAAAATCATAATTATACCAACTTCAATAGACATGGACGAAAATATACCTTACGTCCAAGAAATTATCAACAACTGTCCTGCATCTATACGCAACGACTTCGAAAAACTCGAAAGGACATTATTTGAATATTTGTCACTCGAATACAATAATAAAATATATATTTTCCTGTTTACAAAAGTACACCATTTCGATTCTTGCACTTACCCGGATATATTCAAATCGCTTAAAACTATAAGAGATCAAATAATGATAAATCACCCAACCGTAAACGATATTAGTATAACAGACTTCCGAAACCCTTTTGATAGGATATCGTTTGTAAAAATCTATAATATACTTGGTCACATTTTCGACGGAACAAATATTTCCATCCACATTTACCATAATAGCTTGATTTATCCTGTTCCATCTGAAATCCAAAAAATCCTTAAAGAAAATCACGATATTCCTATTGCTGGACATTTAGGGCAGAGCAGAATGCTTAGTCGCATAAAAGAAAAGTATTTCTGGACAAACATGCGTAGCGATATCGAAAATTATGTAAAAAATTGTTCATCATGCCAAACAAATAAGGCCTTAAGAAAAACTAATCGCGCACCCATGGTTATTACGTCTACTTCAACATCTCCTTTCGAAAGGTTGGCAATAGATATTGTAGGACCTCTTCCCGAATGCGGCCCTGCAAAATTAAAATACATTTTAACGATGCAAGACGACCTTACAAAATTTAGCTTAGCATATCCGATGCGGAGCATCACCGCTGAAGAAACCAGTGAGTGTCTCGTACACTGCATTTCATTATTCGGAATTCCCAAGCGCATACTCACAGATCAGGGCACAAATTTCACTGCAGAGTTATTTAGTAAGACATGTGAACTGTTCAAAATCAAACATCTTTTCTCATCTCCTTATCATCCCCAAACTCAAGGTGCTTTGGAGAGATCGCACTCCACTTTAAAAGAATATCTTAAATCATATATTAACGAAAATCAGGACAATTGGGCTCGCTACGTATATACAGCTGTATTATCATATAATACCGCTGTACATTCCACTACGCATTACTCACCTTATGAATTATTATTCGGACACAAAGCCCACATCCCGACATCAGTTTACGACGATACCTCATCCACGACCTACCCGGAATACGTTAAAATGTTGCAACACCGTTTAAAATATTCCCACGAAAATGCTTTAGAACATATTAGAAAGTCTAAACAAACATCAAAAGATTACTATGACTCGCATACTCGCCCAGTAGAATACAAAGTCGGAGATTTCGTATATCTCAAAAATCATTTAAGACTAAGAAAAGCCCTGTCTCCTGTTTGGAAAGGGCCGTACAAGGTAGTTAAAATACACGGCAATCACACATTATCGCTACTAATTAACAGACGTCATGTTAAACACCATTATGACGAAGTAAAACTTGCAGAGATCCAAGGAGATACTCCAACTTGAAAACCTGAAAAAGAAAAGAAAAGGGTTATACTATTTACATATTTAATTTACACTTTATACAAAATTATACAATATAATATATATTACTTACCTATTATACATTATACATACTTACCTTAGTCGATAAGGAAATACCTAACGGAAGCAATCATCTTCCCTTACAGCATACTGGCTCACGCTCTTCAGGAGTTTACCCGTCGAATCGATACGAGTCCGGGCATATATTTTGATCCAATTGGCGAACTCAAGATCAATGTTGGCCGCTTAGATCTTATCACACCTTATGATATATCATATATGGAACCGAACATTAAGACCATTAACTCAATCTTAGGTACAGTACGGTTTTTATGTAACCAAGTTCAAATTGAAACAATAAAAGACCTGGAATGCCATAATATTCTGGAGCCACTGAGTGTAAGATACAATGATGTTGTTTCGGAATATTCTTCCATTTCACATCTTATTAGTAATAAGAGATTTAAGCGTGCTTGGATAGGTGCCGTAGGATCTTTGTCTAAAACAGTATTTGGTACTTTAAACGAAGATGACGCTATCAGATACGATAACGCTATACGAGATGTACAGGATAACGAAAAAAGACTAAGTTTATTGATAAAAGAAAACATATTGGTTACGACTTCAGTTTTGTCAAAATTTAACGATACACTTTTTAAAATAAAGCTCAATGAAATTAGTCTTACTGAAGCTGTCGACGACCTCTCACTAAAGATGAAAAATATTTCAAAAAATTCTATGGAACTAAACTTTAAAACTAGCATTGATTCCATATTAACAAATCTGGAAGCGTCACTACTAACACTGTCTTTCCAAATGGAAGATATAACAAATGCCATTCTTTTTGGTAGCCGAAACATTTTACATCCAGCTATTTTGCCCCCAAAACAGTTGTATAAAGAGCTCGTCGACAACTATAGGCACCTACCAACTGACGTTACATTACCTTTAAGTTTAGAATTAAGAAACATTTATAAACTATTGAATGTGTCTAGTATAAGTTGTTTTAGCCTAAACACTAAGATAGTATTTGTAATAAGATTACCTTTGGTGTCCCCTAAACTGTATGATCTATATCATAATATAGCATTACCAACGCCGCATGATGACGTTAAACCAGACACTTTTAGTCTTATTAGGCCCAGTAGTAAATTTATCGCAATGACCAGAGATAAATCAGAATATTGTAAACTCGATTCACTCACGGACTGTCTGGCAATCGACGTCAACGACTACATCTGCAATGTGATGACCGTCTCCCCAACAAGTGCAAACCCCAGCTGTGAAAGTGAGTTAATGTCAAAAGTTATCAGTGTATTACCAGTGCAGTGTCAAACCGATTCTATTAGTGGAATACTCAACGTATGGAAACCGATTTCCGATAATAATTGGATATATGTACAATCCGAAAACATTAAAGTTTATCTAGACTGTATTGACCAAAAGATCATAGAGCTAGATGTAATTGGTACAGGCATCTTGAAGGTGCCGCAAAATTGTGTAGCATTCTGTAAAAATACAAAATTAATACCTAGATACGCTGATGTTAAACTTAACGTTACAGTTTTTCACCCTACTTTTAATATAATTAAGGATCCTTGTTGTATTCTAGATAAGATCCCTAAAGTCCGTGATGAGTCCCCTATTAAACTTAAGAATATTGATTTAGACATTCTTACATCAGACGCCAATTCTAAATTTAATTCCTTATTGAAAGAAACAGATGAAATCCTAAATCAGCAACCAATAATTAAATATGGGACCCATTATTCAATTGTTCTAATTGTAATGTTAATTTTAATGTGTACTTATTTTGTAATTAGGTTATATTTTTACATTAAAGAGCACCGTCTATCCTATCGTTTTCCTAGGCCCTTTCAATCACCTCAAAATACTACTAATGCTATAATAATACCAGATTTAGCTACTTCCGACACAGTTAATTCAAAAAGAAATGTTGATGAAAATTCCATAGTCACACCTAGCAATTCGAAAACTCCTTCACGTGAAATACCCTCACCAAGCATTAGAATCAATATTTAAATTTCTTAATTTTTTCTAAACTTCAGGAACATAGGCCCCTGAAGTTTATTCTACCCCGGGGAGGTGTTATAGCTTTAGTATGTATGTAACATCCCTTAGTCAGCCCCTTTCCTACCTATCCAGCATTTCCTTTGTGTAGCAGCTTCGGTTGCATTCCCAGTCCCACACTCTCCATCCAGTATCCAACCGCGCTAGACGTGTGCATCAAAAATCAAAAATCGTTTTTTTTAAAAAGCCAAAATCCTTGTGCGTTGTAACAGAGCGATCTGGAAGATGTCGCGCCAACGGCAGGGAGCCACTTTTTTAGCCTTTTGACAAGACGCCACGACTCTGATAAGTATCAAAGGCAACCCTGAATCTCACTGATGTAGACTTTGTTCAAGTTATTTACTTTAGAGTTCGCTCATTACGTAAATGTCCGTGCTATATTGAAATAGCAATCAAAAGACTGTTACGTATAAAAGGCAAGGTGTATAAATAGCGGCAGCAGAAATTACGTATTGCGTTTGAATATAACTCTAATTTGTTTTTATTTGCAAATTATTTATAAAGATTATATTTTGAAAATAAAACACTTTTTATTAATATTATTTTTATTATAGTTTTTTAATAAAATTTTATTTAAAGCTCAGAAATAATTATATCAAATAAATTTATTTCATTTAATCGACAGTACTTTTTATAATGGCGCCATCAAAAAGTAATTAATGTGATGCATTGTTTACATAATTGCGAACGAAACTTCGAGTTCGGAACAATTATGCAATGTTTTCATTGTAACATTTTAAAGTGGTATAAATTCAATTCAGCATGTAAATCCATCAGAGGGAGTTTTTCTGAACAAACAAGTACAGAGCAGTCGCGATCATTTATATGTCTACTGACTGCACTCGAAATTTATTTCTGTGGCCCGGTTCAATGTTTTTATATAGTTTTACTCGAATTTTGTCAAAATTTATTTTGCGTACTTCAAACATTTGAATACCTATAATTACTTTTCTATTTATGTTAGAAATTGGAAAGGATTAGGCGAACACAATTTTATGAGTAAAAATGTAATATGAAATGTGTTAAATGTTTGGCAACAACAATCTTTCGTAGGTAGTGTGTAGGTGTAGCCTATGTACAGTATTAAAGGAATAATCTACCTACTAAGTTTTCAGAAGATTCAAATCCACAAATCCTTAAATTCAAAGAAAAAAAGTAAATAAAAAAAGCGTACATAGGTTATTTATATCAAATTTACGTTATAATTAAACTTAATTTATTATCAAAACTATGTCTCCCAAATTTTTTTATATACCAAGTTGTGAAAAATATCTCGTTAGGATATTTTCTTTGTATTTAAAAATACCGCCATATATAAGGTTCTTATAGGTAAGATCGCGCCGGTTCAGTGACTTCCACGTACAAAACTGTAATCTTTGTTAGAAATTAGGATCAAACTTTGGTAACTTCATATTATTCTTGTCAAGAACGTAGTTTATCGCGTGACCGCGCGTGCAACATAACAAGTATCTCGTCGAGAGTCTTTCCAAAAACTTACTGTCTCACTACTTTTTATCGTAAGGGATAAGTAAGACTTACTTATCCCCCACTATTTAGTGTTTTCAGTATTGTTCGTCATACGTGAATATTTTTCGTATTAATAGAATATGAAATTAAAATAATCAGTTGCTCTATAGGCGATTTCCAACTCCATTAAAAATAGGGTTTGTATTTTTTAAGCTTAGCAGAAAATATAAATGCAGGGTGTAACAAAACTAAGTGCTAATACTTTAGGGACCGATGGGTAGTGGGTATAATATAGAGTTCGCTGTGAAAGTTGCAGCGCTAAAAGCGTAACTTTTTTCACCTTTGTATGGAAAAGTTCATGACACGTGGGCGTTTACCCATACAAACCACAAAAAAAAATTTTCTCTTTCAGCGCTGCCACTTGCACAGTGAACTCTATGTCAGGAACACACTATATAACCCCTAAAGTATTATCATTAAGTAATTATCATTTAGTAAAATGTTGAGCATTGCCTGTTGCGTTTCTCAAACATCGTTCTCTCATCATCGTTTTACATATAGCCGTACATAATTTTGCAATTCTAGCAATAATGGTAAAGGCAGGTATAGAGCAGGTATTGTATGCAATCTAGACACGTCTTTAAAGACCCCTTCAGCAATATAGCAATGAAACTGATAGTGCTACCTATATTGCCTAACGTCCTAAATTGGATTTAACAGATGCAAGAGTCAGTTAGATTGGACTGTTCCAGGAAGCTAAACAACGTTGATAAGTCGATTACTTCCAACTAGAACAAAGGGCACCAATCTGAACATGAATATTTATGTTAATATTAGAAATTACATTTTATGTTATTTTAACTGAACAATAAAGAGAGAATTTGTTTGAATGTATAACTGCATGCATTACGTAACGCAGGAGAAAAACATTGAAGGTGAAAAAATTATGTTAAATAGTTCGTTTCTGCTTTACACGGAATTTTACCGTCCGGCGTTCATACGAGTAACTTTCACGTTTGCCATATCAAAACGTAAGAAATCGGGACGCCGCGCCGCGCCGGATGGTAAAATTCCGTGTAGTGCACAAACACATATAAATAAATAAATAAACACCCTTAGCTGTTTCAGCTGATCAAGCTAATTTTAGCCAAGCAGTAGAAATTATCACTTTAAATAAATAAAGTCAGAAATCTATTCTACCAGTAGTGAAAGGTGAACATTCCAGGCAAACTCTTTTCACAAAATATTTATCTCAGGTAGTGCCTAATTCAGATATTATATTGTGTATGAACTGTTAAATATCACCGCATAGATACCTATAGCTTGTGTTGTATAGGCTACAAGATATTTAAATAAGGCCAAAATATATTGTCAGAAAAAATATTTAAATTTAAAATGTATATCACGAAGATAGTGCTGGTTTACGTTGATACAGCAACCAGTTGCAGCAGTTGCTGCATTAAAAATAATAATTGCTACATATTTTTTTTTCAAAATAAAATTTTTCTACATGACGCCTACCACCAACTCAGAAGCTAGGCCATCGAAAAGAAGTGACGTAAGAAACTTGCGCCCTTAAATTAAAAAAATATGTTTTTTAACGTTTGTATGCTGGACCTTTGACATGATCCAGCGCTAGAATCCAGTGACACTAGCTTCCACTGCTGTGTCAATGTAAATCAACGCATGGTCAAAAATGGATTACATTTCGTAACACAATAAAATATACATTATTCATACACAGCTCGACATATTTGGTGTTCGCAGCTCGGGGACAGAAACAAAACCGATATACGGTTATTCCGTGACAGCTGAGCTCTTAGGTGATTGTGGCGGAAACTTTTATCGGATGTCGAACGTGCACGAAATAGCGATTCCCGAGAGCTCACCTCACCTGCTTACGGATACACATTCTCGCCTGGATACGACCTGGACACATGTACATTAACAGGCTTACCGTCTACGCACGATGCAAGGCCTTAACTTCGAGGTTTTCTTTTTTGCAATCAACAACAGGATTGCAAAAAGTCAAGATTTGGAACTGTAAGTTCTTAAAATTTTATAAGTATGATATTATGAAGAACATAAAGTAGGTTCGACAAATCAGCAGATCTCAACTTAACTTCAACTCAACTTTTCAATTCTTGTACAATAACAAAACACGGCGTCGATATCTCATAACTTTTAAAAGTAAGGTATAAAGAGTAAAGCAAACCTTTGCCCCGTATTGATTGGTCTGTTGGCCGCAATATGGGAGATTTGTCGGGAATAACGGGAGCAGATAGCTCGAGTGGCCATTACCGATATCATGAGCTGCACGATCGAAAACACCCGACCCGACGTCTCACTCGGATACAATTCCAACACCTTTATCGCTGTGTTATGATTAATGCGTGTTTCTCAGCTTTTCCTTTAAACTTGAAAGTTTCTATTCGGAATATTTTCCATATCATATTTTTATGTGAACTAACAATTTTTGTTAATTTTCTCATTCATTTATATGGTAAAACTAGCTGTTGTCGCTTCGTCTTCGTCCGCGTTAGCAGAGTATAATAACTGTCAAACCCTATTTTACCCCCTTGGGGGTTGAATTTCCAGAAACGCTTAAACACGTATCCAATAATTTTAAATTATTAGCCCAAAAATAAAGTTTCATGTTTCTAACTCAAGAAATAACGGACTTTCATTCACACTTTCAACCCCCATTTCACACCCTTGGGGCATAATTTCCAAAAACGCTTAAATACGTATTCATTTATTTTTAATCAGTAATCTAAAAACAAAGTTTCATGTTCCTAACTTAAGAAATGACGGACTTTCATTCATACTTTCAACCCCTATTTCACCCCCTTCGGGGTATAATTTTCAAAATTCCTTCCTTAGTGGGTGTCTTCTTAATAAAACAACCCTACTCACCAAATTTCATGGCTGTAACTTTAACAGTTTTTGCTCAGTGATGATGGATCAGTCAGTCAGTCAGTCAGGACATGTAATTTTATAAGTATAGATGAAATCCATGAATCTAAAGATAATGAAAAATAATTAGAATATTTTATCGTTAATCTATAATAAATAACATTTTTAAAACGGGTTATATTTAGAATAACGTATAATATTCAAGTATTAGTTGTATACTGTAAAACAAAAAAAAACTTCAATGTCCAGCCACAAATATGGAACTAAAATAAAATATGGAAAGGAAATAAACCATTTGAAAATATTTACGGCGTAATGGAAGGTGTTAGAGCGGGGCGGTGAATGAGCGGGAATGAACGTAAAGTGAAATACGATACCGCGGATATTCACAATTCCATTCGTTCTTGCCTGTCAATTTTTTCTTTATGATAATAGCCTTTTACCTCTGCTGCTATTGAAATTGTATTAAGGAGTGAAAACAGGTGGGTGAAAAATGTATTGTTTGATTTCTGGCTAGCTTTAAATGTAATTCGATGTTTGATGTTTCGATGAAAAGTTATTTTCTTTGATAATTATTTACTTTTATGAACCTAGTAGTATCAAAGTATTAATAATATTCAAATGAATTATTATTTGTGAGTCACGTTGCATAATACATTTTTGTATAAATTTGTAACTTCCACTTCCGTGGCACCACTACAAATTAAAAATATCACAGTAGCGCTCAAAAAAATAACACCTCACTCATATCACTCGTCATATCGATACACAATTTCACCAACTAAAAAAAAGATTCTAAGTTTTTTGAATCGATCGGGGTCAAAGGTTTGTTTACGGCGGTGTCGGGATTAAGCGGGCCCGTTAAGGCGACGCAGGCGGAGGCGGCGAGGTGAATAATTGCCGCAATCACTGCCTTCCCTAACCGATGATCGGGGTGGGACGAACGAATGGCCTTTTCAGATCATTGAAGCAATAATTATTTGTATTTTAAGTCCGGCGGAGTGTTTTTCTTTTGTTTTGTGTGCATTAAAATATAAACATGGTAAAGATGGTTTTTGTTTTCACAACTAAGGCTCTAAGCGCTTATTTATGTAGCTTTTAACATCTTCCTCATATATATATTTAAAAATGTATCGTATTCATATTTTTACAGCAATTTATGAGTGCGAAAATATTTTTCTTGGAAATCAGACTCCTGCGAGTAAATGAAAGGGCACGTGTACAATTTGTGATTTTAAATCGGAATGATTGGAGACAATTTATGTTTTTGTTACCAATGCCTTATGCGGTCATCTATTATTATTATTATTTTCTAGATATCAATTACCCAAGACAGAGGCGTCCATTATCCGGTCACAAAAACTATTTATTTATCAAAGTTAATTAATCTATCGATCGCGGATTCTTGGAAATCTATTGTTATTCTATTATTGTCGCGGTCACCGGTGTCCTTATGGGGCTTGATGGGTTAAAACGGGTTACCCCAATCACAATAATTAACTACAACGCCTTAATTTTTTTTTATTGCTACGATAATATTAACGAACATTCGTTTCCATGCCAAATTATATTATCTTAATTGGTTTGGCGTCTTAAACTTCAGCAGGTAGTAGACAGACAGACAATCACAATTTTGGCATCGATTTTATTTCTATTACCACCATTGAGCTGTTATTCAATGGCATAAGTTATAAATGTTATTCTGTTCAAAATAACTAGCGGAGAATATCGAGCTCGCCAAACTTGTGATTCTTAAAGTTGCCTTTTGTCATATCCTGAAAGTTGGCGTACTTATAAAAGTTCGCCGAAACTTCCCCTGTCTACGCTCCGCTATATTAATTTAAGTATGCACCGCAACATAAAAATTTCAAGCATTATAGCACAATTGGAACTTTGCCTGTATACTGTACTATTTATATGTTTAGTTTGTGTTGTGACTCTAAATATAAAAGAAAGGGTTTTAAAACTTTGCTTTTAAAATCCCTTTTTTTGTATAATATTCTTTATACGTTTAAATTGTAGTTCTTTTTATGAAGATAACCCCGTCACAATTTCTCTAATAGTACGAAAAACAATTTTCGTACTATCAGAGAAATTGATAAACAAGCAGATGGTAGATCTATTGTACGTTATTTGGCCAGGTAATGTCGAATGTGTTGGTCTTGATTTGTCGGCTGGACTTGACATAATCCGACAAAATTACGAAAGTCCGCCATCAGCCTGAATCAATATATTATCTGATATCGCGCCATAAATAAAATAAATAAGAAATGATGGTTTCACTGAGTAAAGTTCGATCAAGTAGCCAGGCTGTTTTTATGGGCTAACTTACGAACACAATGGCTCGGAATGTGCGAAATAAACAGTTAAGTGCAGGTTCAGTTGTCGTAATGCAGCACAAGTTTCTCTCGGTAAGCCACACAACTTCGCATCGCTGGGGTTACTAAATTTGTTACATTAAATTGTCTCAGGATTTTATTATGTTTTATGTGAATTTATTGTACACAAAATATTATAAAATGTACGTAGATTATTGTGTGTAATTCTTGTTTGAGTACAAAACAATGATAACAGGCATACAATATTTTGTCGCGAGGTAGTAAAAAGGGCGATGTTACTTGATGAAGTAAGACAAAAGACCGAGGAAGAGTAGAGTGCCGTCGCCAGTTTTTATCCATCCCAAAAGTTGTACACACTAAAGAAGTTTTCACTCAAATTATATCAAGGGTTTTGCCGTTTCGATATAAATTTAAGGGGATTTTCAAAATGAATGGTTCGTGGAGTCAAGGAAGTTGGAAAGTAAATGTTATTAGCATCGTCTAATCACTGGCGAGGGAGCACTACGTTCCGTACAGTGCCCGCTCGCCGCTCGGGGAGCCTTCTTGAATGCAAATAAGACGCCTCTGCATGAACACGCTTTATTGAGTCTGCTACATGTAAAGAGGATACTGGAGCGATTTAAAAGATTCTTTTAAGTGGGAGTGCTATAGTTAATTTGTACTAGTGGTATACTTTTTACAAAAAATACTTTAAATAAAAAAAAAGACGAGTTGCACTCCGGGAGTGCCGGCAGAAGTGAAAACTTGATTATTAACACTGTGCATTTTTTATGAAAATCGATTATTAATTCATGAAGCCCCAAGCGGCCACATCCGGCCGCGATAACAATGAAAAAGCTATTGTGTCTCGTTTTGCCACGACTGATGGGTTAAAAAATCGATTTTTTTAATTAATCGAAACCCTTACAATCGATTAAATTTTTAACCCATTTTTTATGAAAATCGATTTAAAAAAAATCGATTTTTTTAATTAATCGAAACCCTTACAATCAATTCGACTTCGAGTTCGAGTTCGACACAAAACACTACTCTCCAACCGTCTTACGGTTTTTCCAAGGTTTTTCGATCAGCACGAGAATCTGACGCGAGTTTCACAGTTTTTACCCATCCCACAAAAGTGCTCAACGCCGCTAAAGAAGTTTTCACTTCAAAAACGACTATTTCCAAAAGAAATACAACAAAACAGACGCGAACAATTAAAATACTTCTTTCCGGCGTCGAAAAGTATAATAAACTTAACCTTATCAGGAAATGCAAATCCAGGAAAGATGTAGTCAAGAGCGAATGTAATTACATTTGGAGTTACAAAGACTCAGGTTAGATTTACCGCTGGCTGACCCATCTCCCCCGGGTGCACGATAAATGAGACAGGAGGTAGCGATACTAATTATCCTATACTTGGACGCGCTACTCCGCCTTAAATCTTGTTAGAGCGCAGTTGACAAGCAGAATTTATTGTTGTTATGGCGTTAGACAATGCACAATTTGTACATACAAAATATAATAGAAAGTATCACGTATACAAAAAATATGTGCAAAGAGCTATTCTCTGAAACACAAGTTTAACGTTTTACATTAAAAATATTTTGAGTGAGTTAGTTTACATAATCATATAAAATAAAAATAAAAACAACAGGCAAATATCAAAATAAAAATTACAGTAAAAATGAACCCTTATCAAAAATATGTGTTACAAAAATGCACGTATATTTTTATCAAATTCTTGCACAACATTGTTTTACTAACTCAATATTTCTAAGACGCTTAAACAATAAATTGGCAAAGCTTCTTAAAATCTGTCTGCCGGCAACGTGCATCGTTATGATTCATTAAGTGAATTTTATAGCCCTAAGAGAGCACTTACGGAGTGTAAGTCTCCGCTATAAAATTAAAACTTCACAATAATCGCGTAAATGTTACAAAAGTTTTTTGAACTTAAAAAAAAACATTTATTACAGTAACTTTTTTGTTGACATATTTTATGTAATTGCAGCATAAAAATTTAAAAAAATGTTCTATTAATTCGATTGTAGGTAATTGCAGTTATTCATATTATAATATGGATAAAATTAAGTTGCCATGTCACGGCTACGCAATGGCCTCGAATAATAATAATTAACGACTACTACAATATAACTACGACGACCTATGGCACTCTGGGTACGATGCCATCACAGCTACAGAGCGACGACAACGACGGCCTACGCTTCCATGATTATGACGACCTCCGTGGTCTAGTGGTATAGAGCGTGGCTCTTGACTCGTAGGCCGTGGGTTCGATTCCCGCATTGGAAACATGTTATTTTCAAGTTTGGTTAGAACAATGCCGGCTGATCACCTGATTGTCTGACAAGTAAGATGATCCATGCGTCGGATGGGCATGTAAAAAGTCGTTCCTGCGCCTGATCTCTCGCCAGACGTGTCGGTCTTCCGTCCCACTGGGTTAGGAGACTAAAAGTAATAGAGAGTGCTCTTGTGTACTACGCACACACTTGGGCGCTATAAAATTACTCCTGCGTAACTGGCCTGGTTTCAATGAAACCGGCCACCGTCACCGAAACCGGTGTGGGAGTTATTATTTATGACGACATGTAGTGCTACAGCACTACAGCTACAAAAGGGCAGCGCTGTACTGTTACGGTGGCTACGATGGCATTCTGGCATAGCTACGTTGCTGATATCGTCATCACAACTACTGCTACGAATGTCTACGCGGCTACGAGCCGACGGGCTTCGCGGCTACGAGCCGACGGGCTTCGCCGCTACGCATTTCAGACGCTACGACAAAATGATATTCGCTAAATCTCTTTACTGTAAATGTTTGTTACTACACAATACATTTTCCATGAACTGCAATTGAATAGTAATCATTTTAAAATATGATTGTCAATTTATTAACAAAGTAACAAAAATGTTTAAATCAAATTCAAACAATATATACACACGCTTTTATAATACAAAGTAGAAAATTCATCAAATTTCAATTGTTATTTGCGCTGCGAAATTAGAGAAACATGCAAAGAACTATGTTTCCAATTTCCATCGATACAAAACAAATATCGTGCCTTGTTTACGTTTGATTTTCTATCAATATGTTCTACTTTCATCTCAGTGAATTGTTTCATGTTTATAAGTACTGACTATGTTAATGTTTTCTTTAGTACAAAAATGTATATTATTATTATGATATAAAAAATGTTATTTATTTTTGCAGTTGATTTAATGCATAAAATACTTTCAGTTGACAGTAACGACTTTACAAAATATAATAATAATCGTCCTTTGTTTATTGGTGTAGAGGTAAATTTAATCAGAAAAAATACTCATACACTTCCGGGAACAGTTGTTTTATGAAGAAAAATTATGCGGAACATTATAAAAATAACTAAGACATTTTTCTTTCAGGTTTGTATTTCTTCCAGGAAATTAGCTTGTGATCAGAGAGCAATGTATTTTCACTATACTTTCTTGTGATTCGTATGTTAAAAAAGGACCTGCCAAATTTTTAAGAATACCAGATTAGCAGAATATCGGTTAAGATATATAAAATCCATGTCAAAGAAACTTCTCTAAATTGTTCTATTATTACTACTATTCCTACTACTAGTAGTAGTTACTACTACGTACTATTCAGTAACCTCAATCATATCGAATATGTGCTTTCTTTTGATTTTTGATGATCATTATAATAGTGGACAGCTTATAGTGAAAGTTTTAAGGAAAACTCCAATAGGTCTATTTGTAGCTACTCTAGATTCTAATCTACTTCCTTATGTAGCCTCTAGGGCCTAGGCAACATAATCAGTTGACCTGAATGGGTATAATTAAGAGTAAAATTAAATGTAAATGTGCGTCTTTATTTGGAACGGTTCCAATTTTGTGACCGCGGTATGTTTATTGGCATAATCAGCCGAGCAATAAAGGCTGCGGAATAACTTGAACAAACACTGTGTTTTTAGACGAGGAAAACTATACAGGTGCTGTTTCGTTTATGTAGGTAAATATCGAACCTCAGGATTTTGCATTACGATCTAAATAAATGTGTAACTGTAACATTTGGCTAGCATATTTTTTCATAAAAAAAAACTAATCTATTAGTGAAAAAGTTTTGTGAGAATGCTTAAAAGTTTGCTCTGTTTGCACCTTAAACATACAAAAGACATTATGTTTCTACAAAAAAAGGAACATAAAAATTGTATCGGCAAATTATCTTTAATCGGTAAATTACCTCAATCCTCTGCTAAAGTTTTTGCGGTGGGCAAAAATACAAGTCAAACGCTATCGCATTATATATTCTGAATCTCGAAGCTTTTAAGCTGGACTAATCTGCCGATTATAGTTCCCCGTAGCCGGCATTAAAAGTTTAAGTAAACCGAAAATATTTTTAAAGTTGTCGCTAGAAAAATACGTTTTTAGATTGTGCGAGTGATATAGCGGGAAGAGAAACCCGAACTTTCCGCTCAACTTGCCCCGAGCTCAAAGCATTATATGAATATTCACCACCGCCGCGGGATTACTCACGTGAGCAAAACTGTTTTAACAAGTACATTAAGTGCCAACATGCGAGTTTACATGCTACTATATAAAATTTAAAAAGAAACTTGGGGGACGACTTGTTTGAAAACATTTTTCACACACAAGATTTTTATCACTTTACTGTTTTGCAATTTTAATGACTTTTAGAAGGGAACGTGTTTTGTAGTGTGCATGTCAATATTAGGTACATTATTATTTACTAGGTGACGCCCGCAACTCCATGGCGCCAGTTTTTCTGCAACAAAAACTATCCTTTATCCTTCCATTGTCTGTAAATTTATTTATATTAAAATTACCCTGTATGTACTCCTAAGTGTTTAAACTTATGTGTGTAGGAAATGCCAAAATTGGTGATGTATTTTCAGTTCCTGTTAAATGCAAACAAACCAACAAACATATTCTCCTTTAGGCTTTGACCCATCAATCCCCAAGCGGCACCCGGCTGCCTCATAACAATTGAAAATCTATTGTATCTGCGATTCCCACGATTGAGGTATTAAAGTAGGTATAGATGTACCGAATCAGTATAAAACAATTCAACGCTTAAGGGAAACAAATCCGGTGTTTATGTAGCTAAATACTATTTATTACAAAGTTAAAATCCTCGGGCTAAGTCGAGGAGCGTTTGGAACTTAACAGATTTTAGGGACCAATGATATACCGGGGCGATGCTGGCATTAACTCAATGTGGTGGATTTACGACCCCTGGCTCCGAGCATTAATTGGATGTTTTAATCCCTCTTAGTTATTTAAAACAATTGTATACAATTATATACGTCAAGTGCCTTTCGATTGTTTTGAATATTATTATTACAAGCACGTGGAATTGCGCGAGGCAATAAGCTTTGCTTTACTGGCGAAACATGGCGGTAGCGGTCATTGACTCCCTGTCAAAAACTTATCATTTTCTATATAAACCGCGATTGACTGAAGTGAATTGCTCGAATGAAGTGTCAAATGTTGTCGATCGCGGCTGAGTATAGAAAATGACAAGTTTTGACAGGGAGTCAATGACCGCTACCGCCATGTTTTGCCGAGTACAGTATAGTCTCGTTAAAAATTCCTTTGTTGACAATTTTAAAATCTTAAGGTGCCGTTCCGGTCAACGCGGCGAGCGACCGCGACTTACAAAAATTCAAATAAAATGCCATCTTATGACCTAGATTTCAGAGGTCTGTCAAAGGATTTCATTTTCTACCGACAAAGAAGACATTGACTCATGCAGCCGCTGCTTTGTAATGGCGTAGTGAAAAAAATATATATGCCATAAAGTGACATTTTACTTTAATTTTTGACGGCCGTGGTCGCTTGTGGCAATCGCAAAGCCACCTCTATGCCTCTAGTCCACCCATTGACATAAGAAACTGTTTAGAGATCTTTGAGTCCACCGATGCGACGCTGCGAACTGCGAAATATATGCGAAGCCAATGGGAAACAGGAATAGAGCGAGATGCAATATAACGCATTGTCGTGTGGCGGATGAGACAGTAAATTGGTTCGCCGCTGTTTCGCAGTTCGTAGCATCTGTGGAGTGTGGACTAGTAGGCGGATCTGAAAATTCTCAACATATCTAGTATGAGCAAGTGGATTGAGTATTCCCATTCTAAGTCGAGTATATATTATTATAGTAAAATAAGACATATTTAATTCATGAAGCCCCAAGCGGCCACATCCGGCCGCGATAACAATGAAAAAGCTATTGTGTCTCGTTTTGGCACGACTGATGGGTTAATGTAAGACCGCTACAGCCTACAGGCGACTATAACATAATCATGCAATTTGTACAACATTATCACCATTGATCACCATCTGCTACGAGCGTAAGTCGCCAAAAATATATTTATAGTCAGCTGTGATATGATTATCCTCTAAAATCAATTTAGCGTCTAAGCTCCTCCAGACGGAATATGTTAAGATCTAATCATGTAATATTCAGGCCAAGTTTTGGTTCAGTACATGCCAAGTTTGTAAATTAATCTTAGCGTACTATTGATATAACCTCACAAATATATTTTAGAAATGTTTAGCATTACACATCGAAACAAAGTTTATGTTTAGTGAATGGGGTGAAGTTTTTTTGCTCAGACATTTTAGATTAAATACGTGCTTCTTAGGGCCTGTTTCACCACTTTCTGATAAGTGCCGAATAGGCTATCCACCACTTAACTTGACAGGTAAAGTATGGAGAATCTGTCAAAAAAGCTGTGATTAGTCTATTCGGCACTTTATCAGAAAGTGGTGAAACAGGCCATTAAACTATTAAATTGACATAAGCTGACCAATTGACGTATGTCCGTCAACTGCCTAGGAATCAATTTCCTCTATAGTACATATAAAGTTGTTGCGTCGCGGTGTTTGTGTTCTAAATCCTTCGAAACGCCTGGACTGATTGTTTTGAAATTATGGGTCTTAAAATCGGCTAACATCTATTTTTCATTCTCAAAGTAACATTGTAGTCTTAAATCGTGACAATCGAATTTTTATATGATAGGCGTAACATTCACTACTATATAGAGTCGTCCTACATCGTAATGGCAAAACCAAGTTTGGATCAGCTAGTATAACATACAATTTTATGCTCCTTAACACGTTAAAGATAACCTACTACGCTCTTATCATTGCTCAAAATACGAAAAATCAAAACGGCGAATTTATATTTCCTTAATTAAGATAACGCAAGAAAAAACATATTCAAATATTCACAGCTTGCGAAATGGAACGACAATTGGCGCTGGCGAAACTTCTGCTCGTTACATTAAATACGAGTCTCCATCGGAAACTCTGATACGTGCGTAAACATGTAATCACCATTAAAATTTACACATAGAATGTGTACAGTCTCCGCCGCGCATACAGATAAATTCCCTACAAACAGCGCAGTAAACCGGATATAGTTCTCGCACGGAACAAACGGCCGAGGTTTATTCAAATTGGGCTCCTTTGTATTTTACTGGATTAAAATATAGTGGGAATTAGTTCCATGTCAGATATCCGACTGGCGGTCCACTAGATTTTATTACCCGCTACTTTATACGAATTGTAAATTCTATCTGCTTATCTACTTGAAAAATTTGCCCACGGAAATAAATAGGATTAAAACTGGTAGTGCGGATTTATGAAAATAGGAATTCGGTATCACTTCGATGTACATTTCACCAGCAAATGTTATATTCTGTGGTAGCTGAATAAAGGGATAACGGTATTATGGTTACATATATTATGTTGGCTCTAACTTCTTATCGACCTTTTAAAGCCTATAATATAGTATATGATGATAGTTAATATTCTTTATAGTAGTTCAAATTAGTTATAATATCGTTAAAATATTTAATAACGTATATTGAAAAGTTCAACGCTAAAACTTTACTCATTAATATTTAAAATCCGCAGATGTTTTGTATACTAATGAGTATTTAACCGTCGAACACGATGTCCAAACAGAGCACGTAAAACTTATTCACTGGGCGGTTTTATTTATTCCCTCTAATGACGAGCGACAGTCTCCTTACATTAAAGATAGTCCCCTTGTCCGTCATTTTAAAAAAATGGCTTTCCTTTCAGCCCCCTTTCACATAAAAGAACTCTTCGTTATTCAGAAAGACTTTTAGTTGGTCGCCGTTATTGAAGCAACATTTTGTTACAAATTATAACTTCCTTTTAAAAATTATTACACTCGGTTTATATTTTAATTTTTACTTCATTTAGATGTGAAACAGGAGACCATGATAATTTAAAGTCTAAAGATTTAAATTATGTTAA
Source organism: Polyommatus iphigenia (assembly GCA_963422495.1). Classification (NCBI taxonomy): domain Eukaryota; kingdom Metazoa; phylum Arthropoda; class Insecta; order Lepidoptera; family Lycaenidae; genus Polyommatus; species Polyommatus iphigenia. The sequence continues at coordinate 10,069,850 of OY730179.1, read as the reverse complement.
ACTCTGTTAATATTTTTAGGGTTCCGTACCCAAAGGGTAAAAACGGGACCCTATTACTAAGACTTCGTTGTCTGTCCGTCTGTCTGACCGTCTGTCTGTCCGTCTGTCTGTCCGCCTGTCTGTCTCCAGGCTGTATCTCAAGAACCGCTTTAGCTAGACTTTTGAAATTTTCACAGATTGTGTATATCTGTTGCCGCTATAACCACAAATACTGAAAACAAAATAAAAATAATATTTAAGGGGGGCTCCCATACAACAAACGTGATTTTTTCGGCCTTTTTCGCTCTATATCAATAATGGCAAGAGGTAGGCACTTGAATTTTTCACACATTCTTTTGTTATATGTGTACTTTAATATTTAATAATAATATTAAAATAAAATAAAAATTTCAGGGGGGCTCCCATACAAAAAACACAATTTTTAGCCTATTTTTGCTTTGTATCGGTACGGAACCCTTCGTGCGCGAGTCCGACTCGCACTTGGCCAATTATTTGTTTTCTTTTCCTCCGTTTGCATATTTTATTTAGTTTCGCAAACGTAAAGTTAATGGTTAAGTATAAAATTACAGCACAACACTCGTGATATTTCAGGAAGATGTATAGACGGTGTGTATAATTTATTAAGTCATTCTGTAATGTAACACGCGTAATTAAAATCAACTTTATATCAAGCTTCGTCTGTAAAATTAGTTGTTAAAATAATTTGTAAGACAAGCTTTGCATAAAAATATTTAATTGAATTATATTGACGATTACCTTAGGTGGCATTTAAAAAAAAATCCTTCCTAAAACTTTTACGAAACAGAAAAGAAGAGTAAAAATATATTTGTAAATGTTAATATGGGTGCTACTTTTTGTATAATTTAAATTAGCACTGACGTTTAATTAATAGGCTTATAAATTATCAAACATCAAATAATTTGGCATATAATTTAGTAGAAAGTATTTTGAATATTGAATTTGTTTACCGTGCTTATATCAAATATTAATGTCAATAATTAAACTGCAAATTAAATTATCCTGTTTGTGCAGATAACACGCGTGGAAATAACATTACAATACTAATATTTACCTGATATTTTAGTGAATTTTATATATTATGATAATGAAATATATTTGTACCTATCCTTTTAATTACACCAAGTCTTTGGTGTTTAAGCAAAATTACGATAGGTTTGAGTTGTCCCTACTTAAATTATTCTAGAAAGATGTTACACCCCAAAAAATACTGACACTTAAACCACGTCAGCTCAGCGTTAAAAAAACATTCATATTTTTAAAAAAATATTTTTTACCCTTACAAATAGGTTTGCTCAACGTCCTATTATAAGCCACCCGACAAATTATCCGGCGACTTACTATAATGTCATCTGGCTGTCAGCCCGCCGCTTGCACGTAGCGACTGAGATCCTTAATATTTTTTATCTAGATACAACATAAGTTAAAGCTCTCAAGTTGGTGACACTTATTAAGTTGTTCTATCAGAAATGTTTGTGGAATCATTTTTAGTATAAAATATTTTACATTTTTTGCTACCGGGTTTTTATAAAATGATAGGTTTTGATATAAAAGAAAACTTTAACAGAGCAATGAACTTTCTTATGTATTTGATCGAGTAGTTGAATGTTATAGAAATTTGGATTCGGAGGCGTGGGCTGCTGCACTTGAGGCATTTCATCTAAAATTAACCATTTAATTTTAATGTTTTACAAAAATAAATTAACTAATTCAAATGGAATCTTTGATTTTCGAATACAATACAGATTTAAATAATTATATTATTATAAAATATACATTTCATTTAAGACAGCTATACATACATTTGAACATAATTATAAAAAAAAAATACAAGAGACATTTAAATCGTTAAAGACCTTAAAGTTTTATTTTCGAGACTTCAGTATTCGGGGCACGCAGGAGTTGGTTAGTTACTGAAACCAAATCGGGGCAAGTACGGCAAACGAAACGTAGACCCAACTGGACGCTATCTTGGCGACTCTCCACTTTGATTTAAATGTTATTTTTGTACACAAGTGAATCAAGGTTCGTACGGTGTGATACGAGTACTAATGAGCTGGATTATGTGTATCAAGTGAAGTGGCGGGCTTAAGTTTTATTCTATATATCACATAAGTTGTTACGTGTTTACTTTAATGGACCTACATTGTATATAAATATATGAAGGGACTTTTATAAAGAAACTATGAAGTTGTTACTTCTAAATTCTAAACAAAACAAATTAGTTCCTAAGTGAAACGCTTTAATTCTACAAGAGGTTCCAAGACATTATGATTTAATCTAAGGACATTATATTGTGTTAAAGTCAACTGTTCCCAAATGTGTATTGTCCCTTTAGAACCTCCGAACATACTTCCCACTTAATAGTTTCTAATGGACTCCTAGATTTCAACAAAAAGGTCGCTCATAAATTGTTAAAAGTTTTAAAACCGTTGTAACGGATATCTACTCCAAAAAAGGACGTTATGTTACAAGAGCCCTGTAGTATTGTAATTTATATTTTCTTTTGATTTGACATAAACACAATCAAAAGTAAATATAATTACGTATCTTAAAATATTTTTAAGCAATATAATATAGATTCTATGACAATATACTTAGCTGGTAAATGTACAAAATCGAAATCGCGTTAGCAAAAGCAACTTATCAAACATTTCACATTATCGAATCACAACTGCAATCTTATTTTGACATTATCTTCTACAGCATTGTATCAATCCTGCCTTAAATATTGAAGTTGATATGACGAAAATAAACGAGAAATAAACTGTTATTCTCTAACTTCGAGCACATAGCGAGGTTATATTTATCTCGGCTCAAAGTAGAATATTCTTTTAATACGGACATAAACAATGGTGTAATGTTCTAAAAGCTATCGGGAAGTTATATGATTGGCTGCGTTTTAAGGAGGTATTAAAATAGCCATCGCCATATACAACTCGGATGGTTATTACGCCGGTGATCGGGCTAGGATTAGGTACATTAACTCTGAAACGTCAATATCGTTGGTTGTTAAACTTTATCGAACACTTAAATAATTTAAGCACCGGCTCGGTTATTTTTTGGGCCCGCTTTTTAAAGAAGGATCCCTTAATTTCATTTGTTTGTCTTATAAGTGTTTGTTCGGTTCTTTATGATATCGTTACATTGAATTGGCAATTCTTGTTTGTATTTTAATGTTGGTTGATTTTAATACTTCTGATATTGTTCTTTGTTTGTTTCTATCATTAGTTGCAATGAAATTTTAATACCATTTACCTGTACCTTGAAAAAAAGTTAATTTTGAAAATATTCATGATTTTAATGTACAAATTAGTTTCGATATAAGCAGTGCCTAATTAATATTTTTTATGAGAGTTGGCCATTTTATTTCTGCCGCCCCACGTACGAAATCTGTAGGGCTATATCTCCATGGATGCTGCCCCTGGGCCGTGGCCGCTAGAACGCCCTATTTATAAATCCAGGGCTGGATGGTGGATAGGAGTAGTAAAAACATCTAAATCAGTTTTCACAGTTCGTCTCACAATAATCTTATAAATCTTAGCAGTAGTAGGTAGTTTGAAAAAAGAGAAAAAACTTATTACCTATATTTGCGCTCCCGCTAATATTATATTTAACAGCCTGAATCCTACTTAAGGCAAAGTGGATCCCGTAAGAAAAAATTGTAAAGGCAATCCGGCGGGCATTTAAATATCTTTATACCTGCGAGCGATTCGCCTAATTCGGTTATAATTTGTGGCTTGTGCTTAAATTTTATATTTTCTTTAATGCAGAAAACAAACATTTTTCTCTCCACTTTTCGCTAAAGGTACGTACTTATATCGACTTTGGCTTAGAGAAAGCTTCACTCGAGCAAAATGAATTTAGGTTTTTCAAAGAAACTGGTATAATGAAATATAATATTGTATAACCTCGTGATTTTTCTTTATAATTTTACTGTTAACATGATTTTATTATCCATCTTCTCATGGAACGTTTTAACCTGTAAGGGTTGATTCAGACCGCAACGCGACGCGTAGATGCATTTCTAAATTTATATGGATTTGACAGATTCGCAAGACGATCGCTATCCCGTCGCACAAACAATGGTCGCCGTCAGTCTCGAGTTGTAATAATTTACTATTATTTATTCAACAAATGCAATTATCAATATAAATAGTAGCCAGTAGCCGATTCTCCGACCTACTGAATATGCATAATATAAAATTTGGTAAATTTCAAAATCAGTAAAGCCGTTTCGGAAGAGTACGGTAACTTACATTGTGACCCGAGAATTTTATAATATAAGAAGATGTGCAGTACAATAAGAGTCTTCTCTCTTTCTTTACTTACGTAACGTAGAGGTACGGATGATTGACACGACTGGATCTTTTACATGTCCAACCAGTGGGTGCGTCATTTTAAGCTGCATAGCTTTTGTCGCGGGCTTTGAGCGAGGCGACTGAATCAAAAAATTCCATAACGAAAATAAACCTAACTCCAACTGGCGTTGCATATATTTTCTTTTAACGTCCTTTCAGTTGGGCAGACTTCGGCACGGTGTTGGTGTGGTTGCAACTAGACGTATTTACCGCGGCAGTCCCCGAGTACCACACTTATTTTTTTGTCAGTCAATCAGGTGAGGATACAGGCAGAGCTAATACATTATCCTAACAACATTAATTTACTGACACGGAAGTTGAATCCACGTCCCAAGTCAAGAGCCAAGCTCACCATACTGGACTAATGCGTTTTAAAATTGCTCATTTCAATACTGACTATTTCGAGGTTCATATTTCAATCCCCATTCAACGCTACTAAAATATCCGGGCTCACTTTATAAATACTTCGCTAACATTATAACAAAATATCCTAAAATTATACAATAACGAAATTTTATAACGTAAGGGCCGATCTACACCGGAATGGCAGAGGCGCGGCGAGCAGTTTCAGTGTCATATGATTTTAAACTTTATCTTCATTATTGTAATACTAGTCCGGTTAACGAATGACTCAAAAGAGGGTATAGAGTGCGTGAGCGGGAACCTAAGCGATTTCTGCTGGAACTTATTCAGGGTGATTAGAGACAAAACATACTAAAAGTCCTGACGTCTAGGAGGGAGCCGGCGGGAGGGGGGGGGGGGCGACAAAGGTCTAAATTTTTGGTTTTTCGTCAATAACTAAAAAACTATGCGTTGTAGCAAAAAATATTCTATGATGACATAAAAGCTTATTAAATTCTCTATAAATTAGATTTTATACAATTTTTCCAAATTCTCATCCGTTTTCGAACTACACGCTCAGTAAAAGTAAAAAAAAAAAGCCGGGTTGCACGCCGGGAGTGCCGGCAGAAGTGAAAACTTGATTATTAACGTTGTGCATTTTTTTAACCCATTTCGTTCGTAACCCATCGTTTTTTAGTTATTGACGAAAAACCAAAAATTTACACCTTTGTCGCCCCCCTTCCCGCCGGCTCACCTCCTAGACGTCAGGACTTTTAGTATGTTTTGTCCTTAACCACCCTGAATAAGTTCCAGCAGAAATCGCTTAGGTTCCCGCTCACGCACTCTACAAATACTTTGTTGACCGAGCTATACGTAGTATTGCTTGAGAAATTTACGGCCGCCTGTGGACGCTCGTGGCCGCTCGTGGCCTCTTATGGCCGCCGGCGGCGGCGATTCCTCAAGCGATACTATGTATTATAATTATGTAGATAAAGTTTAAAATCATATTATGACACTGAAACTGCTCGCCTCCTCTCTGCCATTCCGGTGTGTTTTGAGCCTAACTGTATAGGTATAGAAACAATGTATATAATACTAGCGACCCGCCCCGGCGTCGCACGGGTATAAAATATATAGCCACTGAAAAAATGATTAAAATCGATAACCTATCACGTTCCTTCATGTGGTCTACTTCTTATCTGTGCCAAATAACATAAAAATTGCTCCAGTAGTTCGCGACATAAACCCTTTCAAATAATTTCCCCCGTTTTTTCCACATTCTCCTATTAGTCGTAGCGTGATAAAATATAGCCTATAGCTTTCGTCAATAAATGGGATATCTAACAATGAAAGAATTTTTCAAATCGGACCAGTAGTTTCTGAGATTAGCGCGTTCAAGTTAGCCCTATCAAATAATTTTCCCCGTTTTTTTCACATTTTCCTCTATTTCTTCGCTTCTATTAATCTTAACGTGATAAAATCTAGCCTATAACCTTCCTCGATAAATGGGCTATCTAACACTGAAAGAATCATCAAAATCTGTTGCGTAGTTTTAAAGATTAAAGGGAACAAAGGGACATGAGGGAAAAAAGCGACTTTGTTTTATAATAAGTATAGAGTATAAATGCAAAATAAACCAAATTAGTACAATGCAGTTACGCGATACTTGTGCACCTTACTGCTAAACGGGTCAACCGCGAATAAACTAGACCACAAATGAGTTTGGAATATTGACATTCGTGCATATTCATAGCTGCAATGTTATAAAATAAGTGACATAGTTCACTATCATAATAAGTAATGGTTAAACAACCCAACTACGAAAAATATAATGTACTACGTTACCCAGCCATTTTCAAAAATCTACCGACACCTCACTTAATAAAATTAGCTCAATAGTTAATTAGACACTACATTTAAATATGTGCCTACTTACTTGTAGGCATAAAAGCAGTCAGACTTAAGCATGAGTTCCTTTAGTCACTATAATCGTAACAATATCGAAAATGTGTGATTTGATTTTCAATAATCTAACGATTACGTAGCTCTGTTTTAACATAGACTGCAGCAGCTCACTTCTGTGTATCGTTCCTGTGTATTCTTGAAACTTTCCTGTGGAGTGTAGGGTAAAATACGTTAACGATAAAGCAAAACAAATCTCTCAACAAAGACATAACTTCATAAAGCATCCCAAAACTTATGTTATCTGTTAAATATAAGATAATTTATATTCTATAAGCTTAGTTCGACGATAAGGATATTATGTAGAGTATGTCTGTTACGCAACGCTTCGGCGCCACTCTGTCTAGTCTCCGCGACAGTATATTGACACTGAAAAGGAACCAAAAGGAAGTTTGGCGAGGAAGTATTGATATAATTTATGAATATTATAGTTATTGGTTATATTGCATATGATAAACAACATTTTGTTTATAAGTAAATGCATAGCATTTTAGTTGTTTTATATATTTTTTACCTACATAATATTATGTTGTATAGTAGGTTGTGTAGTAAGTAGTTGTAGAATAAAAATTATTAGCGATGACGCATCTTAACGATTACGCAGATGCGTCATCAACTCATCACTAATAATTTTATATTTTGTAGTTATTGCAAATCCAGCAATAAAAACTAAATGTAAGTTAGTCGTTTTTAATTCCACGCTTAGCAAAATTTCTTATTCAAATAAGACTTTCTTTATATCTTCATCGTTTCTCTTTTCCACAACTTAGCATTACAATTACTTAACTCCATAGGCACAAAGCCTAAATTACGTAACGGAATCGTACGAAACAGCGATTTAGGCGATCGTTGTAGACCTCGAAACTCGCATATTTCTCTCCAAAACAACAGGAGCACACACCGAGACGATTGAATGGATGTTGTCGCATTTTTCCCGCCACATCGCGTATCCCTCGTGATAAAACATTCATGAGTTCGGCGCATTACTCCTCACTGTCGTGACGGGAGGAACTCGATATAGTCATTAGATACGCTCAGCTTTACTCCAATCGCATCGGTAGCCCTCCACGTTACAGCAATAAACTCTATTCGTCAAGCAATAATGTCGGAATACAAATGATTATCGGAATTTTGGTTTGCTAAAGTCAGCGTAAATAACAAAAACCTATCATGGATCATCGAACACCGACCATGAAATGTACAAATAACTTATGCATTCATAATTAATTACCCGCGCTTTACTTACAATGCAATTTTGTATCGTATTAATCCGTTGTTAGTATGATAATTTTATGAGTAATTCGGCCGTCAAGCTAATTAATAATTTAGTTTGTAAACTATGTTTTTAATAGCGTTATTAGATGGCATTATGACCACAACTATCATATTATCATCAGTACAATTTCTATAAACAAAAAAACTAATTTAAGGCAAACAAAATGTTTTAGTTCTGTATAAATATTATTTTAAATAGCTAGGAGGTTGCACTTAGAAAAAGTGAGGATTATAATTATTATTCCGTTCTTTTTTAATAAGGGAGGGAAGAATTAAGATCTCCTTTCTTTTGCTTGAGAAATGGAATTCAAATCATGATAAGTTAAATACTGTTTGTCAAAACCATAGATATCAGAATATATCTCTGTGGTCAAAACAACCTGCCTATGAATTAGGCCGGTAATGTTTAACCAATATAAGTTATGTGTGAGTATCAAATTGTGATGTGATAATTTATCACAAAATATTTATAATATTTTTATAAACATTACCAAATGTTTCTTGGAAATATTTCTTTCTATTGCTTCATACAATTTGACAAAGTTTTTGCCAACAAAATGAGAAAAAGTTTGAAAAACAAACACTTCGATTACGACATCAAACACGTTACGGGGAAAAGCAATAATAACATATTTAATAGGGAAAACACAGTCGAACTTCTTCGCCAAAAAGCAATATTAAGGTTTTATTATTCATGTACAAAGCTGCGAATAAATATGGATGCATCGGGTTCGGGGGTGAAGGAAACTATGCCGGGCCGACCGACGACGACCGACGCCGGAACGTAGACAATTCACAAAAGCCCACCGAGTGTGACATTTTGCCGGCAGGAGTGAAAAGGCTAATAAATTCGAGGAAGTGGAGACAACGTTGTGGCGACAATAAATCTGGGGTGACTTCATTATTATATGAGTCACTTGATACGCAAACATCATTTGTCGTACTTAAATGTTTATGGGCCGTTACCTAAGTCGTTTCGCGGTTTTAAAAAGTTGAATAATACGAGATATTCGCAACTCTCGTATTTGCTAATTACGAAAATTCTATAACTCTCTTAAATATAATTGCGGTCGAAGTTTTTTTTTTAATTTTATGAGGCGAAATATTAAAAAATTAATGAGTCGTCGCACGACGCTCGTTAGGCAAATATGAATGATTTTGTACATTACAGTGACGAAGTCACCTTTACAGTAGGTACGAATTATAACATTGAAACTTCTAAAAATGTACCGCTGAGAGAGAAAAAAAATCAGAGACTTAGCCAACTAATCTAGCTCCAAGCTGGAGAAACTAGGTAAAAGCATAAATAGCAATTTTACACAACATACGAAGCTACACGGAAAAGTGCTGACAAACAATTTGATAAGCCGCAGCTTTACTACACTAGTTGAACAACTAAGTTAATTTACTCATTAAACGGGGTAATGTGGCATGTTTATAGGAATTAAAACTATTTCAACAGACGTGCCAAGTTAGTTTATGTTATAGGTATTTTGGGGTAATTGTATTTATCAATTAATATAACTTTTATATAAAGAAAACCCTTGGGCCTATTTTCTGATCTTAATTTCTAAGTCTGTGTAAAAAATGCTATCCATTTATAATAACTTTAAAATAAAAAGGATAGTTTAGTTTGAACAAAAAACATTATCATTTTTATTTTTAGGTATGGACCTTTTCTAAAAAAATCCACTGAATCAACACTTTCAAAGCGTAAATTGCAATTTTATTTGTGCCTGTATTTCGACCTAAATTCCATAAATTAAAAAGAGCCGTACTTCGTTCTATAAAAATGCAGTATCTCGTATCCCAATATTTTGTCGACTCTCAAATCCATCCATTTTGTACAGACCGGCTTGTTTTTCTTTTGTGGCCCTTTTCAGTTAGTCGTATTACGTGTGTCGCATAACTGGCTTCAAATGCTACCACAGTGTTTATTTGATATCCTATGTACAGCACAGTACGACTACTGCAGTAGGCATGATGTAATGAAATTAAAAACATTTTTTTTCTATAATACTGAACATAGAGTTTATAAAAATATTTAAAATCTATATATATAAAACTCAAAGGTGACTGACTGACATGGTGATCTATCAACGCACAGCCCAAACCACTGGACGGATCGGGCTGAAATTTGGCATGCGGGTAGATGTTATGACGTAGGCATCCGCTAAGAAATGATTTTGATAAATTCCAACCCCAAGAGGTTACAATAGGAGATGAAAGTTTGTATATAATAATACTTCTTCACGCGAGCGAAGCCGCGGGCAAATGCTCGTTTTATTATAAAATTGATTAATTACTATTTCGGTAACAAAATTTTACTTATATTTTAGTACTAAATACCTATCGATAATAGTTGCAATGAATTATACTTCTGTTCATTCCCGCTGTTTGAAAAAGTTGTCTGCTGTGCATAATATAGGTACTGCATGAATCACGAATGACGCACACGAGACGAGTTTCCGAAGGGCTAATATAGTGGCGCAAATATATTACAATCACACAACATCGCCGCCCGGACAAACTTCCAAACTTTAGAATGAGTTTTACGCAAACGAGTCTCAATTTTGTGTTACAAACATTTTTGGCAAAACATCGCGTGCCAGGTATACAGAAAAAGAGGACAACAGGATTTTCGTTTGTTTACCGAAAAATTCGAACCATAGTTTGATGACACAACGAAAATTGAAAATCTCATATTGTGATTCGATCGATAGGCATTACGGGATACCACGAGGATATTGTTGGAGATTAAAACCTCTATTACATATTACGAGACGAAATAAAATAATAAAAATGGATGTTACCGGAGCGAGTTCGGGCATTCGAGCGGGGAGAGTAACCAATTTCTGAGCCGATGCGAGCCGTTTTGTTCGAAATAGCTTTCCTTCAATCTGCATTTTCTTGCTGATTTACCAACTTTCATACAAAAGTTTCTCGAGATATATTCCGAGCTAGCGGAACTTCGACCGAGTCGACACATTAAATTACTATTAAACTTATTTTGCGTATATTTCTGTCATTCCTTATTTAACCTTGAAGCGGGCGCGCGCTATTTTGTAACGGCAGTGGTCGCGCGTAACCTAAAAGACGTCGTAGGTGAATTTGGGAAACAAAACACTTTTCATTCAACATTATTTATTATTTAATAAATTTTTAAAAGTAAACAGTTCACCCAGAGAATTAAACGTATTTTCAGTAAAAACTTAGCTAAAAAATCCGGTGACCCAAAGTAGCTTATCTTGTGTGAACAGGGGCAGAAAAAGTGATCGGAATTTTCTCATGCTAGTTCCAATTTTTTCTTCATCTAGCTATAATATTCGATTTTATCGGTCAACGACGACGTAGTTTTATAAATAAACATAGAATTTGCTTTAATTATATGAAAACTACATATAAAATTATAAGAGAGGCGCGCGGAGTCTTTTCGACGCCAGCGCCGAGACCAAAACAATTGAGCTCCTTGCTTCAAAGGGGGTGCAGAGAGTAAGTGTAAGCTATTTTTTAGGTAGATAGATAAATTATGAAAAGCTACTGAGAGAATGATACGGATTCAATGAGAAATATTGATAATATCAACGAAAAAGTATTGAGGGGAGTCGATTCGACGTCGCGCGACCGCTTGAAGGTTAAATTACGGTTAATTGTTGCAAATTAAATCAAGTATAATTTTTAAACACGTTAAGGCTCCTTACAGACGAACGGCACTTGTCGACGGTACGCGTCGATGGCACGCGTCGACGGCAGTCGACAAGATGTGTCGACGGCTGCCGTTCGTCTGTAAGCACTCTTAGTCAATCGAATACAGTATGAGTAAGCAAACCGTCTTTAAAGACAGCTACTTTGTCAAATTAAATTGACAAAGTAATAGCCTAGGATCCCTTCATAGAAGGACCTTCACCGAGCTGTTTACTGGATGAAAAGTATTTTATATTCAATTACGTATGTTAACAGATTAATTGCAAGTGGGTTGCCTAAAAACTTTCTGTCCAGAATAAAAAAATAAAAAAAAAAACAAAAAAAAAGTTCTTTTTTTACATTTTTCTGGTTTGGTTAATAGACAAATTCCATACCAATCGAAAGTATGAAGCCCATAGAATATGCATTAAGCATTAACCAGACCGGTACCGATTAGTAGCAGTATCGATTTACCTGCCTACCCAAGAGTTGTGACAGGAAAAAAATAGACAACCTAACGTTTTCATACCCTACGGGCTCCATACTTTCGATTATCTATTATATATCGATATAGAATTTGTCTATTAACCAAACCAGCGAAATGTTAAAAAAAAAGTTTTTTTTTTCTATTTTTTTTTTATTCTGGACTGAAATTTTTTAGGCAACCCACCTGCAAATAATTTGTTGACATACGAAATTGAATATAAAATACTTTTCATCCAGTAAACAGCTCGGTGAAGGTCCTTCTATGAAGGGATCCTAGCCTATAATAGGTTTTCTATGCCACAGCTTTTCGTCGATAAAATATAAAGTACTATGCAATTATTTCTGTGATATTTTCTTGCGTTTTGGTGAAAAGAAGTGCGTAATGCGAGAGTGAAGCGTTGTCCAAACATCATCAAAGATCGTGCGATATCCGGTGGTGCTTGAAGCTGGTTCTATATCGTGCCAAAAGTTCAATGACTTTTATGAAAATGGTAACGAACTATAGCTAAAGTAGAGTGCTATATGCGTGTTTGTTTTAACCAAACACAAATTCGTAGATGCTCTACGAACCTCTACGACAACGTTTCACATAATATAATTAATTTTGCTCTTTCTTTATTTTTATCATGCTTTCACTACCGTACATTTTTTTCCATAAAATAATGTGTTTGTTCACTATAATATCATTGTCACAAAATGAAAAATTTTATAATTATTACCTATACCTACATGTTTTTTATATACTTACTAAAAGTTTGTCAGTTATAGTAATTTTATAGTATCGAATAAAAAGGTATACAAAAAAGCTTCTTACTTTAGTTAACAAATAACAACAGTCTTGTTTTTCTTTTTAAAACCACAGTAACAATGTTAAGAACTAATAAGATATTTCTTTCGCGTGAACAAGATTTCACGCATAACAAGATACTTTACCTGAACTTAACTTTACTTATTTATGGTTAGTTCTAACATTGAAATAGGTAATTTAAGCTTTTATAAAGATCTTATTGTATTACGTCTCTTGATATCCGAAACTTAAAAGCTTATGCTTAAGTAAAATATTTGTTTAGTTTAATCGGAAAATAAAGCAAGGAGCCACTCGAAGCTTCAATAAACTCTACTTCAACCTTTTCATTTTCTCGTACTAGTGATTTCCTTGAATGGGGATTAGTAAAGTTGTGATACAATGTTGAGTAATAGCCAACAATTACTTTAAGGGAATACACAGTAGCAAAACTATGTTAAAGAGACGACAAACTGGTCGTTTCGAATGTCGTTATCCTATATAGGGGTCGATACACTGCTGGCTACAGGCCGACTGCGACGCGACTGGGAGGCGACGAATCTGCTTACTGTAATTTCATTATTTATTACTATAAGTTGGACATGAAGAAAATTTTAACAAATATCTGAAAAGACGAATGCCGGCAACCTTAATCGCGCGGAAATTCATTTTAAGATTTCGCTGCCTATACCGGCATTTGAATAGTGTTTCGTTGATAACAAATTTCATCTGAATTGGCTTAGCATTTTACGATATAAGGGGTAACACAAAGACTAAAATAATTATGTTTTGTGTGTGTCTATTCTACTGTTGTTACCTATGTAATTGTCATACCTAACTAGCACAAAAAAAAATCTCGCTACAAATTAAAATTGGAATAGTCATTAAAATTATACATTTTGATTTTTATTACAAAACAATATAATGGACAGCATTTTAAAATTGCGATTCCAAAGTGGGCAACAATCAATTAGTAGCGAAAATGTATTGAAACAAGACTCAAACACAATAAAGGGAAATAAATCAACACGAGTGCCTTGTTAAAAATAACAATAAGATGTACCGATGTATAAATACAGTAGCGAAATATCCTGAGAGCACTTCTACGGAGATAACCTTGATGTTTTCTTACTCCGCGATAAGAGCCTCGAGAGTAAACACAAATACAGATGGGATACTCCGTTCAAAGGATTCGCTATTTATTCATACAAATCGGATTTTACCTCACACTTCGAACTTAACTGAAATATTGCAATAATATTTTTAGGCAATAAAAGGAAATGATTAATCACTTATGGCTATTTTTGTACTAGTACCCACGGAGCTAACACAAAGTATGTATTAGCTCCGTGCTAGTCCCTTTTTTTTGCGTTGGGGAAATGCGTTTACGCATTCCCGGGGCCTGGGGAGGACCACCGAGGTATGTGGGACTCCCCGTGGCGGACGGACGACGCACCCGGGACTACCCACTAAAACCCCAACGGTGTTCCTGCTCCTGAAGGTAGGACTACGGGAAACGCGTGATACACGACCGCAGCCCCACCACAGTGCTAGTACCTGAGTGAACGAGTTTTTGAGATTTTTGATCTGTGCGTCTAGCATGCGCGTACGAGATATCTCACTCTCGTGTGTTATGTGTAGTTAGTTTTATTATTCGTAGTGTATTATTGTCGATAGATTTTGACGACAGATCTACACGAGAAAAAATGTATGTCATGTTAGGGTCAATAGAGATTAAGAGACAAACTATCAAACATAGAGAAAACATGTAGACAACATTTTCTCGTTTGCGCATCTTAGGCCGGCAGATTAATAACCAAAAAAGCAATATGATCACGATTTTTAGTGTTCCATTATAATATATTATCACTTATACATATGTATTTATTTTTACAATAGTACCGTACCCTACCGTATAGTACCTACCTGAAAAACCAAGCTTTTGTCTCAGTTTACGTAGAAGTAATAAGTAGTCAAAAAGTTTGCAAGCCTATCATAATGACGTATATTATGTATGTTGCATAATATAAATAACATTGTAATACAAAATACTACAGCTACTTACATACATACATTACATACATACATTACATACATTACCATCTGACTTCTCTATTCAAGTACGTAATCTGAATGCTTCTTACAGGTTTACAATAAGAAACAGTACTATACAAAAGTAATACGGCGATTGTCGTATAATCAGTTTAAGTGATACTATATAATAGTATACTTAAGCGATGAAGACGAGCTTATAATTCGATAAGATCTTTTGATGTTTTTGTTATACTTATTTCTCATAGTATCAACGAGATTATATTCTAAAACTTTGGGAAATTAATTTATAGTCTTTGATTTATAAAACGCTGAGCGATCTTAATTTAAAACTTTAAAGACGTTGTAAACTTTTTATATCAAACTTTAGAAAATCAAAGTACATTATTTTATTTCTTAGTGAAAATAATGTAATAATTAAAGACGTGTGGAAGAATAAGGTAAGTAACATGAAAAAACTTCCCGTTTTTTTGCTTAAATGAAGGCATTAGGGCCGGAAAAATTATTTGAAATAAAAAAAATATGAAGTATATGTGTAGCCAGATATATTAGCTAGGATATGAAGTAGATAAGTTACAAGTTTTATTAAGATAATTGGGGGAAAAATGAGGTATTGTCCGTATGTTACGAAATGTTACTTGTTCGATTCTTCCACTCACGTCTTCAATTCCTTTCATAATAAAGTGACCTTTAATAAATTTAATAAATAAAGACGTCAGTGGATGAACCATGTTACTACTTACTAACATTTTACAACATTAGAACATAATATACTAATTTTTTCCCGTAATAATTTGAACAAAACTTGTAACTTACCTACTTCATCATCTAGCTAATATTATATCTAGCACATATAATACACACATTTTTGATTTCAAATCATTTTACCGGTCCTAAAGCCCCCATTTATGCAAAAAACGGCAGTTTTCAAATTTTTTGTTACGTGTTTCATCCACTCATATCTTCAAGTTTCATTTACTACATACAGAAATAAGGATGCATTTTGCACTTATTCGTTAATAACAAAAATACATACTGTCTAGGCTCTAAGATATAAATATTAATTAAACTTTGAAACGTTTAATGAATTAAAAAATTAGTAATTCATTGGTTGAAACTGACGAGTTTTGCAATCCTTTACATTATTAATAAAACTATTAATTTTTGAACCATACATTTTTAAATAATATATTTTTTCAAACACAACTTTTCGTCTACACGCCAGATATCTAAATAAATTGTTATTAATACAATTTTGTTCTAGTCATGTAAGCCATACAAATTGCAATGGGCCCTTAACCAGGCAGAGCATAACATAATAATATTATATTTCTGCTGTTTTTATTTCATTATAGCTGTTATTTATTATAAAAAATTAGAGATAAACTACGATAACATGGCGCGCCCCTCCAAAATTCAAAACGTTTGAAGTGCGTTGTCAAAATGTTTGAAGTGCGTTGTCTTGCACGGTCGGCTAGTTATGATTAGTTGACCAACACATCTTGGTAATAAGTGACATTAAGTGAAATATTACGAGTACTGGTTGACTGGTTGAATACTTACTACATACAAACTCTTTCATAAGGATGTGATTACACACATAACACATTGAAACAGTAATTTGGAGGGGCGCGCCATGTTATCGTAGTTTATCTCTACTAATGTTAAACGTTTTTCGAATTGACGTAATGACGGAAATTATAAAATGTGTAAGTAGTTATAGGTTGTTTCATTAAATATTTAAGCACTTGGACAGTGGTTAAAGTTAAATACACAAAACGATACCTCGTGTAAAGTTTTACATGTGTTCCCTAATGCTTCAAGTACACACAAAAAACTTATTTTGGACATACCAACATAAATTAATTGACACTAATTATCTATAATCATGGAAACGGAAGTCAAGGTCAAGTAATATTCATAATTTAAATATTCATAAAGGTATAAATAAAAATTCATAAAAGAATTCGGCACTTCATTTTAAAATAATAAGTAAAGTAATAAATAATTTGTGTGTATTTTGTTGAAAGCTTTAAGGTTGAGACCATAAACACGTCAATTTTATCATCATCTAATTACAACATCTTATCTAATAATATTAAAATTATTTCGCATTGAACTAAGTTCTGCACACAGCGTCACAAAATTTAGGTTTTGCGTAATATTATTTTAAAATTAAAACAACAATTAACATGAAACAATCGCAGTACTCCAAAGCATCAACTAATGGAGGTTTGTTGAGAATATCTTCAACAATTTAATGTCATTAAATTATTATTATTTACTTGTATTATATTGTTATATCATTAGTGCTATTAATTCAAAAAACTACATCTAACTATTCAAGCGAGTAGGCGTAAACTGTTGTAACATACCTAGATAACAGTTTGTAGAATACTTAGGGTATCTTGGACGTTAAGTGCCCGAGTTGGGGACAGAAGTCTGGGTGTGATATTGCAATAACCTCGCGTATTACAACCCTTACCAAGTCGTTACTGTTAATTAGCCAACTATTACGGCGACAGTAAATTCTAACTTCTACTGTATAAACTACTGCAACTTTTATATCCATTCTGTATACAGTAATAAAAAAATATCCCACCAAAACATGAAATGTAAAAGGCGCCAAGCAAAATATTGCATAGCTGTAATACTTCTGTCGTAAAAAGTTTTCAGATCACATTCAAGCCAAGCCTTCAACTTATTTTGTAATTTAAATCAACATTTAGTAAATGTATCAATAGATTTCTTTATTTTATAATTATTATAGTGGCTTGGCAATAAGCATTACAGAAATAATATAATATATTGGGTACCATCGGCCACATGCGTCGTTACATACTAAAACACTTTATGCTTGCCGTCTATGTAAGTATGAACTCCTTCAAATATGCAACTTTATATTAAATTTGTTTCTCTTGTGCTCATTGCCAAGCCACTATAATAATTATAAAATAAAGAAATCTATTGATACATTTACAAAATGTTGATTTAAATAACAAAATAAGTTGAAGGCTTGGCTTGAATGTGATCTGAAAACTTTTTACGACAGAAGTATTACAGCTATGCAATATTTTGCTTGGCTCCTTTTACATTTCATGTTTTGGTGGGATTTTATTTCTTTTTTTAAGGTTTTTGTTTCTTTTCTTTTCAGGTCACGTTATAACTTTTCTGTACTTAGCTTGGTTCTCATTCTCTATCTTCTTTATATTATTTTTTGAACCTTCGTTAGTTCTGAGTTGATTATTAATATTCATATATTTTGATATTATAAGTTTAAACACTTACGGATTTTGTGGCGGAGCACTTTTATTAATCCCGACGTTTCGGCTGCTTTACAGCGGCCGTGGTCACGGGTGGTCTTCGGGTAGTTAAAGAACTTCAAGAAATTGGACACCTGTCACCTCAGTCCACCCGTGACCACGGCCGCTGTAAAAGCAGCCGAAACGTCGGGATTAATAAAAGTGCTCCGCGACAAAATCCGTAAGTGTTTAAACTTATAATATCATGAGTGATACTCGCGAAAACTTAAGAAATCATTATTCATATATTTTAATTGACTTTTAAGCTTTCATACTTGAAAGTGGTCATTTTTAGCATAGCGTTGAATACATAGCAGCACTGATGTAAGCGTCAACGTTCCTCGCAGGAAAGGAGCACACCTTATTTCATGTGATAACTTAAAACTCCCATATTACGAGTTTATATCGAGCGAGTAGGGAGTGTATATCGCAGTACTGATTGCATTTATATTTTAATCGAATTTAATTATTGTTTCATTGTTAACGTTGTTAATACTATTTTTTTTTTAATCAATACCATTTCATTACAACAAATATGCAGTCGAAACTCATACTGTTCTTGCAAAGTTACAAATATAAAAATGCTTTCTTTTATTTAATAAACTACTATATATTATTATTATGTATATTATTTTTCAGTTTTTCGGTTTCCCTGCCCAAAAGATGAAAACGGGACCCTATTACCAATAAATAATAACTCTTCGCTGTCTGTCCGTCGTCCATCCTTATGTCACCAGGCTGGATCTCGAGAACCGCCATAGCTAGGTAGTTGCAATTTTCACAAATTATGTTGTTCTGGTATCGTTATAAGAGCTAATAGTCCAATTCAAATAAAATAAATTATTAATAGGGGGCCTCATACAACAAACACGAGTTTTCCCCTATTTTGCTCTATATCCATAATGGTAACAGTAAGGTTTTTGAAAATTTCAGAAAATACTCAGCTGTATCTTAACTTTAATAATTAATAATAAAAATTAAATATACTTATTATGTAAGGGGGGCTCCCATACAAATTTACGGTACGGAACCCTATGTACGCCAGTCCGACTCGCACTTGGCCGGTTTCATAATATTTCCTTTCATTGTAAATAAAGACCTATCCGGGTACCAAATTTCAGGGTTCTAAGTCTGCTAGAAGTACCTTAGAATTTTGATGATCTATACAGGGTGTAATTAAACCTTCCTGCCAAATTTTGATATATTGATCCTTGTTAAAAATAAAAATACACGTATTTTTTCTTTTATAGTCACTCAGTACTAAAATGTTGAGAAATAGCTTCCGAAAGTTATCCTAAAAAACGCTACAATTAATGGGCACGATGCGTCGGCCGCGCGTGAAATGCCCCCGCGCGCGCGCCTCATCCCGCGCACCCCCTCTCAGTCCCCCGCGCCGCGAGTGACCATTCTGCAACGATTTTAAATGGGATAAAATATGTAATTGAAAAAGATTAACACTCAATTTTTTTTGGTTAAATGGACTCTCCTAATGATACTTAATCCCTGGAAAAAATTTGGCAGGAAGGTTTAATTGCACCCTGTATGTCAGTGAGTGACAAAATGTAGTAACTTTGGCCATCCGTAACTATTAAACTATTTATCGAAATTTCATATAATTTGGTGGTTAAGCTAGTTTTAATACTTGCTCCTAGTGACCGAAATTCTGAATCCCTAGCTTTGTTAACATCGAAGATAAAGAGGGTGTGAAATAGCTGCGAACCGCTTCGAGAAAAGTATGGTACGGCCGTGCCTTTGCTAAAAAGCTTGGCTGGGGGGGGCACTGCCGTGCCCCCAGATATGAAATTTGCAGTTAACTATTAAAAAATGTGTCAAAAATATTATTTAAGTGCACTAATTTTATATATACTTGAAATAACTAAAAAAATACGAATCGACAGCTATTAATGGTCCTTTTTATTTATTTTTAAGTTGACCTTGGGTTAAATCTCATGTTGTCTCCCTCGTTAATATAATATGAATAATGAGACAGAGTTTAATATTTATCAAACTCCAAAAGAAGTGGGTGGAAGCTAAAGTTTGCCATATTTTCTAAAACCAAAAATAAAGAGGAAAGTGCAAATAATATTGTCGTTTTCCTTATAACAACTTCAAAGATATCATAGTAGTTACTTTGCGAAAGTTTTGAGAAGCTTATTATTATAATGTAGGTATCATAAATTTACATAAGAATGATACTCAAGAAACATTGATTATATTTCTTCGCTTCATTCTTCGATATATTAATTAACCAGGTAGTCCTTTGTTTATTTGCTAGGCAATCGCGTTTTTTTTAAAGACGTATGTGGGTACAAAAAAATACCGTTCCGCTTGATAGTCTCAGCACGCTTCATTCTTTGTTAACGCGAGGCAACGCGAGCACGTATAAAACCAAGCCAAAGCGCAGCGCTCAGAAGAAAATTGGTTATTATTATTAAGATGATTGAGTCAGTGTTGTAACTAAAGTCAGTGTTATTTTATTGTGTAACAAGAAAATACATGTAAGTACTATTAAATACTTAGGCAGGCACTACCGAGGCCAAGAGGAGCCAATTATTATATGCAATACTAATCGGCATGTACTGTGACCGCGAGTCAATAAACGTACAATGTGTTTGGAATGTGTAATGTGTTAGCTTCAAGCCCCAAGCGGTCGCATGCGACCGCGATAACAATACGGATTTGCCGGATTGGGGGAAACAACTGCAGGTGATAATACTGCAATTATTTAATTAACCGGCATGTACTGCGACTGTAAGTCAATTAGTACAGTGTGTTTGGACCGCGAGTCCTTTTACACAGTCTATATTCTATATGCATCGGAATTGATTGCGGATCTCTGACGATGTTTTACCTATTCTATAAATAGAATAAATAGAATATTATGTTTGCCCGATTGGGGGAAATAAC
Source organism: Polyommatus iphigenia (assembly GCA_963422495.1). Lineage (NCBI taxonomy): Eukaryota > Metazoa > Arthropoda > Insecta > Lepidoptera > Lycaenidae > Polyommatus > Polyommatus iphigenia. Next base: position 10,048,677 of record OY730179.1, on the reverse strand, counting down.
TGCAAGTTAATTACTACAAGTGTTTAAATAAGTTATTTTATAAACCGCCATAATGTGTGGATTGACCGCGGGTCTCTAAACACAATTTATATGCATCGGAATTGACTGCGAGTCTCTGACGATGTTTTATCCGTTCTATAACTAGAACTGTACGTTGGCCGGTTTGGGGGTTAACAGCGAGTTATTTTATAAACCGCCATAATGTGTGGATTGACTGCGAGTCTCTTAACACAATCCTTATGCATCGGAATTGACTGCGGGTCTCTGACGATGTTTTATCTAAAAATAAAAGCATAATATGTTGGCTAGTTTGAGGGGATTAACTGCGAGTCAATTACTATTTAAATTTAAAATATATTAATATTTTTTAAATCAACATGTATGGATTGACTACGAGTCTCCGACAATATTTAAAGATAAAAATTAGCAACTACCGCGCGTTTTCCCACGCTCTTTGTTCTATAAATAGAACTACATAATTATTATTATAATATTAATATCTTTGCCGTTTTATAGAAAACAGCTATTTCGAGCTAATAACTAGATTCACTGCGAGTCTCATCAATTAACAACCTATGCGCGTCCTGCGCGATCCTTTTGTTCTAAATATAGAACTACGATTATAATTTACTATGTCTGCCGGTATATAATTATTATTATTAAATAAAACTTGCACCAATGTTGGGACTCGGGATACACCGTGAGTGTATAACGAAACTTACTCAATATTTACGTAACGTGATAGTTACTACCCTCAATATTTTTTGTAACATATTTTATCGACAAATAAGTCGATTATAACGAGCAATTATGCTACCCCAATATTATTTTTTTTAGGTCACTAAGACCAGACAATCGGGGAAATATCACTAGAAGTGACCGATATGCGGGTCGATCAGGTTACGAATGAACCCGAAGCTTTCCCAATCCTAAGCCAGGTGCCGACTGTCGATTCTGAGAACCGGAACCGATAGAACCGGACCAGATCCGGATAGATCCAGGGCTCCTACTGACGTTAGGTGAACCCTCGTTGGATTCGCCAGATTGTGGTTTTAAATGATTCCAAAAACGATTATGATAAGCTACTGCTTATAAAACATTCCTGATAATAAGTGTTGCAGATCTATTCCATTTCCATCGATTATTATCATTATCAGACTTATCAACAGTATCTGACTTATCTCGATATAAATTATTATTAGACTTATCAGATAATATATTATCAGACAAGACAACTTCGTACCGTAACGGAAACCTATAACACTCAGACTCGATAAGTCTTGTCTCAATATCAGACCGAGATTAATATTGTTTCGCTGGATAATTTCAGACATCCCATCAACCGGGTACCTTTTGGGCTCTGGCAAACCCTTCCCGCTACCCGTTAAAGCGGGGGGGGGGGGGGTGGTAACGCAGCAGTAGTGCTGACAGTTATTTTATATATATTTTATAGATTTTCTAGATGTTACTATTATAATTATTGTGGGCTTAATACAGCTATCCCCAACCCACGGCCCGCGGGCCACATGCGGGCCACCGGGACTTTATATTTTGTAGCCCGCGTGATGTAAAACCAATTTGAAATTCACGCCCACCGGCAAAATATTATGCAGTCATCGTGAAAGTCTTTTTCACTTGTAAATCGTTAATTTTGAATAACGTTATTTTTAAACCTTAAAAATATTTATTGCGGCCCGCGACACCAAGACCAAAAATGTTTGCGGCCCCCATGGGAAAAAAATAAAAAAAAATTGGGAACTTCGTTCAAAAAACAAAAACAGGTTGGGTACCACTGGCTTTAGTTTTAAATTCTAATAAATTATTAGAATTTAAAACTAAATCTTCGTGCACCCCCACCGTAGGTACCAAGGTTACCTTATTTCAAAGATTTTCTTTTCCCCAAACAAAGCGGCGGAAAATATTGTATTATATTTTAAATACAATTTTTGAATTAATTTAAAGAAACCACTTCGTAAGTTTATTTCGAAGTTACATGTTAATTTGGAAAATTATCGTACGGCTTTCAAGCCAATACCCAAAAGTGGATATCTAGCAAAAATAGATTTAAAAGCCTACTTCTTGGTTCCTTTAAACTCACTAGTCGATCGAAAGATTTTAATTTACGGATTAAGAGCCTTAAGTCTTGACGTACAGACTATGTGCTAACTTTTTTTTTCACAAAAAATATAAAGTAGGAAACCAGACCAGGCGTGGGCTTTAGCACTACTAGACTTACCACGCTTAAACAATATCAGTGTTCTAGGCGACAATTCTTCAGCCTCAGGCGCCCCTTTTTTTTGTTTACGTTTTATTGTTAATAGTGCCATGGGTGTATTAAATCCACAACAAATATGTAAATATTTAAGTCTTAACGTTTATAATATTATATATTATTATAACATAACTAGCTGTCCCGGCAAACGTTGTTTTGCCATATAAAGTATTTCACCCATATTATTATTTTATTGAAGTGACTAAATAAGCATGTCACCATGGCAAAGTCCATGATTGCTAACCCGTCGCACAAAAAGTGGTCGCCGTCGGTCTCGAGTTGTAACAATTTACTATTATTTATTGAACAAATTAATACACTCATCAATATAAAGATAGAAGAGTAGATGTTGTCCGATTCTCAACCCTAGCCGATATGCTCGCTAAGATTCACGAAAATCGGTCGAGCCGTTTCAGAGGAGTTCAACCACGCACACCGTGACACGAGAATTTTATATATTAGATATATTATATAATAATATATGCCTATTAAAAACGGAATAATATAGAACTGTTAAATCCGTGTACTATTCGTGAGCTAGCTCAACTGAGAGGTGTTTTGACACCTTCATATCCTGATTCCTGACTTCCGCCACGGAATGCAACTGGTTTTCAGCGATTAAAATTTTTAATACTAAACAAAATATGCAATGATAAATACGATAACAGAATCATACTTATTCTTGAATTATAATTGTTAAAATATTCAGCCTGGTGGACCGAGAACACAATATTCTCGACTTTCAATCATATTTATATGCAATAATCACATTATCGACGACCACAGAGCCGGACCCAGTTAAAGCAGTAGACTCCTTAAAATTTATTAATACTTCGACTTAGATTTTAGATAAGTACTCTCTTCAATCTTATTAGTTAATAGACTTATTACAGTGATCTACGTCCGCTCCATCGGAACCTTAGCCAAACAATTTGACAATGTCTGTAATACGATATCTTCTACAGCCATCACTGTGTACTGTCATTGTTTATGAACAATGTTGACATTATTGGTTGGTGACATTGGCTCAGAAGAATGTGTTAAGCGTCTTTCGAAAGAAGCTTTCCGGTAAAAATCCTAGCCCATACCTGAGTAGTATAGTACCCGGGATCCACTTATAAATTATTTGTTTTTTCTTGCACTCTGTACCTACTGAACACTGGTCATCGACTTAAGAACTTTCTGCCTAGTAAAACTCGGCAAAATAAAAAATTACGGTTTAAATAGCGGTATCGAAATTTATATTACAAAGACATCAACTCCCGGGCGTGATTGGATCATTGATGCTATTAAATTATGTAATTCTTTTTTATTAAAAAAGAAGAACTTATATTTCAGTTATTACGCCGTGCGATGGTTATTCAAGACTATATTAAATAGGATAATGCTACAGTACGGGTTATTATTGCTAACGTTTAACGCTCTGCACAGAACAGCCACCTCCCAGTCGGTTAGCCGCTGGATAAAGCAAGTGCTGTGTGAGAGCGGCGCGGCGTCGATACGAGCGTCGACACGGGGACTGAAACTGGACATGATTAGTAAGACGACAGTCGACAGGCAGGACTAGCGACTCCAATACTTTCCCTATTTTCCTTAGCCATAATTTTATCGACGAACAAAGTTTCGCTGAATCAGTTATATAATCACCATGATCCCAGTACGTTATCATTTGAATCACAAACCATAGAGGTCTCTTAAGTTTTGTTTCTTCTGACTATTATTATTATTTATGGGCATAATGTTAAATTATTTCTCGAACATAATGATTACTATTCATAATGTATATATATCATATTATATTGTATTTTGTAAAAAATCTTTCTTTCGTTACTCCGAAAATCTACCTGGTTAATTAATATATCGAAGAATGAAGCGAAGAAATATAATAAATGATCAAATGAACTTACCAAGTGAAGTTCGATCATTATTATATGAGTCGCTTCATTCAAAGATATAATCTCCCTCCCACCCAGTCTGCACTAAACTTCGTTTGCTGCAGTACCCAAAGAAATAAAGAAAGATTTTTTGCATTACCTCTCTCTAAACATAATGAAGCGTGCTGAGACTATCAAGCGGAACGGTATTTTTTTTACCCACATACGTCTTTAAAAAAAACGCGATTGCCTAGCAAATAAACAAAGGACTACCTGGTTAATTAATATATCTTTGAATGAAGCGACTCATATAATAATGATCGAACTTCACTTGGTAAGTTCGTTTGATCATTTAATATACTCTCATAGCATTAACGAGTTTATTGCCCTTATAGAAGATAAAATACCAAACTGTATTTTATCATGTCATTATTTGCCGATGGACAGACTATTCAGCACTGTTTCACAATAGCAAAATTTGTGTTGAATAACTCAAATATATGCTCTAGCATTAATTAAATTAAATACGGAAAGTTAGTAATAGTTTTTTCCTAAGCGTTGTCTTTTAGCTCAGTATAAAATAAGCATCAAAAATTCGGTTCATTTCGTCGCTTGTAGTGGATTTACATTATTCCAATCCAGTGCTCCAATCCAGCGCTGGAATACTACTGAAATAATGTAAACACATACTGGAATGCACTTAAATTCATTGTGTCAAGAAATGAAATTCAAGTGCAGTGGCGGCGCAAGACCAAATGTGGGCAAAATATATTTTGCGAGGCCCCTTGATGGATGGAGCAAGAAGAAGGATTTTGTTGAAAGACTTTGATGAGTAAATCCTAAAAAAACGGCCGTGGGCGGTCGACCACACAGCCCACGTCTTGCCGCCTCTGTTCAAGTGAATTGCATTTCAGTGCATTCCAGTGCCGGTTTACATTATTCCAATGGCAATCCAGCGCTGGATTAGATCACTGGATTGGAATAATGTTAACCAGCTATTATAAGGTAACGGTGAAACAGGCCCGTTTTGCAGCCTTGTTTATTCATGTTTTACTTTACTTCGTGGTATGAATTTAACACCATTTTTGTTAGCACGTAACACAAAATGAAGCATGTAACAGTAAAGCAATTTAAAATCTCAAACTATACATCTCATAGTAAACTAGCAAGTCGAGCATACGTACTTTTGTGAGTACGCCATTTATTTAACTCGCAACACAAACATGGCTCTTGGAACATAAACCGTTATTACAAACAACCATTATAATGCAGGTTTTTAACTTTTTCTAGGTTGTTATTATTTGTGTCAGTTTTGTTACTTTAATGTAAATGTAAGCGCCAATTTTACTGACTCGATAATGGTGATTAAATATTATGCCACTTCTTCCATTCTCTTCTAAACAGAAGATCAATATATAGACAATCAATTATTATCATTAACAGGAACGTGGTCTATGGAAATTAGGAAAAAATATAATGTTTTACTACAATTTTGTGATGCTGGTATAATCGTGGTGATATTTTTGAGTGCAGTACATCAAGATGTTATCTAAATAATACAATTAAAAATAATAATATAATCACCGGTAGTTTATTAAAAAATTATAAATACAATTGATAACGCAAAATATGAATCCGGGGTCAAGTTTTATTTAGAATGGAAAAAACTTCGTTTTAAATAAAAAATATAAATGAAAAAGATAACAATAATTTAGCAAAAATGTTGTGGAAAACAAAATGCTTTCAAATTCTTTCATGCTATACAAGCGCACAAATTCTCTTCGCGGGAAATAAAACTCATGTTTTACAATATACTAATTACGACATAGAATTTTAATGAAAACCATCAAAAAGCCAGACGCGGCGGCGCGGCGGCTGCACTGTGCGGAACCCATTCGTTTATTGTGCGGATTATGCATATTTGACAGCGAACCGTCTCGAGCGCTTTATTCGTCGGTTACTCGTCTTTTGTCTTATTTTATTATGCCATTACCGAGGCCGGTCGTAAAGAGTAGCGAGACGGTTTGTCTGTTCCCGGTTCTCGCCCTTGTTTATCTGGGGGTAGTCGCGGGGCCTGCGGCAGTGAGTCCGCCGCTTGCCCGGCGATGCCACGCGCCGCGCCCGTCCCGTCGCCGGCTCGCGCTCGTCGCCGCACGTGAAACCACTTCGGACTTATGAATTTGTACGAATATGATAAGATGACTTTTATACGTTTATACTGTGCGGTGTGGGTGGCGCTGCTGAGCGGATGCAGTACGACAGGTGAGTGCACTTTGCATTTTTATTGAGTTACGTCAAAAGTTTTATTGATACGTCCATCGGTATGAGCGACACAATTTTAGTGTCAATTTTCATGTAGCGAGTCAGATGTTTAATTTTAAGTTAATTATGTGTAATTGATACGAATCATAGTACGAATATTATAAACAAAAACTTTTGTATAACTCAAAAAAATCAAAGATTCTTATATCTTTAGATTAAGTTTTCTTATTTTTAAAGATGCATCTAAGGCTTCACTAATTAATTAAATAAAACATCATCATATCTTTTGTATTATACACTGTATGTATAAATAAATATTATAAGTAAGTAACTCATTTCAAAACCTTGTGAAATAAAGTATGTCGGAGTCACCTTGACCATACCAACTTATGAAAAGACGTTGTATTAAAGCCTATAAGTATAAAGGTTATATTCAACTTTTAAGCGCAGCTGTAGATTTTTTATATTTTTTAGACTTTTAAGGTAAACATCTTATATATTTTGATAAACGAGAAAATTAGCACAAACATTAAAAGTACTGTGTAAATGTGCAAGTTACATAAACATGTTTATGACAAATACAAGATAACCTTTTGTCTGAACCCTCTTTAACCAGTGCAGCGTTCTAATTTTAAATATTTCAAGGAAATTTAATTATTAATCAATTATTGTTATTATGTATTGGTAATTCTTAAATATTAATAAAAACCTGATCACATTGTTTAAAAAGTATCTGAGAGATCCTTAAAAGAAATTAAAACCAGCTACTCTACTCTCTACTTACAGCAACTCTACTTACTTACATCTACTCTACTCTATAAACAAAACGACACCCGTACATAGAACCTCCTTTTTGGAAGCCTTTTAAAAAATAATTTCCAATAAAAATATTCCATTTAATAAATTGTAATTATTATGAAATAAATTCACGATCAAACGTTTGAAGCGGGTAAAGTCGCGGTAAGGGCTAGTTATAATATTCGAGGCGTTCCCTATCTATTGTCTGATCATGACGGTGTATTCAGCGGGATTGACACTTCCAGGCCACTAACAATGGACATAAGTTTTGACCGAGATTGCGGAACTGAATTTAACTAACTATTACAATGCATATATTTTCAGTAGTACTGCATTGTAAAATTATGTTTATGCTTATATTAGGTATTGATCTACCAGAATCTGATAGAAAAAAGTGAGAAAATAAATTGACTCTAGCAATACCGGGGTAATTGGAATAAAATATTTTGATCCTTTGTTTTCCTTATAGCGGCTGATTCTGTGTGTAAAACATGCAAATATAAAAAAATATCCAATGCCATGGATATTTTTTGGAAACTTTGCCATCAAAATTTGCCACCAGATCCTAGTAGACCTATAGTATCGTCTACGGTTATAAAACCATTTTTATAATCGAAGACGATACTCACAACGCTGCAACTTCTTTGCGCCAAAATTCGTATACGCAAGAATTATGCATTTTCCGGGATGAAAAGCATCTTATATCCTAGTTTCCGGGACTCAAAACCATATTTTAGCTAAATCGGTTCAGCCTTTTGAGTGTGAAGACATAACAGACAGACAAACTTTCGCATTTATAACATTAGTATGGATTTCAATGTCACGTAGTTCACTAACTCTAGATCGCTGTTTTAAAGTATTTTAACCTCAACAGTTCGCGCTTCATAAGGCGGAGCGCCTACTACGTCAGAAAACTAATCCTGACTCCTGCTAGGTCACATTTAGTCAGATCTTAAGGCCTTAAGATAATAATATGTTGCCATCGCTCCTATTGTAACATGCAAAATCGCTTGTTTTAAAATATATGAATTCACAGATATTTTTTTATAATCTCTATTTAAATATTAATTCACAGATTACCACAACTGATACGGCTTAAAAATTATTTTCCACTTCATTTCGTAATGAAAAAAGAACCACAGCGCAAAATCGTTAGCTAAAAATATTCTTAATTAGATAGAGTTTTCTTGACAAAGGCGTTATCTTAGCTGGACTAAATAGAGCCATCGGTGTGAAGCAACCTTCTTCCTTTAAAACAAAATTCTTTGTACCTATGTGATGAAGATAAAACGTTAGGTCTCCTCTTTAAATAAATGAAAGATTATAAGTTTGGTTAATTAACTTGCTTAATTAAGTAAATAATGTAATAATTACATTTATCATAGAGTCATGAATGGAAAAACCTTTGTTACCACTTTTTCGACCTGATAAAAATGTCTTTCATATTGTTCATATATCATAATAATTATTCGTAATATTAAATTTATATTAATATAAAATCCAAATAAAACTATTTTTTGCATTAAAGCGTTATAAAGAAACATTATTATTTTCCTTGAACTGTTGTTAAAAAATAATAAAAAAAATATTCACTCTACGACGCTACCGTTGATAACGATAAAACATTGACAATAATCAAAAATTAAAAGTCCCCAAAACGAATTAGTGACCGAGAAAATTAATTCGCTAAGTGGCCAAAGAGCAAAATAATGTTCCCATAAACTTAAGACGGGGGGAAAAATTTGAAAAGTAAGATTTATTTAGAGGGTTCAGGATAAGAAGCTCTCGTATTCCTTAACATAATTCAGTTAACAAGGGGAAGAGCGCAAACAAACGGTCAGGGGACCGAGTTACCGACGGACGTCCGGGAACCGACAGATATCGATGTGCTTCTATTATGATAAACAAATCTATAGATGGCTAAGAATCCGGAAAAATGACGAACGTATTGACCGTAAATCGAAAGTATTATTAATGTGGATGTAAGTTTGTTACGTTTTCACGCGAAAACTGTTTAACCGATTGTCGTGAAACTTTGTAGAGATAAATATTACAGACCCTTAATATACCCTTAATGTGTTAAATAGGGGAGCCGGAAGCCGCGTGAATCGTGATAATATAATACTCCCCACACCGGTTTCGGTGACGGTGGCCGGTTTCATTGAAACCAGGCCAGGTACGCAGGAGTAATTTTATAGCGCCCAGGTGTGTGCGCAGTACACAACTCAGTACGCACTCTCTATTCCTTTACTCTCATAACCCAGGAAGACCGACACGACTGGCGAGAGATCAGGTGCAGGACCGACTTTTTACATGCCCATCCGACGCATGGATCATCTTACTTGTCAGACAATCAGCTGGTGATCAGCCTGCATTGTCCTATTAAATAATTATACACTATCCTTGCACTTATTCCACTTTATGCATTGTCCTACCCAAACTTGGAAATAACATGTTTCCAACGCGGGAATCGAACCCACGACCTCCGAGTCAAGAGCGACGCTCTAGACCACTGGACCACGGAGGTGAATCGTGATACAGCTAGTATGATATTATGGTCGCTGTTAAGAATTTTGTATTACCCACAAAAAAATTGATGTTGAGTTTTGAATTCAATCTTGTTCTAAAATCTAAACGATATTAAAACGTGTCTGCATTCATAACTCAATTAAGTAGTATTTTTTATGGGATTATACACAGCGTCCATATTTGTCGTTAATTTAATACATGTCCTGATTTTTGGTAATCTGAATCTTACCAATATGTTATCATAATATCTCAGTATTATTTTGTAGGTACGATAACGTAATTTAGGAAAAAAATTGCGACGGACGACATGGAGCATAGTAAATTTCTTATCACACAATCAACCCCAAGGCCATTAATCTGCTGTCGGAAGACGCAGATCTTTTAACACGCCTATGTCAGATCTATTCATCTTACATCGCGCGTCGGTCAATCGCCCTCTCTATCCTACTGCCACAATATAAATACCATACAGTAGAATCTTAATACAAGATTCGAATCGGGCGTATCCATATTATTATCGTGATTTTAGGTAACTTGAAGTAACAAAACATTATAAAGTAGCGCGCACTTAATTTTTTTCTGTGTGTTAAGCAAGGTTGATTTGAAGGACATGGCTGGCATACTATACTGTATGAAAGTATATTCTGTGCTGTCGAGGGTAGCTTGAGCATAGGATGGATGAGCTTACAAAAGTGTAACCCATTTATATAGCTTTTACCTAACTGTTACCGAAGGAGGGTTATGATTTTGTATATTTACGTTTCTAGAGCCTAAACATCTTAGAGGGGCATTATTGTAGACTTTTTCATCAGGTTTTACTTTTAGTAACTTCTATTTAAGGCCTAAGCGTATAAAACCTGGCCTTACCAAAATCAATATGACTATTTATGCTTCTAAAATAAGTTCATAATATCTTTAAAATATAAGAAAAAAAACCAAAGCAAAAACCATACAGTTATGCAAAACATTTAACAGGCTATGCAGTTGCGGCCGCACTGTATTGCGGGCAAACCGACTTCAGTGATACCAATAATATCAAATCAATATTGCTTTCCATTACAAACTTTTCACGCTAAAACTATTTTATATTTCCAATAGATGCACGCGGCTTGTAGCTATATAGCCACGGGAACCGTATATGTTTTTGCTACAGAAGTGCACATAATATGTTCTACCCTGAGTCTACTACATAATAATATATTCTGTGGTATAAATTACCAAATTTGTTTGCTGCTTTTAAGCGTATTCGATCCAATTAAACAAACTTTACCTAATCATTGTATAGGTATAGAAACTATAAAATATTAGGGAACTATTTTAAAATAATTAATAATTGTTGTTAAATCAACCGTAATCAATCATAATATTATACTGTATATTCTATTCTCATTGCATTTTTTAAATATTTTTACGTAGCTATTGATATATCGCAGCTAAGTTAATCACACATTAATAAACATTATTTTTAATTGTGGCAAATATCTCTCTTAACCCACATGTAAGAACTAATTTAGCGACACAACATATAGACGTTACGTAGCAGGTGCAAGTACTAAAAGACCCAAATATTATTTTCCATTACGTAATAAGAAAACGCAATAGGAAAACCCACTTTCCGAGGGGCTAGTTAGTTGCTTATGAAAAAATAATGAATATGAATACGTAAGGATTATGAATTGTCCACGATTACAAAATAGTACCTGGGAGACCAAGATTCGAGGAGTTTTGTTAAGCATTAAATAAGAAATTAAAATATTAAAAAAAAGACGGGTTGCACTCTGGGAGTGCCGGCAGAAGTGAAAACTTGATTATTAACGTTGTGCATTATTTTTTTTAACCCATTTTTTATTATAATCGATTTTTAAAAAATCGATTTTATATTAATCGAAACCCTTACAATCGATTAAATTTTTAACCCATTTTTTATGAAAATCGATTTTTTTAAAATCGATTTTTTAAATTAATCGAAACCCTTACTATTTTTTTTTTCAAACCATTTTTCATGAAAATCGATTTTTAAAAAACCGATTTTTTTAATTAATCGAAACCCTTACAATCGATTAAAAAATATCGACAATCGAAAAAAACAATCGATTGTTCGATTAATCGATTTCGATGTTACAACACTACTCTCCAACCGTCTTACGGTTTTTCGATCAGCACGAGAATCTGACGCGAGTTTCACAGTTTTTACCCATCCCACCAAAGTGCTCAACGCCGCTAAAGAAGTTTTCACTTCAAAAATTTAAAAAGAAAAGAGCGTATTTTTTTTAATCCTTCAAACTTATATTTGAAGCTACGATCGAACAGTCACCTTCCTATTAGTAGGGGAGGTAGTGCTAGCGTTTGCTAAGTCATTTCATACCGACCAAATTTTTGTCCAGCGGTAGCTTAATATTTATCAGTCAATATAATCAACGTCAGTCGCGGCACCCGTGGTGGAATGTTAACTGAGAGTATTTCAAAGTTGTAAAAAAAATTGTTGCTAAAAGTGATTTTATACCGAATGAAACTTTGATGGATGATTATTGAGGTCATGTTTAACCAAAAAATCACCGTCAGCCGTATTGCAGACGGGGGATTCAATGTCAGTCGCGTTACTGAACATGTAAAATTTTTTTGAATATAAAGTCATTTTATACCGTACAAAATTTATACAGGTGAATGTTTCTACTTTGTAAATAATAAAGAAAACCGTCAGTCGCTAATACGATGGTGGAAAAACCGTCAGCCAGCGATATAATGTTATGACCAATATAGCCCTACTTCGCGCTCAATGTATCCTAGGGCGTCGCGTAGACGACATTTCCTCCTGCAAACATTCAGCTGACGGCGATTTTCGTTTGAATTAACCATAAAATTATCTCACATAGCAATTTTAAGTAATTAATTCGATAGTCAATATTTGTGAAGAAGAATTATATACATTTTACTTTCAAAGCGCCATCTGTTGTTATATACTAAAACTAAAATAACACCTACCGAACCTAAACGTGTATAATCTAGATATGAACCTTTATTGGGTGCGAATTGGGATCTTTTTAATGTCAATTCAATACGATTCCCAACAACAACTTTGAGATGCTCTCAATTTTTATTCCACCCATTAAGAAGTGGCTGACGATCAAAGCTGTTATGTATTAGTGGAATACTATTATTGTAACGATTTTCGCTCGGTATGAAATGACTTTTTAAACTGAGCGCGACCTCCCCTACTAATCTAAATAAAAAGAAAAATCAAATATTTATAAGTATACAAAATAGTCAATTATTTTTTTCTAACTATTTTATTCGTAGTTTGACGACGATAAAATATGTACCTAAATAGATTGCCGCATCCTTTTTGCATCACCGTAGTCGGGTAGAATTAATATTTATCTCAAAATATAATTTTTTCTCAACATGTACTTTCAATGGTAACGTTTTAGGTTTCCATTGAAAGTACATTTGCAAATACTTAAGCGATGTTTGTAACAATTCTTAGTAGCAATAGTGGAAGAGGAATGCTGGGTAAAGCGGTATCAAATAAAGCCTCTTCAAGCAAGTTGATTCCATAATACGAGTACCCTATGAAAGGCTGACCGTCGAGTTGGAATTCAATACACTTATAAGTTGTGGGCGGCGGTTGTTTACCATCTGACCCCGTGTCAACAACTTAAGTCTACCAGCCATAAGGAGCATGAAATTACTAATAACCTATACTCTATACTGTTTGTCTACATTCGATTCTGTAAATGGATATTGTTTCACCTTAGCTATTACACGAAGAAATTAACTAGGCACCTCATTCTAAGGATTCTGTGATGAAGCAGATGCCAACTTAATTTATGTGTGTTGTAATAAGTTGAAAGTTAGTATATAAGCCTTTAATTTTTAAATATGGAATTCACCAAACGAAGAAATAAATCAATGTAACACCTAAAGATTACGATTAAAAATCAAATCGCCAACACCTTCTTAACATTTTTCAAATAACCGACAGAAATAATATAACAGAGCGGAACCGCAAGTCAACGTGCGGAAGTTGAAAATACATGTTGTGGTTAAGCACAAAATTTGGTCGGTTACTGTACAGATACTAAAATACCCCAAAGCTAACACGTTAAAGAATTAATAGCGACTGTTGACTTTGAATATTTCGGGTAAGAATTATAATAATTAATCTCTACATGCGTCCAGATGTATTTTTGGCCGCCGCATCCGAAGCATGCTCTAGTGAATAATTCACTGCGCCGATAATGGAACAATCCTGTCTCGCCCTATGAGAGGGCTGTCAGCGCCCGCCCTAATAGTGTATGCGTTATTATTCAGCACAAACTATCAGTTAATCACTAAGTACAAACTACAAAGTGCTTCAGTAAAAATAGCGTGTAACTCGTATGAGTAGGTATACATATTATATTTATAAAAAAAAGACGGGTTGCACTCCGGGAGTGCCGGCAGAAGTGAAAACTTGATTATTAACGTTGTGCATTATTTTTGAAGTGAAAACTTCTTTAGCGGCGTTGAGCACTTTTGTGGGATGGGTAAAAACTGTGAAACTCGTGTCAGATTCTCGTGCTGATCGAAAAACCTTGGAAAAACCGTAAGACGGTTGGAAAGTAGTGTTTTGTGTAACTCGAACTCGAACTCGAACTCGAACTCAAATTGATTGTAAGGGTTTCGATTAATAAAAAAAAACGATTTTTTTAAAATCGATTTTCATAAAAAATGGGTTAAAAATTTAATCGATTGTAAGGGTTTCGATTAATTAAAAAAATCGATTTTTTAATAATCGATTTTCATGAAAAATGGGTTAAAAAAATGCACAACGTTAATAATCAAGTTTTCACTTCTGCCGGCACTCCCGGAGTGCAACCCGTCTTTTTTTTAAACCCATTTTTTATGAAAATCGATTTAAAATTAAAATTAAAAAAATAAATAAATAAAATAAAAAAATAATAATAATAAATAAATAAAAATTGAAAAAAAAATTTAAAAAAACGATCGTTTTAATTAATTAATCGAAACCCTTACAATCGATTAAATTTTTAACCCATTTTTTATGAAAATCGATTTTTAAAAAATCGATTTTTTAATTAATCGAAACCCTTACAATCGATTAAAAAATATCGACAATCGAAAAAAAACAATCGATTGTTCGATTATTCGATTTCGATTTTACAACACTACTCTCCAACCGTCCTACGTTTTTTCCTTGGTTATTCGATCAGCATGAGAATCTGACGCGAGTTTCACAGTTTTTACCCATCCCACAAAAGTGCTCAACGCCGCTAAAGAAGTTTTCACTTCAATAATATTATAAAATTTTGTACCACGGAAACAATATTTTTTATGATGCTATATTTGTTTATCAATTATTATCAATCCAATAAAAATATTATTTATTTGTGATTTGTGGATACGTCAATATTGTAGAGGTAAGTGATTTTATTACAATACGAGTAGAATGGTGTGCAGAGCACAAGTGCTGTAAGCACTTCAAAAATTAATTATGCATTTCGTTTCAAACAACTGCGATTTTCGTTCGTAGCGTGTTAAATAAATCAGCGTCAAATAGCCAGATTTGATAAATTCAAAATATATAAGTAATTCGATTTAGGTTATGTGAAAATTCAATCCATTCTGCGTGTTATATCGTTCCAGTATAAAGGCTAAATTTGCATCGCGTGTGAAATGGTAGCAAAAACCTGCGATTTCAACAGTATTCAATATTTCGTAGATACGAAACCGTAAAATGTCTGGATATGAGTTTTATTGACGTTGACACGAGCCTGCCCGTGGCCCATGGTGGCGCGCGTTGTCACACTCAAAAAAGGCGAAATTGATATGAGGACAACGATATACCACGTAGCATTCACAGAAAAAAAAAACATTTTCAAATGCTTATTTTGCATGAAATGCTATAACTTTCAATTGAGCACTGTATCTATTATCTAAAAATTGGTTAAATAATCGGGCGAATATGAAATTGATATCGATGGTCCCTAGGTAAGTAATCGAATCTGAAAAATGGCAAATTTTTTTTATTACTGTTTTGGGCTCCTTTTAAAGGATACATTTTAATACTGCTTCAAAATTTTTGAAAACTCTTTAGGTTTCCGATATTTAGAGACGCATATTATCGAAACGTAATAGTCTATCCGTCTTATATCAAAGAAAGTTAAATTTCGCGAGTTTACGATGTATCGATGAGCGTCAAAACAGGACGAAACTACCACTATCGCGACTGTACGTGCCCTCATCAATAAATAACACTTTAATTGATTTTAAACTATAGGTAATGTAAATTTGATTTTACTTTATCTTTATACAGTTTTAGTAGCATTAAAAATGTTTACCGCGCAAATTATAGAAAGGGCAGATTCCATTGTTTAGGCCGTTTTTTCGTCTCTCAATAGTATCGTACGTACCATTTTCGATTATGTACGTTGTTTTTTCGTACATCATTTTTATCGAAAATGACCATTTCGATTCTATACGTCGTGTTTCAAATAAAAATCTTTGTCACTTTCGATTTTTTTAACCGAAAGAATACTTATATTTTTGGAAAAATTCGACAGCTCTTCAATAAAAATGAAGTGCCAACTTGTTTTTTTTTATTATTTAGTTTCTTTCCATACTTAACATAATAAATGCAAAAGTGTGTCTGTTTGTCTATCTGTCTGTCTGTTACCACTTCACGCCCAAACTGCTAAACCGATTTTGCTGAAATTTGGCATGGAGATACTTTTAGTCCCAGGAAAAGACATAGGATACTTTTTCCTGGAAAAATGTACGGTTCCTGCGTGATAAATGAATTTTTAAGCAAAAAAGTAGCGGACGTCATCTAGTGATTAATAAACCTGGTTTTTAAATGAAATATAAAATATTTTCTTAATGAAATTTCATATAATTTTAAAGATATATTATCCATGAACTAATATTAGAAATGCGAAAGTTGTTTGTCCATTTGTTTGTCCTTTCTTCACACCCTAACGAAGCAACCAATCGACTTGATTTTTGTCATAGACTTAGTTAAAAGGATGAAGAGTAAAAAAGGCTGCTTTTGGTCTCGGAAAACATCATTTTCCCAAGAGAAGCGCGATATCGTGATTTTCTTTTTATATCATGAAATATGCGCTCGATTTCCACAGTTTGAAAGCTGGTCAGATTCTTTGTGTAGAGAAAAAACCCCAATCGTCAAAAAGTTGTAGATACTGCAATGGTTAAGAGTATTTTTGATCATGTGGCTTGCTTCCAACCAATATAATCACAGTATACACGTAAAGATATCACAAAACTGTACTCAGATATCAATTTGAATATGAACAGGATGTTTTCTCGACACAAAGAATGGGGCCAGCTTTCTAACTATGGCAAACCCTTCGTCACTACAGAGATATCAGTAATGCTGGCATAAACACTGGGTTTATTATTCCTAAATAGGATATCTGTGATAAGTATCATAGTTATTCTGAAAATATTAAATTTCCGACAGAAGAGCAAATACTGGCTCGTAATAAGCAACTAGAGAATAGGACACTAGCTAGGGAGATAAAGAATAGTGTATGTACTACATTATTCTATTACGCCACGAATACTCGTCCTCATATGAAACTCGTGGCACCAACCCCAACCATATCGTTTAATTTATGAGCAGTATTGGGTTGGGGATGATACTCTAGTGCGAAGGAGTCACAATAGATCCTCATGGTTCGCAGTGACGTCAGGGCTACAGCGACCTGCCTTCTATAAAAAAAATAAACTACATTTGACTTTCAATTTTTTTTAATTATCCACATGGAGACGTTGTTTTATTCTAATAATAATGAAAATGTTCTGTGTTTAACTTTACCGTTTTCAATTTAGCTTTAAAAGAACGCACCTGCCACATGCTACATGTGGAATATGGTCAGACCGGTGAAAGGGGAGCCTAAGAAGTAAGATAGCTGTTTGATGTATTTTGAAAACGTAAAGATATCATTTGAAGATGCCAAGAAATTCTCATTTTGGTCCGATATTTGTGCTGGCCAAAATAGAAATACAGTCGTATGTTTGTTATGTAATATTTACAGATGTTTTATATATATTTTGTTGTTGTTGATACTATTACAAAATAATGGCAAGTACAAGCAATGTACGCAAAAATAAATCGAAAGTGACACTTTTAATAAAATATTCCTAATATAATCCAAAGTAGCATATCGAAATAGGCAGATACGATAATTTTTTGTATTTGTAGTTCCCTGTAAATAATTGAAACTGCCACTTTCGACACATAAAGATAGTTCAATTACGAAGTAGACTATTGTAAGTCAATTTTCTCGAAAACTACTCATTATTTAAAATTTTTGCTTCCATGTAATAATTTGTAAGGCCAACACAACTGTTTATCCTAATTTTTATAAAAATTCAATCACCCGATACAAAATTATGCAAAAAATAAACTTTAAATCGCTCTCCTGTAAAGTAGCGTTTTTCAGATTCGATTACTTACCTAGGGACCATCGATATGTCAGGTGGTCATAATGATAACGTTGAGTTAAATTAGCTTCATTTGTAAAATAATTTACATTAAAGTAGGTACCAATAGAATCGTTTTACTTTTCATACGGGACGAAAATTTCATACTAAACACAAACCAAAACTGTACCGTAATCATTTAAAAGTATTGGCTCATATTTGTCGCAAGTCGCGAGTGTTGCAACACGTAGAAGGCAATTAAGCAGGAGAAACTTTTAACGACGCCGTAAACTTTTACATGTAATTATTGTACTCGAATAACTTTACTTGATAGCATTAACTGGGGCTTGTTTTAATATGATAATGAGCGTTCATAGGAACGTGCTCCAGTCGAACATTAAAAATCTCTTTTATTGTTTTTGAACTATTCGGAAATGTTTTATTGAATTTTAAGATATCTACCGCATGGTACGTAAGTAAATGAAAGTCGTAAAAGCGAGCTCATTACTTCGGTGCGAGAAAAATTTAAAGCGATTTCAGACGTTCGGAAAATTTCAATGTGAGATCAAACTTCGTTTCCAAACAATAGGGCGAATACGTCTTAATGAATTAATTGAAAATCTTTTATAAGTAGGATTTCTACAACTTCGAAGATATTTTAATTGGTCTGAAGACTTCATTAGCGTCGTCAAAACGTAATCCAATATGAAACGTGTGAACAACTTATTAAAAACCTATTTATTTATTTGATAATTAACTAAACAATTTCTGTTTTTTTTTAATACAAATTAGATAATTTTGCAATCTCAATATAATATTTTCATTTGCAGGTCGGGAATTGCCTGACGGACAGAATGTAGTGTCAGTAGCCCCTATTGAAGTTGCTGACGGTAAGTTAACAAAAAAACTCTACCGTTCTCTGCCAATTTGTGTATGCGCACATTGTTTCGGTCCCTCTGCGGCTCGTTGTAATATGCGCGTAGCATAATAGTACCCAAAATTACTCTTATATATATATATATATATATATATATATATATATATATATATATATATATATATATATATATATATATATATATATAGATTTTAATTGTAACAAAAATCTTGTATATTATGTCTGATAGTTTAGAAGTAGTTAGTATACACTGTATATAGTGCAGAAATATATTTAATTCTAAGTGATCTGATCATTAATGCGTTCCATATTTCTTCTTTCTTGCTTTCTTGAAATTTTTATCGTCAACTATTTTCAATAAAGGTTGGGCTAAAGTAAATTTCACTCATTAGAAGCGCCTATATTGGTATACCATTAACAAGTAGACACGCCTGTTATTATCTAATAACTTATTCAAGGTAAATTTATTATTAAACTTATAATATGGCTCGATACCTTATGGTTTTCAATATCTTGAATAGTTACTGACAAATTAGAAATTATTATTTTAAATTACTCTCTAGTATGAAATATTATATTTACTAGACTCTTCAATTTGTGTAGCTGTTATAATATAGTATTTGATATAATTTAAATATTTTATTTCATTCATATGAATCTAAAACCTGGCTTTACCAATAAAATTATAAAAGAGAATAAAACTCAGCTTTAATATCTATAAATATAGGATTTTTTATAAAACGTTCGTTCACAGAAAGTTTTTATAAACACCTACAGATTTCTTTAACATTTCCATTTTTCTTTTGTACCGGCCCAAGAAAAATAGTCTAAATATCTTAAGAATACTTTGTTGTGGTTCCAAAAAGTTTTTATTCCATTCTATATTTTACGAAAAGAGAGTACAGTTATTATAGCTATACTCCAACCAACGTGGTCCGTATATTTGTACAGTTCATGAATTTAATACGAGCTTGAAATCACAACATTGTTTTTACATTATGGGTGTACAACTTGGTGTAGTTCGTAAATTCGACGAAACTATAACCTTACCTTGCTAGCTGTTGCCCGCGACTCCGTCCGCGTGTACTTCAGTTTATAACGCGCGGTGGTTCTCGTTTCTGCGGGAATGTCGAGATAATATTAGCCAACATTACTGCAAACTTTCCTCAAAATACATCTATCTAATAACTTATTAGATTGATTTTGTAAAGTCTACAAAATTGGTGTCTTTCAAAGCTTTATAAAACCTGGAACCAATTTACGTTTGTCCGTCATCTGCCTATGAATCAACTTCTCTGATAGTACATACATCACATACATAATATGTTTTATGTAAGTATGTTGATTCGGGTATTTGAACTCAATTTTGAACTTCAATCGATTGAGCTAAAATTTTGTATACCGTACACGTTTGGATTAGATGTTTTCTTCACACAAAATACGTCCACGTTATATAAAATATTTCAGCTAAACGTAGTCTTTTATATGTTTGGAATGGGCGCATTGTTTTAGCGGCAAGATTGATACGGCGACGAACCGCCATTTGTCGTGTTTCGGTGCTGCGCGTAAATCAAACGACCCTCGCAGACACGCTGGCACCTACCCGGCACGAGCTTATCACTAAACTTCAGCGACCCTAGCACTAATAGCCAAGTATTCGTAACGTTGACGAATATAAAGAGTCACGTGAGAGTTGTGATATAAACTTTTTAAATTGCTTAAAAAGTGTTATTGCATTGCATTGCATGTTATTATTATAAAGTAAGTGCAGACATTTATATATTCTAACAAGAAGATATTATACCACCTTAAAGTATATCAATTTGTACTATCTGATTAGTTTGGATCGCTTTGCTAACCGTAATATCTAACAATTTAATCACCATATTATTTCAAGGTCAAAGAACTAAAGTTACTTTAACTTAGTAAGGGTGAAGCCAAACGTAGGTGAGTCGTAGAATTTCGGTCGCGTAAATATCTTTTCAAACAAATCAAGACTCACAAAATTACGCTCGTGTGAATCAAACAGGACTTTTGTATGAAACTGAATGCAGCCGAAATTCTGCGACTCACAACTCACAAATTACGCACGTTTGGCTTCACCCTAACTAAGTCCATACTAATAGTTCTTTATAATGTCAAATTATACAGTAGTGAAACTTACTCATAAACTTGAATTGGCAAACAGGATAACTTTGGTGACATTTGCAAACTCATAGTTGCAATGCTTACGGGTAATAGTGTAGGTTGTATGCTCCTCTGTCACGCAACCGTGGTAGAAATGTCAGGAGGAAAATACATTAAAATTATTCCTTCGTAATATTATTATTTATAACATATATCATATAATACCATTATGTTGTATGGTTACTTCCATAGCGGAAAATGCTCTGATACTCGTATGTCTTATATAATATGTAATTACGTAAAGTTAAAATAATTCTTTAAGATCAGTACTTTGAAGGCCTTCTTTTTATAAATGAATTTTATTTTATATTTTTGTTTGCTCTAACACGGGCTTACAGTAGAGAATGTTAGTTATCGTTGGTCCTAGATCTCTATGCCCTTGGGGCAAGTGTGCCAGTTAGCATAATCGGAGACTTGAGGCATCCTTTGCCGAGTAGGTCGCATGTGTGTGACACAACTGGACCTAGGTAGAGCTGAAATCTTAGTAGGTCAATTTTGGCAAATAATCTTACAATAATGTACTTAATTTGATATAATATGTTTTGATAGAGTTAGAAAAAACAAAGTTAAAAGTTGTGATTGATAAAAAATCAATACTCTACTAAATCAGTCAGTATTTTTATGGAAAGACCATTTTGAAATTTTATAGGATCCGGACTGAATCTTAATCTAGATATTCATTGTATAAAGCATTGTTTCCCAACCTGTGGTCCGCGGACCCCTTGTTTTTTTAAGGAGGGGAAATGCATTACGCATCCCCCGCCCCTCGGGGCCTTCCCCCGAGGGGTATGTCGGACTACCTCCGGCTCGGCTTGATTTCCTAGGGGGTCCATGGCTGAAAAAGGTTGGGAAACATTGGTATAAAGCAAAACTGGGGTACTGTAACATTTTACACGTCTATATACACTACAATGTACCTACCTACTTATGGCTCGGCTCTTGTAGGTTCACCTAGAATTTTTTTGTCTCAACAGTGCAATTTCACCCGTATCTCTACTGCGATCGAACTGTGATGCTTTTTTTTTTATTTCAGAGTCCATGTACCCGAGGTTCGCCGAGCCCATCCCGAATGTGACAGTCACCGTCGGCCGAGACGCCCTGCTCGCCTGCGTCGTAGATAACTTAAGAGGATTTAAAGTAAGCATTATAAATATTGTATCAAACAATTTTGTTCTTAATCAGATGGCAGTCATAGGTTATTTAGTCGAGCTATGTGAAGTCCGTGCTAGACGCAATCTGTAGGCCGGGTTTAAAATAACCCGATCAAATTACGTAGGCCTGTCATATGCCCATGGAACTATTTTTCTGATGATGTCGTGCAAGAAATTTCCAATTTGATCGACGTGTACGCAGAATTAGCTTAGCGTTTGTCCTATCGCTAAAAGTTAATTTGTATTACGAGAATTCATCATCAGATCAGAATTCATCAATATTATAATTAATTATTCGTTATAAATACGAGTATGCATATAACTTGGTACGTAAAAAAGCATCTGTGAACTGTAAAGGCAACAATTTTTAGGTGGCGTGGGTGAGGATGGACACCCAAACCATACTAAGTATACACCACAACATAATAACACAGAACCCTCGAATAAGTCTGTCGTACAACGACCACCGCTCGTGGTACCTCCACATCAAGAACGTCCAGGAGGTAGACCGAGGGTGGTACATGTGCCAAGTCAACACCGACCCAATGCGTTCCAGAAAAGGATATCTACAAGTTGTTGGTAAGTTAATTGCACTATATTATTGTCAGGGACGAAAGGACTGTAAACTTGTCTAATACAACATAATTAATAAGATATTATGGAATCATGGTATATAATCTACCGGTTGTTAGTTGTTTTAGGACCAATTTATTTTGATATTTTATCCAATTTTGATTATAATTATGATTACCAGAACCAGAGCGGTATTAGAAACACGTCGCGAGTCTTTTTTCTTAACATTATTTTTATTTTATTTTTGTATTAATTAGGTACCTACTAATTTGATCATCATAACGTAAATACGTAGTCGCGTAGATACGCCATATGGCAAAAATCGTGTTAATTTGCCAATAACAGCGTCAGATTTCCCAGAACAATTACGCGTATGCTTTGTCATATTTGTTGCAAACACGTACTGCACCGAAATTATCTTTGACAGACCAACTGCGGAATGCTCGCCAATTCTAACCACGCTTAAACGCCTTTGGCAGGTGGTATCGTTCACATCAAAGCACTGTTTGATACGCAATTTGTCTATTATCTTCAATTTAGGGCAACAATGCCCATCGAAATTACTACAATTCCGGAAATCAGGCTCGCTTATAACATTGTATCTGGAGGTATAACTACATACCAACCTGTCCTTTATACATTTAAATTAAATACTTTGAAAGGAATTTGAGTGGCACTTAAATTATAAGTGGCAGTGTAATCGTACACGTGTGCTAATCGTGTGGTTTTGTTTCCGCCAAAAAGTTATTTCATGTTTAAACGTATGCTTTTAACTTAAATAAAGGAACTAAGCGTTAGTTTATTTAGAGACAAAATAAAACGAGATTTTTTTGACAAAATAGTACATTCCAGATACACGTTTTATTGCCAGAGTTAAAATTTTAAGCTGTGTTGGGTCTCGCACTTTCTTGTGTAGTAAATAACAGTTTTGAAGTATTAAAAAATGCACCGCTGCATCGCATCTCATTGTAAACGGACCCTAATATCATCATCATCCTTTATACAGTACCTCCATCCATCATCGACAACATGACGTCCACGGATCTGGTGGTCCGCGAAGGTTCGGACGTGTCGCTGGTGTGCCGCGCCTCCGGCTACCCCGAGCCCTACGTCATGTGGAGGAGGGAGGACGGACAAGACTTTAACTATAATGGAGAATCAGGTAAATTAGCTATTAGGTTGGTTTTATCGCTAAGCGTTTTGCAGCGCCGTTGGAGCGCGCGCGTTCGAAATATATTTTCGACAAACGAACGGACGAACGGCGCTGCTCAAGCGCGCGACTTTAAAACGCAACTACGAGCCCCATACATCTTCAAACGCGCGGCGCTCCAACGGCGCTGCCGAAACGCTTAACGATAAAACCAGCCTTAATATTAAGTTACTAAGTTTTTATTATTCGTAGGTTACTACAGTTAAAAATCTTCCATGAAAATGAACCGGTGTTAGGACTAAGCGGTAATCTCGAGAATAGATTAACCGATTTTTATATTTCTGTTTTTACTGTATTTGTTAAATTTGGCGGCAGGATAGTTAAGACAGGATAACAGCTGCCGGGCCTGCTAGAAAGAAATAAATGAAAATATTCTGAAACGAATTTTGACTTTAAATAGCTGAGTGCTTAGCTAAGTTGTCATCTCTTATTCTGGCGACAAAGTTTTAAAATGTTCGCAATTTAACTGCAGGCATCGCAAAATGTCACTTAGCGATGCTTGTAAAATCCCATACATTTTTGTTTTCAAACTTTGTCTTTGTAATTAGCTATGGTAACTTAATATAGCTGAGGGCTCTGTTTTGAGTTTGAGTTCTGTTTTGAGTAACTAGATTGTTTTTAATAGTGAGCGTCGTTGATGGGGAGACGTTGACCATATCGAAGGTGTCACGGTTACACATGGGCGCGTACCTGTGCATCGCCTCCAACGGGGTGCCGCCTTCCATCAGTAAAAGAATCATGCTGATGGTGCAATGTAAGTGATTTAATTTGATATTAATAAAAATATTAGAAAACGTTCCTGTAACATAATAATAATGAACTTGTTAAATTAAGACACAAGTCTTAGCAAATATTTTTTTCTAGTATTTAAAAATTTAAATCATGATTAATTTTAAAGCAGACTGATTCAAATCGACTGTATAGTAAACAGAATTTTTTTATTCTAAAATTTTTAAAAGCAGAAGCCTATGTAGAGCTACCAGTCAATAATTGAAACACAGCTCTTACATAACACTGTAATCTACCGTTAATGTTTCTGACCTCGGTAATATATCTGGGATTACATGATGTCATGTCGCAACAGTCCCGCCGATGTTGTCGATACCCAACCAGCTGGAAGGGGCTTACATCGGGCAGGACGTGACGTTGGAGTGTCACACGGAGGCCTATCCCTCCTCTATCAACTACTGGACTACGGATCGCGGCGACATGATCATTTCTGGTGAGTACATGCACGTACTGTTTGAGAAAATAAGTAGACCTTAACAGAAGTTGGTCGTTTTATGTCAAGCCCAGTCGACAGAATTTTGCTACTGATATTGATTTGATGTAGGCCGACCAAATAACATAGGTCTGCCACATGAATGCAGTACCATCGTAACACGATAGATCGGATAGAGAGTATAGCATAATAGACCTCGCCTCACATAGGACAAACTACCCGATCGTTGACAGTCAATCGTTGGAATCTTAGATTTTTGTTTAAATATAATACAAAATAATATTATTATGTAATATGTTAGTCCGCCGTCTGCCTATAAACCTAAATTTTATTTTTCTTGTCGTAACTAGACAGCACAAAAAAGTTATCTTTTGTGCTGTCTAGATACAACTTGCAAAAAAATGCTTCAATTAAAGCGTTCTTATAATAATTTAGTTTTGTAACTGTCATCAAAGATCTATAAGTAAAATAAAAGAAAACTATCAATAATATAAGTTTAAAATAATGAAGTTTCATCTATGACTTTTTAATTAAATAACTCTCTCATATTCTTCATTGTCTTTTACTTACATATTTTAATGACAACACCATGCGACCCAATATAATATTATATCTGCCGTAAAAGTTTGGCCTTAATCGCTAGTCATAACTGAGCATACGAAACAAACATTTGTCATGTCTATTTAAATAGCATGTGTCTCTGTCGAATATAATATTGTGTGATTCTATCGAGTGATTTATTGCCCGATTGTGAAAATAGTTTTCCTTGTGTTGGAAACTGTTGAGGGAGTTTAAAGCGATGTCCTTGTCGTGGCTTATTTATAGCTTATATATTAATATAGAGTACGTGATGTAACATGTATTGTAGACTTATGTAGTCAAGTAGCTAAAGCAGGTTGTAGTTGATTATGAACATAAGGGTTTGCAACGTGTCAAGGTGAAGGAAGGGATTTTTAAATGAGCTATTAAAATTAAAATAGCTGCAGCCCAACACCGCGGCAAGTCTGTCAATTCAATGTGTAGTATCTTCTCGTGCAGTTAATAAAGTTGAGTTTTCTAATGTTACTTATTCAAAAACACAACATATCGCATCGTCTCATCACATTGCATTGACTTTAAGTTCAGAAAAGTGTACCTAGGTATGATAATAATTATGATGAACGCTAATTTATTGCTTCGCTGAGAATCCCTATCATACCAATTTGTATAATACGAGGGCTGCTATTTATGTATCCGGAACTGGCCACTTACAAGAACAATATTTAAAAAGTAATTACAGCATTTGAAAATAGAACTCTTTGGTTGAAGAATACATTTTGTTTCATGTGACTGTCAATTATTTTTCCATTGTGGCGTCATTTTGAAAATTGCGTGTCTTCATTTGCCATGGATTTAACGCGTGAACATTTTCGTGCAATGATTTACTACGATTTTCAGCGTGGGCTGAACCAACAACAGTGCTTTATTCAACTCACCGCAACTTTTGGAGATGAAGCACCATCAAAAACCACTGTTTATCACTGGTACAGTGAGTTTAATCGTGGGCGGTCTATGCTCACGGATGAAAATAAAGAAGGTCGCCCAAAAACAGCTGTTGTCCCACAAAATATAGATGCTGTGCGGGAACTAATAATGCGTGATCGTCATGTTACATATCGCGAGATAGAGGCGTCCTTAGGCATAAGTATGACGAGCATACATAAGATATTACACGAACATTTGGCTGTAAAAAAAATATGTTCGCGTTGGATTCCGCACAACTTGACAATCGATCAAAAACGGGCTCGTGTCGATTGGTGCAAAAAAATGATAAAAAAATACAACCGTGGTACGTCAAAAGCCGTTTATAATATCTACACAGGTGATGAATCTTGGGTCTATGCATATGACCCCGAAACTAAACAACAGTCAACGGTGTGGGTGTTCCAAGATGAGCCGAAACCAACAAAAGTTACTCGTGCAAAAAGTACTTTGAAGCAAATGGTCGCCTGTTTTTTTGGAATTAATGGACATGTGGCTACAGTGCCATTAGAGAATCGTAAAACGGTTAATTCTGAATAGTATACGACCATTTGTTTACCAGAAGTCTTTGAAGAAATAAGAAAGGACAACCGACAACGCAGAATCATATTACATCACGACAATGCTAGCTGTCACACCTCAGCTGAAACAACTCAGTTTTTGGAGGGTCAAAAGATCGAATTGACTGGTCATCCGCCGTACAGCCCTGATTTGGCACCTAACGATTTCTTTTTATTTCCATACGCGAAGAACAAATTACTTGGTCAACGTTTTTCGAGCCGCGAAGAGGCTGTTGATGCGTTCAAAATGCACGTTTTGGAGATACCTCAATCAGAATGGAAAAAGTGCTATGAAAATTGGATCCAGCGTATGCAAAAGTGTGTCGATCATCGCGGCGAATATTTTGAAAAGCAATAAAACCATATTAAATGATAAATGTTTGTTTCTTTTTTTAATTCCGGATACATAAATAGCAGCCCTCGTAATTAGAAGAATTACTTAAGCCACATGATACTTAATAAACGTTTTGTCAACGCAAAAACTTTATTAGTATAATTTAGCTTTGTTTTAACTGCTACAAGGTAATTCTTTAACCTTAAAAATGGATTCTGTAGCCACTTTTCACCTCCTTTAAACCTCCTTTACCGGTAAATGAAACACGTTACCATCATTTATTACCCAAGCATCTTATCAACCGCTGCATACTGCATTGTAATGCATAATGCAGAAATTCCTAGGAAGATGGATAGTTGAGAGACAGGAAGAAGGAATAAAACAGCTCGATCGAACGCAGACCGATATTAAACTAAGCCTTTATGTACCAAGGCTTACTGTGATCGTTAAGAGTGCGCACGTAATAAATATTATATTATATTAATTAATCTATGACATAAATACATTTTCAAAAAATGAGACGGTCTTTATCAATTCTCTACTAAACAGAAATTCTTATCTTCGTCATTTTTCTCCGAAACAAGAATTTAGTCCAGTCGGATATTGTTATATTGAAACAGTATACTTTAAATACTCTATCCATGATGGATTTAAAAGAAATATCGATTCCAGCAGTCACCCACTTAAGATGGCGGATTTATTCGAAGTAATTAAGTTGGCGATAAAACTTACTTTGCAATTGGACTGCTATTCCGGGTTAAATTAATAGCAACAGTGACGATTTAGTCCACTTAACTAATTGCATCCAAAAGGATATCCCGCTTAGTAGATATTTAAATAGCCGCCAGTCTTATTAAATCTACTTCTAAGTGAAAGCATTTTGCCAATTATTTTAAAGCTACATAGACCAAAAATATTGTGCTTGATTGCTTAGTAATTTTATGCTTTAGACTTATATTGAAACTTACTGCAAAAACATTTAGGTACGCACATTTCACGATGTCATGATTTTAAATACATATAGAAATATATATAAAAATATATAGAGTTTTATTTCTGGGTATAACGTTTTAATCTCGGAGACTTTAATGCAACATTTTAATATTTATAGTATTGCCTATCCAAATTACCCCAGTGGCTTTTTAATCCCAGTTTTGGCGATAAATTACTGGCCGATCTTTCGGGGAAGCCAAACCGTAACCATCTGCCCCGAATTACGTACTTCATGGTATTTTTAACGAATATTTTATCTGTAATTTTAATATATTAACGCCAATTTAACATTTATCCATTTTTATTACGTGTCACGTTACGAGTACTTGACTGCACAATCAATATACATTTTATCCGTTAAACAAATGAAGCTAGTGGTAATTATTTATGCAACAGCTCATTATTATTATTATTATTATGTTTTATTCAATAATGCATTTTTCTCTTGATTTACTTTGATATTTGAATTTAAACTTTTTTATGTTGGGCCATGATGGACAAACAACATTGCTATCATGAATTCGTCTGTATGCACAATCGACGTCTATCATGAGCAATTAAAGCCGAATACATCCATCTACTAGTTCGCAATAACGTTTATTTTTTCCCGCGTGGCTGTATTAAGTGCACTATAAAAGCATCACCGAAATCGCACAAACGTTGAAACAGCATATTTCAGTTCGGTGGTAGAGTCTGGTCGAGTCTTTTTTTTTCGAAAGGGTCTAAGCTACTGGTCTGGTTAAGACCATGGTAGTTTAATCGTGGCTATATTGGTCGAGTCTGTCTGGAGGCCTACTATGAAACCGTTTTGAGACACAAACAATCGAACGAGAATGCCACGTTCTCGGTTCTGCTCTAAAACGTCATTTCACGTTTTTTAGAGTAGGACGCGGCATTCTCGTTCGATTGATTGAGCCTCAAAACGGTTTCGTGGTACGGCCCCTGTTTACAGCTGTATTATTTAAGCAGAAATGGAAATTGTAGGTGGGAAGTACGAGGCGTTCCCCGTGGACAGCGGCTACAACAAGTTCATGATGCTCAAGATCAGAAACATATCCAAGGACGACTTCGGTTTCTACAAGTGCATTGCCAAGAACTCCCTCGGCGAAACAGACGGGATCATCAAACTTGATGGTATGTTAATTTACCGTCACTTCATTATAAATCCATACTAATATTATAAATGCGAAAGTGTGTCTGTCTGTCTGTCTGTCTGTCTGTTACCTCTTCACGCTCAAACCGCTGAACCGATTTGGCTGAAATTTCGCATGGAGATACTTTGAGTTCCAGGAAAGGACACAGGATACTTTTTATCCCGGAAAATGTACGGTTCCCGCGCGATAAACGAATTTTGGCGCAACGGAGTTGCGGGCGTCATCTAGTCATAAATAAAGATGACACCGACCTACGCGATAGTAGAGCGACATGTCGCTCTCTCTCCATTGCGCCAAAGTTTGTTTATCGCCCGGTTAACGGCGCAGTTGTGGGGGATGAAAAGTACCGTATGTCCTCTTGCGGTACTCAAAGTATCTATACTAAATTTAAGCAAAATCGGTTCAGCGGTTTGAGCGTAAAGAGGTAACAGACAGACAGACACACTTTCGCATTTATAATATTAGTAAGGAAGTAAGGATGGTGGGAGTGATCGCACTACGCGACACGGCACTCTAGTACCTACAGTGTGAACTGGGAAGTGGGAAGTAAAATGTCGCGTCGCTTCGCTGCTGTGCATTTACGTCACGCGGTCTCACTTTTATTATCGCGTGGGTGCTCCCTTACCGGGAGCATTCGCTTATAATGTAACGTTACAGAGTCGAGCATAACATCAGTGTGGGAGGAGAGCCGAGCATTACAATGCGCACCTTGTAATGATACAGTGTGTAACATCTTGATACAACTTGTCTGTCATTATGGAATCAACTAGCTACATAGAATGTTCAAAGTCGAATCTGTAATGTTACATTAAAAGTAAATGCTCGCAGTGAGGGAGCACCATTACGTCAAGGTAAAAATTGCAACTAAAAGAATATCACTAACCGCGTCGCGTTCCAATATGACAGACATTGTTAGACACTGTAACAATTGTAAGGAAATAGTTTTCATTACATTTTACTAGGTGAAATAAATTCTTACGGAACATTATTGGTCTGCTTCTAAAAAAGTAACTTTAAAGACAGTTGTTTAAACGTACAAGCACTTCAAGCGGAACAAAAGGTCACAAAAAGTCGAGACTCTCAAGCTTGCTTTACTTAATTACAGTTTAATTAAAGAAAGTGTTTCATTGTTGGTAAATCTAAAAAAACTTGTAGCATTCAGCTTATTGCTGAATGCTGATAGTACCGAAGTCCGTTTGGGTGTATTTGCCTTTCCTTTTTATTATTTTTTTTTTTTATGCGCAGGGGAAACCCTTTATGGGTGCCCCGGGTTGGGGATGCGCCTCAGTTAAGCTGAAGCACCCCGGGGGTATGTGGGACTCCCGACTTCGGATTTACCCACTAAAGCCACCTGTGGTTTGCCTTCAGCCGTATACGGAGGGATATCCTGGATCTGTCTAACACAGAACTCCCTCCACGACCGGCCGGTCTACCTCACAAGGGGCCGGACTTCCACCGAGTTAGGGAATGCTTAGGCAAACTAAAACGTTCCCCTCGGTGCCGGGACTAGCTAAGCCGGACAGGTTCCCATCCTGACCCGGAGCGTATTTGCCTTTCCTAGACAATGTCTCATGTTAGTATGTAATATAATATTATCTTTACTGACCTGTTTTTTTTTAGAAATACCCGCACCGCCCTCAGCATTCACGACAACGCAGAAGACTATATTGGACAATCAAACAATAAGAAAGAAAGGTATGTTTTAATAACGCAGACTATTCAAATCATAAAATGAACTAAAAATTCCATTTTATAATTTAGTTCAAATGTTTGCCTAACTTTTGAAAATGTTCAACAGTCAGCGGTAAAACAAACATGGACGTTATTCACGGAATATTATTTTTTTTTAGGTCAATTGCAAGTGGTCCAGGCAAACGACGCGATCAGCTCGACTTTCCAAGGTGAAGCTTACGGTGAACAAATCAGGGACTTTGGTAATAATTTGGGAAGTTTTTTTTAGTTTTTGAGTCCGATTCTCATAAGTCGAATGACGCTACGATTGCAAGCTGTCTTGAGTAAGTCACCATCATAAAGTTAATAATATATTTAGCGGAATAGAGCAACAATCTCGAGCTGTCAAACGAAACCGAAATTTATATATTATACTAGCTGTTTCCCGCGACTTCGTCCGCGTTAACATAGTATAATAACAAAGATGGATAGTTTTCCCCTTTTTGTGGTTCCTTATACAAAGGGTAAAAACGGGACCCTATTTAAGCAAACGTCAAATGCAAACGTCAATAAACTTTCATGTTTCTAACTCAAGAAATGACGGACTTTCATTGAAACTTTCTACCCCAATTTCACCCCCTTGGGGGTATAATTTCCAAAAACGCTTAAATACCTATCCATTCATTTTTAATCAGCAGTCCAAAAATAAACTTTCATGTTTCTAACTTAAGAAATGACGGAGTTTCATTTAAACTTTCAAGCCCTATTTCACCCTCTTGAGGTGGAATTTCCAAAAACGTTTAAACACGTATCCAATCATTTTTAATCAGTAGCCCAAACATAAAATTTCATGTTTCTAACTCAAGAAATACCGGACTTTCATTGAAACTTTCAACCCCAATTTCACCCCCTTGGGGGTAGAATTTCCAAAAACTCTTAAATACGTATCCATTAATTTTTAATCAGTAACCCAAAAATAAAGTTTCATGTTTCTAACTCAAGAAATGACCAACTTTCATTCAAACTTTCTACCCCTATTTCACCCCCTTCGGGGTAAAATTTTCAAAATTCCTTCCTTAGTGTATGTCTACGTAATAAAACAACCCTACTCACCAAATTTCGTGGCTGTAACTTTAACAGTTTTTGCTCAGCGATGATGAATCAGTCAGTCAGTCAGGACATGTAATTTTATAAGTATAGATTATCTGTGTATAAAAATTGTTTACGTATACAGTGCGTTTAAATTGTCAACGTGCCGATAAGTGCCGACTGGACGTTAAACATTAAACAGATGATTGGTTCTGCTGTCATGTATCACGCGTCTCTTTTTACCACGCAGTGTTACTGATAGTGACATCTCGCTTGCTCAGGCCTTTGTTTCTCTATTCCGCTAGGCATATTAACTTTATGGTCACCATGTGTACGCGCGAGTGGGACAGCCTGCGACATTCGAGATATGAGAATGAGACCTCTTTTTTTTTTAATATAATTAATAATTATATTTAAAAAAAAAAGATAATAAAAATTAATATGTAATAATAAAATAATTAATATGTAACTTAGTACGAGTGGCTGATCTACAGGCATCATAGGCTTTCTTAATGGCCTAAAAATAAAATACATACAATGAAATTGCTATGTCATCATCTGAGGTCAAAGTTCGGGAAACAAGACCGCATTATTTATAAGGAACAAAATTTTATATTCTTAGATATAGGGCGTTTTCACACTGCGACGGTAACGACACGACACGATACCACAGAATAGATAAGGGCCACCGCACATATAATACAATTTCAAGTTGGCCGACTATCGTACAAACTTAGTTGCGTAGTGTCACAATTTAATTGGACAACTTCATCGTGTACGCTGCCAGCCGCAGACTTTTGGATTTAGTTGGTAACGGTGTTGCTAGCCTAGCGACGTGCGTGTTAAAATGCGTAAAAAGCACGCTTTTATTGTGGCACTAATAAAACGAAGGCGCAAAGATAGGAGAATATTTTGGGTGTATTCAATATTAAGTGATAGAATATTAGAATTAGTACGATAGTCAGTTTGTACGATAGTCGGCCAACTTGAAATTGTATAATATGTGCGGTGGCCCTCTATTCTGTGGTATCGTGTCGTGTCGTTATCGTGCAGTGTGCAAACGACCATACTCCTCACTCATTCAGAGATAAAAAGATTTTCAACCTCTTAACATCATTTAACTTTTTCTAGATATTATATTATAATGTTATTTTTTTTTTGCATTTATGTTATGAATACATAAAAACTTTTCAAAACACAAATAAGGAGAACTACGAACCAACTTACGCTGTTATTGCGGAATGTGACTTGTTATGAGAGTTAAGTACAGCTTATAAAAATTCTAGTATGTTCGAAGTTTTTGTGGTCGGGGCTACCTTGAGAAACTGTAATGTTATAATATCGATTTATACGATTATTTATTTTATTTGTAGAAAATAAACTTTCTTTTATTATATTTGGAATTCAGCAATGATTTAATTTGGATCACTTTTATGTTAACGTTTTTTGTAATATTTTGTAGTGTATAGTTTAATTTATTTGTCATTAACTTTATTTGTACTCTGTCGTTCTTAATTTATTATTGTTTTATCACTATAAATCCAAAAATATACACAAACATTTGTAGATTTAAATATAAGAAGATTCTCTGTTTGATTTTCCGTACATAAAATGCAGATACATAAATGACGTACCGAGTACTACCGAGCTTAAAGCCTTAAAGCACTTACGCGTGTATATTCTATCCCCAACAATTTGACTGTTGGCCCTCCATAAAACCGATTTAATGTTTTATTTCACTTTTATTATGTCTACGTTGTAAAATAAAAATATATTGTCCGTTAAATCTAGTTAATATGACCGCAAAATTTATGTATTCGCCATTAAATGCGACCCCAAATCATCGTGAGCAATTAGAACAAACCTATAAAAGACCAAACTCACTTTAATAAAATATAATAATATTATGATTGAACTCCTATAGGAATAATAGGACCTTACATTTATAAGCACCAATATTAACATTATGTCAATATAGTATACGGTCTAAAAATTGCACTTAAAACTTGTTATACAAAAAATAATAATAATAATAATATAATAATAATATCTATGGACGCTTCACACCACGTCAGTCTGGCCCCGTGCTAAGTACCTGAAGGACTTGTGTTACAGGTACCAGACAACGGAAATATATTTAATACTTTTATACTATACATATATTTAAGATTTTTATTATACCATACACATATTTAATACACATCCATGACCCAGGAACATTGAAAAACTTTTTGTTCCGTCGGCGGGATTCGAACCCGCGACCCCCGGCTTGAGTTGCCACACACTCTAACCATTGAGCCACGGAGGTCGTCTAAATAACACAGTAGTCGGTAATTCGTCTAATAAAATACCCATATTTGGTTAGATTGAGATGTATCCGCAGAAATACGAATGTGATTTTATCTACCTCTTTATTCCGAAAGCGGCTCCGGGATGACAAATGGAAAATTAGCTAGCTTTGTGCCCAACCCATGATTTAATTAAAATATTTGAGCCGAATCGTAATAAGCGCTGACGAACGTTATTTGAGACAATAATGAATGTTTAATTTTCAGATTTCTACGAGAACGACAGCTCCGCCTGCACTCACAAATTAGATCGCTTTATTTTACTACTACTCTTATTTCTCCACAGTACATACCGTCTCGTACAGTCTTGATAAATGTATATTTTTATATTCGATAGTTTCGTGTTCCTATTTTAGTGTTTCTTTAAGCTGAACAGACAATAAGTGTTACCCAGAATCAAACAGAAACGCTGTCGCCATGTACTCCTAGATGTTTTACGAATTGTAATTATGTTGAACTTAGCATATTCCTTGTGTCGCCGTACATTTCAAGATTTGCTTTAAATTAATTTTACACTCGTATATCCTGAATTAGAGATGTTGAAATAGAGAGCAATATTTAATGTGTATAATATAATATTATGGCTATTTTACTTTCTTATTAGATATGGTGTTGATTTCGTTTTAATACCTTAGCCTACCCATTCCCAAAGTTCAATGACTTTGAATCTCAAGATCTTCTATATTTTAGGAATGTCTAATAAATGTAGTAGGCCGTTAAATACTAACACTTGTTCATATTTTAATTAGGTATTTATTTATGTTAAATGTGATTATAATTTTATATTTTGAGATATTTCTAGATGTTTCGTAATGCTGTAAATGTTAGGATTAGATAAGACTAGACTATGTATCGAAATGTAGACAAACGAAACTTTTGTAATTTACTGCTACAAAAAAAAAACTGCCAAATACATGTGAATAAAACAGCTTACTTATTTTGTTATCTTTCATTAACAAACCCTTTAGAATAATTTTGGCTTCGGAGGTTTTAACCACGGAGTTAACA
Organism: Polyommatus iphigenia; assembly: GCA_963422495.1. Classification (NCBI taxonomy): domain Eukaryota; kingdom Metazoa; phylum Arthropoda; class Insecta; order Lepidoptera; family Lycaenidae; genus Polyommatus; species Polyommatus iphigenia. Next base: position 10,012,578 of record OY730179.1, on the reverse strand, counting down.
CAGAAAATATCTATCAAATAATCTATCAACAATATAACATCAGCTTTTAACTTTTTCTTTCGTGTCCTGTGTTGTCCTTAAGTTTATGTAGGTACATCTATAGTCTGTATTTTCTATTGCTGTTTTTCTCTATTTAAGTGCTGTATTTTTTTCTATCAAACATGAGGCCATCAATCCTATAAAATTTTTTGTTTCCGATATCTGTTTGAAATTAATAGACTTCGACACGGTTTGATTGATCGCCGAAAATTTGGCTCTTTTTCATGAAAACCATCCATTTTATGTTACGTTATTTACCAGGATATGATAGTTCAGTTAACTAAATAGCATGAATTTATATTAAAACTAGATGACGTCCGTAAATTCGTTGCGCGATAATTCGTTTATTGCGCGGGAACCGTACATTTTCCGGGATAAAAAATATCCCATATCCTCTCGACTCGGAAGTATCTTTATATCAAATTTTAACAAAATTGGTTCAGCGGTTTGGGCGTGAAAAGGTAACAGGCAGACTGTCTGTCACAGCTAATGAGATTTTATAATATTAGGATGGATTAACAAAAATTTCAATAAACTAGAGATATAGTATGCAGAATCTTTCATGCTATTCTTTGTCCTAAGCAACTGATTAGGAAAGATATTGGAAGCACTATTTAGTGTTTCAATATGTAGTGATTGAGAGAAGTCATATATTTAGGCAAGTCTTACCTAATGTTTCATCCCTGAGTTCTTAAAATCATTATATCGTCAACATTTCGTAAGATAATTAATTGACTATATTTTTATACAAAAAAAATCAATAAACTGTACCTGTGCTTCTGTCACCTTACTGTTTTTAGTTTCTTCACAAGTATAATATAGTACCTACATACTATTACGTTATATACAGGGTGTAACAAAACTAAGTGATAATACTTTAGGGTGTGTACGTGTTCCTTGTAGACAGTTCACTAAGAAAGCAACAGCGCTGAAAGACCAATTTTTTTTCACTTTTGTATGGGAAAACTCGTGACGCTGGGTCGCTTGCCCATACAAAAGTGAAAAAAAAATTGGTCTTTCAGCACTGCTACTTTCAGAATGAACTCTCTACAAGGAACACATACACACCCTAAAGTATTATCACTTAGTTTTGTTACACCCTGTATTATTTCGCAAAAGTTTTTTGAAAACATCCAAAATTATCTTTACAAAATTTAATGAAAGCATAATGCGAGTTTAGAGTGAATAACCTAATGAATCGATGATTCATCATAAAATCGTGTTCGTAGAAGAATGAGGTTAAAGTAAAAACAATATCATGTTTAAAACATCCCGCCGAGTCCAAAAACACCTTTTCATCTTTCCGCATAACTGAATTCTAATAACACAGTCGATACCGATACCTAACAATAGGGATATTAAAATTATAACGGCTTTTCCGGACTTCGTCGCTTACACAATATTATATTTACATAATTATTCTTCCGTTCTTTGAAAAAAGTATTTCATTATTTGAAAAAAGTAGTTATTAAAAACTAAAAATTCTATTTGTTGGCGTGTATCTAAGTATATGAGTGGTGAAAAAAAAAACAAAGTTATGATACTTTAGGGCTACATGCCCTAAAGTATTTTATATATTATCTTATATATAAAATTCTCGTGTCACAATCTTAGGCCGCGTACTCCTCCGAAACGGCTTTACTGATTTTAATCAAATTTTATATGCATATTCAGTAGGTCTGAGAATCGGCTACTGGGTACTTTATATATTGATAAGTGCATTTGTTGAATAAATAATAGTAAATTATTACAACGTGAGACTGACGGCGACCATTAAGTTTGTGCGACGGGATAGCGATCGACGTTGCCATGGTGACATACTTATTTAGTCACTTCAATAAAATAATAATATGGCAAATATATTATGGCAAAGCAACGTTTGCCGGGACAGCTAGTATTATTATATTATGTTCCTTATATAGACTTAAGTGTAGAAGTTGCAGCGCCGAAAGACTATGTTTTGCGACTTGTTGGGCCACCGGGCCCTAAAATCATGATTGCCCATACAAAATTTCAAAAAGTTACTCTTCAGCGCTGTAACATTCAAAGTGAACTCCATACAGGGGCCTCATACATACATCAAAGTATTATCACTCTGTTTTGTTCTATATTTTATTCAACATATATATATTGAATGTCTAAAGAACATTATGTTATGGCGTTTGGCCAATAAAGTTATACAGGCGCACTATTGTTCAGCCGAACAGTTGGAATAACGATTTTTTAGTGGTAAGTTTAAATTAGACTTGTAAAGCGTAAGTACTCCATCTTGGCATTCAATACCACTCGTTATATACAACGTTCCAATTATTTTGATATAAATGTAAATAAAGATAATAAGATAATCGGTTAATACGGTAAGTATTGATTTGAATGTAAGCGGACCCCTAGACGAACAATTTTCGAACGCGCCTTTCAATCTTATTGTCAAATAAGTTGTTCAATAAAAATTTAATATTGCAGTGTTCAACCAACATGTCTAGGGGCCCGCTAACGCATGAAGCGCCTAATAAAACCGTTGACATATAAATCCTTCGATAGCGGATTCTTGGAAATGCTATTGTATTCTATTGTTGTCGCGATCACCGGTGCTCTTATGGGGCTTGAAGGATTAATTTAGTAGATTTTTTAATAAGATTAATCGACTATTACCAAGAAATTGAAACAAAGCGAACAACAGAAAATAGTGAAATATAAGCTTACTTTTTTGTCAAAATTAAAGAATGAAAGTATATTGCTAAAATTTGTATTAGTAAACACGGCTTAAGAGTATATTTGAAATTCGAATAATTTGAATGTTTACTGTAATTAATAAATAAATAAATAAATAATTATACACTGTTATCTGAAGGTACAGTTACTAGAACTTTATAATTGACGTTTGTGAACGGAAAAGCTTCGCTTTATTATTATCATGTCGGCAACGCAGTGTAAGCGACTCGTAATGGTATAATTAAGTTCCGTCTGCTTCATATCCCATATTAGATATTCTGCCCCTTAACAAGTTAATTGGTCTAATTTTACTATGTAAATTGATAGAGAATTTCACATAAAATGGATCTAGTAATTCACTTGAGTGTTGTGTTTTTGCTGCAAGTTTTTCATGTAATATTCATAGGTGACCTAAATTCGTGTGATTTGTGCTTATAAATTATACTGCTTCTACAATTGAAAAGAACAGTATTATATTATAAAGCCAAAAAATACGGTACATATTATATTATTTAATTGTTGTAGTAATTCTTTGTATAAGCTACGAGCCTACGGTGCGTAGGCCTATGAAAACTGCTACGACCAGCAACGATATTTTTATTTATTTTTCTACGAATAATAAAAACTAAGGAAGAGTAACTGTGTCAAAAATTTGTTCCGCAAGTCTACAAAATGAGACCCGAATATATGTATGCATGTATTCGGTACACAATTTTGTGTATTTATAGAAGTGACAATTATTGTCAACGGCTTTATTTCGTTAGTGTTTCGTAGCTATTGTCATATTTTAGTGTGTGAAAAGGAACCAAATTCAAAACGGTTGAAGTATGGGAGTTACGTTTCCTTAGATTTTATTATTCGTAGTAATTTTGTATGCCGAGCTTTATTTTTTTTTATTTAATCATAGACGCAAAAACAAATTACTTTTTAAAATTTACTATATACAAAGTTACAGATACAATCGTCTTTGAATTTGTTCTCTCTAGTAACAGAGTTTAGAAATAAAATTTACATTAACTTTTTTCAAATTAAACCTTTTTACATTTAAATTGACCTGTTCTTTACCTCGAGCAATTTAGAGCGCTGCTCTCGAAATGGTCCCTGCGGCATGTAATAGGTTCCTTAAAAGAAAATCGAGTTAATAAGGAGTGATTGACTTAATTGTGGCCGGCTTTATTTCTTAGATTAAACTCCGTGGGAAATTGGCCTTTGAATTACTATCCTTAAAAATCTTATCCCGCCGATATCCTTTAATACTTTTGTTTTCACCACAAGACTCCGTTCGATTTTTGCGCTGCAGGAAACCGAGGATGTCTTCATTTAATGGCTGGCACTTAGAAAATTGAATCGCTTAATCGCACTAAGGAAGTGAGGAATTATTGGCAGCCCTTCGTAATTGAACCTAAGCAACATTAATACTAGCGTCTGCTTGAGTGGTTCGCTTTATTAATTCGCTTGCTTTGTGTCTATTGTGCTGCCTATTACACGCATTCAATTCTACAATCAATGTGAAACAAATTAATCGTAATTTTTTGCATTATTTCGTGCAATTTGACTACCTACGCATTTTATTACCATATTCTTGGTGATTTGACATGACGAGAAAAGCAGCCAATTTTATCAAATTACTTGCACGCATTAGATTCATCAGTCAAATTTTTCATTTTATTTTGTATCATTTATAAACATACAAAAATACAATAAAAGTGCAAGAAGTTGTGTTTTATCAATGTTAAGCATTTGTTTTGTACACACATTTTATGTTAATGAAATTGCAATTTTAAACACAATGTAAACAGTTGCTAAATAAATACAATTAAGCTGTAACAAATACTAATTCGTAACGTTTACAGTTACAGTTGAGTTATGTTTTCTAATCGCTTAGCCGTAATTCAATTCACATTGTACTAAACAATTAGTAACACACCAATTAAATAGTAATCCGACCACTGATCAGAATACATTTCAATAAATTAATTAAATACGAAATAAAATGTATAAGTAATTCAATTACATTTCAACTTGTTAGTTATCCAGTTCATGAGTGGATGAAGTAACTAATGGAGGCTTTAGGATCGAGAAAATGATTTGAAAGAAAAAAAAATTGTTTTTTTAAAGCCAGATGATAAAATAGGTAAGTTACAAGGATTGTTTAAATTATAAGAGAAAAAATATTAAGTGTTTGCCCGTATGTTATAAAATGTTAGATTTGTCCAAGACGTTGCAAACAACCGTCACTTCATTATCAATCACTGTTTGTGTTAGTTTCTAATGTCAATGGTTTGTATAGATAACTACTAGCTAAAAGCCGAGCTTTATGAAGGCTCGCGTCATCACACCTTGACGGACTGATGATGTCACATCTACAATATAATATAAAAAACCTTGACTGACTGAATATGATAACACATCTACATATAAATAAAAATTACTAATATTATGATAAATCACAAATCAATAGGTGTGATAGTTTTTCCGTGAAGTGTACCAAAAATGTACAGGTTGTGCAATCTAGTAGGGCTCGCTTGGCTCGCCCTGATTAAAAATGATAAGTTTTTGACTTGACAGGGGACAATGACCGCTACCGCCAAGTCACGGCATTACGAGTATAGTAATGTTACTTTCAACTTCTTCACATTTTTATCTTACAGCAATCAATTTGACATCTTTAATTGATTCGGGAATCGAATCGACATTAACTTGCTGGCATTTAATTACCCTGCACTCGCGTGTCGGTGCTCGCTAACTTTCTGGAACCTAGTTCACTATGCCACTAACCGTTACGGTGAACATATCCCACACAGCGGCTAGTATTTTAAATAAAATATATTTGAGGTGTAGTAAAAAAATACATTTAAGGTGTACTAATATTGTGTGCGAGAGACTATCTGTGAGTCTTTCTATCTCTGACCTCTCATGTTTAAATCTGAAATGATTTTAATGAGGATGGATGCATTTTGCAATCTACAAATATTTTATCCCTGAAAATTTTGGGTTCGCGCAAGAAACTAATTTAGTTGTGACAATATTGCAGATACCATAGTTGCATGTTTCTCTAACAAGTGACAAGTATATACTGTAGGCTATTAAAATAATCTATAACACTAATGTACACAAAATATATAAATATATAATAAACACGTATAAAAAAGTTATTACCGAGGCAAGCTTGTCCACTTTATAAATATAAATTGAACGTGCACAAATTCAAGTCAACACATAATAAATTTAGGAATCGCGTCTCGGTATTATGTTTGTTCGTGTACTGATTTATTCGTACGTGAATGGACCGAGAAAATTGAAATTTTCATTAGTCGCTAGCGCTGAAAAGACTACGTACGACGTGGTACCGCTCACGGCATTCAACTATGTGTTATATTATTTTCGTGGCCGTGTTTTCGTGAATACTCATATTTATGGACCAAAAATAAAATTAGATCGTTATTGTGCTCGTACAAAGAATTTTAAGTAGCTCATCTAGGTCAAAAAAACAAAACATGTCTAGTGACGTCCGTAAGTAAAATTGTTTTTAGAAAAATCACGTACTCATTATTGCTTTACTTTCGTACGCAAAATCTGGTTTCTACAAAGTACTTAAACATCGAATAACACAAACTACCATTAACATACGATGCGAAGCTAAGAAATATAGGAGCAATTAAGTAAACATTTTAAGTTCATTTAACTAATTGTAATGCTCGGACGTTTCGAGACCACTTTGAACGTGAAATAATTAAACGTAATAAAATAAATCCGGGAGCCATGTTACGCCGGGATTTCATGTGGCTTACTGATGCTATAGAGGCTGCAAAATGCCTCCCATTATATGTCGACAATCTCTGTTTTCCTTCACATTAAACCTCAATCTTACTGGATACAAAAGACTGTATAATAACAGAATAATTTCCAGAATTTACGATTGAAAGTTTATTTGTTTACGTACCGTTCTGACTTTTAATCGCTTAGTGATTTCTTATAATTAATTAAAATGTCTGTAAACTAGAAAAAAGTCAAGTTATCAGCTGTAATCTTAATTAGATTGAAATCAATACGATGCGACAATATTATCGGATAATCATCACTCTCACATCCGCTGAGTGTCAAGATATTTTGACCGGATTAACAATAAATTGACATTGGTGAAACATACTTATATGAACTGAATTTGATTTTGAACTTATGGTCATTTGTATAGTACGTGATAAGTACTGTTTGTTTGTTACTATAAACGCTACACATATTTTTATTTTTTATGAAATAAGGTGGCAAACGAGCAAATGGGTCACCTGATGGAAAGCAACTTCCGTCGCCCATGAACACTCGCAGCATCATAAGAGCTGCAAGTGCGTTGCCAGCCTTTTAAGAGGGAATAGGGTAATAGGGGAGGGTAGGGAAGGGAAGAGAAGGGAATAGGGGGGGGGGAAGGGAATAGGGTAGGGGATTGGGCCTCCGGTAAACTCACTCACTCGGCGAAACACAGCGCAAGCGCTGTTTCACGCCGGTTTTCTGTGAGAACGTGGTATTTCTCCGGTCGAGCCGGCCCATTCGTGCCGAAGCATGGCTCTCCCACATAATAATATTCAAGCGGCATTAGTAACAGGAGTGGCTAAAAACATCAAAAGACAATTCCTTTCTTCTACCGACCAATTCGATTTTGCAAGTTTTCCTAGCCAATTCTTTAGAGATTCAAAATCAAATTTAGTTTTTTGAGATAAAAGTCATTGTTCCTTTACAATATTTCTGTATAAAAATAACTTTCTGCAAATATATTCATAGCTTGAGCAAAGAAAAGATGTAATAACATCGGAGCAAGAAAAAGTGTTTAGAATTTCTGAAGCAGCTGCATTTCGATACATTGCGTTTTGTTATTTTATAGGGTACAATACATTTTGATCAGAAGTTTTTGATTTGATGAAGTTCAAATGATTAGATGAAGTTCAAAATATAAATAACTGAGAATATAAGATAAATCTACTGACAGAATATAATATTGTTTTCACACAGGAGTACAACTATTAACAATTTTTGTACGAATCGGTAAAGAATTTTATAATAGTGAATGTTCTTTACACCAAGAATCCTCTCAGTTTTCGGAAACACAAACCACGGAATCACCATATTTTGTTTATAAGCCGTTTTATATTCACCCTCCACGTAATGACGTAAGCAATATTTTCATGGCAAAAGAAGCCGGTGCAGTCGCCCCGAGCCTGCCCCCGCGTTGATACCTAATGAACCGTGAAGTATGCAGCTACTGGAAATATGAGTATAGTTTAGCATAAAGCCCCCTCAAAGTACTCTTACGAGCTTAAATTTAGAAAATTTCATGCAGTATTTGAATTGCATAGTGGTTTCAGAATATTACGACGTAAACAACAATACGAGCGGACTGAAGTTGTGCGAGGATTATTAAATGTGTAAAATGGAGACTACTAAAGGAACTTAATAAACGTTCATATTAAAATACTTCACCAATTAGAAATACCTAGTACTATTTAATTTCACGGGTTTCTGACATCTCAGTAATGATCAAATTTTACTAGACTTCTAAGAAAACAGATAGCGCAAGACCATTGGAGTACTTTTAATTAAATTCTATCATTACGAGTAAACAAGTTGATTAAGTTTCACAGATCGTTGGCCAGAGGTGATCGATTAAGTGTTGAAAACTTAAAGCGCGCAGGAAGTTTGTTCGTCTCGCTGGCCGAGGAAATAAAACTATAAGAAATTTCCCGTCCAAGAGAGTCATCCATCAAATAGTTCTTCAACTAATAACAATACCTGAATATTAAAAACTTGATGTACTTTGCTACACTAAAGAGTTTTGTGGTGAAGTATGTTCCTAATTGTTGGAATAAAGATGTTACACTTGCATTAAAATTATAATGCAAAAGTGTTTTTTTTTTTTTTCATCAATACAGAGGTAATGAAAAAACATTGTATTGTATCAATTTGGTATTGGATTGGTGATCTTATTTACCGCAGAGTACATAGTGCAATAAAATGTCGCATAACTGAATCGTTCACCGTTGTTTACTTTATAAATGTCGTATAAAACTATGCCAAGTAGTTTCAGAAGCAAACAAAAAATAATTATTCCTCATTTTATATTAGTACAGAAGCAATATTCATTACAAGGTAATATGCAAATACAGCCGTAGATTTCGCCATAAACATCGTAAATATATTTGCATTGATCCCCTGGTTACGGCAAGATGACCAAATCCAGGGCGGCTGACGTTTTGACTGTGACCATTGTGTATCAGACGAGGGTCCATGATTTATTCGACATCGACGGACAACAAACGGGTGCGGTCCGGCCGGCTTACCCGTACTTAGATTGTACGTTATTAATGTCGCCTATCTGTACTAATTACATCTTTTTAAATTCGTGTCGTACAAATTACAATGTTGTTTCGGCACACATTTTTGAGTTTTATATTCAACAGCATTTTCTACAGGTAAGAAGAAAAAGCTATTGGATTTAGGGACATCATTCTAAAAAAGTGCCAAATATAGTTTTCTATCGCTAGAACTATTATAGAAAATTACACCTAACATAGAAGTCAGCAAAGCTTTTAGATTATCTAGAATTTAGAGCAAGAAAGTTTAGACCGAAGAAAAGCCTTTTTTCTCACGGGAAAATAAATTGCTTAAAGATGGCAACATTCCGCTTTTGTCGGGCGAAGTGAGATTGTCTGATAAGCTGGGAACGTCTAGTTTCCCAAATTACTCACTGTTCCCAGCACCGCACCGAGCGCCCGTGCAAAAGCGTTATATTAATCTGTGAAAATTAACTTAAGTAAGAAACTTTGTAAACAAATTGTGTTTGTTTGTTCTAACCATAGTAGCAGGAACGATAGTAAACACAAGGTAGAAGTTGTGGGAAATAAATTGTAATACTTGGAGTATAAGTTGTTAGATAGTACTAGTTTCTTATTCTATAGGAAATCTAATTCCATCTGTTGATATTATATTTTTTAAAAAATTCGAAAGAATATACGAAATAAAGGGATAAGCAGAAATATCTTTATTTTTTTACAGTAAAGATGATCGAGTTTTAAATAATATATGCAAGCTGACAAATCATACAAATGATTTTCGGTTCATTTACGATTACGCACTTATATATATATATATATATATATATATATATATATATATATATATATATATATATATATATATATATATATATATATATATATATATATATATCTCTTGTATCCCTTGCTTGCCCCGCTGTACGAAATTTTCCGTTCGGCTCGGCAATTGCAACTAGCGTGTAGTTTCATCTGGTGTTAATTAATTGGATTACGCAGCCTTCGCCATTAAGCTGGATGGGGGCTATTCAGTGAATGAATTTTGCGCGTCACACTGTAAAATCAGTCGCCACTTACGTTTAGTGATCACTAAAAGGTTTCTTAATTTATGCTATGGATCAAGCTGCCTATTTTTAGCCGACTTCCAAAAAACGAGGAAGTTATATTATGTTCGGCTGTGGATATATATATATATATATATATATATATATATATATATATATATATATATTTTTTATATAATATATATATATAAAATATATATATATATATATATTTTTTTTTTAAACTAAAAAGTTAGCAATGTTAGGTATGCTTAACCCGGCGTCAATGACGTGAAAATAATTACATGGACTATGACGTCGGGTCATTTTGACCCGCACTTTGTAGATATATTTTTAATTAAACTAAGTAAGCTACCACAATTTTGTTTATTATTTATTTAAAAAGGGGACTTTAGTTACGCATAAAATTAAAAAAAACCCTGTGTTATATAATAAATATTTTTGTTATTGGCTTTCTTCACGGCAGGTGCAAAATCAACCTTGAAAACTAAATGTGTACGTTAATTTTATATTTTCGCAAAATTTTCTTACCCTATGAAGGAAAAAAATTACTGATGAATTTAAAGAGAGGTTGTTATAACTTACTAACATGAAAATAAAAAGAAATCAGTCTTCTATTTTCTCATTCAGAGTTATAGAGCTACTATAGTTATCACAATATGTAATCATGCCCAAGCATATAAAAATTGGACATTCTGTGCATCTTTTTTAGATGAACAGACTTCACATCTTTTGTAAGTAAGTGATTTTTTTCACTTTTACCTAGATACGTGGTCCACAAGTTCAATGCCTAAAGCAGCCTGAGACTCGTCATCGTCAAAGTCTAACTCTTAAATTCCTTTCTGGGCTATTCTTCAATGATATTCTCCTTTAAAACGTAAAAAATAATGCAAAACAATATTTTAATACTAATAAAAGTAAGTCACGAAAATACTACACCGACGATGACGCCGGGTCATAATGACCCGTTTTAACTTAACGCGCAAGTATCTTGCTGCACACTAGGCATGGCTCTAGCCGTAACAGCGAGGCGGATGGAAAGGGGTTGTATCTCCAGCTATACGAAGATTGGAAAACATTCGATTGGCGCAAAGACAATATCCAATTAAACATGGCTGGGGTCAATATGACCCGGCGTCATTGTCGCCGGGTTAAAGTTAGTGAAAACAAGCGAGGCAGTATGGTAAATAGATTAGGTATAATATGAAAACTGTGGCTCAACGCCATCTATTCATATGAATTAACAGAGGCACATAAAATAGTCACAAATATTCACTTATAATACCACAAGAGCTTCAAAATTATCGGGTATTTCCCGATAGGTTCGTTGCAAACAAATGAAGGATTCAAGTTTTTCAGGTTAAAAAATCACGAGCGCGAAGCGCGAGTGATTTTTCCTGAAAAACTTGACGACTTTATTTGTTTGCAGGGAACCTTGAGGGAAATGCCAGATAATTTTGAAGCTCGTGTGGTATTCGGGGGATTATTTTTCCGTCCCAAATGTCGGCCAATAGAATTGCACCATGAGACGAAATGTACAGTTAACAAATAAGAATTTGTACCTTCCTTATAGTCTTCTCCATCCATTTTCTTCATATTGTAAGCGTAATCTTTCATAATGTTTGCCAATTGCGCTTCACTCGTTTCAGCACTTAATGTGTATTCCCTCTCAGTACAAAAAGTAGTAAATTGGTTCCAAACTGTTTTTTTTGCCTTCTCCGTATTAATGGGAACATTTCCTTTGACTTTTTTATCGATGGTGGACAGAGAACAAACTCCAAATCGACTCATTTTCATGCAAAATCTCCAATTTTCACAATTGAATTCAACCTGTCAGTTTGACGTGTGGTTAATTTGACTGGATCATGTTTTGTTTTTTATATATAGCAACGACCAGAGAAAATTTTCAAAAAATTATCAGTATAATACCATGTAGGTTGTACCACGTGACGTCGAATGGTGCAATTCTATTGGTCGATATTTGGGTCGGAAAAATAATCAATATAAAACTTTTTTCTTCAATTCAATACTTGAAACGAAAATTTCACTTAAATCGAATGATACCCTCCAGAATGCTAGCAGGCGTTGATTTTTTTGGCAGACGTTGGAGTTTTTTGTAAGTTATCCTTGTCTAATAGAAATGAAGTTTAGTTTCCCTAAGGATCTCTAAACTCACTTCCCATTTCTTTTATTTGCCTCTGGGGCCATTAAGTTTGCCTTGGGAAGCTTAAACAGAATTTTAGAAAAGTGATGTCTCGATTCGATTTCTACTGTATCGATAGAATAACCTGAAATTGTAATATAAAAGCAGATTTTGAACGAATGATAACACCGAATTGCGCTATAAAACATGCGATACCGTTTATGTCCTACCGATATCGCCCCCACAATGGTTACATTGAGGTCCATAAATACACCTTTTTGAAAATTAATGAATAGATGGGAGAAAATGTGACCTGATTAAAAATAGAGGCAACAAAACTGAACAAAACTATAGTTTTTTTTTTTAATATAAGTTAAGCTTATTTACGTTTACCTTGGAGACCTTGAAATCCGTAATTCAGCGGTTGATTTATATAATGAGTGGATTTAATCATTAATAATGACGCACAAACAGAAGCCCCAAAGTTTGGCGGCAACTTTATAATCTAGATACCGTGGACCTTCTAAATGAGTCCATTATTTTATTCAGCGAAATGGAGTGGCAGTGAAATAGGGTAAAGGGCAAATAAACGAGCTGCTGGAAATGAAGACGCCGTTTGTTCATAACCAGCTCGTTAAATCTATTATTACAAGTCAAAGGAGCGAAGCAAACCGGTAACAGATGTGCCAGGCGACTTGTGAATCCGTCTTAAAAAATCTTCAACTCGCGATAATTGCTGCCAGAGTTACTTCGAGTGGATCTTCCGGAAAATGACTGATAAAAAATCTTTGATAATTTATTCCTTTGTTCCAGTTCGCATTGATTTTTAATTGCGATTTTAATAACAGTTTCAATTGCGACATTCGTACAAGGGAGTGATAATAATTTTAGGAAAATTGAACAGTTTCGTCAAAATAATTTTAAGTAAGTAATAACTACTTATTAACTGCAAGTGCTTGTTTGTTATTACTAATAACGAGTAATAAACATATCCCTTTTTTATGATGGAAGGCGGGTTTTACAATGACTGATAAATAACTTTAACAATAGATAATGTATGCAAGTCTGCAGCCGTTTCAAACCATCCGGCATAGTCTAGCTGTCTAACTCCGTCATTGAATCTCCTTATTTTATTGGAGCAGAACAAGACGTGCAATGTGCATGTATTGAATAGATTATGGATATTTAATGACATTATGCAGAGCAAGTTAGCGTGGCCAGATTACTCCTGAGACTATTACTGCGGCGGGCGGGGGACATAGTTTACTGGAACAAACTCTCCACGTCACAGTTTCCCCAACTTTGACATACCTTCGACATAGACGTGATAATAATATTATGGTTTATTGAATAACTTGCAAGCTTTAGTCTTATTTCTTATACTCCGCCACTTTTTTTATAAAATAAGGGGGCAAACGAGTAAATGGGTCATCCTATGGAAAGCAACTACCGTCACCCATGGACACTCGCAAGATTAGACGAGCTGCAGGTGCGTTGTCTATATATATGCGTGACGTTATACAATACAATACAAAGGACTATTATACATTAGTGGGAGTTTTTTTTCTATCCGCTTATGTTTCTCAATTATGACCTAATTGAGCAACATAAGTGGATTATAGAGAAAAAAAACAATAAAACACCCAGGTTCGCTAAAAAATCATGTGAAAGAAATAAAAGGTCAATTACGAAGCAAATTAAAAACAGATTTTAATTACGTACTCAATTAAAAGACAAAATCTGATTGGATGGGAAATTAACGAACACTTTTTGTAATTATTCGTATATTTGCTCAATAAATTAATAGTCGATATCATGACACAGAATATAAGGTTACTAATTACTCGGTAAATAACAAACGCAATAAAATCGACCTAGTGCGAGTCGAACTCGCACACGAAGGGTTCCGTACCGTTTTAGAGCAAAAATAGGCCAAAAAATTATTAATTAAGTTAATTAAGTTTATTATTAATTATCAAAATAATATTATACATATAATTGAGGATATTGTGAAAATTTCAAGTGCCTACCTATTGCCATTATTAGTATCAAACAAAAAAGGCCAAAAACATCACGTATTTTGTATGGGAGCTTGGCCGTATTTTTTATTTTTTTTTAGTAAGTATTGTTTTGTTATAGCCGCAACAGTAATACACAATCTTTGAAATATTAAGAAGTCTAGCTACAGCGGTTCTTGAGATACGGCGTTGAGACAGACAGACGGACAGACATTGAAGTCTTAATAGTAGGGTCCCGTTTTCACCCTTCATCATCGTTCATTTTTAGGGTACGGAACCCTAAAAATGAATGATGCTCGCTGTCCGTCGGTTGTAATTGACAGTTGATTTAGCGTTAATTACTGTTTTTATGTGCTAATTAATGTTTGTCAATGTGAGCGATGCTTAATTATAATTATTAGTCGCTAATACGGCTGAAAACCCAGGCAAGTAGATACAAGGCTCGTTCGGATTTTGTATAAACTGTTACAAACAAACTTGGCGTGTCGAATTCCCTTTAAAGTATTAATTATTTCATTCCGTTTTTAATATTGGTAAAGATGACTGACAGATGGACAGACAAATATGCATCATTAAAACGAAACCCCGTTTCACCCTTGGCTACGGAACACTAAAAAGCATAATATTTAAATATCAAATCTCATTATAATTTTATGGTAGGTACTTTGGGATTTTCGGCTCATTTTAATGAATCAAAATTTTATAATATCTTCTTTTGAATTTATAATACAAAATATATTTAACAAGCAAAAACCCCTAATCGTCTTTAAAATTATTGTTATTTACTTAAGGCCCTTTAGTAAAGCTAATATTTATCTCGTGGAGTTGTTTATTCTCGCTGTAAAATAAAACCGTATTCTAACTTTGAAGTTTGTAAACAAATTTTCGACTAAGAGATTGCTATGTCTCTTTGTGCAACATAAATCCGAGGAGATGAGGGTTCTCGACTACAATATCTGGATGAGCCAATTAATTTCGATCTTGGGGTAGACCCCTTAATCTGATGGTCACTCACGCCCAAAACTTGTAATTGAATTTCAGTTTACGAATATTCAGAAAGTGGCCCACTCCAATATCATAATATTACAAAGCTCTAATCAAAGAAGTTCTCCAGACGTTGTTAGTGAATTAGCGCGACGAAATTTATTACGCGAAAAGAATTAGACACGATTGTCGACAAAATCTACTTACCAAATTAATTTTATAACATTTTTTTTTAATAAAGCGCCAATGCACGTTAGAAGATAGAATATTCTCATCAATTAAAATTTTATTTTAAGGATTAAATTAGAAAGATGCATAAAGGCAAAATTGTTATGCTTATTATGCAATTTTAAATACTATGCAGCTTACTAATAAAAATTGATACTGGGTATATAATATATATATTATATATGTATAACTATTCAGGTCCTATATCTTTTTTTGTCATGTGACTTTTTCAATATGTCAAAAAAAAACAAGTTGAACTTGTACATTTATTAATATATTATGGTTTTATTAGTAAGGGGAAAAATATTTTCGATTGAGAAAACCATACTTTGCTTGACCCATAAATCAATCCGAAATGATACCAGATTGATTCCCGTTGATGTTAAATTAGACTTTTATATAATCGGAGTCGATCACGTTTATCGTTTATGTGAAATCGATAACGGCGTTTTATTTGTCATTCCCAGTTTAACGGCCGAAGTGACGACTGGACGCCAATAACTATTTCACATCGCTCTTAAACGAACGGGGAACGACTTTACTGCACTAATTTAGTTCATTCGTTCAGTATACTCAGTAAGTAATCAAATAAGCCAGTGCAATAAAGGATTTTAAAAATGAAGTTTCTAATCGTCTACGTGCATGGTTGAATCAAAAATATGTTTGTCATTTAGCTAAAGGATAGCTAGCACGTTCTTATAAAAGTGTGTTAAAAATTATATAATAGGTATCTTAAGGCATTTAAAAGAATGCTAAAAATATACGAATAATTATTTAAAGATTTTGATATTGCTATCTGCTAAAAAACCTAATAATCAATTTTCAAAGTGTTATTACAAATTCCTAACCAATAATAATAACTCTACAACTGACAGAGCCCTTTTGATACTGACGTTTAAGTTTCTAATTAATATAGAATTAAATTAAGTCGAATTATTAAATACTTGCTTAATTGTTCATTAATTGCACCCTTATCTTGTTTAATTATTCATGATGTTCCCAAAACATGAGGTGCGTTTAAAAAGTTTGCAAAATTCGTTAATATGCGTAGAAGTCCCAAAAAATCTTGTGAATGTTTGCCAAGTTGCCATCTTTTTTCATTCCTCTTTTCTCTAAAGGAAACCCAATGAAAAATTACCTTGTACCTAATAAAACAGTTATAAATGTATATTAGCGGCATAATGAAGTGTTGTACGAGCGGCGGCGGCCGCACTGTGGTCGGGTGAGGTACGGTAATAGGGCCGCACATACGTCACACAAGACATTTTATTGCTGCAAAAGGAAATACATTAGCGAAGCCACTTTAAAACACATCACATCAAAACTAGATTTTGGTTTTAAGTTCGCATTCGCAGACAGTCGCTTACCGCAAAAGAAAATATTTCGATAAAATTAAACATATTATGACAGGCAATTATGTATCAATTATATTACAGAGTATCATGCAACAAAGGCAATTATTATCTAACAATGTTTCGTGCAATTTTTTCTATATTCGCTATAATAAAATTTCTTACACAGAAATTTAGCACATCATAGATAAAGCAACATTTTAAAATAGGTAGTACTAAATAAGTCGGTAATTCGCATTAGTTTTAGATTCAAAGGGAATTTTTAACTTTGTAGAGGTAACTGAGAAAGAAAACATTTTTGTTGCATTTCTCTTCCTGCAATGAATTTGTGTTTAGTGTATTTAAATAGTTTAAACAAATAACACTGGCAATATTTATGAATATTCATAAAGTCAAAAAATAAATCAATTTTAAACTATGATCTCAAAAAAAATACACAAACAAGTACAACGTTTACTTCCTTTTAAATAAAAACGACTTAAAATGTAAAACATAAATATTTATTTATATCAAATTATTGCATTTGATAGATCGTAATATTTTCAAGAGCACTATAAAATACAGGAATCGCGATTCACGAAACAATAAATCGAAAATTAAATTGATTCATACAATATTTCTGCCTAAAATGACATCCGCAGAATCTCTAATAACATTATTTTGGCAATAAAAGCGGGAACGACTGTATTTCAATCCAATAAGGTAGATAGTTTGATAAATAATTCAATAAGTTGTAACGCGTAAGTGGCACTCGCGCGTAACGGCCGCCCCGAGACTTGAATCTGCCGTCACGGAGGGGGGGAAAATCACTGAAAATTTTATATGGCAGACCGTGACAGTAATTCCTTTATTGTTCTACATGTATTGCATTGTAGAAACGAAGTTAGATCTTCTGAATCGCTTCTGTGTAATTAGATATGATTTATTGTGTTATTTTCGTTTGATTATCTGGCGTGTATGTTTTGTTGTTATATTTAGCTCTTTATCGAAGTAAGGCTAACATTACATGGGGTTATTAACTCAAAACAATATACATACATAATCAGGCTTACAGCTATGATTTTAATGTGTGTTTAAGATAGTAAAGGTGAAAAATATTTAAATATGTATAAAGAAATACGAGCTATATATTTTGAACTTGTACCTTACGATATAAGTGTGGATCGGCAAAGAAACTTATTTATTTTTAAAGATACTCCATAATTAAATATGAAATGGAATTTTCTCATAACATGGGATTTAAGTTGTCTAGCTATTATAAGAGTCAACCTAGTGGCTC
This sequence comes from Polyommatus iphigenia, assembly GCA_963422495.1. Classification (NCBI taxonomy): domain Eukaryota; kingdom Metazoa; phylum Arthropoda; class Insecta; order Lepidoptera; family Lycaenidae; genus Polyommatus; species Polyommatus iphigenia. Next base: position 9,994,436 of record OY730179.1, on the reverse strand, counting down.
ACAAACAAACGAATAGACTGATATAAAAGGGTCAACAACGTGTTTGTTTATTAGATGAATTTGTTTGGTGAATTTTTTCCTCCTGGACCTGATAAGACTAGGTCTTAGCATCTGCAATATAATTATATCAACAAAGAAGGCACCGAAAAGTTTGATACTTATTCAGCATGAATTTAATACTGAAACTAGTGTGTTGCGGCTTAACTTTCCACATACTCGGGAGACTAGCTTTAGCATTATTTATTAAGTTTATAATTTAAGCAACTATTTCTTAAGTCTCTTGAACGCTATAACATGTAACTTTTTGATTTACCTGACTTTTATTATGATTATTTAAAATGTATTCAGAAGACCTTTCGGCTTATGTTATATTTATAAGGGCACCTCGTTTTAGATACACATATTTATAGAGCCTAGTCCGTTATATCATCGTCCATAATGTTAGTTTTCAATTAACCCCGTCTAAACTTCACATATCCCTTTTCGGCGAAATTAAACTAACACTGACAACAGAACTTTGCATAAATAAACTAACAGACAATTCCATCTCTCCTATTTCCGCATTACACTCCCAATAAAGGGCTAAAACAAATCTGAGGGAGCTTATTTAGACAACGCACCGCTAATATGTGAGTGGCGGCGACAAAGGGCTCGACTATGAACTTAGTCGTTAATCACTTACACGAAGGGATGTCATTAGCGCGCGTTATTTACACGTCAAACGAACACTCTTACGCGTATCGCTTCGGGATATTATTAATTCAGTGCACTTATTACGGAATTAGTTCGTCGTTCCGATGTTATTCAAGTTAGCCGGATTATCCCATGTGCCGATACGTAATTTAGTGGAAAAGGTTGCGACCCGGCTAGTTTGTATTAGGCCGACAGTGATATAGGATATTAAGTTGCCTTCCCCGCCTCCCTTAACGCGTAAACAAGACGGAACCTTTCTACGTTTCGCATCTACAGGGTTAATAATTTAGGAGACTAAGCGAGAGAGGCTTTCAGTCTATTTTGTGAGGGTCCCGAAGTCCCGATATTGCTTTTCGTACACAATTGTCATTGTATAATGGACTTAAATCTGTAAATGGAGGTTCGAGGAAAAAGTATATTTTTATTTGGAGGACATCTTTTATTGACCATGATAAATTCATTTGGCGATATCTGTTGAAATGAAAAACAAGCGCGTAATAGGCGAAATGTTTAACAAAGTGTGACTTCATTTTACGTTTCTTTTTATCTTTAGTTTAAGTATCTTCGTTTCGTGTACTCCAAAATACATAATATAAGAGATAAAACAGTTGCTAACACATAATAATATTATTAACTAGCGACCCGCCCCGGCGTCGCACGGGTATAAAATATAATATAGCCACTGAAAAAAATGATTAAAATCGATAGCCTATGATCCTTCACGTGGTCTACTTCTTATCTGTGCCAAATAACATAAAAATTGCTCCAGTAGTTCGCGAGATAAGCCCTTTCACATAATTTCCCCCGTTTTTTCCACATTCTTCTATCAGTATTCGCGTGATAATATAGCCTATACCCTTCCTCAATAAATGGGCTATCTGACACTGAAATAATTTTTCAAATCCAACCAGTAGTTCCTGAGATTAGCGGGTTCAAGTTAGTCCTTTCAAATAATTTTCCCCGTTTTTTCCACATTTTCCTCTATTTCTTCGCTCCTATTAGTCTTAGCGTGATAAAATATAGCCTATAACCTTCCTCGATGAATGGGCTATCTAACACTGAAAGAATCATCAAAATCCGTTGCGTGGTTTTAAAGATTAAAGGGAACAAAGGGACATGAGGGAAAAAAAAGCGACTTTGTTTTATAATAAGTATAGAAGTTTTATGACACTTTACCATACTACAGCAACTAATCCCGCATCACAAATACTAAAATTTCAACTAATAATTAAAAAATTAAAACTGTTACCCGTAAATGAACTAACCCTATAATATGGTTAACGAAGCGTAAGCCGATTTGCAAATTCGATAAGTTTGGTGAAATCGCGTGGACACATCCCAAATAAAGCCCGGTCCTGATCCTATTAACGCGCGGCTCACGGGGGATCTTGTGACAGTACTTCAAACTGATCCCGCATACACCTGCTGAAGGATTTACGACCTTTATTTAAATTCCCCTGATCATTATTTAAAAACAAACAGTACACGTCGACAGAAGCAAAACATCGAATTAAAGTCCCGAAATTTAACCCAGTATAGGCCGTTAGAGTGTCATAATCCATACTTCCATACTAATATTATAAATGCGAAAGTGTGTCTGTCTGTCTGTCTGTCTGTTACCTCTTCACGCCCAAACCTCTGAACCGATTTTGCTGAAATTTGGCATGGAGATACTTTGAGTCCCGGGAAAGGACATAGGATACTTTTTATCCCGGAAAAATGTACGGTTCCGCCGCGATAAACGAGTTTTGGCGCAACTGAGTTGCGGGCGTCATCTTATATATTATTATTTACACTTGTCTCACTAGTAGCATGCAAGTATTGTAATTGAGTGCCACTGATACTTGGTTTTGTTTTCGAAACGCAGTCGCTTCCTTACAACATAGCACAAGGATCACGATTTTAGATGTTGCGGTATGCGTATTGACGTGTAACCTTGAAATGTTCACCTACTGTTCAATGTTCATCTACTTGTACTGTACTGTAAGGCACCTAGAGGCTCTTTAGAATTTTACTATGTTTCGAATTTTTAGGGTTCCGTACCCAAAGGGTAAAAACGGGACCCCATACAAGACATCGATGTCGGACCGTCCATCTGTCCGTATGTCTGTCCGTCTGTCTGTCTGTCTCTCTGTCTCAGTGGCGTAACTATAACATCCGGAGCCCGTGGCAAATTGATGGGGCCCAGTCATTAAAAATCTTTACGTTAGTAATAAAACAATGTGTAAAAAATTCTGACCTCACGGCCTCTTAGGCCAGGGCCCTTTTGGGTCGGGGGCCCGTGGCTTTTTGCCACCCCTGCCACCCTATAGTTACGCCACTGCTCTGTCTCCAGGCTTTATCTCAAACCGATATAGAACTAGACTTCTGAAATTTTCACAGATTGTGTATTTCTGTTGCCGCTATTAACAACAAATACTAAAAACAAAATAAAACTAATATTTCAGGGGGGCTCCCATACAACAAACGTGATCTGTTTGGTTTTTTTGCTGGATATTTTTAATGGCAACTGGTGGAAATTTGTACCAGACTCCTTTTTGCTCTATAACGGTACGGAACCCTTCGTACGCGAGTCCGACTCGCGCTTGTCAGATTTTTTTTTGCTAGCTCATATAATAATAATCTGTCTGGTTTTAGCATTCCAGTAAAGAGGATCGATATCGGATAAACAGTTCCGAGAAATGCTGCGCTTTGACTTGCGAAATTACTCAAGACTAAGACAGGAGAAGTCCTGTCTTAGTCCTGAGTAATTTTATATGAATTCTAATTAAAACCACTTTTCAGCGAAAAGCACTGTTCCAACATAATACGTATATTGTATAGTTAGTTTATAGTAAAAATTAATGACGTATTTATTTGATACATACAATCGTGACGTAGGTTTTGTTTAAAGCAGAATTTTGTTGATATTCCCTAAATTTATTCTATTCTAACACAAATTTTCAGACTTATTTTATTTTATTTTTTTATTTTATTTCTTCGGAAAACTTACAGCTATCATTATAAATTAACTTAACTAAATAGTAACTATAAGCCATTTAAAAGTTTTCGCAAATAGTTGAAAATAAAAGTGTACAAAAATTATTGCGGAGTTAACCAAGCACATAAAAACAAACAAAGAAAAATTACAAACTATTTAAGTAAGTTAATAATAGGTAGTCAAAATTAATGTAAACAAAATGTTAATAAACTTAGCATAATGTTATAATTAGGCTATCACTAAACTAGATTAATAACCAATTCAGAGACAGTTTACTAACTTTAAAAAAATGAGATAGTTAACGACTGTCTTATCTTATAAGGCTTAGTATAGAATACATCAAAGGAAGGGTTGTTTCTCAAGAAATACTCTTCATTAAATCACCACACAATACACATTTATCTTTTAACTGCTAAACAGTACCTACCCTACACAAAATTAAGATTAATTCGTGTCTGTACTTTTGCAAAGTTCGTACTTAACGATTAACCTCCGAAATTTCTTGTTTGGTTTAGATAAATTCTTTATAGGATTAAAGTCAAAAGTTGCTTCTCAAGTATTAAATTATGCAGAATTACACATTTATAATCGGCATCACGAAAACCACAATATGAACTTAGCCCGATAAAGGAAATTAAGTTCGGTCGTTAAACACATTAAAACTGCTTTTACACAACTGAGAAACCATTAAACGAAGATTAAACAAGATATCGAGTAACCCGATGATGTTTACAGGCGTGGGGGATGTTTGGTACTAGTAAAAACAAATGGCTCATGAGTTTGCCTCGCAGCTTTGCTTACCAGTTACTACCGCACTAGAATAAAATATGCTTTTAAATGCGAATCATAATCATATTTTTGCGTGAAAATTTGCACCCGGTGTTTCTCACGATAAAAAGTCCTATGTCCTTCCCAGTAGTAAATTTATACCACTGCGCTGTGTTAAAGTCAAAATCAATCTAATCGCTTTAGAGCGCATTCAAAGCAATCAAAGAAATATTTCCGCATTACGAGCATAATGTAGTTATAGAAATGTGCAATTGTAGGTAAGTATCACGTGTATGACTTCTACTATCATACATCTACAAAGTTACCCGAATACGAAATGAAAGGAAAATAGGCATAAGTAAATTACAGGCTGGGTATAATCGATTCCGACTGTGAAAACACGAAAAAGTGGGGCATAAACAGTCATATCCATCATATATCTGAATGTTTGCTCAAGGCGAGACGACCGGCCACTTGACCGCTACGGACCCGCGGAATAAAATTATCTTTATTAACGCCGAAGCCGTGAAAAAGGTTTTCCATTTGGTTTTTAATAAACACTGGATGAATTACACCCCACTGACTTGTGGAGAATTGTAAAACAGGGAATTTACAATGTTGTACCATTGTAATTTACAAAAGAAGTTAAAGTAAGTATACAAACGGCAGATAAGTTGAACGTACAAAAAATATAATATTGTTTTTATCAATAGAACCTCTTCCATAGATGATAGAAGTTAAATAGAAATTAGCTTCAGGAATGGTACTACTAAACGCAATTTTTTTATGGTAAGATCACAAGCTATTGGATTACTGTACAGCTAGTGTACACTTTTCGCGATTTGAAACCAACTTGTAAAGGAAACTAGCACGACAGCTTGGTAACAAAACATTATAATTAGCCTTTTCAAAAGAAACTAAGTCAAAATCTGATTAGTTGTCAAGACCACGAGCATATTTCAGTATGGTAATAGGTTCGTCGTAGATCACAGGTTTCTACTATAACTTTTATGAAATAATTAAAAAGCAAAATATACTAATGCTTATTTGATTACTTAGATAAAACACTTGCTGTCTTCCCATAGCAAATCCATATTACCCGAGTTAAAATAGAGCGATTGTAATAACGACGCTAATTATATAGTGGTACGGCACAACTCATTTCTTATGCATTCAGCGCGCCATAATGCCTTCATTACCAGTTTAAAGTATTAAGCTAACTTCCAAGCTGAACGTCTTACCGTGATCTGAAGAGTAATTCCCGTGATTAAAAATGTTCAATTCGTAGATTCTAGTCACAGTAACCGTGCAAATGTGATCTGTAACTTATTTTTAAGAAAGCCATGTCTAAAATTATTGCAGTAATGACCGCACTAATTATGGGGCTTGTTGATTTTTTTTTTTCATTTAAAAAATAATTTTACATAAACCCCATACATTTACTTCATTAAATCAAAGTAAATTAGTAATTAAATTTCACTAAGTACTTACGGCCGTTTATATTTACACTTTTAATTTTCACATAGTTTTAAAACATTTAAAACAGATTGGAAGTAGTTCAAGATCCGAAACCACAAGGCACTTCTCGTAACTAATGTCAAAATCCTTCATAAGTATGGCAGTAATGCTAGTACGTTTTCATGTTAGGAAATAATCTTTAATACGTATTTGTTCAGTAGACAGAAAAGCTCATTATAATGATTAATTCACAAAACGTGTTAAATTACAAAACAAAACACAATACTGATTATATTATTATAGAGAGCAGGGGTCTGATTCACAATTCCCAATTTTTGGGTTTGACAACTTTCTTACGTAACAGCTGATAGCAGCCAATGGCTTTGTCCACACTGTGCCTTTTTCTGTTCGTCAAGGGCATTCGTTGTAGCGCAGTCAACAGCGAACGTGAGGCATGCCCGCGTAGCATGCCCTCTGACCGTATCCAAAACTTCAAAAATGACAATGTTGGCGTTGCGTTCAATAATTGAATGCGTCAAAACGAAAGTTGAATGAAAGAAGATGACGAAAATTGAAGACGAAAGCGCCTAATGTGGACATAGCTTATAAGCGCTCGCTGCGGCCCGGGACTAGTGTAAAGTGTTAACTAATAGTAATGCAGTAAGTTTCCGAAGACAATTATTGTGACTCATACTGCAGGATTATTAAAACTAACAAAGAAATAGTAACATTATAATATTATGATACTGTGAACTGTCTATAGCTCCTATAACGTAAATGGGTGTAGTTGGTAAATCCTTGCAGAAGAAACGCCACAACGAGTTCAACATACACCCACAGTGTATATAGCACACAACTCCTACGTAGCAGTTTTGGTTCTAATAAAACTAACCGACTTCAAAAAAAAATTACTATAGCTATTAGGCCGTGTTTCCACCCGCAAGACAACTGTCTCGTGAAGTGTCTGACAGTCTGTCTGACAGCAGCTTGCTAGTGTAAACCCTGTAGCAAGTGCTGTCGCGACAATTTGTCAAGCGCTTCCTGCTAGTAGTTGCGACAGCATGTCTAAACATGTCTGCGAGGACTCGCGACAGATCTCGCTGCGGTTCACCGCAGATATACGGTCTAGATTCGTATAGTATGGTCCGCGAGATTCTCGCACGACATTTATTGCAGCAATAAATTGCAGGAGTTAGTATTAAATATAAACAATATTGCAAGAAACTCACGCAAGACTTCCGCAAGTTTACTTGCTGGTGGAAATACGGCCTTACGCCTATACCTACGCGGGTCCTAGCTTTCCTCTGCATGTCAGGGCCAGGCTCACGCATTAACCCTCTTAAAAAGTTACTGCAAAGAGTAATCTTAGCCTATATTATATATAGTATATCAATGTAATAATAGTGTACACTGTATACAGTGTACACTATAAATTCATTTTATTTGTGAAGGCTCGCGTCTGACTGACTGATGATGACACATCTACATATAAAAAAACCTTAATTGAGTGATGATAACACATCTACATAATATTTATAAAAATTACGATGCTCATTCATGCGCTTTAAGCGCAATACACACTGAGCCCGCCGGGCCGCCGACAAAGCCCGGCGACACATCCCGGCGGCCTGTATGAAAAGAATGATGTCGGCAACATGCAACCGCGCATGTTACCCGCCGACATGTTGGCGGCTTGGGTACGCCTGCGCTCAGTTGCCCGGCGACACAACCTTATAGACACGCGGCAATCACTGACCAATCACTGACTGCCAAATAAATTTCTCATCTCAAGCCGCCGACATGCCGCCGACCAAATTTTCCGACTTGTATTATGTGAAGCCGCCAACTAGACCGCCGACAAAAAGTTGCCGACATATGTCGGCAGCCCGGCGGGCTCAGTGTGTATTGCGCTAGCACAAATCAATAAATAGGCATGATAGTTTTTCCGTAAAGTGTAAGTACCACAAAATGTACATGTTGTGGGATACAACACGGTCAAATTAACTTGACGCATCGAAATGTCAAATTAACATGTGAGCTCCATAATGACGTCATCAAACCGTGCGTGTAGTTAATTTGACCGTGTTGTATACATAGGCTCGCTTCGCTCGCCCTGATAAGAAATTTCACCTGTCTAGTCGGCTTACCTCTCTTTGTAAGCCAACTAGACTTAGATTATTATCTTACGAAATCTAAAATAATACAAATGTTTGCTTAGGTTTTCGGAGTACCTACATTAGTAAAAATCATATTCCTTATTAAATATTTGCATATTCTAACACTGCTGTAGCGTTATTTCGTATAATCCTTATTTGAGGAACACACCTAGATCTTATTTATGAAATGTTGTAAAGTATTCATGTTGTTTTACAAAGTTGGCGATCCCTGAATTCTGTTATATGAACGCTGCTTAAGAAAACCTTTAGCGAACATAACATCGTCAAAGTTTGTTACCTAAATTGGAAATTCGAGCAGTCAAACATTTTCCCTAATAATTAACGAACGATACAAATAAGTAACTCGATTCGGAAAATATTTCGACGGAAAAATTTACAGACAAAAACACAGGAACATTTAACGTTCCCTCGTATTCTTTATAGACTGTTTAATGTATTGGTTAATGTGCTGAATTTTATGACACCTTAGAATTTAGGGTCCCTTTTACAGGGGGCCCTTTTTTGCCCTTCCAAAAGCAATTGTGGGGTGTTAATGGGGTGGTACTAAGGTCATGCTTATGAGCTTCATTAGTAGTGATTACGAAACCGATTCATATAAGAACGTGCTATCATTAAATGGGACGTGGATCTTTTGAAAATTACCTGTTTGTCAGAACTTGGCTGAAAGCGTAATAATGGGTCTTAGTCAAAAGGTCCTACTTTACAGGTAGGCAACATTATAATTCAGCTTTTATGATTTTGGTGATACCTTTAGAAAAAATTACGGTCTTACTACAAAAGATTTAAACACCTGTTGAACAGTTGATTAGAGAAAAATTCATTCATAATGGTCTCAAAACAACTGTCCAATAGATGTTTAGATCTTTTGTGGTAAGACCGCTAATATCTATCTGAAAAAGACTCTGAATGACGTAGGTAATGTGATCGTCGCTGGAGACTGCATCTCCCTGAAGATTTTGTTTCAATACCCTGTGACTTCCTAGTGGTAGAATACAAAAACTCACCTGGGAAGGTGGAAACTGAAGGAATGTTAAGGCTTCACCGGCCGCCTAGTAAAACTCTTCAAAAATTTATTGAGCACAATTCATAAACCTCTAACAATGTTATTCGCGTTTTTAGTTCTGAACTCTGAATTATTCTTTCAGAGACGACACACACGAGACGCTGGGTCAATTCAGACCGCAACGTGACGCGTAGATGCATTTCTAAATAAATCGCTAACACGACGGTATCTGACAGCACGCTGTCGCAGTACCCTCGTAGGCGGCACAGAAATCCTAATAAGGCAATGATCCGATGAACCAAGTGGTGCGGTGGTCACGGATACTTGATAGCCATCCGGATTCGAAGTCAGCAGAAGGTCCAACAAGAAAGGATACTGACCGTCCGCCTTTCCATTAACCGTAATGTTAGTAAAATCAAATGTTAAGTTTTAATCAATGGTTTTAATTAAATATGTAGGGGCGAGAACCCCTACAACGCGACGTAGGAATGAGATATTTGGGGGTTACCTGGTGGTGAGGCAGCTGAGCTGAGTAGATGGGTTGAGGGCTGGGATGACACTGTCACCTTTGTCTTTACCTTTAGTCTATAATCACACTGAATTCACTTTCACTGAGCTGAGTTTATTCACGGGATAAATATTAGTTAATCGCGGACATTACACCATGAGCCGAGAGAATTCCGTTTAACGAACGCGGGCGCCGCGCGCCGGTAGTGGACTGTGTCGTACTGTGTCACTTGTCACTTGACGTATGGGCGGTATGACATCTGACAGCGACTCATGCGCAGTGTTGCCACCTGCTACATTCGTCGCGTCAAAGTTTGGCGCGAACAAAATATTTATTATAAAAACTTCATTATGCACCTCCAATATGCCTCTAGTGTTCCATGCCGCACAGCATGACGCGCATAATAATTATTTATTTATTTTATTTATTTATTTTGAAAAACCACCAGCTTTTATTTACAATACAATAGAACCGATATTATAAAAAAGAAAGCCAATGACAGGTTTTATAATTATACAAATATTTTTTTAATTTTATTTTTAGTTTTCAAAGTCAGAAGACTTAAGGCCGGCCATAATAGGCAGTCGAAACCGACTGCAAAATGCGGTCGCCGCACGGCGATCTGCAGTTTTCATACTAAATTCATATCCGCAATACACGGACCGCTCGAGCCGTTCTTGAGCGGTCGGTACTTTCAAGGTGACCGCTCTAGAGCAGTCGGTCCCGAGTCCCGACTGCGACTTGCGGTCCGTCTATGGCCAGTCTAAGGCCGGGCGCGCACTAGCGGCCAAACCGCAGCGGCCAGGTCGCGGCGGCCATCGAGATAGATATACCTTAGTATGAAACCGCCGTAAACCACGCGCACCTGGCCGCCACGCAGCCAGCGGCCAAGTATGGTACATTCGATGGCCGCCGCGACCTGGCCGCTGCGACCTGGCCGCTAGTGCGCTATCAAAAATTACTTTCAATTTGTTAATTCCTCACAATCACGAAAAGAAGATGGGCTTTATAAGTGAACATTTTGATAACAAACATTCTAAATCCCTAGGGATGTACTCATTTTGCAACCTTTTAAATAATTAATAAGTGTCATTGAAATAACAATTTCTCTTTACAAACATTTGAATCGTACTTCTTATTTCCCAAGGCGTTATTTTCTCCAAAATTAACATTCTTTTTAGGATTTCGTACCCAAAGGGTAAAAACAGGACCCGATTACTGAGACGATGTCTGTCCGTCTATCTGTCCGTCTGTCGGTATGTCTCCAGGCTGTATCTCAAAAACCGCTCGGTATAGATAAATTTCTGAAATGTTCACAAATAGTGTATTTCTGTTTTTCCGCTATAAAAACAAATACATACTAAAAATAAAATAAAATAAAACTATAATATAAGTATTATAATAACAAGGAAAATATTAGGTAACTATTTACAACGCCTGATAATAATTTGTATAGAAAATATTAAAAATTAGCGACTTTCATTGAACTTAAAAAATAAATTTTTAGTACTTACCTATTAGATTTACAATAACAAAAATCTACATAAATAAAATTAATATTTAACATAGCATACAACAAACGTAATTTATTTTTGGCCTCTTTTTGCTCGCAATCAATCATTGTAACAGGTAGGCACTAAATCCCTAATTAAATTTTAAAATTTAATTTAAAATTAACATTTAAGAGCGGCAAACACAATTTTTGCCTGTTTTCTATCTACAGCGGTACGAAACCCGACGGTATTAAAATTAAGTATCAAATTTTCTAATAGAACGGATGAATAATAATTCTTTACCTGACTTTGAATATAAAACAAATCTATCAAAGTATAAATAAAATAATCGTTTGCTTATTTATATTGTATCTTATATATAATTAGCAACAACCTTTAAAACATCAAAGCCAAACATTATTGTAAAAAATGTCCTAGGGACACGAAAAGTACAAGGGAAGTAACATTAAATTACTTGAACAAAGTATAAAACTTACTAATGCGCAAAAAGTGAGTACGGGGGACTCGGTTTCGGTGTGCTTTTGTATAATTTATGTATGACGGCGCAAATGCCAATTTATTGCTGAGTAATGGCACCGTTTGGAGATCTGCAAATGGGCTAGCCGAGTACGAAGAGAAATGGTTTGAGACGTGCGTTTCAAATGTAGATATTTATTAATTTTTCGAAAAGATATGAAATCCTTTTAAAAAAATTATGAATTAGGAATTCAATAGATTTTATACTTGGTGTCTAAACACACCATGCCGAAGTTCCGCGGCGGAAGTTCGGCATGATTACGTCAGCATTGTCAATGGCATACGATATGTAAAGGCGACGTAATTTCGGCACGGTGTGTCATCGGTAATTTAAAATACATTGCAGGCGGAATCATGCGGAAATTCGGCCAGGTGTGTTTAGACACTTAACTTTATATTTTAAATATTTTGTACCTGTAATATTTTGTACACGTTTAAAGATACCTATTCGTAAATATATAAAACAAGCTTTTGCCCGCGGCTTCACTCGCGTTAAGAAGTATTATTATATACAAACTTTCATCCCCTATTTGAACCCTTTGGGGTTGGAATTTATCAAAATCCTTTCTTGTTTGTTTTACAAGCAGACAATGTGCTTAATGAGAATGGCTCTGTGGCGAAAAAAGATTTGCCTAATGCAAACAACCAACGTAGCACTCCCATGTATTTAACACCATAATATTTTTTCCGCAGCAAATTTTTATGATGTCCATAAATTTTTAAAGTTTCGAACGAATTGCAATTTTATACGAGGTGTCGGATCCATTATATGCCCGTGGGGACCATGGCGTCTCCCAGCTTCGTATTTGGTTATTATAATAATTATTATACTTTTATTATAATAATATTATCGGCAGTTAACACTTTTTATTTTATAGAAGAGCTACGCAGCTCTTCTATAAAATAAAAAGTTGAAAAAAAAAAACACTTGATACCTAACCAGGTAGCAAGGCATAATCTATAGATCTCTATCAAAGATCTATTATAATAATTTTATTTGTGGTTTGTTTAAATATACTTTTAATTTACTTAAATATTTAGGTTTTTAATTTTTGATATTATCGAATATAATTATTGATTAATTAGCGTTTATATTTTCTTCTTATATAATAATAATAATAAGTTTATTTCTCCCAAAAATTACATATGCAATTTGTGGGAGACATGGAGCCCAACCTAAGCCAAGGCCTGTGTATTGGTACCCCAGCCCCCCCCCCTCACAAACAATGGACTAACAAAGTAATAACTAATGTCTAGAACTATTCATTCTTACATTTAACATAACTACATAATAATGGTTTCCTGTGTGTGTGTCTGGTGTGCGTGTGCGTGTGTGTGTGTACGTGCGTACGTGTGTGTGTGTGTGTGTGTGTGTATAAAATTATAGGTTAAATAATATAAGGACTTGAGGTATTTTAACCGACTTATAAAAAAGGACGTTATCAATTTGACCTGAACGTATAATATGTAACAACTCAACTTAGAAAATGATGCAAGTTTCACCAAAATCGGTTCAGTAGTTTTGAGATAGTGAATTTTAATTCTCTGTTACGTACAATTTTGAAGTCGATTTTTTTTTTTAAATACTATTTATTTTTCCGTATCTTCGTAACTTAAACCAGCTAACCAAGTTATTAGTTTTAATTTACATTTTAAATTATTTTCATGGTATAGTGAAAGAATATTATTTATTTCGTTGTATAAGAATATACCAAGGAAGCAAAAGAATCTTTGTGCAAAAGTGGTTTTACAAATATGATCAATAGGGCAAATCTTAAATTTTCGGCGATTGGCTTGTTTTAAATACTTGTCGTAGTCTAGAGAAGTGTGTTTTTTAATTATAGTTCCTAAAATAAACAACTGGCGTACGGTTAAAACTCTACATTTTTGCCTTGGCAAATTCCAACCAACTTTGAGTATACACCTCTGAGATCTTTCTAGGCTCAACAATTTTGTTTCCGGAATGCCACCCCAAATAACTATACAGTAGGAAATGAGAGATTGGACGAGTGCTAGATATATTTTTCTAGTGAGAATTTCATCACAAATGTGTCTGATTCTATAAAATAAAAATGATAGTTTACGGACTTTTTTAACAATAGTGCTAATGTGGTTATCGAATGACATTTTATTGTCAATTAAAATTCCTAAATAGTTAACACTCTCAGTACGCGCTAGAGGCAGGCATGAACAGTCATTTGTGGATTCTCCGGAACATGAATGTACTATTAAATTTAGGCAGGGTGGGGGTTGCGTTGCTCCAGTTAGGGAAAAACAAATAAAGTTTGTCTTGTCTACGTTCAGTGTGAGGTAGTTGCTGTTAAGCCACTTTGTGACTTTATTAAGGCCTAGCTGAGCGACGTGAAATGTTTCCTCCCATGAATCAGTTTGAAAGATAAGAGCTGTATCGTCGGCATAGGTGAAAATTCCTCCATGAGGTAGGGCTAATTTACAAAGGTTATTAATATAAATGAGGAATAGAGTTGGGCCCAGGATACTACCTTGCGGACACCATATTCAATCGGAAGCTCATCACTTACAGTTTCTCCAATTCTGACTCTTTGACGTCTGTTCGTGAGGTAGCTTTGAAAAAGCGTAAGTTGTGTACCTCTGACTCCAATTTTATCGAGTTTCGATACAAGAATGGGTATGGAAACCGTGTCGAAAGCTTTAGCCAGATCCAAGAAGATGCCAAGAACTTTGAGTTTCTTATCTAACCCTTTCACAATAAAATCTGTTAAATCATGCACAGCATCAGTAGTCGATATACCTGCTCTAAAACCGTATTGTGATTGGGAGAGAATGTTATTTTATTTATAAAGCTAATAAGTCTATTGTTTAATATTCTTTCTAAAATTTTTGACATCGCAGGAAGGATGGCTATTGGTCTGTAGTTTTCGACACGGTCTCGAGACCCATATATAATAATAAATAAATAAATAAACAAATCTTTATTTCCCTCAGGTAGTACACGTTATCTTAAATAAACAAAACACTGCTCCCCACACTAGTATTCCCTGTGTCGTGGAGAGCAGTCTCTTCCATCATGAACATTATAACCACAAGATACATTTATTACAATTAATCTTAACCAGCTAATGACATAGTGTTTGTAAGTAAACAGACTATATATATTTTTTAAAGTAGGTGACTAAAAATTGTACCTATACAATATACACATAATAGCATTACAAGATCATTACCAGAGCCACCGAAGCCAGCTACAGTACGTGTAAGTTAGTGATGAGGTGAGTTACTTCCACAGAGACCTGACCTTTATTGCAATTTTTATTAACTATATTTTATTATTAAAATATTAAAATATTAAATAATTGATACATTGTGTAATGATGATAGTGATTAGTGATCCTGTTTGTGGTCATGTCAGAGCATCCTAGCCCTACGACGGCAATACATCTTGGGTTCAGTGACAGTGACTGCTAGGATGCTTGTGTGTGTGTGTGTGTATGTGTGAGAGAGAGATAGTGTGTGTGTGTGTGTGTGTGTGATCCTGCACATACTGTGTAGGAATTTGTGGTGTGGCCGGGCATCCTAGCCCTACGACGACCATAGCGTCTTGGGTTCAGTGGCAGTGACTGCTAGGATGCTTGTTTGTGTGATGTGTGTGTGTGTGTGTGTGTGTGTGTGTTTGTGTTTCGAGTATATAAGTAATATCATACTTATATACTTGTTAACTTTAATAAAGCTGTGAAATATTTCAAGCTAATTTTTCTAATATTATTTTGGCAAATTGTCGAAAAACCAATTTACAATCGGCCATCGGTTCAAAGAAACAAATCTCGTCAAGTGAGTACCAAAGATGGTCTATTAAAATTTGAAACTTCATTTTGCTGAATAAATTGGTTCTTGACTTTATCTTTAAAATATTAAGTCTCAGTAAGCGAGAACCAAAATTAGCTTCATTACTTTATTATGTTTATCATTGGGGTTGGAATGGTAGGAGTACGTCTTTGGTTAATTTTAAACACCCGCCTTGTGGCTAACGAATATTCTTAGTATGCAAGCAGCTGCCGCAGACGTTTCACTTCGTTTTTTCTATGTTTTTTTCCCAGCAAATTTTTATTTCATTTAGGTATGGGGGGAAATGTTTATACAATTTTAAAAGTCCCTTCATGATTCCTTCGGTTTTTCTCGGTTACCCCTTGCTACGTCACAGCTTTTTTCTATCATAACTTACCTAGTCACCAGTTTATCTACTACATCTTAGCATAAACAACTTTAGCAGTCTTTATTCCATTCCTAATCCCTCCACCTAATTTACATCTTAATACATTTTCCTCGGAAAAATCGTTGAAAGTTTTAGGATATTCGGGATTCTATTTAAGATTAGAATTGCTTTTTATTTCTAACTCTGATTACAGCGCTGGTGCTGACTATTACAATGGCCGGACAATGAGTCGCATTTAATCTAACTTTCTTTTCCCTTCGCGAGCAAACAGAAAGACCGGCCACACCCACAGGGGGGATACGAGGAGCCTTAATTAATTAGGAGCCATTTCTTTATTGTGACGAATTTGGCGGACACGTTCAAAATAAATTGCCTTTTAATTGTGAAAATTCATTAAGCACTTATTTTAAGAGCGCGCTTATTTTAGAAAAACCAAAATTATATTTCCCCGAGACGGAATATAATACTACATCTACCTAATATAATATTAGATTAGATTTTTAGATATTAGATTAGATTAGAAAGAAGGCTTTTATTATATTATGTTTATAATATTATGTAGGTACGGTACGGTACGGTACGGTAAGTAGGTTACCGTATGTGTGTGCACCTCAGGAGTCAGGATAGCGAAGTATTGCTGGATTTGGCCGACATAACTTGTAACACATCATAATATAATAAAGACTGCTGTCTGGTTGTCTGTAATTATTTCATGTTAAACGCTAGGTACGTGGCCAGTAGATGATACTGCAGATTTGAAAAGAATGTTTGATACTGTATAATATATAAGATATATTATACAGTATCAAACATACAACACAATATAATACTATAAGATCTTTGTAAACAGCATTCTTTGAAAATAAATGGTTATGAATATATAATTATTTATGATTGGAGTCCTGTTTGTGCTAGTGAGTTGGAGAATAGTTTAGCTTCAAAATGATTTTTACTGAAGCATAACCATTCCTGAACCGACTGGTGAGTAGCCTTGTGATTGTTCAATTAAGTACCAAATTTTGTGTTTTTATTACATAGTATGAATAATATGAATTACGATTTGTAACAGCATAATATTATTCCAAAAATACCTACTTATACTCTGCCGGGTCCGCGATGTCAGTTAATATTAGGTACTCGATGTCTTACAAACTATTCTCAGAAATGCGTAACCACTTGTGCGTAAAATCGTTATGCTAGCTATAATTGAACTATTAATACTTAATAATAGTTCATTGATAATGCTAGCATACAAATTTTAGTAATGGCGGATTTAAGTATATATTTTTTTGATAAGTATTTTTCCCGCCCTTATGTACGAACTTTGCTGCCATCCTAGGACGCTGCCTAGGACGCCATAGGACGCTGCCGCCCATAGGCCATTGCCTATACTGCCCATACGTAAATACAGAGCTGTTATTTAGGCAACAAAAGTATTAGTAATTGTAAATTTTAGTGCATTGTACCTACAAGCTAACACACAATATTTGATTGCGTTAACAAATTTCCATGTGCTCCATTGATGGACATATTCTATTGAAGAGTGATCGGTTTGGAAACGTTCGTTGCTACCCAATATTCGTCACAATAGAATGGTGTAGGATAGTTGAAAATTTGTCAAATTCGCTTTTTTGTTTGTTCCATCCCCATACAAAATAGGCGGTTTGATGATGATAAACGAAAAAAAGTAATAATAAAAAGTTGGCGATGATTCAGGTAGCTTCTTAATAGTGGAGTTCCCAGAGCGTAAAAATCGTGCTAACCTCCGATTTTTGCAATAGTGGATGAAAATTGAAAAGAAAAAAAGGGATGTGTAGCTGATAACATAAATAATAAAGTTTACCTATTGAAAAGTTGTGCTTTTGATTTTTAAATTATTCTCTTCCACTTCAAGTAAACTCATAAACTGCAAAATTTTGAAGAAAATTTGCATATTTCTTTCTTTTAAATATATAGCAAAATAATAAAATATATTATTATTTTTTTGATTTGTATCGTTGCTTATATTCCAAAGAAAGAAAATAAGTTGAAAAAATATATAATTTAGATTTAAAATCAATATTTTTGTATGTAGATGAGCAGACCTCCAAATGTGCTTGTTGTGTGCCTCGCCAGGTAAATGGCGTTCCTATTTTTCTTTGGTTTTAAATAGGAAGTTTAAAATTATTTTTTAGGCTTAACAAAGCCTTCTATTTCTTAATGTGTATAACTTTTTAGCTCTTACTTTATCAAATTTTCTGAAAATGTAGCACAAACTTTTCACGGATATTTCGAAGAAAATCTGTATTTTATTTCTTTTGGTTAGGTTTTTACAGAATAAAATTGATTTTTATTAAAAATTTTTCATTAATTATATTTGATAAAACATACTTAAAGGAAAAAAGTACAAATTAGGTTAAGAACGAAGAATTTTTTGTATTCAGGTAAGCATTTTCCAAACATAGGTCGCAGCATGCGTCTTTAGTATGTACGTGAGATTTGTAGCACCCAATTTTTTTTCTGGCTTTAAGTAGGAAGTTTAAATATATTTCAAAGACTAGAAAAAGTCTTTCATTTGTCGATGCATTTAATGTTTTAGCTCTCACTTAAATACATTTTCAACAAATATAGAAAAATATTGTCGGTCTATTTTACACATTTTTGGAGATATTTAAACGTTTTTAAGTACTTAAAAGTTATCATTTCTCTAAAAATTAAATACGCACAACAAGTAAGCTTAACACACTTTTTGTTACAACCCTTAAATCCACCCAAACCCTTTTATCTTGGTAACGACGAGCGTTAAGCTTAAAACAAACCTACGCGTCAGTGACAGGGGACGCGGTACGCGAATCGGGAGCGTCTGCAACGCGAAACTTGGCGTGCACACCTGCGCGACTACTAATATCATGATCATAGAGAAAAAATAATACATCGGGCAATTTGATTCATGACACAATCTATCAAAACGTAAACAAATCAAGAAATCATAAACTAAAGAGTAGTACAAAATAATATAAAAAAGGTTTTAAAAAAGAAGTCTAGTTATGTAAACTTCAAAACACGCGTCTGACAACTTGACGCGCACGTTCCGCTTGCCGACGCGAACATTTCGCGTCGCGGTCGTGGCACAGCGCCATAAGATTACATGGGCAGCGTCCGCCGCGCGGTAGACGCTACCGCTTCGCAGTCGCTTTGGTCGCGTAGGTTTGTGCAATCCTTTAATCTCTAAAAACTTTGCAAAAACCTTATAGTTGTATTTAGCTTAGCAAAGCAAACTTTCTTTTTTTTTAATTGTGTATTTGGTTAATTTTCAACGTAAACAATCGGATAAGAGTCATTAAATAACAAGAACAAGAAAAAAAAAATTTTTGTGGATCGGTTTTATATGGTGAAATATTAATTTTTAATTAAGTAACTAAAAAATTAAAAGCACAAAAAAATTGTTGATAAACTTTGCAAGTTATAATGTAAAAAAGAAAATGACACCTCAAAAACAAAAATCCACTCACTATTACAATTTTCGGAGGTTAAAACCTCTGGCGACTGCAGTATAACCGTTTTGGGTAAATAAAAAGGTACATGTCACAACTTAATAATATTATATTGTAATAAAAGTAAATTGTAATTTGCAGTTACTTTGGAATTTGGATCTTTAATTAACAATAATTTATTAAGAGCAGACAGACACATGCGTTCTTACTCTACGAGCGTCTACGGCGGCAAGATACAAAATAATTAATAATTTAGAACGAAACATTCGGTCTGCAAAAGGTACATACGAAAATAGGCAAATAATTTTAGCGAGAGCTACTTTCCGCTTTTACTTTTGTCATTGACGGATGCGGCTGCAGTGTGATCGTTACAGGCGGACATTTCATCAATGGCCTAGCAATCTCTACGAGCTCCGAGCCACTCGAACGTCCTTTTTTAACTTCGTCAAACGAATCGTTTCACAGTAATCAAAAACTTTTAGACGCCGATTCTTTAAAATACGAATTGAATTTCATAGTAAGTAATAATTTTACACGGCCTCTTGTTCACGTATAATTAACGTTATACACACATACACATTATACCCCGGAAAATAATAACACTCATTCATATTTTATATTATTATGCATATTATTATTATGCTTTATAATATACCTGCATAATATTATTATTCAAAAATTTAATTTTACTTGACGCCTACATACTGCAATATTAATAATTTTTTAGTCCTCACGCGAATTTTCGCTCATCGAAATGTTCAAATAAAAAAAGTATATCTTTACAATCATCGGCTGAAAAGCAGTGAATTTTTTGAAAAACAATGTAGGGTAAATGACTAGTGATTGGGCAGAATCAGTCACTTGGTCGCGTCGTCTCAGTGCTTATTTGTTCTATCGACCAAATTTCCAAAAATTAACTTTAAATGCAATTTTGTTAAGACATGAATTTCGATCCTGTTAGTGAAAAAAGACTTACGACTTTTTGCTTTTAAAACAACAAAAAAACCTTCTAAAATATATTATTATTCGTGACTAATATTAAAATATTATTTGTGACACGGCACCGCAATGATGTGGTTACTTGTTCTATGTTCAGTGTTTGTTTGGAAGTTAAGTGCTTGAGTGTTCTATGTTCACTCAATTGACCAATCATAGTCAGTGATGCCACGTCCGACATTTTGTTTCATTTATTATTAGCGACCCACCCCGGCGTCTCACGGGCTTAAAATATATAGCCACTGAAAAAATTATTAAAATCGATCGATTTGGCTTCTTATCTGTGCCAAATAACATAAAAATTGCTCGAGTAGTTCGCGAGATAAGCCCTTTCAAATAATTTCCCCCGTTTTTTCCACATTCTCCTATTAGTCTTAGCGTGATAACATATAGCCTATAGCCTTAATAAATGGGCTATCTAACACTGAAAGAATTTTTCAAATCGGATCCGTAGTTCCTGAGATTGGCGCCTTCAAATTAGCCCTTTCAAATAATTTTCCCCGTTTTTTCCACATTTTCCTCTATTTCTTCGCTCCTATTAGTCTTAGTGTGATAAAATATAGCTTATAGCCTTCCTCGATAGGCTATCTAACACTGAAAGAATCATCAAAATCTGTTGCGTAGTTTTAAAGATTAAAGGGAACAAAGGGACATGAGGGAAAAAATAGCTATAAATTATAGGATATGAGATCCGTGGGTAATTTTTTCATATTCCTCGTTATTAGTAGAGTCTGGCCAGCGAAACATGAACCTAGCAAAGCGCGGCAAATTCAAAATTTATGAAGAAGGCAACACAGAAAATAGTTGGAAAACCCGATTTTGATACTTTTATAAAATAATAAATTAATAATATAATATTTTTACTCCCAGAACCACAGAATACATATTAGTACAAGTGCCAGAACTTAAAAATTTCGGATTAAAGTATTTTGTGTGTTAACCCAGGATATAAACTACGTGCAAGCAAAATTTCATCCAAATCTGTTCAACAATTTTGTGTGATTGAGTATTGATTAATGGTGTAAAAAGACACAACAGTTTCAATCAAATTTGTATGAAAATAGTTACTTAGATAAGAATATCACTTAAATAATCAGGTAAAAATCAAAGTCATACATTCAATAAAAACATGATTGTATTTTATTCACTGTAATCAAATTCTGATTCTAAATATTCTACACCCATATCTGATTCATCTGAGCTGCTCGACTCTTCATCCCGGACACTTATTATAAATTGTTCCATATCTTCTGCTATCCCATCCCTGGTTCTGTATTGGTCTTCAACATGCAGTACATGGTCGACATTTTTTTTCCAGTCATCTGCCGTTATGCTTTGGAAAGCTTCTTTTACTATTTCTTCTAATTGAGCTACTGATATAGAAATATTTCTGCTTGCCACTTTTCACTTTCCAAGACTCCATATGAGCTCTATGGGATTGAGGTCGCAATGGTAGGGAGGTAATCTTAATACCTCATGACCGTGCTCTTTTAACATTTCATCTGCTTCATATATTGGCTCAGGTTGATGTTTATGTACAAAACCAATAGTTCCCACCTGGTCTGATTTTCCTCGAACATAATTTGATTGGCCCGCAGCCAATCTTGTATATCTGCTTTCCGAGTGCTGGTGTTGGGTATCTTATTAATTTGGACTGTATGGTAACTGGCATTGTCCATCACTATGACGCTATTTGCACTCAAATTGGGTATAAGTTTCTCGCACAACCATTTATTAAAATTTGAGGCATTCATGTCATGATGGTAGTCTGCTTTGGTAGACTTAGTGCTGAATGTTAATAATGCATTGGGCACAAAACCATTCTCTGGGCCAGCATGAACGATTATAAATCGTTTTCCTGTGGAAATGTTGTCGATAACACCCTGTGTCGAAGGTCCCTGCCAAGACATTTTTGGCTTTTAATTTTGATGGATGTATGTTTCATCGAGATATATTATTTGTTTACCTTCAGCACGTTTTGCAGCAATAGTCCTTAAATATTTGTGTCGCCAGGCTTCGAGGTCATATCTTTCAATGAGTACAGATCGTTGATTTTTATTTTTCTTGAATTCAAATCCATTCTTTAGCAAAATTTGCCGTAGTGTTTCTCGGCATTAAGTAAAGTTTATGCTTTCTCTTAAATTAGCCATAAGGCTTCTAAGAGTAGGTACTTGTTTTTTTACCAAATAGAATTCATTTATTTTGTTCCTGATAGCTTGAATATCAAAACTATCTAGGTTGGATACTGTAGACGGGTGAGGTCGTTTTTTGCCTGGAGTTCTGAAGACACCGTCATTTATTTTATCTTCATTATTTATTCTCTTTAATGTTGAACAGCTCACACCTATGAAATAGACACAATAATAATTATATCTATATCAAAAGAAATCTTTAAAATTTCGGGATAAAGTGTAGACTATGTCCATCCTCGTACATTAAACTATATCAATTGCAAATTTCTTTAAAATCGGTCAGGTAGTTCAGGCAGTAAAGCGTGACAGACTTACAGAGTTAATAATAATAATCATTTATTTACTTGCTGTGGTTTTACAAAGATGGTTTATAGCGATAATATTAGAATATATTTTTATGAATAAGACTAAAAATTACCTGTCATAGAAGAGATATCTTGAAAATATTTATGCTGACTAAGTAACTCTTTTTGCTCCAACTCTTTGAGTTTGGATAGATTTTCCAACACCTCTTGTTTTGCTTCGGAATCTAGGTCAAGATCTTCTGTAAAAATAAAAAAAAAGATTCATGAAACATTTTCCATGCATTAGTCATGTTACTACTCAAACTTAGGCAACATTAAAAAGAATCTTCGTAATTTTAACATCATACTAAGTTAAGTATATATTTTATATCATTTAAAGCAAAATTTTGTAGAATAAAAGTTATAAAGCAAAAAAAAAGCACACACTTTAAGCCTGGCCGCACATTGTCCGAAATTTCTGATACGAAACATTTGAACGTCGGCCGGACCGCCACACCGCATACTATCCGAAATTTCCTTCCGGCGAGTTCACAACAGCCTTAGATTTTAAAAATTGATTTTTTTAGAATCTTTTAAATTTTAATTTGACGTATTTTTTTCGCGATATAATCTTTTTTGTTTATTTGCTAAAGTGTCGAAATATATTATGTACAATTGTATAATTTGTAAAACCAAGCCAGACTGACGTGGTGTAAACGTCCATAGATATTTTTAATACTCTCCTAAATCCTAATGATACCTAAGCCCTAAAAATTTGGCCGGTGGCTGTGCCGGTGGGTTTAATTTATTTTATTTTTATTTATTTTATTTATATATTTATATTAGTAGGTAATTAGATAAAATTAATAATATCAGGGCGAGACGTATTTTTCATACAAGTTTTACGACCGAATACGCGAAAGGTAATATTTTACTCCATGGTAATATATAAACTTGTACGAGAAATGCGACTGATGCATTCCGTCACAATGTGCGCGAATTTTCTGCTATCTATAGTCTATAGTCTATACCAATATTATAATTCTGCAGAGTTTGTTTTGTTTGTTTGTTTGAACGCCCTAATCTCAAGAATTACTGGTCCGATTTGAAAAATTATTTTACTGTTGGATAGCCTATAGATAATTTAGGAATTTCACGCAACCGTACATTTTTCCGCAAAAAATAGCCCATTCTTCATGCTTGCCAAATATGAAATAACATAAAAATTGCTCCAGTTGTTCCTAGGATAATAAGCAATTTCATATCATTTCCCCCGTTTTTTTTTTCTTTCGGTGTTAGATAGCCCATTTATCGAGGAAGGCTATAGGCTATATTTTATCACGCTAAAACTAATAAGATCGAAGAAATAGAGGAAAATGTGGAAGAAACGGGAAAAATTATTTGAAAGGGCTTAATCTCACGAACTACTCGAGAAATTTTTCTGTTATTTGGCACAGATAAGAAATAGACCACGTGAAGGATCATAGGCTATTTTTTGTGGACTAATATTTTGTCTGTGAAATATCTAATTTACGCGGGCGAAGCCGCACTGAACGTTTAGTACTTTATATTATGGCAAAGCAACGTTTGCCGGGACAGCTAGTATTAGTATTTAGTAGGTATGAAAGTATCACTGACATATAAATTATAATGTACATATAATAGAAAGTATGAATTATTATTGACCTTTATTTATTAGTAAACATTTTACACATTTAAAAAAATACTTAGGATGTTAGGATTTAGGAAAAGTCTCATAATATTATGTCGGCCTTCTAAATAGTAGAAAAATACCCTATCGCTATTCCTAAACGTTATTTACAAAATACTAAGTATAAGAAAATAATATTATGATATACATATATATAATATACATAATTATTATATTATACTTACTGTCTGATCTAATTATTATATTATACTTCCATTATTATCAAAAGTTCAAGCACCACAAATCAAAATAATTATATTTTGTTCAAGCAGTTTTCTTCAAGTATCACAAAAAACTATCAAAATCAACAACAATGAGATTCTCTCGATCGCGGATTCTTGGAAATCTACTGTTATCGCGCGCGCGGTCGCATGCGACCGCTTGGAGCTTGAGGGAATATTGTACTTGAATGCCTTGAATGAATCATTGTCACGTGTACCGGTTACCCCACTGCACTCCGCCGCCCGCGCCTCCCGTTGCCGCGCTCTGTTGTGCGAGCGGATCGGCACGATACCAGGTTGGAAATTATAGAGAAATTGCGCCGCGTTCACGAATACCAAAGATGATGAATGAAAATTTATGATATTGCAATTCTTTTGAAGATATTCTGTAACTACACAATATAAGCTGAGGTCCCAGGAAAAATACATAACGATTCGATGAGTTTTTAATATAAAACAAGTGTGCGAAAAGTATGTCGTCAATGGCGTAAAAATGCATGAAATGGATTCGTTTATATTTTTTAGTGTGTAAATATTTTGTAGTAAATTTTTGTGCAGGAACCTAGGTAATTACTATCTTCAGCTGAAAAATAACTCAAACATGTTAAATATTTTCGTATGAGAAAATGATTTTGGTATTACGTTTGTATGAGAATTTCGATGGTACCCGGCCCCTTAACTACAGAAATTAAATAGTAACAGAAGATATCCTTTGATACTTATTCTCACAGAATCTTATACATACTCTCTTCACATCCATCCACTTATCAGCAAATACATTACACTCAGGATTGGCCGACAGAAGGGCGTTGAGCAAGTTTAATGCTCGGTACAGTGGGGACTCAGCTCTCGCGAGTCCGACATGTCGGCAGTGCAAATAGGTACTGCGTGAAATTTTAATTCCCACAGTAAAATGATTCTATCTTAGTAGTACGATAGACTTGGGAAGTTTTTCTTGTATTCAAATTTCAAATCATAAATAAAATTCGGCCGGGTTATAGCTGCTCGCGCCTATCGGCATAAAGTTGCCATAGTACGTCATACAAAATATTTTTCATTTTCAAATTCAAATGTCTTTATTGCCAGAATGTATGTTGTTATAAAGGTCTTATTAACTACTTAAGCTCCGTTTAGCTTTAGGCCAAACGAGCGAATGCTCATTCTAGTAAAGCTCTTTTGATGTAAACAAACTACGAGCATTCTTTCGTTATTCTAGTGTCTTCGGCGGTAAATAGGTAGAATGCTCCAAGAATGCTCGCTCGTTTGGTGTAATCGACGCAAGAGCGCTCGAGCAGTTGCCTAGAGCGTTCTTTCGTGTTCGGACGTGCTCGCTCTTCGAGGCGGTCACTTCAAAGGGATTCTAGTGTTCTTGAAAATTTTGACTTTTTGGCGGGTTTTTAAATTATCGAGTCTTCTTCTTTGTATTAAATTTGTTCCCCACTAACCACTCTTTCTTTATTTTTTATTTCTCATTAATTGCGTTATAATTATAACAATAATGCTTTGCACAAACCTACGCGACCACGCGACTGCGAAGCGGCAGCGTCAATACAAAACACACATTTGACAAGTTGTCAAATGTGTGTTTTGTATTGACGCTGCCGCTTCGCAGTCGCATGGTCGCGTAGGTTTGTGCAAAGCATAAATGCAGCACTTGAAATCACAATATCGCTATCACAGTCAGACATAGTGTAGTGTGAACCCTACTACTTATCGTTGACGAATGAGCAATGAGCATTCGCTCGTTTGGTCTAAATGATTCTCATCTATAGAGCAAAAATTCTTATTCTTGATGTTCTTGTTGGTTCGATTGGTGTAAAGTTTACACTGTAAACGATCTAAAGTATGTTGTAACGAATTATAGTTTACACTAAACGAATACGAAATAATGTTCTTGTGCAGTTCTTGCTCTATGTTCTTTTGGTTTAAGCCCACCTTTAGCGCCAACGCTAAAACACGGGCGGACGCGGGCGCGGGCGCACGCGTCGGATGACCGCCGCGTGCGAGCGGGCACCCGTCGCGTGCGCCCATCTCATTTAGCGCTGCTAATATAATTTTTATCTCGAGCGTGAACAGTAGTGTCCAGTAGATTACCATGTATTATTTACTAATTTATTATTTGGCAAAAAGACGTCAACGGAAACAACGTCGATTGCGAAAAGCGTGCGCCCGCGCCGTGTGCCCGCCCGTCCGTCGAGCGTGCCCGCGTTCGTCGCCCGCGTCCGCGCTCCGTCGCACGCGCCTGCGCTGCTCATACTATTTTTCGTTTGTACACACGCGAGCGTGCGCCTACGCGAGTTTTAGCGTTGGCCCTTATAGTTCTAACATTCTGCCATAACAATGGCGCGCAATTGAATGAAACTTACTTATATAAAATTAATTAATTAATTAGTCGTTATCTTACAAAGAATTTTATATGTATATGTATAATGTGCCAATTAAAGAAATATGTATATACCCTTTATATAAAAAAGACGGGTTGCACTCCGGGAGTGCCGGCAGAAGTGAAAACTTGATTATTAACGTTGTGCATTATTTTTTTAGCCCATTTTTTATGAAAATCGATTTAAAAAAAAACGATCGTATTAATTAATTAATCGAAACCCTTACAATCAAGTAAAAAATATCGACAATCGAAAAAAAAAGCTACTGTCAGACAGACTGTCAGACGCTTCTCGCGACAGTTGTCTTGCAGGTGGAACGCGGCCTTAATCAGCGCGTCTGCTAAAGAACTCATTTCCCCAACTGTACATTTCTGCTAAACAACTCATTTTCCCGACTGTACATTTCGTTCGAGTTCGAGTTCGACACAAAACACTACTCTCCAACCGTCTTACGCTTTTTCTATGGTTTTACGATCAACACGAAAATCTGACGCGAGTTTCACAGTTTTTACCCATCCCACAAAAGTGCTCAACGCCGCTAAAGAAGTTTTCACTTCAAAAATAATAATTATAAATAAATTTTAAACTGAAACAACTATACAATAATAATATAATTAGATTATTTAGAAAATAAATACTTTTATTATTATTTATGTCAGAAGAGATTTTAATTTATTATACACGAGCTTTTGCCCGCCTTTCATCCCCTATTTTAACCCCTTGGAGGTAGAATTGATCAAAATCCATTCTTAGAGGATAAAATCCTTTCATAACATCTACCTGCATGCCAAATTTTAGCCCGATCGGTCCAGTGGTTTGGGCTGTGTGTTGATAGATCACCATGTCAGTCAGTCACCTTTGAATTTTATATAATATATATAGATATAGATGTCCATTGAATTATTTTTCTTTAAATATCATTTATTCATTCAGTGTGTAATAAATGTTTTCATACAAAATAATTATTTTGTGTTTTATTCAAATCTACAACTTTTTTGCCAGCCCTACAGACAGAAGCCCAAAAGTCATAAAAAATAATTACTTGGGAGCAATCGCCAGATGAAAAAATGTTAAAAATTCATAATATCTGATCATTGGGCCCACTGGGCCCAAAAACCTTAGGACGAAACACCAGAGTACTCTGGCAGTTCAAATGTTTCGTATCAGAAATTTCGGACAATGTGCGGCCGGGCCAAAGTGACTTTAAATTATCAAAATCACTGTACTCAACTAACCTATAAATTTTACGACGATGTCTAAACATTCAGTTTTTTGTTTGAAAAACGATTCTTTCTCCTTTTGTTTTTCTTTATACTTGTTCATCATGTTAAAAAGAAGCTCTCGTGCGCTACTTTTAATCGGTTTACTCCAGGTTTACTCATGATTAACTTCTTTATAACAAAAAAACTCCATAAACCTAATAACACAATAACAATGCGACCGGGAGTTTTGGCGGGCATGTGAAAGAGTGCTGTTGTGTTTTTATATTATTTTCCTAAAATTGTGTTAGCTGGGTTTTTAATGTGTAATATTGGTAGAATATTAACCATTAGATATTCGTGTTCATGCACAAGTGTAGGAAAGTGATGTAATATCCAGAAACGTGCTATTTTGTGTTCCCTCCAAAACTCCATCAAAAGTTTCAGTAAAGCGTCTACCACTTTACTGAATCGACCGACTTGACTCCTGTGACTGTATTGACTTTTACTTAGACTTTGACTAGACTTTAGACCTGACGATACATGAAAACGATGATGAAAATTATAATAGGAGGAATATGGTTTTCCCGCCATATTCCTTACCTTTTTACCTTGTCTGTGGCACAACATACACATCCTTTGTGTCAAGTTGCCAAAAAAGAAGAAAAAGAAAGAAAGAACAATGCGACCACAGAGCAGTTGACAGCATGTGTCAAAACGTCAGTGTTGCAACTTAAAAAATTGATGGGTTCACCATTCGCTAGCCAAACTCTAAAAGGCCGTATACACGATCGGTTCCAACCACCAACAGAGGTCACCTTGGTTGGGTCAACAAAGTTGAATCTCTATCTACACGTACATCAACTCGTCAGTCTTGGGCCTTGGCTAGGCTGTGGAAAAGTGAACAATGGGACCACTATCTAAACCAAATCTAAACCTCATGTCATGTGTTCAATTTTCTTTTTTGCCATCGACATAATATCAGCCTCAGGGTCATATTCCTTTAATTTTTCGACAAGCAACTGCCACGCTTGACTCTTTTTGACCCGATCTTTATTAAGATCGGAACCAATATCCCATAGCGTAGGCAAATTCCTATACATTTCTAAAAATTCTGTCAAGATTTCGCGTTCATTGCGCGCCGGCGCCGCCATTTTCAGTTGCTAGCGCTACACACCACATGTAAAGCAGCCGACGATCAATGTGCGACTGAGCGCCAACAAGCGTCTACACGGTCGCGTTTCAACTCAATGTTTTCTATTTGACATTGGTAGTGAGGGATGCGCTCACTACCAAGGTAATTGAAGGTTATTTGGTTGGTCAACCAAAAACAAACGTCTACACGGTTGATTTTTGTTCCAACCCTACCAAGGTGACCTCTGTTGGTGGTTGGAACCGATCGTGTATACGGCCTTTAACACTAACTATAGTCCATTGAAATGTTACAATTTTAGGACCGAATATTGCATTTATTAGAGGACGCAATTTTATTTTTGGGATATGTTGGGGGGGTCAATAGAAGCTTAACCTCAAGTTTGTGGGGTCGCCGGCCTTGTCCCCCGGCCGCCATCTTGCAAAAGGGGGTGACAACACTATTTTCGTGATATCTGGGAAAGTATAAGTCTTACAACATAATTTGTCAGAACATAATTTGTTGCAAATTATTTTTCCTACAAATGTGTTTATACAACTTTTTACCCTAAATTAAAAATTTTAAAAGCTATAAGCAAAAAAGTGATAAATTTTTTGAAAAGGTTTATTATCGCTCTTTAACTTTGTTTAATACATTTTACAAAAAAAAATACCTTAGACCAACCTTGTAGATGATCTTTTGAGAAAAAGATCCCCAATCCCCCCCGATCTCATGAAATTAATTTTCTGCAGATGCAAAGGAAACAGCTGTAAAAGCATGTGTGGCTGCATAAAAGTAGGCCGAAAATATAAAATGCTCTACAGTATTCCTACTATTCTGTAAAGCATTTTGGGCCTGCTTTTCTGCAGCCACAGTCTACAGTATGCCTACTATACTACATACATGTATGCATATTGCATACTATATTATATTATGCCTAATATACTTGTCTGCACATGCCTACTATACTGTAAAGCATTTCAGGCCTGCTTTTCTGCAGCCACACATGGTTCCACAGTTTCCTCTGTATTTGCAGAAAATTAATTTGATGAGATCGGAGGCGATCGGGGATTTTTTTCTCAAAAGATCATCTAGAAGGACCAACTTGATGGAAATTCCTCTACACGGTTTGGTCGGTTTCTAGAAACTGGTTGCTCTCCTGGAGCCTTTTTACTAGTTGCATCGACTTAATATTGGGTTGATCTGACCAGATTATTCTGGTCTTGGCCTGGTCTCCAGGGTTTTCTGACATAAAATCTATCTACGGTGACTAGAATATGCAATGTTAAATATATTTTAGAGATTCTCTAGTAAGATAAATACCAGAAAAAAATATTACTTGAAATTACAAAGAACATAGGGCCTCATACCGAAGAAAGACTCAAAAAATGTATTTTAGGTAAAAATACTCAATACTAAGTATCGATTTAAATTATTTATTATTATTTTTGAGTATTATCAATAAAAATGTAAAAGATTTTGTCTCGTTCAAATGAAATTTTCAGTTTAATAACGAAATAAAGATTTGTAGGCATATAACTTTTCTGTGGCCATAGAAAAGCCAATGATTTTTCGTAGAAACAAAAAAAATCCGGAAAGTTTTTTATGTTTTATTAAAGACCATAAAATAATCTATCATTATTTTATTGAATATCTTTAAAAATCCTGATAACTTTAATAAAATACAAATACCCCTAACCTTAGTTGATGTGTCATGTGTGTTTTTGAAATTCGACAACTTTAGAAGCTCATAGCATGGCAATTTATTATTGGAGATAAATACATAGTGTAAATGACATAGTTGTAGTACATTTTATTAGCTTTTATTATGTAGAAGACACTTTTGCTTCACGACGTACCGTTTTAAAGATATGAGCCAAAAACTCAAAAACGGGAACTTTAACCCCCTTCCCCGACCCCGGCTCACCCCCTAGGGGCGGGGGGGACTTTTAGTATGTTTATCATCTAGGCATCCTAAACACATTTCTGAAGAAATTGCTGAGGTTGCAGCTCACGCACTCTATACCTGCTTTATTAAGTGGAAGTTAGTACTAAACTTATGTAGAAATGTTAAGAAGTACAAAGTTTTTTATATTTATTTTGAAGAATTTTGACTTATTTTATTTTTTCGTTAATAACAGTACGTATTTATGATTTAAAATAAAACTTAGTAAACAATTATTTGTTCTTGTTTTCTTTTTAACTCATTGTGTCACAACTACAGTTATAATTTTTCGTTAGAGCCACAACGTCACTTCTGAGGGGGTTGGAAGGCTTAAATAATGGTATAGTATATATTTTACAATATAAAGTGATTAATATTTATCAAAAAGTAAAGTTAAAAGTTGACGTTGTAGTGTAAGCTGTTCATCTCATCTATTCGTATATATTCTTAAGTCATTGTTTTTTGAGGTGTCAAAGTTTTAAATGCTTCTCCTGAAAAACTGCTTTTTTGCTTAAGTGACAGTGTTGCACCAATGGTTGCACCGGAGGTGCGTACTACTTTTCTTCCTGTCCCTTTCAGTGACACGCTGACTATAACAATTTGATAACAATTAACAGTTCTACCCATAGACAATATAATAGGTTTATGGTTCTACCGGTCCTTATAGGTTGTTTTCTTTTTTTTATCTCCACCAGACGGCGCGACGGTAGACACTTCTTGATTTTCTATTGGTTCCCCACCGATCTGAAATTATCTGCAGGTTGGCATTACTGACTACATGTTGGTCGTGTTTCTTAAAAATATCAGTGTACTGTCAAGTGTAGCATAAATCAAAAATAAATCGACGACGGAAAACAGAAAGGGCGTAACTCGGTCTAACGCAACTTTACACCAGAGCCAAAAAACAATAAAATATTGGGAAATTAAATCATAACTTTTTAACGGTAAATCGTGGGAACATAATTTTAACACCTTTACTTTAAAATAAAAACCTGCATAAAGTGGCATACAAGCCAATAACTTCCTATTGCTTGAAATAAAGTTATTCAAGTTACGCCCATTGTATACAAAAATTGCAGACCTCAAAAATGTCGTATATTGACACGACGTTTGTACTGAATCATAAAACTATAAGAAATTTACTGACCTCAAGAAGGTCGTAACTAATGTTCGTTTTAATTTGCTCTTAGAAACGGGGTGTAAACATATTCATAATGCATTATAATGGTTAGAAAATTGGTTGTAAGTCAAACTACTCGACACCCAATGACGAAATAAAACGTCGTAAGCTTTTATAAACGTAAATTTATTGAACTTTTAAAAAGTTACCAAAAACACAAAGCAAAAAAATATTATAATATTATAAATGTCAACTTAATAACTAATTAAGTAAATAATATATTATGTCACTAAAATAACAACAAAAACACATAATATAAGGTTATCAAATATCCATAATAGTAACTTTAGGTACCTACGTAATTTTACTTTTCATTAAAGAATTATTTAACAACAAATAAATAATAATATTCAGAATTTAAGTGGAATATAATATTATTATGTTATTATTCCCTTCATAATATTATTTTTCCCTACTAATGTTATTTATGGAGTAAATAAAAAAAAAATGTCAAAGATAAGTCTTGTACATAATATACAACATTACAGAACAAGATTAAACATTTAAAAAAATGAACAATATTATTAATATAATATTCGGTAGAATTGAGAAACCTCCTCCTTTTTGGAAGTCGGTTAAAATTATAAGAAAAGATATAAAATCAATATTTAATTCATAAATATTTCTTAATTTAATTTTATTTCATGCTTTTTAAACTTGTATTCGTTATAGTGCAGAATAATTCCTATCAAAAGGATCATAATATTACTATCTCAATGAATACCATCTACGAATGTCCTCTTGGATGAGGCCGTCAATATGAGTCTAAACATGAAACCTCCACTTTGGGTTCATAATAATATTATGGAGCTCGGCTCCTATAGAATCCTGGCGATGCTGCAGCAGCAGCATGCAAATATTTGCTGTCATCTACGTCTTACTAACTGTCGCAATTAAAATAAGCCCAAACACGAAACCTCTGCTCTAAGTTGGTGAGGAGTTGGGTATCCTATTGATTACCAGGTTATGCTGCAGCACCAGGTCAACTTTCCATTAATGTGTATTTATTCATAAATGTCACGAAGTAGAATGCAAAATATTATAAAGCCCACCAAACGACTGCAAGTTGCTAATCGGCCCTTTCAAACCAGATGAACCGCAATTTTCCAG
Organism: Polyommatus iphigenia; assembly: GCA_963422495.1. NCBI lineage: Eukaryota > Metazoa > Arthropoda > Insecta > Lepidoptera > Lycaenidae > Polyommatus > Polyommatus iphigenia. The sequence continues at coordinate 9,960,803 of OY730179.1, read as the reverse complement.
CACTGAGCAGGCTGATGATGATGAACTATGGCTAAGAACAGTCTCAATCATGTCAGCTTTCAAACAAAAAAAAAACTATATCAAAATTGGTCCACCCGCTTGGATGGTACGATGCCACAGACAGACAGACCGACTGACAGACCAACGGACATGCAGACAGACACGTCAAACTTATAACACCCCTCTTTTTTGTCGGGGGTTAAAAAATGTGTCATGTTAGTAGTTACCATGCCCATAGATACGTAGGTATGCTTAGATTTAAATTAGTTGTTACCTAATTAACACATCAAGCCCCGTACGAGCACCGGTGATTGCGACAACAATAGAATACAATAGCAATTCTTGGAACCCTCGATCGAAGGATTAAGAAAAACGTTACTATGGGAAAATTGAATTTCACGAACACCTACTTACAAAAACGGAAACTTCATACTTTAACCCCTAATAGTAGTAAAAAAACCTAAAATCTTACAACGCATAGGTACCACGCAGAATTTGATTTCGATTTCTTTACATTCTTTTTGAGTTTAGCTCAAGAATACATTATGTATCCTGGAACTTGTTACTAGGTAATTAAATATTTAGAATTTATAACATACCTTGTATAGGGAAATTATACACTCCAAGGTTTTTGCAACACGATTTCACTACAGCGAAACTGACACAACCTTTCAACATGACGCCCGCGCAGCGACTAAGGTAACTTACCTGGGGTGTATGTAAGAAATTCCGGAATGTTCAACAAATTGCGGGACCTGTGACTCGTATTAACTACGATTGAGTTCATTTCTACCACCCATGAAATTGTAGTATCTAAGAAGTCATTATTTGTCCTTAGAAAAATCTGAACCGTTAAAATGTCGTAACATAGCAAGCATAAAAATTGCTTCCCGCAAAAAGATCGTAACATCTGGGACGCATCGAAACAGGAACAGCGTAAATATGTTTTAATTAAAAACACAAACTTCTTCAAATCGTATCTCAAAAAAGTATAAATACGCAGTTTTGTGGGCAGTTACACCAAAAAAAAATTATCACACTTTTTAAAATACTCACTTTTTTTTAAATTTCATGTCATCGTAGAGCAACCAGACCCAGACCAATCGACGCAGAAAAAAAAACTGATAATGACCTTATACGTAGTCTAGTTACGACCTTTTAACGGGATACGCCCTTTCTGTTTTCCGTCGTCGAAATAATATCATACTCCTAAGCGATCATTGGCCTAAGCGATTAGGCCAGTATACTGGTAGCAGCTTAGGAACACGCTGACATAACTTCTAAAAGTTTTCTACTTTTCCTTTCTTGAAGTGAAAACTTCTTTAGCGGCGTTGAGCACTTTTGTGAGATGGGTAAAAACTGTGAAACTCGCGTCAGATTCTCGTGCTGATCGAAAAACCTTGGAAAAACCGTAAGACGGTTGGAGAGTAGTGTTTTGTGTCGAATTCGAACTCGAACTCGAACTCGAATTGATTGTAAGGGTTTCAATTAATTAAAAAAATCGTTTTTTTTTAAATCGATTTTCATAAAAAATGGGTTAAAAATTTAATCGATTGTAAGGGTTTCGATTAATTAAAAAAATCGATTTTTTAATAATCGATTTTCATAAAAAATGGGTTAAAAAAATGCACAACGTTAATAATCAAGTTTTCACTTCTGCCGGCACTCCCGGAGTGCAACCCGTCTCTTTTTATTATTGGTGTGGTTTTTATTATTTTTTCCCAAATTATGTTATTTGGGTTTTTGATGTTCATTATTGGTAAAATATTTGCCACTAAATAATATTTATTATCTTGCACAAGTGTAGGTAAGATGTTGTCAAAACCAAAATGTATAATTCCTGTGACATTTGGTGTGGACAACGGTAAATAGGGCTATTTCTTCTGTGAGTTTTATCTAAAACATCGTTATAATAACTTTATTATCATATTCTTTGGAATATTGTTGCGTCTTTTTCAAATTGAAATGTATCAATTAGTATTGCCTAGTTTTGTAGCAATTATTATTGATGGTATTCCCTGGTATTACCGATAGTTGTGTACCTACCAAAGATCTCTAAACATGTTGTGTACCCATACGCCATCTAGTTACTAAAATGGAAACTGTTTGGCAATCAAATTAAAAAATAAGAAAACGCCCCATTCTTTGCCGAAGTGCCATAAATAAGAAAAAAAAAGGCCATTGCCAAATGTCAATCAATTTATTTATTTTGGTTGATCTTGCTTGGTCTTGTTTACCAAAATATTATAAATACCGTACCTACGTTAAAGAAAGCATTTTTCAAAAGTTATTTTCTGCCTATAATTCAGTTTAAGCGTCATCACAGTATGTGATTAGTTCGAAAATTATGAAAACCCTATGGGACCTTTGGTAGGGGCTTTCTAATGTCGTGATTTGAAAAAAGTTATAACCTAAAATAATTACAGTCCCTTGACAAAATAAGGCATAACTTGAACAAATATTAAAACTAGCAAGTGTGGACACTTGCTGTAGATAATTCAATTCCAAATATTACCACTTCAAACATATAATGACTCAGAATGATAATGAAAACTCAAAGATATTATACAGACTGCTTGCAGCTTGTAAAAAGGAACAAGAATCTGGTCAACTTATGATATCATTAGATAAATGCTCCGAACGTGTTTCAAATTACACAGGTTTACCTGTATCAGTAATTGAAGGAGTCATAGGAAGAGTTCAGGATCAAGAAAATGTTTTTAATTTAGATAAACATATACTACTAATGACTAGTATAAAAATGGTTTTGAAAATGTTTCTAGAACCAACCTTCGAAAAAGTATATGAGTCATTTACGAAAAATTACAAAATGTATTTTACAAATGATATAAACACAATATCTGCTCCAGATTTTTTTGCACAAATTAATTCCTTACACTATGAGTTAAGAAAAACTAAATCTAACTCGTATGTACTCATGGAAAACCCTCAAGTTACATTTGAAAGATATCATTACTTATCCAAAATAAAAAAACACAGGATTGAGAAAAAAAATATTTATTTTATTGGCGAAAAAGTTATCAACGAAAAATTAGAAAACAGGAAACTAGTAAATGAGAAGGATATCACAGCAGCAAATGAATATGTATTTTTTCTCATGATGTCATCAAATGGTTACGAACATGGATTATTCACAACAGTTGCATCTGATGATGTATACAAAAGATGGATAGAAAATATTGTTATTCCAATGCTTAAGCCATGTAGTATAATCGTTATGACAAACTGTTATTTACATGATGATGACAAGAAGTCAATAATTACAGAATATGACACTAAAGCAAAAATGTGGCAATGGTTAAGAGACCATGATGTGCCAAGCTCTACTTCTATGTCGAAAGCAGAATTATGGGACCTTATAAGAAAATGTACTGATACAACTAAAACTAAAACTGTTGATAAAATATTTCAGTATCATGGATATGAAGTGTTACATTTACCATCCACTTTTGAAGAAATTTCCCCCATTGAATTTATGTGGGAGAAAATAAAAACTGATCCATCCTTAACAAATAATGCTAACATACAGAGTGCAAAGGATAATTTATATGAATATTTATCAACTTTACAATTAAGTGTCTGGTCCTCCTTTCTTCGTAAATCATTTCAAGTGGAAGAAGAAATTTATAATCTTGATAATGAAATAGAAAACTTTTTTGAGATAGTCTGTGACATCGACAATTATAATACTGACTTGAAATGTGTATGTAAAAAATTGTAGTCTCTATTCTAACTCCTGAAAGTAATATTAAAATGGAAGATTAGTTTACAAGTTGCAACTTACAGGTATAAAAATACAATATAATATTTATATTGTCATTTTCATTCAAGTTTTGTATTGTCTAAATTCATTACTATTACATAATATTAGCTATAACAGAATAGAAAATTCTTTATTTATAGAACTTTAGTTATACTATCCGATGTATTATATTCCTCTATGACTAAAATTTAAAAAACACATTACAGGAAAACTATACATAGTTTTCCTGTAATGTGTTTTTTAAATTGTATATATTGTACTAGCTGTCCCGGCAAACATTGTTTTGCCATTTAAAGTATATTTTCTACTTCATCAGTTGATACAAAATCTTACCCCCTCTTTTGTCCCCTAAGAGGCGTGGGGGAAAAATTTTTATACTTACACCAGACATTAAGTTGGAAAAACAGTTAATAATATGAAGTAAGTCCATTAAAGAAAAAAGTTTGCTGATTTTTTCACATCTGCGGATGCGAATGCGGATGCGGGTTTTTAGAGGTTCACATCCACGGATGCGGATGTTTCAGATCCTACATAAATATAGTTCATAAATGAATTATTATAATAATGAAAAAGTATTATTTTAATTTTTATTAATGTGCTACAAAATAATATAATAGTACAGGTTCCCTTGAACACATAATATAGGCACACATAGTATATGTATCAAGCAAATTTTTCGTGAGTGGCTTCATTTTGAAACGCATTTTGAATAGAACAATCGATATTTTAGGACCATCAAATCGAAATATTAAATCATGTTTATCCCTGTTACCTACCACTTTCGCAAAGGAAATTGTTGTTCGTCTTATCAAAATGAAGCTGCTTACAAATAATTATCTTGATAGTAATAAAAAAAAAATTGTTCTAGGGAACCTGTAGGTACTATGATAATACTTTTGTATTAAAGAGATAATAATTTGTAAATGAAAATTACATTAATTCATGAAGCCCCGAGCGGCCACATCCGGCCGCGATAACAATGAAAAAGCTATTGTGTCTCGTTTTGCCACGACTGATGGGGTTAATTCCCCTGTATTAACCTCAACCACTTTTTTGTTAGTAAGGACACGAAGCGAAGTTATAAATAGGAGCATAAAGCATTATACTTAAATTATTAAATAGTAGTAGGTAATGCCGCTTTTTATTAAGTATGAATTTTGTCACCATTTTTAGGGTTCCGTAATCAACAAGGAACCCTTATATTTTCGGCCTATCTGTCCGTCTGTCTGTCTGTTTCTCCTCGGTTTCGCTCAGAGAATAGCCTACAAAGCCGATATTCGGCATAAATGCACATAATATAAACGATGTCGACAAAATGGTATAGGCATCAACGTAGAAAAAAAGGGGTATAGGTATATAGTGCAGTCGCCAGAGGTTTTAACCTCCGAAAATTATTGTAATAGTGAATGGATTTTTGTTTTTGAGGAGTCATTTTCTTTTTTACACTATAACTTGCAAAGTTTACCAAATTTTTTTTGTGCTTTTAATTTTTTAGTTACTTATTTAAAAATTAATATTTCACCATATAAAACCAGAAAGTCCAGAAAATTTTTTTTTTTCTTGTTCCTGTTATTTAACACGAATATCTAAGCAAATGACCTTGGACGTTTGACGCACAGATTAGTGATATGTACCTAGGTTTGACGCGGAGCGCCATCTGTTTATGAATCAATGTAGCAGTAATAGGTGTGGGTTGTCAAGCTACGGTACTACATAATATTTCCGCTAGATGTAGCATTTAGCAATTTATTTTGCAGAGGTGGGCAGAGTAATAATAAACAGAGACTACTTGTTTTGTTTTTCGAATTTATTAAATTAAATAAATATGTTCATAGAATACTTTTTTTATTTTATCCCCTTTTAACCCGTATTTTATGTATGTCCCGTATTATATGTATCTCGAATCGTGAATACGGCTCAAACGATTTTCATGATATTTGGAGTGGGGGAGGTTTCAGGGGCGATAAATCTATCTAGCTAAGTTAAAATTTATACAAAAATGCAAATACTACTAAACATTGATTTAAAATTTATTAAAAATAATAAAAAAAATTAAATTTTTAGTTTTTTAAAATACTTAATACTTCTTACACAAGGAAATTATTTATAACAGGCTGTTAAAAAAAAGTATATTTTAAATTATTTATTTATTATTCTTAGCGCCTGTTTCACCACTTTCTGATAAAGTGTCGAATAGGCTATTCACAACTTTTTTGACAGATTCTCCATACTTCGTCTGTCAAGTTAAGCGGTGGATAGCCTATTCGGCACTTATCAGGAAGTGGTGAAACAGGGGCTATGTCTTATTGACTTGGACTGTGAGGTCGTGGATAGATGAAATAAAAGAAATTCACTTTCATATTACGCTTTATTTTGGCTAAGCGCATTCGGTAAGGCACGTCTTCACTCCAAGGAGGAAAGGAGAGTAGTGTACAATATTTAATACTAATATAAACTGACCTGCAGAGTCAACAAAAAACGTTTTGATTTAAAATTTACATTGAGTAATACCTAATTGACGAACCTTCCGTGCACTTTAACCTTAAAATCTGGGGATATACAAATTGATCCAACATTCGTTGCAAGGATGAGGAAAACCCCAGAAAAACCTCACCAGATCACTAAATAATAATTAATTAATACTAAGTATTTATTGAAATATAAAAAAAAATTCTTTCACGTTCGTGTCCCTCAGGTCGAGGAACCTGGCTGCTGGCAGCGGCTTGGTCAGCATGTTCGCGATCTGGTTATCTGTTGAAGTACATTTCAAAGTTATTGTCTTATTCTCACATTGTTCTCGGGAGAAGTGATAATGTCAATATGTTTGGATCTCTTGTCACTCGATGGATCATTAGCGATACTAATACATCCATTATTATCTTCATACTTCTATATTAAGATATAGGTTCTTTAATTTCAATAATAATACTAGTAGCTAAAGTCCTTAACCACAAAGCCTCTTTAACAGCTTCATACAGAGCCATATATATATTCGGCTTCTGTCGACGAGGCTGCTACTGAAACTTGCCTCTTAGAGACAGACTTGCAGACTTCCAGAACGTTTATTCAAGTTTATACGTACCTTGAATTCCAGAGTAAACAAGTTGTTTACGCCATTACCGGACATCACGGGCTTACCGTGGCAGTACACCATTACCCCAACTTCACTAAATGTCACGGAGTATCCGGTGATAACGGACAGCAAGTTGCACGAGACATCACAGAACGTTTTCTATCTTCTCCTTGACGCCCAAGTTGCTCGTAATAGCGATGGATCCAATCTTCGACGCGGAGATGAATGTCTACAAAATCATGCAGTTAATTTTAAGAGGTGCATCTGGGGTTGCTCCAAAATATTGGACTTCCGGATATTGGACAGGACAGGTATTCGAGTAAATTTGAGAATTATTAAGTTATTTTTTTTTCCTTTTGGGCAATGGGGCTTGTTGGCTTGAATGGTGGGGGACTAATTTTCTTTTTTCTGACTTTTTTTCATTTTTCTGGTAACAGCCTCTGTTATATACTGTGGGTCCCTAATAGGTATTTTTCTCGGATATCTAGGATCCACTAATTCTGGAAGTATGCAATCCATATAGAAGTCTTTCAGCTTTTTCTCCATTTTTGTTTTCCAGAATACCTCATCACGATAGATTATTTCCGTTTTAACTGGAAAGTTTTTGCCAGACCATATACCAAAAATGCATTTTTTGCTTCTAGTTACATGAAGCTGACCCTGTATTTGGTAGAACCATGCGTGGTTTTTATTAATTTGTAACTTGTCTTTGGTTTTTATATAAAACGTTAATTTTTTATCATTTATGGCTTTTTCTACACCAACATTGTAACAACATTTTGGGCACTTTATTTCTACTATAGTGTCGTCATCTACAGTGCCATCTGGGGTTGCTCCAAAATATTGGATTTCCGGGTCTATATATAAGCCACATGGCTCTATTTTGACATTTGCCTCCTCCGCTAGCTGCTGTAGGGCAACTTTTTCATATTGTCGACCATGTTTAATAGACGCCACATGTTCAATTGATTTTTTGTAAAGAATATCCTTGACCATATTTTGACAACTAATGTCAAGGCGCCTTTTTACAACCCTACCAAAGTTAGAGGCAGTTAAGAGGTTGCGACGCAGCTCTAACCACTCTGAACTCGAACTCTGCAACACAGTTTCTCTGGCAATTCTCTGTCTTTCCTCGGCATTTCTCTCTAAATTCTGTAAAAATACTCTTTTTGAATCCTCCAGCATATCTTCAGCCATATCCGGTTTTGAGCAATTTTCCCCATAGTTTTTTCCATCTTGGGTCTGAAACAGTCTCCTCTTTTTTCTCAAATATTTCTGAGTCAGATTCCGACTTTTCATTCGTTTTTCTTCGTTCCTTTTAATTTCGTTGCTTGGACTTTTTCCAACAATTGATTTATGCAGAACGGATAAAGGTTTTTGAGTATTGAATGACACAGCTGCTACATTACATCGCATTTGGTACTGGAATCTGCGGCTAAAGTTTATGCGCTTGCCTCCTACAAATTTAGCTACCAAGCTATGATATCTCTCTACGGAGTTGCTGTCTACATCCAAGATTAAGCTTCTTGCATGGGCTGCGAGTTGAGCTATAATTTGCTTAATTTTCAACCAAATGCTGTTAGAAAAAATTTCCTTATCTATTGCCTCTTCTTCACCTTTGGTACAAAAATATTCTTTACATTTGTCGTGGCGTCCGAATGCATGATCTGGTGCAGTTATAATATCTTGATAAAGACCCGTAATATTATTTGTATTCTTGTATTGTTGGATGGCTTCGGTAATTACTTTTCTGGTGCCTAATATTCGTGATTTCGTAATAGTTTTTCTATATTTAAGAGAATACTTTGTGTCTGTACTTAGTGCTGAAAATTTATTACAAAAATTTCTTAGTAAATGATTCCGGCATTCTACTTTTTCAACGGTATAATTTTCATAAGGTCTAGATTGGAGTATTTTTGAATACGTGTTGGCGTCCCCGTCCGATATTAAACGTCCATGTATTATATTGTGCATTTCAATACTTTTTTTAAACCCTTCCACCAAGATTTCAGACTCCATTCCTGTAGACGCTCCTAAAAGAAAAAAACTTAAATTCGTTTTGTTTTGTTATTAATCATAAAAAAGGGACAACCGTTACTTATACCTCGGTCAGATACATAGAAAACAATTAGGGAAACAAAGGGTACTAGGTGTCAAAGAAAAAAGCTAGTAAATAAGACTAAGTTACTTACCAGAATAATTTTTGTAGCACGTGTGATCTTTTGCCTCTTTACCCTTATTCTGAGCTAGGACACAAATACAGCAATATTTATTTCTTACTGCCATATAAAGAATTTTATTCGTTCTTTTTCCTTATATAGCAGCTGCACCCGAAAGAGACGAATATTTTTTTCTATAAGATCGTTTCGCGTAGCACCCGTCCGCTATAACATCTATTACTGGGATTCCATTACAATTAAGCCTACCCTCCTCAATGGCTAAACGACGCTCTTCTTCACCAGCTTCTGTCATTGATTTTAGTAATTCATCTTCCCATTTTTTATGAACAACTTCTAGTTTTGCAGAAAACAACTGTTTATTCATAGGAGGTATTCCCAAAGAAGCAGTTATTTCGGTTAGCTGGCTGTATCTACACCCAATAGCCACTGTACCCGCCACTGCAGCGGTATTAAGATCCATATCATCAACTGGGTTATCGTTGTATATTAAAAACGATAAATCACACATTTTGCATTTTATGTTGAATTTAGAAGTGAAACCCATGCGTGTTTCTGAAACTATTTCCATTGACTTTAAACCGCAATCAAGAGGACCATGAGATGATATTTCTTGAAGTTGTTTAAAAAATTGATACATATTTATTATTCTTCTTCCAAACTTATTTGTGCCTCTGGAAAAAATAAATTTTGTTTTATACTAAAAACACTCGGCTTATCAATGTAGAGGGCGTTGAAAATTGCGAGCCATAGCTTCAGGGTAGGTTCAGAATCGATAAATTAACCCGTAAAAAATAAAAGCAAATTCTCAAAATAAAAAATGAAAATTATCACAATAATAGTTTAGTATTAAAATTGATTAAATTTGTTTTTATGTTTAAATTTTGATAATTTTACCTACCTACCTACTTGTAGTTACCCTAATATGGCTGACAATTTTTTAACATCCTGTATAGTAAAATAGTTAAACTAATAATAATAATGTGTCTTACTGGCCACCACACTCTGTGTTTTTTGATGTTTTCTCAAATCCACATTCAAGGCCAGCAAATATATTTTCTCCAGTATTGTGTTTGTCCCTGTAAAAACAGTAAGTAATGTATGTTAAAATAAAATTATTATTATAAAAACATAGAACCCGACTGAATGAACTGAAAAGGCAAAAACAAGAATTACTTTACATTACACGCAGTCGGAGGCAATATTTTGTTGACCAAAAAAAAAACACTACTACTCCCTCCAGTCTGGCTTTTTGTTTTTAATATAATCAATTATTAATATTTACGTTAAAAGATAATAATAATATTTCTTACTGGACATTTGAATCCGTGTTATCATTAATCTGATGTAATGACTCTTCTAAATTTTGTCCTTCGGTTGCATCAATTTCAACTATCCTACCTTGGATCCTACAGGATTACAAAAATAAAAATTTTGTTAATAAAAACAATTTGAAAATCAATGCATTGTCTGATGCGTATACACATGAAGGTATATTAAAAAATAAAACTAAAAATTCTTAAAAAAAAAACGAAATAAAAAAAATATAAACCACACGATGAGGTGGACGCGAAAAAAAAATATTCATCCCCGCTTGATGTGTAGGGAAGGTACCATAAAAATATTTTTTTAAAGATTAACGGTCGTATAAAATAAGAACATAGCGAGGGTTTAAAATAGCTTTTAACATAGTAAAAACGTAGTTAAAACCCTCGCTAAGTTTTTATTCATACGGCCGTTAATGTACCATTTTGTCGGCATCATTAATCTGTGCATTAAGAGCCTGCTGTCAAAACGCTAGCGCCGCCTACACACACGGCTATCGTCCAATCATGATACAATGATTTCATGAATCGTGCCCGCATGAAATGTATTTTGCGCTGTAGCTAATAATGAACAATATCGCGTAACAACGGTCCGGCGCATTATAGCACGAAAGTAAATTTCGCTAGTCCCAAAAATGTTTTTGATGATTATTGATTACTTAAAAATTAAATACAATACTAATATTTCCTTTAGTTAATCTTTCATATAGTGTGTGATTGTAGTAGTGCAAGTTATTGAATGATAGTAACTCAATAAGTGTAACAGATATTTGTTGAAAAGCCCAGAAAAAATCATATTTCGAAAAATAAAACTATAGAGTCAAAATAAGTGAATCGCGTTTTCCGTTAGGCAAGTATCAGATAAATATACAATGATTAAATAAATCTCAATTTTATTTGTGTCAATCGTCTTTCGGGATCGTAATACTTATTAGAAAACACAGCAAAAAAGGGAGCTCGGTCTTAATGCCAAATTACAGCTTTGTAAGTCCTATAGTCTTTGAGCAAAACCGCGGACAGACAGACAGACGAACAGACCGAAATTATAAGGGTTCCTTGTTGACTACAGAACCCTAAAAAATTCATTAAAATTATTTTTTTTAATTTTTACGGTTTCCTTTATCAATACTGAACCTTCCCTGAAGCTATGGCATATTATCTCCATGTATAGCAAAATTTTTTTAAACATCCTATAGTTATGTAGGTATAATAGTGTAACAGTAAAAAATAATTGTGTGAAGTCTCTGTGATAAACTATTCTGTATGCTATACATTTACGTAACAATTTACATTACAATGACAATGTCCGATAAATAATAGACATCACATGATCATAATATTATTATGTTTTCTGTACGGCAGAATCTTGGATCTTTTGAGGGACTTTTCGCGGTCCCATAGACTTGAAAGTAGGTAGGGGAAACTGGGGACACTAGATCCCTGTGGGACACACGGTACACCCAATTTACGGAAATTCTACCAAAGCAATGCTTATTAATTCTAGCAACACTTTCTGTCTATGGTACAAGCAAACTTTTATTCACAGTTGGATGTGTCAACTATTTCACATTTTAAAGTGACATGTCTTTTTAGATTCTATGGAGGCGCAAACTCATTTTGATAAGTATTTATAGGCTTTTATTTATTACAAAAAAGTATGTATTTGCAAAAGAAACAGTTTAATAATGTAAGATATTTGATTAGCTATAATAATAATAATAATAATGTCTCCAATACTATGGGAGACTAGATCCGCCCCGGATCAAGTCATCCAACTAGGAGGATTATTCCTCCCTGACATACGGGACACTTGGTGTAAACCTGTTTCACCAGTTTTATTCCAATAAATTTTACAAATATAGTTTAATCCTAATTACCAATACACAGTTAGTGCTTGGTTAAATTATGCATCGTTTATAATAATAATAATGCATAATTTAGTCTAAACTCTAAACACATGTTATACCTATTTCTCAAGAAATACAGTACACGTGAGATCATAAAATCAAAGTGGGGGATCAAGTGTCCTCAGTTTCCCCTATTGACTCAATACCAACTCCTGATAGAACCTATTGTCACCAGGAATACAGCTTCATACCTAATTTCAAGTCTATGGGACCGTAGAAAGTCCCTCAAAAGATCCTAAGATTCCGCACATAGTTGTACATAATCATAATATCTTTATTTGCTCGAAATGTAATGTACAAAATATAGTTTATTGACCATAGTGAAAGCTTGCAATACCATGATAATAACATTTTATTACTATATTTACTAATATGACACTTAGAATTAAACCATTTAAATTAGATACTTTTGTTATTTTATTCTGGTAACTACTGTTATTTTGTCCACTGTTAGTATATATATAATACTGTTTTTTTTTCTTTTTAAATCCTTCGATCGGGTATTTTGGAAATGCTATTGTATTCAATCGTTGTCGCAGTCACAGGTGGGGCTTGATGGGTTGATTATGAGAAATGAAAATTTGCATGCTAGCAATTTATTAGCGAATTGTGCTGTAACTATAGTACGTCAAGTGTAGTGAAAGCTTGTAATGTACTCACTAATCACATACAATGATAAAGGTTATGTGATATTAGGTACAAAATAGACGATAATTCAGCATTACATGCGTTACGTGCTGCCATGGACGCATGATCGTTTATTGTATTGATTGATGTGAATGACATGCAAACTACGTGCTGTACATTGAACTGCATTACATGCACGCATGTTCGTTTCGCAATCGACATGTCATGCAACATTCAACAAGCCCCAAGCGGTCGCATGCGACCGCGATAACAATAAAAATCTATTGTGTCTCGTTATTTCCACGATCGAGGGATATACTGTCACGTAGATCATGATAGATCATAGATGCATGTCATGCTGAATTACCGTCTGGGAGCACTATAATATTATATCTAGAAAGTAGGTAGATACTTACTTTTCAATATCATTTGGTTTGGCTTGTTTTGCTTTTTTTGCCTGATATGCAAGACGAGATCTTCTTTTATTCAGCATCTTGAATGATCGTTTGTTACTTTGTTTCGGAATACTTTTATTACCCATGTTTTCACCTTGTTTCACAGCTCACCAAAAGAAGAAATAATATATTTTTCACTTTGTTTCAATATCGAACGTAATCACACAACATGTACACAGTACAATTACGCGCGCAAAGTGCAAACTGTTAAAACTTATAGCCGGTAAATTGTCAAATGTGAGCAGTGAGACTAATAAAAAGAAGAGCACGCACTGCTTGTGACGTGTGCGCGGAACGGCAACGCCGCGCTGCGTTGTACATATCTCGAGCTGACAACGACGCATTCCGTAACTGATTTACGCCTGTTAAATTTTATGAGCAAATGCTTTACGACATTTACTAGTGGAGTTTGATTTACAGTAGGCACTAAAGAGTTTGATGATATAACTTCTATTTTGCAATACTGTTTATCACAAATGGTTCTCGATCAACAAGATAAAAAATAAAGAAACATGTATGCAAAGATTCATTATAAACGGATTAGCTAAACCAAAAAAAAACCCATCCTAAAATATACATCTTACGCGAGTTAAAGCACTTTAAAAATATATTTTCTGATAACTGAATAAAGATCACCAAAAATATCGTTCATGACAATATATTTCAAGAAACACTTTCTAATTACACAAAACTTCTGTATTTCCCGATCTGTAATTCAGCTGTAAAACATCGCCAAAAAGACGTCTAAAACGCATTTTGCTTTACCATTCACCTTAATGACTCTTATCCGATTGTTTACGTTGAAAATTAACCAAATTCACAATTTTTACAAAAGAAAGTTTGCTTTGCTAAGCTAAATACATCTATAAGGTTTTTGCAAAGTTTTAAGAGATTAACGCTCGTCGTAACCAAGATAAAAGGGTTTGGGTGGATTTAAGGGTTGTAACGAAAAGTGTGTTAAACTTGCTTGTTATGCGTATTTAATTTTTAGAATTTCCCATCCGTAAAAACCTTATTATTTTCACTTTCAATAAAAAAATTCAGTAAATTTCAAAGTAAAGTTTCAGTAACCTACTGGTTCAAATTGAATGAAATATTTTTAAATACTTAAGTATTCCGTGTTTATACAACGCTTGCTTAGCAACTGAAAATTCAAGCTTATTGTTTTATCCATAACGAAGTTTTAGGGGGTCAAAAAGAGTCTGAATTGCTTTGAGAAAAGGGTGGTTAAATCATAATTTGAAAGCTACAAAATTATAATAAATATACAGCAATAATCTTCAGCATAATTATAACCTTTCTTTTTACTGTTATTTATTTCCTATTTTTGTTCATCGTCATCATTGCTATATCAGCTTTCAAAGTAATATCAATTTATACTTAAAATTCAAACATACGTTCAGCATCTCCCAAGTATTTACAAATTAAGTTTATTTTAAAACACTCGCCAATAGATTGACAATTTCACTTATTACTTAATTATTTTAATTTAATTTTTTTTAGGTCAATATTGAAGTAAGTTAAGTAAAAAATAGGGTTTTGGTGCGATCTCGGCAACGCGACAAATGTATGCCATGGTCAAGGTCGTTTGCAGGGGACAGACTTAATACGTCCTAAATAAAAATACGTCTTGATTTCCTAATGTAACAAATCCACCAAATATTTCATTTTATATTTTTATAAATAAATAATGTACTTAATTAATTAATTATTATAATAATAAATTATTATCTTGAGGAGCTCAGACTTAATCCGACCCTGCCATAGCCGATAGTTTATAATTTATGGTGTTTTTCAAGCAACTGTACAATTCGGAAACATAATTAATAATAAAAATAATTGCTTAATAACACTGAGGTAAATAAGTTTTATTAATTATTTATTATTCTACATAATATTTTATGTAGGTAGATACTTACGTGTAAGTACCTATAACTAGTATAACTTTTAATTTTTAGCGAAGATAAAAATATATTATATATTATCTATCTCAATTAGTTTTGTGTTGTCTACGTACGCACAAAGAAAAGAAAAATGTAAAGCCGGCTGTACACTCTCGCAGAGACACAGCGAGGCGGCCCGAGTGCAAGAGTGTAAATGGGTGCGCTCGCCTCGACTCGACTGTCTCGGACCCTCTCGGTCCGTTGTCGGTATTTTGCGCCCGAGACAAAGGGTCTCGCGAGGAAAACGAGCGCACTACTGTACACTCTCGCGTCTTTCAGTACTAGTCCCGCTGTTGGACAGTGTATAACAGAAAAATAACAATAATAAACGTCATTATCAGTCATTATCTGTGAGAAATAAAATTAAATATGATTATAAATCTTTGGATTACAATGATATCTTTCGATGCATGGTGAATGGTGAATGGTCGTTTTCGTCCATCTTCTCTGAGTTCTTAACTGCGATTGAACTAAGCGAGAATGTACATGATCGCACTCGGGCAAGGGGCTCTCGCACGAGACTCTCGCCCGACAGCTCTCGGCGAGAGTGTACAGCGGGCATAAAATGTATGCACACACCGACCGCGACGTCCCTAGACCGTGCGGGTCACGCGGTCAAGGTCGTACTATATGCACGATGACGCTAATCTGCACCTAACTAGTAAAGCAAGACGGTACATTATTGCGTAAACACGGGATAGATACATAGCTTCGCTTCTAAAATTTCGGTGTTCTGGATGGTATTTCTTTTGGATATTTTGTATTAGTGTGTATATTTGACTACAAAACATAGTTTTGAAAAGAAATAATGCTGAAAAATTTTGCATTTTAAGTTTTTTATAGATTTTTAATATTTTTTTATTGGCATGGTTTTTTTTTGGATTTTCTTACTCATGACGCCAAATGACATTCTTAAGGGGCCGGGTACCCTTGGAATTTCTCATACATACGTAATACCAAAATCATTTTCTCATACGAAAATATTTAACATGTTTGAGTTATTTTTCAGCTTAAAATAGTAATTATCTAGGTTCCTGCATAAAAATTTACTTCAAAATATTTATTTATATTTCATCGACTGAGGAATTATTCCGGGGTCCCCATACAAAGGATCGGTTCGTTTCCTACACTTACAACTAATGGCGCATTTTGATTGGTCGAGGCATGCGTTTCAGAAATCTCCCGCACCCCGCATGCGGGCCCAGGGCGGGCATATCGACCAGTGAAAATACGCCCTAACTCCAACAAATTCTACATATCAGTAAGTATTTAGTTAGTAGGTAGGTAGTGCCCTTGCGCTTCGCTTGGCTCGTCTCAGCGGCGGCGAATATATATTGGAGGCGGGGATAACACCGTGTATTATATCCGTGTATATGTCACCGTAAGATTGTTAATACCGTTAGATTATAATCTATCTCGCGAGACTGTAAACGGTCGAAATATTGTGAACCGCAACGTACTGCTTACAATTTAACGTACTATTATTCGGTAGATTGTAATCAATCGAAGTGAAACCGTCAAATAGGCTACTTGACCTATATTCAATTTCATTGAACAAATGCATATTTCTAGTAGAACTTGGCCTAGGAAACCATATTTCACCCTTATCATCAAATAAAAGCTTATGATTGATAAATAAAGTCGATTTGAAAATATGATTTTATGAAAATAGGATTTGTACTGACGAAAACGCTTTTGCGGTACTTCCGATTTGGATGTGACGTCATCCTTATAGTAATTTATCCTTATAGTAAACTGTATACTACGTAACAAGAGGTCAGACTTAGAAGAAAAAAAATAAATATCCGTAATTTTTTTAATTTGAAACTGAAGTTAAAATTTTTAAGTGCAAAACCTTTCACTCTAAACATACCAAAAATTTTAAAAAATAAAAAAAAAAGAAATGAGCTCAAATAAATGTTTTATTTCAATAAAAAATATTGTACATAACTTAATAAATAGGGTAATAAGGTAAATTAACCAATAAAACAGATTTAATCCACAAGCTTTTGTTAATTTCTATTATTAAATATTATAATATTACAGTACAGTTTCATGTATTTTATTTATAAATATAATAGAATAGCTGTCTATGCTACTCTACTAACTACTTGATTGGCTTATACAGTAAACTCTATATAGTGAGGGGATTAAAGCTGCGCGTCCACCAGGTCGGAATCGGGACGTACGGTGCGGACGGCACGTCGTGTCGTCATATACTTGTCAGGCGCAGAATGACATTCCAGTACTTCTAGTGCAGTTCATAGTAGTCAGTACCATACATACAAAGCAACAAATCCGTCCACTGCGTACCTACGCTCCGATTCCGATCCAGTGGACCGCATCTTTATACATACACACTTTGTTTTCTTACACCCAGTATACGACAGCTGAAATCTATCGCGTGGGCTCAGGCCAGCTGCATACCACCTCACTTGATCAGAGGATTTTTCCTTGGTGGCCGTACCACTCATAATCCCATACCTTCCTTCTCCTAAAATCTCCTTGCTTTGAATCTCTTTGCTGCTTTTGTTCCCAAGCGGTCGCATGCGACCGCGAGAACAAAAGATTTCCTACAATCCGCGATCGAGGTAACAGCTATTGCTTGCAGACTAAAATGTTGCAAACTAGCTGTATAGGGAAATAAAAATCTGAAATTAATGAAACATTTTTCATTTACTACATTTCCATACAGTTTACATAAATTATTAAGTATAGTTAATAACCTAATGTCATGAACGTAGAAAAAAAGGCGGACGGAGTCTTGTTATATACAAAACTGTGTCTTCACTTTTCTTCAGAGTCGGCCACGCACACATTCTGACGCCTGTCAAATGGTATGGACTAGCGCAAGAATGTGTGCGTGCGGACCTTGTACATACAGCCAGCTGGTGACTCTGAACGACACAGTTTTGTGTATGGTGGGACTCCGTCCGCCTTTTTTATACGTCCTTGCCTAATATATTGTTACAATAAAACAATATACACATGATACACATTTCATTATTTTCCAAATTAACTGCATACTGATATACATTATAATAATTTCTATGAAATAATAATCTATCTTTTTCATATGAATATAGTTTAAGTTGTAAATTATTGTACAATTAAGCAAATAATACTACGACATACTTTGTATTAGAACAATATGGTATGATATCGTTATGTTTTGCTTCAATTTATCAATTTACGGTTACATTTACATTTTACAATGGCTTACCTTTCGTTTTTCAATAATTAATCCACTTATTTTATAATTTTTGTATTTTTGTAATAAATAATTTTCACAAAATGAAATTCGAACTTTGAGTTTTAAACTTCTTCTTCCTCTTTTTTCTCATGTAGTTTATATTCTCTATGGTCTTTTTTATCAGCCAATCACAGTCGACCGTGCTTAAAAATTGTACAGATTATGCGATTATATCTAGTAGCTACGTTTAAATTTGGAACCCAATTTTTTTTTGTTCGGAACTTTCGCCCACCTGATTTTGACAGTAGAGACATTTCTTTTGTATGAGTGAAATACCGTAGTTTCCGCCACGGATTCGCGAAGATCTGACCGCGGATGGGAGTTTGACAACCGACGGCAGAAAATTATCCGAGGATTAGAGCCGTTTTCGCGGAATGTTCCCGCTACCTACGAGACTCGTGAAATCTTTTTACTTCGAGAACCGTGTCATGGCGGATATTTTTAGATGAAATTATCCAATGATAAGAATAAAACAAAGCAATAAGATTAAGATATAGTCGTGTGACTCGTGTCTTGTTTATAATTAAATAAATGTCGTACTGTAATAATGAATGTGTTAAATCTGTAGGAAGTGTTTATTGAACATTTATAATATTTTTCATTTATAAATGCAGTCAAAAACTTGCATTTATATTTAGTACTTTAAGATTTAGAAATAAGTACTTATAATATTTTTTCATATTTTACTTGACACTGGCCATGGTTAAAAAGCCGAGCGCCATATTAAGAAGAAAAAATATTTTGCCAAATGTCAATTATGTTAAATGTCAACTGTCAAACAATCTAATGAAGTTTTCATTTGAGACCAAAATGTAAATAAATTTTCGGTTTTGGTGATATTATCAACTGTAAAGTGTGTAATGTTATTTGAATAAAAAATACAACATTTTGCTGTTAATAATTTAAATCTCATGACCTCTACATACCTGAAAAGAGCATGACATCTGTTTGTTTTATAGAATAAAATAGAAACTTATATTTTTGTTTTATTTGCTGGATAGAAATACAGATTCATAAACTTTTAATCATAATGGAGGGTGGCGAGTGGAGGAAGAATATTATAAGTCAATTACAACAAAGGAACAAGCAGGAGACTGTGGCGTTTCAGGACATCATTACTTTTCGTAAGTATTATAACCCTCACTTTCCAAATTTTGAAATTATGACTTGTAGAATTTATAAATAGTTCTATTTTATTGAACAGTACTTTACATCCTCGCTGTTTATTGTTTATGTTAATTAAAATTAACTTAACTATCTAAAAGTCAACAAAATTAGTAATGTTTTACCACCAAGCAGAATGTGAAAGAACTGCGGTACTACCAGAACTGTACCAGCTATAAGCCTCAAAGTCAACAAAATTAGTGATGTTTTACCACCAAGCAGACTGTGGAAGAACTGCGGTACTACCAAAACTGTACCAGCTATAAGCCTCAAAGTCAACAAAATTAGTGATGTTTTACCACCAAGCAGACTGTGAAAGAACTGCGGTACAAAAAATATACCAGCTATAAGCTTCAAAGTCAACAAAATTAGTGATGTTTTACCACCAAGCAGACTGTAAAAGAACTGCGGTACCAAAACTGTACTAGCTATAAGCTTCAATGCTACTTAGTAATGTTTATATTAGAATGTCTTTTAGGTTTAAGTATAGTTAAAAAATAATTATTTTTTATTATTACAGAGAGCAGATTGTTTGATAACGTAAACACTTTGAAGAATGAGAATTTACAGCTAACATTATTAAATGAAAGAATAAGATATTCCACAACAGAAAGTGTTTCATCTGGTGGTAAGTGTTGATCTGATCTGACTATGGAATAGAATAGAAAAATCCAATTTGCCCCAAAGATCCCTTTTACAATCCAAAAAATTTAAATATAGACTAGTATTTAATATAATTACTGTTATATTTTATTGATTTCCTATGTTAATGTGAAATTAATGCATTATAAATTTAAATCCTGTCAGGTTTACAACTGCTTTTATCAGCAGACAATAATTGTTGATTTTTATATCAACAATAATTGTCTGTTTTATAACATATCTAGTTGTAAATGCAAGTTAATAGATAACAATAAAGTTTTTTAGTACTGTTATTAATAACAGTACTAAAAAACTTGATTGTTATATATATATATATATATATATATATATATATATATATATATATATATATATATATATATATATATATATATATATATATATATACATATATATGTTACTGTAAAAGCTAGAAGTTCGGTAAATCTTAAGATTTGAGTGTAAATCTTAGGATTTACTGACACGAGTTGGTAAATGTAAGTATTTCTAAAAATACGACGATATTTTCGAACATTTACCATTACAATTCGGTATATGCTAGGTTTTACTACTGTTAACTGGTAAATTTTGGTTTTGGGAATAAAATAATCAGTAAATCTTAATTATTATTTACCTTAATGAACTATTAGACAAAACAGGTGGGTACATAACATAGTTATTATATACAATAGTAATAATTGAATACTAACCTACTTAAAATTTTTTCATACAACATCTCTGAATTCGCCGGCATATTCGTGCCGAATAAATGCCGAATAAACAGCCTGCAGTGTCCCAACTCCCAATACCACTTTAATAATTTTTAATAATATTAAAAAAATATAAAGATTTAAGGGAATTGCGTTTTTTACCAAAAACACAATTTCTGGCCTGTTTTTGTTTATAACAGTACGGAACCCCTCGTTCGTGAGTCCGACTCGCACTTGGCCGTTTTTTTCAACATACACCGTGCCATTAATGTCAATCCTAAGATTTACCAACTATATGGCGGTCAAAGTTCGTATCGCAAATTTTTTTTTTTTAAAAAAACTTTTCGGACATTTACCATTACGAATTGGTAGATCTTAGGTTTTACTACAAAATCTTAGGATTTACAGCAGTTCGAGCTTTTACAGTAACATATACATATCAAAGGGGTATGGGCGGAATCGTCCCCACCCATCAACACAAGTGTAATGTAGCTCAATTGATAGATCTTGGCAAGATGATATTTTTATACTATGGCGACTTTGTCCAAATGCATGGGGTTCTCATGGTATCTTACGTTTAAACAAATATTTTGTTAACGTACTTATTGACGACTAATTCCAAAATACATGCTCATTTATGTATTCATTAGTGCACAGCACCGTGGGAGAGCCATGCTTCGGCACGAATGAGCCGGCTCGACCGGAGAAATACCACGGGCTCACAGAAAACCGGCGTGTAACAGCGCTTGTGCTGTGTTTCGCCGAGTCAGTGAGTTTACCGTAGCCCGGAGGCCCAATCCCCTACTCTATTCCCTTCTCTATCCTCCCCTACCCTATTATCCTGTGGCGGTACCCACAACTCGCCTAACAAACCTGCATCGCGCTATCGAAGTTTCGGAGAACGGCAAGATTGTATACAACGTCTGAAATGACGTCAGTGGGCTTCGGCCTGACCGAGCATGCTATCTCGCTCGGTCGTAAGATCTTCCTTCTCGGCCGCCACGAACAACGTTAAATTGGTGACCACCGACAAGAACACGCATCCTTCATCATGGACATCAATCATCATCAACACTCCCCGCCCCTCCGCACCACGTCAGCAGACATCAAGCATAACCGGGTCGCCTCGACCATAAGCCGCGTTGGAGGTCCGCGCCGGTCGAACCCGTGTCCGGCTTGAACGGGGCAGCCATAGGCTACAACGACCGGTCAGCAAGCAGAGCACGGGGTCCCTCTCCTGCTCATTGCACGCGTAGCTTCGGCCCACACCTGACAACACAAGCGCATTGAAGAATACCACAGGTCTTCGGGGGGGGGAGTGATGTGGCGGTACCCACAACTCGCCTAACAAACCTGCATCGCGCTATCGAAGTTTCGGAGAACGGCAAGATTGTATACAACGTCTGAAATGACGTCAGTGGGCTTCGGCCTGACCGAGCATGCTATCTCGCTCGGTCGGAAGATCTTTCTTCTCGGCCGCCACGAACAACGTTAAAATCCTATTCCCTCTTAGAAGACTAGTAACGCACCGGCAGCTCTTTTGATGTTGCGGGTGTCCATGGTCGACGAAAGTTGCTTTCCGTCAGGTGACCCGTTTGCTCGTTTGCCCCCTTATTTTATAAGTAAACAAAACAGCGGTGCTTTCAGCGCTGCTACTTTTACAGTGAACTTTATGACAGTTTTGTTACACCTTCTATATTTGAATAAGTATAGAAAATAATGATAAAAAATATTTATTTAAACAAAAACACAGAATACAAAAAATAATATGTACGGTGGGGGCTGCAGAAGTTATAACTATGTTACAGCCGCTAATGCCCACCTCCAAATGATATATTAGACAAAATGGACCCGTATTACAACTAGATCTTGGCAAGGTCTAGTAGTAATATGGTTGTTTTTTTTATATATATTCCCACTGATTTATCTTAAACAAAGGATTTTAATTAAATAGGGGGCACTTTAGGAAAATGTTGGTATCAGTTCTATGACTGTTGGTAGGTGGGGACGGAGCCCATACATTTTTGCCCATAGCCTTTTCCAAAAAAATAGTTCAAAAGTACACTTGTTATTAAAGTAAAAAATCATGAATTTCAGGTGCAGTAAATGAAAAAGTCCAAGCCTTAGAAAAGAAAATATTATTGTTACAAGAAGAACTCACATCATTACACAGACGGAGAGGGGAAAGTGCTCAGCAAATTATAAACTTTAATGCGCAAGTCAATGAGCTAGAAAAGAGTGTGCAAGCAAAGGACATTATGTAAGTGTTAAATGTGTTGTGACTTGTGAATTATTGATATATACATACATATGATTTCAGAGAAAACAATATCCTGATTTCATACTTTACTTGAGTTATACATAGTAATTATATGTAGCCTTATTTCATGTTTTATACAGGGTGCAATTAAACCTTCCTGCCAAATTTTTTCCAGGGCTTAGGTATCACTAGGAGAGTCCATTTAACCAAAAAAAAATGGTTGTTTTTTTTTTCAATGACATATTTTATCCCATTTAAAATCGTTGCAGAACGGTCACTTGCGGCGCGGGGGAATGAGAGGGGGTGACGCGGGATGAGGCGCGCGCGCGGGGGCACGTCACGCGCGGCCGACGCATTGTGTCCATTAATTGTAGTGTTTTTTAGGATAACTTTCGGAAGCTATTTCTCAACATTTTAGTACTGAGTGACTATAAAAGAAAAAATATGTGTATTTTTATTTTTAACAAGGAACAATTTATCAAAATTTTGGCAGGAAGGTTTAATTGCACCCTGTATTGCCATTTGGTAGGAAATAGTCTGTCAGTTTCCTATTAAACAGCAAAATAGTATTATTAAATCTACGAATAATAAAAACTAAGGAAACATAACTCCCATAATATTACCGTTTTTTGAACAAGGGGCATTTTTGTATGGGACCCGTACCCAAGCTGTAGCACGTTGAGACATACCAAATGAAAGGGCTTGAAAAGTTGAACATTTTATTGTATGACGAAAAATCTCTAAACCATGGGAGAAAAAAGTTATAGAAGGTAAGAAAAAAATCACTAAAAACACTTGTATTATTGCATCAATTTATAGTGTTGCTGGAAAGGAATCATTTCTAGAAAGTAATGGTATATGACAAACTTAATGAAAGTGTTATATTTTAGTATATTGTTTCATATTTTTAAGAAATGTATGGGAAAACAATAAAACCTTAAAAATCTTACCTTTCCTGGATTTTACCGTATATTGTTACTTTGGAGAAAAGTTTTATAATTAGCAATACTAGCGAATGGCGCAATAATACAGGATGTTTTATTTTTTTCCGAAAATGAAAGAATAGCACCTGTATTACCTGTATTATTGAATTAATTTGTAGTGTTGCTAGAAAGGAATAATTTCTCAAAAGTAATCATGTATGGCAAACTCAAGAAAAGTGTTGTATTTCAATATATTGGTTCATATTTCAAAGAATGTATGAGAAAACAATAAAATGCTGAATATCGAACCCTGATTTTTTCGTTAATTATCACTTTGGATAAATTGTTTATAATTAGCAATACTATCGCATGGTGCCATAAT
This sequence comes from Polyommatus iphigenia, assembly GCA_963422495.1. Lineage (NCBI taxonomy): Eukaryota > Metazoa > Arthropoda > Insecta > Lepidoptera > Lycaenidae > Polyommatus > Polyommatus iphigenia. The sequence goes on along the minus strand of OY730179.1, from coordinate 9,936,178 downwards.
AAAGGATGTTTTTTTTTATTTCTTAGGAAGAAATAAAACACTCTGTATTAAATAAATAAAATAAATAAACGTTTATTCAGTAATCTGGACATTACACAAAGTTCTGTAAATTATTGCACCATTCGCTAGTATTGCTTATTATAAACATCTTTTCCAAAGTAACAATATACGATAAAATCCAGGAAAGGTAAGATTTTAAAGGTTTTATTGTTTTTCCATACATTTTTTAAAAATATGAAACAATATTATACTTACTAAAATATAACACATTCCTTAAGTTTGTCATATACGATTACTTTCTAGAAATGATTCCTTACCAGCAACACTATAAATTGATGCAATAATACAGGGTGTTTTTTTGTGATTTTTTCTTACCTTCTACCCTCATTAACTTTTTTCTCCCATGGTTTAGGGATTTTTCGTCGTACAATAAAATGTTCAATTTTTCAAGCCCTTTCATTTGGTATATGTCTCAACGTGCTACATTGGTGGGTACGAAATGCCCCTCCTTCTCTGGTTCCTTTCGAACTGTCATGTAACGTCAGCCTTAATACCGCTCAAGGCCACCTAAATATTGCAAATGTATTGAATGGTACACTTTTTTGACAAGTATTGTGGAGCATGTTTTTTGACGGAGTTACTTTTTCTTAGTATTTTATTATTCGTAGTATTAAATCTTTATTTCTTCTTCTTTATTATAAATTAATATAATACAATATGATATTACTTCAAACCAGCAATTAAAATGAAGTGTTCTATGACTACATCTGGTTTACTATAACATTGCTACTATTATATTGTGATGTATCTGCTAAAAAGATCAGATTCTCTGAAAGTATAAAGCTTCATTAGTTGCCAGACTGTAAACTTTTATTTCCTGATTAAGCCTATTGTTTGAATAATTTAAATGCAAACATTTTATTTCAGCACATACTATTTTTTTCATGTTAGTCTTTTAAGATTGTATTGGGTAATAAGCCTTTCCTTAAATATAAATAGGTATTGAACATGAAATAGAGTGTTGTGTGCTTATCTAAATTAAAGTAATGATTGTACAATATACATAATGTTTATAATTCTTTTTTCTTTCTCGTAATTATTAGTTGTACAAAAACAGGTTTTTAGTCAATTTTTAATAAACTAGGTTGGCTGGTTGTAAATAATCATACCATATTTACGAAACGTCAAGGCCATGTTGCGCTTACGAAAATAACTATTTAAGAGCAAGTTCAAACAGTAACGTTGTGTTGTCGCTGCAGCGAAAATATTTTTAAACAAAATATATTTTATTTAAATTTTACGATTTAATAAATACGTTGCGTCGTCAGACGCGATGTTTTGACACAACAACGGACAAGAGATGAAGTGGATGGGTGAATGTAGAGCTGTGCTCTTCTGTTGCTCAGTGACAACACAATAATATTTACAAGGCATTGGCATTTCTGTCTTTTTTTAACCGACTTAAAAAAAGGAGGTTATCAATTGGACGCGTGTGTATGTCATATTCCCAGAACTGCCCGGTTTTCGTATGTTAGTCTATATCAGCATCAGCTGAACAAATGTACCAAATTTCAAAAGTGTATGTATGTATGTTTTTATGTTTGTGTTCGCATAATATCTCTGGAACCACAGGTCCGATTTAAGTAATTATTTTTTTGTTGTACTAGGTATTGTTCAACTTAGGGAATAGTGCAAGTTTCATCAAAATCGGTGCAGTAGTTTTTGAGATACGGAATTTTAATTCTCAATTACGTACAATTTTCAAGTCGGTTTGAGGCGCAGTACTAACATACCTAGACTATCCGTGACGCACTTTTTAGTCGGTGGCAAATAGAACCTATGCAATTATATGGAGTAACGCACACGACGCGCAAAAAGTCCGCCGCGTTACTGCATATTATAATTGCATATTATGTTCTATTTCCACAGACTAAAATGTGCGTCACGTATCCGTAGCGCAGACGACAGACTATCGTCTGTCGTCTGCGCTGCGCCTTATCTTTTTAAAATGCTATTATGTATATTATTCACAGTTGCTTCCCAATCCTATATACCCCTTAACTTTGAGGAGGTCTGGCAGTGGGAAGGAACTGACAATAAGTGTTCGGCACTAGGAAACACGATTCCTACAGATATCCCAAAGAAAGATAAAAGAGAGATGTTAGGTAGACCTTCAGAACTGGATACATCCTAAAGTAACTACGATAACTCTCATAATGCAGTCAGATGTTTTAGTTTTTTAAATTACCATTTCAACTTTAATGTTACATTTTAACAAGTACTCTTGGTTTAGTATTTCAGAGAACACAGCACTTATAGCATCCTTGCGAGCTGAAATACAGTTGTATGAAACTAACATGGCAGAATTGCAGGGATTAAATCAAGTCTTGAGAGATGAACACCAAGCATTACAGATTGCCTTTGCAGCTATAGAAGAAAAATTGAGGAAGGTCCAGGTAAGACGATGTTATGAATATTGAAATAAAAATAGTACATTACGCACCTAGGGCAGGAAAATAAGAAATGTCTCAGATCACACATTGATACACAATTGTTGGCCGAGGCGAAGCCAAGGTCAACAAACATGTGATCTGAGGCTTTCTTATTTACTGCCCGTGGTGCGTATACTATTTTTCTCATCGACGGAGGCGGAAAACGGCAACATCGGAGCCGCCCGGAAGTGAGAAAAAAACTTTTCTCACCTCCGGGCCTTTTTTTCCGGGACTTTTCTTACCGCTGCGCTTACCGATGTTGCTGTTTTCTGCCTCCGTCGATGAGAAAAATAGTATACGCACCATGGGCAGTAAATAAGAAAGCCTCAGATCACAATAATATGTTTGTTGACCTGGGCTTCACCTCGTAATTACCAAAGACTTCTATTTAAACTAAGGTAGACAGGCCATACGCACCAAATGTTCCGCCGTTCCAATAGAGCTAATTCACACCGTTGCAGTCAGTGTTCACTGGCGCGCTGTACGCGAAGGTCGTATGCGAGTGTGTACGGTTAGCAAGGAAATTTTTAAAACAAACTATTTTATTTTCAGATACTAAATTGTAATCAAAGGGCAAAATGCTATCTTATGAGTGCAAGATTTTGTAAAAATTATACAAATTAATATTCAGGGATTACCTTTCACATATTGTAACTATCATAGTTGTTCACAATAGATGAATAATTTTTACCTGACTAGAGTAAAGCAAAAAACAAGGGTTATGTGTCTCACAGGCTATGTATGTATGTATGTATGTATGTACTAGCTGTTGCCCGCGACTTCGTACGCGTTAACATAGTATAATAACAAAAATTGATAGCTTTCCCCTTTTTGTGGTTCCTTATACAAAGGGTAAAAACGGGACCCCATTTAAGCAAACGTCAAACGCAAACGTCAAAAAACTTTTATGTTTCTAACTCAAGAAATGATGGACTTTCATTGAATCTTTCTACCCCAATTTCACCCCCTTGGGGGTAGAATTACCAGAAACGCTTAAATACGTATCCATTCATTTTTAATCAGTAGCACAAAAATAAAGTTTCATGTTTCTAACTCAAGAAATGACGGACTTTCATTCAAATTTTCAACCCCAATTTCACCCCCTTTGGGGTAGAATTTCCAAAAACGCTTAAATACCTATCCATTCATTTTTATTCAGCAGTCCAAAAATAAACTTTCATGTTCCTAACTTGAGAAATGACGGACTTTCATTTAAACTTTCAATCCCTATTTCACCCCCTTGGAGGTAGAATTTCCAAAAACGCTTAAGTACGTATTCAATCATTTTTAATCAGCAGTCCAAAAATAAACTTTCATGTTCCTAACTTAAGAAATGACGGACTTTCATTTAAACTTTCAACCCCTATTTCACCCCCTTGGGGGTAGAATTTCCAAAAACGCTTAAACACGTATCCAATCATTTTTAATCAGTAGCCCAAACATAAAAGTTCAAGTTTCTAACTTAAGAAATAACAGAATTTCATTCAAACTTTCAACCCCAATTTCACCCCCTTGGGGGTAGAATTTCCAAAAACGCTTAAATACGTATCCATTCATTTTTAATCAGTAACCCAAAAATAAAGTTTCTTGTTTCTAACTCAAGAAATGACGGACTTTCATTCAAACTTTCAACCCCGATTTCACCCCCTTGGGGGTAGAATTTCCAAAAACGCTTAAATACGTATCCATTCATTTTTAATCAGTAACCCAAAAATAAAGTTTCATGTTTCTAACTCAAGAAATGACGGACTTTCATTCAAACTTTCAACCCCTATTTCACCCCCTTCGGGGTAAAATTTTCGAAATTTCTTCCTTAGTGGGTGTCTACTTAATAAACCAACCCTACTTACCAAATTTCGTGGCTGTAACTTTAACAGTTCTTGCTCAGCGATGATGAAACAGTCAGTCAGTCAGTCAGTCAGTCAGTCAGTCAGGACATGTAATTTTATAAGTATAGATGTATGTATGTAATATATATATTACCGTTAATTTGCGTAAACCAGTTAGCTCTTAGAGTGCAGATTAACACGGTATTCTGCGGATTATCTGGGTGAGTTAGTTAAAGTGCAAAAATTTGATTCTATTCTTACATTACTAGATAATCTGCAGAATATCTAGGTAATCTGCAGACTACCGACCATGCATACGGTAAATTGCATAAAACAGGTTCTTGTTTGAATAAATCATATTAATTATTTAGTTGTAGGGATAGGGATTATTGAATATAATTTTTGGAACATTAACAAAGGAATAAAATATTAAAATTTAAGTAACTAAAATATTACTGCACTGATAAAATATAACAGATCAAATCAACTACAAAAAAACAATAAAAACAAATAAAAACAGCCTAATGTTAGCCATACACGCAACCGTCTACCGGAGAGGTCTACCTGTGCAGGTATGCCTGCGCAAGTAAATCGGAATGTGTGTGGGAATAGACCTGTGCAGTTGCTTGGACCTGCGCAGGCGACCGGCGCAAAATCGAAAATCTATTCTTTCGAGTGACACCTGCGCAGGCATACCTGCAGGTGATCTCGCTGGTAGACCGTAGCGTGTGTGGTAGCCATAAGGTTAACATGCTTAAGTCAAATTTTTTTAGGATATAAACGAAGGAAGATTTTAGCCGAGAATGTGAAAGAGTGGCGTTGTGTTTTGTATTATGTAATTTCCTAAGATTGTTCTGGGTTTTTAATGTGTTTTATTGGTAGAATATTAACCATTAGATATTTGTTATCAATTATCATGCACAAGTGTAGGCCAGTGATACAACTTCCAGAAACGTGCCTTTTGTGTTCCCTCCTAAACTCCATCAAAAGTTTTAGTAAAGCGTCTACCATTTTACTGAATCGACCGACTTGAGTCCTTGACTGCATTGACTTTTACTTAGACTTTGACTAGACTTTGGACTTTACCAAATAGAAAATCGATGCTAAAAATTGTTACAAGAACATAGATTTCCCGCCACTTATTTGACACTGGCCATGGTTATATAGCCGAAGCGCCATAATAAAAAAAAAAAAAAGAAATAAAGGATAAAATATTTAATATTAACTTCAATGTTGTTGTTGATGTTACTCAATAAACAATAAACTTAATAACAAAAAAAAAATCTTAATTTGTAATAGATTTTTTTGCAGTCAGTACTTGCGGGCGTTTGTACCAGTCTTTCGGGGAGTTACGCTTCCTTGTCACTCTTGTTACAAAATAATATTGGCATCTCGCACTTGACTACGTAGATACTTATAGTTTGTGTGTGTGTGTAATGTTTTGAGTGTATTGTTTTAGGATTGCTTTTCAAATGACATTTCGTAGAGTACGGCACGTCTACCTCAGTTTAAATAGAAGTTTTTGGTAATTACATGTAATCTGACACATTTCTTATTTTCCTGCCCTAGGTGCATAAAGTACCTACTATATCTTCATGAAGATAAGTTTTTTTTATTCAGTCTCGGTATGATACTGAACGGTATTCTATTATAATTCGAAGATTTAAATACTTTATAAGCATCCAAGTACATAGTACATAATACAAAATTAGCGCTTAATGCAGACTGCTGCTTTTAATAATTTTTTAATGTGAAACTAAACGCGTTCTGATTGGTCAAAACTCAAAACTCTGAATTAGTGCTTAAGAAATGAGAATACTATTTTGTTTTTTGATTGGACTGAATAAAACAGAGAAGACAAATCAGGGTATACCTACAATAAAATTAAACTGTATTGGAAATCTTATTTCCACTACAGTCGCTTTTATTTTATTAAACCCTATAGTTAATAATTAATTTATTGTTATTTCTCACAAAACCAATTAATTTGTGAAAAATGAAACTAAATGCAGAGCCATCTAGTGGCATTTTATTGTAAAGTGCACATTACTCATACGAGCAACACTGATAACTGCTACAATAATATTATTATGGTTATAGAGAGTATCTGACTTGTTTACAACTTGTTAATTGGTAATATTCTGTCAACAATTTTATCATAATACGGTTGTAATGTTATTTTATTAATGACAATAACTAACAATAGGTGTAATTACGTTAACAACGTTATGTTTACTACGTATCTTAATCGTTTCTGTAGTTATATTTATTTATATAATACTTATATATAATTTTGTAAAATGTTTAACGACGCTTTATAAAATAAGACAAGTTTTTCCTAACCTTCAATAATCAATGTTAGTGCTGAAAGAAATGTAATTTTAACTAGGCATATCTAATGTAGAAAATGGTTACAAACCGTTACGTGAATTTTATGCAATTTTAATGCTTTTTTTTATAAGCAAAGAATCACAGCAACAAACTCGCTAACAACACTCAAACTGGATAAACAACGTATGCAAGGAAGCGATTTCATCGCGTCTATAATTTTTATTACATCATAGAAATGGCACACGGCCAAGGCAAATTGCGGTATTTTTTATTATATTCAGCGTGATTCAAAATTTCAACATATTATTTAATAATGTTGTCTACTTTTTACTATCCCCTTTAAATTATTCTTAAATAAACACGGAAGTCGTAAATTTTGGTCTGAATAAAATTTCAATTGTACTATCAGAGAAGTTGATTCCTAGGCAAATGGCGGACCTAAATAATTTGGTCGCGTTAAGTCAAACCCATCAGACCGATCACAGAGCCTGATATTGAATTGACATAAGCTGACCAAATGACGTAGGTCCGTCAACTGCTTAGGAATTAATTTCCTCGATGGTACATTGTACATGCATGCTATGATAAAAATATATAGCTATCATCAAAATCAGCTAAGAACTTTTGCGGGCCCAAATGGCAGTCAATAAACAAACCATTCGACGATAATGCTAAAGACATATTTATTGTGTAACAATTATTTATACCAAAGACTTGAAGATCTAATTTTAAGATAGCTACGTTTTTCCAACTGTCTCCAAAATTTGCATAACTGACCAAATGACGTAGGTCCGTCAACTGCCTAGGAATTAATTTCCTCGATGGTACATTGTACATGCATGCTATGATAAAAATATATAGCTATCATCAAAATCAGCTAAGAACTTTTGCGGGCCCAAATGGCAGTCAATAAACAAACCATTCGACGATAATGCTAAAGACATATTTATTGTGTTACAATTATTTATACCAAAAACTTGAAGATCTAGTTTTAAGATAGCTACGTTTTTCCAACTGTCTCCAAAATTTGCATAACGTAAAAATTACGATATCTCTACATAAGCAGGTTTGCGACACAAATATTTTTTATAGGTACGTGAATAAAACATTTTGTATAATGAAGAAAGAAGAGTTTTTTTGATGTTAATAAGAAGATGGTCATGATGTAACTAATTTATTTAAAAAAAAAAAACGTAATACAAAAATAAGTAATTAACATTCATACAAATATTAATTATTATAAATGGGAAAGTGTGTCTATCCGTGTTACCTCTTCACGCCCAAACCGTTGAACCGATTTCCTGAGATTCGGTATGGAGACTTGAGTCCCGGGAAAGGAGATAGAATACTTTTTATCCCGGAAAAATGTACGATAAATTAATTTTGCCGCATCAGAGTTGCGGACGTAATCTACTTCTAAAATAAAGCAATGCTGAAATACGTTTAAAATGCAAAACTAATTACTTTTAGCCTCGCCTAGCGCCAGTCGTAAACAGTAACGCCCTATATCTTTTACGACACTCACGTGAAAATCTTTGTATATGTATAAGAGTTTATATCTCGGACGATATTACAGTCCAGTCGAAAACACGCCGGTTGACTGCGAGTACCGAAATAGTTCGCCTTTCATCTCAACACCTGAATATTGATCGTACTAATATGATTAAAAAACTCACAAAATTTCCTACTGAGGTGATATTAAAATAGCCTACGCGAGTGTTTAGAATTATTATTAAAAAAAGTTTTTAGTTGTGGTTGTAACAAAATTTCCCCTGGTTTAAAATAAGCAGCTCTATCAATCATAGTGATTTATAGTCTGTCAAGAAAGTCATGACAGGCGGGAAAATTTTTAAATGAAATAAAAAATATGAAAACTTTATTAATTCGAGATAAAAATGTGCAAGGTGACAATATTTTAAATGTAATAAGCGTTCTCTGTGAAAATACAAAGAAAAAAATACACCTTAAAAGCGTGATTACGTTTAGAAAATTTTCCCGCCTGTCATGACTTTCTTTACAGACTATACTTACTTTTTTTTAAAAACATGTAATGATTTTTATGTGGATTTTTATAATTTCTAGAATTATAAACAGTTTTTGTACGTACATAAATCTTATAGGCAGTTATGAAGGTGTCTGTTTTGTCAAGTATTATTAAAGTTAGTTTTTAGTTGTGGTTGTAACGGAATTTCCCCTGGTTTAAAATAAGCAGCTCTATCAATCATAGTGATTTACTGACTTTTTTTAAAAAACATGTAATGATTTTTACAATTTCTAAAATTATAAACAGTTTTTGTACATAAATGTTAGGCAGTTATGAAAGTGTCTATTTTGTTAACAATGTGATTTTGTCAATTTCAGGATGAAAATCGCGCTCTTGTAGAAAGATTGATCAAATACAAAGCGAAAGATGCCGACAAAATGAACGAAGAAAATGAACATTTTCTAAAGTAAGAATCTACGTTTATTAATCATTTTTATTTGGCTTTTACGATTTTTGTAAGTTGTTTTATAATAGTGCATGTCTAGTAGTTGATTGAGTGAGAAGTTATTACGATGTAATAATTTGTAAAGACGCATTTGTCATTTTGCGCGTGTTCCTACAAAGAAATGCTCTTAAAAATACCGACCGTAAAGCTGTCGTCGTATTATGTGTCGATGAAACCTTGAAACATTTAGTCTGGCAAGAAATATTTCTTGCCAGACTCAATGTTTTAAGGTTTTCAAGTGGACAGTAATATACAGTGTGTAACAAAAACAAGTGATAATACTTTAGGGTGTGTACGTGTTCCCTGTAGAGAGTTCACTGTGGAAGTAGCAGCGCTGAAAGAAAAAATATTTTTCTCACTTTTGTATATGGGGAAACTCGTGGCGCTCGGGCCCTTGCCCATACAAAAGTGAAAAAAATATTTGGTCTTTCAGCGCTGCTACTTTCACAGTGAACTCTCTACAGGGAACACGTACACACCCTAAAGTATTATTACTTTTTGTTACATCCTGTAGAGAGGTGTCAATAATATTATTATATTTTCAAGAAACATAATAATTTTGAATTTTCTTATGTTTACGTTCCTAAAAATATTTTAAAAGTTTTATTAAATTATCTGCGATTCTCGCTTTAATGTTTTAAAGAAAATTATAATATAATTCGATTTAATACATCTTATGGTAAACAATTCATTGTTAAAAATAGCAATAGGTGTCCCTACTCTTTCACTAAGTTAACTACACATTCCCTTTTTGTTATTTAATCCTTCAAGCTCCATATGAGCACCGGTGATCGCGACACCAATAGAATAACTATAGATTTCCAAGAATCCAGCTAATTAAAATAATAATAATTTTAATTAGCTGCCTTGTTTATACGATCATATTATTATCGCATTAATTAATACTACACTAATGTTGGTATTTATTGAAGCATCTGAAAAAATATATTATAGAGCACAAAAACTACTGTCGCACCTTTTTAGAACTTTTATCTGCTTCATTACAGTCATGTTCATAGGTAGTGCAGTAATATTATGCTAGTGAACACGCTTGCGGTAAACGGTGAAACACCCAATTATTGGCATTTTAAGTGTTCATACTACAGAAAATCCTATTATTGGCATTCCGAGCATAAAATAAGGTGTCAATGATGGGATGGTTGCCAACGTTGGGTAGTTTGCCCTACATGTTGCTTTTTTGTATAATTTTTTCTACAGGTCAAGCCCTTCTGCGTTTTTCATCAACACGTTTGGTAGAGTTAGTTTCGGGTGAGTCTGATATAATGAATGAGGTTGTACACTGGCATTGTGGCGTTCAGACTATCTTCATTGTAGGTTCTTGCACCGGTGGCGTAGCTAGCGTTGGGCAAATTGTATAAAAGAAAACTTGAGAGGTGTCAAGGGACACCCGAATGGAACGAAGTTATTCATTTATGTTCAAAAAACCTGTACACTCAAAAAAATTATTAAAAAAACGCCATCTATTGACGCCCAGGAATACTAACAACGCGTGGCTGTTTATTTAAAAAAAAATGACATCTAGTTGACGCACAGGAATACTTACTATCAACGCCATCTGCCCCTAAAAAGCGGGTACTAATAAAAAGGGTCGAGGTCAAATCAAGGTCAAATATAGTTCATTCTAGCCTTCAGATTTACGCCGAACGCGGGATAAGGAACTTCGTTCCAAAAAATATTTTTTACTGCACGATGTTTAACACGATTTGTGTTAAATGGTTCATACTCTCAAAGCTTTAACCATAGGTCGGTGTGATCGATAGTGTGTCAAATAAAATTATATTATGTAGGCGTATAGGTGAACAATATTATTTTGAAGTTTCAAAATATTGACTGAAAGCCAAGTTGTTCCGTGAATTATGGAGTTATAGATTTTATGTGATGTAATTGTAGCAATTTTCTTGTATTAGTATTGTTGTGGTTTACTAAATTAAGGCCTAGTTGAACTAGACCTCTTGTTAATATACAATTTGGCACCTAGCTACGCCACTGAAATGCACATTGAATTTGAAACAGACTCATATTTGACGTATTTTTTTAATATGTTAATTCCTTTGACTATTAAATGATAAATCTCTTCAAAATGAATGTACCTTTGTTTCGGATTGTGTATTTTTTGTACTTGTAGTAAACATTGATAAATAATTGTAAATCTATTGTGTGACTTGTGTCAAAATTTTCGTATCCTCTTTACTTACTCTAACTCTGTATTTATTGGCTGATTATGTTATATTGAGTTTTAAAAAGCATGCCTACATTTAATAAACACTTGATAGGTCAAATTTACTTGTAATAATATCACAGATATGTTGTAAACGAAGGCATAATAAGTAGGTTTTGTAAGTAAAAACACAAAATTATAAGTTGTAGTTTAGGTTCGATGAAGTATTTTGTAAACTGATATTTAGGTATACACTTAGAAATGAAAACACTGGAGACTATAAGTTCATCTACTTATTTTTCAATAAATTAACTACGTTTTTCCTTTCACGTATGAGTAAATTATTAGAGTTTGAAATATAAGAAAGTTGCTTTCAATTCAACATTTTATAATTTTTTCTTCTCTTTCTTGTCTACAAAAGCTGTTGTATAAACTAGATGAATAAATAGATGAATTATGAATTAAACACAAATTGCCATGAGATTGAAAACTTAATTAAAACTAACATTGTAAAATATTGTACATTTGGTTTTGGTTTACTAACAAAAATGTGAACAAAACGAAATGCATTGTTAAGGTAAGATATTACTAAGTTATAGCGAGGCCACATTGCTCCGTTGCACTGCGTCGTGGCAACGAAATGACGCTTTGTGTGTCACATCTGCGTTGCGACTTGCGTCGTCCCCGCAATAAATGTAAATCACATATTTTGTACTAAAATGTGAACTATCAGAGAAAATAGGCAGTAGGCAGACCCCCGAGATTTGTTTGTATTACGTATGGCCGTGTTTCTACCTGCAAGCAAACTCGCGGAAGTCTTGCGTGAGTCTCTTGCAATATTGTTTACATTTCATACAAATTCCTGCAATTTATTGCTGCAATAAATGTCGTGCGAGAAGCTCGCGGATAAATGCTATACGAAACTAGACCGTATATCTGCGGTGACCCGCAGCGAGATCTGTCGCAAGTCCTCGCAGACATGTTTAGACATGCTGTCGCAACTATTCACAGGAAGCGCTTGACAAATTGTCGCGACAGCACTTGCTACGGGGTTTACATTTGCAAGCTGCTGTCAGACAGACTGTCAGACACTTCTCGCGACAGTTGTCTTGCAGGTGGAAACACGGCCTTATGCCCAGCTGGCAGATCACAAATCACAATCGATATTGAGTTGAAATAACCCAACTGAATAACGTAGGCCCGCCATCTGTCTATGGATTTCTTTGATGCTACAACTCGGCTACAAGAAGTCCTATCAAATTAATTCGGACATCCCTGTCTTTCTCTTCGTTTCTTCTTCGTGATTCCATGCAACGCAACGGATCATTGTGGCTTCGCTCCTATGGCATGTTCTGCATCGCATGTAAACGCATTACGAGAATGCATTTTTAAATCACTACAACAATATCTGTACATTCTTAACATAAGCTAGGTGGTTTCGAGGGGCGCCAATTTTTCTATTGTTTTGTCAATTTCTCTTCTGTTAATTCTGTTATGTATTTTTATTAAATCAAAAATTTTAAAAATGTTAAAATATAAATTCTAACATGTCATTTTTTTACTACGGAGATTGGATATGCTGAAATAACAAAATGCAAAAAACTGTACATTATAAAGTGCAATATCGGTTACGAATGCTTGCAAGCGCTTGATGGAAATAATTTTTCTTCTCTTATATAATGGATTGTTTAATTTCAGGAAAAGGCACGACAAGATACGGAAAGATCTAGAAGAGGCGGCTAGAGAAGGAGGCAGCAGAAGTAGCGGGGGTTCGGCTAGTTCGGCAGAAGACAAAATGGGTTCGCTACCTTACTATGTGCTTCCTGACAAAGTGGCCTTAAGATTTGTGAGTATAATCTTCAAAGTACTGTATTTTTTATCTGCTTGACGCGAAGGATGTTGCTATAGTGTGACAACGCCTTAAATGAACGTGGCGAAAAAAGGAACTAACGCCGCCATCTAAGGCTTCGTCCACATTTGTATCATTTGCGCGATCAGATCTCCGATCAGATCTCCGTGGCGTATCATCGAAGCGTATCAGAATGATACGCGTGTCCTGATACACCCCGATCGCTATTAACCGCGTATCTGATACGTGTCGTATCAAATACGCGCATGATCGGCAGAATGATCTAATAGGCGTCCACACTATACGCTTACTTAATACGGCGCGATGATCGCGACAGAGATCTGATCGCGCAAATGATACGAATGTGGACGAGCCTTTAAGAAACGCCATTTTGGACAGTTCTCCCTTTAACTGCAGCGCCCCCGCCCACGTTCATTTTAAAGTATTGTCCCACTTTACATAACTATGGCAGGTGGTAGGAAAATTCTTATGGTCAGTATTTAAAAACGCGAGTCCACCAGGCGAAGCTGCGTTCTGTGTCTGCCCGCTAGCGGCAAATGAAATATCGGAAAGCCTCAGAGTTATCATCTTCATGCGATTATTCAAAGGGTTGTCGTAATTGTTTACCCTGTCGATCCTGGCTATATACATGGCACATAAATGGAGTAAGGTGTTTTTTTTCGATTTCATGAGATTGCGCTAGATGGCGCTCGATAGATGAATAATCCATACTAATATTATAAATGCGAAAGTGTGTCTGTCTGTTCGTCTGTCTGTCTGTCTGTCTGTCTGTTACCTCTTCACGCTCAAACCGCTGAACGGATTTTGCTTAAATTTGTCATGGGGATACTTTGAGTCCTGGGAAGGGACATAGGATACTTTTCATCCTGGAAAAATGTATGGTTTCCTCGCGATAAACGAGTTTAGGCGCAACGGAGTTGCGGGCGTCATCTAGTAGAAAATAATTTTCAGAATTTAATATTGTGGCGGTACCCACAATTCGCCTAACATTCCTGCATCGCGCTATCGAAGTTTTCTGAGCGCGGCGGTATATATACGACAGCTGAAATGTATCACGTGGGGCTTCGGCCTGACCGGGCATACCACCTCGCTCGGTCGGAAGATCTTCCTTTGGCCTCTACGCATATTCCCACATTGGTGACCCTCGACAGAACACGCCTCCTTCATCATCATCGCTCCCCGCCCCTCCGCACCGCGCCAGCCAGCATCGCTTCATCGGGTACCTCGTCCACTAGCCGCAATGTACCGCGGCCTGGGCGACTCCGCATCGGCATCATCGGGCTTTCTCACTACACCGACCGGTCAGCAAGCAGAGCACATCTCTCCTGGTCAGCACGTAGCATCGGCCCCGCACGGCAGCTTATCCGACTCACTGGATCCCGTGCAGCAGCTTACAGTTCCGACTCACTGGGACTCACTGCAACAGTTCCGACTCACTGGGACTCTCACTGGCACTGGCGACTCAAGCAACAAGGCTTCAAGATTCGACCTCCGGTCTTCGGGGGGGAGTGATGTGGCGGTACCCACAATTCGCCTAACATTCCTGCATCGCGCTATCGAAGTTTTCTGAGCGCGGCGGTATATATACGACAGCTGAAATGTATCACGTGGGGCTTCGGCCTGACCGGGCATACCACCTCGCTCGGTCGGAAGATCTTCCTTTGGCCTCTACGCATTATTCCCACAATATCAATGCAGAATAATTGTGAACCTGAATATTGTATTAGCTCATTGCTAAAATTATAATAATTACTAGCTCATGATACTAGATGACGCCCGCAACTCCCTTGCGCCAAAATTCGTTTATCGCGCGGGAACCGTACATTTTTCCGGGATAAAAAGTATCCTATGTCCTTTCCCGGGACTCAAAATATCTCCATACCAAATTTCAGCAAAATCGGTTCAGTGGTTTGGGCGTGAAGAGGTAACAGACAGACAGACACACTTTCGCATTTATAATATTAGTATGGATGGAAGTATGGATTTTTAGACCTAAAAGTGCAGCCTTTAATGATAAAGGGTCCATTACGGGCCAACGTGAACAAACCTCATTATGAAATGAGGTTTGTTCACGTTGGCCCGTAATGGACCCATACGAGTGATTACGAACATTGATTGTGATTGGTACAGACAGTTTCGCACTAGTGTCAATCATGGTGATTGGTGATCCAGCATTGTCCATCTGGTAATTTCGGTGACATTCATATAGTATAATATTGTAGGATGCACACGATGGTGACGTGAATGCAGTAAAGTGGAGTCCCACGGATCGACTCGTCGCGACCGGCGGAGACGACAGGAAAGTCAAACTATGGGATGTTTCTAAAAGTAAGTCTTCACTTAAGGGGAGCTAGTCCAAGAAACGGATGATTTTCAAGATTTAAACGGGACAGGAGACATGATAATATAGTAATTTAAATTCTGAAAAAAATGTTTGTGTCTAAACACACTAGGCTGAATTACGCCGGTGTAAATTCCGCCACGTTAACGCCGCGTTTCAAACGCATACAAAATACGGACGGAACGCGATGGACGACACACTATGCCGAAATTCCGTCGCGAGCCGAACTTCCGTCGAGCCGAGTCGAGCGTAAAGTTCGGCAGCGATTCGGCGGTAATGTTTTGTTAAAGTTTGGATGTATGTATGTTTGTTACTCTTTCACGCAAAAACTACTGAACGGATTTTAATAAAACAATACCATAATATTATAGATTATAGCTTATAAATCAGAATAACACATAGGCTACAATTTTAACCGACTTTCGAAATGGGGGAGGTGTTATGTTCCTTTTTTTATGTTCAACGATTACGGGTCATATAAATTGACCCGTAATCGTAGTGCAGAAGCGAAGTATCAAAACCGAACATAGCAAATCCAACCTTAACTCCAAAGCGTTAACATTACATCTGAGAATTTCTGAATCTGAGAAATTCCGCCGCGTAATTTCGGCTCTTCGTGTAATTTATAGTGTGTCGTATCAGACGTATGCGGCGGAACGTAATTTCGGCCACGGAAATTACGCCGGCGTAATTCAGCCTAGTGTGTTTTGGCCCGGGAGCCAGGTAAATTATTGGTTAATGATTTCCTCCCGGGCGAAACTTTGTATAATGCATAAGAGACTTATACTATGAATACTAGCGACCGTCAGCTGCGACTCCGTGGGTGGGGTGGGCACTGGGCAGTGGCAGCCTCCCACCCATGAAAAAAAAAAATTCAGTCATTTCCTCTCATTTGAAAATTTATCAGAGTATAGTTTATGTAGTATTTTGAAAGAAAAACATAGTCAGCTGACCATAACACGGTGGATTATACGTCAGCTGGCTCCTTGAACATGAAAAAAAAATTATATTTTTAATGATTTCCTCTCAGGTAAAAATTTACCTGGTGATCGTTTATATGCTACTATTAAATGAAAATTAATATCAGCTTGCTGTATCTCAGTGGAAAGTTTGTCAGCTGGTACCTTGAAAGGTGTAACGCAACAGCATCTATACCTACTAAAACTTATCAGCTGACGAGGTTTCCACTGACTTACAGCTAGCTGATTTTTTTATTGTTTACTAGAGTATTTTAACAATACTCTGATACATTTTCAAATGTGAGGAAATGACTGAAAAATTTTTTTTTTCTTCATCTTTGGGAGGCTGCCTCTGCCCACCCCACCCCACCCCCAGCTGACGGTCGCTAGTATTCATAGTATAAGCCCCTTATTCATTTTACGAAGTTTCGGTTGGGAGGGACTTGGTCATGAAAATCTGTCACTGGCCCCAGGTCTATTAGACACTTTGATCCTTAACTAACACATATATTTTTTGCAGAATTTAAATTACTATATTTTTATGTCTCCTGTCCCGTTTAAATCTTGAAAATCGTCCGTTTCTTGAACTAGCTCCCCAGTCCCCTTAAAAGTTAACGAAAGCATTTCATAAATCTGAATGTGGATTATTTTTTGAGAAGTCTATCCTTTGTATACTCGTTGTGCGAATATATAAAGATGGAGGATTTTCATAGAACAGACGAGCATACTCCTGTGTTAGATCTTTAAATAAAAATTTCGATTTTGCCTATGAAACAATCATTCAGTACCAGTAGGGGTGAACAAGAACATATTATTTTGACGTCAAGTAATCGTAACGTTATCTAATACCAACTTTCCAGAGAACTGTTTTTCCATACAAAATACTTTCAATATCCGCACTTATCTAAAATTTGTGCTCACGTCTTCATAATAGTATACTTATTGACAACAAAATATTTAAATAATATTTTAAATATATATATATATATATATATATATATATATATATATATATATATATATATATATATATATATATATATATATATATATTTAATTTTTCCCAGTGGGCATGGTGGAGAGTAAAGGTGCGCTGGTCGGTTCGAACGCGGGCGTCATGTCTGTGGACTTCGACTCAACGGGCGCGTACCTAGTTGCTGGCTCCAACGACTTCGCCAGTCGAGTGTGGGCAGTATCCGACCAGAGATTGAGGGTGAGTTTTTTTAACGTCATTGAGTGTATAACCGATATACGTATGATCTGAGACTAGACATTAGTCTATGGTATGATGAATATAAATGTAACAAAACTAAGTGATCATGCGGGCCACAAACATGTTTTGGCCATGACAACGGGCCACAACGAAAATTTTTAGGTTTAAAAAATAACGTTCTTCAAAATTAACGATTTAAAGGTGAAAAAAAATTCACGACTTTCAAGATGACTTTACATTATTTCGCCGGTGGACGTGAATTTCAAAATGGTTTAACATCACGCGGGCCACAAGTCCCGGCGAACCGCATGCGGCCCGCAGGCCGCGGGTTGGGGATAGCTGCACTAAAGTACACTACACTTAGTTTTTTTGCTATTCCCTGCAGAGAATTGGTTGTGTGTTGACTTTGCCAGCAGAGTGAATACGGTATCCGACCAGAGATATAGCGCGAGTTTTTTAGATGTGACGTCATTGAGTAGATATTTTGTGTAACGTCATGAGTGTACGACCAACGTGTGTGTGATGAATTATACAGTGGTATGAATCAGATACGGGCGGGGCTTTTACGATGTAAACTGCGAAATTTTTGAATACAGATAGTAAATGGTAATAGGCGCAATCATACCTTTGTCGAAATACTCACATAGTGAATATCCTCGATATTATAGACCCGCTTGCAGTGGCGTAGCTAGGTAACCAAGGGCCCTGGGGCAAATTAAGAAATGTGGCCCCACTGCTATGATTTTCTTGCAGTTTGACTGGCTTTGCGCTAGATTCTAGAATAATTCGAATAACCTTAACTTCAGAGCGCAACGCACACATTAGTGAATGAGCAATGGCCAATGCGTATTGAAAAACGAAACGAACACAACTAATTTCTCTTGTCTATTTATTTTGAAAATGGGAGAAATTCGAATGAGTTCAGTTCGATCGAGAGGGCCCCCTGAGCTTGAGGGCCCCGGGGCACTGCCCCGCCTAGCCCCTTAGTAGCTACGCCGCTGCCCGCTTGTCAAGAACTTTATCTATGTGTAAAGCTGATGTTAAAAATGTAAGGAAAAAGAGTTGTTACTTACCCAATAACGACTCGACTAGGTCGCGAGACAAATGTCCCCTAGTGAAAACACGGCTTTAACGTTTCGTCAACCAATCAACAGCGCTTGTAAATAACAAGATTTCCCTCCACATTACAACTAGACTAATAAGTTAGTATAATATTGTATTGTAAAGCTAAACCTTAAACACGTTAATATAGATTAATTTTCACAAATCTAGAACGTACAATCATCTAGGTATGATTTAATTTTTATCCGTCATTTCGCTCGTGGAAACTAAAATCACTTTACTGGCGCTGCGTGAGCAAGATTAATAGTTCATCTAGAAAGGTAGTCTAGAAAGCACGGCCTGGACTAAAAAACAACAAGTAAGTACTCTATTATCACCTGACGTTATTATTAATTATACTTACAATGTACTGCGTGGTTGCACGAATTTAAAAGTGCTAGGGGCTCACAACATTTTCGGAGTAAGTAATATTTAGTGCCAAATTCAAGTTTTTTTTTGTTCTTTATCTGTTTATTTTGACGGTTATTTGGAAATCACCTACCGCAGTTAAACCATACCTACATATTAATTGAATTGGACTGTTAAAAAACTTCTGCTTTTTTGTGATATCAGCATTCCTAGGGTTCTAAATCTAATATATGAAATATACCTAATTTGGATGTAAAGAAACAATTTGTATAGATTTTCTACTCAACGGAATTCAGCAAAACTATTATCTTAATCTGTTATTATCAAATTAAATTTCAATCACATTATTATCTGATAGTTTAAATCTTATTAGTTATTAGCAATCATCTACATGCAAAGTTTGTCCAAACAACCCCAGGCAAATTTAAAGATGATTATGATTACAAATCTACGAATAATAAAAACTACTTTTTATTTTATTCAACTTCCAAGAAAATAAAATGAAATATGTTTAACAGGAACTTGCATTGTTGTGCTGATATTATAATATTTCTTATTTTAATTGAATTTAACGGTTACTCATTTTTGCGTGTTATCGCTTACTTTGCAATTTTTTAACGCCAAGAAACACAATCTGATTTTATCCACGTTCTCTTACACGACGTGTCAGTGTGTCGTGTCCAGTTAGCGAACAAAGGTTAATGCAGGTATTTGTGTCAATTAACAAAAGCAGGGACCTCCACCGACGTCTTACAATATCGTGCGCCGTCAGCCGGGTGAATATTAAGCGGAGCATTAAGCAATTCGGATGAAGATCGCGTTGCGGTACAATTCGTGAGCAATAAATCCGAGTGCCCAATAAATGTAGGAATAACAATAATATAGATCGGAGGTGAGCGGTCTGTCGGAAGTGATCAGAGCGCGCACGAAGCGCCGACGCGCGCTAACGACCCGCTAATAGGGTTCGTGCGCGCGACCCCGCCCCCCGCGTGCCGCAACCCCGCACCCCGCGCGCCGCAACCCCGCCCCACCCCCTCCCACACCCGCCGCACAGCCGCAATATTATCCCAACTTATGGACAATTTTACACCTATTGTTACATACAATTTTGTAACTGTTGCACGCTTTTTGTGAATTCGAGGCTAAAAGGCGTGACCCCGCCTCCCGCGCTTGATATTATACCGACCTCCGCACAATTTTACACCCATTGTCATAAACAATTTTGTAACAGCTACGTTTTTTGTCAGCTAATATTCGAGACGAGGATGCTGCGACTGTGCGTGTAATTTTCGGTGTGTTTATGCTTCTTGTTGAGTAGCGAACTAACGATATCATAGATTGAATACGTGCCAGAAAAAGCTCGTTGAGCAAGAGAGTTTTTTGCGTGTTACTTCTCAAGCCCCATTCTGTACGACTTAAAGTAGGAAGGTAGGTACGTCTTCAAGCAAGTGATAAACGTGCCTCCAACTACGGAGAGTAAGCCTGCCTAAGGAGCAAGAAAAGTGTAAAGCTTTTCATTTATGAATAATGTAGAAATTGATGGCAGCCCTAGGTTTTTAGGGTTCCATACCCGAAGGGTAAAAACGGGACCCTATTACTAAGACTTAGTTGTCTGTCCGTCTGTCTGGACTTCTGAAATTTTCACAGATTGTGTATATTATATAATAATAATAATAGCTCCCACACCGGTTTCGGTGACGGTGGCCGGTTTAATTGAAACCAGGCCAGCTACGCAGGAGTAATTTTATAGTGCCCAAGTGTGTGCGCAGTACACAAGACCACTCTCTATTCCTTTACTCTCATAACCCAGTGGGACGGACGACCGACACGACTGGCGAGAGATCAGGAGCAGGACCGACTTTTTACATGCCCATCCGACGCATGGATCATCTTACTTGTTAGACAATCAGGTGATCAGCCTGCATTGACCTAATAATTAATATTTAAGGGAGGCTCCCATACAACAAACGTGATGTTTTCGGTCTTCTTTGCTCTATATCAATAATGGCAAGAGGTAGGCACTTGAATTTTTCACAAAGTCCTTTGTTATATGTGTACTTTAATATCAAACAATAATATTAAAATAAAATAAAAATTTAAGGGGGCTCCCATACAAAATACACAATTTTTGGCCTATTTGTTCTATAACGTTACGGAACTTGGCCGATTTTTTAAATTAAAAATAGGTTCCGTCTTTAGTTTATGAGCGTTTAACGCTGTCAAAGTAGTTGTTATAATAATATATCGTCGGCCGTAATTACTCATTTCCGATAAGAAGGCTGTTTCTGCGATTTCACATAGAAACTAGAAAGCAATGAATAAATACATATTAAGTGACATAGGAAATCGTTGATCAACAAAATCCCTTGAACAATAGTTTGAGTAATTGTGTCCTGTCATGTAGTTTTGCCTAGGGTTGCCATAATATGTATATCAAACCTACCTTACTGGAATACGCCGTGTTAATTTTATTATAATTTTTACCTGCCTTAAGCATATCTATTAGAATCTTTCCATTCAGAATCCCAAATATTTTAAATTAGTTGTTTCACCAACAATTCATCAAAAGTACGTAACATTTACCAAGGTTTTCAGTGACAGCCCTGCGCTTATCTGTTTTACTATGGTTTTACTCGTTTCTTCAAATAAGGAACTGTCAATCAGAGGTAATGAGCAGGTCCAATAAGCATGACGGATGAGTTTCACGCCACCCGCTGCGATGCCTCTCGTTACGTATTTTTGCATATAAGTAAAAAGGCTCCAACGTAAAAAGGCTACGACCAAATTGCCACTGATTCATACTCACTTTTTATGCGAATATTCGGAATATCTTAATCAGAACGAGTTTTTTGGGCGAACTTTCAGGAAAATAGCGGTTGTAATATAGGTTACAGGAAAATTGCTTTATTTGGTTATTAAAAACCTTTTTGCGGTCGTTTGTTGTAATTTTACGAGTAATTTTGATTAAGAAGCAACTCGAACAACTCAGTTCTGTATGGTGTAGAGATAAACGAAGTTAACGATATATTTAGCACACGCTCGACATAAAATATCGCGTGACTATATTCAATTGAGTAGCGACTTGACTATTATAAAGTCCGGGAATTTTCACTTGGCACTTGAAAATAAGACAGCAAGAAAGTCACAGTACATATTTTATACTAAGTACCCCACATTAGGGTTGATGGCTGTTTATTTTGATAGTTGCTGAACAAGAAATTTTCGCTTAAAGCTATCCACATGCAAAATTGCTATCATTAAATGCACACAAAGTTTAAGCCAACCGGTAGTAATTAATTTAATATATTTTTGGTGCCTTCAATTCATTAAGGCGAATGTAAGGATAGATATTTTAAATTCAATTGTAAGTATCTATATCTATACTTATTATAAAACAAAGTCGCTTTTTTTTCCCTCATGTCCCTTTGTTCCCCTTTAATCTTTAAAACTACGAAACGGATTTTGTTGATTCTTGCAGTGTTAGATAGCCCATTTATCGAGGAAGGTTATAGGATATATTTTATCACGCTAAGACTAATAGGAGCGAAGAAATAGAGGAAAATGTGGAAAAAACGAGGAAAATTATTTGAAAGGGCTAACTTGAACGCGCTAATCTCAGGAACTACTGGTCCGATTTGAAAAATTCTTTCAGTGTTAGATAGCCCATTTATTGAGGAAGGCTATAGGCTATATTTTATCACGCTAATACTAATAGGATAATGTGGAAAAACGGGGGAAATTATTTGAAAGGGCTTATCTCGCAAACTACTGGAGCAATTTTTATGTTATTTGGCACAGATGAGAAGTAGACCTCGTGAAGGATCATAGGCTATCGATTTTAATCATTTTTTCCAGTGGCTATATGTTTTATACCCGTGCGACGCCGGGGCGGGTCGCTAGTAGATAATATTTTAAAGACAGTATTTTTGTGGATATTTTATATTGTCAATACTAACTTGAAGTTGGCAATACCGAGAGTGGTGGTGAGAAGGGAAAGGGTGGTCCGCGCGGGGGTTTACTCATTTACAGTTCAGTCCATTCATCAAATCATGAATTTGAATCATGATTTGAGCCCTACACCGTACCTTACCACTTGATGTCTCTTTTGTATTCTCATTTTATTTAGGGATTTCAGATAACACCAGGGCTTTGCCAGTCTCATCGAGCTAGTAAATAAACTAAAAACTGTGTTTCAATTTAAAATAACTTGACTGTTTTGATTAAAATATTACTGACCCAACTTGGATAATACCTCATAACATCTATTGTTTTAATGATAATAGCTTCATTAAAAGACAAACAATAAGTCACTATTTCGCTGTTTATATTTTAAATGCTTGTTGCGGTACATTACTTCCATCAGTCAACCTCTGCTGGTTCCATTGCCGCGTTGATTTGAACTTCTAAAATCTAAAGATATAGAACACACAGGTAAGTACCTTCTGAGTTGTGTGGTATAGTCTATAGACCACAAAATGGGTTACAACAATTCGTAATGACATCAAAATACATAAAGTTGCTACTCGCCTCTTGGTTTTTACTAATATAGTAAACGGATATTTACAACCTGTTAACGATGTTTTTCATTTAGATTTCCTTTCGAAGAAATTGCAACCAATTTTTCCGATTACATGGCTACCGTCTTGCGTGTTTCCGACTTTATAATTTACTTTGATACTGTACGTCGTATGCAGCATTAATTCCTCTGTAAATTCCACTCATCACGGCATGGGAGCATAATCAGTAGGATCAGACGTAATTTTCTGAGCTATGTAATGATAAAATACCAACGAAAATCCAGGATTCTGTACTAATCCTGTGTTTGGTTGTAGAATTTATGTAAAGTAAATAATGTTTTTCTTTAAAGTGAAGCTAAAGTTAGTGGTTAGTGTGCAAACTTTGAGCTCGGCTCTAGAAAACACAGCAAAGGTAATAATATAGTTATAGTGGTGACGTTAGAACTTGTAATTTTACTGGAGACCCTGGCCTAGTGGTTTTCGTGTTATAGTATTTAAAAACAGGAGAGGCATTTACATATCAGCATGTATATTTTTAAACATAGAAAACCTTTTATAAGAATTGTAACTTTGATTATTATGAATATCACTAAAATACATGAGAGTAATTACAATCAAATTTGTTTCAGCCCATAATAGTCGCTTAAATGTTGCTTTGTTTTATTATACGGTAGAGCTACTCTTGTTCACACGATAAACTGAATTAAACGTACAAGTTCTTTTACACATCGCATACTCTATTCTTAAACGAAATCGTTGTAACATTATGCCGCATTCCCACGCATTAGCTTACTACAAAGCTTCGCTTATGCTATAAGTGCCATATTCTAAAGAATGTAGAAGCGAAGAGAAAAATTCTTGCAATATTTAGTCCAGTGAAAATGCTTTTCGACCTCAAAGTAATGTCTGGAAGCTTAAGTATGTATGTTTATAAAATGTAATATCATTCTCGTTTACATTGTAACAAGATTCTAATATGTACGTTATTATAATACTGGGACAAGCTAAGGAAGTGTATTAGAAAGTTTAGTACTAGCCTTATTGGTTTTAATTATTTTGGTTGGGAAAGTTAAATATAAATTGTACAATGTACATATAATATAGCTAATACTATGAATTAATACTGGCTTACAAGTTTTTCTTACTCTCTTATAATAAGAGAGTAAGATTTTTTTTTGGATAGTGTTTACCAATAATTTGTAAACACTATCCAAAAAAAAAATTGCCCTCCAACACACCTAAAAAGGTCACAAAGTGCAATTCCTCTCAAATCAATTCAGAAAATGAATTGTCAAAACTGTCAAACTAATGAATATCAAATTAGTATGAATTGAATGCTCATTCCTTTTTCTGAGATTGAATGCGAATTACTGGACATAATATGAATTGCACGCAAAGTTTTGCGATTTAAAAAAAAAATATCATATTATGATCATAATATGATTCTCCAAAGTGGCCATTTTAGATCCGCTGAATCTAAAGAATGAAGGTTCATTAAGGGCACTCTCTTCCTAAATTAGCAGGTCGATTGTCTGTCAGTGCGAATATCGACGTAAATGACATTAAAATACCATTCATATCAGCGCGCCTTGTTTTGTGGCGGTTACGCGTAGGGTTGGCGATCTGAGACTCATTTTTAATTAATTATTATAAAAATAATACATATTTCAAAAAAGTAACCAAACCAAATCATTAACTTTTGTATTGCAAAGCAGTAGATATTTTTTATATATTCTTTTGATAAATAATGAAAGAGTAAAGTAGTTTCATTTCGGTTTTGTTTGGATTTTGGAGGTAATTTGGTTTTTTATTTCTTTATTATGTGATACCGATAGAAAAAATATGGCAAAACCAAATTACGTATCATATCATGTAGATTACTAATTATTTTTTTCAGATATAATTTCTCTGTTAATGCCGATGAAAAGTTGTTTCATCTGCACGCTTTTTTAAGTTTTTTTCGAGAGAGCAGCCTTAAAGAAAGTCTTTAAGGCTCATGGCCATCGTAGGTGATGGCCATGTCTGTCCACGCTCCTGTGTCGGTCGCCAATCAATTTTATCAGACTGATACGTGTCTAGTCGGAGGTCTACTGTGAGGTCATTAACCCCTTTACGTCAGCTTCACTTTAAGCAACGTCATCGCTGCCGTGAGACATATTAGTCTCGGAGGAAATCAAATCGGCTACCGTTTTCTCACCGGCTGCAATAATTTTAAGTCTACTCGTGAAAGCATCATAATCATTATGATGATTACAATCATTAAGTTTCGCCTGGACCATCTGTTTTAAACCACAACTCCTAATGAAGACCTGAACTATCGATCTTTGTAATAACGTTGCCATTAGTTTCTTCTCACCTATTTTCTATTTCTCGTAACTTTGAAACGAAGTGCGCTATTAGTAAATATCTAAACTCACTACTCACTGATTTAGTAACTATCTAATATTTTAATGTCATTAGACAAATATTATTATCCCCTTGCATCTCCTTATAATTATTATACTGTTTATTTTCCTAAGTGCTTGGACTTTTTTGGGTGATATTGTTTTTATTACTTTTCAAACTAGGTTTAGATGAAAAATTGTACCATTGTTTGGTTTTCAATGCCTATACACTATACAGATATACTATATTATATACTTCTCAAAAGACGATGGGCAAAAATGTATGGAGCCTGGGACCATCCACCAATGGCGTTGAAATATGTGTCATCGGATAGGTCTCTTGATTTGGAACAACGATTGCTAAGACACATTTGTTATTACTGCTGTCCGTTCCGAGTTATGAGACTTGTAAGTTCAGATATAAAGGTTACGTTTACCCACGGCTAGCCAAGCTACTTGATTACCCAAGCTATTTAATTAGCTTCTATTCTCTGAAAGTCTGTCCTCCTGTTATTTACACATTATTATTATTAATTATATTTATAAAACAAAGTCGCTTTTTTCCCTCATGTCCCTTTGTTCCCTTAAATCTTTAAAACTACGTAACGGATTTTGATGATTATTCCAGTGTTAGATAGCCCATTTATCGAGGAAGGCTATAGACTATATTTTATCACGCTAAGACTAATAGGAGCGAAGAAATAGAGGAAAATGTGGAAAAAACGGGGAAAATTATTTGAAAGGGCTAACTTGAACGCGCTAATCTCAGGAACTACTGGTCCGATTTGAAAAATTCTTTCAGTGTTAGATAGCCCATTTATTGAGAAAAGCTATAGGCTATATTTTATCACGCTAAGAGTAATAGGAGAATGTGGAAAAAACGGGGGAAATTATTTGAAAGGGCTTATCTCGCGAACTACTGGATCAATTTTTATGTTATTTGGCACAGATAAGAAGTAGACCACGTGAAGGATCATAGGCTATCGATTTTAATCATTTATTCAGTGGCTATAATATTTTATACCCGTGCGACGCCGGGGCGGGTCGCTAGTTAATCTATAAAACTACGCAATGGATTTTGAGCGGTTTTCTTTAATCCTTCGATCGCGGATCCTTGGAAATGCTATTGTGTTCTATTATTGTCGCGATTACCGGTGCTCTTATGGGGCTTGAAGGATTAATAGATAGAGTGATTAAAGAAGAAGGTTTATAAGTATAGAAACATTCATTAAATAGTGGAGAAATACTGTTATTTTTAGGGTTTCTAATGTGATGTCGTAAATAATTACATTTCTTCCGTTTACATTGCAAACGCAGGCTGAACCCTACGAGATTTATCAAAATAATGTACCAAGTATTGTACACAATGAAAAGGTCTACAGAAAACTTCGCAATGGTATATGTCTTAGATCTCTTATGGATATCCCACAATAACATTTTTTGTCATTTACTTTTGACTACAAGTAATGGCTAATTTTCGAAGCGATTTTAACCAATACGGCATTAATCCTTATCCAATTAAATACTTTAATATATTATTGATTTAATATCTATATGGCCCTCTGCAGCATATGATTTAAGTGAATATTTTCGAAGATATTACAGATTTAAAAATTGCGGGACATAGCTTTTGCGGCGGTACCGACTAATGCGGGCCACGGATAGTAATGACTAATGAATATAAATCAAAACTACCTACTGAATCGATTTTAATATTTTTTTCAGTGGGTGACATAGGCTATACATTTTACATTATACATATTATATATTATTTTATACCCGTGAGAAGCTGGGGTGGGTCGCTAGTAGACTATACTTCACTTGCCTGTTCTGTAGCAAGCTGTGTCTCTCCACGGTCTTTAGATGGTTGTACGAACCACTCATAACCGCAAGCTTCGATAGACTCCAACCCATCCCCAAACCCACGGTCCAAGAAAAACACGTCATGTTCTTGAATGCAATGTGTTTTCATCGTCATTCATGATGTCTTGAATTATTTGCGTGTCAGTTTTCGTGTTAGCAAGTGTATTTTTTAAGTTTAGAATATATTTTTCTTAAGCGATAAAAAGTCTCATTACTCGAAATGGACAGTTGTTACAGCAAGGTGGTCATAGTGATTGTTGTTCCTATTGAGGAGACCTGTCCAGTGATATGTACCTTTTTGCTATTGGAGGGTGGTCCCAATCTGCCCAATGTCTTTTCTCTTACTCTAAAATAACTTTGATCAAATAAACTTAAACATTTTATCGAAATAATAACCTTTATCACGTTTTCATGTGGTAAGTTATTGTGCTATTTTAGTTTCTTCATCTCACCGCTCATTGCTTTTCATAGCGACGTTTGTCCGCTGTTCTATTAATACAATGTCTATTTATGGTGAAAATAGAATGTATGTGGTCATAAAAGAAACAGTCCGTGTTAGCAATAACAATGACACCATTGGACTGTTACTGTGCACCATTACTCAGGGTAACAAGTCCCATAACTTTATAACGCTAGAGCCACGGAAATTAGGTGTTTACTTGGGAAGTAGAGTTTCTAAGATTTCCCTACTTCTTACTCTTAATAAAGTAAATTATGTGGCGAATTCGTTTTAATAACCTTAAGAGTTTTTCAAGGGCTTTTAATTTGTGTTATTGTTACTTATTGGTAATCTGCATATTAATTAAAAAGTCCAAGCAATTAGCTTTTAATAAAATTTATGACTTTTTGACTTAGGTTTTTACTTACTAATACATAATTATTATTGTAAAGGTATGCTTATACGTCAACTAAAATTGCTCAACTCCAGATGATTCTCGTCAACTTTGACGTCACGACTACATCAAGCAATTTGCGGCAACAAGCAGTAATACAATATTGAGTGATATGGCCATCGCATATTTGAGCGATATGATATTGAGCGATATGAAATAAATTGCTCCATATTCCTCCACTAATTGCTCCAGATCGCTCCATTCGTGTCGCCGAGCAATTATTGCCGTAATTATTGCCCGTGTAAGCATTTCTTAACTGAATAAATTTTAATTGCCTATTCTTACGTATTATGTACTCTGTATTAGGTACATTTATAATTACTCGCAAAAAGTAATCTCAATTGTCTTTTTAAACCATATTATCTTGTAAGATAAGTGCATGTTTTATGAGAACCATACCGACTGCGAATATTTTATTAGCATCGATGCCGCTCTCAAGATAGAATCAAATAATTCGTTCAATAGAATCTGAACAAGATATCTGGACACCGTGATCTGGTTTGAGATCTTTGTTGCGGGTATCTAATAAATTTGATTCGTGGTCATTGAGACAGATTTGGCGTGATTTCCGTATCTTCTATACTTATTATAAAACAAAGTCACTTTTTTTCCCTCATGTCCCCTTGTTCCCTTTAATCTTTAAAACTACGCAACGGATTTTGATGATTCTTTCAGTGTTAGATAGCCCATTTGTCGAGGAAGGTTACAGGCTATATTTTATCACGCTAAGATTAATAGAAGCGAAGAAATAGAGGAAAATGTGGAAAAAACGGGGAAAACAGGAACTACTGGTCCGATTTGAAAAATTCTTTCAGTGTTAGATAGCCCATTTATTGAGGAAGGCTATAGGCTATATTTTATCACGCTAAGACTAATAGGAGAATGTGGAAAAAAACGGGGGAAATACTGGAGCAATTTTTATGTTATTTGGCACAGATAAGAAGTAGACCATATGAAGGATCGTGGATAGGCTATCGATTTTAATCATTTTTTCAGTGGCTATATATTTTATACCCCTGCGACGCCGGGGCGGGTCGCTAGTAATGTATACAACGAATTGAAATAGACTTGTACCTATTTTACTAGTATTTTTGTATGGCTTCACGTTTAAAGGTTTTACATTTAAAGGTTTTACATTTAAAGGCTTCACATTTAAAGGTCCAGTTGCCCTACACCTGTGTAGGGCAACATAAAAGAATTTACTCAAGCAAATGTACAAATAATAACCGGCTACTTTTTTCATCGAGACGTCCGTTATGTTGCGCAAACCGCATCTCAATCTTAAAGACCTCGTCTATTTAAAGCTCATTTAAAGTCTCGTTAATCAAATCGTGCCTGCGGGCAGTTTTGCTTTTATGTTTTATTGCGATACGAAGAATGCAAAGCTTAATCATTCGAGTCGCGTAATCTCAATCTCGAGATAGATTCTTTACGGCGTTCGCTAATGGTGAGCTCGGCACGTGTTTGTGTGTCGCGTGCCGCCGTCGTCGCCCGATGCTATCGCGCTCACGAACGACGTGAGGTGTGCCCCTTCACACGTGATTGTTTCACGCAAACTGCCAAGTGCCAGATCCCATCTCCTACATCCCCGGCGCCGGTCAATGTCTCCGTTCCATTTTTGTGACGAGTTTTTTATGGGAGGATTTCCCTAAGATTTAAAGGCTGTCATCTGATTCATCAAACATTGTTGACCTCTTGGCTCTTGCTGATTATATCGTTCATGTTTTTAAGTGATTCAGCTATATATAACA
Source organism: Polyommatus iphigenia (assembly GCA_963422495.1). NCBI lineage: Eukaryota > Metazoa > Arthropoda > Insecta > Lepidoptera > Lycaenidae > Polyommatus > Polyommatus iphigenia. The sequence continues at coordinate 9,905,597 of OY730179.1, read as the reverse complement.
GAAGACTAAATGAAATTGTTAAAAGATATGTCTTCTTGAAAATATTGAAAGTTATCAATACTAAAAACTAGTTATGTTGATGATGAGTAAATAGAATAAACGCATGAAGCTACAAAACTTATTATGTTGGAGTTCTAGTGTAGGGGTGAAATAAAATAAAAATGTTTATATTTCATATTGTTTATTGTAATTAATTGGCAATTTGGAAAAGTAATAAAATTTATATTATAAGTTACATCACTTTCTGTAAGGCACTAGCAGTTTGTATATAATACTTTCAGTTTACATCAAGGTCATAGCATATTAAAACATAAGCGCCTATTTTGTTAAATTATGATTTAAGATTTGTATCAAAAGACATTCTCACACGAACATAAATAGAGTAGAAAATAACTATTCTAAATTCAATAAATTACGATCCCGGGATGGCCGTCAATATACCGATTCTTGACTTAGGTCGCACGTTCTGTTATTTACTTAAAAGGTACGGAAAAGTATTTTTTCTTATCACTATTATATCAGGCTTATTCTACTTGTAAAATATGGTACAATACGGCATCAGATTTTCACTTGCACGTAAAGTGAACGAATGAGCGACACGATCTTGATAACGACAAACGGCCTTGGTCCCGCCTCTGACACGAGAGATGGGGACAAGTGAGCGTACCCAGTCGCGTCATACACACAGTCTGCACGCACACGTAGTATCACTCGCATTCGTCACCACTCACACACGCTCTTGGGGTCGTCCCCGTCTCTATGTCTCGCACGTAAATCACTCCAATATTGCGGAAGGAGTTTTAGGAGTCAACGCGCTTTTCAAACTTAAATTAAAATCGCTGTCGCTGTCTTGCGCTCTCGTGAGACGAACGTATTCATCCAGCTTACTCGTAAGCTTCTGAGCTAGGACTCGACGGGGATATTTATGCTAATTTAAAATACTACTATTGCAGACGCACTTCTCGTACACTCGGAACGTACTCAAAAGTGCCTCTGATGTGCGCGAGAAAAACTAGCATCGTATACTTTGCAGAGGGCCGAGGGTGCGGTCGGACCGGGCAGGAGTTCCGCGGCCTTCGCTGCCGCTTTTCGTCTTTGCCAGCTGCAAGTCCAGGCTGCGAGCACGACTAGTTGAGCCGCTACGAAGGCCGCCGCCGCTAACATAGCTCCAGCTGCGTTAACGCATGTCACGTCCGTTTCCTTGATGAATACAGAATCCTCCGTCACGTTCTTCGATCGCTGCTTATCGAAACCAAACTTGTCGGTGATCTGGATCGTTTGTACAAGAAGCATGTCGTCGGTGGGCGCGGCGGGTGTCGAACGTCTCTTCCTGCGACCGTAGGACATGACCGATCGCAGATCGTTGGGGCTGCCGTCGCACTGAACAGGTTCGCAAGTTGGCATACACGGTGTTACCAATGCACGGAACTGGACTACTTCAGACGATGGGAACTTGAAGGCATCGAAGTGCGACAATAGAATCTGCAAATTAATGAAAAAATTGGTTAATGAAACAGTCCTATTTTATAATAAAAATAACAATTAAAAATAAATTCACAAATACCTTTCCACTATTCGCAGACTTGTATAACGGTCCCATAATAAAGTGGTCTGTAGGACAACCGTCGCTGTCGATAAGAGTAATTTCACTGGAATCAACGCCATCCATAGCGACAAGCTCTCGTACAAAGATCTCGAACGGCGAGTTGGGGTCCATGATCTCAAAACGAAGGGCCTGAAGAAATAATGTTATTAGAAACCAGTTCGAACATCTATTGAATATTCATTTACGTTGGTGTTAAACAAAAATTTAAAACACTTACCAGTGGGTCTCCAACTTCGGCAGATGCAATAGTATCGTCTCCACTCCTGTCCGTAATCCTCATGGCTACGTTAGGTGAATCGACAACAACCTCCTCGGTGATTCCAGTTGGAATATCACCATGAATGCCCAGATCCACTTCATTAGCCACTGTTTTGTTGGTCAGGTCGTATTGACATGTTACAGCCAGACCAAGATCGGAGGATGTGACAATGGTGTCGTGATGCTGAATAACCACGTCGTTCAAATATCTGAAACATAAATTTATTTATTTAGTTACGGATTTTCTGATTTATCCGTCAAAATACAAAAAATACTATTTTATAATAAGCCAAGATCATTCGATGATAATCACCTGCCAAGTCCGTTTTGTTTAACGTTGCACTCAATGTTGTTGTATCCCATGTGCAATTCGAATTCCAGGCTTTGTTTGACATCCACAACGCACGAGTTAGGGCTGCCCTTGGCGTAGATTTTACCGTCGAACAGCTTAGAGGTCTGAATTCGTGCAACCATGTCACCGGAACGACAGTCGATGGACACGTTGTAGCAAGAGGACAATTCGTATGTTGCTGCTTCAGCTACCTCCAAGTAAGGATCCTGAAAACAAAAAAAAAAACATGTTTTAAAATATTATCTCGATACTGAAAAACTCTTTTTTTTAAATTCAAATTTTAAAGATTTCAAACAATAAATAATTACCTCAATGTCGGCAAGGGTGGCTCTTGAATGATGCGAGAGACGGCAGACGTGGTCACCGGTGTCCCCGTGATCGTATGAGTGGCATCGAAACGGAGAATTCATGCAGAGCTCGCGACATTCTTCCAAAGTTTGAACGTCTTGATAAACGGAGTCGACGGTTTTCAAAATGCGACCTCCCATCTTCTTGAATTCGCAAAGCTTCGTAGGCTCCTCGACGCAATTGTTTTCCAGATAATCCGTATCTAAAAATATACTCGTATTAAATTTATGCCTTAACCGTGACAAAGCTTAATAGACTTGTATATAAATAAAGTATACCTTCGTTTGGTTGGAATGAATTAGTGCCCGCCAGAGTGATACGATCCATGTTCGAAAGAACGCACTCGCCGGTTTTGTTGTTGTAGTTCGCTGATCTGCAACGATGCATTATGCGTGTTAATGACTGCTATAAACCATTCCATTCTTTGGTATATTATCATTTTATTTAAAGAATACAATTCTATCAATCGCTGGATCGGAGGCTTTCAAAGCGATACCGGTTTGAAAAGATGTGGCTGTTTTATATACGTGAAGTGTTATTTTAATACAAACAAAAAGTGAATTGTCCTGCTTAGCTATATTTATATGTAAATCCTTCTTAATAAAAGTTAAAATAACTAAACAAATTTTTCAAAAACGTTTGATTTTTCATAAAATATTACTCGAAATAAAAACAATGGTCATCAAGTACTAGGTTAGGGGCCTTCCTAACCTTTATTTTAAATTTTTAAAAAGCTAATTGTTATTATTAAAGAAAGTCTCAAGTCCATTTTGATGTACAGTGAATTAACCTCTATGCCCTCTATTACTTTATATTGACCAGTGACCACCGATAAGAACCTATCTAACTTTATCTAACAATATTTTCTCTTTGTTCTTATCGATGCAGATAATATCTGACCCTAGTCATAACCTGTAGGAATGCATTTTCATTTAATATTGAAATTATTAGAAATGAAATAGATAGTGACATTTATTGCGCTGCACTTGTATAAATAATACTACATAATTAAATATCACTACAATAGATAGACATACGAGTATTTTCTCAATTTTGTCTTCTCAAACAGAATTTGTAGTTTTCTCCGTTTCTTAATTAACCCATCAATCCCCAAGCGGCAGCCGGCTGCCTCATAAAAATTGAAAATCTATTGTGTCTGCAATACCCACGATGGAGGTGGTAAGCCGATTTTGACGATCTAGCTGAGTTTTTTTTTTGAAAGTAGACTTGAAAAATGATCTTGATTCTTGTCTCTTGAAGTGTAACTATTTGCGCGTACAAAGCTTTTGATATCATCTACTTGGAGTAGGTATAAAATATTCTGAAGTTTAAAAAAAATATTAGATATTCTATCTATTTTATCCATAATAGGGTCTATTGTGAGGTAGCTTCGCTGGTGGTCCAGCTTAGCTTGTTCATTATAGGATGTGCCTATAAACTTAAGTCGTACACATTACCCTTTGAACCTGCGTGCTATCTTTGCCTTAATAGTAATTGAATGAACTTCCCATTGCCTTTAAGGTCCGAACTACTTTCATACGTGGTATCGTGTTAAAAAATTACTAACTGTTCCCCTGTTGACATTTAGAGGAAATATTGTTCTCGGTATGTGCATTTTCAATAGGTCTCAAAGAGCAGTGTCTGCCTTATCGGTTATTGTATCGTGAAAGTAGGAAGCGATAGGGCAAACCGCTCCCACACCGCGCATCTACCACGTCCAAGGAATATTTGCCAAATGTCGTGACTGTTGCAGATCGCGATTCGCACCGCCCGGGGTGACTCCGCACCCGCTTCAATGAACCTACGATTTATATTCAAAGGTGTCCTACTCATTATAATATCATTTTAATCCTGGGTCTTATTTCTGTTTTCTTTACATTACCCGAAGTACGTAACGACACCTTTAATCTGAATTTTGTTTTACTCTATCTGATTTTCGATTTAAACCGTAATTACATACGACTACAATATAATATATAACATAATATAACGAAGCAGTAAATTTTCAACTCAATATTTTTATTTAGGCCATAATTTATATTCAACGGGAAGAAACATTCAAGGCATGTAGAATATAATATGTGCATTACTGAAGCAGTTTACATCTACTATAAAGTTTTTATTCATACACTAGACGTTCCGCGCGGCTTCGCCCGCGTAAATTAGATATTTCACAAACAAAAAATAGCCTTTGATCCTTCACGTGGTCTACTTCTTATCTGTGCCAAATAACAGAAAAAAAGCTCCAGTAGTTCGTGAGATAAGCCCTTTCAAATAATTTCCCCCCGTTTTTCCACATTTTCCTCTATTTCTTCGCTCCTATTGGTCTTAGCGTAACAAAGTATAGCCTATAGTCTTCCTTAATAAATAGGCTATCTAACACTGAAATAATTTTTCAAATCGGACCAGTACTTCCTGAGATTAGCGCGTTCAAATAAGCCCTTTCAAATAATTTTCTCCGTTTTTTTCACATTTTCCTCTATTTCTTCGCTCCTATTAGTCTTAGCGTGATAAAATATAGCCTATAGCCTTCCTCGATAAATGGGCTATTTAACATTGTAAGATTTTTTTTAAATCGGACCAGTAAGTAGTTCCTGAGATTAGCGCGTTCAAATAAGCCCTTTCATATAATTTCCCCCGTTTTTTTCATATTTTCCTCTATTTCTTCGCTCCTATTAGTCTTAGCGTGATAAAAGATAGCCTATAGCCTTCCTCGATAAATTGACTATCTAACACTGAAAGAATTTTTCTAATCGGACCAGTAGTTCCTGAGATTAGCGCGTTCAAACAAACAAAACAAACAAACAAACTAACAAACTCTTCCGCTTTATAATATTAAGTATAGATAATGTGTTCCTCGCTTAAAACATAAATATGCGGCTTTATTGCATCTCTATCTCTATCTCTCGCATAAAAGAGACAGTATGCATTTCTATGTTCTCTACCGAAATCAATTTAACAAAATTAGTGTTGTAAAGATATCGCTTGTAATTTAAAAATCTGGTGTTAAATATTAATTACCTGCAGACAAATTCGTTTTCACCAAGGCAGAGGTCGAGGCACATTTGTCTGGAGCCAACAGTGTGTGTCCTCTTGCCTCGTCCTTTAAGGTGGTAACCACGCACGCGGTCAAAGCACCAAGCTCTTTCACAAGGCCTCACGCCCAAGCATGACTTCTGGGCGTAAATCGTGAATACTGGGAACTGGGACTTTGTCAATGCACCTTGAAAAGAAAATAGATATATTCACACAACCGAAATAAAACTAATTCTGAGTCTACCGTATCATAATAATTCATAACCCGTATTTTTATCTCAACCGAGGACTACTTTCTATGCTCTTAACACTTTATCTCGCTATCAGCAAATAAAAGCATTTCGAAAAGGAGGCTAAGAATGTTTGCGCATTTAAAAACCACACCTTCATGAGATGACTTACAAAAACTTGTCCGGCGGTAACAGTATTTTGCTTGTAAAATGAAGTTTTTTGTAGTTCCTAAACGTGTCTATTTACCTGGCAGTTGATCAGCGTCCGAGCTGAACAGCACGCAGAGGCCGGTCTCGTAGTTTACGGCACGACAGGTATCGTTGGCCTGACATTGCTCTAAGCAGTCAGTGAGCATCAGAGTTCCGGGAATATCGTCCAGAATGTGAGATGGTGCAGAGAAAACGTACCTGGAAAGAAGTATATCTCTGAACACTGTAATAGTGTACATATCTGCAGCATAACTATTAACTACTATATGAATACCAACAGATACATTTTTATACGCTAGTTAAAAATATGTAGTCTTGTCATACTTACCCTGTGACGAGTTCGAAACCAATCATTTCGGAGTCGCATTCCTCAAGAGAATTTGCAGGGGCAGACGGTGCTGAAATGCCACTGGGTGCTGACGGAGGGATTCCGCCCGAAGCTGTTTCGGGAGCTGGCGCCGGGTCCTCCAGTTCATCCTCTTCGGGTTTTTCTGATGCCGGTTCACTAGGCTCGGGAGGTGGGGCGCCAGGGTTAGTGTACTCCTGTGGCGCGGCTACTACGGCTGGCTCGGGGGAATTGGACTCTACCGCCACATTGTCCTGGTCGGGTGCTTCTGCTGCAGATCTCAGTGTTCCCTCAAACTTCTTTGCCGCATCCACGGAGGATGCTATTAGCAAAATACTGAGTAAGAGCTTCATAGTCCCAGGTCGAGGTATCATTTTATCTGCAACAAAAATATTTCGCTTAAGTAATTACTTCTCTTCATACATCTACCTACGTGATTCCAGAAAACTACGTGTTCATGTTAAAATAAAAAGTTCGTGGTATAAAATTACAACCTACACTTTTTTCTTTGAAAGCGATATCTTCCAGATAATCAATTACAAGGATAATGAAGCTGATTGAAATTGACAGCTTGCCCACCCCGTACCTGTTATAATGATGCTTTTAAAGCGCCTACTTTCATCCACTTTAATCCACCATAAATACATAATTGACATGTTTATTAAAATGCACCGGCAAACGCTAAAACTGTCCGTGGAAATATGAAATTGCTTCCATAAAATGAATAATTATTATCATAAATTCCAAAATGTACATGACGTGTGTATTATGGTCATTATAGGAGAAACGTCGATTGAAACGAAATTATGAATACAAAAGTAATTTTAGGGCGTTGAACTGAAAAAGAGCGGTAGCAATCAAATCGTATTAGTTTCTAAATAGTTTTTTATTCGTACTGCTCACAATATACTAAAGGATGGCATCGCGTTACGCTCACGTTCATCATACAATGTTCGTAACGGTCCCGATTCATCGCCTTGTCCACATCGGAATCAACGGTATTAGTTCTACTGATTTGTTTAAAAAAAGTAACAACGCCTGCTATTGTGTAATAAATTGTACATTGTTAGTTTAAGATTGTCAGTGACAAGAAGTGCTGTTCGTATCGGGGCACAACACCGCGAGCCGTGAAACAGAAGCGCCGTAGATAAATCTCGTACAACGTTCGAGTCGTTTATTACTATGACTGATAGCTGCGCTTACATTTTAGTAGAGCTTTATGAATTTACAAGTATGATATAATTTTTTGTTGTAATCTAGCTTAACTAGAGTCTACTTTACAATCATGAACGTAGAAAAAGAGGCGGACGGAGTCTTGTCATATACAAAACTGTGTCTTCACTTTTCTTCAGAGTCGGCCATGCACACATTCTGACGCCTGTCAAATGGTATGGACTAGCGCAAGAATGTGTGCGTGCGGACCGTGTACATACAGCCAGCTGGCCGACTCTGAACGACACAGTTTTGTGTATGGTGGGACTCCGTCCGCCTTTTTTTATACGTCCATGCTTACAATTATTTTTTTAATGAAATTTCAAAATGTATATCAATTTAAAATGGCAACAATTTTTAGCCCGTTAAGCGTTAGCAGAACTAGATCAGGCCTAACATTCCATCGCATCACCACCATTTTGTGTTAGAAGTCAGAGGAAAACGAATTCGCCTCGGGAAATCTAATTCATTTCATGCATCACGTCACTCGCAGCGTGAATTTAATAAGAATTTAATCGCCACGTCCTTCGTCACAGTTTATTGCTCTCTGCCATCGAAGAGCGTCTGCTTTAAATATTCAAATTTAATTTACTTCAACCAGCAAAAAAGTTCAATTCCAAAAAAGTCGTCCGTAATTAGGTAGGTACTACTGTGAACGACATTCCTCCTGACACAAAGCGTACAATCAACTCTTGATTTTAGCAAAAAGTGTTAAGTTAGCTCGGTCGTGTCAGAATTATATAAATTGCCTTATCGAAACAAAGAGCTTGACTGATGCAAATAGCGTAAACTAACAGGAGTGTAGCATAAAGTACAGCTACGGATGCCTTATAAGTTGCATGCGCCGGGCAATCTTTGACCTGCTCATAGTGTCACGAAATTGGTCACACCATAATCTTTAGGAAACCACGATACTGTATTACCTTTTCTGTAATTATTTACTGTGAGTAGCGTATCCTAGATCTGTGATATGTACAGTTACTCCGAGGAAATGCGGTGCTCCCATACCAATTTAAATATTTCATGCAACACCAAAGGTGTAGTTGTTTTGTTTTTGGCTTTATGTATTATGGTTTCGATAGATGGTATTTTAAGTGAAGTACTTGAATACCATGTCTCCTTTAGCATGATTTTCTCATAGTTTGCATACTAATAGAGCAGATAAGAAATTTTGTAATTACCACCATTAAGTCAGCTTCCGGACTTGATCGCATCGGCTTTTCTCTTTAAATTTTCTTATCGGCATATTATGCATGCATTTTAGACTAGCTACTTTTACTTAATGTATATTAATAAGACGTGTTAATATCGATATTTGTCTGTATATCATACGTTTCCCTGTGTGTTAATAGTGAATAGTATTAGTGACTCCGAAGGAGGTCAGTGTGTTATCGCCTATCGGTAAATAACCTGCGAGATGACTACAGGTTTACCAAGTTAAAACAAAATTTATGGGCGTATAAAGATCGTGATATGTTATGCCCGCGATTTTTACACAAACTTGTTAGTATGTGTCATCTAGCAGCCATTTGTCAGACGTTAGTGAGATGTGTCTCGAGAACGTTAGCCGGATTGTCGGCATGTTTTCATTTTGTAGCCCTTTAACCTACTATAAAAAGTATCGTCAGAAAAAGATAGTAACTTGAAGATTGTATTTAACTGTAATAAAATATGATAGGTGCAAGATAAATGTTGCATTTGGCACGTAGAAATCGTCAAATTCTATACAACGCATTTTTGGGGAAAATCTGAATTTACAAGAAATTTCAAAATTATATAGGTAAGTACTTGTACTCTTTGATTTTATGGAGCCTTCGATTTTTATGGACTTTACTTTCTCGGCTGTACCAACTTAACATTATGGATGTTACATGGAATAGCCTCGTTTAACATATATATTTTTATAATTTGATAGCTCGTGTTTTCCAGCAATTTGTAGTCATGGAAATATAATATCGCTACACTAATAAAATAAATCTGCCTAAATGTGGAGCAAAAGATTAGAGTTAATTTAATTGTTAAATATGCCTCGATATCTTGTGACTATTAGTAGCGTCCATAAATGGCTTTCGCCAGAAGAGCTATTGTGTTCCCATGTCGGGTATCACAAGCTGCAAATGTATCCAACTAGCTCGGAGCGCCGATCAGATGGGGTCAGCGCATTCAATGAGCCGGATGGCTTCAACCTGCTATTTACGTTTCACCATACTCGTACTAGTTGGCGCACTATGGATATCCAACTATTTGTATCGTAGTTAACTTCTTGAAATTAATTTGCGACGCCTCGCTTTGCCAATTCTTTGGTCCCATCGGAATTTTGAATTACATCTTCTCAATTGTAAAGTCTGTCAAGTCTAGAATAAAAGAAGATTGCTTTATTTTCATCTAGGAGCCGTTACGATTTATAGAGAGGGAAAATAAAATAAGCTCATTGTATCCGTCATGACAGCTTAATCCAAGTGGTAAACCATTGCATGTATTTAGACATGCAATGGTTTACCACTTGGACTGCCATTAGCATCGACAGAAGTTACGATTTCCAAAGTTATTTACATTGAATGAAATTGTAATTTGTATCGAGTCTCTAATAGGGCGCGGTGGTTGCCTTATGTGATGACGTGATAGGATTGTGGGATTTACCCCTAGAAGGTAGCTTTCGAGGCGTCAGTGTCGCTCATTGTCTTATGCCTATATTTGAACTGATCTGCGTATGGTTATGAATCGACGTGTAAGTTATAATTCACTTCAATTTGAACGAATTGTGGAATAATATGTGAACTGTGTTTTCTCTTTTGCCGTCGATCCTTCTTGTCGGGTTTCCCAACCGACGATCAGAAATTATTTTGTGCCAAATTCATTTTCAACTTTTGAGTTTGCGTTGTGTACAGACTTACTTAAAATATCTAGGTGTGTATCTTGGGTCCAAGACTCTTGGATTTTGCAGTAATAGTCGACTATTACTGCACAAATCGAGGATTTGTCAAGTTATATACGTACTCAAATATGCAAATGTAAAACTATAAACCTAATCGTAATGTTTAGTATTCTATCCGAGGTTCGTAGGGCTCGGGTTACACACGTTTATAATATTATACAGGCATAGAGGTATTCATATGAATTAACCAACAAGAACCCTATTGTCATTGTGTATTTAAGTGGAAATAATATTCTTCTATACATGAATAAATTAATGTATGCCCGAACCAATATCTGAGATAATTTTCATAATCAACGTCTTAAAATACGTACAATGCACGTAGTTAAATATCCTGAAAATATTGCTCAGACCACCTAGAAGATCGTTATCTTTTGAGAATGCAGGGCAGAATAGACACACTCATAAAACTGTTGAATTAGCTTATTAAAATAATCTACTAAACTACGGTAAATTTAATAAGCAGAATTTATTGGGCACTGTCAATGTGCTCACCACAGGTAATTTTAATTGTTATTTATGTCTTATTATACATCACTTGCCTAGATCAATAAATAAATTCACTCTTATTTTTATAACAGTCCACGCAGTAAATAGAGCCCACCGTGCATTAATAGTCATTTGAATAGCAGCTCGATAAAACCCATATTTATTATCTATTCATATACATAAATATTCAACTCGGTGAAAGTCAATATACATATTTTGATGCACGGCGGTAGTGCGTGCAATATCTTTAAATACCGCCTTTTGCGCTTTCTTCGATAATCCTTACTCATAGGTCAGTATGCTGAGCGGGGTCAGGTGGCCCGAGAAATTTACATTAGTAAGGGGTTTGCGATTTCTCCACACAATGGGGCACCGATAATACCATCTGCTACATCGATTGTAAATGCTCTCTCCAATTTAATTACGTTTAACATAACGAGCGTCACGTTTGCGGAGCGTGTTATTGGCTGGATGCGCCGACGCTCACAATGTTTTTTTTGTGTACTAATTTGAATACATTGCGGTTTCGTTGTAACGATGCCTCGATCGAAAGAAGTAAAACAGTAGATCGTGATCGGATAATGTGTAACCTCGTTTAGTTTTCTCCACGATTAATCATGCAAACTCTATGGCAGAGTGCGAGTTAAGTCCTATAATTTTGTAGCATTGTTCATGGTATGGACTCGAGAGTGATAATCGAAACTGGGTTTAGATGCGAGTAGCATCCGTCTCGGACGCTTTCTTTCTTCCACTTTCCGACTCATAAAACAATAATGATAGTTCTCTATAGTGACCGTTTACTTTTTACTTATAACGTTTCTATCGTGAGACGAAGCTAATTAAGTTACCATGCATGTTAAAAGTAATAAACAAACTCGAAGTGTGTCTGTGAAAAACGCGCAGGTTTTTTTATTAAATAACCATACTGAACACTTCATAACAAGTTTTTTATGTGCGCTTGTACGAGGACAGCGTCCATTAATTCCGTATTATGGCATCATTTTGAGAACAATTCTTTATAACATATCGTACGTGCCTGGCGCCTGCTATTACCATAACTAGTAGCCTCTAAGTTATCTTTATCTAAATTAAGTGCTCGTATAAAACGCATTAAACTGACACAAAATTTGCAAGATAAACAAGTGTATTAAGTTTTTTATCTATTCAGAGTTAACGACAGCTCGGGGCTACGGAGAGAATAAAGTTGCAATGCTGCTACTTGGAATAGATCTTTATTCAACAAGTTGTATTAAAATAACCTATCTAACCTTGCGAAAGATAGTGGATCCCACAGGTGGAGACCTCTGACTTTATTAAATGTGAAACAGCATCTATTCTAGCGATTGCATCTTTGCTTGTTTACCAAAGTACACTTTCTATTTACTTGCTGTAAAATGTATTTTACTTTAGTAGGTACAAAGCAAAAATAGTAAGAAATCTCTAGGAATGTATCGCTTTGAAACTGTTAATTGTATTGTTTAATGTAATCTTTAAATTAATTAATATCAAATATTTTATTCCAGGTTTATCTTCAATCATGTCACGATAAGCAAGTGTAATATAATAAAATCGGATTTTTTGACAGAAGTTTAGCTACTTAACAACATTGATTGGCTAATTCGTCTTGATGATAACCAATTAAATACGCGAATATTTACGCGAAATTCCTGTCAAAAACCTCAGAAACCCGGCATGATTCGCCTTAATAATTGCTTCCTAATTTCGGTAGATATATTGTCGAAATTGTGTTGAGCGAATGACACGGTCCGCTCGTCGCTCGTCGGCGTCTGCGCCGGTCGTGCTGTAACGGCATCATCAATCATCTGTAATTTGATTTCTATGCTCAATTATTGCGTTCGCGGAGGTCGAGCAAGCGCACTCTACTTCCCAGTCAATGGTTCACAGTTTGATAATACATGTATGGTATGGCATTTGGGTCAGTCAACCCAAAATACGTATCGCGAAAATTACAATATATTTATTTATGAGTAATTCTTGTCACATAGATAATACAGTACTGTTAAAAGCATAAATGTTATAATTTATTTTGCCAATAAAGTGCCGTATTGGCAAAATATATTACTAAATTTATATTGACAATTCTGTTAACATTTTATGAACTATGTTAAGAAATTCAAATTTTAGAAATTGAGTGTTAAAATTCGCGACTATCTTAATTCGGAAATGTCGGACTTTCAGCGCCGTAAAATACGACCGACGGAAATTGATTGTTATTTATACTCCGATAAAATGGTTATTCCACTTGTGAACGTTGAATAACGGCAACGGAATCAGCATTTTCTTGTGCGAGAGTAAAATCGTTGCGGAAAGTAAACAGACGCATATCGGAGCGGCGAGTGTTTCATTCGTGCTAGCGGCCGGCGGCGACCCCGATGTGTAATGAAGCTTTTACAACTAACCAGAAAATAGTAATTGATTCTCGGTGAGGTTCCTCGGTACTGTCACGTGACAAGTGTCACGAAGTCTATTGAAACGGAAACCCGCGATTCAATACGATCGTGCACAACAGGCTCGATAAGAGCGTTGAACTCGATACCCCATTAGGAGATGCTAATAAAAGTTGCTAAATTAACTCCTTTTACCATACAAACGATTCCCGAGTTGGAAAATGAAAAGCAATTAAAGTGTTAAGATCAATTAATACCTTTCCATAAACGTGAATTATTTCCTAATGAAGTTGCTACGGAGCTTTCGAAATAATTTTCTAGCGAAGATGTAGGACGATTAGAATTACGGTGAATAAATTAAGACGGTATTGTGCTATGAGGCAACGAACGTGACGCCAGCACCTTTAATGACAAGTTGGACGTAATAATGACAAGTGGCGCGGATCGCACGCGCAGCGGTCACGACCGCCGCGAGGGACGCGACCCCACTCATATGGTAGCGATCTCGTCGCTATAATATGGTTTACTATGTTATTAAGCATAGTAAAATGTAAGATCATTAAATCATAAAACCCAAATAATATCGAATGAAGTTGGGGGTAGACTCCGTACTTTCCAAATGTAGAGTTCTAAAATTTTAAATTTACTATGATGCTGCACATTGCGTACAAATCATTACAATATATTGCGTCACATATCCTACAGCACTCTTTTATTCACACAAGCTTTGAAACTAGGAAATTATAATTAATAGATCGTAAAGCGAAGCGTATTATAAAAGTATAAATTATTTTTCCAAGTAACTGTCCAACAAAGTGGTGCAGTGTAACGGTAGGTGCCGTCGTGTTGCGCACGAGCAGCGCCGGACCGTGCTCGAGACCCGACGGCCGAATTCGTCAAAAGGCAGCAAAATTGAATTCGTCACCATTTTTTTGTCCGGCCACGCGTCTCAATTACACCGAATAAATCTGCGATAATTCGAACCTTCTCGGAGTTACGGTTATCTCTTTGACCCAGATATTAAAAATTGATCCGCTCGTTACGGTCCATTATTTGTCTCCATTATCGTAAACGTCCAATAAAATACATATTTGCACACGTCTGACTTTCAAACGCAAACAATTCGCTATCGGTTTGTGTGCCGTGTGTGGTCCTGCCGATCGCGGTCACGCTAAAAACCGTTGCATATCACCGTATCCTATTTAGGAATCGCGGTATCCCACGTTGTAAACATGCTGTATTATTTGAGTTTCTAGTGGGGCGACGAATAACTGTACAAGAAGCCAGTATTTGTTGGACGTCGTAGGAAGACAGATAGGGTCCATATCTGATTGCTTTTGTTTGCGGACGGGGAGACTATCGGATCTGCGCTATCCGCATTTGGCAGCTCGTCGGGCCCACGCTCGTAAATAGAATCTCGTGTAGTCGGTGATACATCCATCGATACCGAATGAAATATGAACAATCCAAACGGGCTTTGCGAGAATTATGAGCTACGATAGTGGACGAGGTATTATTACGGTCCATTTAAGGTCTTATCGAATTAATATACCGAAGGTTACATCGGATGATAGATTCCGATAACGATCTGTTGTTTACTTAGCCACTCTAAAATGGCCGTAAACTATCCGGCTCTCGCTGATCGTAACTCAGCATTGAGGTTAATTCCCCTATTATTATTTTAAAACTTTACTCGCTCCAAAAGGAAATATGTATTATAAAATGTCAACGTAATACGCACAAGTAATGACGACTTTCCTTGCATAAGAATTGTCGACCGCAAGGAATCCGCCGGCTACCATAATGATAGTACGTGATAGATTCGATTTACAGGTTTGTTTCAATCTCGCGCGACCGCCTCGCCAGCGACAAATTACGTTGCGGCTCAACTGATGTCCGCGACGATAAAATGTACGCTACATGTTTCACAACATCACAGTAGCTTACTGTATAACATTGATCTCTTTTCATTCGAAGCAAATTTCGCTTTTAAAATTCATTCCTGGTTTGGGGATACCGAGTTAAGCCTAGAAATAAATTCAGGATTTTTTTAAACACGTGTAACATTGCCATTTCTTAAAGATGGTAAATACTCGTTAGTTTTAATGTTTTACAATTTAATTTTGAACTTTATTAATTACATAATTACTGAAGCTCTTAACTATTATGTATCTATTAAATAAAGAAACGACAGCTATGTAGTATCGCAGAACATATTTAATATTAAATCCTTTCCACGCTGCCGCTTGTTGGTGTACCAAGTACCGACATTTAGTATTCATTTCAGCTTGTAATGAATATCCCGCGGTCATTTGCTGATGATTGATCGATCGCATTCGCCATAATAGATATACTCGATCTGCATTTCAGTTTCGCCTTCGAGCTAGCGGGTCATGTGTTTCGGATAAATATAATAACTAGATAGATTCTATAACAATCTGTCATAAAATAAGTATATTATGGTACCTACAGTTACCATACAGCGACCCAATGCTTTCTAATAATTGTGTAGACTCTGCAAAATCTCATTTGCAATCCTCGAACTGAAAACACCTCTTAAAAATTCGTCTGGTTTAATTTCTAACATAGTTTATTTTACGAGAAACGTGCAACTTTTAGCCGCAGGTAAAAAGTGTGAACTTTCTACTTCAGCTTTTTCGACAATTGATACCTTTTCGACTACGAGCGAAATTGAAAATGAGTATGCTTTGCAAAAATTTATGTTCAATAAATCGTGACAAATATAAAGACATCCGGCGTTATCGGTACTCGGCAGATATTAATTGCTTTGTATAAAGTTAGTATCCAAACGCTTTTTCTCTTCATTGCTGACTATTAATTTCGTCTTCGGTGCTCACGGAGGATTGCAACTTGACACACATTACGAGACAAGCGAATTTGTAAAGTTGTCGCGAAATTCTAAATTGCGAGATACACGTATGGAAATTGTTTCGTCGGCGTCAGTTTATTCGTGGCTTATCGACGTTTTAGTGTTATTTGTGGCCGTGGAACCGCACGACACGAATTACGTAAGATATGTCGGAGGTAACTAATTGGTACGAGTGAATTTTCTGCGGTACGGTACGCATGCGACCGGTCCGGGGTAACGGGCTCTAAACTCATTATCGAACGAGTAATCATCCAAAGTATCCATGAACCTCACGCTCGACACCAAAGTAATATTATTTATTTAATCTAGCGAGTGCATCGCGAAATCCCGGTGCACTATTATGTACAAGTACCCGAGTAACTTTATTAGGCTCTCGACTTAAGTTTTGCATTTATTTGCCTGTATTTTACGTTTTAGAACTTTGAATGCCTCGATGTAAATTACGTGTTTAGCTTTGACGCCACGAGGGCCTTCATTTCTGCGATTCCGTATGCGAAAATTATAGTCCCTCGGGGCTGTATCTTTGAATCGGAGCTTATCAGTTATCATATCACTAATCGTGTTATGGGAAGCCCATTTCTTGTTAATCTGCATCCGTCGAACCGACAGTTATTACTTATGCATATTAGAATGGCTCCTATTTATTCGTGCCATTAAACATAATTAAAAACAACGGTACTCCACATATTTGTTTGGGTGCGACTTAGAAAGGGCGGGCGGTTTACGACCAGCGGCTAACACGAATCAGTATCCGCCTACTATGCACGCCGTCATTGTTCCCTAAAGCTATATCGCCTCTAGGCAAATCCTAAAAGGTACTAAATCAGAGTTATTAAAATTGCCGTTAATTTATCGGCTGGATTGGTACTTAAAACTTAAATGATGAAATTGTTGTAAGTGGTTTTCCAAATACAAGCGGATTGCGGGTGTACTGCTGTGAATATAGTTTTTCTTGATGACTATTAATCGATAAACCTTAATAAATCGAAAACAGAAATAAAATGATGACATTTTCTTCGCATCTTTCTAAAAATTACAGATTTAAATAAGAAATTTCCATGTAATCAAGGGTTAATAGGATAATGACTTTCTTTAGCTCTGACACAGTGCTAAAACTATACGTAGGTATGCATGCAAATGCTAGAGACTCGGAACATCTTCGCATCAAGCTAATATGTAATTGATTGGTTTCCCAGTGTACCTCAGTGCGACGCTCCCTGTCCCTTTGATTGCGGATGCAAAAACGCTAATGTTGTAACTGTAAAGTAGTTCTTCCGTGCGTCTATATGCCGCATTATTCTCGTCAAACTCACATACTGCATTCCTGTGTTCGATGAAGCTATTGTCGATTCTTCGACGACAATGTCAGCGTCGTAAACTTTTCAGTTTACACACTTTGTGCTTCGTCTACATCTCGCATCTCATAACTGAATCAATATTTGTGTATAACATCTTCGGGCTTGTTTAACGTGCAATGAAACTGTTTGCCTTTTACGATAAAACTTTGTCACCTCGCCCTCGGGACGAAAACGACGCCAACGTCACACCAAAGGTACGGGCGAATTTGAAATGGAACATCGAAAGTGTTGTGCACATATAAGGCGTGTTAATTAGTAACGCATCATCTCGCACGCCGGTATCGGCGATCGACCGAGAGCGATCAATACTCGTAGCAATTCATCATGATTCTGTACTATCTCGCATCTATGTAGGTAACTTCGGCGCCAATTCACTCACACGTCGCTAATTGACCGCTTTTCTTTTTTTTGTACCGGTTTTAAGAGCTTCGCTTTTGTCCTGGTTTTAAAGGTATTGGAGTACAATACGTTTTTTATTTAACGTTTTGTTTGTATTTAAATTAACAATTATTAGAGATGTAAATTGTAAGTATTAAATAAACTGCCTAAATCGGTTTGTACGTAATTAACTTAGCGAAAATTTGCCTTGCCAAAAATGTGATCGTACACATTTTTGGCAAGATAAATTTTCGTCTGAAACAAATATAACAGAACACTTGGTATAACATGAAATGACGATGATGGACGATGGCCTATATCCCGGCGTTCTCCATTCTCTGTATTAGGTAGTCGGTACCACAATTACGTCGGGAACACGACGGTTCCGGGAACTCGCGGTGCTCTAAGTAGAGCGATGTATTGCGGCCACGATGAGACGCGAATTGGTGTCGGCGTGCGAATCCCGTTCACAATTACTGCCCACCGCAATGCAAAAAACAAAAATCGCGATACCATTGGATAGACTTGACATCGCGGCCCCGTATCGGAGTTTCGGATCGCCGGCGACGACCCAATTAAGTACGTACAAGTAGATCCCGCGGAACATCCCTATTTCGATATTATTTCTTAACGAGCCTCACTTAAACTAATCAGGCGAATCTGCCGTGTTATCCAATTATAAATAAATCTGAAGAATTTCAATTTTTATTCTGCTTGCATTTTTATGCGGTGCGCGTTGCAAAATGTAAGACTATAATAAATGAGTTGTCTCCCTAAGACTTATTATACCAGCAAGAAATTATTTCTTAGAAAAATAATTCCTACATATTTTTATACAACCTAAACTTCAATGTCGTATACAATATACATTGTAGAATAAGTTTAAAATCTGGCTCTGTTTTAATAAGAAAATAAACAATACTTATGCCTGCAATTATTATGATGCTAATTGACAAAATTAACATTTCACTTATTGTTTGAATGATCTTAAGACAAGCACTTTATAATGCTGACATTTCAATTATAAGCGCTAAGTAATACTCAAAAGCTCTTATTAACATCTCCATAATAACCCTCAATAAACATTTATTACAATTTAATTGTGACCCACTAAGAGAGAATGCTCGAACTTCTGCCTTTCATAAACACATAAGCAATCAACAAAATGATTAGATACATAATGCTACATCTCCCATCGAGTCAACGCTATGTTGATTATCCAGGAATCACTGCACAGATATAAATAATGACTCCTCATTTATTGCACGTTCTATCAATCTAATATCAAGCCATAGACTATAATCTAATAAGACGTCAAATAAAGTCTGTAACGGCGAAGGTGGTGATTAACCGAGGAGTGGTGTGGAAGCCTCGCGATATTTTGTTCCCCATTTATTTTTTATGGCTCAGGATAACCTGCACTACAGCTAGGCCCCTAGTGAGGTGGATAAACGTAAACAAGTTTTTGTAACACTATCCTATTATTTCTTATTACGGACGTGAAAAGGAAGATCGTTTTAGAAACAGCTCCTCGACTATGTGCAAGGTTTACGACTTTATTATGTTATTTTGTTTCGGAAATGTTTCACTGCTTTTAAATTTAAGTTAGGTTTTGCAATAAAATGAATTGAACATTACGTTTAAGAAGTAGGATCATATAATGTAACAACTAACAACTAGTAATAAAAAATAAATCTGATTTTTTTCCACCAAATAATAATGGAAAGTCATGATAGTTAATATGAAAAGCTAGACCTCCTATCCTTGTATTGAAATTAAAACAAGGATTGCTCCTCGATGCGAATTTCGCCCGCAGGTGTATGAGTTCTAGACGTTTCCTGTATTACTGTGTGTGCACAATCCACATCGATGCCTGAGACCCATTGTAGATTAACATAAAACCTATTTAGATTTAAATCGTTACTTCATCAAACTAGAACAATCAGGAAACAATATGCGAGATGACTGATTGAGTGCGCTCCGCAATTTTGATCTGTATCGTTGCGTTTCCGTCTCGGATGGACATGGGTATTGGGTAATAAGGAGCATTATAAACCTTGCAACCCTATCATGTCATAAAGATTATATTAGGTTGTTCCGTATTTCGACCTTATAGTCTACCGTCTAACTAATGTTCGAAGGTAAAATCCATTAGAGCTTATTGCTTACAACTGTAAAATAAATTGATTACTCACAAGTACATCTAATTTCGATCTAAATCAAACTGTAAAGTATCTACGGGCTTATCATCTCATAATTCCATCAGGGTCTTGTTAACTCGATTATTGTATAATAAATCGATTCGAAATAATGATGAGTAATTTAACAAAGATAACACGTTTCGTTAATTTAACGTGTTTGGTAATCTTTATAAAAATGTCCGAAATTTTGGCGAACGATTTAAGGAACGCGAAATATGTAATGAACACGATGTAAGAATGAAGCAAATTACAATGTTTAAAACTTACACGACGTAATTAATATTAATAGGATGCTGATAACTCGTACTCCATACAAATTTAGGTCACATGTCGACGAACGGTAAAAATAACAGGTGACGCTTTACAACTGGTTTCTTATTTTAGTGAGTTCGAATAAGGACAGTCTTGATTTTTATCTTCCTTTTATTGTCCCTAACAATTATTAAGACAATTACGAATTTTCTGTTTGCTTTACAAATCTTTTTTTTTAACATAAAATTTATTTTTATTTGTTACTAGCGACTCGGCCCGGCGTCGCACGGGTATAAAATATATAGATCGAAAGCCTATGATCCTTCACGTGGTCTACTTCTTATCTGTGCCAAATAACATAAAAATTGATCCAGTAGTTCGCGAGAAAAGCCCTTTCAAATAATTTCCCCCATTTTTTCCACATTCTCCTATTAGTCTTAGCGTGATAAAATATAGCATATAGCCTTCCTCAATAAATGGGCTATCTAACACTGAAAGAATTTTTCAAATCGGACCAGTAGTTCCTGAGATTAGCGTGTTCAAGTTAGCCCTTTCAAATAATTTTATTTTTTATTTATTTATTTATTTATTTATACTTTTTGCACAATGTTGGTACATAGGTGGACTTAATGCCAAATGGCATTCTCTACCAGTCAACCTTTAGGTGTTCAGGAACAAAAAAATTCCCCGTTTTTTCTACATTTTCCTCTATTTCTTCGCTCCTATTAGTCTTAGCGTGATAAAATATAGCCTATGGCCTGCCTCGATAAATGGGCTATCTAACACTGAAAGAATCATCAAAATCCGTTGCGTAGTTTTAAAGATTAAAGGGAACAAGGGGACATGAGGGAAAAAAAACGACTTTGTTTTATAATATGTATAGATTTAAACGTAATTTTTAGTTATATATATAAAAGCTATCTTGTTTAAATAAGCTTGAAATAATTATATTTTTGCTGATAAATTAAAAGCCGATTTTTGTACCGCCTATGTTTGTTAACATTCAATTTCTTTTATGGAAAAAGAAAGGTCGTTAATTAAAAAATATTGTTGAGCAACGCGCAATAATTTATAGAAACTGCATCAATTGTTATAATGGGCCCTACAGCCTACTAATAACACACTATTAGAGCTTAAGGCCTCGTACGGAAGTGCGAGTCACTATGCACGCATTAACAAAAAACGTAACTGTACAAGTCTCTTATGTTTACACTCCGCTGACTTTAAGGTCGTTATTCTGGCGCTCGCTAGACGAACGACATTTGGGAACAATTTAACAGTAATTTTGATTAATGCTATTGGGGCTTTTACCGTAAGATATAACATATTAACTCGCTCAGAGGTGTACCATTTTTGGGGCAACGAACGTTATGGTTTGATTTTCATTAGCCGTTTTTAAGTCACCTCAATCATCATAGCGTAACTTTTCTGAAACTGTATCACGGGTTTATGTAATTTAGTGTGTGTAAAATTATGTGTATCTTTTATTTGACAAACGTAATTTTACCACGAAACATCTTAGATTGTAATTTTACCTAAATCTCTTGTATATTTGAAACGTTTATCCCTAATTACTTTAAACTTTTGAACTGCTTTCTACACGACTACTAATAATGAAACATAATGAAATGAAACATTATGTTATATTTGTAATGATCGACGAAATTCGATCGGACAAGATCAATGTGCGGTTACTGACCTTTTAAAATCGCAGCCGCCACCCGCTAAATATCGCCGCCTTCAGCCTGTAACAACGAAAATACATTTTAACAAAGTGCTTCAATTTATTATTGAAATTCATACTTTAAAAACTGATAATGTAAAATATTACATTAGGTTAATGTCATAATAACGATGTATACTTTTTAATAATTTCAGGTCATAATAATTGAGCTCTCGATATAAACGTTTTGCTTAATGGATTACTTTTAGCTCATGTTCATTAACCAATAATAATTCTCAAGTAACTTTGGTTCCATAAAGAGAATTAGCTACTTATTTTATCGTTGAGTTTACGACAGTTCGCTGTAGACCTAGAATATACAATTAATTTCAATGGTCCTAGCGTAGACAGAGTTATAAACGTGAATAAGTTTATTGTTGACAAGATGTTGATTGTTATTGTTATGGTGGCTGGACACGATCCGCATTTATTACGCAAGTCGTTGAAATGTAACTGATACGGAGTGGAATGTACGAATATCATTATGTGTTATATGCGAGTCCAGGCATCGGAACGTCTCGTAGCGGTCCAGTGAGTGCGGGTAAAATTGAGACGTAACTCAGGTTTTAGCATATTTTGTATCTAATGCACTTTTTGTTACTAAATCTGGGGATTTGTAGATTAAAGTGTAAGCAAATTCTCTTGTTCAATATAGTTATGATTTCATATTAATTACTCAGTAGCCAGTACTCTATCATGCTTAGCATGGCAGCCATGCTAAGTATGAAAGAATAGCGAGTACCTACATAGAATTAAATCATTTCTATAGTAAAATAGACAACGTGAAAATCTATTTGTCCCTTAGACCTTGTGTTTCTATTTATTAGTTTTCTTACAGTGGCCATAATATAGAAAAGTTTTGAAGTTACGTATATTATACCTAGTGTCTTATTATAATTTCATATCATAATACCTGTGTGAAATGTGAAATGGATTAATGATTTTAATTTCCTCTGCGTAATGAAAGATGATTTAATTAATCCCAGATAGGAAGACAATGAAGTTCAGATTAAAAATATGTTTTCGTATGGGAATTTCTTATCGCCCTATTAAAGTCAGATAAATTAACGATAGAAACTATACACATAACGTTACTGTAACGCAATAATATAATTAATTTTTCTCTCATTATTTATCTTATATCTCTTATATCTCTCTTTTCCATTAATCAAACGTGATGTGATTAGCCGTGCATCACTCTCCCACGAGTTAATTCTTTGAATGATTCGTAAAAAAGTACGTGAAGTTGAATACTTAATACCATAACTCTTAACTGTCGAACCACAACTAATGTTATTTTATGGGAGATTCTATTTATTATCTTCGCTGAACATCTGAACATCTCGAGAATTTTTCGATTTAGTCGTGCTTAAATTTTATATTTTGCGTAAGACCACAAAATACATATTTGGTAAGACGTTTAATGAATACTTATTTAGTGGATTTAATATGCTAAAAAATTAACCGTACTTTAACCGGATTTTTTTGGATATTTAAACAATCTTAATTGTTTTAAACAACTATTTAGCTTATACACAGTTATGTAGTTTTTGTTACAACTATATGAATAATATTTGAAATAGCGTTACGGTTCCCGTTAAATGAAGACGGTCTGATAAGTTGGAATTTATGAGCTCCAAATAGATAAATGTTGAATAATAAAAGTAATTCTAGTAAAATATACATATGTATTTGCATAAATGTAATCAGTACCCAACTAGAATGTCAGTGTACTATAAATTCATCATATCGATATCGAACTAAAATATCCTGTTCTGGTGTCAGTAGTCAGTACACACATAATGTAGCAGACATTAAATGTTGTATTTTTATGTGTTAAAAAAGAATTGTTAGAAACCTATCGTTGGCAGTTTTTGATAAAACTCGTGGTGTCGCACATGGCCACTGACCAGCTATTTATAGCCAGGTGAAAATCAAACAATCTGTCCCGTTTCGTTTGACGAGCAAATTGCGATGTTCGCACTTAGGAGGTGTTAGATGTTCCTTTTTGCCGTCCGCCGTATATACGAAGTGGCCAGTCACGCGGCCTGCGCCCCATCCGTCAATGTCAAGACCGTCCTGTCCAATATTCTCACGTGAGCGCTACGAGGAAATGTTTTTATCACCATTACGTAAAGAAGCCATTACCGAGGACGCCTCTCGTACCATACCCGATGTGCAGCGTTTTCGAGTAGTTTAATCTCGGGCTGTAAATTCGTATTAGATAACGGCAGCTGAACTAGAAACACGCTCGCACATGGTTCGTGCCTCTATCGTCATGTAATCGGTTGTAATTTCTAAGACCCGACTGTTTATCGTTTAACATCTAAAACAAACTAAGCAGCGCCCATTCATGCTATTTGCATCGGGAATTAAAGTTTCCCGTGCGAAGGTACACGGAGTATGTTTTAAAGTACTGGATGCTTTAATGAAGCTCAGATAGATTAAATGTTTCTTAAATCTTTCGCTTCTTGCAAAGGTGAATTAGTTTATTGTAAAGTATGTAAGGCGCAGATCTTACAAATGAGAAGTCAGCATTGAAAACATTGCCAAGGAAGCGTCGATAGAATCTACTATTGAATAGCGACTTGTTATTATTGAAATCACCAGAACGGTCGCACGTATACAAGCAGAAAACAAGGGGAGATTTGACACAATCTTCTCGTTCGACGGCTACACTTTAGTTTTATTACAAAAGAGGAGTATGCCAGTATTTCTAGGAAATGTTCTTGAGCATTGTTAGTGAGTACGAAGCCCTTATCGCTGTACAAGCATCGACATTATCCCTTTGAGTTTCCGCTCAAAAACTGTTCAATAAGTTTGCCAACATGAAATAATTCGCGCCGCATGAAAACACGGCGAGCGCATTTCAAACAATAGAGAAATAAATTGTCTTATATTTCTGTACCCCCGCAAAGACTATTGCAATTTTATGTGCGTAGTATAAGTGATTTCCTTATGGCTTTCAATATTTTACTGACTTTTTGATGGGTGTACACTGTACAATGTACATCATTATGTTGGTTTTTCGTAATATAACGCGTTGCAATGGCAAAACATGCAAATTCATTGTATAGATTTGTGTTCGGCACTTTTTATGACAGTTGAGAAAAGAATCGATTTGTAACAAAAAAACATTAGGAACAGCAATTTCTATCATGTTTAACCGTGAAGTGCGATCAGGATTCCAGCTAGCGAATTAACCACGGACTCGGCAAAATCGACAAGTTTTTAGGAAATTATCAACGCATTGTTTTTAAGAGACAAAGCGCTTTCAAATGTTTTGCAAATAAAAAACGCAAATAAAACTTCAAATAATATCCTTTATTCATACCAAAAGTGAGATTAAGTCGCTAGTTCTACCCACGGTTTGCTTTTTTGTTGGATGGACTTATTTCTAGACGACCAATGTCCGAGTTAGACGATCCAGTGCGTACATAATATGATTATAATGGCCATCTTAAAACAAAAACAGACACAGTAACCGCCATCGAGACTAACTGTACAGCTGACATGCATCGGCTCGCCCGCCCTAGCCGCAGCGGAAAATGCCTGACCACACGACCAGCCATCGTCGCGGTTTCCTCTGTGCTATTAGCCTAAACCACAAATAAAAATAAAGACAAATCCCTTAAAATCGCTACAAATAGTTTTATACCGCGAGCGAACTTCGCATCTCTACTCTAAGTCCAATAACGTCACATCTATTTCGAAATTCATTAGGAATTCTGTCCGGAGAATTCCTTTTGTGCCACTTCTATTGGCGATACCCACCGTGTCGGTTGCTAAGCGAAACTGTAAAGAGCATCTTTTAGTTTACACTAATGTAAGCCATTCCGACTCTTGTTAGCGATTCTTCTACGCCTTTATAATTCTAAGTGAATGTTGGAGTGACAAAGACGGTATTGTACACGATATTAATATTTATAAGCGTCTGTTTTCCACACCTCCGGGCGGATGGATACGCACGATACTGTCGGCCTAATTAGCCTATTGTTTATGCGAATTAGTCAGACAAACGATTGACACATATTCGATAGAAAAAGTTATCGAATTCCGTAGTCGAT
Source organism: Polyommatus iphigenia (assembly GCA_963422495.1). NCBI lineage: Eukaryota > Metazoa > Arthropoda > Insecta > Lepidoptera > Lycaenidae > Polyommatus > Polyommatus iphigenia. Next base: position 9,879,298 of record OY730179.1, on the reverse strand, counting down.
AAGTTCATGTTATATAATGATAAATCCCAGGGAGATAGTGATCCTACTTTCTCTTAACTAGTTTCTTGAGGCCACTCCAAGAAAGTAAAACTCCGCTATGTTAGCGCTCGATAGCTCGCTCCATGTCCTGTTGACATACAAATTGACATGGTAACTTACTCAGAGATCCTCTTATACTGTGACCTCTTTATTTACATTTCATTCCGATCGTCGTGTTGTAGAATTGTAAAAGTAAGAAGGTTAAGGTGTCTTAGATGCTATCAAGAAATTTATCAATTGCCGAGGCCTTTGAGAGCTAGGAAAATAATTTTTAAGGGGATCAGTACATTTTAACCACCAACAATATGTCTTTACGCGTGCTATGTTTCATATCAACAAGATAAAGCATTGGATCGTTACTACAAATTATCTATGGACGATAACATAATTTGTAGGTGCAAAATATACCCATAGGTGCAAAATATGTTCACAGTATTCAATAAAATCTGCTGACACATAGATACGTACGAGCAGCAGGATGGCACACTTTCGGGAGGTTCCGTTGAGTGGGGACCACGGCGACGACATCACGTTTCCCATGTTCAGAATAGTTTATTGAAGTCATGATGTGACCTTAACATTGTATTTTACGATTGTCTCGTCATCGGTCGGACCACTGACATTTCAATAGGTAAGGTGAGGCTGGGTCGCGGCGTGACGCGCAGCACGACGCGCTGCGCCGCACGGGCAGCGCCAGGCGGTGACACCGGGCGACGCTGCCTCCTCGTCCTAGCACTCTACACGTCATGCATCATGCGCCGTAATACTATCGCGTTACATACTTCCGCGGCGCTTTACTCACCTTCGACCCCGAGAAATGTAAATGGGAGTGATTTATAACCGACGGAGATTTATGTTGATCGTAACTCGGCAAGCGAATATGGACAAGCGATTAGCAGTATTTAAGTCAATGTTCGGTTGCATTTCTCGAATTGCCTCCGGAAGCTTATCGACCGGTGTTGACTTTAATTTGCATCTAGTATTTTCTAGTCGTTACGTCGATTGTAAGTGCTCACGATTTAACGCTGGTTTTAATGCATTATTCAGAGGGGTTTTCATTAGTCTGTCGCTATCGGTGCGGGGGATCGCGCTCTCGTTAAAATGTACGGATGGCATGACGTCTGTTCCATTGGGTGTGCTAAATCAGCACGCGACGACATATCGTCCGACTGAAAATTTGTGTCCAACGGTTCCTACTGTCCGACTATAGTTTAAATGCCGACGTTGTACGCTGACAAAAGACAAAACTGTGCAGCGACGTGTTTACTCGTATATTATAAGTCGTCCTCCTGAAAAAAGGTCTGCGCATTGCACAATATAGTTTAAGGTATGGTATCATCAGCGTTACCGTCTACGAGCGTTTGTCCTTATATCTTGTAGGAATCTCTATAACGAATGTTATTAATAACACTAAAAACCGTAATTTCGTAGCAGTAGGTCATAAATATGTTGTTGATCATTTCAGAAAACCTTTTAATTCTTTTAATCCTAAAAAAACACTTTACTATCTTCTTTTCAGAATGACTATAAAAGCCCAACAATTGTATTTTCATGGGTTTTAAAATGAAGAAAATTAAAAAATTTAAATTACTGCCTATTATATATCTCAATATTTTATTGTTATCGAGCTGAAAACTATTAATGTTTTTGCTAAATATAACAGATATAAATTTGATCGTAAAAAGCGTTTTATGCTATGAAATGTACAATTTTATAGCGAAAGCCCAACCGTGACGAATATAATATAATAATAGAATTCGTTATAAAAACATCCTAACACATTAAAAAGCTCGATAGAGACAATATTGCGCCGGCTACGGAGACTCATTAAAGGCTCGTTGAACAAGTTTAAAAGAAACTGATGCTATTCGGTCAGATTGTAGAGACAGGTTTATCAACCCCGAGCGGCGACCTCGCGGATGCGGTTTACTTTCTACACGTAATGAGTGCACACTGCACCGTGCGCCCGCGCATCCCGTTCTCATTACTCAATCCGCGCTCGCATTATAAATTAGCTGCCACCAGCCTCCGAGCCTATTTATTATATGTGTAATTGAGTTTAATAGTTCCGTATCCTTCCCGTAATTAAATATTGAATTTTAATAAGCGCGCTGAAAGATGTAGTTCTATAAGTGTAGTTATAAGCTTGAATTAATTGTGCGTGCACACAATACGCCCTTTAAGAGATGCATGTAAAGCATGTAGCAAAAAGTTTAAACAAATCGATGTTATAACCCAATGTTAATTTGCACACTGTACCAGCTTCTCAGTCTGCGAGCTGTAAATTATGTTTGACGTTATGGGGGCGTTTGTTTCATTATGAGACAGTTCCAATTAATGGACATTGAGCGTATTGATGAAATGTCGATTCGCCCATCGGCGTTATAGTGGCCGGACACGCATGCGGCTATCTCGATGCGAAGTGACAATTACAATGTTATAAATAAGCTGACGCCTCCAAATCGCGCCACTACGATGGCCCATTCTATGCATTTTATAATCGTTAATCGGATATTCGTACCATAAATGTCTTCACGTAATTACACGCTGTGATGATTCAATAGGTCCATGTTTTAGTGTTATGTGTATTACATGCAAATTTTCACTATTACATTTGGTACAAATTGTGCTGTAGCCTCTAACCAATTTTTATTACCCACTCTCTTCGTGAATATCTCAGAACATTTATAGCTTTCTTTGTACGTATAAGTTATATTCATAACTTCTTTACCTTTTATATCTTTCCTTAATTGTATTTCAACGAATTTACTTATTTGGCCAGTTATTTAAGATTTCGGCTATTAAAATGGCTATAACATAATTGTGTTTACTTTATTTATCTTTACAAAATCATTTGATTTACATTAAAAAACTGTAAAATATGTCTACTTTTTCTTTACGAAAGTTTTTATTACAGAAACATAAAAGTGGGTAGCAGTAAAAATCTTAAAAATTGCATAGTTAAGAAAGAAGTAAAAGTAACCTAAATTATTAAAGACGCGCGCAAAATCGTTATTAATTATTTTATTACCATCTAAAATAACATTTATTTTGCCGTGTGCGTGCAAATAATAGAGTTAGGGAACCTACGAATTGATTTGACGCCTACGGATTAAGTTGCAGCGATCCTAAGTCTCATGTAAACAATGTCATTACTGACCGGGTTATCTTTGAATGGCAAATGTGCATGGAGTTTCGCCGAGGAAAAATATGCCATTGATGCAGGCGGCGTTCGTGCGCCAGATAACGGTCACTGCGAACTGAATAAGTAGTTTAACGTAGTCGTACGTAGAATCATAATGTTCGGTTTAGTATTGACACGCAATTCTCTCGCTGTTTCACCACTTGGCGCGGTACTTTCTACTTTTAGATCAGGAAGAGTCTTTAACTCTCACCAAAAGGAGACGAGCTGTGAATTGTGATTAATTTGTGATACGAAAATGAAATGTCAAGCATGACACTATTAACATTTTAACCCTAGATAGCTAACCTTCTGGGAGACCCTGTTTAAGCTAACTATCCGTCGAAACGACGGGTATTAAAAAATAGTATTTTTATTGAGATTTTACCACTTTCTGGACCTGGTTTTTTTTTTACAGATACTTGAGAGTGATATAATTTGGACTTAAAATAATGTTTATTACAAAAATTAAGCTATAATTATTGAAGCAAATAGTGATTTACTTTTAAAATCCTATTGAAAATGTGTTTATGAGTGTGAACGTAAGCGCGTGTACATTTTATTTTCCGAAACAGTTTTCATTAGAGGAACAATATAAGGAGCCATTTACACATGGCGAAAAGTCACGTGTACTATTTTTATTTCTAAATCTGTGCAAAATGCGCCTCAAATGTAACTAAAAGTGTTTTGTTTCGGTAAGGTGGTGATTTTTGTGATGAAAAATGGATAGCAAAATTATTCAGAAAAATGCGATGCAGAAGAGTGCGGAGTTTACTTTCACTCCGCCACCAGAGGCGCCTGTCTTCGAGCCCACGGTTGAAAAATTCGCCGATCCTTTGGGATATATAGCTAAAATAAGACCCGTAGCCGAGAAAATGGGCATATGCAAAATAAGACCTCCATCACGATGGCAACCACCATTTTCATTAGATGTGGATAAATTAAAATTTGTTCCTCGGATTCAAAAATTAAATGAATTAGAAGCCATTACGCGACTCAAACTGTTATTTTTAGAGAAGATTATGAAGATATGATGAACTTAGCAATAACACAACACTTTGCATATTTACATTTTTTATTTACTTTTGAAACTAAACATTTTTTCTTAGACCTCTAAAAAATCGGAACATTTTCAATCAAACTTTTCTTAAACAAAATAAAATAATACTCAAAACAAAACAATCAGTTTTTTTGCCATTATGTGGCACATAGAAATATAAAACGTAAAAAAAAAAACTACTTTTCTTTAGCACATGTGATACAAAAAATTATTTTTTGTTTACCTCATAATTATTGCTACCTTACAATTATAGCAAAATATACTTTTGGTCATGCGCTTTTCTTGTAGTAGCATTTTCCACATGTTTTTCTTTTCCGTTTTTGTCTTGAAGAATTTTGAAAAGACTCTTCTTCGTTCTCTATTCCCTCCAAAGAAGCTTGGCCCGACGACAACTGCTCTGCGCACTATAGTCGAAGGCTGTTTAGAAAGAACGCTTCTAAATATTTATTTTACTAAGCTCTTGGTTTCATAAATTATTTATAGCATCGTACATTAACGAAAACATGGTAAAAATCTAAAAAAAAACATAGTTTACGTCAAAAATAAATACACGCATTTCAGTAGAAAAAGTAACGGTAAAGCTAACCACCCGTCGAAACGACGGGCAAAGTCTGCATATACCGAAAACTATGGCACTTACCTGTACGACGAGTGTGCCACTGTAACCTGATCCTGACCTCACCGGCAAATGAGTTAAATAGACGAAACAAAATATTCGGACGCGACATTAAAAAAATATGGCGATATTAGTTTGCGCCGCCCGTCGATTCGACGGAGGTTAGCTATCTAGGGTTAAATAGGTTATCTGTATTGACAAGTAGCACCTAGAATCGGTGTATAATATACTCATACTAAAAATCATTAAAATATGTTTCGTCTCGTAGTAACAGTAGCATTTGTACATTCAAGAACATACAACTAGGTTAATCGTTTGTTTTATAAGCTGTAAACAAATACTTGAAATATACAAGCGGCTTTTGGTGTTTTGGCCACTTGATTTGACCCAGATGCATTCTTGTCCGATCGCCCACTACACTGCCGAAAAGACTACATTTACTCTCTCGAGCATGTCATTGCCTTAATTTGTAAAGTGTTATGTAGAGACGATGAAATTGCTGCACCTTTTTGGCTTTGACCTCGAAGTTTTATTAACTCGTCGATAGTTTAGTGAAAGTTTATAATAAAGCTTTTCTATTTTCATGGACGTTTTGGTATAATTAATATGTTTAACAAATGATAATAATATCTACAAAATAAACAAAACCAACATGGACGTTTTGGTATAATTAATATGTTTAACAAATGATAATAATATCTACAAAATAAACAAAACCAACATGGACGTTTTGGTATAATTAATATGTTTAACAAATGATAATAATATCTACAAAATAAACAAAACCAACATGGACGTTTTGGTATAATTAATATGTTTAACAAATGATAATAATATCTACAAAATAAACAAAACCAACATGGACGTTTTGGTATAATTAATATGTTTAACAAATGATAATAATATCTACAAAATAAACAAAACCAACATGGACGTTTTGGCATAATTATGTTAAACTTGATTATGCCATTGTAACGATACTATATCATTACAATATGTTTAACAAATTGCGAAGTCACATAATATTTTTAAATTGCTTACACGAATTGTGCCTTTCACACGCATTAACCCATCAGTCGTGGCAAAACGAGACACAATAGCTTTTTCATTGTTATCGCGGCCGGATGTGGCCGCTTGGGGCTTCATGAATTAATAACAACACGAACTTAATGCGGAGCTCGACAAATAAAATGTAGGCTATTTTTTCTTTTGAATTGTATAATTGGCATGATAAATTCCATATTCCATTCACAAAATCCTTAATTAAATATCAGAACAGGCGTAAATAATTCACTTTTTACAAGCAATCGCATAAAACGACATCAATCACAAGTCGCGACGATCACAAACGTCTTCATCTGTCAGCGAGGTGATGATTGATAGAGCCCTGTTATAGAGCCAATTACTGTCGAACAGGTGTCGATTTTGGATGCGAGACAACATAATACACCGCTAACGAGACGTCCGTTACGCTGCAATTCGTTCTTTGTTTACGTTACCGGCCCAGTCGTTCGCGGAGGCCTATCGAAACTCAAACGCAATAAACCTAAAAGCTAGCTCACGACTTCGCTATGTCCATTCTTTATCGCCTCCGTTGAATGCGGTACGATCTTTACGTATTTTAATAACTTCCCCCCGCGATCAAACGGCGGGGCCATGCAAATCCATCGTCCTGAGTACCGTTACCGATATTTACCTATAGCAAATTGCCTCTCAAAATAAAGAAAGGCTCATAATAATCGGACGGGAAATCCGATCGTGCCGCGGGCGAGCACCGAGTACGACCGAACGAGGGGTATATTGTAAATTACAATCACGTTAAAGAAAGTATTCGCAGGAACTACTCGATGCCGGGTTGCCCTTTTTACTATGCATGACATTAAAAAACGTGAACGTGCGCGCGGTGTAAGGAAGGTGGCCTTACTAGTTCTTGCAGATCTAATCGTATCGGAGGAGATGATGGGTGAGTTTTACTACACTTGCGATACAATCTTGCACCGATTTGAAGTTCCCTTTCGGAATATGTCAGCTGCTTTCTCCGCTGCGACTCCACTGCGACATGCATACTCTTCCTTTCTACGTCGCTAGTGTTTCAGTGAAAAGAAGTAGCCGATAAAATGCATTCTTTAAAGAGCTAACAACCGTAAACCGTTTACACTATTAGCATAATTTTATACAAGGTAACACCGAATCTTAGAAATTTGAAAATTTGGTGCGTTCACAATTGACAGTGTCACGAAAAACAACTTTTACAAAATAAAATAACAATTTCTCACGTCCGCATCGAGATGGGGCTAGGCGACGACAGTCTCTACAAAAAGATAGTTGGAAATCTAATAGAGTTTGTGGCGAGCTATTTTGTTGTCTTTTTAGCCGATGCCGAGGAAAGCCATGTAACGCAGGCGAACATAGTCGAAGGCGACCGCCAACCTTACATTACTGTAATAACCCTGAACCGCCCTTCTGTCATTATTGTTGCACTCTGTGGTACCTACGGGTTATTTTTTTCTACTGTAGATAATGTTCACTATCTCATTTTATGTGTTTAACCAATGGCCGGGCAACGCAACAATAAATTCATTCTGATGACAGGTCTGAGAATTTAAATGTGTGTTTGTTTAAATTAAACACGCATGCGAAGCTAATGAAGCCGAGTGTAGCGTGTAATGCGATTACGAGATCGCGATTGTCCCTAATTATGAACTCCTAATGACCGACCGCGGCACAATTTCCCTCGCAGCGTGTTATTTAGGAGTGATAGAGATGAGATCTTAAAGGATCTCCCGAAGGATGCTGCGATTACGAAGGCACAGATTCTGCGATTGTTGTTTTATGATTACACCTTAGACGGACCTTTTTATCATCGATGCGGACTTTCGTTTCGAACTCAGTAATAACTAATTCACGTTTGTGTGATTATAGGAAAATTGTCTGATCTGATACGGCGTCATTATATAGGGTCTTGGACTTTTTATTTTCTAAGAATTCCTCGCCGGTCACGGATGAAAAAGCACGCTGAAATAATTACTCTATTGTTAAAGTGCAAATCAAAACGCGAGTCGTACATCATCACGATGGTATCGTGTGTGATTAATGATTTTTAAATTTAATCGCCTATATTAAACGAGTTAATTTCAAATCGAACTTACGTTCGCAAAAGATGATTTGCATAATTTTCCCATCGCTCATATCCTCGCCGAACCGAATTAAAATGTTTAGTACAAATGAAGTCGTAATGGTGGGCATTAGTTGATATGTTACGTGCCGGCCGTCGGCGAGTCCGCAGTTGCGAACGTGTTGAGCCTCGCATGGATCTAGTAATTACGAACGCCCGTCTGGTATCGAACTGCGATCTAGACGAGTCCCGTCGAAGCATCGACCTGTGCACGTGCGCGCGTCACTCTAACGAGTATCACTTGAGTATTTTTAAACTGATTTAAATATTCATTGTGTAAGTGGCACGGACCATTGTTGAGCGTTAACTTTCCATGCTATTGATACATTTTTCTTAATTACATATTACATTGCATTCATTCACGTAGTCATCTTGAAAACGGTAGTTAATATTACATTTTAAACTTTCGCGTTGCATTATAATTAAAACTTATTATTCGGGACTTAGCACTACTATTTAAATAAGTCGCGTTAAGTCCCGAATAATAAGTTTTAGGTAGTTAATATTAAATTTTATAAACCACGTCTAGACTCGAGGCCTTAACAAAGTTTTGACGAATTAAACTCTGTGTATTAAACTACAATCTTATATATAAAAATGGATTTTCAAATGTGTTAGTCGCGCTAAAACTCGAAAACGGCTGAACGGATTGGGGTGATTTTAGTCTTAAAATATTCGTAGAAGTCCAGGGAAGGTTTTAAAGTGACACGAAGTTCACCGGGACAGCTAGTAAAATTTAAAAATAACACAACTAATGAAGTAATTAAAAATATAAATGCACCACTTTCTTTTTATCTCGCAACATTGATTGTGTGCCCGCCCGCTAATAGTTTTTCGATAAAGCGCCGATGCCACTGGGTAAGTTCGTTTACTTTAGTATCTCGGGTGAAATCGTAACTTCTTCCCACATAATTGGCGTGTGGGCGCGGACCTGGCGTTATCCTGATCGCTGCCCACCAAGGAAGAGGTGACCGATTAGATACCCGCCCTCCGCCTCCCTGATTTACTCTATAACCTTTATGACCGATGCATAAACCTAGATGAATGCCCAATAAATCCCCCGCAAATACAATACCCCATTTAATCGCTTTATAGCGTGGTCTAGCAACCAATTGATGGTGCAGTATTTCACTGTTTCTTTCTTAATTGATTAATATTGCTGCGGAAGTGTGTGCTCGTAAGTGATAGAGTACAGGAGCTATTTATAAAACCAGGTTTAACAAACTGAAAACGTGAACTTTTTGTTTCGTTTTTTGTTAAGAAAAATGCTATGCTATATTTTATTAAAAAAAATTAAAACTCTAAAGATTTAAAGTCTCGAAACAACGATCACTATCAGATATTCGAATGACGCTGAACAGTTAATTGTGGGTCATTGTAATATCGTTGTGTCGCACGATTGTAACTGTAATAGATAAACATCTGTAATTCCTCGTGGCCCTGATGGCCCTGCGGATTGGCCCTCCCCCTCTCCCTGCTCCTCCCCGGCCCTCCGCGACAATGCGACGGTAGCTCTCATTAGCGGTAAGAAATGGCACTCCCGTCCGCTACGTTACGACTGGCCGCGGACGGCGGACGCTCATTGATTGTGTATTGTTACCGGTAGCGGCTAACCGTACATCCTCGATAACATCAAGCAATATTTCGCACTGTTTGTACTACCATTGATACCCCGGCCCGAGTGAATTAATAGCGAGTTTCGATGATTCGCCATCACGTTTACGCCGCCGGGGTAACGATAAGCATCGCGATGATCGTTAACTTGATTTAGAACGTCGGTTCCGCCTTTGATTTTACAAGTATTCATAGTAATTGGCTAGTAGGAAAATTATTTATACGAAACGAGTTTGCTGTTTATAACTATTGATAGCATTAGTTAAATTATGCAATTGCATGATTCATAATCGTTATAAACTTGTAGTCGGTGGTCGTGATTGCCGTCGACTCCGGTTAAAGACTTTCAGATTTTAATATATCATTGGCGCCACGATTACTCTTAATCCTTTAGAGACATTTCATCTAAAGATAGTTATTACATGAAGCAAAACATCCAATTGCAATACTTACTTTTAATTAAAGAAAATAATGATAATTCTTGTGTTTCATAAATAAAACAAAAACCATATTTTTCCCTCTTATTTTCTATTAATTTATTTGATCATAAAAGGCCCGCGTTAGAGATTACACGGGTAGTTTTGCATCTGTAGTTTATTTGCAAGGACTCGGCTGTAATTTGGTCGGTAACGACCACACAAACCGCGCCGGATAATTAAAGGAGGCGTGTTGTTCACTTTCTAGTTAGTAGGCACAAACAAGCCCCCGAGCCCGCTCCGTGCCTCGTAGGCGCTCCGACGTAAAATACTGATTCCAACATTTATCTACGACGCATCTAAATCATAAATATCTTTCAAATTAAATAGTAATGAATTTGAATATACCCCGGGGTACGATTATTTAAATATTTTCAGTAAATTATGTCGCTTTAACCTTTGGCAGTTTAATCAACAACCAAATATTAACCTTCAGCTATGCAGCTCAAACAACGCAATGGAAATACAATGACAATGTAAAGACATTTGATTTAAATTAAAGTAAGCTATAAAAGAGCATCGCTTAATAAGAGACCATTTGTTGAGATAAAATAGTACGTGGTAGTGTGTTAATAGGAAGTGGTTTTTGTGCGAGCAAATCGCCTCACAATTTGCATTGCATCTATGTAAAGTCGAACACTCGTTACTGCGATCGCCAGACACACGCTACTGCAACAAATCGTCACGACCGCGGCTGGAATCTTTATTTATTCCGCGGCAAATAAATCCCATGTGCACCTTACCGTTTGCTATCTTTGGCGCCTAATTTGTATTAATGTTGGTCAAACGTGCTATCCGATTGCAGAACAGAAGCGGAAATAAATTACTTCAATCCCCTCGGCTGTATTTGTAATGATAAATTATGTATGCTTCCTTGTGTAAATGGTTTTAAGAAATGTAAGCGAGTATGCTATGAATGAGCAGTTTCTAAGATAACATACAGTTAGGTCATTCACTTTGTGAATGATGGAAAACGCATTATTTGCAGTACATATGTAAATGTGTCGTTTATTTACGGCTAAAGAAAATACCTTGCGGTGTGAAATAGCGGCGCGACTCGCAAATGCACGCCTCATTCATGCCGAATGGGTGTGGAATCCTCCTATTTGGGTCGCCTATGTTTTAGTATTAGTTATTGAGTGTGAGCTTTACAGAAGTTTACCGCAAGCAATCATAGAATGGTAAGAAGCTCCCGACTAATTTAGGAGTCGTGCGTTTCGGGCTGCGGTCACGCGTTCGCCGCAACCGAATTCCGCTACCGAACGTGCCTTAATATTACGTCCGCGGTACAATATTAGCCGAAATGTCGAAATAGAGGTCAATGATCATATTGACTCCACCGCAACGCAATTACGTCTGCGACTCGTACATTGGTCTGGACTTCAAATAGAAAAAAATGTAAGAAATATATATTAGGCGGTTCTAAATAGAAACTCCTCTATTACAATATCACTAAAACGTCTGCATTTGAGATCGTTTATAACTCGCGAACTACTTATACGACGGGGCTGAACTGAGAACCGATTTACATGATGTTTTACATAACGTCTTAATTTTTGATTCATTTTCAATGAATTCACATTCGTATTTATTCCCAGCGTCGTCGAGTCCCCGGATACGGCTAGCGCTGTTTTCCTTACAAAGATCGATAACTGATTTCATTGACTGCGTATAATAAACGACCCGCGATAAAAACACATAAATTTCACGGAGCGGCATTAATCTGCGATTCTAATATTCTCATATACATCATATTCATATGTCAATCTTATCGACCTGCCGTAGATCATTCGCGGGCGATAGGGGAGGCATTTTAATTCTTACATTAACGAGGACAGGTGTTTGCGTCTTGTAATTACTGAAACGTCAATAGTGGTTATCGCCGCCGTTGCTAGAAAATAATTATCTATTCAATGGGTTTTAAGCTTCCAATTTATCCTCTAATAGCCAATATTATTTACCCAGGAACGTAGCCTCCGAGATTGCGGCAAAGAAATGTCGGATAATTATTTTGTATAACGCTATGTTATGGGTAATTCTTGACATAAATGTGGAGATTCTAATATTATATACAATCTCGTCCCAATCAAGATGCCGAGTGTATTAGACGGTGATTTTAGTTGCAATAATACAGGCTTATTTGTTTTTAGATCAACGATCCGCTCGCGAGCGAAACAAATTGGTAGCAATTTTAATATCTCTACAATAATCAGTTTTCTGCAATTGCATTGTATTCAATTTGTTACCGTCTTGAAGTCATAACCGATTATTTTGATCAAATGCAATTGTTTTAGCTTGTTGTTTAGACGAAACATTTAAATCGAATTCAATTAGACTTAATACTACCCGTAATGTTCGATTTCTTCGAAATCGGGTGCTCTACAAATTTTCTTATTGATAGGAACCGTTAATAAAACAAATAGCACAGCATCTTCTCGTCATTCACTCGTTATTAATTGAGATCTCGCGTGATCCATGGCTTACCGAGGGTGTAATGACTCCGTGCACTCCACATATGAATAGATCATTAGCAGTTTCATCAAGTTTCACTCGGAGTCGGGCAATAAGTCGGAGGCGAGAATGCGATCGCGGCCGCGTTCGGCGCGCATTGTGATCGACGCAGTTGCATAATGCTCCGTGGGAGCCCGCACTGTGCAGATAGGCCGTTATGCGACGCACGCCATCGGTACCGTTCCATTAGTGATTTTATTAGACGATTCGCGTGTAGCCCGTAATCAATTCGAACACGTCGCGGGCACTGCAACTCGCTCCACTTACACCGCAAAACGCTCTAAAGCCGCATTCTCCATTTAGGCTGACGCAGTGCGCTTAGATTTACGACATAATTCAAACCTATGCAAATATCACGTCGGCCCGTCGCGCTCGGTGCCGTTTAGAAATGTAACAATGGATCACTGATTCGCGAGGTTTACGGACCGAATCTGTATCGTGACCATATTCGAAACGGTGAATAAGGATCTGACTCGAAATAGCAGACGTAATAATGTTTACCGTGACTGGCGCAGAGTGTAAAATTTAAATGTAAAGCGAGCGCTAACAACCGAAAAGATGTGCCGGTATTAATTGTTGTAGAGTGCCGTCATTACTCAACCTAAATATTCAGACACAGTAATTTAACTTTAGCTGTCAAACATAAAATACTCGTTGGTTTAGTTAGCGCTTACAATGTGTGTCACCTACCGGCTACAGAACTGTTATATTTGGTCACCGTGAGTCGGACATATGAGTCACTAGGCACGTCATACACACTCAAATTTTCATGCAAATTCCTCCTACGCACATTATTGGAAAACTTTTCCTTCATACTGTATTTATGATTAGATCGCATATTTTATGAATTAAATTTGCAACCAATAAACTCATTAAACTTTTCATCTTTAATCTTTGATTTACATCTTTAATTACGAAATAAAGCAGATCATCAAATGCTAATTGAATAACAGAATAAACAGATCATTAAAATTCTTTACCGTGTTAAAACTTTTGTCTGTTTGTAAACTGTATGTAGTTTAAACACAAAGGTCGTTGAACTATTCTCGTCCATAAGAAACACAATCATTCGGTTTGATTCAGTGTTACGAGGTTTTTTTTTTTGGTTTTTAAAAATAGATGAAAACCTCCCGTGTTAGGTCAGTTGAATAATCCCGAAAACAATGTAAAACACAAAAATGTATTTTACAGCTTTAAAAATAGGGTTACAACTTATAGTTTAATTATATTAATTCTGATTAAATTCTTATTAGATGTCTAATTATACTAGACGTTAAAAATTGCATAAGACTTATGTTTTTTAATATAAAATGATCTAGAGTATCCACGACACAAACAAGGCTGCGTCCAATCATAATGTCATACGCATGACAAATTCGTTGGTTATTTGAAATCCATTAGTGTATGTTGCATGAATATTTCGAGACTTGGCAGATAAAGTATTTAGTGTCGAGTGTGTGCACCTGCCAAAGCGCATTTGAAATACTCGAGACGGCTTTGTATGAAGAACAAACACTCGCCACCGTCTGGCTATGCGGCTCCGTACACGCCTCATACAATATAGCATTGTGTGTGGTTTTTATTTCACCGGATAAACAATAAGTATCGGTTTACGTGTCCATTTAAAACTTATTTATGGTATATAAAATGGTTTAATAAACATGATAGGTTTATAAACGCTCTATCAATTGCAGTTTTTTGTAGAGAAGAATATTCCGAAATAATCCCACAAAAAGTACTTATCATTTATGATCTAAGCCTCACTTCGAATACGGCTATTCCGAAAGCAATTAAAATTATTTCCTCCAACACAAATGGCTGTGTAATTTATTCTCACACTATTGTAGTGTAACATCTGTTGGCGCAGTCAAAAGTTTCCCAAGTGTAGAATTCGATTCGGGGTCGTTAACCTCGCGCGTAATTAGAATCCTCGGCTTCTGGAGTGCGCCTGCGCCGGATCCGCCTGATGTATTAGCGTCATTATAACCACGATGCGACACATAGTTAACCCTTTGACACTAAATACCCGGATTAGCTTTGCGCTTATGGTCAAGTAGTTAAAGTAATGGCTTAAGAGAAAATTGTGAGGTTTATTATTTGTTAGGTTTATTACGTACGTGAATCTCAAATCAAATTTCATCTCAAAAAGGCTTGAGACATGTAGAACTGTGAATAATTTAAATGAAGAATTATAAAAATTTAACTGATAAAAATATTTATGACCAGATGATAAATTGATCATTCAATCCATAAATCTACGTAGTTTACTTTAAATTCAAATAGTGAGAGCTAAATGCCAATAAATATCGATAAAGCTAATAAGAGGCGACGGGGTTTTTGCGGTTTATTTTGCCGACCAGTTGCAACCACTGTACCACCTGCTCGCGAATACCATACTCACGCACAATAAATCAATATATAGTAGCGATTATCCCGACTTAGAATGGGTGAATGTTTTTTAATTGATTTTTGTTGGGAATAATACACTTTTTATCGGCATAAGTTATTCTTACCGTTCGTGATGTAGCTTTTATCGACAGCGTTTAGGTTGATTATTTATACCCTTATGAATAAAATGAAAGAACAAATAAAAAGTTATTATAAACGCATCACGCAATTTAAGAATATATTTCTTGATACTACAGATGGCAAGCGTGTGGTGCTTTACTCAAATTACAACATTAATACATTATTAATATTACGTAGCCTAACGTAGCACTTAATTTGCTACGAGCTACGAAACGCGCGCGTTGATGTCTTTTGACGCGTGAAAAATACCGCACTACGAAAGTTTTTTTTTTTTTTAATCCAGAGAATTCTATGTGAGAAAATGGCACAGCTTCGCCTTGTGCTCGATAGGTTTCTGGTGGCGTGTCGCGCTTGCCGCTTGCGTGCTGACGTCTCCGTTCCGTGACCTTCTTCATTATAATCCGCGCTAATAAGCGGGTCAGACGGACCCATACGAGAGTATTTGTGCAGAAAAATGAGTCATTTTCTAGTATGATCTTACAAAAACTAAAATGATCACCGAATGCGAGTAATAAATCGCAGTTGATGTTATAATAAAAATAAATAATAATAAAAGAGAAAAATAATAAAGAAAAGAAAGCGGGTCAGACGGACCCATACGAGAGTATTTGTGCAGGTAAATGGATCATACATTTGAAGTATGATCTAACAAAAACTAAAATGATCACCGAATGCAAGTAATAAATCGCAGTTGGATATTATAATTTTATGATGTATCAAATGATGTGTCACTGTGTGATTTTTCGCACGCAGTATTGCGAACAGTAGAATAAGAATTCACACTTTGATTTGAATCTTTTGCCATGATGGAGGCAATTAACAGCAGCATGCAAGGAATAGATTTAATACACTCGTATCTCTTCCACATCACGTCTGCCACCTACGATGACTCACATTCAAGCTCTAACGGTAACTTTTTTGTTCTTCCGTTTGTTTTATTATCGTTATTTTATTGCATCTTATAATTAAAATTTAATCATTACATTTGAACTGTTATTAAGAATAGCTGTCGGTTACTATATTTTGATAGAGTTATATGAGCGTTTATAGCATACAATAAAGCTGAGATATAGAGTTATTGAGTCATCTTTCCTTATTGTTCGGATAGATTTTTATTTAAATAAAACATCGACATGTAGATCCAATTCTCTCTAACTAAAACTGAGTGAAAAATAACCTAAAAAATCAATAAGTTTCTTCATTTGATTTCTTTCACTCCTTGAAAACTGTATCAAGAGTACCTTGACGGTAAAATACCAGGTACTTAAAGGATAACTGTAAGACGCTTCGAGTTACAATAGCTCATACACTCGTATAAATCACGTCATAGTTGTCCGATTCGCCCTCGTAAAGCACGGTCCGGCGGAAACGGACGGTCCGATTTATTTCCACATTCCGCACTGTCTCAATTTACCGCACCTGACCCCTCACCTCGCTCGTGCAGTGACCGATTGTTCGATGCACCTGATGTATTAGCAGTATCCGGGCTGCTAATGCACCGGGTTAAATAGATGTCGCGTAAAAGTACTCGAGCCGATATTTATAAGTATTATATCAAAATTTTGACAGACCACTAATAGTATCAAAAATTATGATATAGTATGTCCAATACGTATCGTTAAATAGAGAAACATTATGATTTATGAATTTAAAAATGGATTTTCTCTCTGGGGTTGGACCTAACTAAAACGTTTTTTTTCTCCCCCGAAGTCCTCAATGCTGAATTTTATGGAGATGCTTGCATTTGCCATTGTCGAAAACAAAAAAAAAACACCAAATTTCCTTGGATATAATAAAAAAAAACATCCTGTGTGTCGGGTCAAAATTCTTACTTGCGTGAGCGTGCAAAAAATTTAATATTCCACATCTGCATAAAAACGCAATGTCTTGTAAAAGTATAAATAGCGCTGTTAATTTTTATTGTGACCATAAATACTAGATTCATGCAGAACGAATGCTAAAAAGTGGAACCCATAAAACAATGCCGCTTTCTCCACGGATTTTGGAAGTCAATGCCTTAGGAATACAAGTTGAGGAAAAATAAATCCTACCTCGAATTTTATAGGTAACTAGATGTTGCCCGCGACTTAATTGCGCTGAAAATTATTTTCACATGAAAACCTTATAGGTACATATTTTCCGGGATAAAAAAATTTCATTCCAAAAAATGGATTCCGCAAGTGCTAGTCTTTGTCGTTTTTCAGGACTTAAAATCTGGGCATACTAAATTTAGTCAAAATCACAGAAAATATAGAATTTATGTCTGTGGTCAAAATCGTTTCATATATAGAAAAAAAAAACGAATTTCAGACAGACAACTGTTGCAAATAAATGCCGACTTTGCTTATAGCTATTATACTCAGTGAGTAGAGTTAAGCTTTTTTAATTATTGAATTAAGCTTATAGCTTAACTCTACTCACTGAAACTCTACACTTACTAGGTTGAGGTAAAAAAGTAGGTACAGTCAAGTAGATCGTAGTACAAAAAGTACAGGCGAGTGGAACAGGTTGAGCGCTAACGAGGGTAATGTGTTGGGGACAATTATTTCTCATTTATTTACTATTTTCATTATTTATGGTGATTATTAAGCCATTCTGAAAACAATTATGATTTAGATGAATGCAGTTATTTTTTACTTTAGTTATTTAAATCATTGTATGTAATCATTGGATTTTGTTGTAAATACTAAATGTTTTTATTTTATTTATCTTTTGTCTAAATTTATGTTAATAATGTAATGTTTATATTAGGCTAGTATTTTATTTTGCAACTGCCATAATATTTAAAAAGTTCTAATAATGTCTAAATGTCTAATACTGTATAAAACTTTAATACTTTTACGTAGAAAAGGATAAAAACCATGACTTAAATTATAAATCACGAACTCCAATATTTCGTATTCAAAAGTTCCCATTTTATACCTCCCAAATAAAAATTCACATAAAAATATTTTTAAGATAATCGATTAGTAAGTCTTTACTATAACTGAGTGAGTGATTTCCTTAAATGGTATTGTCCATATTTAAAACACAGTTATTTAAATTGTTGGCCTCAATTTTTTAATTTTTCTGTATGGAGGCGTAGGTTTTGGGGTTTGAGTCACGACTGGGAAAGTTTTACTTTTGCTTATACCTGCTAGCCCCAATATTTTCAAACTAAAGTTTCTATTCCTATGTTAACATGCGTAATAGCTTATATTAAGTACTTTATTTTTAAATTATGATAAAATAACTTATATTTACTTATTTTAATTCCATATTTAAAAATAATTAAATTTAAAGAAATGCTATCGATCACATTAAGATAAGAAGTGCATTGGCCATATAATTCATTCGTGTAGCGTTAAATTCGCGCCGCTACGAAATGTTCGCGCGCGTTGATGTCTTTCCTTCGATCAATGTCGGTGTTCATTTTACAAGTATCGTGTTCTTGAATATTGCTAACATTGAAATGTGAACACGTAACAATATCTTACTTTAAGACTTAACGGACTCACTTTTTTATTTTTATTTAATCTTTTAATTTTTAAAATCTATGTGGGAAATATTTTTTGAGATGCAAATTCCTGCAATGTGAGATATGTTATTTTACTTACTTTTACAACTGTGCCAATTGTTATTTGCATAAAACCTAATAGCTTTTATTTTTTTAATATTAAAAATATTTATCAAGAAAAAATATTATTATACGAATATTTTGTAAATTTTATACAGGCGCAGTATAGGTACTTATCAGTCTTCATTTTTGGTAATTCAAGATGTAAAGAAAAAAGGTCGATCGTGAGACGAAAAAAGTAAAGAGTTTTTCCGATGAAATGGTCATCAAAAGCTTCCTGGAAGCGAAGCGGAGCGTATTACGCGCAGCGAAGCCCATCGGTCTCATACGATCTCTTACAACAAGTGCAGATGCGCAAAAACACCCACAATACGCCGGTAACGGGACGACATAACAGAAGGTCGTCACATTTCAGTTTGATGTCTGTATAGTGTATAGTGTATACTGGAGTACTCAGCCCTGGGAAACTCGCGAGTGTTGATTTTAATCACCGTTAGCAAAAATGAGCGCTTTATCTTAAGACTATCAACGTGGGAACCCGGACTTGTGACACTAATTAATATATGTTGTGCGTGTTGTAATGTGTATAATATATTGATTAATAACAATACCAATAATTACGCTAGTTATATTGTTGCGAGAGGTATTAATGAAAATATTTTTGCGAGCCGAGTGCAAGTGTGATTCTCGGTATGGTGTCGCAGATAAGGTTTTAATTATTTTCCAGTCGGAGGAGTGAGGTCCTTAACCAGGCACCGCAACTATAAAATATTTATAGACCTGTTATTGAACAGGACACACTGGCCGCTAATGCCGTGTTAAGATCGCGTTCGTAATGTTTACACGGCGGTGTTTACTTGGAAACGTGCGCTAAATTGCTACGTACCTTGGGAGAGGGGTTCGGGAAAAATGCAAAGTCTCGGGCGCACGTGATGGTCGCAACAAAACACCCAGTTCATGAAACTGTTCACCGGGACATCACAGGCGCACGCCACAGTCCGTCACTACACTGCCGGAGCTTGCACCGCGGCCACACTCGACAAGACACTGAACTTGCCGCAGCGCGCCCCCACGGTTATAACATAAGACGTCTGACGTAACCTTAACCTTGCAAGAAGAAGAGGAACGAGCCGCCGAAGGACGGAGAGAGAGAGCGATACACCCGAGAGAAAGGGAAAGATGCTCGGCCGGACGCCGGCGCGAGCGCCGCGGACGTGCGATCCGCGGCCGGACGATATTTTTTAAATAAAAAAAAAACTCTTAAATCTCGAGATTTAATATCGGCGTTAAATTCCCTCCGACGTTGTCTCGATTGAATCTTGTCACTCGCAGCCACACAGATGTCAATTAAAACGAAAATGCGCTTGCGCCGAAGTAGGTCAGATGTCGAGGAGGTTTTTGTCAAAGAATTTATTTAAAGTAAGGAATCGGTGATGCATGCATGACCCCTACTTTCTAAGGTCACAAGGACACGCTATTAGCAATACGGCGGAGCTAGTTTGCATTTTCAATAAACTTTTAAGTAGGATATTATGTTAATTTAAACTGGCGTACGGACAGTAATAAGCTGTAAATATCTGACAAATTTTCACATTTTATAGGTATGTTTGTGCATACTTGTGTCCTAGTTGGCTTTTGTTGTTTAGGTAATACATATTTTCACGTAATTTCTCGTAATTATGGTAGAAGAGTTTTTCTTCGTATAATGTTACAAAGATCTAACATGCTATCATGTTCAAGTTAAACCCAGCGTCCTTGGCGTTCCCAAATAAAAAAGAACATGTCCTTACCCCGGCCGTCAGTCTTAACGTCGCATTATTACGTCGCCTTTTCGTAGAAGCGGCAAACTCTTTAACTCATAGCAGAACACTTATCGTTTAATGACTACCAGACTTTTGAGTCGAGACTCGAGAATCCTTGTTGACACAAGTAAAATATGCTATCTATAACATTACGTGCGAAAAATTTATAGAATTCTAAAATATATAAAGTTTATAGTTTCGGTCACAATATTTTTGTTTATAATATTTTATTCATATTATCATACCATTAATGTTATATATTACTTTGCTCTTGACACCTAACCACATAATATTCTTGTGACCATTACAAATCGTCCTCGACTGTATCTCTACAAATGATGCTAGTGATTCGCATATTTTTATTAATGGATGCTAACAATTTGCCCACCGACGTATCAATTCTGCAGGTGCTACAGATAGTGAGATGATGCATCGTAATACACACAAACAGACAAAAACAATTTATGATAAAACAACGTTATGCGTTGTTGTCGATATTAATAACGCCGATATGAGCTGTATTTATAAACTGCTTGTAATCTGTGGACACTACTGTATATCAACTGATTACAGCTTGAACTATTGTTTTAGATACTAGCTACACGAGATAGCTCCAATATCGAGTTTTTCTTTCCATATTTAGGTTCTACGTTATTTCTTTTTAGAGATAGAAGTCGAATAGTAGAGGTGTAAAGCCATTTTAATAAATTGTAGATGCTTTTACAAGTTACAAATTGCTGTTTTTTTTAGTTTCTCGTTTTTATCAAGCCTATGTTTATGCAGGGCTGGATAATTTAAGATAATACTTTTGCTACATTGTAAGAAGCCAACCTAAACTAATTTTATTGAAAAACAAATTGCACATATCTCTGAACATGAAACACAACTGTATTGTTCACAGCATAGATTTTTGTTTATCGCGCAGGAAAAGTATCTCCATATAAACTTTCGACCAAA
This sequence comes from Polyommatus iphigenia, assembly GCA_963422495.1. NCBI lineage: Eukaryota > Metazoa > Arthropoda > Insecta > Lepidoptera > Lycaenidae > Polyommatus > Polyommatus iphigenia. Next base: position 9,857,782 of record OY730179.1, on the reverse strand, counting down.
CAACATAACACACTTTCGTAATTATAGTATGAGTGTGCTATCAAAAATGCACGAAATCGGCCTGATGATGATTATGATGACGGTGACTAAGTGTATGTAGATTGTTGAGATAATAAAAGTAAAAACGTACTTTGTAGAAATGCAGCAATTCCGAGAATAATGAAAGCTCTCGATTTGCGGTTAATTCTTTTGTACACGACTTTTTAAAAGTCACAAGTGATAAGTGAAAACGAGCGCGGATTTGAATGTCGAAATGTTTTTGATAAAGGGCTTTCGACCTGTATACGAATTCGAGTCGAGTTTTTTGCCTTGCGGCGTGCCAAGACAATGACCGTCTACAGCCTTGACATCGAAAACGTAATGGCTAACGGAATAACATTAATGTGATTTGTTTATTCATAAAACAATCTCGGGTGAATGACTTGTGTGTAAATTGTCATCGGTGAATTTTGTGATGTTTGCAATTAGTTCGAAGCAATGACTTTTCTACCTAATTAAGGTCTCACACTGTGTATTATAATGATGTTTTACTAGTACAGTATTTTGACCTAGTCCAACATGTTAGAAAAATAGCTTGAAATAACGATAAAACATTGTTTAACTATAAGGTCTATGTACACAATACACATTATGTAACTATTTATTTCTAAGCATGCAAATCTTTATATATTTCTACTAGACGTTCCGCGCGTCTTCGTCCGCGCAAATTAGATATTTCACAGACAAATTAGTAAAAAAAATTGCCTATGATCCTTCACGTGGTCTACTTCTTATCTGTGCCAAATAACAGAAAAATTGCTCCAGTAGCTCGTGAGATAAGCCGTTTCAAATAATTTCCCCCGTTTATTCCACGTTTTCCTCTATTTCTTCGCTCCTTTTAGTCTTAGCGTAATAAAATATACCCTATACTTAGTCTTCCTCAATAAATGGGCTATCTAACACTGAAAGAATTTTTCAAATGGGATTCGTAGTACTTAAGATTAGCGCGTTCAAACAAACAAACAAACAAACAAACTCGTCTGCTTTATAATATTAGTATAGATTCATTTAAAAATGAATTTATATTAAGTAGATATTAATTTTTAATTTCTGCATCCTTTGACTTGCCTCACGTATTTTGTCGCAGTACTGTATAAATTTTGTTATTCATAAAGAAAGAGCATTCATACATGGATACGAATTTATGCGATTGACATTCCAAGGGGTTTTATGACGATGAACGTGTTCAGTAATAAAATTTGCTGGAAATTTGTTCCTATTTTCAAATCAACATGTAATAAACCTCGCACTCTAGTGGTCTTTGTCGCCCAAGACAAGGTTATAGTGCCAAACAGTAAACACATACATACATAGATTCACACTTTCATTCTAATATTATAAATGCGAAAGTGTGTCTGTCTGTATGTTACGTCTTCACGCCAAAACCACTTTTACAAAATTTGCTGTAATTTGGTATGGAGATACTTTAAATCCCGAGAAAGGATTTAATAGGACACTTTTTATCCCGGAGAAATGTACGATTCTCGCACAATAAACTAATTTTGGCACAAATATATTAATATTAGATAATAATATTAGCGCTAAACTAAGAGTTGTATTAAGGGCCTTCCCTACGGAGAATCCGTAATTTACCGTATTTAGAGCCTTATAAACTCATAATTCGAAAGCTACAGAGTTATAATAAAAATACAGCAATAATCTTCAGTATCTCAACATTCCTTTCCACGTTTTAAATTTTCTATTTTTGTTTATTATACTCATGATATCAGCTTCCAAAGTAAAGCCAATTTATTAAAATTCAAGCATACATTCAACATCTCCTTTGTATTTACAAATTACTTTTATTTTTTACGCCAATAGATCGACAATATCATAAACTACATATTCCCCGTTTTAATTTTTTTAGGTCAATTTTGAACTAAGATAAGTAAAAAAATAAGGTTTTGGTGCGATCTCGGCAACGCGGAAAATGTATGGTCGAGGTCGTTTGCTCGGGGGACGGCCTTAAATTAAGAGTAGTATTACGTATAAAAATTACAATATTATGTAGTAATATTAAAATTTTATAGTAACATATTATAGTTTCTTAGATTTTAGAATCATGTATTTCCTTACAACTTTATATTATGACACCCTGTTATAAGCTTTTAGACTTGGCTTTTTGAACAAACAACAAATACTTTTCTTTGATGTACAGTTAAAAGGTAAACAGCTTTTTAAAAATAATAACGTCTATCATCTACTTAAGTTGAGCACCACAGTGTGTTTGACGACCTCTGTGGCTCAGTTGGTGGGCTGTTGGTAGCTCAAGCTGGGTATCGCGGGTTCGAATCCCGCCGACGGAACAAAAAAGTTTTCAGAGTTCCTGGGTCATGGATGTGTATTAAATATGTGTATCATATAATAAAAATCTTAAATATATGTTTAGTATAAAAGTATTAAATATATTTCCGTTTTCTGGTACCTGTAACACAAGTCCTTCAGGTACTTAGCACGGGGCCAGACTGACGTGGTGTGAAGCGTTCACAGATATTATTAAAAAAAACAGTAACTAATTTCAATGGTTATGGGGCTAATATTTTAATAGTCCCCACTGACCGACAACTCAGTTCCCAGAGGCCGATGTTGGATTTATAAAATTATACAACGTTACGGTAATTTACGTTATTCAATGAGACGCTGTAATGTTTGATTGAGATTATCCGAGCAATACGCAACGTATATTTTTCTTAAATTACCGTCCGTATGATTTCCTTGATGAAGTTTGTATTCACACGCTCCATTCTAATCAACATGGGATTTTTTACCATCCTATATGAACCGGGAAATGCGATAGATATAAATCAAAGTCCACTGGATAGTCTCAAGTTCATCGGAGCACACTGCAAAGTAATTATTGTGTGTCTTGCTTCAAGTTAATGATTCTTTTTATTGTTGCACCAACCATACTATGGGTATAATAGACAGCTAATGCATGTGATGAAACAAAAATACAATGATAGAAGGATAAGAAAGGAGTAAATATTGTTACTTTTTATTTTGTAATGGAATTTATTACGAATAAAACCTCATATATTTAAATATTTCCCGCCAAAAACATACCTGTTAAAATGGGGCCAAGTTCCTATCAGCAAATTTTTGGCCTAAAAAAGAGTTGAAATCCAATCCAATGCCAAGTTTAGATGCACTTCATCGATCGTAATCATCTTCATCAACAGCCTGATCCATAATACTTCTAAATTTGAACTTGGCAGGTTTTAGTGCTATACGTTAAGCGCATCACAGACGGTGAAGATAATATAAAATATATATTATCTTAGAGCATATTTTAGAATATCGCTTACCATACAAATCCTATGAACCATCACACACGACGAAGTTAATTTATATTTTATATTTTGTATCTTAAGATACCGAGCGATATGGAAATATATATTTCGTATCTTAATATTTTATCTTAAGATACGAAATATATATCTCGTATCTTAATATGTTATCTTAAGATGCGAAATATATCTTTATGAATGGGTACAGGGTGTTTTTGTGTCGAGCAGCGGGCTCATCGGTGATCGGACGCACTAGTGGACGCAGTGTTGCCAGTGCTGTATGTTAGAAAGTTACATACCTACCTACTCTCATTCGAAAAGTAACATTTTGAGGGAAAAAGTAACATTTCGGATAATTTTAAATAAAATTGACTTATAATTTATTGCTTTATTATTATTATTGCTTAAAAAGCGAAATGAATGTTTCTCTTGAATTTCTAAAATACTCCTGAAACTTCTTCGTTGACAGATATTGATAAAGGTTAAATTCGCCGCAGGTTTTTCTCTTTTTAGGGTTCCGTACCCAAAGGGTAAAAACGGGACCCTATTACTGAGACTTCGATGTCTGTCCGTCTGTCTGTCTGTCCGTCTGTCTCCAGGTTGTAACTCAAGAACGGTAATAGCTAGAGAGTTGAAATTTTCACAGATTATGTTTTTCTAATGCCGCTATAACAACAAATACTAAAAACAAAATAAATTAAATATTAAAGGGGGGCTCCCATACAACAAACGTGATTTTTCGAACATTTTTTGGTCGGTATCAATCATGACAACAGGTACGCACTTGAAATTTTCACAAAAGCCTTGATTATATGTGTACTTTAATAATTAATAATAATATTTAAATAAAATGAAAAATTAAGAGGGGCTCCCATACAAAAAAACATAATTTTTGGCCTATTTTTGCTCTATAATAATGGTACGGAACCCTTCGTGCGCGAGTTCGACTCGCACTTGGCCGATTTTTATGTGAGGCTCTATCCAAATGTTTCTCCTTTTGGAATGTGCTACTACAATCTACATTTCACATTCTATATCAGAATCATCGTCTGAGGAGCTGTATCAGTTATTAGTTATCACTCATAGTCAATCAGCCTGTATATAGAACTCTAACATGGCATACGTGTGGCACCAACGCAGACTCGTAAGGAAATGAACAGATTTTTAATATTATCGTATCTTAGCCGTGTGTGATAGCTTAAGATACTATAATATTTTATATTTGGGCATCTTAAGATAAAATATTATATTATCTTCACCGTGTGTGCTGCGCTTAACACTCGATTATATTATTGTATAATTATATAATATTTATATAATTCAATTAACCTGCCAAGTTCAAATTTAAAAGTGTTATGGATCAGGCTGTTGATGAAGATGACTACGATCGATGAAGTGCATCTAAACTTGGCATTGGATTGGATTTCAACTCTTTTTTTAGGCCACAATTTGCTGATAGGAACTTGGCCCCATTTTAACAGGTATGTTTTTGGCGAGATTGCAATACTTTTTTTTCAAGAAATCATTCTTATTTTTTTTTATAAGTAAGTTTTTGGTGGGATTTCAATACTTTTTTTCAAGAATTCATACATATTTATTTATTTATTAAGCTGTACACCGTATATTAGCAATACATGACAATATTTTATACCCCCCCCCCCCCCCCCTCGTCCTCCCATCCTCCTCATCGTTTCTCATTGTATCACTGGAATTTTTATCTAAAGTTCGTAGATGAGCCGACTCACGCTTGACCGATTTCTTCAATTTCTTAATTTTTCGTTAATCTGCACACACGACCTGTGTGCCAAATTTCATAACGCTAGGACAATTGGAAGTGGCCTCTAAAGCTCAGAAATGAACGGACTCACGCTTGACCGATTTATAAAATTTCTCAATTTTTGGTAATCTACATAATTATAACACACGACCTGTGTGCCAAATTTCATAACGCTAGGACAATTGGAAGTGGCCTAGAGGTTTTGATTACCGGTCAGTGAGTGACTGAGTGAGTGCCAAAATTAGCTATTTTTACAGCTTTTTTTTTCAGGATCTACCAAACCTATATCCATGAAATTGGGTATACTGCTTAAGTACTAGTATATAATTACGCAGGTTTAATTTTATCTTTGCACTCGCAATAGACACTGAGCTACAGGGGGCTCAAAAGTGCGTCGAAAAGGTTCGTGTAAATAGTGCACGGCAAGCGCACTTCGTGCGCTTTGATTCTTCCATATTCGCGGAACAGCCCCCCTAGACAAGCGGCAAGCGATCATTATAAACGCTAACGCTAACGCTACAGAATGTATGGGACTTGACATTAGTATACGCTAGCGAAGCGATGACTTATGTCAAATCGCATACTTTTTGTGGCGTTAGCGTTAGCGTTTACGATAATCGCTTGCCACTTGTCTAGGGGGGCAGGACAGACAGTAAAATTGAAGTAGTTAAACGTCATGTTTTCGCAATGACTTATATTCCATTTTTTTTAAGGAAGCATAATATATCATAGCTAGGTGTAGGCGTAACGACAGCAGTACACGCATATTATCAGTTATAAATTAATGTAAGCAACGGTATACACCATTGTTCTAGATTCAACCATAAAACTAAAGAAATATTCATAATATTACATTTTAATATTTTGTCCCAATTTCACTAACGCCAATTATAAGGCTGGCTGCAAACGTACGTTTTTCGTATTCAATTTCCGAATTCGTTTTCCGTATTCGAAATTCTGTGAGACTAGCGCACACGTTCGTTTTTTTCACCGCGCCGGCTCATTTGAAAAGTACCTGCAGAATTTATTGCGTACGGAGAAAAACGAACGTGTGCGGCAGTTAATGTATTTTCTACTGATTCTATGCATTCAGATTTCCGAATACGGAAAACAAATTCGGAAATCGCATACGGAAAACGTATGCGGCCGGCTTTAGTTTTAATAGTTTGTCAATATAAATATATTTTATTTGCTTTTTCTTTCATTGATACACAGTGCAAAAGAAATAACAATATACTCAAAAAATACATCTGGGGGCACGGTAGTGCCCCAGCCAAGCTATTTAGCAAAGGCACGGCCGTACCATACTTTTCTCGAAGCGGTTCGCAGCTATTTTACACCCCCTTTATCTTCGACGTTAACAAAGCTAGGGATTCAGAATTTCGGTCACTAGGAGCAAGTATTAAAACTAGCTTTACCTCCAAATTATATGAAATTTCGATAAATAGTTTAATTATTAATAGTTACGGATGGTCAAAGTTACTACATTTTGTCACTCACTGACTTATAGATCATCAAAATTCTAAGGCACTTCTAGCAGACTTAGAACCTTGAAATTTGGTACCCGGATAGGTCCTTATTTACAATGAAAGGAAAAATTATGAAACCGGCCAAGTGCGAGTCGGACTGGCGTACATAGGGTTCCGTGCCGTAAAGGAGAACCGGCAATTTGGTACCCGCTCCAATAGCAATGGCAGTAGTGTCGTTAGAAAGGTATTGCCATGGCCAACAATGTTTTCTTAGATGACTTGATCCAAATCTTTGTGGGTTCGGAGATATACTGATATGAAAACGACAGATTTCATAGAAAAAATATAATAACTAGACGTTCCGCGCGGCTTCGCCCGCGTAAATTAGATATTTGACAAACAAAAAATAGCCTTTGATCCTTCACGTGGTCTTCTTGTTATCTGTGCCAAATAACAGAAAAAATCCTCCAGTAGTTCGTGAGATAAGCCCTTTCAAATAATTTCCCCCCGTTTTTCCACATTTTCCTCTATTTCTTCGCTCCTATTAGTCTTAGCGTGATAAAATATAACCTACAGCCTTCCTCGACAAATAGGCTATCTAACACTGTAAGAATTTTTCAAATCGGACTAGTAGTTCCTGAGATTAGCGCGTTCAAATAAGCCCTTTCAAATAATTTTCCCGTTTTTTCCACATTTTCCTCTCTTTCTTCGCTCCTATTAGTCTTATCGTAATAAAATATAGCCTTTAGTCTTTCTTAATAAATAGGCTATCTAACACTGTAAGAATTTTTTAAATCGGACCAGTAGTTCCTGAGATTAGCGCGTTCAAATAAGCCCTTTAATATAATTTCCCCCCGTTTTTCCCACATTTTCTCTGTTTCTTCGCTCCTATTAGTCTTAGCGTGATAAAATATAGCCTTCCTCCATAAATGGCCTATCTAACACTGAAAGAATTTTTCAAATCGGGCCAGTAGTTCCTGAGATTAGCGCGTTCAAACAAACAAACAAGCAAACTAACAAACTCTTCCGCTTTATAAAATTATATATAGTATAGATAAGATCATTTTCCAAATTGCGATATCCAACGGATATAGTCCAAAAATTATTAATAATATTTTGAAAAATAAAAACAAGAAAGAACTGGTTAAGTTTTTGTACGCAGGTCCTATTGATAAGGAGGTAGTTAGATATAAGTCCAGTTTGACCTACATGGGAGAGGTATCTGCACGCTTATCCAAAATAATGAAAAACAACGATATGCATGTCGCATTCAGGACAAATAATACTTTAAAACATCATTTATGTCACAACAAAGACCGGATTGATGAAAAATATCAGTCCGGTGTCTATAAGATCGATTGTCCTGAATGCGATAGTGTATATGTGGGTCAAACTGGACGCAGCTTTGAGACTCGGTATAAAGAACATATCGCGGCTTATAGGAATGGTCATCCTGATAAGTCACATTTTGCTAAACATCTTTTAGATAGTAATCATACCGTGCCCGATGGCCATTCCTATGAAGTTTTACATAAATGCGATAAAGGCTTTCGGCTGAGCGTGTTGGAACAATTAGAAATCATAAAAGAAAAGAAAAATAACAGATTTGCATTGTTGAATGACCAAACTTGCTTGACTACGTCACCGCTTATTAATATGTTCGGGGGTACTGGTGAGGGTAGTAGCGGGGCTCGATAGGGTATAAAAGGCGGTGTTTTGGCCGGTGGCGGCACTTGACGGACGTTGTTCGTAGAGTCCACATCCTGAGGATGCTCCGGTGTTGGAGCGAAACGCGCGTCGAGGTTTTCAACCTGCATGGTGGTGAGGGGCCTTGCACGGATTTGCCAACATTATTGCTTGTGTGGTGGTGGTGTTTGCAAGTTCTTGCATGCGAGTGTACGCATAGGCAGTGTGGGAGGAGGGAGGTGCTGTACGCATGCCTATGCGTACACTCACTCATTTACTTAAAGGTGGAAGTTTATTTCGCGGAATATTGCTAAAAATAATAACAAACTAAATTTTAAGCTATGGATTTCCGCAAAGTAACGCCTGATTCCATTAACTATTTAAAATCGGTGAGCATGACCGATCAGGCACGACTCTACATTAAGTTAACAAAATTACATCGTATAGCCGCCCAAAATGTTTGGTTCAATCAACAATGCAAACGTCTAAATGTTGTTCCTAGTTATATTAATGTAAGAACCAACACGCACAGCCGAGCCTCCAATATTGCTATCAAAAAAGCCGAGACTATCTGGCTTAACGAAGAGACACGTCATTGGTTTACCGTTAGGGATAATTTAAAATTACATCTCAAAGTTCTTTATACCGAGCTCTCTTTTAAATTACATAATATCGAATTCGATCGCTTAGACGAAAAGGCACGCCATTTCGCAGCAATCGAAGTGCACGCTAAATATTTAAGTCAAAAGAAAAAGCTTCAGACTTTGGTAAATAAAAACAGGATTGTCCAATCACATACAGAATCCAGGTCTGAACCTTTTTCCTTCCACCCTCGCGTCAAAAACTTAACCAGCGTACAATTTGCCAAGGATGAGATGACACTTTTGGAAAAGGGTCTTAAATATAATATTACTCCTAATATTAATCAGAATGCTTTGGAAATGCTTGCGGTGGATTCGGAAATAACTGCCGTAGTTAATAAGAAAGATAACATGGTCAAGGGCCTACTAGCCAACGAAATCAAAGGTACTCCTTCCGGTTCCTCTTTTAACCCCGAAAGAGTGGCTTTGAGGTCATTAAAACAAACAATAGATAATAATAACTTAGTAATATCGAAAGCGGATAAGGGTAACACAGTAGTAGTGATGGAGCGCGACGATTATTTGGACAGAGTTAATGACGTGATTCAGGGTGAACAATTTCTAAGGGTTCCTTCTGACCCAACAAAAAAGTTTTTAGCTAAGCTTAAATTAGCAATTAATAATAATCAATATTTCTTTCAAACTGAATCATCAAAGAAAAAACTCATCCCAATGAATCCTCGCGCACCATCACTGTACGGCTTGCCAAAGATTCACAAAACTGATATTCCCATGCGTCCAGTTGTCTCATACATAGGTGCACCAGCATACGAGCTGGCAAAGTCACTTAATTTCATAATAAAAGAAAAGCTCTCATTTCGGCCACCTTATGCCATAAAAAATAGTCTACAATTAGTCAACAAAATTAAAGATGTGACTTTGCCACCTCGTTGCAAATTAGTTTCACTTGATGTCGATAGTTTATTCACTAATGTTCCACGTAAGGAAACATTGGGTATTTTAAGGAATGCATTAGAAAAACGTTTACCTCCTGGTGAAAGTAATGAATTGCTTACTCTTACTAAAACCTGCATGGAACAAAACTACTTTCGATTTAACGGCGAATTCTTTGTTCAAGACGACGGTCTAGCTATGGGTTCACCTTTAAGTCCTTTGATGGCCGAAATATTTATGGACGACTTTGAACAAAGAAATATCGTCGTTAATAAAAGTATTTTATATTACTTTAGATACGTAGATGATTGTTTTCTTTGTTGGACGGGTACACAGAGACAACTGGACGTATTTGTTAAAGAACTAAATAAAAAACATATTAAAATTAAATTCAAATTAGAATGTGAAGATAATAACACCCTAAATTTTCTCGATTTATCTATTACTAGAGTTAATAATAAACACAGTTTTGGAATCTTTCGCAAGCCGACATATACTAATACTACTATTCATGCATCGTCATGTCATCCTTGGCAACACAAACTCGCGGCCTTTCATAGTTACATTCATAGATTATTATCGATCCCTCTTAGTAAAGATAATTATCAAAATGAGCTTAATATCATTTTCCAAATTGCGATATCCAACGGATATAGTCCAAAAATTATTAATAATATTTTGAAAAATAAAAACAAGAAAGAACTGGTTAAGTTTTTGTACGCAGGTCCTATTGATAAGGAGGTAGTTAGATATAAGTCCAGTTTGACCTACATGGGAGAGGTATCTGCACGCTTATCCAAAATAATGAAAAACAACGATATGCATGTCGCATTCAGGACAAATAATACTTTAAAACATCATTTATGTCACAACAAAGACCGGATTGATGAAAAATATCAGTCCGGTGTCTATAAGATCGATTGTCCTGAATGCGATAGTGTATATGTGGGTCAAACTGGACGCAGCTTTGAGACTCGGTATAAAGAACATATCGCGGCTTATAGGAATGGTCATCCTGATAAGTCACATTTTGCTAAACATCTTTTAGATAGTAATCATACCGTGCCCGATGGCCATTCCTATGAAGTTTTACATAAATGCGATAAAGGCTTTCGGCTGAGCGTGTTGGAACAATTAGAAATCATAAAAGAAAAGAAAAATAACAGATTTGCATTGTTGAATGACCAAACTTGCTTGACTACGTCACCGCTTATTAATATGTTCGGGGGTACTGGTGAGGGTAGTAGCGGGGCTCGATAGGGTATAAAAGGCGGTGTTTTGGCCGGTGGCGGCACTTGACGGACGTTGTTCGTAGAGTCCACATCCTGAGGATGCTCCGGTGTTGGAGCGAAACGCGCGTCGAGGTTTTCAACCTGCATGGTGGTGAGGGGCCTTGCACGGATTTGCCAACATTATTGCTTGTGTGGTGGTGGTGTTTGCAAGTTCTTGCATGCGAGTGTACGCATAGGCAGTGTGGGAGGAGGGAGGTGCTGTACGCATGCCTATGCGTACACTCACTCATTTACTTAAAGGTGGAAGTTTATTTCGCGGAATATTGCTAAAAATAATAACAAACTAAATTTTAAGCTATGGATTTCCGCAAAGTAACGCCTGATTCCATTAACTATTTAAAATCGGTGAGCATGACCGATCAGGCACGACTCTACATTAAGTTAACAAAATTACATCGTATAGCCGCCCAAAATGTTTGGTTCAATCAACAATGCAAACGTCTAAATGTTGTTCCTAGTTATATTAATGTAAGAACCAACACGCACAGCCGAGCCTCCAATATTGCTATCAAAAAAGCCGAGACTATCTGGCTTAACGAAGAGACACGTCATTGGTTTACCGTTAGGGATAATTTAAAATTACATCTCAAAGTTCTTTATACCGAGCTCTCTTTTAAATTACATAATATCGAATTCGATCGCTTAGACGAAAAGGCACGCCATTTCGCAGCAATCGAAGTGCACGCTAAATATTTAAGTCAAAAGAAAAAGCTTCAGACTTTGGTAAATAAAAACAGGATTGTCCAATCACATACAGAATCCAGGTCTGAACCTTTTTCCTTCCACCCTCGCGTCAAAAACTTAACCAGCGTACAATTTGCCAAGGATGAGATGACACTTTTGGAAAAGGGTCTTAAATATAATATTACTCCTAATATTAATCAGAATGCTTTGGAAATGCTTGCGGTGGATTCGGAAATAACTGCCGTAGTTAATAAGAAAGATAACATGGTCAAGGGCCTACTAGCCAACGAAATCAAAGGTACTCCTTCCGGTTCCTCTTTTAACCCCGAAAGAGTGGCTTTGAGGTCATTAAAACAAACAATAGATAATAATAACTTAGTAATATCGAAAGCGGATAAGGGTAACACAGTAGTAGTGATGGAGCGCGACGATTATTTGGACAGAGTTAATGACGTGATTCAGGGTGAACAATTTCTAAGGGTTCCTTCTGACCCAACAAAAAAGTTTTTAGCTAAGCTTAAATTAGCAATTAATAATAATCAATATTTCTTTCAAACTGAATCATCAAAGAAAAAACTCATCCCAATGAATCCTCGCGCACCATCACTGTACGGCTTGCCAAAGATTCACAAAACTGATATTCCCATGCGTCCAGTTGTCTCATACATAGGTGCACCAGCATACGAGCTGGCAAAGTCACTTAATTTCATAATAAAAGAAAAGCTCTCATTTCGGCCACCTTATGCCATAAAAAATAGTCTACAATTAGTCAACAAAATTAAAGATGTGACTTTGCCACCTCGTTGCAAATTAGTTTCACTTGATGTCGATAGTTTATTCACTAATGTTCCACGTAAGGAAACATTGGGTATTTTAAGGAATGCATTAGAAAAACGTTTACCTCCTGGTGAAAGTAATGAATTGCTTACTCTTACTAAAACCTGCATGGAACAAAACTACTTTCGATTTAACGGCGAATTCTTTGTTCAAGACGACGGTCTAGCTATGGGTTCACCTTTAAGTCCTTTGATGGCCGAAATATTTATGGACGACTTTGAACAAAGAAATATCGTCGTTAATAAAAGTATTTTATATTACTTTAGATACGTAGATGATTGTTTTCTTTGTTGGACGGGTACACAGAGACAACTGGACGTATTTGTTAAAGAACTAAATAAAAAACATATTAAAATTAAATTCAAATTAGAATGTGAAGATAATAACACCCTAAATTTTCTCGATTTATCTATTACTAGAGTTAATAATAAACACAGTTTTGGAATCTTTCGCAAGCCGACATATACTAATACTACTATTCATGCATCGTCATGTCATCCTTGGCAACACAAACTCGCGGCCTTTCATAGTTACATTCATAGATTATTATCGATCCCTCTTAGTAAAGATAATTATCAAAATGAGCTTAATATCATTTTCCAAATTGCGATATCCAACGGATATAGTCCAAAAATTATTAATAATATTTTGAAAAATAAAAACAAGAAAGAACTGGTTAAGTTTTTGTACGCAGGTCCTATTGATAAGGAGGTAGTTAGATATAAGTCCAGTTTGACCTACATGGGAGAGGTATCTGCACGCTTATCCAAAATAATGAAAAACAACGATATGCATGTCGCATTCAGGACAAATAATACTTTAAAACATCATTTATGTCACAACAAAGACCGGATTGATGAAAAATATCAGTCCGGTGTCTATAAGATCGATTGTCCTGAATGCGATAGTGTATATGTGGGTCAAACTGGACGCAGCTTTGAGACTCGGTATAAAGAACATATCGCGGCTTATAGGAATGGTCATCCTGATAAGTCACATTTTGCTAAACATCTTTTAGATAGTAATCATACCGTGCCCGATGGCCATTCCTATGAAGTTTTACATAAATGCGATAAAGGCTTTCGGCTGAGCGTGTTGGAACAATTAGAAATCATAAAAGAAAAGAAAAATAACAGATTTGCATTGTTGAATGACCAAACTTGCTTGACTACGTCACCGCTTATTAATATGTTCGGGGGTACTGGTGAGGGTAGTAGCGGGGCTCGATAGGGTATAAAAGGCGGTGTTTTGGCCGGTGGCGGCACTTGACGGACGTTGTTCGTAGAGTCCACATCCTGAGGATGCTCCGGTGTTGGAGCGAAACGCGCGTCGAGGTTTTCAACCTGCATGGTGGTGAGGGGCCTTGCACGGATTTGCCAACATTATTGCTTGTGTGGTGGTGGTGTTTGCAAGTTCTTGCATGCGAGTGTACGCATAGGCAGTGTGGGAGGAGGGAGGTGCTGTACGCATGCCTATGCGTACACTCACTCATTTACTTAAAGGTGGAAGTTTATTTCGCGGAATATTGCTAAAAATAATAACAAACTAAATTTTAAGCTATGGATTTCCGCAAAGTAACGCCTGATTCCATTAACTATTTAAAATCGGTGAGCATGACCGATCAGGCACGACTCTACATTAAGTTAACAAAATTACATCGTATAGCCGCCCAAAATGTTTGGTTCAATCAACAATGCAAACGTCTAAATGTTGTTCCTAGTTATATTAATGTAAGAACCAACACGCACAGCCGAGCCTCCAATATTGCTATCAAAAAAGCCGAGACTATCTGGCTTAACGAAGAGACACGTCATTGGTTTACCGTTAGGGATAATTTAAAATTACATCTCAAAGTTCTTTATACCGAGCTCTCTTTTAAATTACATAATATCGAATTCGATCGCTTAGACGAAAAGGCACGCCATTTCGCAGCAATCGAAGTGCACGCTAAATATTTAAGTCAAAAGAAAAAGCTTCAGACTTTGGTAAATAAAAACAGGATTGTCCAATCACATACAGAATCCAGGTCTGAACCTTTTTCCTTCCACCCTCGCGTCAAAAACTTAACCAGCGTACAATTTGCCAAGGATGAGATGACACTTTTGGAAAAGGGTCTTAAATATAATATTACTCCTAATATTAATCAGAATGCTTTGGAAATGCTTGCGGTGGATTCGGAAATAACTGCCGTAGTTAATAAGAAAGATAACATGGTCAAGGGCCTACTAGCCAACGAAATCAAAGGTACTCCTTCCGGTTCCTCTTTTAACCCCGAAAGAGTGGCTTTGAGGTCATTAAAACAAACAATAGATAATAATAACTTAGTAATATCGAAAGCGGATAAGGGTAACACAGTAGTAGTGATGGAGCGCGACGATTATTTGGACAGAGTTAATGACGTGATTCAGGGTGAACAATTTCTAAGGGTTCCTTCTGACCCAACAAAAAAGTTTTTAGCTAAGCTTAAATTAGCAATTAATAATAATCAATATTTCTTTCAAACTGAATCATCAAAGAAAAAACTCATCCCAATGAATCCTCGCGCACCATCACTGTACGGCTTGCCAAAGATTCACAAAACTGATATTCCCATGCGTCCAGTTGTCTCATACATAGGTGCACCAGCATACGAGCTGGCAAAGTCACTTAATTTCATAATAAAAGAAAAGCTCTCATTTCGGCCACCTTATGCCATAAAAAATAGTCTACAATTAGTCAACAAAATTAAAGATGTGACTTTGCCACCTCGTTGCAAATTAGTTTCACTTGATGTCGATAGTTTATTCACTAATGTTCCACGTAAGGAAACATTGGGTATTTTAAGGAATGCATTAGAAAAACGTTTACCTCCTGGTGAAAGTAATGAATTGCTTACTCTTACTAAAACCTGCATGGAACAAAACTACTTTCGATTTAACGGCGAATTCTTTGTTCAAGACGACGGTCTAGCTATGGGTTCACCTTTAAGTCCTTTGATGGCCGAAATATTTATGGACGACTTTGAACAAAGAAATATCGTCGTTAATAAAAGTATTTTATATTACTTTAGATACGTAGATGATTGTTTTCTTTGTTGGACGGGTACACAGAGACAACTGGACGTATTTGTTAAAGAACTAAATAAAAAACATATTAAAATTAAATTCAAATTAGAATGTGAAGATAATAACACCCTAAATTTTCTCGATTTATCTATTACTAGAGTTAATAATAAACACAGTTTTGGAATCTTTCGCAAGCCGACATATACTAATACTACTATTCATGCATCGTCATGTCATCCTTGGCAACACAAACTCGCGGCCTTTCATAGTTACATTCATAGATTATTATCGATCCCTCTTAGTAAAGATAATTATCAAAATGAGCTTAATATCATTTTCCAAATTGCGATATCCAACGGATATAGTCCAAAAATTATTAATAATATTTTGAAAAATAAAAACAAGAAAGAACTGGTTAAGTTTTTGTACGCAGGTCCTATTGATAAGGAGGTAGTTAGATATAAGTCCAGTTTGACCTACATGGGAGAGGTATCTGCACGCTTATCCAAAATAATGAAAAACAACGATATGCATGTCGCATTCAGGACAAATAATACTTTAAAACATCATTTATGTCACAACAAAGACCGGATTGATGAAAAATATCAGTCCGGTGTCTATAAGATCGATTGTCCTGAATGCGATAGTGTATATGTGGGTCAAACTGGACGCAGCTTTGAGACTCGGTATAAAGAACATATCGCGGCTTATAGGAATGGTCATCCTGATAAGTCACATTTTGCTAAACATCTTTTAGATAGTAATCATACCGTGCCCGATGGCCATTCCTATGAAGTTTTACATAAATGCGATAAAGGCTTTCGGCTGAGCGTGTTGGAACAATTAGAAATCATAAAAGAAAAGAAAAATAACAGATTTGCATTGTTGAATGACCAAACTTGCTTGACTACGTCACCGCTTATTAATATGTTCGGGGGTACTGGTGAGGGTAGTAGCGGGGCTCGATAGGGTATAAAAGGCGGTGTTTTGGCCGGTGGCGGCACTTGACGGACGTTGTTCGTAGAGTCCACATCCTGAGGATGCTCCGGTGTTGGAGCGAAACGCGCGTCGAGGTTTTCAACCTGCATGGTGGTGAGGGGCCTTGCACGGATTTGCCAACATTATTGCTTGTGTGGTGGTGGTGTTTGCAAGTTCTTGCATGCGAGTGTACGCATAGGCAGTGTGGGAGGAGGGAGGTGCTGTACGCATGCCTATGCGTACACTCACTCATTTACTTAAAGGTGGAAGTTTATTTCGCGGAATATTGCTAAAAATAATAACAAACTAAATTTTAAGCTATGGATTTCCGCAAAGTAACGCCTGATTCCATTAACTATATGAGTACCTTTCAAACCAGATATAAATTATGTCTATTGGGCCGGGTACCACACTTCGTACATTTTTGCCGGTTCTCCTTTGTATGGGAGCCCCCCTTAAATAATAAGTATATTTAATTTTTATTATTAATTATAAAAGTAAATATACAGCTGAGTATTTTCTGAAATTTTCAAAAACGTTACTGTTACCATTATGGATATAGAGCAAAATAGGGGGAAAAATCGTGTTTGTTGTATGAGGCCCCCTATTAATAATTTATTTTATTTGAATTGGACTATTAGCTTTTATAACGATACCAGAAATACATAATTTGTGAAAATTGCAACTACCTAGCTATGGCGGTTCTCGAGATCCAGCCTGGTGACATAAGGATGGACGACGGACAGACAGCAAAGACTTATTATTTATTGATAATAGGGTCCCGTTTTCATCCTTTGGGCAGGGAAACCGAAAAACTGAAAAATAATATACATAATAATAACATATAGTAGTTTATAAAATAAAAGAAAACATTTTTATGTTTGTAACTTTGCAAGAACAGTATGAGTTTCGACTGCATATTTGTTATAATGAAATGGTATTGATTAAATAAAAATAGTATTAACAACGTTAACAATGAAACAATAATTAAATTCTATTAAAATATAAATGCAATCAGTACTGTGATATACACTCCCTACTCGCTCGATATAAACTCGTAATATGGGAGTTTAAAGTTATCACATGAAATAAGGTGTGCTCCTGTCCTGCGAGGAACGTTGACGCTTACATCAGTGCTGCTATGTATTCAACGCTATGCTAAAAATGACCACCTTTAAGTATTAAAGCTTAAAAGTCAATTAAAATATATGAATAATGATTTCTTAAGTTTTCGCGAGTATCACTCATGATATTATAAGTTTAAACACTTACGGATTTTGTCACGGAGCACTTTTATTAATCCCGACGTTTCGGCTGCTTTACAGCGGCCGTGGTCACGGGTGGACTGAGGTGACAGGTGTCCAATTTCTTGAAGTTCTTTAACTACCCGAAGACCACCCGTGACCACGGCCGCTGTAAAGCAGCCGAAACGTCGGGATTAATAAAAGTGCTCCGCGACAAAATCCGTAAGTGTTTAAACTTATAATATCAAAATATATGAATATTAATAATCGACTCAGAACTAACGAAGCCTCAAAAATAATATAAAGAAGATAGAGAATGAGAACCAAGCTAAGTACAGAAAATTTATAACGTGACCTGAAAAGAAAAGAAACAAAAACCCTAAAAAAAGAAATGAAATCCCACCAAAACATGAAATGTAAAAGGAGCCAAGCAAAATATTGCATAGCTGTAATACTTCTGTCGTAAAAAGTTTTCAGATCACATTCAAGCCAAGCCTTCAACTTATTTTGTAATTTAAATCAACATTTAGTAAATGTATCAATAGATTTCTTTATTTTATAATTATTATAGTGGCTTGGCAATGAGCACAAGAGAAAAAAATTTAATATAAAACTGCATATTTGAAGGAGTTCATACTTACACAGACGGATAAGTATAAAGTGTTTTAGTATGTAACGACGCATGTGGCCGATGGTACCCAATATATTATATTATTTCTCTAATGCTCATTGCCAAGCCACTATAATAATTATAAAATAAAGAAATCTATTGATACATTTACTAAATGTTGATTTAAATTACAAAATAAGTTGAAGGCTTGGCTTGAATGTGATCTGAAAACTTTTTACGACAGAAGTATTACAGCTATGCAATATTTTGCTTGGCTCCTTTTACATTTCATGTTTTCGTGGGATAATCTTTAACAAGCTATTTTAGTAAATAATTGACATATGGCATATAATGAGAGCGTCGTGGTCTAATGGGTAGACCTTTGATTCGCACTCGAAGAGAGTGCAGGTTCGATCCCTGGTGGAGGCGTGTACCAATGAGACATTTTCTGATCTCAAGTACATAATACGGATGCTCGTACGGTGAAGGAAAACATCGTGAGGAAACCCGCACAGTTGGTCCCAGGCGTGTTGACTAGTTCTTTCCTCTGGACTAGGCCGACTACGTTGCGAGAATGCCGTATGTGCTTGGGCAACCATACGGACATTTAAAAATCTTGTCCCAGGCACTACAGTATTTGAGGATGGTCACTTCGCTCTGAAAATACTGTATAAATCATCCACAACGGATGTAAAGGCCTAGTTTTGATCGACTTCACTAATTAATAACGTGCTGCTGTCTCATATTTTCCTGAATAAAAAGTTATGTGGAAATGTAGTTCGATATTTCCTTGTTTTGTTACCTGTACGGTGTACCTCTGTATGACGTTATGATGTAAAGGAAGTCGGTACATTATGTATGTCTGACGCTCATCGACGATCAATTTAATCCGACTTACATCTTTATTAACATCTAATCTCATAAAAACTGTTTCTAATTAAGTCCAGTTCCGTAATTAATAGGCGTGTATAATATGAATCATTGTGTTTTTTGCGCGGGTCAGCTTCTTAAACGATAGATCGCATGAATTCCTAAACTCATCAATCTTCGTCGACCCCCGAAACCTCGTAATTACTTGTTTATTCTCTATTAATTGATATTCAGTACCAAATTAGACGTGTGTTTTTTATTTATCAGTATCAATTACCTTTATTAGTTTTTATGGTATTGTTTGTTGGGTTGTCGACCCCGTCAGTTGTTTTTGATAGATAGGACGAGAGGCGATGTTCTGTTCTATCTTATCTGATTCGGTCGTACATAATAAATTGCTAGTAAATTCTGTTTGTTTTTTGCGAAGGTATCGATACTCGAAAATTGTCCAATTGTTTGAGTATACAAGTACCTATTGTCTATCGTAATATATCTACTGCTATTATACCATACATTATTTAACTATGTACTTTTAACTATAGATAAAAATCATAGGTCTATCATTAGTCCCCAGTACAAGAAACTAACTTTTTTCTGATACATACAAATTTACCACTTTGTGAGTGCCTTGTTTACGATGTGTCCGAAAAATTTCGGCGCTGCTGCGTTTTCGAATGCTTGACTCCTGGAATTGTCGATATTTCGTCACCATGGCTCTTCGTACATACAACTTTTATTTTTTGGAATTTGTTTAATAAAGTTAATTTAAAAACTGTGGTCAACTTGTCCGACAAGAATCACGCAGCGTTTGGAGTGTCCGACACCCTAAACATGTAGCTATTACGTCACTATGGCTCTTCGTATTTACAACTTTCATTTTTTGGAATTTGTTTAATAAAGCTAATTTAAAAACTGTGGTCAACTTGTCCGACAAGAATCACGCTGCATATTGGAGTTTCCACCACCACAAAAATGTTGATGTGACGTCATTATGTCTCCCCGTACATACAACTTTAAATTTAGTAGTTTTCGATTTAAAATAAAGTAGGGTAAATGACTAGTGATTGGACAGTGCCACTCATTGGAAAAAATACAAAAACACAATATTTATTAAGGTTGCTTTAAAAACTGCCTGTTTTCAAAGTAATAGAACGCCTTATTTTAAAGAAAAACAGGCAGTTTTAAGCAACATTAATAAGGGGAAGGGGAAGAGAAAGCCCTTCAATATTTAATTAATCGGCCAAGTGCGAGTCGGACTCGCGCACGAAGGGTTCCGTGTCATTATAGAGCAAAATTAGACCATAAATTGTGTTTTTTGTATGGGAGCCCCCGTTAATTTTTTATTTTATATAAATATTATTATTAAGTATTCAAGTAAACATATAATTAAGGGTTTTGTGGAAAATTCAAGTACCTACCTGTTGTCATTATTAGTATAGAGCAAAAAAGGCCAAAAAAATCACATTTGTTGTATGGGAGCCCTGATTAAATATTATTTTTATTTGTTTTTCTTACTTGTTGTTATAGCGGCAACAGATGTACATAATCTGTGAAAGTTTCAAATCTCTAGCTATTACCATTCTTGAGTTACAGCCTGGAGACACACAGACAGACAGACGGACATACAACGAAGTCTTAGTAATAGGGTTCCGTTTTTACCCTTTGCGTACGGAACCCTAAAAAATGCCAAAATTCGAGAGGCTTTCAAACCAACACCACAACCACAGTTTTTATAGTTATTGAAGAGCTCGTCTGTAGAATGTACTCGTTCAAAACCAAAGACGACGTCAACAAAAAGTTTGAAAAATCATATAATAAATCCTGCAACGATTCGGAAAAACTTTAAAAAAGATAATTTAGTCCTGTGATACGTCAACCCATTAATATAACCCATGCAGCATATTAAGAGGATACAATTATACTCAAGCAGCATAATACGGTGCCATTCACATATTATTCGCAATCCGTCGGAAGTAACGCCTGACGATTATGGCTGGATTTTAATCAAATATGAATTTATAATCTGAAATTTCATCAGAAATATTAGGCACTCTAATAATATTTTATATCAATATAATACTCATTCAATAACCTTCTAATTTTCCTAATATTATTGTAGTATTGTTAATAACAGATAATGGTGAAGAATGAAGATGACAATGACAATGATGATGAAAACTTTGGTGATTATAACAATTATTATGATAATGATGTAGATATAGTACTCTGATGTAGAATTTTTTGTAATCCATACTTCCATACTAATATTATAAATTATATAATATCGAAGGTGTCCGATTTGGAAGTCTCCCCACATGCTTGGATGCGATATCTGAAATAGTTGATACTTACGGAAATGTAAGTGGACCAGTTAGAATATAATTATTTACTAGCTTATTTGACCGAGCTTTGCTCGGTATTCGATAAAACACGAATAAAATGACATTTTCTAATAATGATTCCTAGCTAGATCGATTTATCGCTCCCGAAACCCCCTATATACTAAATTTCATGAAAATCGTTGGAGCCGATTCCGAGATTCCAATTATATATATACAAGAATTGCTCGTTTAAAGATATAAGATTATTAATTGCTGGTCACTGCTAAAAGAATCCATATATCCATACATACAAATACTGTATGTAAAATGATAATAAGGTTATTTTTTAATGAAATTTTTAATGATGTTGACTACGGAACCCGAAAAAGGGCGTTTAAATAGTATGATATAGTAACGTTAATGGAGCTTGCCCGCTTGATATAGGTAGGCTTGATATAGGTAGGCGTAGGCTAGGCCGCTTGGTAGGCATCATATACATCTATACATATTCTATACTCTATACAAATAAATTAAATTGGAGTGTCTGTGTGTAATATTGAAAGAAAGTCTGTCTGTCTGTATGTTCCAGCTAATCTCGGCTGGAGCTATTTTGCCGGGACTTTTTATAGTAGATAGCTGATGTAGTAAGGTGTAACTTAGGCTACTTTTTAACCGATATTCAAAAAGGAGGAGATTATATTTTACTTTTTCCATATTTGTTTGCGGACAATCCATCTTTGTTATTATACTATGTTGACGCGGACGAAGTCACGGGCAACAGCCAGTATTATAGGTGTAACAAAACTAAGTGATACTTTAGGGTGTGTATGTGTTCCTTATAGAGAGTTCACTGCGAAAGTAGCAGTTCTGAAAGACCAAATTTTTTGTCACTTTTGTATGGGCAAGCGCTCGAGCGTCACGAGTTTTCCCATACAAAATGAAAAAAAAAATATACAAGGAACACATACACACCTGAAGTATTATCACTTATTTTTGATACACCCTGTATATTTTTAAGATTATTATAAGTATGAATTCATGCCGAATTACGGCTTTGTAGGCCCTAAAGTCTCTGAGCAAAACCGTGGACAGACAGACGGACAGACATACTGAAACTATAAGGGTTTCTTGTTGACTACGCATTACGCAACCCTAAACAAGACGTTTTCGTCGACGGCAATTTAACCCTTAATCAGGCATAGTACGATTTATTGACCACCTAGGTAATTAGAGTTTTATAGTGATCTTCTTTTATAGTCTATCACCAGTGCACATGGATAATGGAGCCTGATTAAGGGTTAAAAGCGTCTTCATATTATATTTCCATACATTTAACTTCCCAGGGAATTCTTCTTCTAAATTGTTACCACCCAGATAGTAAATTAAGAACAAAAAAGTCCTTTAAAAGTTATTTGTTTGAGCATAAGGGCTCCATTCCACCGCGGCGCACGGAGAGACTACGCACGTGCGTCAAGCTTCGCTTTGTAAGAAAATATATGTGACTGCATGCCCACGGACACGCTACGCACGAATTGACTCAAGTAATAGTTTTTATTGATTCCTGAAAAATTTAATTTGAGTGACTGAAGAGGTTTTTGAAATGACCGATTCAATGATTGTAGTAGGGGAGACCAGGGTGCTATTCGTGTGGTCACTCGAGCGTCATGGAGACCTATAAGTAGGTTTTTTACATTAGATAAAACTGATAGAAAAATAGTAAGAGCGTTTTTTATTTTAGCGGTGTGTTCAGAAACTGCAGCCATTTTAAAGTTATTAAAAAGAAAATATATTCCGAAAATTGCTTATTTAGGTAAGTAATTAACAAGATTTTAAACAAAATAACTTTTAGGTAAGTAATTAACAAGATTTTAAACAAAATAACTATAGTTTTGTGCAACATAAAATATCTGCGAAGCTTAGTTAGGAAAATATGAAGCTTTATTTTTTAGGGTTCCGTGGCCAAATGGCAAAAAACGGAACCCTTATAGATTCGTCATTTCTGTTTATCTGTCTGTCTGTCTGTCCATCCGTATGTCACAGCCACTTTTCTCCGAAACCAGCTCTTATAGCTCTTAAGTTATACTATTCAAAATTAGTAAGTAGATATAGTCTGTGAACCGCATTAAGATTTTGATCATCTAAATTCTAACCTTTGCGTGTGGGGTATCTATTGATAGGTCTGTAAAAATCATATTGAGGTTTTTAATATTATTTTTTCTAACCTGAATAGATTGCCAGAGAGACTCTTTCAAAGTGGTAAAATGTGCCTCCCCCCCTCTAACTTCTAAAGTAGGAGCATGATAATTAAAAAATATATATATGAGGTCAAGGTCGCGTCCGCGACTTATCTCAGACAAGAGCCTTATCAATTCGACGCGTATGTATGTAATATTTCCAGAACTGCCCAATTTTCGTATATGTTAGTCTAAATCAGCGTCTGAACAAATGTGCAAAATTTCAAAAGTGTATGTATGTATGTATGTTTTTATGTTTGTGTTCGCATATCTCTGGAACTACCATCTCGATTTCAGTAATTCTTTTTTTTTGTTGTACTAGGTATTCTTCAACTTAGGGAATAGTGCAAGTTTCATCAAAATCGGTTTAGTAGTTTTGGAGATAGAGAGTTCTAATTTTAAATTACGTACAATTTTGAAGTCGGTTTTTTATCTTTTTAAAATACAGTTATGTATTAATCAGATAGAAACAAGCCGCATACGATGAAAACATCTGATAATTTGTTTCCAGCTTAAACATCATCTATATTAAAAAAAAACTATTTTCGAATATAAATATAGATGATGTTTACATCATCTATATTTATATTCGAAAATAGTTTTTTTTAACTCACCCCGTGAGAAATCTGATTTCTATACCATGATAACTAGAGACATGTTGGAAGCCTATACAAGCTTAATCTGACACGCTCGAACTTGTCGCGAAATCCTTTCTTCGCCTCCTTAACTATAATATAAAATTTAAATAATACAAGTGAATACCTATTATTTAAAGTTTATTCAGTCAGAAATTGACAAAAAGAAGTTCACCATTAGTAATGACTTTTTTTTTCATTTTCTTGTCGGACTGACTATTTAACTCAATATATTTGTCGGACAAGTTGATATTAGCATTTGGAATAACATTATCTATCATTGCTATTTTTGTCCGAAATGTATGTACGAAGAGCCATAGTGACGTAATAGCTACATGTTTAGGGTGTCGGACACTCCAAACGCTCCGTGATTCTTGTCGGACAAGTTGACCACAGATTTTAAATTAGCTTTATTAAACAAATTCCAAAAAATGAAAGTTATATGTACGAAGAGCCATATTGACGTAATAGCCTACATCTTTAGGGTGTCGGACACTCTAAACGCTGCGTGATTCTTGTCGGACAAGTTGACCACAGTTTTTAAATTAACTTTAGTAAACAAATTCCAAAAAATAAAAGTTGTATGTACGAGGAGCCATGGTGACGAAATATCGACAATACCAGGAGTCAAGCATTCGAAAACGCAGCAGCGCCGAAATTTTTAGCATAGAAAAGTTTGTCGGACTCATCGTAAACAAGGCACTCACAAAGTGGTAAATTTGTTTGTATCAGAAAAAAGTTAGTTCCTTGTACTGGGGACTACATGATCATAATAATTCCTCTACAATGTTTTGACAAGTCTTTTGAACCGTAAAATGGGCAATCGCGCCGCTAGCATTAACTTTTAAGAAATATTGTACTGTTCAAGAAATATATTATTAGTCAATTTAATCAATTCGCGTGTTCTAAAGCTTTTATTAGATGAAAGAAGGCTACTGAATTACGAGACTATAGCTAAATAATCAATTAAAGATAAGACATCTCCGCTCCTTAAAACTCGTGTAAAGAAGATAAATGTAGTTTGGTTTATCTTTCTTATTAATAGATCTTTTTAAAACTGATTAATTCTAAACGAAAGAATATGAAACATGAATGTATAAGATATGTGTTTCATCGAGTTTCCTAATGCTAAAAATTTGCTTTTAAGCAGTGTGGTAATTGTTTCAAAAAATTTGTTCAAAAATAATATAAGTAACATCATTTACCTTTTAAACAATATATCACACTCAAAGCATTATACGTAGACTTATTGAAGTCTTGAGGTCTGCAATTATTGCACCGTATTGATTTGAAAAAGGATACGGCCACTCAAAGTTTTGACGAGAGTCATAATAAAGGTGAAACCGTTCTAGGTGAAACACAGCGGAGCGTCGCGACACGTCGTGGTCAAATAATACGAGGGTGGGATGATAAGTAACTAGCCTAATAGAAGAAAACTTAACTTTTCGTGATAACATTAATTTAATTTTTCGATATAGTCTCTGTGAACTTCTATGCACTTACTCCATCTTTGTTCTAAAGTAGTAATGCCTTCCATAAAATGATTTCTTTCAAGGCCTGCAAAATACTCCTCTACAGCGGCTATGAGTGCTATGACTTCATCATTTGTGGCAAATTTCTGTCCACCCAAAAAAGTTTTGAGCTTAGAGAATAAATGAAAGTCTGATGGCGCTAGATCAGGCGAATAAGGTGGGTGGGGCAACAAATCATACTTTAATTCATTGATTTTCTTTAATTCTTTTTTGAACGTGCGTAAGCAGTCGCGGCAGCCAACGGGCCGATTACTTTTTCATATTTGGTTCCTCACTTAGGATATGATCTACCCGTTTTTTAAATATACCTATAGTGTCTGCTATTTCAGATAACTTCAATCGTCGGTCTGCTAAAACCATATCATATACTTTCACGACCATTTCCGGAGTTGTGACGCTTTTTGGACGTTCGGGGCGGGCTTCACCTTTGACCCATGAACGACCGCGTTTAAACTCAGCCACCCAGTTTTTTACTATGGCAGGAGAAGAAGCAGATTCACCCAAAACATTTTTTAATTCGTCACAGATATATCTCCCCTTTATCCCCTTCATATGAGGAAACTTTATCGGCGCTCTTTGTTCAATTTTAACCATTTTAAAAACAGTTGACGAATTTTTTTTTCAAATGATAAAAAATTAATAAAATTTTCACGCCATCAAATTCAAATTTAGAACACAGGTGGCCAGAGATACGAATTTAAAAATGACATACATATATTTTTTTATTTTAACTTTTTAAATAGCAGAGGCCTTCTAGGAGCTACTTCTCATCCCGCCCTCGTATTTGTATGAAATCTAATAAGATAAGCCGCACTACGCAGCATCGGAGCTACGAGACAGTTCACTCAAGTTCTATACGTAGGTAGTACGTACAGTAAATGAAGGCAAAAATCAGGTGCATCCTCCGATTTCGTTGAACCTCCATCGATTTGGATGAAATTTTGGGATTAAGTACATTAAGCCCTTTACTTTAAAAGTGACATACGCTCGTATCGCGCTTTTTTTTATTTTAGGGGTTAAATCCACCCCTTTTGTTGAAAATAGAAAAAATGCATATTTAACCATTCTGGCTTAACTAATTGCGTTTAGTTATAATATTGTTATTTGTGTAATTTGATAAAATAAATGTTTCTAATGTTTTATTGATGATTTATGATTAAATTATAATTAATTTTTCAATCCCTTTAGCAACCATCCCTTTAATCGTGAAAAAAAAAACATTTTTTGTACTTCTTTGCTTTAAATCGTATATTTACATTACATAAAGAGTTTGTTTAATATTTATGATATAATTTTTGGATAAGACTGAAATATAAACCCCTAAAAGTACACTTTTATTGCGGAATAACGGTAAAAATTGGGTTCAAAAACTTAATAGGTTTCAGTTTTTGAACCCAATTTTTTCAGTTTATTTACTTAGTATAAATTTCTTATTAAGTATTTTTTGCGAACATTTTTCACCCCTGTAAACTACCCAATATCTGAATTTTAAGCTTTAAGTTTTTATTTTAACTTTTTTATCCGCTTTAATGAGTTCGAATATTTTTTCATAGTTAGGATAAATTTTATTAATATATTTCAAACATTGATAATATTATTTAGTGCAAAATATTCAAACAACGATTTCAAACTACCCTCTGTGCAAAAAAATGTCAGAAAGGCTGAATCTGCTAGGCTGAAATATTTCATAGACGCACATCATTATAAAAAGCCCCTCTCTTATCTAATAGATATTTACCGTTTCGTTTACTTTCTGAATATTGAAAGACTTTAAAATATTAATGTATATTTAGTATAAATTAGATGACGCCTGCAATTGCGCTGGAACCGTACATTTTTTCGGGATAAAATAACTTTTCATACTGAATTACGAATACAGCTAAATCGGTTGAATCGCTTGGGTGTCAAGAGGTAACAGGTAGACAAAAACACTTTAGCATTTATAATATTAGTATAGATGTACCTATTGACAGGGTTTCCTACAATATTTGCATCCCAAATCTCTGCTTCGAAATTGTTTTCAAACAAAATGTTCGTTAATATCACAATAGCACTGTTAATTTTAAAGTTATCGGGTTCATTTATATACCATTTTAAAGGTAATTTAAAGAGCTTTAAGATCAATTTGAAAAATACTTTTTAAATGTCTTGGTTTAAAAAAAAATAGGATTAAAAGATCCCGGTTTCATGATTCTCGCAGTAAAAGTTAGGCTTTAAGTGTCTCTATCTTCGTTATTTTTCACCCCATAAAAATCAAAAGAAATCAAAAGATTTCTTAAAAAATAGACACAAATTTCGTGTTTTATAATTTTTACGAATGTTCAATATTTTTGAAGTTATGTTCAAAACAAAATGATATTTACGAAAATTTGAATAATTTCGATTTTACTAAATCATTATTTTTTTCAAAACTAAGCATTTTAAACCAAGAAAATTTGTTGAGGTCATTACTCATGCTAAAATAAA
Source organism: Polyommatus iphigenia (assembly GCA_963422495.1). NCBI lineage: Eukaryota > Metazoa > Arthropoda > Insecta > Lepidoptera > Lycaenidae > Polyommatus > Polyommatus iphigenia. The sequence goes on along the minus strand of OY730179.1, from coordinate 9,829,242 downwards.
GAAAAGCCTTTGGGGATAACCATAAATTTGAATTATTGTAGAAATGGTCAACGTCTTATTTTTCGATTTTTGCAAAAAAATTTGAAAGGGTCATCTTATTTTTATCATAACTTGTTCAATTTTGATGGTATTGACTTTCTAAAATGCTTATTAGAAAGGTACTTTTAAGCATTTTAAAAGGTCTCAAAGAAATACATGTCATAAATGCATCTGTTTATCGTTATTTAAGTTTAAATGCTTAGACTTAGGTACTCGCCGAAAGAAAATATGTATACAATCACCTATAGGTCACTTTAAATTGATAAAGGAAGGTATTTCTTATTTATTTATGAAAAACCGCTTTAAGACAAGTATTTTTCTCACGCAAAAGCATGATCTTTGATCTTTAATAACTCCGAAAGTATTGATTTAATCAAAAAACTTTATATAACAAATTTTGCTTAGAATGTGTGTGTCTATTGATTCCTAGGTTTATTTTTATTTAAAAAAAATCACCCCCCGAGAAGGGTTGGCATCCACCCCCAGGGCAAAAGCGCAAGTTGACACTATGTCACTTTTGTTTCTTAGGGTATCCCCCACCTACTTACCAATTTTCATGAAAATCGATGGAGGTTCAACGAAATCGGAGGTGAAAACCTTTCAATGCCTCCACTATGGGACGTGAAGTGTCGCGTCGCTCCGCTGCAGCGTAGTTACGCCAAGTGCGGTCTCACCTTTAGTACAAAAGGTACTAAATGCACTTGCATCGCTTTACTTTCAGTTAAATGATCACAATAAAAGGTCCATCTACCGTTTTATTGCATATCGTGAAGCAATCTGCTGGAAGTTAATGCGATTTTATTGAGCCTACATGACGTTACTAAAATTGATGTATTTTAGGTAAGGTTTGTTTTATTTTCTTATGGATTGAAAATTTACAAATCACAACATAGTATAAAACAAAGTCGCTTTTTTACCTCATTGCCCCTTTGTTCCCTTTAATCTTTAAAACTACGTAACGGATTTTGATGCGGTTTTCTTTAATATACGTATAGAGTGATTAAAGAGGAAGGTTTATTTAATTAGTATAATAACATTCATTAAATTGTGGAGAATTGCTGTTATTTTTGGGGTTTCTAATTTGATGTCGTTAATAATTACATTTTTTCCGCTTACATTGCTGCAAACGCAGGCTGAACCCTACGAGATTTATCAAAATAATGTACTATGTATTGTACACTATGAAAAGGTCTACAGAAAACTCCGCGATGGGATATTATGTCTATCTCATAGTGTCTAAACACACTAGGCTGAATTACGCCGGCGTAATTTACGTGGCCGAAATTACGTTCAGCCGCTTACGTCTGATGCGACACACTATAAATTACGCGAAGAGCCGAAATTTCGCGGCGTAATTTCCGTTGCGGAACGCGCGCGTAAGTGAGTATTTAAAATTCTCATATGTAATGTGTGCGTTAACGCTTTGGAGATAAGGTGGGATTTACTATGTTCGGTTTTGATAATTCCGTCGCGTATAGTGTGTTGCTATACAAAACGTTATTTTACGTGGGAGAGCCATGCTTCGGCACGAATGGGCCGGCTTGACCGGAGAAATACCACGTTCTCACAGAAAACCGGCGTGAAACAGCTCTTGCGCTGTGTTTCGCCGAGTGAGTGAGTTTACCGGAGGCCCAATCCCCTACCCTATTCCCTTCCCTTCCCTCCCCTATTCCCTTCCCTTCCCATCCGTACCCTCCCCATAACCCAATTTTTATGAAAATCGATTTAAAAAAAATCGATTTTTTTTAATTAATCGAAACCCTTACAATTATTTTAACCCATTTTTTATGAAAATCGATTTTCAAAAAATCGATTTTTTTAATTAATCGAAACCCTTACAATCGATTAAATTTTTAACCCATTTTTTATGAAAATTGATTTTTAAAAAATCGATTTTTTTAATTATTCGAAACCCGATTAAAATCGAAATCGATTAAAAAATATCGACAATAGAAAAAAAAACAATCGATTGTTCGATTAATTCGATTTCTATGTTACAACACTACTCTCCAACCGTCTTACGGTTTTTCGATCAGCACGAGCATCTGACGCGAGTTTCAGAGTTTTTACCCATCCCACAAAAGTGCTCAACGCCGCTAAAGAAGTTTTCACTTAAAAAAAAACATCACCGCCGAATCGCTGCCGAACTTTACGCTCGACTCGGCTCGACGGAAATTCGGCTCACGACGGAATTTCGGCATAGTGTGTCGTTTGTCACGTTCCGCCCATATTTTGTATGGATTTAAAACGCGGCGGAATTTACGTCGGCGTAATTCAGCCTAATTTGTTTAGACCCTTATGGATATCCTTAGTTGTTCACTTTTAACTTTAAATTATGGATAATTTTCGAAGCGATTTTAACCAATACGGCAATAATCCTTATATAATTAAATACTTTAAATACATTACTGTTTTAATATAGATCTATAGGGCCCTTTACAACATGTGATTTAAATGAATATTTGCGAAGATATTACAGATTCTAGTAATGAATATAATTAACAACTACTGAATCGATTATAATCATTTCTTCAGTGAGTGACATAGGCTATATTATATATTTTTATACCCGTACGAAGCCGGGGCGGGTCGCTAGTTTAATAATAAAAAACTATTGACTATTACCAACAGAATAAAATTATTAATCGATTATTGCGCAATTCCGCTAGAATAAAATAACATAGAATTGATTCACTTCCTGAATAATGTAAACACCTAGAGATCTCGTCGTCGAATAAGCTGACTTGATCCTCGATTTTATGATCCGCACAGAAGTATGCGGGGTACCGAAGTATAATGCGAAGTTATTGGCAATAAAATATTTTAGTCTACCGTTACAGTAGTAAAGGGAGTCGTAAACGACTGTGAAACAATTACATGAGATTGGTTTGCACTTTGCACCATCCCGAGAGAAACGAACAGCGAACAATGCTTAATAGTTATAATTTAACACTAATCAACGATATTTCATTGCCATTAATAATTATTGACTAAAATTTTATTATGGTTAACTTATATGCAATTATTATTATTGTCAGTGAAATGAGGTCGCCGGATGGACAGCATGCAGCAGCTTTTAACGCCATGCGCTAGAGAAAGAAACAATTTTCGATAGGCCTTCTTCATTTTTTATAGTGTGACCGAATTTGAGTTTATAAAAACGTAATTCAATTTCTCAACTAACGAATATGTCTCTTATTTCTCTCTTAATAATCTCGTAATTTTTCAATGAAAGACCATACAAAGTAAAAACTATTTTTGCATTGCCGCCATTACTAAGGACGTGCTATTTCAATTAAGATATTGTAGTTTAATGCAGAAGCCAGTACAAGGTTGAGTTAAGTTATCGTGAATCGATTTTAACGTCCATTGAGTACTCGGGATAGGGACAGATAAGTGCTAATAATGGCACATTATAAGTAATGAATGAATAACGCAATAAAAAGTGGAAACTATTCGTGATTTACAGTCAAAAACGTATTTTTAGGGTTCCGTACCCAAAGGGTAAAAACGGGACCCTATTACTGAGACTTCGATGTCTGTCCGTCTGTCTGTCCGTCTGTCTGTCCGTCTGTCTGTCCGTCTGTCTGTCTCCAGGCTGTAACTCAAGAACGATAATAGCTAATGAGTTGAAATTTTCACAGATTGTGTATATCTGTTGCCGCTATAACAACAAATACTAAAAACAAAATAAAATTAATATTTAAGGGGGGGCTCCCATACAACAAACGTGATTTTTTGACTCTATAATTATCAATAATGGCAATAGGTAGGTACTTGATTTTTTTCTCAAGATCCTTAGTTTTATGTGCATTTGAATATTTAATAATAATATTAAAATAAAATATAACATTAAGGGGGGCTCCCATACAAAAAACACAATTTTTGACCTTATTTTGCTCTATAATGGTACGGAACCCTTAGTGCGCGAGTCCGACTCGCACTTGGCCGATTATTTAAGCGAATAACACATCGCAGAAATGATATGTTGTTGGTAAGCGCTTGTGGTACAGGCTTAGGAAGGATTAGTCTTCTAAATTACTTTGAAATATTATTAGAGCGTAATTTTTACAGAACCTTACTTTATTACCTGCCGATATCAAGTATATATTTTTTTCAATTTGACTCGCTTATGAAAAATTATCGAATTTTATAAACAAATTATTTTCTTAGTAAGCTGCAGGTGTATCATTGAGACACAGCGATTACAAAGTGTAAACAAAATTTTAATAACGTTACTTTTATATCAAGCTTTCATAGCACAATATAATAAACTAATTCAGTGCTAAGTAATAAAAGTTTTATTACATTTAATAGGATGCAATTAAACAGCTCGTATTTAAATAAGCTTTTCTTTTAACACTTTTTATCTGAAGAAGTAAAGAAAGGTGATCACTTGATCGACTTTGTTTGAGCATTGAATTAAGTTTCAATCGAGCCGTAGGTGTTTTTCATTATCTCGAAAGTCGCAAAAACCTGATCTGTGGTCGCGGTTACACGGCGAGACGAATTTTGGTCGCTTCTTAGATTTTTTAAAATCGTATTTACTTATCGCTCTTTGTACCGCTTTGTTCGCGGTACCGTTAAATGATATAATAAAGATTCGAGTGGAAAATACACAATGAGTGTAGATTTACCTTCAGGTACGGCGGTTCGCGGTTCGCATAGCAAAAAATCTGATTCTGTCTTAACCGAGTTATAAGCATAATGTGATCGGAGATTGTAGGTTTTATTGTGTTGTAAACCATTCAGACTTCTCTGATTACTGTATGATATTTATATTTGTGTATGAGTCTTACTATAATGCATTCTCTTCCTTATAACTGGTGATTTCGGTTTATTGTGGGTTAATAAAAGTATTTAGATATACTTATTGAGGTATTTAGATAGTAGAAGATAAGTTAAATTATAAATAAACACTAAGTATACATGATATGTATGATTTTAGTTGTGTCGTGGACACAATGACTTAAGTAACAAAATGTAGGAATTCCCTTTTTATATTATAGAAAACAATGAATATGTAAATTCTAACACAACAAAGGAAAAAGAAAAGTAGGCGAAGCTCCTTGTGTACCCGTTGTTGCCAGGCGTGGTCTAGACTCTAGACCCATTATTTGTTATGTCTTATTTGTATGCAAAAAATTTTTCACTCTCTAAGTTATTTATATAAAAAATATGCATACATAATCTAAATTGTGTATAATATTAGGTACTATCGATCATTACGATCATTGTAATCATTATCATAATATTTATTCATTAGCATTCAGTTAACTACACTAATTTAAAGTTACTATAGCCACCTATACAGCTTTGTTCACATTAATTAAAACAGAGTGTACAATTGGCATACTATAATTAATTATAAATAAAATTAAAATTAATAAATATATACATAAATATTTATTTATTAATATATAAATAATATATAAATAAATATATATAAATAATAAATAAATAAATAAAAGTATATAATTAAACACAAAAAACACCACGTCGTAAAAGAGAAAAAGAAAAATTCAAAATTGAAAATAAGAACGAGGTAATGAAAATTACTGCAGTTTTTATTTATCCCGCGGAAATGAAATGGTACTTCACAATTGCAGATATTTCACTGGCATTTCGATCAATTGGCAGCCAATTAGCTGAAACATTTTTCCTAGCTAAGGATCCTTTGAGAGATAGTTTAAATGGTATTTGTACACTACGAGTATTAGTAATTGTACAGGTAGCTTGTTAAAGTGAACGTGATAATCTTTAATCAAATTAATAGTAATTATTATTTTTAACATAAAATTAAAACCGACTTCCAAGGTAAAAACAATAAGAATTATTAAGTAACTAAAAAGTATAAAATAATTCTTTCTCTTTAATAATGCCTTTTCCAGAATTCGTCAAAATCCCAACTATTTTTGTACATAATATTATTATAGTCTTCACTATTTTGAAGTCAGTACCAGCTAATTAAACCATCACTTAAGTCAATGTCAGATTATCTGAAATATTTGGGATTGGTACCGACTTCAAAGTAATGAAGACTATAATAATATGTACAGAAATAGTTGGGATTTTGACGAATTCTGGAAAAGGCACTATTAAAGAGAAAGAATTAATTTTTACTTTTTAGTTACTTAATATTCTTATTGTTTTTACCTTGGAAATCGGTTTTAATTTTTTGTTAAAAATAATAATTTCACTCTTTTTAGTTATTTATACATAATTGCAAAACACATAAGTGTCAGTTGTAGATAGATATGATTTAGATATGCAACTATCACATCTATTAACTGTACTTAACTTGAATTACTTTTAATAGAATTTACATAGTAGCATATTATAATGCTTTCAGTTCTTAAAACAACAATGAAACCAAAGAGTCAGAAGTTCTCTAAGCACTTTCGGAACCATGGAACCATGGTATACCCGTGGCAAAATCTTACTTGGTAGCGTATGCTTAGAATACTTCTAACTAAATCGAAATCACTATAATGTAATATGTTTCCTTATAAATTTTGAGGAGCTCCCTATATACCACATAGATAATATCATTATCAAAATATTGCCAACTTGGTAACCGTAGAACCAAGGTGCTATAATAGTAATATTATTATAGCACTTTGGTACTACGGTTACCAATTATACTTTAAAAGAACAAAATAATTTTCAAAGTCACTCGAAAAACTCGTCTCGATCTAGAAGATTATGAAAAGTACTTATAATAGAGCCATAATGTGATGATGCATGGTGTAATGGTAGTGATGATGATGATGATGAATATAAATTGCACGGTAGCATATGCTTTCTGTTTTTAAAACAACGCCGAAACTTCCAAACGTCTATCTATAAGGAGTTAGGAGTCCTCTCAGTACCTTCGGAACCATGGTATACCTTGATGCAAAATCTTACTTTTTGGTAGCAAATGCTTAGTGTATTTCTAATAAAACCAAAATCACCATATGTTTTCATATAAATTTTGAGAATTTCTCTCGATTACTCATGGATCCCACCACCAGGTCACCACTTTTATGAACATGGTACCAAATCGAGTCCAAACCCTATACAACACAAAAAGAATTTTGAAAATCGGACCACAAACGGGTGAGTAATCGTTGAACATACATAAAAAAATACATACAGCCGAACGTATTACCTCCTCCTTTTTGGATGTCGGTCAAAAAGTTATACGGAATTATATCAGTAGATTTGGGTCATTCACTTTTTAGTTTTATTGCTACAATAAATATGTCTCACGGGAATAAGCTTCCTCTAGCTAAGTTCGCCTTCCCTTTGCTCTTACATTTTGAAGTTCATCTCAATCGCTACCCTTTAAACGAGCTAGGACTCCTCCCTTTCTCTGAAGAAGAGCCAACTATCGCCTCTGATATACATGGTAACAAAGCATTCATATACATTCCATCTACAAAAATAAAATTGAAATTGGTGGTTTGTATATCCTTCGATTAGCTCGATTTTCTACAAAACAAAGGAAATCTAATATATCCTGTTGAAAGTTGCTTGACATCATCATCGGGCCGAAGAGTACATATCAATTTTACTTTTTCTTCATCTGCTGCGGCGACATTCGCCTCACGAACGGGGCCGCGCGTGCTAACTGGCTGGACGACGGTGAACACTTGTAACTCACACGCCGCCACAGATAAAATATATAACGAAACTTATTCATGTGCAAAACAAGACAGAGACTAAATAAAAGAAAGTGTCACACAATATGAGACTTTTCATATGCGGGTCATACGGCATACCATTGAAAACCTCACATCGTCCTGGTCCTGACGTAGCGTTTGAAGTGAAAATGTAGCAATTATAATTTTTTTAGTGCGTATTGAAACACGGCTCCGCTCAGGAAGAAGGTTCTTAATTTTATAGGCGCTGATGTATGACGGGGTAGTCGAGGAGTTTTAACAGCCTCGTTTGAGATTTTTAATGGCTTTTAGATGAATATTGCAAAAGCGGATGCTGACCATTGCTCCTTAACCGCTGGGCTTAATTGGATACTAGCTCCGCCACGAATAATTTCTCATTAATTTCAAACACAGGCGACAAAGAAAAGCGCACGGCATTTCAAGACTTTTTAATTGAAGTCATGATGCCCCAAGAATCAGCATTCTTTAATCGCATTCAAGTGGGCGAAGCATTTGGTATAGTAAAAGTCGAATTGCTCGCATACATGAGGTGCGTTTGTTTCATAAGATCGTATCTAATCCTAGAACTCCGAGGATTCATTAAAAATGGCTTAAATGCTCGTAAACACTCTCAAACATTATGATTTTCGTTCTAAAAAAAGAGGAAACTTAGCTTACCCGTCGTCTTTCAAATCTTAGTGTGTGTAGGTAGTTTCTTAACCACAACGTTATAATAGTCACAGCCATAGGCTTAGCGCTTTATGGTGATGGACTATAGAGAATTAAAAGCAAAATATATAGGATGTAAGGTGTAGAGCTAACGGGACGTTCATGCATATTACACAAAAGCTGTTAAAGTGTGTCCCGGTATGTTACAGACCTTATCAGGCTGCGCACACAGCACGCGCCGCTTAAATTATAAGATGTACAACAGACTTAAAAATATCTGAAAGGGGACATATTATATAATGCTTTAGGGAGATCGCAGACGACAGACTTTTGTGCGATCAAAGTCTGCGGCTTCCATACATTCCGCATGGCGCGCGCCATCAGATTGTATGGAAGCCGCAGACTTTGATCGCACCAAAGTCTGTCGTCTGCGATCTCCCTTAAGGGTATGTCACGTATGTAGTTTACGTAGACTCAGATTTAACAGAATGACGGTAAAATATTAAATTTTCTGGTGAGAAACAATATAAAACATTCCAGCTACAGCGGATATAGGTTAGTAAATTAGACTAGTTATTACGGCTCAAGAGGATGCTGTAAATATTTTAGCTTTCGATCGGTGTTCTTCGAAAGGCATTTATGACGTAAACACTACTTGTAGTACAACTTTATCTTCAATAATAAAGTGTTTTATATATTTTACTGCCCCTAACAATAGTTGTAAAAGCATTTTTATTGTGACGATACAGATGTAAAAGTCGCAAGCATGCGCCCTAGGCGTCTAGTTTCTTTGAAAGAATATAAACCCCCATTAGAAACCAGATCATACTAGTTCATACCAGTTCATCTGCGATGGATCGAAGCGATCCATCGCGAGTGGCCGGCCTAATGCGCGGCGATCCGCAATATACTATCATTGGGTTTATTGTTGTTATAAAGTGGCATGGTCAACTTCCTTAGACTAGATCTAAACACAGCTTTACGATTACTGCACATCCTTACACACGCTCGTAAATTTTTATACCATGTTCGTTACAAATTACAATACGTCGTCGATTGGCCATATACAATAGGCGCAGAGATTTGTGATATCATACCATAATAAAAGTCTCAAGTTTGTAGGTCACTCTTATCATATAAAATGTAACGTTTGATATGTGGATTTTAAAAGTTTATAGCGTTGTTTATAAAAAGATTGGATCTCTTTTCGTCTAAATGTGAAATTAAGAAATAAATCATGACACTAAGGAACGCTCCAAATAATTTTATGGTGTTATTAAAATGTTTATCATCGCTCTGTACTCCAAATCTTGTGGAATTACCTCGTTTATTGTAATTAGAAATCCCTTATAATAATTAAGTTTTACTCAGGTACCAGCGCATCATTTTACAGTTGTATTTTATTGGAATAATTTGTTTCCAATTATATTCTTAGATTATTTTTTCTGTTTCAGGTAAGTGAACGCATTGAAAACTCCTTTATAAACGGGCAAGTATAATATGTGTACATAAAACTTACACATTTCAAATTTTATGGGCTGCCAGTTGGTATCTTTTGACATCAGGCATTAGAGATGTATATAAAATAGATACAAAATCAACTCGCGCCGGTCATCAAAGGGGTATAAAATGAAGCTAAGTTTCCACTAAACGAGTAATTTTAATACAAGTGGCTTCTAACTTCTAATGACATCGTGTTTACATAGTCCCTGTTGTGCTATCTCGAGCCGCCGCTGTAAATTGTAAAATATTTCCCTTTTAAACCTTCCGATACTGTGCTTAAAGGAAGCTAAGAAGTAGGTGTATTTTCATAGTGTATTTTGTGTAAGTTTTTTCACCACTCTGCGAAAAAAACATGCAAAAGCATTCATTCTATATTCTAGGTTAAGATAATCGTATGTCTGTATGTAATACTGTCCAAGTTCACTGATCTAATTGAAATAAGTGAAAGTATGATATAAGTGAAAATAATTCTAAAAAAAAGAACGTGTTAATATTTTATCTTAACTTATGCCTCTAAATTAGAGCTCAATTTCTCACGATTGACTGTTAAATAAAATAGGGAACTATTAAGATTGAAGAAGCACTTTTCATGGCTTAAAAATTTTTCCATGCGTAATGCATTTTGTGTTCCTAAACCTAAATTTTTATAACTTATTTTATCTGTCTACGAATTTCTCGAAACAGATAAGAAGAAGGTATTTTAAAATTTTATTCAAGCTTCCTAACATTAAGTGAACATACAAAGGAAATTATCCATTTTGTCGTAATTTAAATTAAACTATTTTCTTCCTTTCTTCAAGCCGAGCGGACTTACTGCTTTATATGAATTTTGAATGAAATCCAGCTTTCGTTCAGTAGCTTTCAAGCCTAGTCATAATCAAATTGGTCTTCTTTTCAAAAAAAAAGAAGTATACAAGAAACGTCGATATTTATTACAAAGCAGTGTGTAAAGTTTACAAAGATTACAGGAACATGTTTTTTTATGTTGAAACTTTTGATAAAATATCAATAGATAAATAATTTAATCGTAAGATTTACTTGGATAAACAAGACCGCACGAGCTTTTGATAAGCGGAAACATGCGTCATGTAGGATAGTATTTAGTATTTGCTGGCGATATCGACAACTTGACGTACTTAGGCCGGTATAAATAGTCAGTACTCAAGATGCATCTCGGTCTCAAGACACGGTCCAGGCTCTTTGATTGGTTGGCTGTCAAAATTTGGACCAATCATAGAGCCGAATCGCGTCTTCAATCAATCAATCAATCATTTATTTGCATTAAAAGTGGTACAGACCGAGATGCATCTTGAGTACCTTCTGACTATTTATACCGGCCTTAGAAAGGTGATCAGCGGTCAGCTCTAATTTTTTCAACATATTTTGCGATGTTAATGTATACTTTGTTTTGGCTCATTTTGTTGTAAATGTAAACAGAATTGCTAAAATTGAATCTTGACCGAACGGCCAGGGTTTTTAATTTAATGGGCGGTTAATACGTTTTAAATTAATTGCATTATTTACTTTTTAGGGATCCGTAGCCAAATGTAAAAAACGGAACCCTTATAGATTCGTCATGTCTGTCTGTCTGTCTGTCTGTCTGTCCGTCCGTATGTCACAGCCACATTTCTCCGAAACTATAAGAGCCATACTATTGAAACTTGGTAAGTAGATGTAGTCTGTGAACCGCATTAAGATTTTGTTACAAAAATGGAAAAATTATTAAAAATTTTAGGGGTCCCCATAGGTACAACTGAAACAAAAAAAAAATTTTCATCTAACCTATGCGTGTGGGGTATCTATGGATAGGTCTTTAAAAATCATATTGAGGTTTTGAATATCGTTTTTTTCTAACCTGAATAGTTTGCGAGAGAGACTCTTCCAAAGTGGTAAAATGTGTGCCCCCCCCCCCCCCTCTCTCTCTAACTTCTAAAGTAGGGGCATGATAATTCTAAAAAAAATATATGATGTACATTACTATAAAAACTACCAACGAAAATTTGTTTTAACGAGATCTAGCTACTAGTTTTTTTCATACGTCATAAATAGTAAACCTTAATTTAACTTTCATTAAATCAACTGAAGTATAAAAATAAATCAAAAACCTTTTAATTTCATAGAAATAAACCTTATTGCTGCTGCCGGTTTTTATCTTTGTTTGTACAGCTTGTTCAGTTTTCACTAATTGAATATGTCGTCAAGCTTCCTTTACTTTTAGAACACCTCCGTTTAACGCCTCCGTATCCCAGTGGCTTAGAGCGCGGCTCGTGCAAGACTACGAGTCTTGCATCGGTCGTGGGTTCGATTCCCGCGTTGGAAACATGTTTGGTTAGGACAATGCAGGCTGATCAGTGATCACCTGATTGTCTGACAAGTAAGATGATCCATGCGTCAGATGGGCATATATAAAAAAATTCTGTTACAATAAGCACGTTTGCACATAACTGTTATAGTTTTAATTTTACTCTCTTGCGGAAAAAAATGGAAAGTCTCGCATTAAAGTTTTACTGCGACAATAGGAGTTGACACTAATCTTGTGGGCACTTGACATTTTAGAAAAAGAAAGCGTAGCGCAAACGTAAACGCTCATACATGTGCGTTATTTAAAATATCCTGCACTAACTCATAAAAAAGTAAAGCTAACGATGGTAATCTGTTTTATTTACATACATTGCCAAAAAGAAGCAAATATAATATTATACATTTAGAATATCGGATTCAAATGTTATGCCTTATTGGTGATGCTCATGAAATCTAATTATCCTTTTTGTACTGCTTGTAATACAAAACGTCATATAAAGTGTATAATTTACCTTCACCTGCTAATAAACACCATAAATTGTGGGAGATGTCACTGCAAAAATTACGAGTGCCCATCTAATGTTACCAGCAAATAAAATGGGCATAAATTGTAAAATGGGAGAACGAGTTATAAGCCGGGACTGGACACGGGATAACCGTTATCCCAATAAGACACTGGCAGGGACATCGACCATTACTTACCCTTTAAATTAAACCTGAACAAGAATCTAAAGATATTCCCAGCGCATAGTCACGTCGCGTAGGACGAAAAAAAAACGCACGTAAAAATAGAAACGCGGTCACTTTATGATGTGACTCACCCACATGTTAAAAATACCAACTTCAAGTAAGATAATATCGTTTATTATTAATTGGAAGACGGGCTAATAGTCTTGTAAGTGGGGCTACTTGTAGTAGTTTTGAACTGTTTATGTTAGTAGTTAATACTAATAATATCGCCTAGATAAGAGCTAAAAAGCTTAAAAGTAATGTCTTTAGCCGTAGCCAGTAATAGAGCATTTAAATTGAGCTTAAAGAGGACATAATATTTTGTATAGAGCATAAAAATAATAGAGTAAGAACGTCATCGGCGTTAGTTTTTAATATCGTCAACCTAGTATTATTTTAACTCCCTTTCAGCAGTCGGTTAAACCAAGCGTGCTTAGATTATAATTGTACAGAATAAACACACCATTTCTATTGGCAAAAGAAATTATCTTTTATCTAATATTAAATTTCCGAAAACGATTACAGTACGCCCGCAGGGGAAAACTAAGCATTCATAAAAAGGCTAAACCTAAGAATGCAATTCTATGAGACCCTCTGGCTAAGTTCGAATGAAAGGGAGCACTATCCTGTATTGAACTGATTTGTAAGCAGATTGTAGGCGGGTATAGCCCCACGCTGCTCATGTACTCCATTTATTCTAAGTTGTTATTAATTTCTTTATTGAATTACTTTGTATCTTAATACTTTGTTGCTCACAACCAATGTGGTTCCCATACCGGCCACCCTTGTTTCTGCACGACAAATCGGCTGATAAGTATATTCTTCTGCGTGAAATTGTCAAAATTGTTGTAAAGTTAATTTGTATTATATTGGCATACCTTACTAACATAGGACTCTGAAGATTAATAGAATTTCTCTCGATTGTAAGGACTCTGAAATAGTGTCCAATGGTCCAGCGACATAACATTATGTTCTTTGTATCTATAGGAAAATCTGAGCTAATATAATATGCATTTATTAGATTTCCAACTCCTTGTCATAAAGCAGTAGCAGCAATCGTAGATAGTCCTAAAATAATTGCTAGATACAGCCTTAAATACCGCCCTAAAGACACAGATAACAATCACATCGTAATTTGCACAGAACTCAGATAAACTTTTTCAAATTGTTGTTTTTTCGCTGTTTCTTTTTACGCTACTCTACGAACGGGTGTCGTCCCTCGTAATAACATATTTTCCAACTATCTTGATATTATATTGTAAGATGTAAATATCTTCGTAATACTTACATAGCTGTGTAATGTCGGAAAAGGATAAAAAACACATTTTTATTATTGGTTCTATTTTCGAATATGCCTATTCTTATCATAAAAGATGCAGATGGTTGTAACACAACTAACACAATGTACATTACACTAGTACAGGACCTAAGAAATAACTATACTCAGTTGGTATTTATTCATCCGACAACATTACAAAACTACAAGATTTTTTTTTTGTATAAATTGCTTAAGCCAGAAATATTATTCCTTTACTAGTATTTAAAAGTTGATAACTTTTAATGTTATTAAATTATGTTCAGTTTTGTAGAGTTCCTAGTAGTATTTATTTGTGTCACATCTTTAGTGATTACCAACAAGCTACTTTTTGTGAGTAGCTACATTTTGCAAAGACGAACAACATTTTTTAAACGACTTCCAAAAAGGAGGAGGTTTCTCAATTCGACCGTACATAAATTATGTTATTATTATTTTTTTTTTATGTTTGTTCGCGGATAACTCCGTCGTTTGTAGACCGATTTCCAAAATTCTTTTGCTGTTGTAAAGGATATAGTTGGAATTTGGTACCACGTTCACAAAAGTGGTGATCTGATGATGAAATCCAAGAGGAATCGAGGGAACTCCTTAAAATTTATATGGAAACATATAGTGATTTTAACTTTTTCTGAAGGATTTCAAGTATATGCTACCAAAAAGTAAGATGTTGCACCAATGTATACCCTGGCTCCGAAGGTGCTGTACAGAACTCTTGACTCCTTATAGATAGATGTTCGGAGATTTAGGAGTTATTTAAACAACTAAAAGCAAATGCCAATACATCAATTTCATCAATCATCATCACCCTAATTATTATGCCACGCACCATCATATTATGAGCCTATTATTGGTACTTCTCATGGTATTTTCCCGCCGTTTCTTGTTTGATTTTGAAAATTTTATTGTTGTTGTTCAAGATGTAATCTTAATTTGGTACCATGTTTCCGAAGGTCATAAATCATAATACTTAATACATTTCATAAAATTATGCCGCAATGATCGATATCAATCGATAGAGGGATATGAAATTTAATAGAATATAGTAATTGTGACGTAATTGTGACGTTATTTCAAATAACTCAAGCATAATAATATTTTGCGATTATGTAGAATCCCACGAAGGTGTACCTACCCTTAATCCATTGGCACAGCACAGACTTCCGGAGCCTTTAAGATATTATAAGTTTAGAAATTTGATGATTACTGCAAGTTATCATTACAATAATATAACCTTAAAATATATGGAAAACCGTAGTCTTTCTTTTTAAAAGATCTAGATTTGTAACTTTTTGAAATCCGCTTAGGTATAGTTAACTTTTGTAGCAGTTATACACAAATTAGATAAAATTATAATATACAACTGACTGCGTATGATATGCATAATGGACATATTATACATTATACATAACTAAAAAGAGAAAAATAATTATTTTTAAACAAAAAATTGAAACCGACTTCCACACTAAAAACTACGGTGAATAAACTAAAAAGTGTTAAATAATTCTAATTCTATATTAGTG
Source organism: Polyommatus iphigenia (assembly GCA_963422495.1). Classification (NCBI taxonomy): domain Eukaryota; kingdom Metazoa; phylum Arthropoda; class Insecta; order Lepidoptera; family Lycaenidae; genus Polyommatus; species Polyommatus iphigenia. The sequence continues at coordinate 9,813,520 of OY730179.1, read as the reverse complement.
GCTTTTTTAGGATTGGCCTAAGCCTTAACTATGTCTGTACTCAATCTTCATACTTTTGAAGTCGGTACCAGCTCCTAAAATTTCTGAGATTTTTGACATAGAAGTTAGCTGGCTGGTACCGACTTCAAGAGTATGAAGATTGAGTACAGACATAGTTGAGGCTTAGGCCAATCCTAAAAAAGCCACTTATATAGAATTAGAATTATTTAACACTTTTTAGTTTATTCACCGTAGTTTTTAGTGTGGAAGTCGGTTTCAATTTTTTGTTTAAAAATAATTATATTTTTGAAAAATCTCGAAAGTGGTGTGAGGGCCCTAGAACAAATTTTTTTGTGATTACCAACAAGCAAATTTTTTGTGAGTAGCTACATTTTGATAAGACGATCAACATTTTTATTTTCGAAAAATCTCGAAGTGGTAGCTAACAGAGATAGAAAGGATTTCATACTTTGACTTGATGGTCCTAAAATATGGATTGTTTTATTTGTAGGACAAGGTTACTCTTAAATTATATAACTATTAACCTACCAATATACAAAAAATCAGCTGGTTTGGGTTCCGTTTTAGGGTACAGTTACTAGTCAACCAAGTTTTGTTGATTACAGAACCCTATAAAACGGAACCCTAACCAGCTAATTCTTTGTATAATAATAATAATAATAGCTCCCACACCGGTTTCGGTGATGGTGGCCGGTTTCATTGAAACCAGGCCAGCTACGCAGGAGTAATTTTATAGTGCCCAAGTGTGTGCGCAGTACACAAGAGCACTCTCTATTCCTTTACTCTCACAACCCAGTGGGACGGACGGCCGACACGACTGGCGAGAGATCAGGTGCAGGACCGACTTTTTACATGCCCATCCGACGCATGGATCATCTTACTTGTCAGACAATCAGGTGATCAGCCTGCATTGTCCTAACCAAACTTAGAAATAACATGTTTCCAACGCGGGAATCGAACCCACGACCTCCGAGTCAAGAGCCGCGCTCTATACCACTGGACCACTTAACCTATCAATATACTCTTTGTATATTGATAGATTAATAGTTATATAATTTAAGAGTAACCTTGTCCTACAAATAAAACAATCCATATTTTAGGACCATCAAGTCAAAGTATGAAATTCTTTCTATCTCTGTTAGCTACCACTTTCGAGATTCTTCGAAAGTAAAAATGTTGAAAGTAAAGCTTGTTAGTAATCACAAAAAAATTGTTCTAGGGCTCCCGTACTACTTGTTTTAGGATAAAGGAAGCTCTGAAAATTTAAATATGACTACTACGCAAACCTTCATATAAATTGATTCATGTTTACAACTTCATTATTTATTTTACTAAGTAACAGACTTCTGTTTGGACGTTTCTCACGCATATTAAAACTAAACAAATTACTGTTTTGTTGAATTAAAACAAATAAAAGATAAAGAGGTTGTGCTGTGTTTGTATGCGTAAGTAGTTAATACTTGAATTTTACTTTACTAATTTCACCACTTCCTGATAAGTGCCGAATAGGCTATCCACCACTTAACTTGACAAATGAAGTATGGAGAATCTGTCAAAAAAGCTGTGAATAGCCTATTTGGCACTTTATCCGAAAGTGGTGAAACAGGCCCTAAAGATAAAATTTTCTTATACGAGTAAATCTCCTTTTAATTCGCCATCTTTCACTTCAAGTAATCTATCTCTGTGTACTCGTAAATGTGCAATACAGCTATGTATAAGATAGAAAGGAGCTGAAAGCAAATATATTTATAAGTACGTCGTCCTATTTAAAAGCCAATATAAATAAAAATCAATTTGCAGTGAAAGTAGGTAACACAAAAAAAATCAATAAAGAGATCTCAGAAGTCAGTCATGGATATGTTCGGATATGTGTTTAATTTGTAAGACTAAATTAAGAACCTGCTGATTGATTTCTAAGCATTAATTTCTTCGATAGCTAGTCTTTAACTGAAGCGAAAATATCAATTTTAATTATTGTCTGACCTCGTACTATTTCTGCTTTATGTGTGCTAATTATTATATTGTTTTGAGTGTTTTTGCATACTCGCAATAACAACTTTCGTTGAGATTAAAACACGTACTGCTTTTACACGATACAATATTGTGAACACTTCATGTTATTTTATTTTGACATATCTGGTACATTATTGAAAGTTAATTAATTTTTTTAAGTCTGAAGCGGGTAGCAATCAGTAGGTATATTGTGAAGTTGCAAAGTTAACCCTTAAATGCAAATAATGTTTTATACCATAACATTTACATCGCAATGGTAGTTGATAATAACCAATTCCTTAGGGCCTGTTTCACCACTTCCGGTCCTGATAAAGTGCCGGATAGGCTATCTACATTTTTGACAGATTCTCCATACTCTATCTGTCAAGTTAAGTAGCCTATCTAGCACTTATCAGGAATTGGTGAAACAGGCCCTTAATCTTTCTTTATCATTATGTACTTATACCTCCTGATATATTTTTTATTTGACATCAACAGCTTTAAATGATTGTGATGCATAGAAAATGTTGTCTGTTCAGTCGTCTCTAGTTTTCTATTCCGATCGTTTTGCCTATTCTTAATCACATCCATACTAATATTTCCATACCATTTCCATACCATTTCCATACGAATATTATAAATCCGAAAGTGTATCTGTCTGTCTGTTCATGTCTTCATGTCCAAGCCGCTGAACCGATTTTGCTGAAATTTGGTATGTAGATATTTTGAGTCCCGGAAAAGGACATAGGATACTTTTTATACCGGAATTTACGGAGTTGCGGGTGCGGGCGTCGTCTAGTTCAGGGCTTCCCAAACTGTGCGTCGCCCCCAGGGGCGTCGCATGTCAACACAACCAAATCGAGTGAGCGCCGCGCGCATTATAGTACAGTAAATGAAGGCAAAAATCAGGTGCAACCTCCGATTTCGTTGAACCTCCATCGATTTGGATGAAAATTTGGGATAAAGTACATTAAGTCCTCTACTTTAAAAGTGACATACGCTCGTATTGCGATTTTTTATTTTAGGGGTGAAATCCACCCCTTTTATTGAAAATAGAAAAAAGCAGATTTAACCATTCTGGCTTAACTAAGTGGGTTTAATTCGATTAAATAAATGTTTTAATGTTTTTTTCATGATATTTTATGATTATTTAATTAATTTTTCAACCCTTATGGCACCCATCCCTTTAATCGTGAAAAAAACACTTTTTGTATTTCTGAACTTTAAAATCGCATATTTACATTGTATAAACAGTTTGTTTAATATTTATGATATAATTTTTGGATAAGACTGAAATATAAACCCCTAAAAGTTTTTTGCGGAATTCCCCCCTTTATTGCGGAATCACGGTAAAAATTGGGTTCAAAAACTTAATAGGTTTATGTTTTTGAACCCAATTTTTTCAGTTTATTTACTTAGTATTAATTTCTTATTTAGTTTTTGCGAAATTTTTTCACCCCTGTAAACTACCCCATGTCTGAAAAATAAGCTTTAAGTTTTTATTTTAAGTTTTTTATCAGCTTTAATGACTTCGAATATTTTTTCATAGATCAAGATAAATTTTATTAATATATTTCAAACATTGATATTATTTAGTCCAAAATATTCAAACAACGATTTCAAACTACCTTCTGTGCAAAAAATTGACGCAAAGGCTGAATCTGCTCGACTGAAATATTTAATAGACGCACATCATTATATAAAGCCCCGTTCTTATCGAGTCGACATTTACCGTTTTGTTTACTTTCTGAATATTATTGAAAGACTAGAAAAGATTAACGTATATTTAGTAAGGTCTATATGACGCCTGCAATCGCGCTGGAACCGTACATTTTTTCGGGATAAAAAGTATCCTATGTCCATATCCATTCCCAAGACACAAAGTATTTTCATACTAAATTTCAGAAAAATCGGTTGAACCGTTTGGTTGTTAAGAGGTAACAGATAGACAAAAACACTTTAGCATTTACAATATTAGAATAGATGTACCTATTGACAGGTTTTCCTACAATATTTGCATCCCAAATCTCTGCTTCAAAATTGTTTTCAAAAAAAATATTTTTGTTTTATCACAATAGCTCTGTTAATTTTTAAGTTATCGGGTTAATTTATGGACCATTTTAAAGGTAATTTAAAGAGCTTTAAGATCAACTTGAACAATACCTTTTAAAGCCCTTGGTTTTTAAAAAATTAGGGTTAAAAGGTCCCGATTTCATGATTCTTGCAGTAAAAGTTAGGCTTTAAACGTCTCTATCTACGTTATTTTTCATCCTATAAAAATCAAAAGAAAATCAAAAGATTTCTTAAAAAGTGGACACCAATTTTGTTCTTTATAATTTTTACGAAGGTTCAATATTTTTTAAATTATGTTCAAAACAAAATGATATTTACGAAAATTTAAATAATTTCAATTTTACTAAATCATTCTGTAAAAACTAAGCATTCTAAACCAAGAAAAATTTTTGAGGTCATTACTTATGCTAAAATAAAGAAAAGCCTTTGGGGATAACCATAAATTTGAATTATTGTAGAAATGGTCAACGTTTTATTTTTCGATATTTCCAAATCATTTGAAAGTGTCATCTTATTTTTATCATAACTTGTTCAATTTTGATGCTTTTAACTTTTCACAATGCTTATTAGAAAGGTACTTTTAAACACTTTAAAAAGTTGTAAGGAAGTACATGTCATAAAATGCATCGGTTTACCGTTATTTAAGTTTGAATGCTTAGACTTAGGTACTCGCCGAAAGAAAATATAATTTATACAATCACCTATAGCTCACTTTGAATATTAGAGTAGATATTAGTTTTTTTTTATTGGCTTTAATTTTGGTAATTACACATTTTTCGTGAAAAGCTATAGTTTCTTAGTTATTTATGAAAAACCGTTTTAAGACAAGTATTTTTCTTACGCAAAAACATGATCTTTGATCTTTAATAACTCCGAAAGTATTGATTTATTCAAAAAACTTTATATAACAAATTTTGCTTAGAATTTGTGTGTCTATTGATTCCTGGGGTTATTTTTATTTAAAAAAACGGTTGTCTGTAAAGTCGGTTTACTGACAATAGTTGAACGTGACAACGTGCCTCTTTGTCGCTCGTTCCGCGCTCTCGCTTGCACTTCAAGCCTTAAATGGAACACCTCAGAGCGAGGTAACGCCGCATGAGTCATGTTTTTTCGTGCGTGCAGCCGGCTCCATCGAATTATAAGACGTTGTCACGTCAAAACTCATTTCCCCGACTGTACATTTCTGCTTAGCACAATTTTCCCCGACTGTACATTTCTGCTAAACAACTCATTTCCCCGACTGTACATTTCTGCTTAGCACAATTTTCCCCGACTGTACATTTCTGCTAAACAACTCATTTCCCCGACTGTACATTTCTGCTTAGCACAATTTTCCCCGACTGTACATTTCTGCTAAACAACTCATTTCCCCGACTGTACATTTCTGCTAAACAACTCATTTCCCCGACTGTACATTTCTGCTTAGCACAATTTTCCCCGACTGTACATTTCTGCTCAACAACTAATTTCCCCGACTGTACATTTCTGCTTAGCACAATTTTCCCCGACTGTACATTTCTGCTAAACAACTCATTTCCCCGACTGTACATTTCTGCTAAACAACTCAAATGGAACGCCTCAGAGCGAGGTAACGCCGCATATTGCGTCATGTTTTTTCGTGCGCGCAGCCCATATCGAATTATAAGACGTTGTCACGTCAAAAATTCACCCCCCGAGAAGGGTTGGCATCCACCCCCAGGGCAAAAACGCAAGTTGGCATTATGTCACTTTTGTTTCTTAGGGTATCCTCCACCTACTTACCAATTTTCATGAAAATCGATGGAGGTTCAACGAAATCGGAGGTGAAAACCTTCACTGCCTCCACTATTATGTCAATCATACAGTCCGGGATTCCCGGGCAGTCTAAATCCCCGGTTTCAGAGGCTATGCTTAGAAAAGCAAGCGCAGCCTTCACATTAGCCAGCCTTGCTGGCTTTAATATCTTTCATACGTATCTCTTTTAATTTTTATGCTTGTTTCGATTGGGTCATTATTTCCTAATAAAAATATAAATATCCAAATAGTGTTTATAATGTAGGCTGGTTCTAAAATTAGAAAGTATTTTGGGGGCTGGGTTGAGGGGCGTCGTAAAGCAATGGCAAAGTCCCAATGTCGTCACATTACAAATAAGTTTGGGAAGCCCTGGTCTGGTTTATAATATTCTAAAGCACAAAAATTGTCCATTGAATACTGGCCACGTCTGAACTCTGAAGGCGCGGGCGCCGCGGTGGACAGCGCCTGACTAATGTCATTGGCACGCCACTACCGTTACTCAATCTCGCATCCGCCGAATTAATTCGCCAATAAAAATTCGTACGCCCGATATCGACCGATCGCATTATCTCATTAATGACATGCCAGTAGCTAGCGCAAGCACCGTTACTTATAAACACATGGGAAATAGCCTTATCAGTTAAGGAAACAACTTTTCATCGGCATTAACAGAGAAATTATATCTGAAAAAAATAATTAGTAATCTACATGATATGATACGTAATTTGGTTTTGCCATATTTTTTCTATCGGTATCACATAATGAAGAAATAAAAAACCAAATCACCTCCAAATCGTTGAATGAAACTCTTTTTTAACTTTACTCCTTCATTATTTATCAAAAGAATATATAAAAAATATCTACTGCTTTGCAATACATAAGTTAATAATTTGGTTTTTTTACTTTTTTGAAATATGTATTATATTAAGCCTTAAAAAGGTTTTTTCTCCTATTTCGCCCTATCATGGACGCGGCGAGCGTCGTAACCGCCACCGTACAAGGCGCGCTGTTATGAATGTTATTTTAATGTCATTTACATCGATATTCGCACTGACAGACAATCGACCTGCTAATTTAGGGAGAGAGGGCCCTTAACGATCAATAAACAGATAAATAAGTGACGATTGTAAAGGTTTACTAAACGGTGCTAATACACATCCGCTGTCAATCTTTCGAAACGAGATAAGAATAGATAAGAACCCAAAATGCGACGTTAAAATTAATTCGACGCTTAAAGTGATTTGTAGCTAGTTGATCGAATTCATCAATTAAATACAAAACTGTTAACGAAAACGAAGTATAAAAAAAGATTCAAGATAATTTAAAACTCGCTGATTAGGTAAAAGAAAGTCTAGAAAACGGATAAATATTCTAAGCCTCCTACGAGCCCTAACTGGTTTCGCGAAACGTGATGAGACGTTCATTTGTCCTTTGAGGAAACTCATTTCCATATGTGGATAAAACAAGCGGTTGTAAAGGGATAGTTAAGGATAATTGCTAGAGTCCTTTTCGTTCGTTACGTTCTGATAAACAATATAATAGAAGCCAATACGAGTTAGTGAAATAAGTTGTTAAATAGTAACAACTAACGAGGTGGGGCCATTTATTGATAAATTAATGAATATTGTAACAGAACGCGCCCACACCAAATTTTAAAAGTGACACATTTTTTTCACGGCCGCCATCTTTGGTTTTGACTTGACCGGGGGCCGCTGGTAGTTTCAGTTGTATTTTCGTCGTTTTGTGTAGTTATTCTATAATTTTTTTAAAGTCTGGTGAATAAACTTTTGTGAAGTAGTGGTTTATGTGTTTGCTTATTTTTATCGAGACTCAATAATAGATTTTCACAATCTCCACTACAATATTAAATAATTAATTATGGTTTTGTTTAATTTGATTTTATTCGTATGATAAGTATTAAGATGTCAATGTTCTAAGTCCAGTTCCGAATAGGGTTCTAAGTACCCCAAGCCACATTTTCACTTGTCGAATGCAGTTGTCTATATGTTATTTGTATCATGTTCTGTGTTGTGTATCTCAAAACCGTTACAAATAACTGTAATGTATTGTTAATAAATAATATTAGCATCGCGTTACATTTGGATCTAGAGACAACATAAAAAATCTTAAAATGTCTTTCAAATCTGAAGAATCGTGCGACTTAATAATGCTACGTTATACGTAAAATGCTCATTAGCCTCATATTGGAACAAACACATAATATGAATATGAACATGCTGTAAATCGCCCTTGATCAACGTCCAGTGTTCATGCTATAGACAACTTTACAATCATCCATCCTCCAAAGCCAAGGACATTAAAATAAAATACTGTTATAATAATATTATTCAAGGGTCGATGCGTTATTTTTGTACCGGTTCAATTTGACATTCAACGAGGATCAACTTAGTCGTTTCATCTGACGCCAATGAAGTGTTACGGACATCTGCAAAAAAGCGATTTGTTGACAAAGTATACCGTGACTTATTTTTAAGGATTATAGCCTAATGCGACAGCCGATGGCCTAGTTAAGCGCTACCGTATAAATCATTTGGAGTGAGTATAATGTTACTATCAATCATAAGTTATCAACCTCGAGGTCAATATCTCGTAGTTAACGTAACTGGAACTCGCTGAATCCTTAATGGCTTAAATTTAATGGGACAGGTACCTTGATCACTGATTATTGTTAAATAGATTTGAGCGAATGTAGGTGCGGTACAAATGAGATCCTTTCAATTTGATGGATTTTATCATCTGGTGTCAACAGAACTCAGTTTCTATTTTCATTCAGCTTTAATACAGATCTAATGTTGTTTCGATGCAGTCTAGATATAATAATGCAAAATACTATTCTCATATAATTTAAAATCAACGTCGTTTTTGATTGGTTAAAATCTCACAAATGACGTTTGTTTAAATAATATAATAATAATTAAACTTAAAATAATATTTTAATTTTTTATTTGAGGTCGAATTCGAGATCGATCGCTTGATTGAGATCGCCCAATGGGGCGATCTCTAGTAATAATAATATTATGCTGTTTTATAGGCTCCGGACTGGACTGAAACTGTATTAATGTGCTAGATTAAGTTGCTTCTAAATTCTAATGTTCATGTGCGAAATTTCATAGTTGAAGTGCAAATCTTTATAAAATTTCATTGATTACTGTCTTAAACGTGCCATTTAAATTCAAACAAAATAATCATTACTAGTAATAAAGTTTTTAAATCTTAACGAATGTAGAGCGGCGTCAGCTCGTGCGCTCGTAGTATTACGGTGCTGTTATTGAACGTAATTTCGAGAACAAAGCCGTCATTTGCGTATTTCTCGCGATAATATTTTTAACTTAGTGTCCAATTAAAGCCAAAGTATATTAATTTACTAATCAAGATGAGATAAGATAAACTGGTCCGCCGACATGACTTAACTGTTGCTACTGGCATTTCACTTTGTCACCTCTACTAATGACATTAAATATAGCCCACTCTTTTTCTTCGCTTTTATCTGTTTTCGATTTTTCGTTATGAGCGGGATAGCTGTTTGTTTGATCGGATATAAAATGACTAATTGTGCGAACAGGTTGTTGGCAATTTTTTATTACATTTAACGTATTTTGCTCTCTCTTAATTTTAACAACTTTATAAAGAGAATTGTAATTTTAAATTTAATTTGTTTTGTTTTTTAAAGAAATATATTAAAATAATATTAATAGGTTGAGATACATATTATATTTTACTACTTTGCTCCGCTACGAGAGAATTGACTTTAAATTAAAATACAATGTAAAAGAAATTGAGAAAATTTGCATTTTTGTGATTGTATTAACAATTCCAACGAAAACAAAAACTAAAGTGCCAATAAAAAATACCGTTGTAAGTAATTAATATTCAAAGGCTGTAATTATTTACAAATCTTTTGGTCGTAAAATTAAACAAAACCTGATTAAATATAATTATGCAACATTAATGAACGAAACATGTTTATTTCACCAAATATAATATAGAGATCCTAGTGGTAACCGGTAGCTCCTTGTCATGGCTACAATATATTAAACATAACAGTACTGGTCGTTTTAATATTGAATGTATTCTATACGTATTTTTAGCTATCAGATAGACTGAAATTAGAGGAGTAAATTATACATGAACCATCGAGGAAAGTGATTCCTAGGCAGTTGACAGATCAACGTCATTTAGTCGGATCATGTCAATTCAATGTTAATTCAAGACGTGGAAGAATAAGGTAAGTAACATGAAAACACTTCCCGTTTTTTTTGCTTAAATGGAGGGCTTAGGGCCGGAAAAATTATTTGAAATAGAAAAACTATGGGTTATATGTGTAGCCAGATACATTAGCTAGGTTATGAAGTAGATAAGTTACAAGTTTTATTAAAATAATTAGGGAAAAAATTAGTTATTGTCCGAATGTTACGAAATGTTACTTGTTCGATTCTTCCACTCACGTCTTCAATTATTCTGATCTGTCGGCTGGGTTTGACGTAACGTGACCAAACTACGTAGGCGGTAGGCACATGATGATTATTATTATTTCAGGAAATAGCCAAAATAGATAGTAGCATCTATTTTGGACTTTAAATTATCTAAGCCAAAATACTCAAGCCACTTATGCTCATAAGTGGGTAGAGCATTTTGGCTTTAGCACTTATTGTCTTTGATCAAGCATTAAATATAGAATAGCTACTCCATTAGTACAATGTTGCATCAATAAAATATTTTATTTTTATTTTTCTAGTGAGCTAACGAGGTAAGGCTCAGTAATATTTATGTCACCATAGTCGAGGACACCTGCAGGTAAAGGAATTGTTATTGCCTTCACTACACGAAAATAACCGGGACCCCGTCTTACTTTTTTAAGATATACCTATACTTTTTTTACTTTAATTGCAAATTCAATACTAATGCGGCGCCATGATCGAATTTCAATTAATTGCTCCTTTGTTTTCGATTGTTAACATAAAGTATTGTAGTTTTGTTTTATTTTTAGAATTCCATTCGTTATCTTTTGTGTAGCTACATAGGTACAATATATATATACATATTATAAAACAAAGTCGCTTTTTTAACCGACTTCCAAAAAGGAGGAGGTTATATTATGTTCGTCTTTTTTTCCCTCATGTCCCTTTGTTCCCTTTACTCTTTAAAACTACGCAACAGATTTTGATGATTATTTCAGTGTTAGATACCCCATTTATCGAGGAAGGCTATAGGCTATATTTTATCACGCTAAGACTAATAGGAGCGAAGAAATAGAGGAAAATGTGGAAAAAACGGAGAAAATTATTTGAAAGGGCTAACTTGAACGCGCTAATCTCAGGAACTACTGGTCCGATTTGAAAAATTATTTCAGTGTTAGATAGCCCATTTATTGAGGAAGGCTATAGGCTATATTTTATCACGCTTAGACTAATAGAAGAATGTGGAAAAAACGGGGGAAATTATTTGAAAGGGCTTCTCTCGCGAACTACTGGAGCAATTTTTATGTTATTTGGCACGGATAAGAAGTAGACCACGTGAAGGATCATAGCCCATAGGCTATGGATTTTAATCATTTTTTCAGTGGCTATATATTTTATACCCGTGCGACGCCGGGGAGGGTCGCTAGTCTACTAATAAAGTACAAAAGCTGACTTTAACATGGTCTTGCATATGTCTCGCCTCCACTTGTCCTCGCTTTACCAAAGGAACCTAAAAATCTGTGTTAGATTTTAAACTATGGAAAATTATTTTCGAATGACAGACTTCATACCGAGGGGATCCCCTTAAATTTTCGCCGAGTGATATTAAAGTTTTGCGTTTTATGTGACTGTATAATAAATATAAGAATGACAGATTATTACTTAATTTTTGTTAGTTGTAACAATTAAGTAATAATCTGTCATTATTCGTATGAAAATTATTTTCTACATTTATACGTGTTTTAAGGTCATACTCAGAGACAGTAAATTATGACTTAACTCTTCATAGTTTGAAAATTCAAGACGTGAGTCGGAAGAATAAGGTAAGTAACATGAAAACACTTCCCGTTTTTTTGCTTAAATTGAGGGTTTAGGGCCGGAAAAATTATTTGAAATAGAAAAACTATGGATTATATGTGTAGCCAGATACATTAGCTAGGTTATGTAGTAGATAAGTTACAAGTTTTATTAAAATAATTAGGGAAAAAATTAGTTATTGTCCGAATGTTACGAAATGTTACTTGTTCGATTCTTCCACTCACGTCTTCAATTATGACAAACTCTTCATAGTTTGAAAATTCATTTAATTAATGTTAAGTAATTAATATTAAATTCTCAGAAAGATCGTAAGATCATCTTCATTGTAATGCTGAAAACAAAACTAGTGTAGTAAATAAATTATGCACAGTGCACATGTCTCAGTCAAACATGCATCGAATTGAAAAATGAGTGCGTGCTCAATTATTACATGCAACTAATCGATCACATCAGTTTTTTTTTTTTTGCTTCAAACGAAGGCTGCACATCTAGTTATCTTTCTTGTTTCTTCTTTCTAATTCCAATAACTCCACGTACTATTACTCTCATTAAGTCAATTACGCTTACAATTAATTATCGTTGACATTACTATTAATCACCTAGAAAAAAAGCAATTTGCATTGTATTTGCAGCGCAAAGTGGCGCCGACATTTTTTTAGCATTGTTCACGTAAGTGTCATTGCATGTACCGAGTGTATTAAATTGATCCTTTATCTGATCGGCTATTATGGCATCCCAGGAGCAATGTCCTATGATTTTAAATCCATTAATTAAAACATGTTTCTCGCATAATACACTAGCTGGATCCTGTTGACGCTCTTAAATTACATTTCTGTTTTTAGGTGAGACTATCCTTTTAATTAAATTAGTAGATATAAAATTAATTTGCATTCTGGAAATTATAGGTTGAGTCTTATTTAATAAACATTAAAACAGTAAAGTTTTACTATATATCTGTTATTCCTGATTTTGGAAATGGGTACCAAAAAATCATTTGTAAAATATATAATGTCGAGAGCCTATCATTACATACCACCTTTTTATGTTATCGCATAATACTATAAAGACTTTAATAGCACGAAAACAATAACTCTATGAATATTTTAGCCATAAATTCCTTTGTAAACACCTATTATGGAGCTTTAAGGCGAAGTTTACAAAAAGTTCAAATATCATTTCGATCTAACAGCGTGTATTTGCGATGATGTAGTGGATGTACCGCTACTCAACAGTATAATTTGGGAAATATTTTATTTCGTCGGAACTTTTTGTGCCATACTGGGTAGGTATGGCCACATTTCTAGGATGGGCAGAGGTTTTTAATTTACATCCATCTTAAATCTAACGTTTAAATTCTGTTTTTGTATTTCACCTTCTATTATGCCTTTGACCTTACGAGACCTCGTAATTACTACACTAAAAACATTCGTCTTTACTTACAAAAATAATAGATAAATATGTATTATAAACTTTTATTGATAGCTTCCGTCTAAAATATCATTAATATGATCCAAGCCCTTCATTTAAGTTCCAGTTTAAAAAAATCATACAGAAAATCAATCAATTAAGAATATTGTCAATTCGTTAATTGACGTTTCCCCATATTTTATTGATGCAGATACTGGAAAAAAAAAAACGGGTTGCACTCCGGGAGTACCGGCAGAAGTGAAAACTTGATTATTAACGTTGTGCATTATTCTTTTAACCCATTTTTTATGAAAATCGATTTTTAAAAATCGTTTTTTTTTATTTATCGAAACCCTTACAATCGATTAAATTTTTAACCCATTTTTTATGAAAATCGATTTTTATAATTAATCGAAACCCTTACAATCCATAAAATTTTTAACCCATTTTTTATGAAAATCGATTTTTAAAAAATCGATTTTTTTAATTAATCGAAACCCTTACAATCGATTAAAAAATATCGACAATCGAAAAAATCACTAAGATTACCTGTTTACGTCATCTTTTACATAAAGCAGTGCATTTAATATTTATCGGCCGCTGATTGGCGAGCGTGACAAGTCCTTCTAACAAGGGGAAAACGGGGGTAACGACACGCAGGCGCGGCGGCCTTGCCGGACGTCCTTGTCCCGACACCATACACGCCTCTCTTTCTACACCCAACGAATACTCTCTCCGTCTCACTCTGCTAAATATTTTCTACTCTACCGCCCCATACTGATTCACCTCGTGATAAATGGCTCGAAACGACAGCCCTCGCATACCCCAACCGCAGCCGACCTGTTTGCGCTCCGCTCATTTCATTTTTATTCGTCGGATTAAAACTACCCCATATATTCTGAAATCAACTTTATATGAAGTCTATTTTCGTCCTCGCTAATTATAAACATGTCTACTACCATGTTAAGTTGGACGCGCGTCGCGCGTTATTGTTCGTAGTATGATGTAATTAAAGAATTAAAGATAGAGTTATATTATGTTGACTGCAATATAGTTTATTTAAAGATTCGTGATCAATGAATATTTAATAGGACGGCGGACTGCGAAGCCAAGAGCGTGTAGCCGCCTAATGAGGAACTCCATATAGGCATAAACGTAGACCTGAGCGCCCATTACAGATCTCCGAATTATAATTGAACCGTGTAAAATGTCCGGATTTTCTATGCCCATAGCAGTTTAGCTTCCTCATTTGTGTTTGTAGGTAGAGGGAGTCGCTAAATAAATACTTCATTTCTTGTGCGAAAAGCACCAAACGATTTCAATGTAATGAATACCCTCACATTTATTTTTATCTTAGCTAGACGTCATTATAGTCCTGTCATAATAAATGAAATAGGCAACTTGCATGTAATAAAAATACCAGTTGCGTGCGATGTAAAATAGAACAAAATGCGACCGGTACTGTGCTGGAACTATTGACATTATTTTTTACGAGTTATTCGCGTTCACCCTACAGGCTCTGTGGGTTAGTTGGTCCGGGCTCCGGGGTCTATTTACGGCTGAGGCCGCCTCGCCTCGCCCTGAGCTGATTGCTGGCGCCTCGCCGAGTAAACGATGTGGGCTAATGAATTCATGGCCCGACAACCTTTGATACCCTCCGATATGTTTAATAGAGTCTTAACACGGCTGATTTGCAATTATTATGCTTAATTAACATAGAACATACTGCGATGCTAACTAAAGTGAAAGCTCGTTTTATTGGCTTTTGAAGTTCCCAGGGGTTTGAATGAATTAAATCGAGTATTTATTTTAGCTCTATCCCGTTAAATGTATGTGTAAGCAGTAAGCACATATAATTATTATAATCTGTTTTTGTTAATTTTGACCACCTACCGTTTTCTTTACAGAATTCAGTAACATGTTTAATAAGAAATAATTTTAAAACTTATTTTTACTCTTTAATCACAATATTATACATAACACCTTAACGATGCATAACCGTAATGCTGTACAATTTAAATGCAAAATAAATACAATTTGCATAAAAATATTCTATCGGGGTACAATTTTATGAAAATGGCGATGAAATTCACACCGTAGAGTGTCGTATATTATGATATGCGATCGCGTAAGAGAATGTTAATTGATTTTAAATAAAAATTCATCACAGCGCAGTCGTAAAGTACGTCCGTCACCGGGGCGCCGCATAATTTAATGTCGTACCAAAATAAACTTTGACATAAATTCGCTACTGTTTACCCCGATTAGGATCGGCGTTTTTATACAGCTACATTTACCGCGAGGCCCGCTCGTATTTTCTCCTCGTGGGAAATTTAAAGTTGGCTCGGATGACAGATCGTATACTTGTAAACGGACATCTTGAATTTTAATTAGGGCTGCCATCCATCCGGATTTCCCCGGATTTGTCCTAGTTGCATCCGGGGACCGTCCGGCCGGGTCTTTGAAAGGTGTCCGGGTGAAATCCGGACACATTTCTTGAGAGACATAAAACTTTTTAGTCATGCAGCAATAAACTAAAGATAAAAACTAGCTAAGCAAGAAAGCAAAAGGTTTCTTGTTTGATCAAAATCAAAGTACGATTTTAAGACTTGAGCTAATCACAATTTTTTTACAAATTCTTGTAGGAAAAGAAAGATGTTTTAGCCGAAATTGGTAAGACGTAATCGTAAATACTTTTTAAGGGGTGTCAGGGGAAATAAGCTAACCACATTTCGGTCAAATGTCCGGGATTTTTGTCGTGCTTGACCGGCGACGGCAATTTAGGTGATGGCAGCCCTAATCTACACACAATTATTATAATATTATATTTACCGTTTATAATGTTAAGAAGGTTTGGTGAGTGTTGAACTTCAATTAAAAAAATAATAAAATGTTATTCAGCTTTCTTTTCTAAGTATATTATATTATAGTGATAAAATAATTGTGAAGTTACAGTGTAATAACCATTTATTATGTAACCCGATGTTAAAAAAATATAACAACTTACTTTAAAATAATACGTTAATACATTTTTATTTTACGACTTTTGTTTTATCACATGTTATATTAAACAATACGACATTAACATTAAAACTTTATTTAATCTCATGGATTCTATAAATTTCGCGGTTCCTATGAGTAAAGCGTAATTACTGATAAAAACCGGCAAAGTGCGTGTCGGGCCCGAACAACATCATCTCAGTAACGTTCAAAGGAATTTGAACGAAAAGTTCTTTAATACTTCGCCGAATACTTTTTTTTAGTTGATCGACTATTACTCAATAACTTATGAAGTCTTCTTAGCCGTGATAGTTTTCCTTTTAAATTCAGCGTATTCTCTACTCCCGTAAATTTTTTCACATGTCCAGAAGCAACCGTATAGCTGGTAGAAGGTGGGGGGGGGGGGGGCACTGGACTCTAACGATTTTTTCTACTTTAAAACTTATTATTTTACAAATGGATCCCTAAATCGGAA
Organism: Polyommatus iphigenia; assembly: GCA_963422495.1. NCBI lineage: Eukaryota > Metazoa > Arthropoda > Insecta > Lepidoptera > Lycaenidae > Polyommatus > Polyommatus iphigenia. Next base: position 9,796,783 of record OY730179.1, on the reverse strand, counting down.
AATGATCTATAAATACTCATAATATTTTTAAAAAGCCTATCCAACGACACCCCACACGATGGGGTGGGCGCGAAAAAAAAATTCATCCCCACTTGATGTGTATGGGAGGTACCATAAAAAAATATTTTTTTAAGATTTTATATACCATTTTGTCGGCATTATTAATATGTGTAATCATGCCAAATTACAGCTTTGTAGGCCCTATAGTCTCTGAGCAAAACCGCGGACAGACAGATGGACAGACGGACAGACAGACGGACAGACGGACGGACAGACCGAAACTATAAGGGTTCCTTGTTGACTACGAAACCCTAATAACAGAACCGTTACACTGAATTTGATTAAAATTTCGCCGACACGTGCGCCCATGATGTTCGGCCACATTCAGGTGAATTGTAATTATTTGGTACCGGTTGGCTTCATCTGTGTAAACTGCGGTGGTACCTAGTTGATAGTTGGTACTGTTTGTATTACGGCGTACTTAGTTTGATAAATGCGTACCGCAAGCTACTTTGCGTAGACCATTTGGTGTTATTAGTATTAAGGTTGGTTAAGACTTAAGGTTGAGATTCAGCTACGTTAGATTGAGTAAAGATTCAAGGGGCAAAGTATACTTAAAGTATATGTACCTATTTCTATTTTCTGTATTGGCCATTATTGGGTTGGCAGAAACGTGGACTTTTTGTGTGCAATGTAGCTCTGTCCAATGTGTCTTGTCTCTACTAACAATAATTTGTTCACAAACAAATCAGCAAAAAATTGCAAGATGGGAATCTACGAATAGAATTTCATTAAAATGTATCCAAAGAAACACTTTTTTCTGTAGATACGTCGTCTAGCTGCCACTCTTTATCTTGAAAGCAGTCTTTACGCCTTATTAGTCCACCAGTAAATGATGTAGGATCGGAGCTAATTGTTTAATGTAATACAATGGACGCCAACTGGTACGGGTTCGAGTCTTCAACGACAAGGTGTTTTATTAGAGCTGACGCCTCGGAGTCGACGTGTCAGTAACGCGAGTCTCTTTTCATTAAATTGTAAGGGTGAATGCATAAAGTTTACAGTTACTTTTTGTATTGTACAAAATTCTTCTTTTAAAATGTTTTTGACACAGATTAAAAAAATCTTTTTTATTTAGCACAAACAATAATTAATAGATAAGATAGATTTTTTAACATTTTATTATCATAATAACATTAAAGTCGTTGGATTCGACGTGGATACATCCTAAGAACCGTTGTGTTTTTAATCTGTCTAAATTGTAACGCTCAAATGATAGATCTGTGGTTGCCTATCATTACTCCGTTAAAGAGGGTCATTACGGGCACCCTTAACCGCGGTCAAATTAAATAATTACCATTTTCACATCGATACGTTTCGGTTTAGGGCCATTAGCTTTTTTCATCGCGTAATTACACGTTCGTAAATAATATTAAAGCCTAATGGCAATAAATTATATGTAATGGAGGTAACTGTTTCGAATTACGTCGAATAAGAGCAATTTAATGGAGTGGTCGCGGTTTATTTAATAGGGTGTGGAGTGTGGAGCGCGCAAAAAGCGGAGATGTGACGGCGATGACTTTTTGCAGGAATTTGCTTGGTGTTTGGCTGAAGTTAACGATTTAATGAACGCTGTTCACTTGTTGACACAATGCTTGTCAATCAAGTTAAAAAAAGAACACCCAATTTAAAAATGGAATAAATATTGCCGTGCAGTGTTTTATATCGCGTTAATGTGATCATGACTTGAATGAGGATCTTATAACTTTTTACAAGGAAGCTGCGAAGACGGTAGGAAGCTAAATATTTTTGTGCTTCCAATTTGTCATTAAATGGGTATTGGTAACGACTAACGGGTATATAGCACTGTATTCAGAAAATTTAAATTTTATAGTTGGCTAGATAGTCATCTTAAAAATGTGGATCTCTAAAACTTTACTGTGAAATGGTGGAAAACCGTAAAAATATTTATTCCAATGTGAATTCTAAATTCTTTGATGTCGTGACTCATCAACTCTTAGTTTTTAACCGATACTAAGAAGGAGAAGGTTATTAAATTTTAGTAACCTTAAGAAATAATGCGTGTAATATTCAAAAGTTATTTTCAACTCGTCCCAAACCCGTATAATCTCAGAGAAAATTAATTGGAGCACAGAACAAGAAAAATAATGGAGTGTTTATTTTAATGCGAGTTTTTAAAATAGATTGTGTAATTAACGATGTTTGTGCATAACATCTAGTATGATTATGGTACGGTTGCTGACAAACCTCGAGTTCCATTTAAAAAATTTATTACTATAGTCATAAGGTTTAAAAGTGGAAGACTGTATGTGTATGTGGCAATTACAATTCGAAGACGATGCTTCTACAATGTTCAACACTTGCTTGTCATTTAAATGTTTGTATAATCATTTTATGACTACGTGTATAGTGTATTACTGTATATCATATTTATTATAATTAAAATGTAAGCTTATTTTTGTTATATTGATAAGTTACTTGATTGATAAGCTACTGATAAGATAAGTACTTCTCTATAATACGTATTACTTTAATACAATTTGGCATCAGCAAGTAAAGTAAATTTCAAATTTCATACAAAATTTGCATTATAAAAGTTTTAACTCAAACTCAAAACTCAAAATTTTTTATTCAGAATAAATTTTTGCAAATATTTTCTGAAAGTCTACATGATGCCTACCACCGGTTCGAAACTTAATATAAGTTTATGTTAAAGAAACTTTTTATTTCTCCAAGCAAAATAACTTATGAAATTGTGGTAGGTAGGAAAAATTAGGGAAAGAGTATGAGAGGAAAGTAATGGTTGAGAATATATTAATGTCCTTTGCAGAGCTAGAGAAAACCTTTTTCCCTGCAAAATGTAGAGACAAAGCTTGGTCATTAAATTAAAGTAAAAGAAAAAAATGATTGTTATTTTTTTATATTTAAGTTTACATTACTTCACATATTGTTATGATACCTCATTACGAAGTTTCTGGTCTGGTAGTTTGCATACAGCTCCAACGTTAATCTTATTAATTAAGCTTGCTTACTGTACTTAAAAATATTTCACTGAACACAAATACGGTACAGTCTCGCACAGTTATGTATTTTGATGTCAAGTATTATGATTTACCTAGTACCTACATATGGAAAGATAGCCAAATCATCTTCACACGCCCCATCTACTCTCTAAGTTTTACTTTTTCCGATATCTATAAAGATTCGTTGTAACCGTGGTCGTCCTACTCTCTACAGAATATGAAACTTATTGTTAGAAATCACAGATTTACTGCGTGACCTTTTTCTAAACAGTATATTAATATTTTTATCCCACATAATATAATAAAGTAAATTCCGATAACCTCATTACGTTGGCAGAAGAGAAAAGGTCAAACATTAAAGATCTTAACGTATTTTCTCCAACAGAAAGAGAAACAAGCCAACCGGAGAAGCGTGACAAAGTTATCTTGATAACACTCATAAGTAAACCGGCGTTAATAATCCCGAAAATAGGCTGAAAATAATTGATGATGACAGCTGTATTTGTGGAGAACACACACAAAGGGTTTAACAATATATTATTTTGACTTGACCGAAAAAACTTATAAACTGCAGTACTATAAGTTAGAATTTAAAAGAAGTAAAAGGTACCCAAATTGTTTAGTTTGAATGTTCGTTCACGAGCAACGTAGCAAATGATATGAAAAAAATACAACATTAAATATTATATATAAGTACCTACAGTTCCAATAGTAAATAACAACGTCTGATTTTGTTAGACTTAATAAAGCAAAAATGTTATTCAGTTTTTCAATTTCGCCGATATGGAAGAAGTAAAAAGGATAGTAATTAAAAAGTAAAACTTCACATCCGCATTTCAAGGGCCGCATCTAGGCTTATAAGGAAACTTAACACTAATCGACGGCCGTATAACCGACATTAACGACACTCTTATCCTTCCGGAGACGAGGTATTCTGCTTCATTGCATCATAGATAGCGACTCGATAATATACACTTATCGTACTTTAAAGAATTTATGAATAGTGCGATTCCTCGGAACCTGGTGATTTACGTCATAATTATCATTTTCAGATCAACCTTTATCAATTTAAAAATTAATCGTTAGTCGGAAGTGGAATGCTTACGTATGCATATAATTTGAAAAAGACAGGCCCACTTGGTTTTGAGACCACGAATGTGGTACGCGTTGACCAAATAATTGTGCGTAAACCGTATCATTATCGTGTCACTCTTCACGAATCAAACCACGCCTACTGCCCGCTTCACGTCCAAAATTCTTATTTGGGTCAAACTGCATACCCAACTGTTCAATATTAAAAAAGTTACTTCGAGGCAAAATGTCTTCCAAGTCACGTAGCGACGTAGATCTTCAAATCCATTTCAAAGCGCTTAAATCTGCTTGTCTATAGGAAAATAACACGTCTATTAGTAAAATATTTTTCATTAAATTGCGTGTAACTTTAATGCAAAATGCAAATATAAGTCTCTATTCTCGAGCTCTAAAAATGGTGGATACTCCTTAGGGCTCGGATATGTCATGATTAAAATAAATGCGATATTTTCTAATCATATCTGGAACTACCGACAGGCATGACTTATCAATTTCTAGCAAGAGGTCATAATTATTAACCAGGCTTCCCATCCAAGCTGTATGCTCTCTGCGTGATACAACGTACGAGCCGCCAGGGGATTTAGAATTAGATGTCATAATTTTTATGCTTACTCAGCTGAAAGACTTCATTTATTACTACACAGTCAATCTAGTGTGTAAATAACGTTTGTAACAGCTACAACATCTTAATCAATAATCATATTTCTTGAGTAAATCTTGGTAATATTATAATAGAAGAGGCTTTACAAAATATCGAAGCTTATAATGTTTGTATTATTTATTTAAAAAAACTCTTGTAAGCGTAAAAAAGAACATTTAACTCAATTTATACGTGTTGTTAACACCCTATAACGATGCTAGCGATAAAACAGTAAACAGATAAACGTGTAAACCAGGCATTAGGAATGTAAAATCAAGAAACGCCGCTACGATCCGTAGGAACGCTAACATTTAGCGATATCGGGCGATACAAGATAACCCATTGCACTGCGACCCCCGCTAGATTTCGGCGGAGATGGGGGCTATCGTGTCTAATCAGGTTCGCACGCGGCGCGGTGGCTAAATCATTTATTGATTTCCAATGTCGCGGTCGTGATCGGGTAGAGGACGAGGCATGACGGCGCATTGTCGGCGTCGTCCGCGCCGCGCCGTCACAGCACTCTATCGCCGCAATTAAACGCTCATAATTCCGATATAAACGCGTCAGTCGAATTCAATCTGCACTGCACACCTTTTTAATTGTACATCTAAGTTATAACGGGCCAGCGCACGAACTCGCTAAATTGTTGGCATTGTTTTTGATGTACCCAATCGACTGACAGTTGGCACGCTTTCGGGTTGTTTAAAAGATATTATTAAATAGTACATCAATTAATTTACTAGTCGATATCACTTTGCTTTATGTGATGAAAATTGTCTCAATATCTGTAATTTAACTTACTAGAGGTTGTTTACTTATTAAAGGTTGCATAATAATATTTGAATAAAAGATGACACGATTCGCTCGTAGAGTTCAGTATCCTCCAGCACCGTGTATTAGACTCATAAATATTTCCCCGCGGATAAGATTATTGCACATATGAGCAACGCTAAACAATAACAGCGCGACGACTGCTAAATCCGCAGCACACGAGCTCGGCGAATGATAACGAGCATTACATTGTCGTTACTAAACCCTATTGTTGTGATGCATCATAAAAAGCTCGACTTCGGCTAGACCTTCTCTAATGCCGCCGATTAAAACACTAAAACGTGCATTTACCCTCCGATTAACTCTCGTAACAGGGGCCGGGGAAGTTTGATCGATGCGAAATTGAGCTCTATAGTCAGGGACGGTAACGAAAGTAGGCAGCGCGCGGCGACGCTGCGATGAGGCGGGTGCTGCGATGAGGATGGCTGCGCATTTGCATTAGGAATTGGGTGCGCACGCTTTGGCAGCGTCTTGAAGCTTATTTCTCACGCTATCCTCCCCGAAGCCTTTGCAGCTGTCCGCTACATCTTTCCCTCGCTTCTTTCCTCTCGTTACCGATCCGTATAGGTTCGTTTCTCTCGATCTTTTTTTCCTTTTTGTTGCGATCTAATAAGACCCCGTGTCTTTAATTAAGCTGCCAACGTTTCTCGATCGTAATCCTAACGTCCAGGGTCTAAAGTTTTGTCAAAAAAAATTGAAACGATTCACGTTCGCCGACTAGAAATATAAGGCGGAATGGAATCGCTCGGATCGAGTAATTAAAATATTTATCGATAACTGTTAACTGTTTAGTGCGGTCCCATAAATCTACCGCGTTGGCATACCGTAATAACGTGTACCGAAACAAGTGATGCGGGATATAATTATACATATACAAATTGTGATGTCGGGATCATAAGCGGCCTCATAATCTATGATCATTTTTCACTATTTAGAAGGGCGCTGGACGGCGGTTTTTAATTCTGGTGTAACGGGAATTCAGTACGAGCACGTTTGTGCGCAACGTATGGGTGTCGCAACATCGTATAACCGACCTGTCGATGAAATTGAGCCTCGAAATCGACGAACAGATGAGGCGGAAACATGCTATTTTTCATGATGAGCAACCATTAATCTTAGCGTGATATAATATTATGTCCACCGTATATGGTTGACGCGTTATGTTATAATGTTTTGCTTAGTGCTAAAAAACTATACTTAACGTCTTAGCAGCAATACAAACATATTCTAGTAAACTCATATTAAATGTATTCAAGTAAAATTTTCATTGCCAGCATTTATATGCAATCAATAAACGAACCATTTGGATACAATAACGGTAGAAAATGCAATGTGAACTTACAGAAATATACCTGTCTAAACTTTTCCCAAGGATGGTTTGATCTTGTGTTAACTTTAAATGACCACAAATGCGTCGATACAATGAATATTTCATGATGGTATATCTATCGGGAATGCGAACAATACACTTGAACATCAATTAACCGTCAGAAGGTATCGGACGTGGCAGTATCTCATGACCTTTTGTACTGATAAAGAATTATCGATTTAGTTTTTACTCCGTGTGAAGTGAGAGCTTCATTAGCCACCGACAACGGCGTCATTGTGACACGCAGGTACAAGTACTGAGCATGAGGAAATAAAATTTTCTCGGGCACCATTACATGTTCTTGTCTTCATTCGAAGACATGAACTATAGGAATTGAAGTTTAAGGTACTGCATCTACTTCAAGGAGCCGTATAAAATGTATTGTCTTCAGTGTATAAATTTTACTTAGCATATTGACACCAACTTTTACGGGACTTAAAAAGTACAGCAAAAAGTGTCTAGGAACTTCACATGACATGTGAAGTTCCTAGACACTTTTTACTGTGATCCTGAAGTTAAATATAAGAGTGATTATATTGATATATTGTCTATACTCGTAATCGTGATTAATTTCGACTACTTATTGACTTCATGACGAGCTATTAGCTATAACTTTATCGCTACGAGCTTCCACACGTAAAGTTTATGAAGAAAATTATACACTATTAATACAAACACGAGTTGGAGAATCATTATGAAATACCACCGCATTCGCACCTAATGTTCAGTATAGCAACTTCCAGTAATATGTTTAGCAAGTATTGCACGGTTAATTTATGTTTAAATCTCAGCTAGCGCTAATAAAGGAAATGCTTACAAGATTGTTTTAATAAATGTGTTGCAGGTAGAGTTCTGGCATTGGAATGTTTCTCGCAATTCGTTTTAGAACTTTCATGCCAATTTGCGAACCAACTTGTTTAGTTTAATTTAAGCTTTATTCAATGTTTTTTATTACTCTGAAATATATAGAACTTATACTAACCTAACCTAATATTGAAAACTTGTCTTTCTTTGTTTTTTCTGCGAATCGTACTTAATGAATTTTGAAAATGAGTAATTTTGGAGAAGGAAATATAATTTGGTTTTTTCAACGCACTGACAACTTGTTTATGAGTCTTGGGTTTATTTTCTCTTAGAATTTATAAGTTTTATAGCTATGTACTTTCATAACTAAATCACCGTGCAAAACGCAGTCTTCCATGTACTATTTATGGATGATATAAACTTTCTGTGCAAAGACACGCTGATCATACACAGTAAAGGTACTTAAACCTATGTTTAAACCGTGGTACACTGTATTGACCAGCACATACACAAAGGTGTACCGTGGTACACAGTATTGAGATCTCTATGCTTCCGCCGGTCGGCGCGGGGTGCTCGTATTTCACACCGTCGGGTTCATGGAAGTCATCCCTCCTGGCTCCGTGCTCAGCGGCGCCTAACCCGCGTTAGCTTCACCGCCTATTTTAGTGCTGTGGCGTAACTGATTTACTATTCGGTCGTATAGCGCAGTGTGTTTCAACCTTTATTTATGATGTGACCCACCCTGATGTGAAAAAATGTCTCGCGACTCTCCATACTTCGCTTTTTATTACGTATGTATGTTTATGAATATATCCTTTTGTTAAAATTCTTCTACTTAATTTATCAATATTTTAAATGTTCTTTTTTATGAAACAGTTCTCTCGAGTCTTGACCTCTGGTGACCCCTACAGGAGCTTCGCGACCCTCCGGAGAGTCGCGACGCACAGGTTGAAAAACACTGGTATAGCGTAAGTCGCTGTTGCCGGCCGGTCAGGCTCCGTTTAACGCACGACATTCTCAATTGCCGTTTTTACACCTTGTTGCTCGGTGCGTTGTAATCGCTTTGCCGTAATTGATATTGTCGCATTTGTGTAACAAACCTAGGTTAATTTTTTAGTTGATAGAGTTGTCCTAGCTTTGTAATAAAGGTATACGCCGTATACCTAAGGGTGATAAAGATGGGCATGTAAAGAGTTGGTCTCTCGCCATTGTGTCCTGTTAAAACCACTGATTATTATAAGAGTAAAGAAAATATGTCCTTGTGTATTACGCACACTTACTTAATAATTGTATCCTTCCGTCGATACCGAAATTGGTGTAGAAGCCTAAGTTCATATACATCCTGCCGTAGACGTTAATGAAAAAAATATTTTCACACAGCCGATCACTAGTGATGAGCAAAATTGGTCTTGGTCTTGCAGTCTTGGTCTTGGTCTTGCAAAAAATGCAAGACCAAGACCAAGACTACCCTAAGACTAGCAAGACCAAGACCAAGACTAGGTGTGCAAGAACAAGACCAAGACCAAGACCGATTATGCAAGAGTCTTGCTCCATGCAAGACTCTTGCTAAAAAATTTTACTTCGTCGCAGTGACTATAATATTATGAGATAAAATATTTATAAGTTATAACAATATACCTACTTAACATGAATTTCAAGTTCTTGTGATACAGCCTGGAAACAGGCAGACGTACAGGCAGCAATGTGTAAGTAATTGGGTCCCGTTTTTACCCTTTTGATGCATTTTTGCATCCATGCATTTAAACAAAAAATTTGGGGAGTGCCTCCGCTGCCGGCGCCGGCTCCCAAAAATATCAGTAATGGGAACCGGCGGTAAGTATACTGCCGGCAGCCGAGATATAAAACAACGGCTGCCGGCGCTGGCACTCAAAATGGGAGCCGGTGATAATGCGTAAAGCGCTAGGTTCCAGTGCCGATACACAAATTTTAAAAAGAAATACATAATTATATAATCTCAAATAATACAATCGACTTTACCGACTTCCAAAGGTGAAGGTTAGGTACTTACCTATTTGTTCGGCTGTGGATATTTTAATTTTTTCTGATGCATTTTCTTAGCTTAGCTTTACCTTAACTACCTTTTTCAGCTACCGAAAAGTAAAATTTTGCATCACAGCTACAGTTATAAACCCCGTGGTATACTTCCGAAGGTCAGAACAGAACTTCAGATTCCTTATAGGTACATGTTAGAGAGTTTCAGCGTTGTTTAAAGAAGCAAAGATATTGTATTATTTATGCTACTATGCATCACATCACATTTATCAGCATCATCATCACCACCACTAACCCATCAAGATTCAAGCCCCATACGAGCACCGGTGATCGCGACAACAATAGCACTTCCAAGAATCCCCGATCGAAGGATTCAAATATACATCCAGCATCCTTACAATAATATGACTATTTATGACCTTATTATTTGTACTTTTCATAGTCCTTTAGCTCAAGACTGATGTTTTTGATCATTATTCTGTCATTCGACAAGCGATGTTTGCCGAATAGGCGTCGGCAGCCTATTCGGCAAACATCGCGTGAGTTCGGCAAACTTCGGAGTTTGGAAAACGGCGCCGGCAGCCATTTTAGCAACCGGCGCCGGCAGCGGAGGCACTCCCAAAAATTTGGGAATATACGTGGCGGCATTCTTCCAACCGAGAGAGAATCCGAAAATCCGGCCAAGTGTGAGTTGGACTCGCAAATGAAGGGTTCCGCAGCAGCAAAAAGGTATAAAAAAAACTGCTTGCTAGTTATCGTTCAAACCAATTTTCCTTGGTAGTCTTTATAGTAATGTACATCATATATTTTTTTAGACTTATCATGCCCCTACTTTATTTTTTTACTAGATTTTACCACTTTGGAAGAGTCTCTGTCGCAAACTATTCAGGTTAGAAAAAAATTATATTAGAAATCTCAATATGATATTGAAAGACCTATCCATAGACGCATAGGTTAGATGAATAAAAAACTTGAGAGGTGTCAAGGGACACCCGGAATCCGGATGGAACGAAGTTATTTCTTATGTACAAAAAACCTGTATACAACACACGCAAGGCTTAGATACAACTGTAGTAAAAGCACAGACATAGATCAAAATAGATACCGCATCTATCTTGATCTGTGTGTGGCAAAAAGTGGCCGTCAAAAAATGTCGTTACAACTTTTTCCGTCTAGCCCCCTTTCGAGAGAGAGAATATAAGGAACTAACGCGAGATAAGGAACTTCGTTCCAAAATTTCTTTTGTTTCAGTTGTACCTATTGGGATTTTTTTTTAGGAGGGGAAATGCATTATGCATCCCCCGCCCCCGCGGGGGAAGGGGCAGTGGTATGTCGGACTCTCTCCACAGAGGTTTACCGACTAAAACCCCCCCATGCCCTCGTCAACGCTACACGCGGGGGAGCGGCCTCGCGACGCAGCCTATGGGGACCCCTACAATTTTTAATAATTTTTCTATTTTTGTATCAAAATCTTAATGCGTTTCACAGACTATACCTACTTACCAAGTTTTAATTGTAGGTATACTTAACTTTTATAGCTTCAGAGAAAAAATTGGCTGTGACATACGGACGGACAGACAGAGAGACAGATATAAAGAATCTATAAGGGTTCCGTTTTTTGCCATTTGGCTACGGAACCCTAAAAATACTCTAGAAGAAATCCGAGGGAAAGTTATTATTTTTCAAAATTTTCATTTTTCTTAAGGACATTATTTCCGCTAAAAGATCAGCCTATGATGAGTTGGCTCTCGACTTTTCATTTGTATTTTCAATTCAAGAATCATTCTCTTAAGAAGTTAAGATAAGATCATGTAGCTAGTCTAATAATTTAGGTTTGAAAATGTTTTTTCCTTGTTTTTTCAAGAAAATTAAAACGTTTACAAAAACTTTCGAAAAATGTATGCAAGAGTCTTGCTTTTTGCAAGACCAAGACCAAGACTAGGCATGCAAGACCAAGACCAAGACCAGATAGAGTTGAGCAAGACCAAGACCAAGACTGCACAAGCAAGACCAAGACCAAGACCAAGACTGGTCGAGTCTTGGTCTTGGTCTTGCTTTGCTCATCACTACCGATCACGTCCACGTTGGCCGTGAACCTCGAAAAATACCATGAAGGGGCATTCGCAAACTACATCGCCGGTCAATTGCCAAAACAGCCGAATCGAAATAATTACCTAATCGAGGCGATAATGTGTTTTTCGTATTGATTTTCCCGATTGCGCCTCGGGTATATTACTGATAATGATAGGGTCCAAAGTAAAGGTCAAGCTATAAAATTGATACCGAAGTGCCGTTTGGATTAGTCAGAATTAGCTGAGGTTACTCGCCTATCGTTAAACGGTTACTGGCTCTCGTAAATATCATCCGCCGCGGATGTAAACCACTGACCTTTGCAGGATCGATCTTTGTCTGGTAGCATTTCATTTTTATATAAAACAGTTAGTTAGATGTTGGGTATTACTTGAGCCAATATCACTTTAATTTAAACTGTACCCTGACTACACTATCCAATATCCATACTAATATTATAAATGCGAAAGTGTGTCTGTCTGTCTGTCTGTCTGTTACCTCTTCACGCCTAAACCGCTGAACCGATTTTGATGAAATTTGGTATGGAGATACTTTGAGTCCCGGGAAAGGATATAGGATAATTTTTATCCTACTTTTCATCATCATCAGCAAAAAATGTACGGTTGCCGCGCGATAAACGAGTTTTGGCGCAACGGATTTGCGGGCATCATCGACTAGCAATGTAATATAACAACCAAATCTTTACAGGAACTAACTTTGTCTGGTAACATTTTTTTTACTTTCTAAACAACAGTTAGAAGTCGGTTGCTCCTTATTCCTTTAGCCATTGACAAAAGGAATTTTATACTGTTCACCGATTCTTCCATTTTGAATATTGCAGCAAACAAACATCTAACGACTGTCCTCGGAATTTTGACTAATCAGGACGCAAAATAAAGCGCCGTACCGAATTTTCGGATTTCAAATTAAAAATTCAGAACCTCTGTCTCCAGCATTGATGCCTTTAATTTAACAATCAGCTAATTATTATACTGTCGAGTAGGTTGAATTACAAAATCTCGCATCACCGTTGGAGTGAACATTCCAAGGGCCCGTGTACTACAAAATAAAAACAAATCTATTTTGACAGGTGAGTAATTTTGATTGCTGAGATATTGGGCCGAGCTAACGGGTACTTACTAAGTGCTAAGTAGTCACAGAACATTAGTGTTACACGAGCTGACGTCTGTGTTACGACACTGTTTCTCCACTCTGCTATCCCATAGAATATAGATACTAGATAAAGTCTTCGTCAGCTATTTGTATGGAGCATTGTGCACGTAGAAGGAAATATCTAGGCACGGTAGCGCCAGTACTGGCTCATTGCTAATTCCTTGACAAGATATCATCAATTCTCTTTCATTAATAAAGACGACGAAAGCATACCTTTCGTCCTGTGTATAAATGAATTTGAAAATTTATTAGCCTTTGAATAAGTCTATTAAATTTTACATAACACTTTAGATAGTTCGAGAATTAAAAAAAATTGGCCTTTGCATCCGTTGTGGATGAATTATACAGTATTTTCAGAACGAAGTAACCACTCCTCAAATACTGTAGTATCCAATACTCGCTAATTAAAATTTATATAAATGAATGTGTATATCTGTCGACGCTTTTTTATTTTTTATTAGAAATTGTTAGTGTCTTAGCTATGGCGATAATGAGGATTTTAGGATTAAGATGTCTGTGGAAACTAGTTTTAATCCTAATCGAACTTATTGACGCTGTCACAAACTGATTCTAATCGCCTTCATAAATGTCGTAATCATGACTTAGTGACTGAAATACAGAAAAATACTGACATAATCTTGTACATATTATCTTATTTTAATCAAGTAAGGAAAACAAAATATTCAATTTTAATTTTGAAGTGTTTTGTATTTTTTCCGCGCGATTACTCTTGTAAAATCACTTTGAAAGACTTGAACCATGAAGACTTACTTTGTTAATGAATGAAAACGGTTAAGGTTCGTTGCATTATTTTTCTTATTTGCTTTGAAATGCCTTCGAAGCTACTGGAATGATTTTCATAAAATGATTTTTGAGTAGAGCATACAACTTAGAAATATTCACTTGAATTATCCACTTCGGGTTTCCCTTTTACAAGCTGATTCATCAAAGTCACATACGAAGTGAATAAACAAAAGTAAAAATATATTTCTAGAACAAGCATTAGGTGCGATTTAATATCCTAGTTCTAGTACACTTACAACCGGATGGTGTCAGGTTGAGTTTTCCTAAAGATTTATCACATGTAGAGTGTCCTTGTACGTGACTGTACTTGTTTTTATTTTGTCGGTGTTAATTACGTTTTGTGACTTGGACTTTTTAAACTATGTGAGAAAGAATTAGTAGGAATTGCTTTTACTTTTGCTTCTCTTGGTGCTTGTGTTTTACTTCTTTTAAATCGTTCGGCGGAATAACGTTGGCAGTGTTTCTTAGAAATGCAGACGCCATATTTAAGACTACAGTCTTGCAAAATTCACTCGCTGCGAATTATTTGCGCAACTTTGTACATTTTTTTTGGACAAACTAACAACGACTCATAAAATAACACGAAATATTATTATTACGTATAATATAAGTAATAGCTAGTTATTTTTTTAAGTTTATCTATGTGGATAATGTTAGGTAAATCAAGCGTTAAAAACAGCTCTTTCGTCCCAATGTCATTTCGAGTTGTGTTTGTGCGCTTAGTTTATGGCAATAAATAATTAATTTAAAAATCTGTTCAGCGCATAATGAGCTCAAAATTCTCATCTTCAAAATGCGCAGATTAGTTTCTTCTAATTATCTTTCATTTTCTTAATTAAGAGGCCACAATTTCATCAAAATTCTCTGTTTTTATCTCTTAATAAACGGGTTATTTCATAAAAACTATGCATCGAAAGTATGTAATAATTAGATTATTTTGATGTCAAGAGTTCAATAAAGCAATTAATATAAAAAAAATCACCTAAATCACCTTACTCCAAAAATAATAATAATCTCAAAGACCTACACAAATTTCCCTTGCAATTCTTGTTTATAAGCCCTTTTTTGTAGGTCTTTTGAGATTATTATTATTGTTGGAGTAAGGTGATTTAGGTGATCTTTTTTAATATTAATTGCTTTATTGAACTCTTGGCATCAAAATAATCTAATTATTACATACTTTCGATGCATAGTTTTTATGAAATAACCCGTTTATTAAGAGATAAAAATAGAGAATTTTGATGAAATTGAGGGCTCTTAATTAAGAAAATGAAAGATAATTAGAAAAAACTAATCTGCGCATTTTGAAGATGAGAATGTTGAGCTCATTATGCGCTGAACAGATTTTTTAATTAATTATTTATTGCTATAAACTAAGCGCACAAACACAACTCGAAATGACATTGGGACGAAAGAGCTGTTTTTAACGCTTGATTTACCTAACATTATCCACATAGATGAACTTAAAAAAAATAACTAGCTATTACTTATATTATACGCAATAATAATATTTCGTGTTATTTTATTAGTCGTTGTTAGGCTGGCCTCACACAGCCGGAATTTCATAATCGGAAATCCATATTTTAATTCAGAAAGACCGGAATAACATACAATATCAGTACGCTCCACAGAATGTGTGTGCCAGCCTAAGTTTGTCAAAAAAAATATACAAAGTTGCGCAAATAATTCGCAGCGAGTGAATTTTGCAAGACTGCATGCAGCCTTAAGTCATATCTTTGCTAGGTGTAGGTGCTAGGGTGCTGTATTGTATCCTAAATATGTGTTTGTTAAAATAAAATAATCGGCCAAGTGCGAGTCGGACTCGGTCCCGTTTTTATCCTTTGGGCACGGAACCCTAAAAATAATAATAGAAAACAAAAGTGTCGTAATAATGGGCCAAACTGGTCGAAATTTGGTAATTAACTTTTACTTGAATCTAAATGCTCTTTTTGTAAAAAAAAAAAAGATAGTAACCGTAGGTGTTAAATCAACGCAAATTTTGTTTTGCCTGTTAAAGTCGAGTAAATCCCCATAATAATTTTCTCAGACTATAATATTTATTAATGATAATAAATGTATGACGTGCTAGGTAGCAATTTACAGCACATAACAATTTCACGTTGCCGTGGTTTAGTGATAAACTCCATTATCATCCGAATAGCCAGCTTGTTAGCAGTGCGCGTGTATAAATTCTGAAATAATGCCACAAATGGCTTCAAATAATGGTTATATAAAGATTTAAAGTGAATGATGATGAGAAAACAAATGTTTTGTGCCAAAGCGCTTAAAATCGTGTTCGCTGCGGACCTGTTAAGTTTGACAAGTTGTAAACAGTTACCTGTATTTTGACGCATAATAAGACGTTACGGCCACAAAATATCACAATCGCTACATAAATTCCACGTTAATTATTAAATATCGATTTGATTGGATCTGATGTGAATTCTATAATTAAATTTCAGATATCTATTTTTGTGTTTACTGTAACGGTACGATCAATATGAACACATTATTAAATTAATTTAAGACATATTTCGCATGGTGATAACTTATAATTATAGCGTCGGGTTTTTAATTCATATACATAAAGATACTGATATATGCGTAGTTCCCGTATTCTAGAATAGAATTTAGAGATATGGCAGGTCTTATATGAGATACGCGTAATAACTTGTAGTTTGTTAATTTAGTATTCGATGACGGGGCAATCGGTATCGTATTAACTTATGAGCGGGCTACTTCCCGGGCGACTGCACACGTTAGGCCCTTCGCTCCAACATATAAATCATAGTTACTCGCTCTGAACATCATTAAAACCCACTTTGATTGTACAAACAATCATGAATATGGTTGATTGAAAAAGCGGTGGGTCTTTTAATTAATTTGTATTCATTCTAAGGTATAATTTTGATAGTCAACTTCCAGTTAAAATGAGATGATTGCAATTAAAACAAAAATTGTGGTTTCATAACACATACAGTTACAATGTTGCAGCAAGTACTCTAACTGTAAAAGGTCGCTGAAATAGCATCGGCATATAAAATTAAAGTACCATCAGCGGAAGTCGGAGGGAATCTATAAAGTAACGTTGTGGACCTTCGCAGGCGGCTAGCGGTCGCGATGGCATCGCGCTCGTGCGCCACCGCTGTGGGCCCGTGGACCCCGCCGGCGCTCGTCGCGGTGACTTATGGCCCCCGAGCGAACTTCGATCGTACGATTGAATAATAATATCCCCGATTCGCGCACCGAATTTATGTTGGGAATGAGCGGTGTCCCGTATCGCCGCATCGCGCACACCCGCGGGAGAACCCGATGCCCCGATACCCAATAAATTTTCAGGTTCGGTTATAAGCTAACAGCTGTGCTGCAACCAGAATAGTTTAGTTGTCAGAAATAATCTTAAATGTTTTTACTGCTCTACTGCAAACTGCGGCCGAGCTTCAGAGCAAATTAATACCTAATTGTAAATCATACTTTAGCCGCCTATCTCATACTGCTCATCACGGATCATCCTTCAAAGTATATTATGCCGAGTTTAAGCTCAGGTCGGTGATGAGATCGCCGACGGCTGCGTCGTTTGCAGTAATTTTGTCGTTCCCGCCGCTCGACGCTCGCGTAAACGTTCTGCGCTCACTTTCAAAGTTCCATTAACATATTTTCTTAAGCCCGAGTGCTTAATATGCATTTCTCTGCTGCTTGGCAGCTATGAGTGATATAGTCACTACTGTCTTAAAGTATTTCTCTGCGCAATTCTGATCTTCAGAGGTATATTATGATAAATACTCTAATAATATTTTATAAAAGTAGAGTTTTTACTTTTCTGGTTTTCTTAAACCGCAGGAACGTATGTATAACATCAATTGGCATAAAATTTACAATCCTCAGACATGTCGACGAGGTTTTATTCGTCAGAATCTGTTATTGCTGTTATCTTTTCCAGCACTTATTAGCTCATTAAACATTTGTCTTCATAACGGATAGACTTAAGTGCTAAAACATAATTAAGTCTTTATTTGAACGATCTGGTTTGCTTTTCATGCTTATAAGGATAATATTTTCATACTTTATTGTCCATACCAAAGTTTGTATTTTGATAAACAAAACGTTGAATTCCCACATGAGAATATGATAAATTTCAGTTCCTTTCCTTTCCTCAATCTTTACTGCTACGCTCAGAGACATTCAATGATTGCTTTATTTTAATTTAATGAAGAGTTTCGTAGAAAATCTATTAATGAAGTTTTTGTCAATATCTTGATTATATTAAAGTTAAATAACCATTAAATATCTTTGAGTGCCGTCCGTTAGTATTTGTTACTGTCTACGTCAGCTGTAGATTATGGTATTCCATTTTCATATTTAGCTCAATCGACATTTTCAGATTCGTATTACCGATAATACAATTTGTAACTGACAATTTCCTCAACGCAACAATTTGGAGCAGACATTACTCTCGATTCGATGAAAAAATTGTCTGCTCATGTCCGCAGTCGATTTTCTCGGCTCACGAAATTACACCAGGTTCAATGTTCCGTAAAGTTTAGTATTAAATTATGGGTTCACACGTCAGATGTTTTCACTTGATCGTGACCGCTGCGGCTACCAAATTATCTAATAGATCAATGCATACTGGAATTCCATTTTACAACCGTTACTCCATCTAAAAGTTTTCCTCAATAAAATATGATTAGGTTTCGTGAATTTCCTGATGGCTGTCGTTGTTAAATATCAGTATATTTGAGACTGAATCATGGTATAAGCTTGCTCGCTTTTTTAAACTTGTCAGTATGTTTGAAAGAATAGCGTTATGTTTGTTACTTTATGATATTTTGATGATGATAGCTAATGTTTAAATTCTGTGCCTAAAACGGCACAGAATTAAAATTTGTGTTTTTATAAAAAATATACTTTTTAGATAAAAAAAATACAGTTGAAAAAGTAGAGTCACTATAATTAATATGATTTTTGTAAAGCAAATATCATATTTATAGCTGTATCGTTTCTAAAATATTCTTTGACATTTACTCTGCCATCTACGCCATAAACTTTTGTATTGAATTGTAATTTAATTAGTTTTGTTCCAGTTCTCGATATCGATTGCAAAAAATGTAGAGCACCATTCTTTGAAAAGTCAAACCAAATTGGCTAAAAGTCCAGACTACATAATTTGATTTAGATTACAGTGCAGAAGTTTCAATTATATTAGTCATTTCTCTATTGTACACTTCGAGTACGGCTCCGATTCGAATACCTTTGAGTTTTCCGTCCTCTTGCGGTACAATTTTTTGTACGGCCCCGTCCAACGTTTTAAAATATCGAATTATTTGTACAATACATCATCATTATGTCGTAACGGTTGTATCAATTAATGTGATTAAATCGACTAGGTCTGTCGGTCGCCGGTCGGCCACGTAGGAGCGTCCCGTATGTCGGCTATTGTCCGCCCGGCTGCCCATACTCATTACTCGCTCGATTTAAATGAAATATTTAACAAAATGTCTTCTAACCGTCTGGAAAGTATTAAAAGTGTTTATGAGTTGCTTTGCGATAAGACTTTAGTAGTGTGTTATTGAAGTTCTTCATATTTCAAAATTAAGAAAATGTCTGTGTCGATAACAAGAAAAGAAAAAGCTAACCTGAACGAGGAGGTTATATCCCTAAAAATATCTGAAGATCATGGCTGGTTTTTGTACACGGCTTATGTAAGAAATGTATTCCCATGGGAATCTATAAAATCGGAAAGAATAATCGATGTTAGACGATGTAAGACTACGTACTTTCAGTCTAGTTATCTATGATTCCGCTTAATAAAGCTCGGATAGAAACAGGACGAAAGAAACCACAGTCATTACGTGAACCTTGTACTTTACTTTTTATCTTCCTTCTATTGTAGTAAAAACTTAACATGGCTCGGACAGTGTTTTCCATACTTATAAGACTCGAGGTCCTATTTTTGTAATCTGAACATAACAAGTGTCTATCATTTTAAAATAAGTATGTAAATTGATAAAAAATTATACGCATTTAAAATCACATAAACATTCGATTATTATTAGGATATATTTAATATTATAGTTTTGAAAGCAGTTGAACGACATCTGATATAATTTTGTTTATATAATGATGTAAATAAAATTAATGATGAATAAATTATTTTTGGCACGTCATTTTTACGATACCTATTCATAATCTACAAAATTTATTGCTACTATATTCGCACACGGAAAACTAATGAACTTGTAGCTTTTGCTATTCGTATACATTATAGAAGCTGTTTTGTTTAGAAACGTCGTAACAATATACGACTGTAACTAAATATTGTCTGTGAATCATTATTGAGCATTTATTAGCGCGTTCTTTGAAGGCACATTACGAGTAATGTAGCTTCGGGGTTTTATCATTACTTTTAAATAGATTCGCTTCGTATATCACTGTTGCTTTTAAACGCGTTTGTGGTGATGTTAATCGAAGTTACCTGAAGGCCATTAGCGGAGTGGGCTACCAATAATTACCCTCTCTCTGCTAATTTCACCTACACGTCAGTGAGGCAGAGCGCAATATATCTTGCGCGTGGGCAACCGCAGGCGCTGCACTAAACAAATGTGTGATAAGGGAAGGAAACGACTCAATTAACGTGTCTAATTGAGACTGTAGGATTCAGGAAGACATGGAGTAAATAACGTTTTGAAATCACATAAGAAGCTAAAGTGTGTCTTTTTCATGCCAAACCTACAACCCATTAAAGCGTCAATGCCATTTCTTTTTTCTCGGTAAATTGTACGAAATCTAAAATCAGTTACGAATAACATAGATTAGAAGATGAAAAAAAAATCTTGTCATATTAATAACATGTAGAGATAAACTCTACTTTTACGAAAAATAACTAAAATCTACTTAAAATGCAGTTGGCGATGTAAGTAAGAGAAACAAAGCATTAACCACCTACATTTGAAATGAAATAGTTGTGCCTTAAATTATACAGGGGATCTGAATGCTAAATCCGAGGGGCCGTGTAGAAAGTTCAAAGCTTGCCAACCTAACCCATTGTACTATTGTATGTGCCATTTCGACGTCCCTAATCGTCGGTTACAATTAAAACAATACCGTCGGTTCCACGAGATTATACCATTCTGGATTCCACGTGGCAGCCATTTTAATTACGTATTTAACTGTCTAAACGCATTATAGTGATGCGTAGACACACGTAAAGTATTCAAACTATCTAGTCTAAATGTCTGGAACATACAGCAGTATCAAGTTATTCAGGACACGTGTAATCGGCGAGATGTGCGAGATTAAATTGAATCGTGACAAATCATTAAAATAATTTGCGTCGAGATAAACAGAAACAAGGTTTTCTAAATGTTTCGAATTTTTCGGTTAGATTTAGTGTGTTACGCTGAATATTACACGCCAGTTCGTGTGAATGAAAATTCGCACGTTGGAAGTATAACGCTTAAATGATTCTATTTATTTCATGTATTCGCTAGGTACAAAAGGCCATTGTCCGTGCTTTTACAACTTATTGTTTGAAGACAACCGCGCTGTTCGGACAACAGGCAATATGCATTCAAATATGAAATAATCACGCCTTCCTGATTTCTGCTCTTTGCAATCTAGCAGTTTTAGTGCTTTCACGATAGAGTATCTAAAAAGTATTGCATTGGTTGTAAATCATATTATGTATTTTTACATGTGGCAAGTTTTAATACAATATTATAGTAATCCTAGCACATGAATGTTGACCCTCTTTTTATCTGTGTGGTGGAGTTTTTCAAAATCTTTTATAATGAATGCCAACATTATAAGAAGCCCCAATGCCCACATTAAGCTTAAGCTTGAAGGGTGATTTTATATTCGTTGATATTTCAATCAGCTTTGCCTTTAATACTAATATAGACAGATAGACAACAATATAATATATAGCACCGAGTATGGGCAAATCTCAACCGTTACCTTTGCAAATGTCACCAGCTGATGGCAGTTGAATATTTCGAATGACATCCGCAGTTGGCGACCGGCGTCCATTTATTGGATGCGCTTATTGTATGTGACGGTGGTATCTCGGCGTTCCGTCGTATCAGAGGAACATTAGCATTATCAAAAGAGCCGCTGCGTTTCGCCTCGTATCGGCGGCGGTCGGACACGCGACGGTCGCGGAAGCCAAAGGCCCCGACGGACGATAACTCAACTGCGCATAGCTTAAACGCAATGCCACTGGATAGCGTGTGTACTTTGGCACCGTAGCGCCTTTACGCCCTATCTTCTGAATTTTAGCACGACTGTGGTACGCGGCTCTGAGATTTGCAGCTAATTCTGTTATAGCTGATGTGCTGAATGCTAAAAAAGTAAAAACCCTCGTTTTCATCACTTCCCTAAGAGAAAAATTATTACTTTGTGTGTCTTTTTTTTGATTACTGCTGTACTCCAGATTTTAAATTATTTTTAGATGCCAATAATTAAAAATCTGGGCGAAATAAAATTGAAGCACTATAAGTTTTATTTTTAGCTAGGTGTTTAAAAAAACTTACTTCGTGCATTAATTAGTGAAAATTAAAGTTCTTTTACTATATTCTCAAGCTTTAGTTACACAATAGTGTTTCCCGACTTTCCTGTCATGCCATCGCGAGCCTGATCTCTTGATGGACTGAGAAGATTATTTTGTGAAATACCTTAAGCTCATTAAGTTATCTCTAATCGCATGGTTTTCCTGCAGGTAATTAAAAATATTCTTGATGGTAAGCTTTTCGCAAGAACAAGACAATAAAATCTTTAGAAAGTCCCATTTGTTACGAAGAAATGACACAACCTGGTCACATTTTTGTGAATTCATAAGTCACATAGATATGATATGTTTTTTCTTTCTTATCTTTACAAAGAGACTTTTAGGACCTTATAATACTGGCGATTAGCGAGCGATTTAAAAGCGACGCGACTGCGCAGCGCACACGCCGCGATTGCGCAGCGTAGTCGCAGCATGGCGTGGACGCCATTTTGTACACTCGTCTAGGGATGTGGCCAGACGATTGGACAGAATCTCTCGTGATACCACTACATAAGAAAGGATCTACGAAAAAGTGTGAAAATTATCGGACTATCTCACTAATTTCATATGCCAGTAAGATCCTTCTCCGTGTATTAAACAACAGATGGGCACACTATATAACCAGGCAGATATCCAAAGAACAGGCGGGATTCGTAAGGGGCAGGGGTACCCGAGAGCAAATTCTAAATATTCGTCAGCTAATAGAAAAGAGTAGAGAATTTAATGTCCCAATAGTCTTGTGTTTTGTGGATTACGCTAAGGCCTTTGACTCCATTGTCTGGTCCAAAATGCTGGAAGTGATGAGAGAGATGGGTGTGCCTGATCATCTTATATTTTTGGTACAGAACCTATACCTAGAAAGTCAATCAAGGGTGCGATTAGACAATGATCTGTCAGAGCCGTTTGCTACAGAGCGTGGTGTCAGACAGGGCTGCATCCTCTCCCCACAGCTGTTCAACCTCGTAGGTGAATATATAATGCGTCGAGTGTTGGAAGATTGGGAGGATGGGATTAAAATTAACGGATACCTTCTCAACAACCTAAGGTTCGCTGATGACACCACCCTTATAAGTACTTGCGAAGTGAAACTTGCTGAACTTCTGGCACGGCTCGAAAAGGTTAGTCGAGACTTTGGCCTCCAACTCAATCGCAAAAAGACCAAGCTAATGTACGTCGATAGGCTGAACCAAATACGAAAGACATCCTTACTCCAAGATCTCCAATCCGTAGAGGAGTTTGTCTACCTAGGATCGTTAATTAACAGCAATGGTAACTGCGACAGCGAGGTTGTCAGACGGGCCCAAATGGCTAAATCTGCAGTTGGGCGCTTAGAAAAGATATGGAAGAACAAGAACATCTACCGCAGCACGAAAATAGCACTAATGCGTTCCTTAATCTTTTCAATATTTTTATATGCCTCTGAGACATGGACACTAAAAGCACGTACTCGAGCCAAGATCGACGCTTTCGAAATGTGGTGCTGGCGCAAAATGCTCGGCATCCCCTGGACTGCACATCGAACAAACACGTCTATACTCCAACAACTCAAAATTACCACCCGCCTGTCCACTCTTTGTCTACAGAGATCACTCGCCTTTTTTGGCCACATAGCCCGCCGGGAGCCTAGTAATCTGGAGAGTCTCATACTAGCTGGGCAATTAGAGGGGAAAAGAGGCAGAGGCAGAGTAGCTACACGATGGACAGACGCGATTGTCAAGGCTGCTGACTGCACATTCCAGGAGGCACTGCACCAAGCCAAAAACAGAGACAAGTGGAGAGCCCTATCCCAGAAAGCAAATTTTGGTGGTCACGTCCCTCAGCCATGAGGATACGACTAGGAAGAAGCTAGGGATGTGACGTCAGAATCCATTTTGCTACTGAAAGCGACGTGTGCGCTGCGCAGTCGCGTCGCTTTCAAATCGCTCGCAAATCGCCAATGTGATAAGGCCCTTATACTCCAGAATTTAGAAACAAAGATTTACCGTTAGCGTGGAATGCACACATCGGAATCAATGGGAAAATTATGTACAAATCGTGTCCATACATTTA
Source organism: Polyommatus iphigenia (assembly GCA_963422495.1). Classification (NCBI taxonomy): domain Eukaryota; kingdom Metazoa; phylum Arthropoda; class Insecta; order Lepidoptera; family Lycaenidae; genus Polyommatus; species Polyommatus iphigenia. The sequence continues at coordinate 9,772,349 of OY730179.1, read as the reverse complement.
AAAATAACTTGCATTTGAAGGTCGTAACTCCTCCGGCGAGAAAATTTATTGTTCGCGAGATGGAAGTATAAAAGTTAAAGGAATATAAGGTACATAAATATTTAGTCTGCATTTGAATTACGATCCTGGAGGTAGTCGTCAGTTATTTTTCAACGTCCGTCAGTCCTTTGTACGTTCAGTGTTACTGGCACATGGACGTATGCTCAGCTACCAAGTTATGCGCATATTTGTGCACTATAGTCTACAGGTAGAGAATGAATAGGTATTATAGACGTTTACAAATTATTTCATGTAGGTTTATTTTGTGCAAATTAACAATAATACCAGTCAATTATGTCTGTCATCTAACAAATATTTTTCTCATGGACACTTACAAATCGAAGTTGGGAATCAAAAGTTTTGACCATAAGAATCATAGAAAAAATAAGGCCTACTGCATTTTTGGTGATTGCACGCTGTCATTGCAACGTCAATTGCTTATACATCGACTTCTCCTAAGTACCCCGCAAACGATCAAAGGACACTGGGCAGATTGGGACCACCCTCCAATAGCAAAAAGGTACATATCACTGGACAGGTCCCCTCAATAGGAACAACAATCACTATGACCACCTTGCTGTAACATCTGTCCATTTGGTGTAATGAGACTTTTTATAGCTTAAGAAAAATATATTCTAAACTTAAGAAACACACTTGCTGACATGAAAACTGACACGCAAATAATTCAAGACATCATGAATGACTATGAAAACACATTGCATGTTTTGATTCAAGAATATGACGCGTTTTTCTTGGACCGAGGGTTTGGGGATGGGTTGGAGTCTACCGAAGCTTGCGGTTATGAATGGTTCGTACCACCGTACGTGGTTCGAAGCTTCCGTTTTACGTGGGAGAGCCATGGCTCAACCAGAGAAATACCAAGGACTCACAGAAAACCGGCGTAAAACAGCGCTTGCGCTGTGTTTCGCCGAGTGAGTGAGTTTACCGGAGGCCCAATCGCCTACCCTATTCCCTTCCCATCCCTCCCCTATTCCCTTCCTTATCCTATTACCCTATTCTCTCTTAAAAGTCCGGCAACGCACCTGCAGCACCTTCTGTTGTTGCGAGTATCCATGGGCGACGGAAGTTGCTTTCCATCAGGTGTTCCGTTTGTTCGTTTGCCCCCTTATTTATAAAGAAACACCACCTAAAGACCGTGGAAAGATACAGCTTGCTACAGAACAGGGCCAGCCCAGGCAAGTGAAGCTCGAGCTGTAACAGTATGTCGCTAGGTAGTGGAAGTGGTAAACGGACGCTTTAAACGAGATTTAAAGCTGCTGCGGCAAAAATATTTTAATAGAGTGCTGCTTTACATGTTCGTCAATTTTTGTATAGCTGCTGCTATTATAAATCACTTTCACACACGCACAAGATCATATACGCCACAAAGTGGATGCAACAAACATCCTCTACAATTATGTAAAAAGCAAGTGCTTAAAAAACAGGAGGGCAGAATTTCAGAGAATAGAAGCTAATAAAATAGCTTGGGTAATTAAGTAGCTTGGCTAGCCGTAGGTAAATGTAACCTTTATATCTGAACTTACAAGTCTCATAACTCGGAACGGACAGCTCTAATAACAAATGTGTCTTAGCAATTGTTGTTCCAATTCAATAGACCTATCCGATGACACATATTTCAATGCACATAGGTGGATGGTCCCAGGTTCCATACATTTTTGCCCATTGTCTTTTGTTTGACAAACATGTATGATGTAATTTACGTTTTCATTAAACAGCAGCGTAGACGAACAAACGTGCATCAAACAAGTTTGTCAAACAATTAGCTAGAATCGGTTTGAGATCATGAGATCTTGTTGGACAAATACAGCGGAACACGTTCAAACACGTTTGTCAAACGCTACGCCAATGCAAATTTTCTTCAAACAGGTCAAACACGTAGTTTGTTTGGGAACGCTTCAAACAAAGCTGTACATCTCTGTCAATCAAACTGTTTGACAAACACGTAAAATTTGACAATTTGATCGTTTGCGGGTTGCGGGGTACTTTAGACTGTTTATGAAGTACCACACATGCATTGGCGAGTAGCCAGTACACCGAGCGCTGGGCGTATCGCGGAAGCGCTGGCCGTTACCGTCGCCGGCGATTACGTCCCCTAATTATCAACAGTTACCGGCCGATACCGATGGTACCGTGGTAAAGACATGCCGCCCGAGCTTCGTAACGTCTAATCTCTCATTACACGCTCCTCGATGCCATGGATTTTCTACTTCTTCAAAATGGATCCTTAGTCAGTCGCCAATGTCAAAGTGTTTATCTAAAGGCACAAGTTGGAAGCCGGCTATATGAAGCGGCAGCAGACGACGTGTCGTCACGACACTACTGGTTTCTATGTATTTCTATGAAAGTGTCGCTAGCTTCATGTCGCCCGCTGCGCGCTGCCAACCGGCACCTTTATGATTTTGATTGGCTAACGTCAAACGCGTAATCAACAGCGCTATTGAAATGATCTGCTGTCAAAAACCTCAGAAACTATAGTTGCATACTCTACACTTGTTAAAATGGCTTCAAGACTCCATTGTACTCTATCGCAAAGTTCCAGAAAATAATAACCTGTATCAATCAATACAACCGTATCAACATAAATCTCACCAGGGTGTCGCGCGAGACAAACTGCAATTTAATAAAACCAAATCTGCAACATCGTTTCCTCGGGCAAAGAGTACTGTATATTTCCCTATTTAACTAATATGGAGCGCAGTTAAATCACGGCCGATATGATCGGTCTGCTGCTTAGCAATTTATAACTACTATAAATATTCGGTAGCCGTCGATAAGTCTGAGTTATTCTGTCCGCGAGTATTCGAAGATTAATAATTGATTTCTATTGAGTTATGATTGTAAATATTGAACATTCCGCTATCGAGGTATCATCAATTTGATTCTGTTTCTGTCTGATAAACTTGTTACCCTATCTTATTACGAGATGAAGCTTTTGTTTATCATGGACTCTAAAAATAGTAGTCGAGATTAGATCAAAAATATTAAAATCTGAGATTCTAGAAAGTATTATTACCATTATTACTACATGCTAAAAGCGCTCATTATTTTTGCATGTAAATTGTAAACCTATCCTTTGAAGATAAATTTGAATGTTTATCGTCAAAGGTTAAATTTCCAAGTGTTTGATGACCCGATACTACCATTTTATTGTTGGTCGAGCACTCTTAAAGGTTCATAAAACTCCTTATATAGCGTACGAGGTGCCCCGTTAAAGTGTGTTTATTTATTTTATGCTATGCCGATACGTGTCGACTGTTGATACGAAACGAGTTACGTCAACAATTATGTGCCGCTACACATACACCATAAATAAGGCGTGACAAATTGACTCCATAACCCGATGAAAAACCTCCATAAATGGACGCACGCAATCAATCTAGGACCAACTAAATGCACCACACAAAAAATCAATTCCTTTCCTAGTAGGTGGTAGGTGGAAACGTTATAGTTAGTAGATATAATGATGATGATAGCAATAGTTTTAAATAAATTACCATACTATCAAAGGATGACTTCAACGAGTTTTATCTTTCTCGTTCCCTTGTTATTTTTGGAAAACACCTAAACCACATTCAAACGGTGGGACCATTTGAATAAATTCCGAGTTATGATTCATGTTTGATATCGTTTTACATATGAACGATTTAATGCTGTCATTAATCAGATAAAATCATAACATTAATGTTATTTATAAAATCCTACCGTTAAGGTAAACACGCATTCATATATTGCGTTAGTAATTACTAGCGCGGGATCGGTGGTATCAGATGGAGCGATACGGTGCGCGGCGGTGCGGCGCCGGGTTGTGCTCGCTCCTCTAATTGCGCACACGTTATAAAATATTCCGCGGATGTAGCCGCACGCATTGTCCGCTCCCCGGTTTCCTTCTCACTCCGATACCAATCTCCGGTCGGACAGTACTGTTGCTAACTGAAAATCCTCTCACAGTTTCCGCGCGCGGGTACAGTTACATTCCGCACGTTGTTTTTCGCATTTTGGTGGCATCTGATCTTATCCAGGAGCTATTATTTTTTTGATATTGTTAGGTTCCGTATACTTTGAAATTATACATGTATGACGCGCATGTAAGGGTACCATAAATGTTTATGCTCACTTCGGACAGACGCACAGTCTTAGGATAGACAGCTCAGGAATTGACACATTATGAAGTGTCACGGTCATAGTCACGTCTTATCTGAACAAATCTTTCATCGGGATGAAAAAGAATACGACGTAAAAAATTAATAAACTATCAATGTCGTATCAAGCAGCGACTAATAGTTGGAGAGGGGAAGAGGGGATTTCGGGAGTAGCTCGAGCGTGTCAGATTAAGCTTGCATAGGCTTCCGACATGTGTCTAGTTATCATGGTACAGAAATCAGATTTCTCACGTGGTGGGTAATTTTTTTTTTTTTTTAAATATTGAAATGTCGGATCTGTCAGATTAAGATAGGGGATGTTTAGTATACCCCAAAGAAGCTTCCATATAAAGCACTGACGATTCAAAGGTTAGGTAATCCTGTAGCGATATTTTCAAATATAAAAAACTAGCGACCCGCCCCGGCTTCGCACGGGTATAAAATATATAGCCACTGAAAAAATGATTAAAATTGATTCAGCAGTTTTGATTTATATTCATTATTACTACCCGTGGCCCGCATTGGTCGGTACCGCCGCGAAAGCTACGTCTCACAGGAAATTGGAGCCTTTTGCAGGGTATAGCCTATAGGCAAATCAGTAGGGATCGTTGATATTCTTGGTATATGAGCTAATTCACCAGCTGCAGGGCCGGTCATAATCTTCGCTACTGCGCACCCCCGCCTTGCCCACTTCGAAACGGGCGTAAATCGCAATTTTTAATTTCGTCATAACTTCTAAACCAAACGTCCAATTTTAATCATTTAAACACCAAATATTTTCTATACAAACTGTACTTAGTGACGAAATAATTTATTTTGATAAGGATTATTATAGTACGAGATACGACTGCAGAACTGTGCAGGTATCGAGTACACGCTAAAAACCACCTTTTTACTAATATTTATGATTAGGAGAACATATTTCTACTGGGGTGCCAGTCCAAAATATGTGGCCGCAACTATTTTTGAAAAAATTTTAAAAAATTGATTTGAATAAAATGTTTTCATCAGGTATTGAAAGCAAACATGGTTCATTTCACGGCAATGAGTATAGAGATTTAGAAAAATCTGGTGTGCCGTTGGGCACCCGGCCGCAACTCTATTGTAAGCAGGTGTGAACAGGTACCATTCCGATACATTTTTGCATCCATAACGTATATTGACCTTTTATATATCAAATGGAAGCTTATTTTCCTCTTATTATTACAATATAGGTGTGCCTAATTAAATCTGGCCGCAAATAAGGGGTGCCGGCTGTCAAAGATGGCAAACTATCGAAGGTTGAGGGAAAGGGAGATAGCGCGTAACATTACGTGTCTAACGGGGATAGTGATTGTACATCATGTTAGTGTACTTAACCATCTGTTCAAACAATAGTAATAATCGGCCAAGTGCAAGTCGGACTCGCGCACGAAGGGTTCCGTACTATTATAGAGTAAAATTAGGCCAAAAGTGTGTTTATAAGGGGGTCGCCCTTATATTTTAATATTATTATTAGTAATTAAATTGCACATTTAATTGAAGATTTCGAAAAATGTTAAAGTGCCTATCTGTTAAAGTATCGACATAGAGCGAAAAAGGCCATTTTATTAGTGTACCTGCATGTTAGGGGCAGAGGGCGTTATTAGTTAGTATTTCTGTGCGTCAATTAGATGGCGTTTTTTTAATTCAACAACAACGCGTTGTTGGTATTCCTGGGCGTCAATAGATGGCGTTTACAGTTTTTTTTTTTGGGTTCTTAAGTTTTTTAATTGAATATATTTAATTTACAATAAAATCTTTTTATTAGGGTTCCGTACCCAAAGGGTAAAAACGGGACCCTATTCAGTAATAGGGTCCCGTTTTTACCCTTTGGGTACGGAACTTGGGACGGTCTCTCAGTAGAGAGCCGGTTCTTCTCGCCGGGTTAGTTCCCGAACTAGTGGTAGGCATCATGTAGATTGTAGACCAACTGCAATGGTAGGCAACAGGCGGGCCGCGAAACCGCGAAAGGTCGAATCTCGGACCGTGAAATATTGTTATGCATTTTATACCAAGTATCAATTAATACACAGATAAGGTATTCGTTATACCTTTATTTAATTAAAATAATATTTTCAAGCTACATAGGACAAGTGTTTTTTCTAGATCTCGTTAAAAATTTTCCACAGTATCCGGACCGCACCTAAAATTACTTGCCGACCCCTGATGTAGACGTTCAGAATATATTTGCAAAAATTTATTCTGAATAAAAAAAAATTGAGTTTGAGTTTGAGTTTTGTTGAGACTTCGTTGTCTGTCCGTCTGTCTGTCTATCTTCTGTCTGTCTGTCTGTCTGTCTGTCTCCAGGCTATATCTCAAAAACCGCTATAGCTAGACTTCTGAAATTTTCACTGATTGTGTATAATATCTGTTGCCGCTAAACAACAAAATACAAAGTGATTTTTTGGCCTTTTTCGCTTTATGTCGGTAATGGATAGGCACTTTAAAATTTCATGAAATCTTTAATTAAATGTGCAATTTAATTACTAATAATAAAATTAAAGTAAAATGAAAAAATAAGGGAGGCCCCCATACAAAAACACAAATTTAATATAAAAAATACGAGTCCGACTCGCACTTGGTCTATTATTACTATTGTTTGAACCGATGGTTAAGTACACTAACATGATGTACAATCACTATCCTCGTTAGACCCGTAATGTTACGCGCTATCTCCCTTTCCCTCAACCTTCGATAGTTTGCCATCTTTGACAGCCGGCACCCCTTATTTGCGGCCAGCTGGCCGATTCTGTATCGTACATTTGTGAGTTAATCACTGAGTTAGTAACGAAACGGAGGAGTGAGCAACGGAAAGTCTCACTTTTGTATGCAAGTGAATACAAAAAGTGGCACTTTCCGTTACTCACTCCTCGGTTTCGTTACTTACTCAGTTATTAACTCACAAATGTACGATACAGAATCGGCCAGCAGATTTAATTAGGCACACCTATATTATAATAATAAGAGGAAAATAAGCTTCCATATGATATATAAAAGATCAATATACGTTATGGATGCAAAAATATATCGGAATCGTACCTGTTCACGCCTGGTTACAATAGAGTTGCGGCCGGGTGCCCAATGGCACACCGGATTTTTCTAAATCTGTATACTCATTGCCGTGAAATGAACTATGTTTGCTTTCAATACCCGATGAAAACATTTTATCCCGCAAACTCAATTTAAAAAAAATAATTAAAAATAGTTGCGGCCACATTTGGACTGGCGCCCCAGTAGAAATATGTTCTCCTTATCATAAATATTAGTAAAAATGTGGTTTTAAGCGTGTACTCGATACCTGCACAATTCTGCAGTGGGATCTTAGACTATTAGCATGAGTAAAATAAATGCGTTTAAATGACTTTCAAAAAAAAATCAAGATTCTTAAATAAAAAAAAAAGGTTGTTGTGCCTCACTTGATATAGATATGATATAGGTATAGTGTGTCGCGGACATTTTTGTAGATATTTATAAGATCTACGTTTACTTAGAACATTGTATGGTTCTATCTTTTATAGTTTAGGCAGCGTACGCAATATAAGCAACTTTTCTGGTTGATTTTTTTAACCTTGTGTCAGAAAAACCCAAATATCTTACGGAACCCTATATTTTGTCAAATGTGTATCGTCTACAAAATTTTTAGGGTTTGATATTGACAAAGACCTAAATTGGAAAAGGCATATTGATAACGTTTGCAACAAACTGAATAGATTCGTGTTTGCATTACGAAGAATAAAAAATATTGTATCTACTGAAGCGGCGCTAACTTCTTACCATGGCTATGTCTCATCAACATTAAGATACGGCTTGATTCTGTGGGGGAATTCGGTAAACGTAAACAGGGCTTTTATTATACAAAAGAAATGCATTCGAGCTTTAGGGGGGGTAGACTATTTAAGTCACTGTAAGCCAATCTTTAAAAAATTTAAAGTTCTTCCCCTGGCCTGCCTGTATATATATGAGGTTTGTCTATTCGTTAAGAAATATGACTTTTTGTTTGAAAAAAAAGATACAACAAAAACTAGGAATAATAGAAATAGAAATAAAATTAACATTCCTACACAGAGGTTAGCAATCAATAGCAAAAACGCATATTGCTTGACAATAAAAATATATAACAGTCTCCCAGACAAGATAAAAATGAGAGTGATACATATAACAAATTTAAAAAAGAATTATTTAACTGGTTATTAGAAAAATGTTACTATACAATTCAAGATTATTTTAACGACATATTGATTGCAAATAAGTTTAAAATAAAATAAAACACTTGACACTTCACCCATTTGACATCTCCTCTTTTTTTTTCTCTTTTTTCATATTGTTTAATTGATTTAATTTATATTTTAAATATTGACCTTGTATAACATGAATTTAGACTAATGTTGTATTTATTATAATAGGTATTTTAAACATTGTATTCCGGATATATTGGCTTGTACTAATAATAGTTTATTATGTTTCGCTTTATTATATGTTTTTTTTGTTATTTGGTAATTTGACAGATATGACAAAATTAAAATCTAGTATATATACTAGATTTTTAACTGTTCATTATGTATAATTATTGTGGTCTAAACATTTATTTTATTGTGATCTTGACATTAATATTATTATTGTTTTGTATGTATGATTGACATTATGAATTTGCGTGAAAAATAACAATTATGACTGTTAGCTGAATATCGCTAAGTATTAAGCATTGTTTTGAGATTCCAAATATTTGTATAATTTTCACTGAATTTCTTATAATTGGATTAATCTAATATTAAATATTTATAATTTTAAATTTGCAAAACTGACACTATTTCCACGCCTGAGAGGCAGAAATTTTGTACCACAGTAAACTTGTACCACCTTGTAACAAATTTCTTGGAAATAAATAAATTCTATTCTATTCTATTTTTTTCCAAAATAAAAAGTAGCCTATGTTACTCGTGAATAATGAAGCTTTCGAATGGTGAAAGAATTTTTAAAATCGGTCCAGTAGTTTTTGAGCCTATTCATTACAATTAAACAAACAAACAAACAAAGTTTACCTCTTTATAATATTAGTATAGATAAAGATAGATAGATAGATAAACACTTTATTGCTCACATTTAAATGGGTATACAGACAGACTTAAAATACTTAAAAACTAATACATTAATGTGGGCAAGGGCGGCCTTATCGCTATAAGCGATCTCTTCCAGGCAACCCTGCAAGGCAGGAAGTTCACAAATAAATAGACAGCAGGGTAATTATAAGTCAAACATAGACTACTTAAAGTATTATGTACATCGATGTAATTGTTTAGGTTTATGCTACGAGTTAAGATGTATAAAATATATAAGGTACTTATTAGTGATTACTTATTACATATTTACATAAAATAATAATTTAACCTTAAATAAAATAAAGTATATATACACACATACATACACATATGTATACATATACACATATATTAATATTTAGCGTATGACTTTATTCCGAAGATAACCATGTAGTTTTGATTTAAATATGGCAAGTGACCTTGAGTTACGAATGTCACGTGGAAGATCATTCCACAAGTGCGTAGCTTTCACAGCAAAGGAGTCTGCAATGTATCCGGACTTAGCAATTGGCACAACAAGCTTATTATCGTACGCTGATCTTAACGCACGACTTTGTTCATCACTACGAAGACAAAAGCAGTCCTTAAGGTAAGATGGAGTACGTGGGTCAAACAGAATGTTGTATAGGAACACAAGGATATGTTCTTCCCTACGGAGCCTGATAGGCAGCCAACCAAGTTGCTGGCGGTACTCAGAGACATGATCAAACTTGCGCAGACCATATACGAACCTAATGCAGACGTTTTGCAACCTTTCAAGTTTATTAAGGTATTCCTCATTAAGATCTGTAGTACAAACGTCTGCATAGTCTAAAATTGGTAGAAGTAATGACTGAGCAAGCTCGACCTTAGTCTTAACGGGAAGTAAATTCTTCCACCGGTTAAGTGACCCCACCGTAGCAAAGAGCTTACGACTAACCTGTGAAATGTTGTGAGACCACTTAAGGGCCGAGTCAAAATAAACACCCAAGTTCTTAACAACCCCACTATAAGGCAATGTTACATTATCAAAAGATATGGTAGGCAAAGAATTGTAATCAGGCCGGTTAAGTTGCTTCGATCCTCCGATAATTATAATTTGTGATTTGGTAGGATTGACAATTAGGCCATGTGATTTACTCCAGTGAAGGATTGTTGCAAGATTTTTATTGATTGCTTCAATGGCAGACTTAAGGTCATTGGCAGGAGCGTGGGTGTAAATTTGGAGATCATCCGCATAAAGATGGTAGAAGCAGGATAGGAGGGGAGTGAGGAAATTAATGAATATGGAAAAAAGGAGAGGAGACAAGATACCACCTTGAGGCACGCCAGCAGACATACTGCAGTAACTAGAGATCCGATCATTGACCCTTATACATTGAGTCCTACCATAAAGATAGCTACGGAACCATTCAAGAACAGGATCGGAGAAGTGAAGTGCACCTAGCATTGCAATAAGTATGTCAAGGTCTACGGTATTAAAAGCATTGCTGAAGTCCAGCAAAGCTAGCACTGTCAGTTGCTGATTAGACATGGCCAGGCGCACGTCATCGGATACCTTAGTTAAAGCAGAAACCGTACTATGCCCGGGTCTGAAACCAGATTGGAAAGGACTGAGCAGACCATTGTTATTGATAAAGGAGCTTAGTTGTTGATAAACAAGGCGCTCAAGGACTTTGGATAAGAAAGGAAGGATGGAAATGGGTCGGAAGTGAGAAGGAGACGTAGGTGACTGAACTTTGGGTATAGGGATGACTTCAGCTTTTCGCCAACAGCTTGGAAATGTGCTAGAGCTTAAAGAAAAATTAAAAATGTGACCGAGGATAGGGAGTGTAACGGAGAGGGTAAAGGTTATCATTTTCCGGCTTATACCATCAACACCCTGAGCATTAGACTTAATGGTTGCAATTATTTTCTCAATTTCAGGCAAAGAAACCGCTTTAAATACGAAAGTAGATAACGGAGGATCAGGTAGAGGGGATGTCAAAAGGGCATTTATGGACTGCTGTTTAACAGAGGCTGGGATGGAACAAGTAGTGGTAAAATGATGATTGAGGGCATCGAGGTCAAGATTGGGAGAAGGGGAGGACTTTGGTTTACCAATTCCTAAGGAGTTAAGGAAAGACCACACCTTAGCAGGATCTCCATTGCTAACTGAAGCGTGAATATGACGACGCTGTGCATCCCTACACAATCTACCACATCTATTTCTCAGCTCTTTATACTTTTGATGGTTGAGTTCAGAAGGGCTGTTTCTAAATTTGACTTTGGCGGAGTTTCTTTTAGCCATAAGTCCCTTTATCTCATCAGTGAGCCATGGCGCAGGCAGGTGTTTTAGCCTAACAGGTCGTAAAGGTGCATGTAGATCAAATAATTGTAATAAAAGTGTATTGAAAATTTCCATCTTTTCGTCCACAGTAGCAGCACTATACACTGCCTCCCAGTTAATAGCCAAAAGGTCAACTTTAAACTTATCCGGGTCAATTGCGTTGTAGTTACGCTGCATGACTATGCGAGGTTTGGGCTTAGGACAACGGATTTTATAGGAGAGGAAGATCAGGTCATGGTAGGAGAAGGCTTCGGCATTAAATTGCCCATGAGTACTAACGTGATTCAAGGAAGAGACTATAATCAGATCAAGCAAAGAAGGGGCGCAGTTAGGAAAGAAGTGTGTAGGGTTAAGAGGAAGGATATTGAGGTTGACAGAATTTAGTAAGGAACGGAGTTTGGTGGCTCGGGTCATGTGCACATTGTCTTTATTGACTAGACAGGTATTAAAGTCACCCATTATGATGGTGTGATCTACATTAGTGACATTTTTTTCTAACAGAACTTCAAACTTACGGAAGTAGTCAATATGTAGCGAAGGACAGTAAAAAACGCCCAGCAAAAGCTTAGTATGACCGAACAGCACCTCTATAAATAAATGTTCAGAGGATTCTGAGTACTCGGAGGGAGATTGATCAAGGATCTTATAGGAAAGGTGACTTCTAAGGTAGATAGCTACTCCGCCGCCGCCTTTGCCAGTTCTGTCATTCCGAATAAGGACAAAGTTAGGTAAGGAGTATGAGGTTGAAGGGAGACAAGGCTTAAGGAAAGATTCTGAGACAAGGATTGCATGGATATTTAGGTTTTTGGAAAAAGTACTCAGGAGGTCAGGATAGTGTGCTGGGATGCTTTGGGAATTTATGTGAACTGCATTAAAATTCCGTGCAAATGGTGCGAACGCTGCCTCTACAGAAACATCAAGAGACTGCGAGATGCTCTGAAAACTATCAGCTGAGGAATGTGACGTTAAAGAATGAAAGTCATCATCCGGAGAGTCGTCATCACTATTATTTACTTGCATAGTAATAAATATAATATTTTTATCAAACTAATAATAAAATAAATTTTACTAATACCTAACCAATATTATATTGATATAATACTTATATGAAAGCAAATATGTGCCAAGTATCAAGATAATATAATAATAAGTACTTATAAAATATAAAAATTTAATAAATTTCTTTCACTCTGCCTGCCTACAGTGCATAATATATTAAAATTATTCTTATAAAATAAAAACATACAAAACATTCTACAATTATCAGGAAAAATTCAATAATAAATGAAATTAAATCTTTGAAAATAATCATTTCCATAAGTACGTACGAAAACGCTAGAAACTAAAACTTAAAAGTGCATTTATGATAATATAATGACTATTGACATTATTGGCAACCCACTGAGGTCACCATAATAAAAGAAGAAGAAGAGTGATGACATTATACCAATGTCAGACGACAACTGACAGATGACAGTAGGAACTCTAATAATAATACGGAGGTAAGCATTATACAAACAAAGTAAGTTATATTGATAAAAAGTATAGACCCACAAAATATAAAGATACAAATTAAGTTAAAAGCCGTTAAAAGCCGATACAAGTATAATTATGTGGGTTGAACTGTGAACGACAGAAAATATGATTGAAGTTATTAAACTACATTTTATAATGTTTGGTCTGCAGTTCCTGAAGCTCAGCCAATGTTTCAATTTTGTGCCTTGAGCCATCTGGACCTTTTATATATATACAACCGTCTCGAGTCCAGCACGATGAGATACCGTAGAAGTCCCTGGCAGCCATAAAGATGTTGTGGCGCTGCTTAGTAAGGAACTCTGAGAGGGTGACTTTCGTTCCCTTCAATGCCTTCTTAGCGTTCCATACACGATCACGGAGTGATTTTTCATTAAATTTCACTATAATAGGCCTTGGTTTAGGGTTACCACTATCATTTTTAAGCTTCCCCATACGATGGCAAGTACGGATTTTGTTGGGAGTAATGTCGGCAAGATTACAATTAGTGGTTAAAGCTTTTACTACAACACTACTGGTATCCTCATCCTTGGTCTCAGGAACACCGTGGATAAGCAGCATTTTTCGACGAGAGCGAGTCTCCATACGGTCGAGTCCTCTAGCTAAAGCATCCACCTCGGCTCGAAGGATATTGAGTGCACCGCAAACAAAGGATTTGAAAGCTTGAAAATCAGTGTTCAGTGCGGCAATAGTATTAGGTGGCTTACGTGAAGTGGCCTGATGTAATTCAGCTTGAAACTCAGCCATCTTTGAGTGAAACATCTTAATCATGTCCTCCATATTCGATTGCACTTGGGTGTAGTCCATTGTGAAAGTAAAATTCAATATGTATGTTTTTAAAAATGAGAAACACACTGCAGGCAAGTAGCACTATTTATGCATAAACAAATAACATAAAATTAGCACCAAAATAAATACTACAAATATTTTTAAATTAAGTTAAATAGAGAGCTGCTTAAAATTGCTGTTCACTTTACAACTACCCGCGTTTATTTTTTTTTTTTAAAGCTTCATATTTTCTTAACTAAGCTTCGCAGATATTTTATTTTGCTCTAAACTAAATGATTTGGTCCTTGTTGTCTAAAATATATTTATAATTTACCTAAATAAGCAATTTTCTGAATATATTTTCTTTTTCAAAACTTTAAAATGGCTGCAGTTTCTGAACCCACCGCTAAAATAAAAAACGCTCTTATTGTTTTTTTATCAGCTTTACCTAATGTACAAAACCTGCTAGGTCTCCATGACGCTCGAGTGACTACATAAATAGCACCCTCCCCTCCTCTACTATAATAGAGAATCATAACATGAAGCAATCAGAGAGCCTAAGATAAACCTACGATGCCACGGATGGACATGCCAAACCTACAGCAATCCTTTGTTTGCCTTTATCTAATTCTCAGTTTAATTGCATTCCGACTATTCTATAAAATTCCAACTTATTTATTGCTTACTATAGGAGGTGCCACAAAAGTGGATATAAACAAAAGTTTAGTGGTTATAAACGCAGGAGGTAGTCTTGAGGTATTAAATGAAGCAATGATTGGCTTCATGCGTGTAGGACCGTCGACCACCCGCGCAGTCTTTCCGCTACCAGACTTTGGCCGCATATGCGAAGTGCAATACTGAAATTCCAAATTTAAAACGTGTTTTTTTTTTTTACTTAATTACACTTGTTGCCAGATAATCAGCTTTCTGATCCGACACTGTTTTGACATTTCCCTTTTGCTCTGATGCGTTTAAAATCCGGTTTATTATTTTGTTTGTTAAATAAAAAAAAGATCTCATTTTTGTAGTCGTTATAAAACTTGTACCGTATTTAATTTTAACGTAGTAAATTATTGTTGCTTTCATAATATTTTTGCACTATTTACGGATTACATTTGTACTGCGAAATAATCGGCTTTATAATTTACAGTACAATCTCTTTAATTTAACATGTTAACTCAACAGCTACAGCTTACTTTAGCAGCAAGAAATAATCAACAATAAAGAAAGTAAGTTTGCTTAAAAATAAACGACAATTTAAAAATACATTTCTCTTTAAAAAGTTTAACATAATAAGCCAATGACTTATTCAGAAGCTAATGTAGGAATGATTTAGTGATTTTCGCTTTAACGTCGCAAAAAATAGCATATCTACAATTGCTTAGGACAAATGGACGGGTTACAAAAAAAATGATGAATGACCATCTTCATTGTATGCTCATTCGCAATACGATAAGAACGATATATTATGATGATTATAATGTTATGGTTCGTATTCGTCATATGAATTATGGTGGACACAGTTTTGCTAAACAAAGCCAATTTATAGAAAAGATATAGAAATTTTGGAGTCAGCGTTCAAATACTATTTTAATTTAGACATAATGCTGATATAATTATATTGTATTACATTATTTAGAAATTATAGTCGAACATAATATTATAACCTTTACCTTTTTTGAAAGAATATTATTAACCCGTTTCGTTTGTTATACAAAGGAAACGGGTTGATAATAATATTACCAGTTTCTGACGTTTGCAAATGACATTATGTGTGTATTCTATCCTCGCTGGAGCATTAGATAGTCAGTATAGGCACGTAATCCCGCAATAAAATTAAATGAGTACCCAAGCACCCACATGTATTACCCTTGTCTCATGACAAACGACCTTCCTCCAGGTTTCAACGGTCGTGCTCGCTTATTGAGAGCAACTCTTTACTTCTAATCTCTACGTATTACTCATTCCAGTTTACACACGAGAAACTTAATACGCTGTAAATTGAATACGAATCAATTCTATAAAGAAATCACTTCCTTAATTTAAATGTAAAGGAAGACAATTTTTTCTGAAGGTACTGGACACAACGAAAGCTATTCTCATTTATCTAGTCTGTGTTCAAAAACTTACAATAAAATTCAATGCAGTCACGAATTTTGTTGTAAGTTCTTTTTTTAGCTTATTTAAGAAGCTACCAATAAAATATTAAATTTGATAAGAAGAGTTTTGCTAACCAAAACAACACTTTCTACTAAAGTAGGTACTACAATTGTGTCTGGTCAGTGTCGTGCATATTTTAAAAGTTGTGACGCACATTCACTGACAACTCACGTCTACAAACAATTATGTGCTTGTTTAACGCCTTCCTTCCCACGATTGTATCGCAGAGGCAACGCTGGAGATTTATGTACAAACTAGATGTTGCCCGCAACATCGTTGCACTGAAGTTCGTTTATCGCGCAAGAACCATACTTTTAATCGGGATGAGATCTTTTGTCCTATCCCGGGACTATCAAAGCTAAACATCTATTAACGAAATTTCATTAAAACGTTAAAAGATGACAGAAAAAGCGACACACTTTTGTGTTGTTTATTGTATTATTATGGATAGACTTTCAGAAGTCACACATGTTATTGCGTAGACTAGGCAGACAAAGACAATGCTCAAAAAATTGATGATTGCCGGTAAGGATGTATGTACTAATCACAGCTCTCTCGAGGGGCGTTTCCGCGAGATTTCTCGGAGTGTGAGCGTTAAACCAACAAACAAAGCCTAATAATACGCAAACGCGAACTGCGTGAAACGTCTTAACGAGTACGTGAATTGAGGTGCGAAAATTTGAAGGCAGACACCCCGCCCGTGGCGTACGGTTTCCCGGTTCCGCGCTGTTAATCCGACGTGGAGGTGAGAGGCAGACGCCCTGCCACAAAAACTGCTCTCCGCACTTTACGCGCTGTACTTTTCCGCAAACAAAAAATACGCCTGCAGCGAAATAAACTATCTAATCGCCGTATTCGTGATAAAGTCACATTTATCATTACCAGAACGTACAATTAAACCCTATTATTAATATAAGCGCAATTTCTGAACGTATTTTGACTGCGATTTGAGTTAATTTGTTTCTTCGGTGTCAGTTAATATCACTTTGGTACACGCATATCAAACACGCTCATAAAAAATCACGTATACTCTAATGATATCTATACCCCCAATCTTTTAACTTACGTCTGCTAATTACAACCCAAGATATCAAAGGTTTAATATCTGCTATTAAAAACTTATTTAAGCTTCATCGATAAATGCACGGAAACCGCCCGAGGTAAGCTTAGATAAAATAATATATCAACACATTGCGAGGTTGCGTTATTTAATGACACATAATATAAAGTAAATTAATCGAATAATTTTACTTTACCAATCATGTAATTTTAGTAATACACGTAGTGAATAGTGGCATTACTTGACTTGACATCTGTTTGGCTGTGCAGACATACCTGAAAGGTAAACCGATGGCTTATGAGTATCTGAAAGACCCTTCTCTACGTTAGGCCCAATTGGATAAACATACGAAGCTGTCTATGGCATGCCTAATCGACATCGATCATGGGCAATCATGATGGACGAATATGCCTCTGTGACGTTGCTTGTATTGACCAACGCTATAGACTGCATAAGGCGTATACGGCTAGCGCATTAAAAACATAAGGGTTTCACTGAACTAACGTTATGTTTTAATAATCGAGGCACTTTAGATTTTATCGCGGTGAGTCACAAGTATTCGCGATGTTAATTAAATCAACACTCGCCGCGAATCCCGGAAGTGGGCAAGTGTCGGCCGATACAACGGTCACACCGAGAACTGTTTCGGATTCATTCACCTCGGCTCCGTGGCCTGCAGCCTTCTCCCACGGCATGGTCCTTTGTTACCGCTCGTCCTACTCCGCAACCGAGACCACTTCACATTTTGCGCCCACTCCCTAACGTTACGGCGAGAGCCCCGATCCGTAATGGATTTAACGATATTTGCATTCGAATAAAGAGAATACGCCTAACGATTACGCCATACAATAAGTGCTCCAGCCGTGTTTGTCCTTTACATCACGCTGCCAACAAAAGAGACGACGCTTAGAAGCTTTTCTTACCGAGGTTTCGTTTGTAAAAAGCGATCGACTTTCACTTAAAGAGACAATTTACGAGACCGATTTGAATCCCCTCGGAACTTTCTCATGATGAAAACGTATAATTTAAAGAATGGCCCATTTAGAAATAGACGCCGCGAGCTTTATCCAAACAATTGCGCCGATCGTCTTTTTATGTGTACTCTAGGCGGAGATCTTTACCGATTACCGGATAATTGTAATTATGATAATGTATATAATGCACACAACTTTTACTTCTTGCGACTCGTCTATGGAAAATAGAAAGCATTTTTAGACCTGAATGAAGGAGCGTCATTACCTGTAACGACAAAGCTATGAGAAAGTAAAATTTGGTAAGTTTTACTTTTAACTTAGCGTTCAAGCTTTGCAGTATAACAAAATTAATATACAATTAGTGTCAGTGCAACTCTCTAAATTGCAATAATAATATTAATGGCTTCGTTTTGGCATTAATTAAAAAGCATCAACATTCAAGGTATCAAATTATATTGG
Organism: Polyommatus iphigenia; assembly: GCA_963422495.1. Taxonomy (NCBI): domain Eukaryota; kingdom Metazoa; phylum Arthropoda; class Insecta; order Lepidoptera; family Lycaenidae; genus Polyommatus; species Polyommatus iphigenia. The sequence continues at coordinate 9,753,771 of OY730179.1, read as the reverse complement.
CTGCACCTCATAGAAGTGACTATCGAAATGCACATTAAATCAAGGTTGAACTTTAGTCGACCAGTATCGTCTAACGTTACAAGTTACAACTAACGACTTAGATATTTGTTGTTTGGACTCCAGACTTGACCTTGCAATAAAGACATCTTACTTAACTTGATAAAGCGTGGCCTACACTTTGAAGTTAATTGCGGCAAGAAGCCCACACTTTATTACATTTTCTGGATCATTATGACCGTATTTTTTATATAAGACTGAAAATATGTACCCCTATGGGTTGTTACACTTATGTATTCTATGCTATGCGTAAATATTTAATTAAAATTGACCTGTGTGATAATACAAAAGGTAGAGACTAAATTTTACCCGTGATTTTTTTCTGTAAATCAGTCCTGACTCCTGGTATTTGTGTCAAGCGTATGTTTTAGTTGGGCGGAATCTTATCTAGTTTACTCACGTTCTAATTTACAAACGGGCGTTAGAACAATGTATTTCGTATTAACGAATGAGAAATTATGTGCGTGCTCTTTTACTTTTTAATGCGTTGTATTAGCGCGCTAATAGTATAGACAATACGCAGGTCTATCAATTACTTAGCACTCACACGCTCCCGCCCGATATTGCCATTATAAGCGCATTAGAGATGGTGTCGGCACGCCATAAAGGCATTACTGCCGCCGTAACACGGTCACATCGTTTCTTGACCGCCCAATTTCTGTTCACCGCATACTATAACACACCCGAGTAATTTTTGAAGTGCGTGCGAAAACCGATGCGCTTTTTAGTTTAACTTTTCGTAATTGAATGTACGGTTTTCGATTTACAATCGTGTAATCGGATTTCATTGCTTAATTAAACACGACGTACGCGGTTTTACGGGTAGGTCGAGAATGATGTATTCGAGATTTGACGTCCCAATAACTCAACCCATAGACAATCATCGTTAATTTTAATGACCGAACGGGATTGACAATAAACATCTTACTAATTAGGAACAATAATAAGCGTAGAGAATCAAAATACAATAATATTCGGTGTAATTGCGTTGTGAATATTTTATTACAAACAGTAATTATGCTGGAAATGACTTCGTTAGGGGCTAAAATTATAAATTTATATATTTCCGGCTTGCTAAGTTTTCGAATTTGACTGATGGTGTATGGAATATGTGGCAATTTTCATTAACCGTTAAGTACACATACTTATAGATAGAAATATATAACCACAATATCACCCTGTAGCAGCAATGTAAACACATAAAACAAAATCAGGTGTCCGTTGTAACAAATTGGCAAGGACGAATTATTAATTTTCGCATCCCAAGTTCGCGACCTTTCGCTCCCACACATAAATCCGGCGCAGTGTCGCGTCGTGAGCGCGCCCCCGCCGCCCGCCCGCGCCCCACACCGAATACGCTACTGAAACTACATTACTTCTGATTAGCATTTTAATTAATTACTGGAATACTTTCGAGTAATTAATTAGAGTTTATAAGATAGTATCGTGGCAGTTCAAAGGCCAGATCGCACGAATCTATGTAGGATGTTCCCTGATCTAGTAGTTCGGGATAATGCGGCATTAGATTTATCTAGATTCTAACTTTACACCGATGTTTTTCTAAAGTCTAAACTAATTTAAGAGCAGTCGAAGCAGATAAAGGAAACAGAATGCGCTAATAGATGCGAGATAAAATAATGCGGTTTTCTATGTGAAAGTGGAAGGCATATCAAATACCTAAGGTATCATCAATATTGTCCCTGACTTTATATCAATATGGTCGAGCTCTGAAATCATCATATTTGTTTAAGCTATTAAAACAACGCTTTTTTTAACTATCGCTTATCAACCGAAGTCAATACTATATAGCTGTACATGGAGCTAAGTGCTGCTGAAATGCAACTTTCATACCAGTTCGATCGTTTTAATTCATCGAAAGTATTTAGTCGCTGTTTGAGATGTAACGACTTCCCTTGTCATGTTTGCATTCTAATACATTTTTCTACAATAGAAATATTATGAAGATATGTGACATTATACCCGCGTAAAGCAGGAGCAGGCTGATATAATTAATAGATGGAGTCAGACGAGATATTGGTGAACCCTCTTCTTGCCAACCGTCCCATACATATTTTTAAGAATGGCACATAAATTTGGACATGGAACTCATCGAGTGCGATCAAGTCGCGATAACCCGCGGGCCAAAACGTGTACGCAGCTCGTGCGCCGAGTGTGCCAGATCCGCGCGAGTTTGGCAGATGGCTATGGACGTCCATCAATAAATGAAAGTAGCAGACGTCGATGATAGGATCCCCGCGGTCAATAAAAAAAGGAAAAAGATGAATTGATGTATTAAAACGAAATGCTTATAGAGTTCAATTGCGAAAGCCTGGGTGTCGAGAGTAAAATATTAATATGTATTTGCTCTTGTTCTTTGTATTCATGAACGAGTAGCCAAGACATTTTGATAGACTATAGGTAAGAGGCAATGGCCTAAACTAGTATAAGAAGGATAATTTGCAGCTTAAAAAGAAGTAAATTATGGCAAAAATGTTTAAAACATAAAACTTTTCGGTCTCAAAAATTTCAATCTTTGAAGATACTTTCCAAATTTCGTAACAGCAACTTTTGCTACGGTCCTGTTACTTAAATTGTTTAATAATAATTCGAACAGTTCATTCAAAAGTAAAATATTCAATTTAACCATTGAATGTGTTGTTGTTCGAAGAAGAAATGAAATCAATAACATTAAAGTGATTTTCAAGCCCCAGGCGTCGATTTCAATAACACCCTACTATGCTCTACAACTACCATTCCAATTTCACCAATCACCTAGTTAGTGGTAGCTACGAGAACTTGGATATTTCAAATTCTCTACATTACGAGTAACAGAATAAAATGAACGTTTTGAATAAAGTGTGATTAAAGATGGGTTTCTCAGGTTTTATAGCAAAAGTTTATCTTTTCAAAAGCCTTTTTGATTAGCTAATGTCAAATAACCAATCATCCATGCTATTGAAAAACTTAAGGGCTTAACAGGGTATGAAATACTTAACTTAACAAACTAATTGACATGGCTAAATATTGTGTAAATGCCACAAAGCCTATCTATGTACAGGTCTCTTAAACTGACAAAGTAACTTAATCGCGTTTAATTCCATTCAGAAAATCGAATCGAATTTAACTCGCGTATCGCAATCGTAAGATCACCAGTGAATGTGCAGATAAACTAAAAATCCCGAGTAAGAAGTCGATTACTTCCTCGGTCGTGTTCGTCGCAGACAAAACTACCTCATGAACAAAGGGTGTAAGGTAAATGGCAACGGTTAATGTCCAAATAAATTCCTCTATCACTGTGCGATTATCAATGCACGGTGAAATTCATGATAGTGCCGCACAACGGATTGTGCTCGCCGACGCTATTGTGCGGGAATTGTCATGCACCTGTAATTGTGCCGTACACTTAACCCTTTTCCGTGCTCAATACCAGATTCTACAAACCGCCCCCAACTTTAAGTGTAATCGGCATTTAACTGTTAATTATCTGTTGTTACAAAAATACAATAACAGCCAAAATATAATTTAGAAGCCGAAACGTCAGGAAACATGATTGATTCGTGAAATCTGCAAGTCCTAAAGACTATGATAAATTATATTTGTGTAAACCCATTGTAAACCTAATAAAAATTTAAGGTAAAAACTTTCGTGTAAGGCCCTAAGAACATATGATATTATCGAAATGTTAAGGGATGCACACTCTGAATAATCTCTAAGGGAGATGAGATTATGGGAGATGGCTGGTGGAAAATTCCATTAATTAGTAGAAAATCGCTAATTATTCGCATAAAATAGATAAACCTAATTAAAAGCAACAGTCGCATTAATCCGTAAGAACTAACATGAAATTTAATAACGCTGAGAGCTTATGTGTAAAATTATTATAACTGTTATTATTACTGCTATAGATATGAATAATAAAATAGAGTTGATGACACGTAATAGTCATTAACAGCGTTTAAGATTGTATCCATTACAGAAGTCCATTTTATTGGGAGTTGCGCCGATGGCGCTTTCACTATCACCTTTACATTTCATTTATGCTGGATTAAACTCGTTCAGTAAACATTTACTAAGGAAATCGTAACCTAAATTACACCTCGATCAGCATTGACACAGCAGGCCTTCAATGAGATCATTATGATAAAGTGAAATACGATAGATCTGAATACGACTTAATGCGTATATAACAGCTACGATACTGTTTTTCATTTTAACTGTTTTATGCAATGTTTTTAACATAAAAATATTTTTGCAATTTTTTAAAAGTCGAATATTGTGATGCAATATGCTCCCGCGACCCCCCGTACGCACAATATGAAATCTTTTAATTTCACAAAAAGTAAGTTCTTGAAACTTATTATTCGGGACTTAACGCGACTTATTCTAGTTAGTAGTAATGGTACTAGTACATACTTTTTTCTCGAAGTTTCGGCCGTATAATGCAACGCGAAAGTTTAAAAATTCAAAGTAAGTTCTTCCTTCTCTTAGATACCACACATCAAAAATTGTCCTGTAGGTTTGGAACCTACTCAATACAACCAAAACTTATTATTATCAAGAGGAATCTTTACAATAATATAGGAGAAGGTGGTAATGTGGCCCCCCACTTAGTTAATCAAGCTTTATTAAAAAAATACAGGAGTCAGAAACCTAAAAAATACATTATGGGACTTCTCATTTATTTGTTTAAACATGTCTTATTAGGGAATGCATAAAACTCGTACAGGATTATCTAAAAAATTATTTATTCTTGTCTAATCACATTTGGTATCTTGAGATCAAGTGATGGTAATGTGGCCCCCTAGGGGGTCACATTAAATGTATTGCAGAAGTGAAACTTAACGGCAAAAATCACAAATGTAATAGCCACCTTCAGAACCTATACAGGTTACATAAGCCCATAAGTCACAACTTTGACACTGTACCCATGGCTTTCCAGCTCTGTCATTGGAACAAATTGTGTCGCAGAACATACATATGGCACGTCCGCGTTTTCAGGAACCATATTTGTACACGAATCGTTATAATCGGTATTTACGGCGTCTTCGTCACTTTCAGAGCTACTGCTGGATATTGTAGGGTCTCTCTGTCGTCAAACGGCATTCCTATCAAAGCCTTCTTCATCGTGGTTATGTCTTCCACGTCATGAAACTCTTACATGTAATGTGACCCCCGGGGCCACATTACGACCAATGTGAGGGGGCCAAATTACAAGTATTGATAACATTTAAACAAACGTTCCAAAAATATTTATTAAATGTCTAGTTTTATATTTACCTTTTAAATTCCGTAGGAGAAGAGTTTGATGTATCCGTTGTTCGAACCAAAAACCAAATCTTTCTATTTTTTAACAACTATCGAAACAAAATCACACACACTTAAAAGTTTCGCCGGTCGCAAGTTTGAACTCGATCAAATGACAATCGAACGTGACAGCCTCTGTTGGATTTGTACGGCACTAAATTAGCAGCATGCCGCGAGCATCCCGTTGCACCAAAATTATATTAGATAGCGTTGTTAAAACATTAAAATATTGAAGGGGGCCAATATATATGCATGGGGCCACATTACCACCTTTTCCCAATATTAATAAAGATAATTATTAAAGTTTATTTATTACAAATCAAAATGCTATAGGTATTTAGCAGGCACTTTAGAGAGCATCGCATTTCAGCTTACGGGCGAACTTCCAAGCTGACAATTAAGCTATTGAGGTTTATACCATAACAAGATTGTAGGCCAATTACTGTTTATGTTCCATTTGTTACTATAACTAAAACTAGGGGCCCATTCGCCTAGTTCGAATACCACTTCGATCGCATGATGTCCTTTTCGCGCAAACATGCCGTCCCGAGCGCGAATGAGATAGCCCTACGGTCGAAGTGAAATTCGAATTAGTATGCGAATTGAGCACCTGATCGGTGTCAACGTTTAGGGTCTTCCTTCTTCTTAGGTGTATTAACACTTCTGTAGCCAAACATTTTTCCGCAACAAAAACTATTCTTTGTCCATTCCTGTCTCTGAAAGTATCGCCTTACTAAATTTTATCTAAATAGGTTTAGTCGATTTTGCATTTGTTATATTAGTAAGGATATTGTACTAAGATCGTAATTAATTAAGCTACGTAAAAGTAAAAACGTGTTTCAGTTTAGCATAGAAATTCTTAAAGTATTCAGGTTGTACGTTTAGTTGAATAAAGAAGACGGAGCTTCGCCTAGAACAGCACAGAAACTAGTTCAGGCTAGACGTTAACATGAATTAAAGATGATTTTCCGATCGCGATCACGCGATTAATTAACAAATTGTATGTGAGAATTTCCGTATTTACTTAATTATGTTACTTTTTAGGTGGCTCTATAGTCTATTGTTTCCCGCCTTCATTGTGTTCGTTAATTGGATTAATGAATAAATTTATACGCCGTGTGATGGTAATCGTTTTCCAATGTGTGATGGAGAAAAGTTTTGACTTAATTTCAGATGAAGGTTTCGTTTGAGGGTAGGTTTACTTTTGGCCCCGCCGAGTACCGCCGAGTTTGAGTGGTTTAGTGTACGAGGGGATGCGTCCACTACCGTTTTCGGATGCAGCAGAGACCCACATACTCGCGGGTAGGACCCCTCATCCCTTGCAAGATTCTTTGCAAAAGTCTCGGCGCAAAAAAAAGTTTTGTTTTTGCTGACTATTTGGTGTGACATGTTTTCATTTGTGTAGAATTTTTATGGCTTATTTTGTACATATGCATTGCAATTCAAGTCGTAGTGTATATTATATACTATTACTTGTCGCACATAAGTAGATAGCAATAGCATTTATCACTACCTTTCTAATACAACCTTAGCACGTTACTCAGATGAGAATAGCTCCTGGCACAGATAGATTGCCGGGACCGTAACAGCAAACCAATAAATTAAATTACGAAATTCTATTATTTTGTTACCGTACATATTTCATTGTAACAATCGTCGAGATTGTCTCAAACTGGGACGCGAATGAGAACGAGAAGCACGAAGGGTCTATTGACCCTAAGGTCCTCTGTCCTGGAGTTATTTATTAATAGTAGTGCCCTACTGAAGGTTGTATTTCGGCCGAAGCCGAAGCCGAATTAGTTATATCAGAATATCGTTCGGCCAAAGCGAATAGTTACAAACTCTAAGAAACTTCATCACAGACTGCCTAAAATATCAAATTGATTATGAATTATTTAAAACCTTAATGTTAAATTTTTAATCCTAATGTGTTAAATCCATGCTAATAGTATAAATGCTAGAGTGTATCTATGTGTCTTTTACCTCTTGACGCTTAAGCGGATGAAGCGATTCAGATGTTTGGTATGGAGAATGGATATACTCTGAGACACGGTAAAGGACATAGGACAGTTCTTGTAGTAATGAATTTATGCGCAACGCTACTGCACACGTCATCTAGTATGTAATAAATAAAGTAACATTTATTTTTTCGACTTTCGCTACAGGAAAAAAACTTTCGGCCGTAATTTCAGCCGAAGCCGACACCAACGCGTCAGTTACAGACAGTAGTAATAAACAGAGAGATCTTACGGCGTTCAAACAATAAAGTCAGCGGCTCACCGTGTCACGGCGGACGACAGTTGGCTACGTGCGTACACGGGCTCCGGGTTAGGCGCTTGTTAAATACGTAGACTGTAGAGCGTAGTGCTACCTGATATATGACTCTATTTTCCCTATATCTATATTAGCTAACTAGATGACGCTCGCAACTTCGTTTCGATAAAGTTCGTTTATCGCACGGGAACAGTACATTTTTCCGGGATAAAAGGTATCCTATGTCCTTTCCCGAGACTCAAAATCAAATCAAAATATGTATGTCCATACAAAATTTCAGCAAAATCGTTTCAGCGGCTTGGGCGTGAAGACAGACAGACAAACTTAGGTATACTGATAGTGACCTCTTTAACTTGAAGTTACTCTACTACCAATAGAACTTAATGCAACCTGAAATATGAGTTATGACTTCGTTTTCTCTGTATGACGTTCTGTATAATCTACTGAAAATAAAGAGACTATCCTGCAGTATCTTGAAGTACTTCGGTATTCAGGATCGTCAGGGGTAAGCCATTATTGCTTCTCGATTTTTTCAGTTATATAGTATGTCATATTTTTATGGTTACATTTAATTATGTTAGTAAGTTAGTGTAAGTTGCTGAAATTTTTTCGAGAGGCTTATAAAAAAGAATGTAACATACGCGCCTAGTGCCTACTCTATTTTTCTGTCTTCAGAAAGCAATGAATCATGGTCGGTCGTTTTCTGATTTTAGTATGTTTTTCAAGATGTCATAAAGTCCTGCTCCACATATATTTTGCCTCTGCAATTTTTCATTTGAAAAAATATTTTCCTATCCCACGCACTTTTTTCATACAACTTTCTAATTGCCGGTAATTCCATATACATTCGGGACCGGATAGAGTGATAGACTGATAAATTGGTCGAATTGCGGGAGGCCGTTTTATTAATTTAGCCTAATTTGGTAATCAACATAATATTTATTACTGTTTATTTCTCCTATTTTATTAGTGTTTATTTATCTATACAAACGTACCGCTAAATACAGTAACTACATCATATTATAAGACGTACGGCATTTTGTGTTTTTATGGGGACAATAAATAGAGATGGTCGAGAAATGCAGCGGTAAGTCATTGGAAGTTAGCGCTGAAAGTCTAATGTAGAGCCTCGGCGTTTGCAGTTCCTTACCCTGATTTAATATATGTCGCGCTGGGCGGGAGATATATAACGTGAACTCACACATTTGTTTTTCTGAACAAGTTTTATTGTCGTGCGGCATTATTTACACGCTGTCGTGGTAACGACACTACTATGTGTTTACTCTTAGAAGTGGTTGTTAGTATGTTTGAAGATCAAAGTGTTTAACCTGTAAGAGATAAAATATAACTCTAAACATCTCAACAATTGTGGAAGGATATCGCAAAACCTCAGACCAACCAACGTTACAAATACTATTCTGTCAACTAATCTGACAGTTTAGGTTATGAAATTTTGGATCTACTGTACACTTTGTAGATGCTTAGCACCTTTTGCAAACTTTAATTTATTATTCACGTAAGTGTACCCAGCACATCTACTAATAGTAAACAGAAATTCTTAAGTCTGAATAATGTAGACCAGACTTAAGTCTTTAAAGCGACTACGAACTGCGACTTGCGTGTGCCGGGGATATCTAGACGCCTGTAGTCACTAATGGTGCTCGAAATCGTAATTTTGTATAAACAGGCGAATCTTAACCGGTAATTACATATGCAGGTGGTGGTGCAATTAATGGCTGCGGAGCGCGGGAACATGAGGTCAGTCGTAGCCATCTTGATCTTCATCTGACTTCAGAGTCAGATAGCAATAATTCCCACCTTTCTTTGTATGCTCAGGGCGTTCGTTGCGCTTTTAGTATGAGTAGCTTTGTATTTTAATGTATTTTCCGCAATTTGTTTTAAATTTTCTCGTGATCTTTTCACAAAGCTGCTTTGGAAAAAATAATATTTCGTTTTATTGTAAAAACTAAAAATGGAAGTGGTGTCTAGGAAGTAGGCATGAAATTTCATAAGATTTTTCTCTTTAAATATTACGTTCATAAAAATAAAAGATAATAATTTTAAATAACCATAATACTAGATAAAGCTCTTTCCTGTGGGTTTCAATTAGAAGGTATTATTTATCTCTAAACAACTGACAATCCGAACGTGAGGATTAGAGATAGAAATATTTATCATTCTTGATACTGATGGCCGGTAATTTACCTGTCGCTTAGCTGGGAATACCTATAATCGGTTTAATGAGAAAAATGTTTGGTTGACTGGCATTCGTATTTGATCGAAAGTGTGATAATGGCTAATGATCCCCCATGATTATAACTACGCTCACTGACAGTCTTTAACCGATGACAGTATGTGGATAATGAGACGGCCTGTAGAGACTGTATTGGTCCATCATGGCCCAACATCTACTTGTTGGACCATGATGGACCTGTACAGCGATTACGATGTTCGTCTGGGATTACCTATACTCGACGTCGACTGTACACGCTACAGCTATCTTTACAATGGTTGTGGAAATTGTTACTTTCCACCATGGCCCGAATTTTTAACGATCGATAAACAATACCTGAGCACATGCGTTTTGTGTTATTTGTCTTGCGTGCACAGGATTCTCAAATCAGTCTTGAGTTGCGGGTCGCTCGGTCTGAATGGGTTATGGCCCATAACTTATGAGACACTGGTAGGTACTAGAGACATTTTATTACCTCAAACTTCAGTAATATAAGTTAATTATGCACTTGACATGCAATTAACGATCGATTATAACGTGTGTTTAAATATTTAAAAACACCGTAACAAATATCAATAAAACGTATTAACGTTTTTAAACGTATAAACGTATTAACGATTAATCATAAGATTGATAAACTAATACCGACAGCTGTTGTGAAGCAGCTGATGCCGCCCAGTAATTTATTGATCAATAAAATATAATTAGATTTAGATATTTACTTTACAGACGCGCGCGACCGACGACAGTCGTAGGCCCCGCGCGACCGTGTCAAAGTTATATGGCACGGTCGCGCGCGGCTTACGACAGTCGTAGGCCGCGCGCGTCAGTCGCGGGCCTCGGAAGCGGTGCCATACATTTTCATACGCTGACTATGGTCGCGAGCGGCCGACGACAGTCGTAGGTCGTGCGCGACCGCGATCGATCGCGATGCACGGAATTGTACCTTAACGTAGACCAGTTTTTTTTTATAATAAAATTAAATACGAACATAATCACATCCAACCACTGCAGCTTATCCCCCTTATTAATTTTCTTAATTGAAAGAAAATTTGCCCAAATCTTAGGGCCAACCCACACGTACCACAACCACACGACAACCGCAACCACACGACGTGGTCGGGCGTATATTTCGTATTGTAAATGAACCGGACCATTCACACGTACCACATTTTGCAGTCGTTGTCGACCACTTGTCAGATAACGCAACCACATCGCAACCACGTCGCAACCACATCGCAACCACAACGTTGCGTCGATGCAACGACAGTGCGCGCACACCGCCCGCGCTCTTCCCCCCTCCGTTTCATTGACTTTCGTACGTAACCACATCGCAACCACTGGCGACAACGCAACCATGTCGGCATTTTGTCGGTACCACAACGCAACTACAAAAAGCTGCAGCGACACCATTCACACGTAACCACTGCTCGACGACATTTTGTCGTTGCGATGTCGTGTGGTTGTGGTACGTGTGGGTTGGCCCTAATGTCTACTTATTGAGTGTTTGAGCAAATGTCATAAATTGTTGAAACACTTGCCCGATTTTGTTGCAGTATAGTTACTTTTATTTTCTAATAAAGACACAAAAGTATGTAACATAATAATATACCATTACATCTTAATTATAATTTTTAAAATTCAGAAAGCCGATAGCCACAAGGTATATTAAACTCCGACATAGCTGATGGCGCATAAATTTAGACGATAGAGTAATCACTAAAGCAATGCCGACGCGTAATTTTTATTACAACTTAATCTATGATATTAACACATTTATAAGACAGAACCAAATACCTGTATATTACATTAATTAAATTTTAAAAAGCTCTAAATATAAAGCTGTAACTTAATGAAAGTATAAATAAGTTTAATTGCTTAAAACAAGCTTTTAAAGACTTCAGTCAAGTATTTTGCTCGTTTTGAGTATTTATTTATTTTATTTATTTATTAAAAAAAATTTATGCACATATAGGTACAAAGGTGGACTTAATGCCTTGTGGCATTATCTACCAGTCTACCTTTGGGCGATACAAGAACAAAGTTGTATAGGTGCCAGTCGAGTTGAAAGAGGAAAAGTAACTTCCCAAAAAATAAAAACAAATATAAATAAATAAATTATACTTATAAAATATAATATTAAATATTGCATAATATTATACTATACTTTTAATATACATATTATTATCATACATAAATTATATTATATAAATAAAACCAATAACCATACATAATGTTATGTATTATTTTTAGCTTAAAATATTATAAATATTAAATTATGCCATAAATTATGAAAACTATGAAAACTAAGAGTCTGCCAACTGTTTCAAGTAAAAGTCACGTACCCTGCGCTTAAAAGTGACTCTGGTTTTTATCATCCTGATTTAAAGGCAGGAATCGTAAAATATAACGTTTAGTGTACCTTCTCACGCGGCGCATCAACCCGCGTGATCGGTGAAAACCACGCGCTTCTTATGCAAATTGAAATCCGGGTAATTGGTAATTTTTCTTACGAAGATTAAATCCGTCACGGATCAACTTAAACGGTCGGTTAGTCCTTGTGAAGTTTACCGTTTAAGCCGCTTGTTGATAGCACAGATTTATAAAGTAAGCTAAGAAATTAGAATTTAAAGAGTGGCTTCTAAGAATAAATGCGCAACCTAGAAAAGATGTTTGTATGTTGAGATAATATTATCTCTTCACATTGAGCCCTAATGTACAACCAATAACCATGTTTGCAAATCTACAACATGCACAATCGACGTCAAACATAAGCAACTAATATCAACGGCCCAACGTGCAGAGGCATAAGGCGTTATGCAACAAATTCGCACGTAATTTTCCCTTATTATCTCGGGAAATGGGACACATATATTCGCCGGCCATATTAGGGCTCGAAATAGCGCCCTAGCAGCGGTTCGTTGATTAAATCTGAACGTCACTCCCTATATAGCGGACACATATGATTTAATGGCCGCGCTTAGTTGTTTACACGTCGCGATAAGGCACACGAGGAAGAGCTACGTGACCTTACTTATAACATTGTTGGAAATGTCGCGAAACGACATCGATTCTCCACGGCCTAAATGCAACTGATGCATTGGCTGCGGAGGTATTTGTTGAGCCCTTGTGCATAGTTACGATACGTCGTCGAGTGTTCGTATACGACGCTCATAAACCGATTTTTTTTATGAGATGTAGGGTAATAGTGCTATTTAGAGTACTAATCATACTCTTTATATCAGAAGTAGAGTATGAAAATATATAGGTTTTGTTGTAATTTATTAAAGCATTTCACATTCATGAAAAAGTTTTCATAATGTCATGAAAAAGGTGTCATGATGTTCAATGTAGAGAATCAAAACACAAAATGTAGAATATAGCTAACTCGTAAAATACAATAAAAAAATTAATCTCATTATTAACTTACAAACATAATAATTAACACAACAATTAGGTCTTTATACAGTTAATACTTTGGAGGAATTTGAGATAAAATCTAAAATAGCTTTCTTCTGAACTACCTACTTGAAATTTATTATGTGAGTATTTTTGCAGCACAATGGTTAAATAGTTAACGTCCTTCGTATTTCGGCATGTTATCTTCTGGATCGCTCTCGAAAACTATTTTTAAAACAATGCAGATAATATCTTGATATTCAAATCAGCCGGTATCTGGTGCGTATCCATTAAGTACTAGAATACTTAGTGAATTTTAATCGCCGGCTACCGTTATACTTGGAACTGTATCAAAATCTACCTCAGTGGTACTGCGTGCGATCTTTAGATTGATGTTTTAACTCTTGATTCTAAAATTGACATTTCAATTTCGGGATCAACTTTTTGGTTTGATCACTTTCTCAGTAAATATATAAAATTTAACGATTTTTACAGGGCTTGCTTTAAGCTCCTAATAAGAATAAATCTTATCAAGTGATAATTTGATAAGAAAAATGAAAATATTAGCAGCCTATGAGAAGAAAACATTTTATGTTTTCAAGAATAAACGAAAATGTTAAAAAAATATATTGCTCATTAAAATAGATTCCTATTCAAAACTGATGTCCCACTCTATCCTCGTATAGTTTGTGTGCTATTCCTGTTTTATATAATGGAATGTAAATAGGAAATAGATATTTCGCGTATGCTTTCAATTGTGGAGGTAAGTAATAAGTTGTGTATTTCTCCTTAACGCACCACAGCTGGAATCGCTAATGAGCGAGCGCAATTCAAATCAACCGATTTATAAGGAATGAGTTATTTCGCTAGGAGCACGTACGTTATTTATATATTCTAACAACCACTCAGGTATTCAAATTCATAGTGGCGAGATAAGTGTAGCGAATGTCTGATATCCACCCCAGGGGAAGGCTCCTCGCAATTTATAAACTAATTTAGCCCGGGCCGAGGCCGTGTAGATATTTTTATTGGTACAACTCGCTTCTATTATGTCGGCACTACAAATAGGCGAACGCGTTGGCCGACGCGTTGGCCAACGCGTTGGCCCAATGTGTAGAACAGGCGTTCGCGCGTTCGCGGTAGGTATTTAGACGTTGGCCAACGCGTTTGCGAGCTTGCCGCGCGGTGTCGGAATGATCAAAGGAAATTTGTCGCAAGGCTTGCGTTCCATCCACACATAGGCCGCGCGATCAGTTCGCCCGGAGCAGCGCTGAAGAGCGCACGTTTCCTTCTTGTAGCGAATTAACATCTATCTTGACGAAATAGCGAACAATATAAGTATCGAGTAAACATTTAAATTTATTGAGTTAACTATCAGAGTAAATCTGCCTGTGAAACAAAAAAATCATATCAAAAGTGCTAAAAAATAAGGTTCTTGGACATGCTATTTTCCTCACGATGTTTTTTAGGGTTCCGTACCCAAAGGGTAAAAACGGGACTCTATCACTAAGACTTCAATGTCTGTCTACCTTTTTATCCGTCCATCTGTCTGTTTGTCTATCTGTCTGTCTGTCTGTCTCCAGGCTGTATCTCAAGAACCGCTATAGCTAGATTTCTGAAATTTTCACAGATTGTGTACTTATATCTGTTGTCGCTATTAACAATAAATATACTAAAAACAAAATAAATTAAATATTTAATAAATAATAAATATTATATATTAATCATGATAATTATAATTATAAAGTAATAATTATTATATATAAAAATAATAAGTAATAAAATAATTATATTATTTTAATATTATAAAATATGTAAAAGTGAGTTTATTTTTTTGTTTGTTACGTTTTCTCGCTTTTTACTTATTTATTTCGAGAATACCCTTTAAAAACTTTTTGTTGTCCACATTTATAAAGTAATTATAAGCTGTGAATAAATATACAGCTGCAGCTGTTAGCGACTCAACATCCATTTTGAATCCGTCCGCACATTGGCGCGATCCAAAGCATACTGAATGACCTTCCAATGTGTGGATTACTCACAAACGCGTTGGCCCACGCGTTGGCAGTGCGTTCGTCTATATGGGGAGGCAGCATTACGTGAAGCGCATCAACGTTTCAAATAGACACCTCGCGTCGGCCTCCGAGTGGATAATGAAAGTAAACACCGATCTGGGATAAGGCGGATTGATGGGGCTCACACTTATAATTAAACAGAGTTTTCCCTTTTCACGATATTTTAATATAATGGTAGAGATAAGGATCCGGTATTCTGATAAAGTATTTCTTTAGTTATTTCCACATTACGTCGCCATTTTTTCGGAAAGAGAGAAAGAGTAAGTTTCCCAAGAATTAAAACAGTGAAAAGGCTCGCTGTCGGGGGAAACAATGGAATACCTCTGAATGGCTGTGAAGATTGCCTAAGCTCATTAGAAGTCGTCTTGATCATATCGGCTAACCCCATCAATTAGCGGGGGCTGCTATCGCCCCACGTGATGAACTAACCGTGTGTACTCTTAATTAGCCGTTATACCATAAATTTTAAAAGCGGTGATAAGGTCCCGTTGGTCGCTCACTGAAAACACAGCTCGCTGCTAATGGCGCCTCGCCATTGGCTCTAATTAATTCCTCGCGGCGTACGGCGGCGTACGCGCACGGATTTGGGCAGGGTATCTCACATGCTATCCGCGCGCACGGAAGCTCGGCCCGAGATCGGTGCTGCGCCCGCGCAGTTCTATATCACAAGGAGTTATGTGAGAAATTTTACCATTGTACCCTTCTAGATAAATGCTGGAATGTTTTAATTAAAGTTCTGTATAACAGAAGTTGATGCATTGTAGGCTAAAATTAAGCCATTCTTCTTGGATACGAAATTGTATATTTTTTACTGCCTTGAGGATAAACTACCAACATTAATAACTTTCGAGTTCGAGTCTATCCTAATGATTAATTTAAAAATTTTGCGTTCATAACTCAATGTACATAAAATTGTTGCGTATTTTGATTTAGACACAGATTACAATATGAGCTTACGTTAGTGTAACGGCTTAGAATATCTTCCTGTTTTGAGTCTTACTGTAAATATTTTATGTCAAATTAAACGTGATCGTTTGTTCTTTATGACTATATTGCAAGGGCTACAAAGTTTTAGAGCTGAATTATAATACCGTATACGAGTACCGAGCATTAAACGTTGATTAGGCCTCAGTCTTAATTTATCACATAAAACTATCCGCCGGAATAAACGTACAAATTAATACCGGCACAGAGTGGTCGCGGTTTAGTCGGCTGAAATATATGACTGCACTCCGGACGTATCTTACGGAGTTAATCTGCCGTTTTAGAAATTAGATCAGATATACGGAACAATACGTAATTAGGCTTGCAGGAAAAGTAAGTAGGTGTCGGGCAGTCTGGTACGATTTATGCAACGAGCATGCGTGGCGAGTGCGGAGCAATGTTCGCCGCCGCTCGGTGCACCGTAGAGACCTTTTGTTTATGTTACTGACTGAGGTACACTGATTCTACTATGGTAATGCAATTTTAATGCCGCTTTTTGGTTCTTCGGTCCAATAGAGAATGTTACGCAAAGGTCGGAGCAGAGGGCGCTACTAGCACATACAGTAAATATGCCGACCAAAATCCGACATGTTGCACACGTCATATCAGAATATTAACAGAAACGCTGTCGTCGAACAAAAGTTTTTGTTTATTGTCTGTGCTGGTGCTACCGTCAGCCGTCTAGCGTGAAAACATTGCAGTAATATAATATCCTGTTCGTTTGACGTTTGTCAAACGTTTATGAGAATGCTATTTTGCTTTTGGTGCTACATAATATATGGATTAGATAGAACAAGTAACGAAGATGTATTGATCATGTTTATAATAGTAGAATCTGGATACTCTACGCACATGGAATGTAACTTGTCGACAAATGCCTACGATAACTGGGAATTTCGCCAATAATTAAACAGCTGCGTAGGGAGTTTCTGTGTTTGGTAAATAATTGTGCAGGTTGCTGCCGAAAGGCGGCTTTCCGAGGATCCAAAGCATACTCGTACATGGACATCATCCAGTGAATTCTGACCATGTAACTCTATTATTCGTACTTAAATTTCTGTGCCTTTATTAGCGAATGAGTTTAGCGCTTCCCAAGGCAGCATGCCTTAAATGAACAAGGAAGTAGATAATGTTAATAAATTTTATTTCATACGTTGTTCTTGCATTTAAAGATTAAATATACTGCTTACGTTCCAAAAGTCATGGGAGAAAAAGTACCCGCTCTACGGGAAATTAAAAAAGATAAAAGTATAATAATTCTCTTAATTACAGCTTGCGTTGTTCGAATAAAACCCAGCGAGCTAAATCCAGATCCCAGATAGCGTTATCATAACGACTTAAAAGCGAATCTTTAAGCGTGGTTATTATGTTTATTTTATATCGAATGCAGTCACGCAACCGTAGAGAGCAGATTGCAGGAGCACATGACTCTTGAAATATGTGACCTGTACAGAGGCGTATTTACCTGAGGCTGCATGGGCGCAAACCACCCCATTATGGTCCGGGCTCACCCCATTGGACCCCAAAGACTGTGCTTCACTGGCTATCGCATCTCGCGGGTAGGCTTCCCCTAGAAAATGGACTCAGATACTTGTAATCAATTTCACACTATTTCTTCTCTAAGGGCAGGACCCTTGTCGGTAGATCTTTCGCCATTTTTCCCTGTCTTTCACTAGTATATTGTCTTACAATATTATATTGTCATTAGTACACTGTACGTGATGTTTCATTCACGGTATTTAGTATCGTTGTATTTACATAACAAAATAAAGTAAGCGCAGACATAAAATTGCTCATTGAGTAACTCGCGGTCGTTACCCACGGCCGTGGTCAAGTTCAAAGCTATTTACGTGTAATGTGACGATGCAAGAGCTAATTACGTAAAAGTCAAGTGAGCATTAATGCGTCACCGCCGGCCACGCAGTATTGAGAATTCCCTCTGCAGTGGTAGTGCCGCGGGCGATTTTGAAATCGCCTCTACACTTTTTCTTTTTGTATTTTTTTTTTTACAAAAAGCTGGCATTTTCCGGCGATGTATCGGATTTTAATCGCCCGAACTATGCATTTTTGAGATGAAAATATTCTTTTTTTTTCTCGGACTCTCAGAGTATATTTTTTAGATTTAAATCGGTTAAGTGGTTTCTGCGTAAAAAAGTAGCAAACAGACCAAAAATGCAGACAGACACACTTAATTCTTATAATATTAGTATGATTAGATAATCGCGACGGATCGTCAGATTACATATTATACGTCCATAATCGTCCATAGTCTACATCGGCGTAGTTGAAATGTATTGCCGACTGTTTAATATTCCTTATATTGTCTTTCTCGGAGTATCATATGTTGTACTGATCCGGAAATATTGACGACAGTTACTTCAAAACAAACATTATTAGAACCTATAAAATCAGCTTTAAGAGAGATTATATTTTCAAATGCTGGCAGGTTCATCGTTAAAATTTATGAAGGAAGCATTTAACACGTGGATGTCTCCTAAGACGATTACAGTCGTAACTCCTCAACAGAGAGCAAGTGTATCCGTTAGGTTTGTGACTTGTGTTATCTGAAAACATTAAGGCTGATGTTCAAATGAGTTTGCGCTTACAGGGGTTACATGAATAATTAGGAGCTCATTAAAATGCTAATTTTCAATGGTCGCTTTCGTGAAATACAGCACGGCCGTACGACACGACGCCGTATACAGGGACAATAATCGTTTGCAACGTTGACATACTATATCTAAGGATGTCGTGTTCTGAATGGTGCAATAAATCTGTGATACTACGGCTCTATGATTCGGCCACTCATTTAGCATCGGTCGTTTTGATCTATCATAAAACTGATATGAACTTGCTTTTAAGTTTCAGAAAATATCAGAATGAAATATTCTAAGAAACCAGTTTAAATTAGTGGCCGCCCTTATAAATTCTTTAGTTTTTTTTAATAAAATCACATTGGTATTCAATATTTTCGATATTTATGCTAAGTTTGTAAAAACAGTTAAATGTCACACTGACGATTTTTGGGACAAAATGACTAAATTCTCTTTGTGAATCTCTCTATACCTCTCTCGCTTTATTCTTCTGTGAAAGGTTAACACTACTTATAGTTGCCATGCTAAGCATGTTGCTGTATCTCGTACACACGCAGGAGGAGAAAGTAGCCCTAACGAACATAGGCTACGGATCGGGAACGGGCTCTCGCGTCCTCACAATTCATGAAGCTTAGTGACTAACGTCGAGTCCTTCGGCGATCATTATACAGACCAAATCCCGAAAGCTGGATATTCATGACAGCGTGCCTCACGCAGTGGTAGCAATATCTCGACACACTAACACCTGTGTCTACTTCACTGACACCGATGAAGACGCCGTGGCCAGCTTTTTAAAAAGATCTTTGGAGGCGTCAACCGATTTAATAATGGAATATAACACCAAAATGGCGACCAAGGACAGAAACGACCAAGTCCTAGGCCGTATAGCGAGGCACAGTTTTCAGAGGTCGGCAAAAATAAAATATTAAACAACAAAATGTATCTAACTACTAACATAGAATAAATATTACCTTTAATACTAACCCCATTGTATGATATAACTTAAGTACGGAACCTAGACAGGTCAGTGGAGTTGACAGACCTTGTCCCCCCCAATAACATGCACTTTACACATGGCAACTCAATGGGGGACATGGGTCTGGCGACCCCACTAGCTGACAGCTAGTAGATTCGTCACAGAACGATATCTTCTTAACATCCTAGAAACTCCACCCAGCTTGAGTGACCGCTCTCCACCAAGCCAATGCCACAACATCTAAAGGCAAAGGGTGGAGCATCATACCCGAAGAAATCCGAAAATGTCGAATCTGCTGACTATACTGGGACCACACACGCCCCTTAAGGGCATCAAACATTATAAAATAGTGATAAATATATATATATATATATATATATATATATATGTTACAGCCAAAGTAATAAATCTGGATATTATATACATTATCTAGCCATTATTTATAATGTCTACTCAATTTAGATAAAGTGATAAATGACACAGAATTTATCACATTAACTAGCAATTTTATATAATATCTTTAAAGACTTAGATAATGTAATAAAACGTGTGGCAATATTATACTGTTATTTAAAATGTAACAATTATTATAAAGTTTATTTTAAGAATTAAAATAACATTGCCACAGATAATATTAAGCTACGTTAATTAATATTGTTTGAAAGTTATTTAACTTTTAATGTATAAAGTAAATTTAAAGCTCAGAGCCATAAAAAAAGTAAAAATATATCAACCAATCGCGAGTTGGACTCGTGCACAAAGGGTTTTGTACCATTATAGAATGGACCTGGATTGTAACACTTAATTATTATTAATTTTATTATGAATTATTAAAGTATAAATACAACTAAGTATTTTGTGAATATTTTAAGTGCCTACCTGTTGCCATTGTTGATTAAGAACAAAAAAGGACAAAAAAATCACGTCTGTTGTATGGGAAATCCCTTTAATATTAATTTTATTTTGTTTTCAGTATTTCTTGTTATAGCGGCAGCAGAAATACACAATCTGTGAAAATTCCAGTAGACTATGTTAATATGGTAACAAAATTATTGTAATTATAGTCTGTGTATAGTTTAGTCTGTGCTTTCTATGGAATAAATTTATTATCTGTGGAACGACTCACTGCGTTTACTATAAGGTTATGGGCGTAAGCGTAGAAAAATTGTTTTAAAATTATAATCAGGATAATTAGTACTGTGTGGTTTCGTGAAAATGACGACGAACTATATCGCTAACATACCAAAACTAAAAGGTCGCGAGAACTATGAAGACTGGTGTTTTGCAGTGCAGAATGTGTTAGTGTTGGAGAACATGGCGTCTGCAATTACAGAGAGGTTACCGGCTGAACCTACAGCAAGTCAACGAAACGATGATGCAAAAGCTAAGGCGAAGCTAGTGTTGACGATTGACCCATCACTCTATGTGCATATAAAGCATGCAGCAACCACCTACGATTTATGGAACAAGTTGAAAAATATGTTTGACGACAATGGCTTCACAAGGAAGATTGGCCTGTTGCGAAAACTTATCAATATTCGACTTGAAAACTGCGACTCGATGACCCAGTATGTAACTCAAATCGTAGAAACAAGCCAGCGGCTTCAAGGTACAGGCTTTAAGATAACCGATGAGTGGGTTGGAGCATTAATGTTGGCAGGATTGCCTGAGAAATATGGACCAATGCTGATCGCCATTGAACATTCGGGCATAGACATAGGCGCCGACGTCATTAAAACAAAATTGATGGACATGTGCAGTGAAGTTGATACATTTTCCGGTTCCGAGAGTGCTTTTGCTGCGAAAAGTACGCAGAATACGAGATACGGCAACATTACCAAAAAAATGACCACAGACAATTGACAGGACAAACGTCAAAAGTTGTCAACAAGATAATAAAATGCTACAAATGTAAGCAAACGGGTCATTATAAAAATCAATGTCCAAATCTCGAAATAAGCAAAAGAAAGCAATCCAATGCGTTTAGCGCTATTTTCCTTAGCAGTAAATTCAATCGCGAGGATTGGTATATCGATAGCGGAGCCAGTAAGCACATGACAGCAAAACAAGAATACATTGTGAATCCATCATATGAAAATGAAACCAAAGAAATAATTGTTGCGAACAAGACATGTGTCCCCGCGCTGTGTTCTGGTGATGTAAACATTATTACGATCGTGAATGGTGTGGAATATGACATCACTGTCTCAAATGTATTGTGCATACCAAGTTTAACCACAAACTTGCTTTCAGTGAGTCAGTTGATTGAGAACGGCAATAATGTCAGATTTATAGATAAGTTTTGCTATATTTACAATCAACAAAATACTCTAGTTGGAAAATCAGAATTAGTTGATGGTGTGTACAGGTTAGATACAATGAAATCAGAACAGTTATTGGCAGCTACAGTTAAGGCATCGAGTGAAACTTGGCATCGACGCTTGGGGCACATCAACAGTACTAGTTTAACCAAAATGAAGAACGGAGCAGCAGAAGGTATTTCATACACATATATGGCAGACATAGATAAATCGAAGTGTACTGTTTGTTGTCAGGGAAAGCAGGCCAGACTACCTTTTAAGCCTAGCTCGACAAAAACAGAATCTTTATTAGAGCTGGTACATTCGGATGTATGTGGTCCTATGGAGAATGTTTCAATTGGAGGATCCCGATACTATGTACTGTTCGTGGATGATTACAGAAGAATGGTCTTCGTTTACTTCATGAAAGCAAAGTCTGAGGTATTTAAGTATTTTAAAGAATTTCAGTCTATGGTTGAGAAACAGAAAGACATAAAAATCAAAATTCTAAGGACAGATAATGGTGGTGAGTTTTGCAATGAAGCTTTTGAAAGACACTTAAAACAGCATGAAATAATTCACCAAAGAACTAATGCCTATACACCCCAGCAGAATGGCTTATCCGAAAGGATGAATAGATCATTAGTTGAAAAGGCTAGATGTCTGATTTTTGATGCTGGCTTACATAAAAAATTCTGGGCAGAAGCCGTAAATACCTCTGTATATTTAAGAAACAGATCATTTATAGCAGGATTGAATATGACTCCATACGAAGCCTGGACGGGAAATAAGCCTGACTTAAGTCACTTGCGTATTTTTGGGACTAAGTTATGAGTCACATTCCTAAGGAAAAGCGTTTAAAATGGGATAGGAAGGCGAAAGAACTTATTTTGGTTGGCTATTCAGAAAATGTGAGGGGTTATAGGGCTTATAATCCAGAAGATAACTCTGTCACCACGAGTAGAGATGTCATTATAATAGAACCTATAAAAAATACGGTTGATATCCCTATAGAGTGCAAGGCTTCAGTAAAGGAGGACAGAACGGATGAAAAAGAAGAGATTAACACTATCGAAGAAGAGGAAAACACAGATAGTGATGATGTTAATGACATAACATATATTCCAGAAGCTTCTTCGGTAAGTGACTCATATGATAATTCATTTGATACAGCGTCAGAGACTGAAGTATCATTAGTAGAATCAATCCAACATGTTCCAAGCAAACGAGCGAGAAAAATACCTGACAGATTTGGCTATACTCATCTATGTATTACAGAGCCTGAAGACCACATTCTAACTGATATAACTCTCGAAGAAGCTTTAAATGGACCAGAAAGTAAATTTTGGAGAGCAAGCATGGAGGATGAATTGGATTCTTTCAAGAACAATGATGCGTGGGAACTTGTTGACAAGCCACGCGACTCCACAGTAGTGCAGTGTAAGTGGATTTTTAAAAAGAAATATTATAGTGCGGATAATGTGCGATATCATGGGCGACTAGTGGCGAAAGGTTTTTCACAGAAGGCCGGCATAGATTATCATGAGACTTTTTCTCCAGTGCTCCGTTATACTACTTTAAGACTTTTATTCTCTTTGGCAGTAAAGTTAAGTTTAGATATACGTCATCTTGATGTTACTACAGCCTTTTTAAATGGTTTTTTGACTGAATGTGTGTATATGCAAAAACCTGTAACTTATAAAGATAGTAGCGATGACAAGAAAGTATTAAAACTTAAGCGTGCCATTTATGGACTTAAACAGTCATCACGTGCTTGGTATCAGAGAGTAAATGATTATCTGTTAGCTTTGGGATATTGTAAATCAAAATATGAACCTTGTTTATTCACTAAGTTTGAAGGTAAAGTTAAAATAATAATTGCACTTTTTGTTGATGATTTTTTTGTTTTTTCAAACTGTAAAATGTCAACCAACCAGTTGGTAAATGAATTGGGTTGTGAGTTTAAAATAAAAGATTTAGGTCAGATAAAACAATGTCTAAGATTAAGGGTAAACATGTATGAAAATGTTTTAACTATTGATCAAGAGCAATATGTAGAAAGTTCAAAATGACACATTGTAAGACCGCTGAAACTCCTATGGAGATTAATTTAAAATTGGAAAAGAGTAAGAATAACTGCTGTGATAAAAATATTCCATATAGGCAATTAATAGGTAACTTAATGTATTTAGCCATTCTAACTAGACCAGATATTGCTTACAGTGTTTGTTATCTTAGCCAGTTTAACAATGCATATGATGAAACTCATTGGAGACACTTAAAAAGAATTTTAAGATATTTAAGGTCTAAAAAAAATTTTGGTCTTGTTTTTGTAAAAGATACATCTTGTTTAGAGGGTTATGTGGATGCTGATTGGGGTTCAGATATAATTGATAGAAAATCATTTTCAGGATTTTGTTTTAAATTATCAAATGCAGTTATATCGTTTGAATGTAGGAAGCAAAGAAATGTAGCACTGTCCTCAACAGAAGCTGAATACATTTCTATGTCTGAAGCCAGCAAAGAGGCTATTTATTTAAAGAATTTACTGTATGAAATTTTGGGTAGTTCAGAAACTATTACTTTGTATAATGATTGTCAAAGTGCACAAAAGTTGATTTTGAATCCAATATTTCATAGAAGATCAAAACACATAGATGTGAGATATCACTTTGTCCGAGAGGCAGTTGCAAATAAGTTTGTAGAAATTAAGTATTTGGAAACAAATGAAATGCCAGCTGATATTTTTACAAAAAGTTTAGGGTCTGTGAAGCATAAGTATTTTACAAAAAAGCTTGGTATTTCACCTGTTTCAAAGTACCAATGATTTTGTTAAGGGTAGGTGTTAATATGGTAACAAAATTATTGTAATTATAGTCTGTGTATAGTTTAGTCTGTGCTTTCTATGGAATAAATTTATTATCTGTGGAACGACTCACTGCGCTTACTATAAGACTAGCTATAGCGGTTCTTAAGATACAGCCTGGAGATAGACAGACGGACAAATGGAAAGACATCGAAGTCTCAGTAATAGGGTCCCGTTTTTACCCTTTGGGTACGGAACCCTAAAAATACAGAGATCAATACACATTATATTTGGTATCACTCTTTAAAGACTAAAATAATAAAATATTTAAAATGAACTGACATTATATGACTGGGTCATAATTATAATTTACTAGCTGTTCCGGGCGGCTTCGCCCGCGTAATTTAGAAATTTCACGCAACTGTACATTTTTCCGCAAAAAAATAGCCTTTGTCCCTTCACGTGGTCTATTCTTCATGTTTGCCAAATAACACATCATTGCAAATAACATAAAAATTGCTCCAGTAGTTCTTAAGATAATAAGTAATTTCATATAATTTCCCCCGTTTTTTCCACATTTTCCTCTATTTCTTCGCTCCTATTAGTCTTAGCGTGATAAAATATAGCCTATATCCTTCCTGGATAAATGGGCTATCTATAACTGAAAGATTTTTTCAATTCGGACCAGTAATTCCTGAGATTAGCGCGTTCAAACAAACAAACAAACAAACAAACTTTTCCCAATTATAATATTAGTAAGTATAGATTCTTACAAGTGAGGAGGGGTGATAAGTTGGTTATACCGTATTTTATTACTTTGGCTAACTTCGACCAGCTATTTTATATATATATATATATATATATATATATATATATATATATATATATATATATATATATATATATATATATATATATATATATATATATATATATTATATATATATATATATATTTATTATATTTAATATACAGGTATTTTTCTATATTATGTATAGTAATAGTATTAAGTAAGTATATAATATATACTCGTAATAATAGTAATAGTATAATAATGTATAATTTTAAAAGGTCCAAGGCGTGATGGACTTACAGTAGATTAAGAGAAAATGCAATCTTCGTACGCGACAAAATTATGTAAATGAGACAAACACAAAGTATATGGGCGACTGGCCCGTAGACGACCCTAATTATTGTATTAAAACAAAAAAAAGCATGTTGCATATTTTAGGCTTTTCCATGCGATATCCATTAATATGGAACGTCAATGGTATGCACTAATGCATTCGGCAGATACGTGTAAATGCACCGCTGTAACCTCAAGCTTATAACCCACTACCGCTTAACATCAAAACTTTATGCTTAATACTTAATAGTCACAGATTAGCAACGACGCAAGTTTGTAATTAGCTTTTAATATCTTCTAATGATTTTTCATGGAATGAGCTTACATAAAATCTAAAGTAACTGCGCTTATATTAGGTTGGGGTCAAATTAACATAATTATGAGTGACTTTCGTAAAAGTAAATTCTTTAATAAATACTAAGATTGAATTAATGACTTCTAAACCTAATACCGAAAAGCAACTTATAGTGAATAACAACAAAAATACGTAAACTGTGGCTAGACTCTAGAGTCTAGAGTCTAGAGTCTAGACTCCTATATATTTTACCTACTATAATAATTATAATGCTTACGGATTTCGATGTTGATGGCCGGTTTCGTTGAAACCACAGACACATTTTTATAGTGCTGGAGTATGCCCAAAAAGCTCTTTTTCTCATAACGTAAAGCTCGATCTCAGTGATAAACAAGAAGTAGAACTTTGAAGAGGGATTGTTTTGTATTTTCTTAGATATTTTTACCTGCCTGTATAACTCTACTTTTGAAGACAAACTCGTTGATAAATATTAATAAGTTAAGAATAGAGTAGGAGCTAATTTTTTTAATTATTTCAGGACACATTCACGGGTCACAGCGCGAAGGTGATGGCGGCAAAGTTCCTCGGTGAGCCCACCAAGGTCATCACCGGCAGCCACGACAGGACGCTGAAGATATGGGACCTCAGAAGTAGAAGTTGTGAGTAGTTGCTTTTGGAACTGTTGCAGTACCTAGTCTGAGAACTGAAACTTCTCAAAACATGTAGAAACATTGTTGTAAATATAATATTATTTTAGATATAGATTTCCATCACACATAAACGCATGCTGTCAGAACGAATAGTATTACCCATGTAATCGTTGTAGAAAATGAAGTAATTAAGTTATAAACATGCAATTTCGTTACGAAACGTCTTCTATTACAATGGTATAACAAGTCGTTCCCATTGCGTGACTTCCATCATCAACGTTGCTCCTTACTTTCCCTCCGCAGGTACGCAGACGAAATTCGCAGGATCGAAGTGCAACGACCTCGTGACGTCGGACGGCGCCGGATCCACCATCATCTCCGGACACTTCGACAAGACGATACGGTTCTGGGACATCCGCAGCGAGATGTCCGCCAACTACATCACGCTGCAGGGCAGAGTCACCTCGCTCGACCTCAGCAGAGGTACATACGGACAGATAACGACTTAATTAAACATTCAAAACGCATCTCCTCAATTTGCTCCAGCAATCTCGATGCCCGAAGATCAGGGCTCGTTAATACACGCCTCAAACTAATATTCATAGATAATTGAATGCGGTATATTAGGCCGGTATTCGTGTCAGCGCAGCGACGTGACGGGTATGCGTTGCCCATTTCCGTTACGCGTGTCTCGATCGAACCCTTTTTTGTCGGTAACGGTTCGTCCGGTGCACGAAACGCGAGATTGATACCTTCGATCGAAGTGTCGGGACATCGCTACTCCGAAAACTGATTAAATCACGTCGATTTCGCCGCGACCTCGGAAGCGGCCGACAAATGAGCGGCGCTGCGCCGCTGGACGTCACGATGGACCAGATCTGCCGCTGCCATCTCGGATACAAATGCTATGCCACCGAAATAGAAATCAATCGCTTAAATGACAGCGCATATTGAACATTTCACTTAAACTGTGTCGATAAATACTTACTTTCGTTTGGAATGATATTCAAATTTAGATATTTTGATTTCCTGTTGGCCGTGAGCGGCCAGTTGAAACAATGACACACATTTCCATAAAGTGATATTGACAAGGATTAAGCGAATTTAAAATACAGTTATTCCGATTTTAAACACTTTTGTAATTGAGATTTTAAGTAAACGGAAGTAAGATACAAGACCAGTCCACTTTCTTCAAGATTACTGGTTGTAAATTAAAAAGGTTTTTTTTCTGAATCCTGAGAAAATACTAAAAGATAACAATAAAAATGTTAATAGTACTCCTTTCTAGATACATAGTTTATAGTAGAGGGGAGAGTGCTATTTTTGTAGTCACTCGAGCGTCATGGAGACCTAGTAGGTTTTGTACATTAGGTAAAGCTGATAAAAAAATAATAAGAGCGTTTTTTTATTTTAGCGGTGGGTTCAGAAACTGCAGCCATTTTAAAGTTTTGAAAAAGAAAATATGTTCAGAAAATTGCTTATTTAGGTAAATTATAAATATATTTTAGACAACAACGACTAAATCATTTAGTTTAGAGCAAAATAAAATATCTGCGAAGCTTAGTTAAGAAAATATGAAGCTTTATTTTTTTATATTTTAAAATGCCCCTACAGGCTTACCTAACCTTTGAATCGTCAGTGCTTTATATGGAAGCTTCTTTGGGGTATACTAAACATCCCCTATCTTAATCTGACAGATCCGACGACATTTCAATATAATAAAAAACTACCCACCACGTGAGAAATCTGATTTCTATACCATGATAACTAGACAACTAACTGTCGGAAGCCTATGCAAGCTTAATCTGACACGCTCGAGCTAGTCCCGAAATCTCCTCTTCCCCTCCCCAACTATTACTTATTTTTAGAGCTACGAACTAGTATCGCAAACACATCGGGCAAATGTAGATAAAGGCGCAGGCTAACTGATTTGTCTTATTCAGTGACTTCATATAAATGGCAGGATATCCATCAGGGCCCTATAGAATAGCAATATAATCTCGTGCGTCGACAGGAATCTCTTTTACAAAAAGAATAAAAACTTATGATAAATAATTTCAGAGTCCTGAGCCTTTGCATAGGCCTTTCCCCGCTTGTGGAATTGAACTTTATTTTAAATCTAGCTGCCAGATTCTTTTTGTTACTAAATACTTGTTTAACCTGGTAAGGTGTGACGAAATTTACTTAATTCATGAAGCCCCAAGCGGCCACATCCGGCCGCGATAACAATGAAAAAGCTATTGTGTCTCGTTTTGCCACGACTAATGGGTTAATTAATGTAAGTGATAAGTTAACTGTTCATCCGAGTTTTAGGTGTGTCCTTAAATTGTCATTGACTTGCAAATATGTATGAAAATGTATGCTTACATGCTACTTACATGTCAAGAAACTCTATACACTTCTGATAGTGACGATTACGATTACGAAGAATTAGCACTTCCAAAAAGGTCCAACAATGAGGTTTTCTGATTTATCGTCGGTAATGTTTAAATAATGTGTTTCTCGTGTTACATGTGCCACCGTATTCCTTTACCGTTAGCACGAAACAATGAAACGTATCTGTGACCGCCAATTTGGCAGATATAAATGTACTTTGTACTTGATCGTTGA
This sequence comes from Polyommatus iphigenia, assembly GCA_963422495.1. Lineage (NCBI taxonomy): Eukaryota > Metazoa > Arthropoda > Insecta > Lepidoptera > Lycaenidae > Polyommatus > Polyommatus iphigenia. The sequence continues at coordinate 9,724,088 of OY730179.1, read as the reverse complement.
GATAATTTTTGGCAATTACTTATGGGCATAGAGTTGAAGGACCTCTATCATTAATAATTGTTTTCGGGATAAAGACCCCATAATGACATTTGATAGGAACGTGTGCTTATAAATTGTATCTCCAAAATGAGTACAAACAATGGCATGTCAAGTCTGAATAACAAATATGAGACAGGACATTGAAAGAATTGACATTACATTAATCAAAATCATAGTAAGAAACAAAAGCACAGGTATGAAATAGAAATAAAATTATGATTTAGAATTAATTATCTTTTATATGAAGGTACCTTACATAAGTTTTTTTTTTTGCAGATAACAATTACCTACTAGCCTGTGTGAGAGACGACACTGTACAGCTCATAGACTTACGGATGGTTTCTATAGTACGACACTTCAGGTATTAGTCCTCTTTGTAACTTATGCACCGTTATGTGATGTAGAGATAGAGAAGTTATGAACATTGGCAAAATATTCTATGAGTTTTATCAGTATTTAATTAAAAAATAGAAAGTGTGAACATTAACAAAAATAAATTCTATGGATTTGGCTCATGACCGAGAACATCTTCCCACAGAATAATGGACGGAAAAGGATATCCCAGTAGAAATGTTTTGAATAATCTTTCCTTCACCGAAACTTAGCGTCAACTTCAATATTAATTAAAGTCAAATAATCATTTAGGAAGGTCCTATGAACTGTATTGAATATAACGATTTGTGGTATTATGTTTCATGATGTTAAATGTGTTTATGAGGAGGTATGTTGATGCCGGTTCTTCTCGCCGGGTTAGTTCCCGAATCGATGGAAGGCATCATGTGGACGCGGCGTTCAGAAAACATTTTGTACTATCACTTATCAGTGAAGTTGATTCCTAGGCAGATGGCGTTACTAAGTAATTTGGTCGCGTTAAGTCAAACTCATCCGACCGATCACAGCTAACATTGAATTGACATAGCTGACCACATGGTGACATGACGTAGGTCCGTCAACTGCCTAGGAATCAATTTCTATCAAATTCCTGAATAAAAATATTTGGCTTTTGACTTTAGATCATATCGGGTCTATGATGTTAATTGACAACATTTTCCAGCCACGACGCGTTCAAAGTGGGGTGTGATTCTTCACGCGCTTCTTTCGGCGTGGGCGGGCGGACGCTAGCTGTGGGCGCGGCTGACGGCGCCGTCTACGTGTGGAACACCCACTCCGGCCGCCTAGAGACTGTGCTTAGGGATCACACGTGAGTAGAGACTGGATCTAATATTCTAGAATCTTTTTTTTTATTATTATAAAATAAGGGGGCAAACGAGCAAATGGGTCACCTGATGGAAAGCAACTACCGTCACCCATGGACACTCACAACATCAGAAGAGCTACAGATGCGTTGCCGGCCTTTTAAGAGGGAATACGCTCTCTTCTCGAAGATTTGCTGGTCAGACAGTTCGTTCCAGAGTTTTACAGTGCGCGGCAGAAAGTTACGCGAGAAACGCACGGTGGAAGACTGCCACTCATCAAGGTGATGAGGATGGTATATTTTTCGCGTGGGACGATGGCGAAAAGTTGCAGGTGGTATGATTCCGAACAATTCCTCAGAGCACTCCCCGTGATACAACCGATAGAGGATGCAGAGTGAAGCTACATCTCGGCGTAATTCCAAGGGGTCCAAGCTGCTTGAAACACTATGGTCTACTTGTTGCTTGTACTGTCAAGTTGATTCATAGGCGGACCTACGTAAATTGGTCGTATTGTGTCAAACCCATCCGACAGAATATCCCAGCTATCATTGAAGTCAGTTGAGTCAACTACCTATGAATCAATTTCTTCGATGGTACTTCCTACTGTGGCAATTGTCTGTCGAAGATTAGCGAGTCCTGTGTGTAAAAATCCCGTCTTCTCTTATATATCCCTCACAAGAACGAATAACCAGATAGATCACATGATATTCAATTCAAAACCTTAACGGTCTTACTACAAAAGATTTAAACACCTGTTGAACAGTTGATTAGAGAAAAATTCAGTCCATAATGGTCTCAAAACAACTGTTCAATAGATGTTTAGATCTTTTGTGGTAAGACCGCAAGTGTTTAACCTAATTTAATCAAAGTATTACTATAATATATTTGTACAGAAAGCAAAAATAATTGTAGTGTAGGAAGTAAGAACCAGCAGCGTTGTTATCGTCCGAGTTTGACAGTACCCTAAAAAGAAAAGGAGCTGAGATGGCCCAACAAGCTCATTCTTTCACTCGTTTAAGCTGACTTGTTAACAAAAAAGAACATGCACTCGAATTTGATATCGTAATCTAATTGTATCGAATATTGCAGTATCAATTTCATGTATCTACTTTTTGTGTCGGCCGAGAAAAAATATATGAGAACGAAATGCCGTTCTACTTTATACTGGGATTGGATTTCACTCTAACAGTCATATGTTCGTTAAAATAAAACGCTAAAGAATACAGTCGCTAGCAATAAAGTAATTATCTGCAGCAATAAATTCAGTACCGTAATTAAATGAAATAAATAAAGTTGAATTTTAAATTTCGCATCCCCTAGATGGCGATTGGCGGGGTCATAAATAGCATTGAGCTAGTGGTGTGTTTAGTTGTACGTTTTCAGGGTTACGTACCCAAAGTATAAAAACGGGACCCTATTACTAAGACTTTGATGTCTGTCCGTCTGTCTGTCTCCAGGCTGTATCTCAAGAACTGCCATAGGTAGACTTCTGAAATTTTCACAGATTTTGTGTATTTCTGTTGCTACTATTATAACAAATACTAAAAATAAAATAATATAAATATAGGGGACTCCCATTCATGAAACGTGATTTTTTGGCCCGTTTTGCTCGTAATCAATACTGGCAATATATAGGCACTTGAAATTTTACAAAATCCTTAATTATATTACTTTAATAGTTAATAATAAAAATAAAATAAATATTTAAGGGGGCTCCCATACAAATAACACATTTTTTGCCTACTTTCGCTCTATAACGGTACGGAACCCTTCGTGCGCGAGTCCGATCCGCACTTGGCCGATTTTATTTATAAACGAAGCACTTATTAACATAGTTATTTTCAGCAATGGTTTCGAAAAAATGTTACTCTAATGAACTAATGCATGCGTGTAACAGTTGTTAGCATCCAGATCAGTGTAGTTTAAAATCCTAATTGCCTTAATATAAATTAATTAAAGTTCAAACGCCAAAACTTTGTATAAAATTTCAAAATTTGCATGTTATTCTGTGCTTCGTAAGATATTTTGATTATGACCTTAGAATTGGTTTATTATAATCAAAATCCTCCGCTTGATTTAAGACAACCTTTTTTATTAGTAGGTACACTTTGTTTTATTATGATTATGAAAGTAAACTTTATGTTAATCATTAAACATGACTGAAACCAATTAAAATTATCACAATTTACCACACACGTGTAGCGTTCTCGAAGCGAGGAAGATAAAGTACAAGAAATGATTAATTAAATATATTACGAAGTAGTGAAATGGTGGATACCATTTACAGCGCCCTATATCTAACAACGCGGACGACGCTTATATCGTCCAAGATATATGACTTTTCCGTATTATATATTAATCTCAAATACTTACAATTATAATTGGAAAGTAATTTATTCCTGTAGAGCATTCCTCTGGAGACCGGAGAGTAAAAAACTTTCATTTGTGTATGTATACTAGTACCAGACAAAATTTCTCTCAAGGTTAGAGATTTGAGACACATTTATGATCTTTAACATTTTTATGTCGTAAAAATGTACTATGTGGTCATATTAAATTGTGACATGTACCTTTAAAAATATTGCAATGCAGTCAACACTTTCTCTTGAAAATTTTTAAGTGAGGCAGGTTAATATAATTTGACTTGAACAATTCACACACTTATTGTAATGTAAGTACTCTATAATACCAAAATATGTTATAATTTGCAACATAATATAATCTTATATATAAAATTCTCGTGTCACAATGTTAGTTACCGTACTCCTCCGAAACGGCTTTACTCATTTTTATCAAATTTTATATGCATATTCAGTAGGTCTGAGAATCGGCTACTGTCTACTTTTTAAATTGATAAGTGCATTTGTTGAATAAATAATAGCAAATTATGACAACGCGAGACTGACGGCGACCATTGTTTGTGCGACGGGATAGCGATTTATGTTGCCATGGTGTCATACCTATTTAGTCACTTCAATAAAATAATAATATTATGGTCGAAATACTTTATATGGCAAAACAACGTTTGCCGGGACAGCTCGTAGAATATAAAATATTAAATAATATAAAATATTTTTACTATGCACGAAACTGGATTGGAGGGGTTGGCCCAACGTTCTTACAACTGTTGCCAAGTTGTCCATCAAGAAGGAATGTACTATCCATATTCCATTAGCTTATGGAGCAACAGCATTCAACCATGGTGTATCTAATTCTTTCACTATCTCAGATATTTGTTCCTAGGCAGATAGAGAACTAGATCAACTAGACAGATTATGTCATGACTCATTACAATGTTACACCCAAATGTATTTAGTATTTACTGATGGCTGGTTTTGACATAGCTCGACTAAAATGTGTAGGTCTGCCATCTACCAATGAATCAATTTCTTTTATGCTACACATGATCAACCTGTGGCCCTAGTGATCACATTTTTGACCTTAAATTTGAAACCAGAATTGTCTTACTCGTGACATCGTTTAGTTTCCTTGTAACATTTCGCATGGACAATCGAAATCGTGAGGTCAGGATTGGCCCGAGCCTCAGTATTGCAAATTTCTCTTTCCCACACCACATACCACCGGTGTTTAGTGGTTACCCATTATTCACAGATGTGCGTTCGAAAATTTAATTGTTGACCAATGACGGGTCGCTTATTCAATTGTCTAGACTCTAGAGCTCTTGTTCCACTCAATTATGGCCGCTCCTATACTCGTGGGTGAGCCCGAGCGAGAATGAGTGTTATCCGTTAAATGGTATTGAGATTCTGAGCGTTGAGGAAAAGCTTTGTTTTCAAATTATGTCAAGTTATCTCATATTTTATCTAATAAATTATTAGTCCACTGAAATGTTACAATTTTAGGACCGAATATTGCATTTATTAGAGGACGCAATTTTATTTTTGGAATATGTTGGGGGGTCAATAGAAGCTTAACCTCAAGTTTGTGGGGTCGCCACTCTTGTCCCCCGGCCGCCATCTTGAAAAAAGGGGTGATAACACTGTTTTCGTGATATCTCGGAAACTATAGGTCTTACAAAAAATTTTAAGAACATAATTTGTTGCAAATTAGTTTGCCTATGATATGTTCATATAACTTTTTACCCTAAATTAAAAATTTTAAGTTATAAGCAAAAAAGTGATATTTTTTAAAAGGGTTTACTATTGCTGTTTAACTTTGCTTAATACATTTTACAATAAAATTACCTTAGACCAACCTTGTAGATGATCTTTTGAGAAAAAAATCTCCCAATCACCTGCGATCTCATGAAATTAATTTTCTGCAGATGCAAAGAACTGTAAAAGCGTGTGTGGCTGCAGAAAAACAGGCATAAGAGGCTCTAGCCTTCTTCTCTTCTACAGTATGCCTACTATTCTGTAAAGCATTTCAGGCCTACTTTTCTGCAGCCACAGTCTACAGTATGCCTACTACACTACATAAATATATGCAAACTATATTATAGTATGCCTACTATACTAGTCTGCACATGCCTACTATACTATAAAGCATTTCAGGCCTGTTTTTCTGCAGCCACACAAGGTTCCACAGTTTCCTTTATCTCTGCAGAAAATTAATTTCATGGCGTCGGGGTATTTTTTTCTCAAAAGATCATATACAAGGTTGGTCTAAGGTATTTTTTTTTGTAAAATGTATTAAACAAAGTTAAAGAGTGATAATAAACCTTTTCAAAAAGTTTCTCACTTTTTTGTTCATAACTTTTTAAATTTTTGATTTAGGGTAAAAAGTTATATGAACATATTTGTAGACAAAGTAATTTTCAACAAATTATGTTCTTACAAATTTTTTGTAAGACGTATAGTTTCCGAGATATCACGAAAATAGTGTTGTCACCCCTTTTTTCAAGATGGCGGCCGGGGGACAAGAGCGGCGACCCCACAAACTTGAGGTTAAGCTTCTATTGACCCCCCCCCAACATATTCCAAAAATAAAAATGCGTCCTCTAATAAATGCAAAGCAAATGTAACATTTCAATGGACTATATACTCATAATTTAATAAAATAATTTTAATTACATACTTATCTAAAATACCTGTGTAGTAGTTTTAGTAGCAAGACAATCATACGAATGTAAGTTTCTTGCAGATAATGCATTTAATTCATCCGTCGAATGCGGAAACGGAAGATAATTTTCTATGAAATTATAGCGTTTCGTCAAAACGGTAGCACATCCGTTATCAATGATATCTCTCCCTTCACTTTTGTTCATCATATTATGTGCTACTGTGTATTTATTCAGATGTATACTCTGATTGGACAAATCAGTATACACTATACATTAATGGTAATTTAAAAAAAAGACGGGTTGCACTCCGGGAGTGCCGGCAGAAGTGAAAACTTGATTATTAACGTTGTGCATTTTTTTTTAATCCATTTTTTATGAAAATCGATTATTAAAAAATAGATTTTTTTAACTAATCGAAACCCTTACAATCGATTAAATTTTTAACCCATTTTTTATGAAAATCGATTTTTAAAAAATCGATTTTTTTAATTAATCGAAACCCTTACAATCAATTCGAGTTCGAGTTCGACACAAAACACTACTCTCCAACCGTCCTACGTTTTTTCCTTGGTTTTTCGATCAGCATGAGAATCTGACGCGAGTTTCACAGTTTTTACCCATCCCACAAAAGTGCTCAACGCCGCTAAAGAAGTTTTCACTTCAAAAATGTTTTTGAATAAATCTCTATTAAATGACAAAATCGATAACCCAATCCTCAAATATTATTTTAACTGTCGATTTAATTCTATGATTTTCCCACAGTCACGCTCAATTTGATGTAAGACAAACACTACGGTATCGGCCGTTATATACCATTTACGTAATAATACGGTTTCGGGAAAATCGATACAAATAGATGAATTCCGAATTGAGCCGATGAACAATAAAGATTGCTCGCACGGCTATTGTTTAATAAAACCGCGAGCATGAAGTGGTCTGCAGCGCTGGAACCGACAAATCGAGATTCATTAACATCGCCATAATAAAGTCCGTGTACTGTTTCCGGAAACGTTAAATATTTCGTTCAATCAAATTCAATGGCGAATTCATTCCCCGCGTAAACCACACGCATTCACAAAACCGCACTCATTTCACCTGTGTTCGAAGTGTGTCGTAGAAACTCTTACCAGAAAAAGTTGCGAATGTTGGAAAATATTTTTGATGACCTCTGTGGCTCAGTGGTAAGCGCGTTGGTAGCTTAAGATACCAAAAAAAAAACTATAAAATTATTAAATATATTTCCGTTGTCTGATACCTGTAACACAAGTCCTTTAGGTACTTACCACGGGGCCAGACTGACGTGGTGTGAAGCGTCCATAAATATTAAAAAAAATGGGGGGGGGGGCAAACTCGACCGTCTTAATGGAAAAAAATTGCCAAAATTGACAATATTTTGCCATTTAGACAGTCGATTTACGCCGTGCGGAAAAAGTTGTGCGGCTAAGTAATTAGTCACCCGTGTAAACCCCCCTTTACGGATTAAGGCTTACGTTGGGCAATGATGAATAACCATTAAAACTTGTTATTCGGGACTTAACGCGACTTATTTAAATAGTAGTGCTACTATGAGTACATACTTTTTCTCGACGTTAAGGCGGGCATAAACCCCAATTTGTTATTCCGTGACTCCCGGTTTACCTAGTTCCAATATAATAACGAAATGTAAAAAAATATGAGATATAAAGCACAATATTGAAAAGACTTTAAACCATAAACATTTTTATAAAACGTAATACTTTGGCTGTAATTAATTTACAAACTCACCTCCGAAAAAAATCTAATTCATCGAAATATAAGTATTAACTAGGATAATTATACATTTTATTTGAATAAATTGTTAGTAAATCTATATAAAAATATCCTTAACCGAACAATTTTGTTTCTTAATATTTATTTCCAAAGATATTAAAAAAAAACATGAAAAATAGAGAAGATCCGCCCCTAGTAACTACAGTTTTATGCTAAGCTAAAATGAATCTTATTACGATGCGTATACGCTTGGTCTTTGGTTGTGTGCAAGGTTATCGTTTTTAATTGAGATTGATCCCTGCCTTAAGTCCCGAATAACAAGTTTTAATTATAATGGAACGCGAAAGTTTAAAAAGATGAATAACCATGTTTGCCACCGTGTTTACGCAGCTGCCTACAGCAAGCATTATCGACGTCGATCATAGGCAATCCTTGACAAATATGCTCTACATTTTCATAATCGCCTGTGTTCAATGTCCATCATAGGAACACGGAGTGAGGAGACTTAATAAATTATTGCTATTGCTGTTTCTTTAGTTGGCATTCGAGAAATGAACAGAACATCACTAATACCTTTGAATAAAATATTGATGGAACCATGCCTATTGATCACAATTCACAATGATAGTAATAATTTTATGGCGATAATGAGGAGTTAACGATATGTGAGATACGAGTTTATATTCATCAAAGTCAATAAGATAACTAACTGATCGATGGGAAATATCGAGTTTCCGGGGGAGTGCAATAGTGATGTTCCACTCGGTATCGATTTGCCATTTAAATGTTATCGGTCGATTAACTCTATCCGCGCAGCGTGAGGTCGGGAATTAACAGGAAAATGCGACACGTACATATTGTTGTTTGTAGACATTATGATTTATAACAGGCACCGCGCATCGACGGCTCACATCGACGTTTCTCAATGGCTCCTCGTGAATATTATTTAACATAAATTCCTCAGCGATTTTCGATAGAGATACTGTTTAGATAAACAGGACATAATATGAGATAATATATGCGTTACGCCTAACGGTATTAGCTACTGTGTGATAAATTGTTTTGATTCATATGATATAATTAGCAAAGCGTTTTATCACCCAACTTATATTAGTCGATTTATCAATATAGATCTTTGACATGGTGGTTGTGTTTTAAAATAATTATGCCACAAACAGCAAAGATAAACATTAATCATTATGTCACTGACATCTTGTAGGTTGTAAATTATAAGAATACGTAGTAACTTACATTTTATCGATAAAAATAATGTCTTCGCAACACTAGTCACTTCATTAGTCAGTTCTTCGTTACATTATTTTCATATGGCTAAATACGATCTCGCGTGTTTGTCCAATAATTGTATTTCCTCTTGATTCCCTGAGATTGTATACTTATTTACGTATAGGAAATTCTCCTATATTAATTTATCTACTGTATATTTTAAACCAGATGACACCCGCAACCTAATAGCTAGGATTCACGAGTCACGACAGGACTTTAGTTTGCTCCGATAAGACATACTAGTTCATATTATTTACATCAATATTTGCTATTAATATAACCTAATACTACAGAATCAAAATAAATCGCCAATTTATCGGTAGTTGCGTAATTAAAATTCTTATTCAAATTTCGTTATAACGAGCGGCGCGCGCGCAGTTAGTGTGGATATTGTTGGTGTCCCGTTTGTATTTCAACAATCGCGTCGCTTCCTCCTCCCATATTGGATATTCCCGCTCGTTAGGGAGCGGTATGTGTAAACGAGCCGACCTCTAATTCTTGTTTATGATTTCTCAAGCATAATGCGGCATAAAACCTTATAGCGACGGTAAAATCCGATCAACGTCGCCCCTATCAATTACGACGATCGCGATGACTGATATTACGAGCGAAATGCAAACTTCTGTATTCCGGGGGCTTTATCTACTTTACCTACTGATCTAGAAGATTTTATGACGGGATCGCGGACCCGGACGAGCCGCGTATGTTTTATTACGACCGCCACTCGCCTGCAGTAGAACCTGCGTGGAAATATTTCGCTATTTTGTGGTCGGCCCAGTGACCCGGTTCGGGCGCCAGCGTAATTTTTGTAACGCGCTTACCGTTCCAGCCTCCCCCTGCCTTCTCGGAACCGTAACGGTCCACACGCGTTAAATGCACCAGTTTTGTGATAAACTATGCAGGCTCTGTCGTAACGTGATCTCGTGAACTTAGATTTTGTCGAAATGGCAGCTCGTTTCGTCTCATCTGATATGAAAAAATGTCTCGAATCGCGTCTCGCATCTGGCCAGCTCATTTGAGCATCGATCACACATCCGCCATGTCAAAAGAACTCACCGCTTCCATACGGTACTAATAACTAATTCTTATGAGGCTCTAAAAGACTAAGATGTTTATGTAACCTTCATAACAATCTTTAAGCATCTCGAGTGTGCCATTTAAGACACATTCAAGATTTATCGCCTATTTTACCTGATACCTTTTTTATAACGCCTTATAGAGTATACTGGACGACCTCTAACGTCCGGCAGATCCCTTCGGTGTGATTGCCGCTAACACCCTCAGGTATTCACAATCGTACGAGTTATGAGGACGTGACGAAAGCCATTCATCCTGGTCGTGCGCTCACCCGATACCATTTACTTCACTTCGACCATTACTTAGCGCTAAGTCGACGCTGGTGTCAAATCTCATATTTTACCGCAGCTACGCGATTTATTGTTTCTCGCAAATGTGCAGGGTGTAACAAAACTAAGCGATACTAATTTAGGGTATGTATGTGAGCTCGCTGTAAAAGTAGCAGCGCTGAGAGAACATGTTTTTTTTTTGATTTGACATTTATTTGGCCAAGCGCCTCAGGATCATGAGTTTGCCCATACAAAAGTAAAAAAAAAATCTTTCAGCGTTGCAACTTTCACAGTGAACTTTATGTAAGGGACATAATGTACATTATACATCTTTCAATTTCCTAATAGAAAAATAGCATCTCTTTTTCATCCTACTAGGTTAATTGTTTTATGTTGTTTGGTGTTGTGTGTGTTAAATAAATAAATAAACCCACAAATACACTTATAAAAACCTCCAAAGTAGTGCTCCAAGAAGTCTTCTTGGAAGTTGCACAAAGATGCATTAAGTTATTTAGTCACTACTCACCAGTGTGATCCATAAAAATCGAGGCACTGAGCTATAAAAGGTTCTTGAATTGAGTCATAAAGTTATAATAATCGCTAGCAAGTTCAAGGTAACGTTCGCAAAGTGGACCAGATAAAAATAAATTGTATCTTTTGCCATTCCTATGCCTTGATAACTTAAACCCCTAACTGATTAAGACATTCACGCTGTGTTATTCAGAAGTTATAGTTTAATAATGTCTTGTCTGATACGTTTGTAAAATTGCTTGAAAGTCTATATTATGAAGCTTTTTATTAATAAGGGACTAAGTTATAAGTATGTACTCATTTCCAAGTCCAGCAGTTGCTAATTCTAATGAATATTGTATTCTTCTGCCAGATAAAAAAGTATGATGCTCAGCATATTGTATGTTACTTTACGGATTGAAAGCAATTTATTATGGTGTCAATCGTTCAACGAGTATTGCTTCGTTTTTTCAAAGTAAAAACCACATTGTGCAACTCCATTAATAAGCTTTTAACATGGTGATGGCCCAAATATTTCATCCGGTTCCTTGTTACCGTTTTCACAAAAACTGGATTCCGATAAACAATTGGAACGCGTCACTTCAATGTAATCGACATGTACAAGTTAAAAATAACCTTTTAAAGATTTCGGTAGCTGCGCACTTTTAGCGACTCTTGAAAACCGGTAAAGGATGTTTTGTGGATGACATTGTACTGGATGAGTGTATAAGATAATTAGCTATGAAACGACGCCAGCGATATTGTAATTCTAGCCACATGCAAAATGATACTTGGATGATACTGATGGCATGAGTACGTGAGTGCGAAAGGAGAGTCAAAAAAGAGACTTGGTGACGTTAGTTCTGATTTGGCCATACGCCAAAGAAAGTTCAACAAGTCTGTAAGTTTGTCAACAAGAAAATGGCACGTACGTTATATTATATCTCGGTTTCTTAATATACATTGATTTTTGGATTTATTTTGACTTATTCGGAGCAGGCTTTAAATTTGAATTCGAAGTCAATCGAATTGATTGAATAATGTAATCGACATTGACATGTCCATACTAATATTATAAATGCGAAAGTGTGTCTGTCTGTCTGTCTGTTACCTCTTCACGCCCAAACCGCTGAACCGATTTTGCTGAAATTTGGTATGGAGATACTTTGAGTCCCAGGAAAGGACATAGGATACTTTTTATCCCGGAAAAATGTACGGTTCCCGCGTGATAAACGATTTTTGTCGCAACGGAGTTGCGGGCGTCATCTAGTTACATTATAAAAGTTAAAAAAAAATAAAAACATTCAGGCTGTGAAAGTTCTAGTAAAAATGCCACTTCTGAAAGTAAAGTATGAAAGTGTTAAGGGGTAAGTACTATCGAAGAAATTTATTCATAGGCATTTGATGGACCCACGTCATTTATTAATTTACTAGCGACCCGCCCCGGCGTCGCACGGCTATAAAATATATAGCCACTGAAAAAAAATATGCCTATAGCCTTCCTCAATAAATGGGCTATCTAACACTGAAAAAATTTTTCAAATCGGGCCAGTAGTTTCTGAGATTAGCGCATTCAAGTTAGCCCTTTCAAATAATTTTCCCCGTTTTTTCCACATTTTCCTCTATTTCTTCGCTCCTATTAGTCTTAGCGTGATAATATATAGCCTATAACCTTCCTCGATAAATGGGCTATCTAACACTGAAAGAATCATAAAAATCCGTTGCGTAGTTTTAAAGACTAAAGGGAACAAAGGGACATGAGGGAAAAAAAGCGACTTTGTTTTATAATAAGTATAGATGTCAAAACGATGTAAGTCGTGATCTGTCGGCTGAATTTGACATAACGCGGCCTAATTACGTAGATCCGCCATCTGCCTATGAATCAACTTCTCTGATAGTACAAACAAGTGTTTTTGTTACGTAAAAATGTACGGTTTCCGTGTGATAAACTAATTTCGGTGCAACGGAGTAGCGGGCGTCATCTAGAACGTATATTATTTAGCACTTTTCCGATATCTTTACTTAATGCACTTATACCAGGTGTGTCGGTTTCCCCACCTAATTAATCTTCTCTCCTATCATCGTCCGATTGACTGATTGCACCTGATTATGGTTCTGCCGCGTCACTATGACTGCTGGACAGGTGACTCAGTGGGTCAGGTTGACACAACCTGACACTACCGTCGCCTTCGTGTTAATTAATATAGAGTTGCACAACCTGGCTACGGCATGTTATTAAAACTAAAACATTTACGGCTGAATACTACACAACTCACGAAAACTAATTAAAGAAGCTTCCGTATTCGACATGAAGTATCATCCTTCACTTCGCTGAAAGTATTAAAAGAAACGATGCTTTACTTTTCTTTCAATAAATTCAGCACTAATGTTTCATTTCAGGCAAGAAACTTCGAATGATTAAGAAAAATGAATAAAAATTACCGTTAATTTGATGGCAGCTTCATAATATCTACTTTTAATTTTAATCAGGGATTATTTTTTTCTCTCAGCCAATAATCTGTTATAAACTGTAGAGCTATTTGCTACAACAAATAACTATTATGATAGATACTCTACCTGCTACATGCTCTACGTAAAAATTGATTGCAATTTTTATTATGAATATTCGATAGAGTTTCTATTACAGCAATATAAAAATGGGTGGTAACTATCAAGGTTTTTTATGTAGTCGCATTAAATATTAATCGTTCGCTCGAATTGAATAATTTTAACGGCGCGCCGACTTGTGTGGTCTACTGTTAGGAATAATTGCGGTCCACGACGCTTAGAGTAATAGAGATAGAGATAAAACAACTGGTAGTGTGCTCTGTATGACGTTATTTATTTGGACATAAAGACTGAAATAAAAGTCATTCTTGTGATTTTGGGTACTATAGACAGACAGACATTCGCGTTTATAATATTAGTATGGATTGATTGAGCTGCAGGTCATTGGTCGAAGAACTTAAATATAGTGGAAATAATAAATACTAAGTTTTATTACTGTGATAAAAAATATTGTTCGCTTGTATTTCAGATCGGCAGTGACGGCGGTGTCGTGGCACCCGCAGTCGGGTCTGCTGGCGTCGGTGGACTGCAAGAGGAAGGCCGTCATCTGGGGCGACTTGTGACACGCGTGGGACAACCTCCCCCTCCCGCCGGATAAAGAGGTGAGGTTTTACTCTTGTTCTTTTTTTGACTGCCAGGGTTTTATGACTGCACAAGCAACTCCGATTTGGCAATTACCAATATCGGATTTTTTTAAGTTATCATTCATCAAGTCACCAAAGACTGTATTCAGAGATCCTTACCCTAATTTCGGCAGTGTACTAGGAAAGTAAGGCAAGTATTTTGCAAGGGGCAATGAAGTCGATACTTGCCTTACTTTGGCCACGCCTTTCTCAACTACCGACCTTAAAAAATAGGGTTTAAAGCAGATACATTTATTTATAGCCGTAATGTCAATTTTATTTATTCTGTATATTTTATTCACTCGATGTCCTTTTCCTAATCTAGATCCCATGTATTAAAAAGACAGTAAAAATCCAAAGAAACTACTTTCATCTCCTACGTTGACGTGTATTAATGAAGCCACTAACAATCGGAAGATCTTGTCATTAAGTAATATTCAATTAACTTGCAAAACATGGAACAAATCTTGATTAGAGGATATTTTTACCCTATCTCGGCACGTCTTTAACTAGAGCTGAGAATTTTAATTAAATTTGAAACATGTTGTTCCCTTGATGTAGTGGACTAATAAAATATATCGAGGAGGCCCTATAGGGATATTCAATATTGCTATACTGTGCCCTAAGTAGGAACGGGGAAGAGGCGTGTGCGGCAAATTAGCCCATAACCTCACATTAACCGACAAAATCGAAAGCTGCTAATATCAAGACTGGTTACTGTTTAGATAATACTCGTATGCAATATGTTCATAGACTTATTTTATCGTCATTATATTTTATATTTTTACGTCGATGTAGTGCTCAGTTTTTAACGATTTATATTTACTTGTTGTTGCGAATGTAGAGTTCATTTTTAATTAAACTTTGATTAGGATTTTTATGTTCCAAACAGTCTTATATGTGTAAGGAAAAAGGTATTATTTCTTAAAATAGACTAAACTATTAGAACTTAAAAACTTTGAATAATATAGTTTGAATTTTAAGTGGATGTAATGTAATTTGATCGATAACCTCATTACCTGTAAATATCAAATTATATTAAGATTTCTCCGATCATAATGATTCATCGGCGAAAATGATGATGAGCGCTTTAATTGACGTGCGCTTCAAACTTCGCACAAAGTAGCGATGAGCAAAGCAAGACCAAGACCAAGACTCGACCAGTCTTGGTCTTGGTCTTGCTCAAATCTGTCTGGTCTTGGTCTTGGTCTTGGTCTTGCAAAAAGCAAGACTCTTGCAAACATTTTTTAAAACTTTTTGTAAACGTTTTAATTTTCTCGAAAATACATTTTCAATTCTAAATTATAGACAAGCTACATGATCTTATCTTAACTTGTTAAGAGAATGATTCTTAAATTGAAAATACTAATGAAAAGTCGAGAGCCAACTCAGCATAGGCTGATCTTTTAGCGGCAATAATGTCCTTAAGGAAAATGAAAATTTTGAAAAATAAGAAATTTCCTTCGGATTTCTCCTAAAGTATTTTTAGAGTTCCGTAGCCAAATAGCAAAAAAAGATACCCTTATAGTTTCGTCATGTCTGTCCTTCTGTCCGTATGTCACAGCCACATTTCTTTGAAACTATAAAAGCTATACAATTAAAACTTGGTAAGTAGGTGTAATCTGTGAACCGCATTAAGATTTTGATACAAAAATAGAAAAAAATTTTTGGGGCGAAGTTCCTTATCGCGCGTTCCGAAAGGGGGCTAGACGGAAAAAGTTTTAACGACAGTTTTTGACCGACACTTTTTGCCACAGACATAGATCAGATAGATACGGTATCTATCTTGATCTATGTCTGTGCTTTTTGCTATAGTTGTAAGCCGTGTGGCGTGCGCGTCTTTCTCTGTCTGTCTCTGTATCTCTATCTCATAGAAAGCATTTTTTTTTGTTTTTAACCGACTTCAAAAAAAGGAGGTTATCAATTCGACGCGTATGTATGCAATATTTCCAGAACTGCCCAGTTTTTGTATATGTTAATCTATAACAGCTTCTGAACAAATGTGCCAAATTTCAAAAGTGTATGTATGTATGTATGTTTTTATGTTTGTGCACGCATATCTCCGGAACCACAAGTCTGATTTAAGTGTTTTTTTTTTTATTGTACTAGGTATTGTTCAACTTAGGGAATACTGCAAGTTTCATCAAAATCGGTTCAGTAGTTTTTGAGATAGGGAATTTTAATTCTTAATTACGTACAAAAATTTTAAGTCGGTTCTATCTTTTTAAAATACTATTATTTTTAGTGTATACAGGTTTTTTGTACATAAGAAATAACTTCGTTCCATCCGGGTGTCCCTTGACACCTCTCAAGTTTTTTTTCATCTAACTTATGCGTGTGGGGTATCTATGGATAGGTCTTTCAAAATCATTTTGAGATTTCTAATATAATTTTTTATAACCTGAATAGTTTGCGAGAGAGACTCTTCCAAAGTAGTTTGAACGAGAACTAGCAAGTAGTTTTTTTTATACGTCATAAATGGTTAACTTTCATTAAATCAACTGAAATAAATAAATCAAAAACCCTTTAATTTCATAAAATAAACCTTTTTGCTGCTGCGGAACCCTTCACGGGCGAGTCCAACTCGCACTTGGCCAGATTTTCGGATTCTCTCTCGGTTGGGAGATCTTCCTTTTCGGCAGCCACGTATCTTCCCAAATTTTTAGTCTAAACTTTAAATGCATGGTTACATAATACCTGTTTCCAGAAGAACTTGAAATTCATGTTAAGTAGATCAATTGTTATAAATATTTTATCTCATCCTAGCTGTCCCGTCAAACGTTGCTTTGCCATTATATAAATTACCTAGTCTATCGCTATCCCGTCGAACAAACAATGGTCGCCGTCAGTCTCGAGTTGTAATAATTTACTGTTATTTATTCAACAAATGCACTTATTAATATATAAAGTACCCAGTAGCCGATTCTCAGACCTACTGAATATGCATATAAAATTTGGTAAAAATCAGTAAAGCCGTTTCGGAAGAGTTCGTGGACTAATATTGTGACACGAGAATTTTATATATGAGAAGATTATAGTCAATGCGATTAAGTAAAATTTTTTAGCAAGAGTCTTGCATGGAGCAAGACTCTTGCATAGTCGGTCTTGGTCTTGTTCTTGCACACCTAGTCTTGGTCTTGGTCTTGCTAGTCTTAGGGTAGTCTTGGTCTTGCATTTTTTGCAAGACCAAGACCAAGACCAATTTTGCTCATCACTAGCACAAAGAGATCCAAACTCACTCACTCCGCTCCAAAAAACAGAGAACAAACATACGCGTAATTGCCTTTTGATTAGTTCCTTTGTAACGGAACTGTTATTAATTACATATAAGTATTGTAACAGTTACAAATAACACGGTGTACCGGAGACCGTTGACTGACATCCGACAAGTAATACGTTCGTAACTGACTGACCTAATCACCTCGGTGTAATTCGACCATTAGCAATGAATGTTATTGTCGAAAATGAATGTGGAATACCGTCTATAATACAATAGCGTCCACAAGTGAAAGCGTGACTTTCGACTTTCGTTGGGTTTTTGTGTAAGTTTGTGTATGGTTCGCTCCGGCCTGACCATATTGTCTCGCGACACGAATTTCCGAGGCGACCGCGACAAAGGAACCTGCACGCTCACGCCATATATCATACGTGACTGTTTGTCTCCTAATTGGATCACTTTCGATTGCCGGATGAAGCGTTTTGTCATTTGACAGTACATTTGTAATGTACAATATGATACGTCAAGCTAAGAAAGCAAATTGAAGTATATTATCCAAGAGAAGATAAGAATCAGTGAAAGTGTTTCACGTATTGTGTTCCTAATTTGCTTGTGTATCTTTTAAAAGACAGATGGGGGAGACCTGTGCCCAGCAGTGGAATAGTATAGGCTCTTAAAAAATACCGTATGCTTCAAAGAGTTATTCTGCAACTGCAACAGACATTAATTGTCAACTTCTGTAGTCATTGTTATAGTTATTGCTAAAATTAATCTTAGCCGTAGCTATAACTACGCCTGTGGTGCAACTCACTCTGAGTTTTACGAGACTAGGGTTTGAAATAACTGTGCTAACTGTTTAAACAAATATAATTGTATTCATAATCGGCATGTAAAGCCCACAGCGAGCAGCCCGCGCGGAATGTTGACAGTTGCATGGCCGAATACATCACACCAACTGTTATTTGCAAATCTCACGTCAACACGTAACTTAGTGCTAAGTGTTGAATAACACGAACTGGACATGATACTAAATCGACTTCAAAATTCAACGCTGAAAAGCAAATAAATCTGTCTTAGGTAGAAATCAAGGCTAACTGAAATTTTATCTTTCTGCTCGAATCGTACCATCAGAATATTATTCAAAGTTAGATGATAAACAAATTGGCCAAGTTAATCTTGATCATTTAATGTCGCTTGGCATAAGCCGACTAAATAATGTAGATCCGCTCTCCGCCTATGAGTATACTTAAAATACTTATAAAAAAAACTGTATTCACTGGCGTAATAATTAACTGATATAACACCAACAATCTGGGTAAAAATAAAGTATAGTTTTCATAGAGCCAGTACTGGCTGCCAATAAGACTGGCAGCCAGTATTGGCTTGGTATGTGCCGCGTGTGAACAGTTTTTCAAGCCAGGCCAAACTGTTCACACGCGGCATATACGAAGCCAATACTGGCTGCCAGTCTTATTGGCAGCCAGTACTGGCTCTGTGAAACTATACTTAACAGCTTTTATGTTATGACACTTGTCTCTCACGATTCACTTCGTTCTCTATATTACGAGAGCTTATTATTTAGTAGTAGTAGTAATGCCGGAAGTGTATTGTGGCTTACGATATTATCTTTTGACATCGGGACAGAATCGGATACTCTCGATGACATCCCAGATACTAGGCACGCCAACGAAAACTACCTAGTACCTAGCAGTATCCTGATTCTGCTGATTTAATTCAACATCAATACAGCTTCGTTCTAGAACTAATCTTGTCAAACAATATTCAACCGATCAAAAAATAAGCGTTTGACGTTTTGACCTTTTATGAACTGTTGGCTCGCACATATTCATGACTAGCTGTCCCGGCAAACGTTGTTTTGCCATTTAAAGTATTTCTACTTCATCAGTTGACACAAAATCTTACCCCCTCTTTTGTTAAGTAACCAGATGTTAAGTTGGAAAAACAGTTAATAATATGAAGTAAGTCCATTAAAGAATAAAGTTTGATACAAAATCTGACCCCCTCTTTGGTCCCCTTAGAGGTGGGGGGGGGGGGGGCTGGGGGGGGGGTAATTTTTATACACCAGATGTTGAGTTGGAAGGAGGCAAATAAATCTGCGAAAACCGTATGCAAATCGGATCAGTAGTTTTCGTGTTAAAGCAAAAGTCTTATACAAAATCTGACCCCCTCTTTCGTCCCTTTAGAGGGGTGGGGGGAAAAATTTTATACACCAGATATTAAGTTGGAAGAAGACAAATATATCTGTGAAAACCGCATTCAAATCGGATCAGTAGTTTTCGTGTTAAAGCAAAAGTCTTATACAAAATCTGAACCCCTCTTTCGTCCCTTTAGAGGGGTGGGGAGAAATTTTTTATACACCAGATGTTAAGTTGGAAGAAGACAAATATATCTGCGAAAACCGCATTCAAATCGGATCAGTAGTTTTCGTGTGATGCTGGAACAAACATACAGACAGACAGACAGACAGACAGACAGACAGACAGACAGACAGACAGACAGACAAAAAAACTAACTAACTTTTCGGCTTCTATAGCGATATTGTGACACCCTCCGCTTATTATTTTTTGAATATCTTTAATGTACAGAATTGACATTTCTACAGATTTATTATATGTATAGATGGACAAATAAAAACGATTACGAATTTCCATTTTCCATGATCAACGTCAATTGCGCATACTGTAGATAGCTGCGCAATCATGGTGGAAATCATGGCCTCATTATTAATCATGTTCATGACATAACATGAAGAGAGTCTGTGAGTATACTATTCTTTTTACAATACCAAGACTGCATCGAAACCATATCGTAGCTATATTAATGTTGGACTAAAACAGCAGAATCAGGGTACAGTTCCCAAGCACGCAAGCGGCGCGCCGGGCGGAACACGGCGAGATGGGAGTTAACATTACAATACAAAGCCTTACCGTGACCGATATCTAGTGTCAGGGAGGGCACTGATAACGTTTGTTCCTTTAATTGAAACAAGAATATTTTAGTTTCAACTAGTTTGTGTTGTACATAATTACAAGAGCTTGCCTTTCTATTAGTGAGGGAGCCCTAGAACATTTTTTTTTTGTGATTACTAACAAGCTAATTTTTTGTGAGTAGCTACATTTTGATAAGACAAACAACTTCTTTATTTTCGAAAAATCTCGAAAGTGGTAGCTAACAGAGATAGAAAGAATTTCATACTTTGACTTGATGGTCCTAAAATATGGATTGTTTTATTTGTAGGACAAGGTTACTCTTAAATTATATAACTACTAGCGACCCGCCCCGGCGTCGCACGGGTATAAAATATATAGCCACTGAAAAAATAATTAAAATCGATAGCCTAATGATCCTTCACGTGGTCTACTTCTTATCTGTGCCAAATAACATAAAAATTGTTCCAGTAGTTCGTGAGATAAGCCCTTTCAAATAATTTCCCCCGTTTTTTCAACATTCTCCTATTAGTCTTAGCGTGATAAAATATAGCCTTCCTCGATAAATGGGCTATCTAACACTGAAAGAATCATCAAAATCCGTTGCGTAGTTTTAAAGATTAAAGGGAACAAAGGGACATGAGGGAAAAAATGCGACTTTGTTTTATAATAAGTATAGATTAACCTACAAATATACAAAAAATCAGCTGGTTAGGGTTCCGTTTTAGGGTACAGTAGTCAACCAAGTTTTGTTGATTACAGAACCCCACGGGACTCTAACCAGCTGATTTTTTGTGTATTTGTAGGTTAATAGTTATATAATTTAAAAGTAACCTTGTCCTACAAATAAAACAATCCATATTTTAGGAAAATCAAGTCAAAGTATGAAATCCTTTCTATCTCTGTTAGCTACCACTTTCGAGATTTTTCGAAAATAAAAAAGTTGTTTGTATTATCAAAATGTAGCTACTCACAAAAAATTAGCTTGTTAGTAAAAAAAATTGTTCTAGGGCTCCCGTACTATATACTTCCTAAAAACCGTCAATAGTAGATTCTAATACAAATATAATACAGAATATCTATGTAAATTTAAAATTAACAATATGCTTAAGAAATTATGAAGCTAAGCAAGAAAAGACGCATTAGGAAATTCCAATTTTCAAATGCGTGTTCTGTTGCTTATCACGTGTAGGTTTAAAATATCCCGAAGACTTTTTTTTCATTTCCCACATTCCAACGGCTCCCGGGTGTCATTTCAATCAAATCTGTTACAACATTACCGTCTATTGCACTTCGCGGGATGTTTGAAGTGGCTGTGGAAAAAATACGATAATTTAATAGACCATTTTTCGGTAGATACGTGATCAATATCATACTTTTATTAGTATCGTAATGATAGCACACTTTCCGTCCGCGACGAATGCGCCGCGTTTATTGGTGCCATTCAAACCTTATTTCTATCAAATTAACTTTCTGTGTCGAATTGTATTTCTTTAATTTTTATTATCATTTCGTTGATTGAATTATTCCTTTAGATATTAATTGTATTGAATCCTTTTGTGTGGTCCACTTTGATTTTCTTAATGGACTTTAAGACAAGAGTTTATTGAAAGCAACTAGTATATAGTTTGGCAAAACTGGATGAGGCGGGGCGTATGTTTTTTTTTTATCGTGGCGAGGCGTATGTGTAAAAGTGTCACCCTCTTATCGCTATCTACCATTGACGACCCGTCTGATTACTGATTTACCATTTTGTCCCTCCTTGCGCTCACTTCTCCAAAGAAACTTAAAAATCGAACACGTGTTGTTGAGTGATCTTAAAGTTATACGTTACCTTTAACAAAAATAAACGTCGTCGTCTCCGCTGCTTCAATCCTTTATTCCTTAAGTAATTGGCAAATAACGCATCATTACTTAAACCTGATCAAGAGGTCCTTAATGAACACAATGAATCGTGCCTAATGAAATTGTTGTCGGATGAGCAATGATCAGGTAATGAAATAACTAGCTTGTACCCATCGGTCGCAGAGCTCCCAGGACATCCATCATTATCTATTAAGAGGAGATATCAATCAGATGGTAATGGTTTATGTTTGATTGGATCATCAACGATTTTACTATCATTGCTGTTATCAGCTCAGCTCAGCTCAGCAGTTGCTAAACATGCTTATGCATGTTTAGCAGGTCTTTTCATGACAAAGGTCCCAATCATTATTTTATAACATTTTTGTCACTGTTTTTTACAAGTATGTTCATTACTCGAACGTCTGCTCATTTTCAGCCAGCGTTATAAAGTTTTGCTTTTTCTTTATGCTGCCCCTCTTGTCTCTTCAATAGTCACACGAGTTCCTTTAATCATAGTAATCGTTATCGAATTATTTGTTTCTTATAAATCAATTTTCCATGCATTTTATATTTGATATTCGAAAACGTTACTAGAACTCATGCTCGCCCTGTATTTTATTTCTCGTCATGTTCGATTCCTTTATTGCGCCAACCTAAAGTCTTCTTCGCTTTTAAGCATTTATTCAATAACCACATTAATTTATGTAACTTGTTGGTATTGATATATTTATTTCCTGTCACGATATTATCACGCAAATAACATATTAAGTAATTTTATTGCTTCAAGGCTTAAAATCATGAGCTTTTTGTGTCGTTTAATTAAATTATCTCTCAGTCTAATGACACTCATTTAACATTATCTCAACTCGTTGAATTTTTACCGTTTTAAAACATTCCTCTCCGAAATACTAATAAAATAAAAAATTTTAACCGGACTGACGAAGTTTGTAGACAAAAAAATTGAAAATAAAGACAGTAATTTAGAAGTCTATTTTGAGATTAGATTAGATGCATTAGGTATTTCCTCTTATTTATTAATTTTAGTCTTTGTTTATGACTGACTAAAAACAATAACGGTTGTTCTCTTCCTTTCTATTTTATGTCACATGAAAATATGTTATTAATGCTTCAACTCCCAAGCAGCCACATGCGGCCGCGATAATAATAGATAAGCTGTTGTGTCTGGTTTTTCCACGATCGAGGTAATAAAATATCTGACCCACGTGTAATACCTGCAACTTAGATTTTTTTATACAAAACTTTATTTTAACAAGGGAAAGTTTTATAGTGATCGATAGTGGCATGTAGTTCTTGTAATAACAATAAAAAAGATTTAAAAAATGTTGCCAGCTACAATGTTGCTCGCGTGGGAAAGTCTTAATTCGTGCTTTATTTATGGCGAATTCCCGTCGAATCGCGTTTGTGTCGGACGAGATCACGATACTGGTCCGATGACACCTCGCCCGCTAATTAAGATTACTTACGCTATTTGTTATCGCTCTAGCTGGTAGGAGACGACCTGACACATGATATGACGCTAATACAACCGCAAACCGACGAACAGCAGGTTAATTAAGCGTTACCGTTTCGTTATTATGTTTTTTGTGGTGGGTAACCGATTTGGAGTGATGTGCTTTGTTTAAGTATTGTATCCTTTAGCTCAACAATAGATGTCTTTGCTATCGCATTTCATGATTAAGTTTATCGCTGTAGTGAACTAATTAGCGGCATAATCCTGAATCGCACTGTCGAAGATTTCAATATATACGACAGCTAAAAGCTTACGGAGAGGGGGACAGCCCCTGACTGTGTTTTCCCACCCAAGGCAAATTTGTGGGCCTGGTAAGATATTTGCGATTGAAGCGAAGCGTTAATATAGGTAGAAGGCTTTTCGGTCTGACCAGCATACGTCGGTCGGAACATCTTCCTTCGAGGCCTCATTTTTACAAGGCTTTATTTGTAACTGTTTCACTGGGTTCGTTTGAGTCATCAAGAGTCACCTAATTGTCGTACAAGTACATATAAGTTTCTCAGTATCACTGCCTTTTTATTTCTAATTCCGGAAGACGGTTGTCATCTTATGTAGGCCACATTTTCCGCTAGACTAAAAGCTAAATCTAGATTACACACTGGACCATCATTTTATCATTTGCGAGAACTAAGATTATACACATTAACATCATTAAACACAATTTGCAGCTCTCGAAACGTAGTCATGTGTGTTTTTCGGAGGTCAGATGACCTGAGAACCGAAAAATAACGGCGACGACACGACATTTCATGTCAGTGTATCATTTCTTTTAATTCCCCAGGATTAGGTTTCACCAAGATTTATAGCGATGTAGATATGAAGCATACTAGAATGACTCATATAGTTAACTATGGAAGAACGCTTTTTTAAGTACGAGGGAAAAAGTGTACAGTATAAATTATTAAATATACATACTTTGGTAATGGTTCTTAAGGAATAAGTAAACGATAAAAAGCCGAAAAACGATAAAATAATGTAATCTTTAAAAAAAACTTAAGTTTGGCGCTAGGTTGTTAACAATTAACATGTTAAATCAATTAAGCACACTTAAGTGTGCAAGATCGTTGAAAAACTTATTTTGACCTCGAAAATGCACTACTTGCAATCGTCCTACAAAGTGTCTGACAGGTTTTTAAAAACTCTACACAAGAATTTGGTTATTGGAGAGTTCTGCGTTGATTACTAATTAACGAAAATTGGTGCTACTGTAACACCAATTTTATTAATTAAACCAAACATGCCTGATATTATTAAAGTTTTTGTTTAATGCAGAATATACATAATAAACATATAAGATGTAGGAGTTTTTCAGCCCAAAACAATATGATTCATCTAAAAACAGAGAATTTATTCATTACATACAGTAGTACACTTTACTTGATAGAAAACTTAACTAATATAATGAAAAAACTTTACTAACCTAAAAACAGAGAATCGACAATTGTATCCATGCGTAAAATTCTGCTTGTTACATAATAAACAATTTTAATTACTCAAAGTTTTAAGCAATAACAATGAGAAATAAAAGTTATCTGAACAAATTTTTGCATTAAAATATTCTGCACTTTTTCGAAATATGAAAATCATCAAAATATGTTTTATATAATTGGCATACTTAAGTCGATATAGGTTGTTTGTCTTTGGATCCAATACTGGAATAGCTGCCGGTACTAGAAGTAAGTATCATTTGTGTCCGAGTCGGGGCAGTATTTCTTCGGCGTCTGCGAGCTGAGATCGAGACGTTCGGTAAAACATTTTGACGTTCCCTATCGTTATTTTATACTGCTAATCTAAATTTAATGGAAACAATTAAGACCGTAGATTGGATACGTATGTTTTAATTATTACTAACGATTTCCCGGGTACATTGATATCTCAGCCAGTGCCCAGTAAACGTTTGCACTAACGAACGATATAAATCCAGAGCCCCTAGCCAAGACGTTTTCTTTATCGCTTCTTTATAGAATCGTCGATGAAAATGTATGGAATTGATATTTAAGCGTTTATGGTATAAAGTTGACGTTCGACTCATGTCAAGTCATATCAAGTCATGTACCGATGAAAAATGTATAGCCATACATTTTTCATCGGCGATTATAAAGAAGCGATAAAGGAAACGTGTTGGCTAAGCCCTCAGAAGTCCGTTTCGGTCGTATTGGCGGTATTATATCGTACGATAAAATTAATAGATACCCGTGTGCAGAACATTTAATGTTATTGCGATACGTTGATTAAACTTTAATTTTCTCTACGTCTATTGTATCTTTTACAGCTTAAAGCAGTTTTTATCTGGCAGTAACTCTTATCGTGTAAACGCTTTAGAGCTTATCGCAGGCGCGTCTGAGGCGGATTTACACCACTTACAAGAAAAGATATCGTAATTAATTTATAATTAGCTTCTACTCGTACCATAGTAGTTTTTCATAATAGGAATATATGTATAGTGTGATACGCATCGTTTCAATTGTTGCTTGTTATCAGTAACTTTATTGTTGCACTTCAAATTAATATTAATTGTAAAGAGCAAAACCCTTTGAGTATCAATAACAGTAGCACTACTACTACTGTTATTAATACTCTAAGCTAAAACCTAATAATTATTCGGTCTGTAAATCGTAAGATTAATTTCTATGGATTAATAAAATATGACCCATGAACTTCATATCACTTAACTCTTATGTTTTCTCAGCGTATAAACCTTCCCTGGAATTCCACGAATATTTCAAGACTAAAATTTGACTAATCGGTTTAGCCGTTTTCTAGTTTTAGCGAGATTAACAAAATTGAATTCATTTTTATTTGTATCTAAGATATATAGGTATCATGATTAATGTGTATTAAAAGTTTCACAGCAATAATTATACACTTCTTACTTTATTATAATACTAGCTGTCCCGGCAAACGTTGTTTTGCCATTTAAAGTATTTCTACTTCATCAGTTGATACAAAATCTTACCCCCTCTTTTGTCCCCTAAGAGAGGTGGGGGGAAAAATTTTATACACCAGATGTTAAGTTGGAAAACATAGTTAATAATATGAAGTAAGTCCATTAAAGAAAAAAGTTTAATACAAAATCTGACCCCCTCTTTGGTCCTCTTAGAGGGGTCGGGGGGGAGATTTTTATACACCAGACTTTGAGTTGGAAGTAGGCAAATATATCTGCGAAAACTGCATGCAAATCGGATCAATAGTTTTTGTGTTAAAGAAAAAAGTTTGACACAAAATCTGACCCCCTCTTTCGTCCCCTTAGAGGGGTGGGGGGAAAAATTTTTATACACCAGATGCTAAGTTGGAAGAAGACAAATATATCTGCGAAAACCGCATTCAAATCGGATCAGTAGTTTTCGTGTGATAGTGGAACAAACATACAGACAGACAGACAGACAGACAAAAAAACTAACCACATTTTTGGCTTCTATAGCGATGTAGTGAATTTTCATTTCTACAGTTTTATTATATGTATTATAATATATTTCTTACAAAAGTAATATATTAATAATAAAGTGGAATAAGTGCAAGTAAAGTGTATAATTATTGCTGCAAAACGTGTATTTCCGAGAAGTAACAAACCAAGAAGAAGTTACGTTTGATGTTAAAAACGATCCATTTGATGTTAAATTTCCTGGAATTCCTGGGCTAGGTTCCCAAACTTATTTGGCCTCCGGTGCCTCACTTACATTGCGTAACATAAAACATGACGCAACGCTCAAAATGCCTCCTATTTTGAGCGTTTTGATCGTTTCTAACATCAAATGGAACGCGGGGTTAATATCATATTGTGTATCAAGAGTTTCCTGATTGATGTTTATTGTTACAGACACCGTCCACGGATCTACCTGACAGCGAGAGCCCTGAAGTGTTTGACTTCTTCAGAGGTTTCACTACGGACATTCTGCACAAGTTTTCTTAGTGAACTGATCAGTGCGATCGAGTCATTGACATTGAAGTGTGACTCTTCACACCGAAAGCGTTGCTGCTGATTTGCGATTCACAATCTTGTGGTGACGCGTTGATTTTTCACACAATCACTTGAGTGATAGTGAGTACATGAATATTATCTGGTATACTTATTCAGTTTTTAATTTATTTTTGATACGTAGTAGCCATGTTAAGAAAACGTTTCATAAATATTTAAAACTGAAATGGAAACAATGAAGTTATGACAATTTCTTCAACTCATTAACACAAATATTTATTTTCTTACTCTAACTTTTTCCTAAACGGTGATAGTACATAAATAGCTTAAAATTATTATAATAATATATATATTGATCTTATATTATAAGACCTTAGTGTTTGATGTGTCTCGAAAACGCAGGTCGTAGTCAGTATGAACGTTCTTAACATTCGTTATGAAGCAAACTATATTGTGATGGATTAAAAAACTTGTTTTAACCAAGTGATACAAATCAAAATCGAAAATTTATAATACCATGTTGTAAATATTAATTGGCATGTAAAGAAGGTGCTATCTTAGATATATTCGTTGATGTAATTATTGTGCTTCGGCTAAAAGCGCCTAAATGTAATAAATTAGATATAAATAAAATTTTAGTAAAAACTGATATAGTCAAGATAAAACAGTCAAAGAAACGTAATGTTAAGAAGTTAGCGATGTAGTCTCGAAAAGTTTTTGTAATTTTGCGCTAAAAATGGTTTATAATATTTTGTAATGTTAATTTGGCCAAAGTAATGTCAGTAAAATAATAAGGTCTTAAAACTTAAGCCTAAACTTTTAAGTGCATAATATATTTAACTATTTAAAACTTTTTAATTTCAGCAAAGTTTACTAAGACTTACAAAATATATTTATATAATGTACCTCAGATAAGCCCACATGCACCAGTTTAGCTTTAAACCCTGACCTGGTGTAAATGGGCTTTAAGGTAAAAGTTGGAAGCCGGCTACATGAAGTTGCAACAGACGACGCGACGTGTCGTCGCGACGTTACTGGTTTCTATGTATTTCTATGAATAAGTGTCGCTAGCTTCGTGTCGCTAGGTGCGGAGGGTATTTCATAGAAATACATAGAGACCAGTAGTGTCGCGACGACACGTCGTCTGCGGTTGCTTCATGTCGCTCGCTGCCAACCGGCACCTTTAGTGTTGATACAGAAAACAGTTTTACTTAAAATTTTAACAAAAATTACGTCATACTTTGTGATAATTTCAAGGTTTTTCAGAGTATTTATTGCACTCGGTGAATTTTTTCGCGATTGGGGTTGATTTTATATGAGTGTTTGTATATTCTTGATGTATAGAGTTAGCTTGTTTAAATATTGTTCCATTCCGAACGCATAAACGTATTTAGGTTTTATATTATTATTTTCAACTGTAGGTAGGTTTTTAAATTTTGCAATTGTTTATAAACTGAAGTTATTGTAATAAATGTTGTAGGTACACAAACTTTTTATATGGCTTCGAAAGTTAAAATCTTTGTAATCGGAATAGGTACGGTGTCAATAAAAGAACAGTACCACATAATATTATTAAATAACACAATTTTAAGTTTTTATACTGTTATATTATGTCGTGTACATACTGATTATTATTCTTTTGATACACTACAAAGGAAAGTTATTATTGCAGTATTTTTCAACCTGTAGGTCGCGACATGTATATTGTACTATCAGAGAAGTTGATTCATAGGCAGTTGGTGGACCTACGAAAGCTAGCGGCGCGTTATGTCAAACCCGTCTGACAGATCATGACTTATATTGAATTGACATATCTTAACCAAATGACGTAGGCACGTCAACTGCCTAGGAATCAATTTCTCGATGGTACATAATATACAAGGCTTGCCTGTGGCTTGAGAGCTACCGCTGAATCGAAGTATGTTTTCTAACTTCGTCGTCTTAATTAGCGATGGCAAGTTGGCTAAAGGCTTTCGACCTGGACCTTAATCCTTGATTCTGAGTCTGGTCTGGAGGGGGCAAGAATGTAGATAATTACTTGCATATCGCAGTTATCATGACAGTATATTATGTGTGATACTGCAATGATAACTGCGATATGTCCCCCGCCCCCCTCCCGGGGTCCTTCCGTTCTCATGATAGAACCCAGTGGTCATTCTGATTCCCTTCAAATTCTGTTTACCCTCAAATTGCAGACTTTGACCGCGCCTAACTCCCGTTCTTCCACTCTGTCAACGCGCTGGAATAGGATTTCTAAGTCAATATGATCCTCGCAACGCACAATGACTAATAAATTAATGTCATCTATTACCGTGACGCGATATTTGTTTGAGCCGGGGCCACCTGGTCATTACCACACAATGCGGCACTTGCCTTCCGAACCGACACTCTCGCGATCAATAAAACCGTCTGCCCGATAAGCAGGGCTGTCACCTTTGATTTATTTTTCCATTTTGTGACTTTTTTAGGGTTCTGTAGTCAACAAGGAACCCTTATAGTTTCGGTCTGTCCGTCCGTCTGTCTGTCTGTCCGTCTGTCTGTCTGTCCGCGGTTTTGCTTAGATACTATAGGACCTACAAAGCTGTAATTTGGTATGAAAGCACATATTAATGATGGCGACAAAATGGTACATAAAATCTTTAAAAAATATATTTTTTATGGTACCTTCCATACACATCAAGTGGGGATGAAAAATTTTTTCGCGTCCAGCCCATCGTGTGGGGTGTCGTTGGATAGGTTTTTTAGAAATATTATGAGTCTTCATAGATCATTTTCCGACTTAGGGATCTGTTTGTGAAATATTAAGTTTTAAAATGGAAAAAATCGTTAGAGTCCAGTGTGCCTCCCTCCTACCAGCTAAACGGTTGCTTCTGGAAATGTGAAAAATTCACGGGAGTAGGAAATATGCTGAATTTAAAAGGAAAACTATCACGGCTACGAAGACTTTATAAGTTTTTGAGTTATAGTCGATCAACTAAAAAAAATGTATTCGGCGAAGTATAGGGGAACTTTTCGTTCAAATTCCTTTGTACGTAACTGAGATGATGTTGTTAGTAGTGTAAAACACGTTATGAATGTACATTCATTAAACATACAAAAATTATCAAAAACTAGCGGTACTACGGAACCCTATATTGCGCGTGGCCCGACACGCACTTGGCCGGTTTTATAATATCTCGTCGGATTTTGAGAATTTACTTGTTTGTGTTCCGTTTGTGTCGTGATGAGTCATTTTGGGTTTGATCGAAATATTTTGTGTATTTTTATTCCTTTATTTATGGTTGCCAGAAAAGATATGGACTATGGATTCTCATAATATTTTAATTGTTTATATTTAACATTTTATAACATTATGTCGTCGTCGTCGTTGTTATCGTCCTTATAAGTATTCCTCCCCTTTTGTGTCGTCTTCGAAATTTATAAATTCGTTGCACAAAACTCGATAGCTTTGTCCACATTGTGCCTTTTTCTGTTCATCAAGGGCATGCCTTATAGCGCTGTCAACGTCAAACGTGAGGCATGCCCGTAACGCGCGTTGAAATCGTAGCGCGCGCTATGACACTTTTCTTTCAACGCGGGTGGATTTTGACGCGCGTCACGGGCATGCCACACCTTCGCTGTTGACTGCGCTATAACGCATGCCCTTGTTGAACAAAAAAAAGGCACAATGTGGACAAAGCTTATTGGCTTTTTGCCTTCAGCGCTGTCATTGCTCATTCCTGTATCAAGAGTTACACGTGGTATGGTCGTCTTTACCCTAACGTCTGCCAGTGCCGTTTAAAAAATGGTTCGTTTAATTTATAGATTTTCTATACAGCAAATTTTACTTGATAATATATAAATAATTCCCTGACCTTTTTGCTCCATCTAATATTATGTTCGGCCACACTTAGAGATATTATAGATTAACTTTTATTTAATGATGAATTTGATTGAAAAATAGAGCTTTTGCCAAAATATTCATTTAATATGAAAAGCACAGTGGCTGTAAGCTTTTGCCATTTGAATGTAGCAGAATGAGTGCATCGTCAGCCCTGTGTGTGGAAGCCGCGGGCGACACATCTACGCCCGTGACGCGTGGTTCTGTTTTGACAGCGAGTTGGACCAGTTTTTGTCAAAGTTCTTGCTATAAATTAACCGGCGTACAACGACCTTATACGGTTCAAAACAGCTTTCTTCGCTTGTATAGTCTTAATTACTTTAGTCGGAAGTAATAAAATTGCCATAACTTTTCCCATCAAAGATTCTCTCTATATCTGATCATTTCTTGCCAATCGTCGTGACCATTATTTTATATTGTTTTGTGAGCCATTTCGTTGTCTAGTCATTGATTTGAAAATCGTAAAGTCAACATCGATTTTCAGCGAAATTTTCCATTGTTTTTACTCTCTACACAGATTTCGAAAAATCGACCAAAATGTCTCACGCTGCCGACAATAAACTTTAGTCGAATACTAACGGTCTTACTACAAAAGATTTAAACACCTGTTGAACAGTTGATTAGAGAAAAATTCAGTACAAAATGGTCCCAAAAGTACTGTTCAATAGATGTTTAGATTTTTGTGGTATATTTAAAGTTGAAAAAATTGCGTTTGTATGTAATATATTTCAATTACATGCGCTAGATATTAGATACTTTAATTAATCATAAAACTGATTTACTATAAAGTTGCTAGCGCCCATATTGTGTGCCCTTAGTGACGAAACATAAAATAACGTAATGCTAAGTACTCACATACGGTTTTCCTCGATAGTTTTACTCCGAATCGAAGGAAATGACATATTTGACATATTTAATTCCATCGGAGCCGGCTCGAAGCGAGCCTTCGAGCTGTCAGTTTTGCGGTCCACACCGTGGTTATTGCTCGATTTGGAGTAAAACTATCAAGCAAAACCGTATGTGAGTACTTAGCATTATAGTTATTTATTTTATTTTAAAATGTATAAAGTGATAAATGGGTATCTACTTGTTTATCAAAATCATCACAAAATCAATCGGTATGGCAGCTTATTTGATTACAATTATTATTTTTAACAAAAAATTAAAACCGACTTCCAAGGTAAAAACAATAGTAATATGAACTAAAAAGTATTAAATAACTCTTACTCTTTAATAGTGCCTTTTTCAGAATTCGTCTAAATCTCAACTATATCTGTACTGTATACGAGTACTACAGTCTTTATTATTTTGAAGTCGGTACCAGCTAATTTAATCGTGAGTTCAGTAATGTCGGATTATCTGAAACTTTTGGGACTGGTACCGACTTCAAAGTAATGAAGATTGTAGTATACATAACGTGACCATTAATTTTTTTTGGTCAGAGCGGGACAAATACAGAAATCCCCCCCCCCCCCCCCCCCCCTTGAAATATGAATGAATGAATAATTATGATGTATTTCAAAGTGCCTATAAATTATTATTTTCTTTACTATCTATACATATTATTATAAAACAAAGACGCTTTTTTTCCCTCATGTCCCTTTGTTCCCTTTCATCTTTAAAAGTACGCAACGGATTTTGATGAAGAAATAGAGGAAAATGTGGATAAAACGGGGAAAAATATTTGAAAGGGCTAACTTGAATGCGCTAATCTCAGTAACTACTGGTCCGATTTGAAAAATTCTTTCAGTCTTAGATAGCCCATTTATTGAGGAAGGCTATACATATTTTATCACGCTAAGACTGATAGGAGAATGTGGAAAAAACGGGGGAAATTATTTGAAAGGGCTTATCTCGCGAACTACTGGAGCAATTTTTATGTTATTTGGCACAGATAAGAAGTAGACCACGTGAAGGATCATCTAGATTTATCCAGGAAGGCTTTAGGCTATATTTTATCAAGCCAAGACTAATAGGAGCGAAGAAACAGAGGAAAATGAGAAAAAAGCGGAAAAATTTATTTGAAAGGGCTTTTCTCACGAATTACTGGAGCAATTTCTATGTTATTTGGCACAATATAGCAGAATAATCACGTTTGTTGTTAAACGAAAACGCAAAAATACTTTTAAATTATTGTCGTTTGGTCTGTTTGCTAAAGCGGGACAATTTCGGCCTCGCGGGGGACAGCGGGACAGACTGCCTAAAAGCGGGACTGTCCCGCCCAAAGCGGGACGTATGGTCACCTTAAGTATACAGTACAGAAATAGTTGAGATTTAGACGAATTCTGAAAAAGGCACTATTAAAGAGTAAGAGTTATTTAATACTTTTTAGTTCATACTACTATTGTTTTTACTTTGGAAGTCGGTTTTAATTTTTTGTTAAAAATAATAATTTCACTCTTTTTAGTTAAGTATCTACAAAATTAGGCTTTATGCGTAAATAACCAATACGAATGTTAATTATTCAAATTATGTCACTGTAAGCGAAATTGTGGTAAATGCTTTGCAGTTACCTAAGCGATGCTGCAATTTCCATACTTTTATCTTTAAAGATTCAGGAGTTCTGTTCAGTGCCTTTGGACCAAGAGACACCTTCGTATAAAATTTCTCTTATTCGTAACATATGTTTAACTTACTAGAAACAACATTTTAATCACTATGAGTGTTTTGATAAAATTCAAGGATTTTCCTCGATTGCTCATAGATCCCATCATCAGCTCACCACTTTCGTAATTGTTATACATAATTAAGATTATATCCTATACAACAAAACGAGAATTTTGAAAATCGGTCCACAAACAGCGAAATCATTATCAAAAACGTCTGCTTCGATGCAAAATATCACGAAAAGTACCAATAATTGGGTCATAGTGTGATGACCAATGGTATAATTATGGTTGTGATGATGATGATTAATCAAATTGATGTATTAGCTTATGCTTTCAGTTGTTTAAACAACGCCGAAATCCCCGAACCTGTACCTATAAGCATTCAAAAGTTCTGTTCGGTACCTTCGGATCCAGGGTATAACCTGGTGCGAAGTCTTACTTTTTGGTAGCATTTACCTCGAATGCTTCAGAAAAAATCGAAATCACTATATGTTTCCATACAAATTTCAAGAAGTCCCCTCGATTCCTCAAGGATCCCATCATCAGATCACCACTTTTGTGAACATGGTACCAAATTCGAGTTAAACCCTATACAACACAAAAATAATTTTGAAAATCGGCCCACAAACGGCTGAGTGATCGTGGAACATACAAAAAAAAAAAAAAAAGATACATACAGCCGAACATATTACCTCCTCCTTTTTGGAAGTCAGTCAAAAATCGGCCAGTATTTTTGGTTCAGTGTACAGTGTTATAATTTTACTTCAAACTGTGTACAAAAAAGCATAAAAATATTGTGTTTTTTAAATTTGGGTTAAACAACAAAATCTTGTACATTTTTTTTTCCTAACATGTAAGAGTAGTAATTTGATTGTTGGCTCTAGGATGCATTTTTTTATGTTTAATATTGTACATTTTATAATAAAAAAAGGACAACCACAACATCGAAGAACAACCGTCAAAATTTTCACTTTAAATGAATATCATAATAGTAATAATTCTTGAAACATTGTTTTAACACAAACGGCTGAGTGATCGTGGAACATACAAAAAAAAAAAAAGATACATACAGCCGAACATATTACCTCCTCCTTTTTGGAAGTCAGTCAAAAATCGGCCAGTATTTTTGGTTCAGTGTACAGTGTTATAATTTTACTTCAAACTGTGTACAAAAAAGCATAAAAAATATTGTGTTTTTTAAATTTGGGTTAAACAACAAAATCTTGTACATTTTTTTTTCCTAACGTAAGTAAGAGTAGTAATTTGATTGTTGGCTCTAGGATGCATTTTTTTATGTTTAATATTGTACGTTTTATAATAAAAAATGACAACCACAACATCGAAGAACAACCGTCAAAATTTTCACTTTAAATGAATATCATAATAGTAATAATTCTTGAAACATTGTTTTAAAATTGTATTTCAATTTCTTATTTTTAAGCCACTATCCAGAAGCAAAGCATTAGACTTTTAATACTCATTGGTATTCACAATTAGAATTAAATTTAATGTAATTCGAGCCTTACGAATATTAACGAAAATAATATTCAGAAGCTAGAAATAACTTTTCAACGCACTGATTTTCTAAGAACATAAGTTTTGTTGTACATAAAAGTAATATATTTTGATTGTTGACAATGTTACAAACTGTACCTACACCGTTGTATAAAGAATAAAATATACTCGTTTTATACTATAAAGTTGTATTTGTATTTATCCCCTATTGTTTTCCAGTGATTACAGATTCGTTGATGAATGCGCGCGCGCTTAAGATCAAGAAAGGTAATGGCCGTGTCAAATTGTTTATGTGTACTCATTTACCCATTGACATACAAGTCAAGTCGCCCACTTGCACGATCTGAGGGGACGTGCTTACTACTAATATTATGCTGTGTGTACGTTATAAAGCCTGAACGGCGAAGCGATGCCTAAATTTTTATATAAAATGGTATTCCTATGAAAGTCTGTGCTCAGTCTCGACATTTTGATATCTTGTATACCTATATTTCGCCTGATCATAAGAACTAACTTTCAATATCTCACCAATTATAGTGTACCTTAAATGAAGAAAAACCCTCGTGACTCTTCAGTAGGTATAACTTAAATTGGTAGATGATGATAGATAGACTGATGTCTGCATAGCTATATAAAATCATGCGGTCTCAGGTCTACTGAAGGTTCCTTTTGTAAAGTGAGGAGAAAACTATCAGGTAAACGTTTTATCATATTCCTTCTTCCTAAAAATAATACCTTGAAATGTTGATCACAAATTGAGAAACCTACAACGAAATGGTGTCATTAAGCCACGAGCACAAAACGAATGAGATGTTACGGTCGTTCGTGTGGAAGGGCCATTATCGATTTTTCGGGGAAAAATTCAATCGCCCAGCCCGTACGCATGCAAATATGCGTACAGCATGACGTAATTTTAGATAATTCGTAAACCCAAATACTTTTACTATAAGGGTCAAAGTATTGAGTGCTGTTTAGCAATAAATCTTCCTATTAGCCGGAGGAAAGTTTGAAAGATAGCTTTGGGCTATGATTGGGTAGTGAGTGATTGCATTTGGTAATGTGTATGGCCTTGTTTTACCGTAACGAATTACTGTCTAATGCACGCTGCAGGCTTACATTTCTTACGACCTTTGATGTGAAAATTAAAATTGGACAAGCGCATGTGTTCGGATCAGTCAAATGAACTATAGTCATGATCGTACAACGTGGCACGGAATTTCATAGCAACTTCTTGTATATAGATTTTTTAAGTATTTATGAATATAAGGTCGTCTACAACTTAAATATCGTACAGAGAGACTGGAGGGAATAATCGGCGTATGTGTACAATATCTACCAACTAACATCTAGGTAATTGCTGATAGTCAAATAACGCACCCCCTTAAAAAATTAACAATAACGTTTCTAACTTAGCGCACTTTTAGCAATTTAAAAAAAATGCGTGTTTTTTAACCCATCAAGCCCCATAAGCTCACCGGTGAGCGAGACACAATAGAATAACAATAGATTTCCAAGAATCCACGATCGAAGGATTATTAAGTTACTTTGTGCCTCATCTCAGGGGCTTGGCCATAGGTGTGCCTAGTAACAACTAACAAGCTTGCTTGCGATCTCATTGTTATCACAGGCGCCATGAAAACTCTTGTTTTATTGTGATTCTAAGAATGACCATTAATATGACGTGCCTACCGCGTGACTGTTTCGTAATACACTTTTTATGACTTCTAAGCACAAAACCTGAAAACGATCTTCCAAACACGAAAACTACATGCTTAATGTCTAATGTTTTTTTATATTTTATGGATAAGAAAGTGTCGTGTTACGCCAAAGCATTTAAATATTAAGTTAATTTTTTTTCTAGGTGCTTAGGTAATAGTAAAATTCAACTAAAATTAACCTAAACAGAACATAATATAGTAGTTCGTCGCAGCAAACAAGTTATAAAAAAGAAATACCCAACCATATTAAAGTATGGCATTTCTAGTCACCAGGTACAAAGCCGGGGACGTTGTTTTTCCCAATTAAACCTTTCCGTCGACAAATGAAGGCTTCGAACGTGAACAATCTGCTACGTTGATGAAGACGCTCGTGATGCATGCGACATCAGGTGGGCCCGTCGTGTCATCTCGGACCGTTGCCCCCTAATGGGCTGCCGAATACGCCCCTGCGCCTAATTAGCTGACGAGATTATAGCTAGTAAACCGCAGCTCGCCAATTTTAATCATTTGAAGGATTGAAGTCATCATAGAGGGAGAATATTGAGGTTTACAGCGCTGAAGTACTGCTTACCGCGTTTATGTATATCGGTATGAGGAAATTATCTCATTAACGACTGGCCTGACCCTGCAGCTTCTCTCGGCAATCGTATTCGTGCGTTTGGATCCCCGTTTTGTTATAGGACCATCCATAAACTGCGTAATTAAAACGACCGCCAGAACACTGGAATGTTAGTATGTATTAGCACATAGGTATGTATATTATTATCAGTTCTGAATTTATGTATAATGTATATGCCATGGCATGGCCTATGGGCGGCAGCGTCCTATGGCGTCGACCTAACCCCTGGGGAGGCGGCAGCGTCCCAGGGTGGCGGCTGTTCGTTATGTACGAACTCTGCCGCCATGGGGCGGCAAAATTAAAGTGGCCTTACTCGTAAAAATATGAATTTTAGTCCTGATTATTATATGATGTAACGTAATATGTATTAGTGAATGTACTCGTATTAGTACATTATAAAGATTTGAAGAAAAATAAATATATTTTTATTCAAAGAAAAGGTATTTCTATTGACTATATCTTATTATTATCAACTTTATTTTAAATACCCACTGCCCACTACCACTGTTTAAGCTACTGACGGCTGCTACCAAAGACATGTAATGATTTCTTAACTTTTATTTAATAAAATTATATCGTAAAAGTATAGAGACTAGAGTTTATGTGAAAATCTTCATTAAATTATACTGCAGTCGCCAGAGGTTTTAACCTCCGAAAATTGTAATAGTGAATGGATTTTTGTTTTTGAGGTGTCATTTTCTTTTTTACACTATAACTTGCAAAGTTTACCAAAAAATTTTTTGTGCTTTTAATTTTTTAGTTACTTAATTAAAAATTAATATTTCACCACATAAAACTGGTCCACAAATATTTTTTTTTCTAGTTCCTGTTATTTAATGACTCTTATCCGATTGTTTACGTTGAAAATTAACCAAATACACAATTTTTAAAAAAGAAAGTTTGCTTTGCTAAGCTAAATACAACTATAAGGTTTTTGCAAAGTTTTTAGAGATTAACGCTCGTCGTAACCAAGACAAAAGGGTTTGGGTGGATTCAAGGGTTGTAACAAAAAGTGTGCTAAACTTACTTATTGTGCGTATTTAATTTTTAGAGAAATGATAACTTTTAAGTACTTAAAAACGTTTAAATATCGCCAAAAATGTGTAAAATAGACCGAAAATATTTTTTTATATTTAAGTGGGAGCTAAAACATTAAATGCATCGACAAATGAAATACTTTTTGTGGTCTTTGAAATATATTTAAACTTCGGACTTAAAGCCAGAAAAAAAATTGGGTGCTACAAATCTCACGTACATACTAAAGACGCATGCTGCGACCTATGTTTGGAAAATGCTTATCTGAATACAAAAAATATCAGTTCTTAACCTAATTTGTATTTTTTTCGTTTAAGTATGTTTTAGCAAATATAATTAATGAAAAAAAAATCAATTTTATTCTGTAAAAACCTAACCAAAAGAAATAAAATACAGATTTTCTTCGAAATATCCGTGAAAAGTTTGTGCTACATTTTCAGAAAATTTAATAAAGTAAAAGCTAAAAAGTTATACACATTAAGAAATAGAAGTCATTGTTAAGCCTAAAAAATAATTTTAAACTTCCTATTTAAAACCAAACATTAGGAACGCCATTTATCTGGCGAGGCACACAACAAGCACATTTGGAGGTATGCTCATCTACATACAAAAATATTAATTTTAAATCTAAATTTTATATTTTTTCAACTTATTTTCTTATTTTGGAATATAAGCAACGACACAAATCAAAATAATAATAAAATATTTTATTATTTTGCTATATATTTAAAAGAAAGAAATATGCAAATTTTTTTCAAAATTTTACAGTTTATGAGTTTACTTGAAGTGGAAGAGAATAATTTTAAAATCAAAAGCACAACTTTTCAATAGGTAAACTTTATTATTTATGTTATCATCTACACATTCCTTTTTTTCTTTTCAATTTTCATCCACTATTGCAAAAATCGGAGGTTTGCACGATTTTTACGCTCTGGGAACTCCACTATTAATGTAGTTTTAATCTCTGAGTGAGGCTGTAACTTGTCAGACATCTTTCATTAGCACTGACAGTAAAATATAACATTTACAATAATAATATGACTAAATATAACAGTTTCTTATAGTATTTACGATTATAGTATGTTTCGACCATAAAATAAATTACCTTAGTCAGTTTAATCACCAGCCTTCTCCTTGTGCACTTCCTCGGGTTAATTTTATTGTGTACTTGTTCCATAGATTGAGCAATAGTATTATTACCTCGATAATTAAGTTTAACTAATTCTGTTGATATACTTAGTAAATACTAAATGTGAATATGTGATGTTGCTATTGTAATGTTTGTGAATTCGATGTATAAAATAAGCGATAGAAAACTAAAGAGCGA
Source organism: Polyommatus iphigenia (assembly GCA_963422495.1). NCBI lineage: Eukaryota > Metazoa > Arthropoda > Insecta > Lepidoptera > Lycaenidae > Polyommatus > Polyommatus iphigenia. Next base: position 9,683,590 of record OY730179.1, on the reverse strand, counting down.
AATTTTTGCTAATTGCAGTGCCGTAACTATAGGGTGGCAGGGCTGGCAAAATGCCACGGGCCCCCGACCCAAAAGGGCCCCGGCCAAAGAGGCCGTGAGGTAAGAAATTTTTTTATACACTGTTTTATTATTAACGTGACGAATTTTACCGATAGGGCCCCGTCAATTTGCCACGGGCCCCGGATGTTATAGTTACGCCACTGGGAAATTGTGTTTACTCTTTAGTGAGTCAATATAATACTGTGGTATAAAAATCAGTAAATGTCTAAACTAAACTTGAATTTAATTTATTTTGTGGTTTGGTTATTGTTGACTTCCGAGAAAAAAACAAAGAACAAAGCCTGAAATCTGAATCGCGTTATCGAAGTTCGTCTGAAAGTTGGAGGAGTTGTCATTACAAAGATATCACAATTTCACACTTAGTCGGAAGATTTGAGGGTCTCAACCATATTCGTTTAACTATAGCAAAACAACAGTTGCCGGGTCAGTCTATTTTGTTTGTTCACTAAACAGAGAACAATCAGCTTCGTCATACTTCTTAACTCATTAAATATTTAGCACCGATAGCATCTTGACGGCACGCTATTACAGGTGGTATGTTTTGTGTTTTTCTCTAATGGACTTCGCTATCTACACAGTGTATCACACCTATATCAACAGTGATATGTACAACGAAATAACCGTACTTGTTTTTGCCATTTAAAAATTGCACGATCATTTAAATCGAGATCATCGCTTTTAAGGCGTCTCGGGTAGGCTGTGGTATTGACATCGGTGGCCCAGTATCGGTAGATCGGTAAACACTCGTCATAAGAGATCTAAGCAAGACACGGTTAGCATAAGTACAATACACCATCGAGGAAATCAGCAGGATCTAGTTAGGAGATTAATTACCGCGTGCTAGAAAATTTCGACATGGATTTATTTTAAACATGGACATGTTAAAACAGGTGATGCCAAAAACTAATAATATACAGTAATTTATTATTAGTAGTGTGATACGTATGAACTGCGTATCCGGTTATATCCTTTACAATGGATTTTTTCTCAAACTGCTAAATGTAAGGGTACCTACTATAATATGCTGCTGCATCAGCCATAGATAGAGTACTGAATAACTGCTCGGCGCTCATCTTCCGCACTGACTTAACGTGTTAAATGTTTATTTGGGCCGGTTTTAAATAAGCAAAAACCTCAAATACCTACTTTGTATTCTACGTTACAATCTATTAACTCAAGCTACGAGTAAAGTCATGTTTTTATTGTGTAAGGAAATATTTGTGACCGCAGCACTGAAACATAAAACCGACAGCGTTAAAACAGCAGTTAGTGAATGGAAACATCAGTCGATAATGCAAATCCATCAGGCTGATCTAGATGTGTATTAGAAAGTCATATTGCATCAAACCGAGCGTCAATTGTTCTGGTTCCCTTTTTACCAACATTAATATTAACCTTATAGAGGGTTTTGCACGACACCTTTACATGCTGACCTGTTGCTTCGATCGTTTTGTGGTTTGGTTATTGTTGTGCAACTTTTTTTTACCAAAATGTCAGTAACAGAATAAAAACGGGCATAATTTAACAAAGATCTCTTAAACCTAATGGCAAATACTTAATCTGTGGTTTTCACGACGGCAGCAGAGTAGACAGAATGATAGAGTATGCCGACTAAAGGTGAACGCAGATTTGGGCCGCACCGCACGCACTGCAGTCGAGTTGCGAAGACTGCGGCGCGGGTATGCGAGCTTGCCTATAACTTCATATAAAGAATTCGAATGCGGCGACTGCGGTGCGTGCGGTGCGGCCCAAAGGTGAACGCAGATTTGGGCCGCACCGCACGCACCGCAGTCGCCGCATTCGAATTCCTTATATGAAGTTATAGGCAAGCTCGCATACCTACCTATCCGCGCCGCAGTCTTCGCAACTTCATAATAATATGAATAATTGCGAATGCGGCGACTGCGATGCATGCGGTGCGGCCAAATCTGCGTTCACCTTTAGAACTGATGTAAAAAAATTTAAGTTTGACGTATTATGACAAAAGTTCGTCGCTAGGGTCGTTACCTACAATTTACAAATTTAGTTGTTGTTTATATTTTGGCACATGCAAAGAAAACTGTCAGAATTCAATTTCAAAATCTTATTTTTAAAAATAAATTATACCAGCCAGCGCGCCAGCCTATAACTTATCCTGGCGAAACCCGAAAGAAATTACAGATATTAATACTCGTCCGAGTAGTCGAAGTACTGGTAGTTATGTCTATTGTGACGGCAGCAAACAAAATGTTTTGTTCGAGTTTTGACAACGTTTCTGTCAATATTTTGATGTGTCGTTGCAAACGTGTCGGATTTTGGTCGGATTTTTTATTACATGTTCTAACTCTAGTAACGCCCTCTGCTCCGACCTTTGTGAAATACTCCTAAATATTACGCAAAGGTAAGAATATTAACAAATCAAATTGATTTCTTACTCCAAACGAGCGAAAATGTAAAGCTAAGGAAAACTCGATACTTGGACAGATTTTCACGTAAACACATTTCACTGGACAACTATTGGCATGAAACAACGATAACATTTAAACAATCTACACGACATAGTATCGAAGCTTGTTCCTTGTCATCCAAACACAAATTATTTTATAGCTTATTTGCAGACAACCTAGCCAAAGGCCACAAATTGGACCTACAACGCAGCTTGGTCTATCGACGGACCCACATTCTTCCGTATACTTAGAATAGTTTGGGAAACTCTCGATATAAACAAATGTCTACTTAAAAAATCTCGAAAGACTCGACTTTATCTTTGCGAATTTTCAAGTGCGAATGTGATTCCAATTTTTTTAATGACTAGTAAAAAACTATTTACGTAACTGACTTTAGGTGTACACTGTGCCTGTTAATTTTCAAATGAATGTGTACACTGTTGTCAACTCTATTTACATAATATTATAATTTTGGTATACATTATTGATATTTTTACAGCTGCAATAGTATAGCACTAAACATTTACCTATGCTGATAGCACTTACGAGCAATACATTTGAGGGCGCCTATTTAGAGACAAAATTCAGAAACTGTTTGCCAGCTCCATAAATCTGTAACTGTAATATTTAAACCGTACGTCCATTGTTTAATTACAGAGCATAATAAAGTAGAGTTTTAGTTCCTAGGCCGAGCGCTGGCCGTTATTTACGATCCGCATTCTGTACCAGACAAGGATGTGCGATGACGGCCCCGAGCTGCGCCCGTCAATTAGTACGCGCTTTTTAATGAACTTATTAACTGTACAACTGTAATAACTCGAGGCGATATATCTAATTAGAATACACTACAAAACCCCTAACGGTACAATAAAATTCTTCGAATATAGATGCGTATCGTGTGTCGAAAGATGCGGTTACGCGGAGCGAGTACGGGAAAAAACGGGACTTTTTATAGGACTAATAAGGTGATACAAAAAATAACCGATTTGAGTCTGACATGGATTAATGGGCTCGGTCAAGTTTGTCGCCGTTATAGTCATTTTAGAGCACGGCCCCTTTTGATTAGGTAGATCACTTTTTATAGCAACCCTACGTTGTTGAGATGGCTTTATAAATAGACCACTAGTTTTTAATTGTAACATTCTCTGTATGGGCGAAGGCATTTTATCCCCTACTTTATTGGGCTTTCTGAAAACAAGTTAGCCTCTTTGTGATTGCATAGTAGGGTAACCAGGACATCGCATTTCTCATCATTCTTCAGCAGTAGCTGAAGAAGTGAATGACACTGATACCTTATAATTTTTAAACATGTGAAGCATAAACCTAAAGAATATAATTCAATTATGCTTTTTACGCGTCTACAGCCAAGATGGAGATACTTTGAGTCCCAAATACTAATATTATATATCCAAGGGATAAGATTGCTTTATGAGTTATATGTATATGTATTTAAGTTTATTTCGTATAAACACAGATGGGGAAACATAATTAGAAATAGATTTGTTCAACATAATAATTAGAAACATTAGACGCGCGCGCGCTTAAGTCTTTTGTTCAACGGAAAATGATCGTACTATATCGTAGTATGCTCATTGTATTTAAAGCTTATTTTATGTAAGTGCAAGCCGTTTGTTTATTTTTTTTCTGACTATGGTTAAACGGGTGATAATGTTTTATTATTGTATGAGTTTTAATATTTAGCATAATATGTAAAGATTCAATTTTTGAAAAGAGAAAAGAATGTAAAATCCAAAATAATAGAATTTAGCAGTAAATACAGAAATTAGTAACGACTTCAACTACTAAAATAACATTAACTATTAATTATTCTAAATAAATACAAACTTATATCTCTTGTTGAGTGAATACATCAAGACAGTCAAAATAGTTTTTATTCAAAATTAGGCTATTAGGTACAGCTAATACTAATCTGTAGACATTATCAGGTAATGTAAATTGTGAAGTTCAGCTCAGCGATATTAGGAACGGTGAATGAGCGATTATGTCCAGATTCAAACAGGAACATTGAACGGGAACGGAATGAGTCAAATTAGTTAACTCGAGATGAGTGATGCTCAACTTATCAAGACAAAAACCGCAGCTGATTTGAGGTAAATCGCCGAGTCGTGACCGCGCCGTTTAATCATAAGCATCAGCTAATTAGACTAGGTCATACCCCCGGCGTAATGAAATTACTATTGAACCTGGTTCAACAAAATTACTCTGTCCATAAAAATACGCCTGGGAAAACTCAGGAACCAATAATCCATACTAATGTTATAAATGCGAAAATGTGTCTGTCTGTCTGTTGCCTCTTCTCGCCCAAATCGCTGAACCGATTTTGCTGTAATTTCATCCCGGGAATCAAAATATCCAGACTTTGAGTCCGGGGAAAGGACATAGGACACTTTTTATTCCGGAAAAATGCACACATTGTTCCTGAGCGATATACGGCTTTTGGTGCATCGGAGTTGCGGGCGTCATCTAGTATTAAATGAACAATAATTTACGTAGGAATCATTCAGTAATCTGTAATACAATGTCCTACAAAGGCTTAAAGCCCAGAACATGAATCAAAGAAAGAGCGCTATCATGTCCTTAGAGATGGCCGTATAGAGTCCGATTTTTTGAATTGCAATTGAATTAAGAATTTATTACACTATAGATATTATACTCGTATTATGACACCTTTTGACAGGCATTGTGATTTTGTACTCCAAGACTGGGATAAGGAACAACCTTAGAAAAATGCGAAGAGACAAAAATATATCTTTCTCTTCTCCTTCGCCCCTTAAATTATATTATGTGATATTATATTATGTCACCTTTTAACGGGCATTGTGATTTTGTACTCCAAGACTGGGTAAGGAACAACCTTAGGAAAAAGTGAAGGGACAAAAATATATCTTTCTCTTCTCCTTCGCCCCTTTTTTGTGTGAAAATTCACGTATAAAAAAGGATTCAAAAGGATTTTGTAATAGCGATGACTACGTCTTGTTTATTAGCACAGGAAACACAACTGGGCATTAGGCTTGTTACAACTCAATCTCGGCAGGACATCGATCAATTTGATGGCGATGTAATACGACGAGATGATGGGGGGCGGAGGGAATGCTGTACTTACTTCGAAACCAATACGCGCAGTGTGGTCAGACGCAAAAACTTCCGCTGGTGTGGGGAGATCTTCAGTTTTTATACTAGTTGATAATATAGGGTACACTTATGAGGCTTTTGTACGCACTTCAAAGTTCCTCTCAGCTAAGTCAGACATCCACAAGGGGTAGTGGAGGCTAGTTATTTGGGTGCTCGTCACACTGCAAGTTTTTTTAAACATCAAATACAGGACTTCAGTCTTTTATTAATAAGATGAATGATTTCTTGCATTCCATACTTAAGTGAAAGTAGCTGGAATCTCGCTGTCTGCTCATTTATAAGCAATATCTGTGATAGAGTTATGTTATGTATATTGTGGATCGGTGCTCAAAATTTTGACAGATTATGAATTTAAAACTGAAAAAAATAAATGTTTATTTTTAAACAACAAACACAACAAATGACTTCTTAGATTTAATGGAATCCTGCAATGCGTCATGCGAGTCAGCTTTTGCTTTATTGTTTCTTAGATAGGTACCTAATATTATTTGGTATTTTACGTCCCAATCAGAAAACAAACCTCTAGTTCAAGCTCCACCCTCTAACACGGGCGAAAATTTATTTAACCCTGGCAACTTGTACAAAATACGAACCGCGCGAATACGTACAACGAGGTACACAGCCGTACCCAACTAGGTACAAGAGCAAATTGTTCCTTGTTATTATTTAGTTATAGGGACAATATTGTCGCGGGTCAGACGGGTCGGTCTATATTAATTCCCCGTGGAAGCTGTTTACGATCTCTGTAATTTAATAAATTGACATCTTGTAAATTGTGTTTTACGGTATCACCCTAAATCTTATATCTTTAAACGAGCAATTCTTGTATATATATAATTGGAATCTCGGAATCGGCTCCAACGATTTTCATGAAATTTAGTATATAGGGGTTTTCGGGGGCGATAAATCGATCTAGCTAGGAATCATTTTCATAAAATGTCATTTTATGTGTGTTTTTTTAATTTTTTGAATACCGATCGAAGCTCGGTCATATAGCTAGTAGAAGATTATGGGAGAAAACGTGGGAATCTTTATCTCATACCAACCAGCAGTCATAGCCTGGTCACATAGAAACGGTTTCTTTCTACGGAAAACTAGACAAAGATTGATAAAAGTTATCCGCCATTTTATCACTAAAATCTGTCAGTATGTCCATTCTTTCCCGTTTCTCGTGTTGTTATGCTAAGCCTCCATAAACTTAAAATCATATTATTTAGTATATGATTGGTTTATAGTCGGTAACGGCTGCAAAGGCTTCCGAAGTAGAAAAAACAATATTTTATCCCCTTAATTTATATTTGCGTAAAACAGATACTTAGGGTCAGTTTACACTGCAGCTGCGCGTGACTTTGATAGCAAAGTCTCAAGTTGCATTTTAAAATAACCCATTGAGAAATGAACTTTATTTAGCACATCGTAATGCACACGAAATGACAAAATTGCCGCTCACGGTGTGGAATTGCCTATATTAAATTTTACCTAAGGGTGCATTTAAAAATGCATCGCAACGCGTGGTGAGGTTGCAATGTGAATTGACTCTTAGATACAGCTCATACTCATGGCTACTCATTTGAGAATCGTTAATTATCATGTGATTAATAGCTCAAACATGGCTATTACTTAGCAATAATAATTGAGCAGAGTAAAATTAACTCACTATAAAGCGTATCCGTTTTACAAATTTAATTTTATTACTCTCTAGCCATTAGGAACATCAAATCTGTTAAAGGAAATCATGCTATAACCGAGCTAATGAAACATAAAATAACAATAAGGCTATTTATTATAAGGAGAATAGTAATGTAATAAAAGTTATACTTCCCATTACATACAAACTGTTAGACTATGCATAAAACTTTTAAATGCTAAGCTTAAAGATAACTAACTAAGATTCGAATATAGTGAATAAATAACATTATTATGACATAAAAAGAGAAAAACCTAATTTTCGCTTTAACCTAGACAAGTTATATCTTGGTTTTATATTTAATAATATAAAACAAAACAATATTTTAAAATTTAACATAGGATTAGCAATCAAATGGACGTTAGACTAAAAATAGTTCGTCATACCTATACTAAAAGTTACCTTGTAACCCTATTTTAAAGTTATTTAAAACTAGTTACTTGAAAATGTATTGCTAAGAAGTAAGAACTAGATTTTAAATTGCTTATGTTTACACCATACTCATGATTAGATAAATTAGATGGGAGAATTTCAGAAATGCTTAACGGAGCGAGCGGATAACATCTAGTAAATAGATTTAACGACAGAACTAAGACAATGTCTTCGTAAATATGAACGTCGGGCCTCACGTTAGTTACAGCGGGACCAGTATCGGAAAACTGAGATTTAATAAACTCGTTCAGTCCAGGAAACCGAAGTGGTCCAACGGGACCAGTGACTTAATATGCGTGATCTAATTTACATGTTGTTACGATGATCGGTCTATCAACTATCATAGTTAACATTAGATTAAACACAATAGATAATTCAAGTAATTCCTTAAAATAGATAAGACGCTGTTTTTGTGTATCATCCCACAAATAAATTACGTATTAAGGCCGTCCCCCGAGTAAACGACCTTGGCCATACATTTGCCGCGTTGCCGAGATCGCACCACAACCTTATTTTTTTACTTATCTTAGTTCAAAAAATTAAATTAAAACGGGGAATATGTAGTTTATGATATTGTCGATCAATTGGCGTGTGTTTCAAATAAAAGTAATTTGTAAATCCTAAGGAGATGCTGAATGTATGCTTGAATTTTACTTTGGAAGCTGATATCATGAGTATAATAAACAAAAATAGAAAATTTAAAACGGGTAAAGGAATGTTGATATACTGAAGATTATTGCTGTATTTTTATTATAACTTTGTAGCTTTCAAATTATGAGTTTATAAGGCTTTAAATACGGTAAATTACGGAATCTCTGTAGGGAAGGCCCTTAAGTAAATTTATGAACGCGGTTTTTCTTTAGATCATTTAGGACAAAATGTTGATCATTTAGAAAAAAATGTTGGTGCTGAGTTACAAATTAATTTGTAACTCAGCACCAACATTTTTGTGGATTAATATACAAATGCTTAACAGTGACCAAATATGGGCGAAGTTAGACCGGGTTTTAGTCCAAAGTTTAAGAGTATAAAACATCAATCCTCTAATAACAATTTCACAATATAACGCCAATTATAAATCATGAAATTATTTCAACTGAAACATTTTTTAACATTAACAAACAATCCTTACTAATATCATAAATGCCAAAGTGTGTATGTCTGTTTGTCTGTTACCCCTTTACGCCCATACCACTGAACCGATTTTGTTGAAATTTAGTATGAAGGTACTGTGAGTCCCGGGAAAAGACATAGCTTAAGTACCTATATCCCGGAAAAATGTGCGTAGTTGCGGTCGTCATGTAGTAACTAGATTTTAGTTAATAATAATAAAGATTACTTATTTGATACTTTTTTGTTTAATAAATGATCCAATCTTATGATCCAATCGTCTTATCACCTAATTGCCTTTTATAGCTGTTTTGACCAAGGATGTAACAAACAAACAACTCTGCCATCGATAGCAAAATTATTACCTCAAGCTAACTGTACAAGGAGGCATATTAGTTACAATAGCGCGTTGTCACTTTGTCTCTATTAGATCCACAATCGCTTATCAGGGTGTATCGTCACTCTATATGGGGGTTACCGCGTCACGGTAAGGACTTACCATTAGCATACAAGCGGCTCGATGCGGCGCCAGATTGCGGCCGCTTCCGCACTGTTCAATTCGGTAGCCGGTCCGACTGTCCGTTTACTTGTTACCGTGATTCCCAAATGATAACCAGGGTTGCTAGGTGAGGGGTTTTTTCTGGGATTCGGGGAAATCGGGGGAGAGAGAGGGAAAGCAGTCTCTACATAGTTTGATAAAATAGAACAAAGTACTGTCTGTTTGTCTGTCCGTCTTAAACCTCTTCACGCCCAAACCGCTGAACCGATTTTGCTGTTTGGTATAATAATAATACTCCCCACACCGGTTTCGGTGACGGTGGCCGGTTTCATTAAAACCAGGCCAGGTACGCTGTACGCAGGACTAATTTTATAGTTCCCAGGTGTGTGCGCAGTACACAAGAGCACTCTCTATTCCTTTACTCTCATAACCCAGTGGGACGGAAGACCGACACGACTGGCGAGAGATCAGGCGCAGGGCCGACTTTTTACATGCCCATGACCCATCCGACGCATGGATCATCTTACTTGTCAGACAATCAGGTAATCGCCCTGTATTGTCCTAACCAAACTTGGAATAACATGTTTCCAATGCGGGAATCGAACCCACGACCTCCGAGTCAAGAGCGACGACGCTCTCTGGACCACGGAGGCGTTTTGGCGCGCGTGTTTGGTATGAAGATACTTTGAGTAGCGGGAAAGGACATAGGATACTTGTTATCTCGGAAAAATAAACGATTCTTGTGCGATGGACAAATTTTGGCGCAATGGAGTTCATCTAGTTACAAATAAAAATATATATTCAGCGTAGATAAGGTCTATTTGTCTATACAGGGTGTAACAAAAATAAGTGATAATACTTTAGGGTGTGTACGTATTCCTTGCAGAGAGTTCACTGTGAAAGTAGCAGCGCTGAAAGACCAATTTTTTTTTCACTTTTGTATGGGGAAACTCGTGACGATCGCGCCCTTGCCCATACAAAGGTGAAAAAAAAAATCATCTTTCAGAGCTGCTACTTTCACAGTGAACTGTCTACAAGAAACACGTATACACCCTAAAGTATTATCACTTATTTTGGTTACACACTGTATAATAAGGGATGTTAGTTATTATTACATAGAATAATAATATCTTTATAATGGGTTTACATTATTTCAATCCAGTGATGACGTAAACACTAAACAGTGATGTAAACGGGTATAGGAATGCACTGAATTGCGTTCCAGTGGCCGTTTACATTATTTCAGTAGTAATCCGGCGCTGGATTCGATCACTGAATTTGGAAAAATGTAAACTGATCATAATTAGTAAGATCTAAACGACTCTTCTCAAAATATTTTGAGGAGTAGCAAACAATAGTCGCAGCAACACCGCGATGGTATCACGTGCATTGTGCGTGCGGCGGCCGGCGGCCCTTAGCGCATTACCGGCCATATTTCACCCGCTGACACTGACTGTTCTAAACTAGGTAATTTGGACCCAGCACAGTAAATCTACATTTAATAGGATAGTGAGGGCAAATAACTTTCGACCGTGTGTCGATGAAAGCTGTGCCACATTTTCGTTTTTAATGTAATGTCAACTGTGAAGGTAAAGGCAGAAATGTGATTCAAATCTATACAAGGTGTAACAAAACTAAGTGATAATAATTTTGTGTGTGTATGGGTCCCCCATATAGAGTTCGCTGTGAAAGTAGCAGCGCTGAAAGAGTAACTTTTTTCTCACCTTTGTATGAACCAGCGTCATGTAAAGTAAAAAAAAATACTCTTTCAGCGCTGCTACTTTCACAAGGAACCCTAAACAGGGAACCCATAGACAGGGTGTGTATATGGGTTTGGGGTGTTTAGGGTTCCTCCAAACTCTAAAGTGAGTAATATTATCACTTACTTTTGTTACACCATATAGAGCTATTATTCGGACTACGAATCCTTATCACACTGGAAAAGAGGTGTTACTCCCGCACTCAGAGCAGTGACGGATTAACCCAGCAATTGCCTAGGGCATCACGTCTGAGGGGGCACCAGAAGAGAAAGGGTTGAAAGAACGATTCTAGTTGACATACGGATAGGAGGGCCGGGGGCCCATAGACATGGATTGCTTAGTTACGGCATCAAGTAGTCTTAATCCGTCACTGACTCAGAGACGAATACGAGTATTATAATTACTTCATTGTAATTAAATGAAGATTTTAACATAAGCCCCATACATAATTTGTCAAAATCTTCATTAAATTGAAGTTTCATCATCGTTAAATGTCTCTGAGTGCAGCCGTTAGTAAAGACAATAAAAATATCTTTAATGAAATTAATCTAGTCGTTTATAATAATTCAATATTTCGATTCTGATTGAGTTGATGCAAAAAAACTCGTTTGCACAGAAAACTATAATGTTTCAGAGCCTTTTTAATGCAAACAAGCAAACATTATTCCTATATAATATTCGTGTAGAATGTATTTTATTGTATTCTACACAAAAGACTAGTGTGGGCAGCTCACTGCTCATTTGTTACATTTAGAGTTACGGTAACTGTTAACGCCTTCAAAATATATTTAGCAACTGCCCCTTAGTGAAACTAAGCAACTATTAAGTTCGAATTCAGTTTATGTAATTTTAAAATAATATAAATTTTACCTACTGCTACAAATAAAAAATCCTAAGCTGATAGTCTCCCTTTTGTCCCTAATGAGTTTTTTAGTTCCAACGTTATACATTATAATGTATCTATACATATAATAAAACTGTAGAAATGACGATTCTGTACATTAAAGATATTCAAAAAATAATAAGCGGAGGGTGTCACTACATCGCTATACAAGCCAAAAATGTGCTCAGTTTTTTTGTCTGTCTGTCTGTCTGTCTGTCTGTATGTTTGTTCCACTATCACACGAAAACTACTGATCCGATTTGAATGCGGTTTTCGCAGATATATTTGCCTTCTTCTAACTCAACATCTGGTGTATAAAAATCACCCCCCCCCCCCCCCCCCCCCCACCAAAGAGAGGGTCAGATTTTGTATTAAGTAAACTTTTTTCTTTAATGGACTTACTTTATATTATTAACTGTTTTTCCAACTTAACATCTGGTGCTACATAACATTTTTCCCCCCACCCCTCTTAGGGGACTAAAGAGGGGGTAAGATTTTGTATGCTGATGAAGTAGAAATACTTTAAATGGCAAAACAACGTTTGCCGGGACAGCTAGTTACTAAATATTAATGTAAGTATATGCAACGAAACCTTGATAAGTCTGGTTTTAAATATTTCACCAGTCATCATAATCAAAAAGTATACAAATTACAATTCACTAAAAGCTCAATACAATTTTCTAAAGAAAAACTTAAACGCGCATCCATGCAATATTGCTTTTATTTATTTTCCATCATTTTTATTGCGTCAGATTTTAAATACGTTAATACTATGATTGTTTTAAAAAGTGCAATATAAAACTACGTAATTTATACTATTACGAACATGACTATGAACTAAGAGTTACCTAGTCCAGGAAGGAAGATATACCGTAATAAAATAATACAGTACTTAGCTACCAAGTGCCAGCTAATTCTGAGAGCTTATTAATGCAAACAGAACCTCATAGAATAAACTTTGAACTTTATTGTACTACCGTGTACTAATCATGCATAATTTGAACACATAATGGCGAATAATTACAAATGGGCGCGGTAAAGGGCAGCTCCCACACGACGCGGTCCTGCGGGACCATGTCGCGATAGGTCCGACACAGGACCGCGATAGGACCGACAGGACCTGGGACCGGTGCGACACGCAGGGTCAGAGTGAACACGTCGCTCATTATTAAATACCAACACGATCTTCGTTTGTTTGAGATGACTTGTTATATCTCGTATTGATGATTCCTTTGCGGGGTCCCGTAGTAACTACAGGGTGATGGTTTTTCTCTGACTGTTAATCCGTTATTTATAACTGAGTTAATTTCTAAATTCCTTAAAATAATTGATTGTTAACAAAATATGTATCATCAAAATATGGACTCTGTATATTTTGGTAGCAGAAATAATAATAATTATTATTAAATACTAGATGTATGGAGTTATGACCCGTGGGAACCGTATATTTTTCCAGGATAAAAAGTATCCTATGTCCTTTCCCGAGACTCAAAGTACCTACTTCCACCGTCCATACCAAATCTCAACATAATCGGTGCAGCGGTTTAGGCGTGAAGAGGTAACAGACAGACAGACACACTTTCGCATTTATAATATTAGCACAGAGTAAATTTACACTGTGATATTAGTATGGTTAATCTTGTTTTTTGGAGGTGGCTGGGGCCTTTTTATGGAACTCAATAATTTTTATTTTTTTTTCAATTTAGTCTGTAGACTGCTATTTAAAATGTTTCTTAAAAAATCGAAATTTTTAAGAAACTTTTAACTAAATGTTTCAAGATGACCTTTTAAAAACAACAAAAACATTGATAATATTCTCCTTATAGGCCTGGAGATAGTGACACAAAATTCTTGGTCATTTGTGCCAGTATGGCGGTTTAACAGGAGTATAATTACGTAAAGGCAAAAAGAAAAATGATGGTCATAGCGCTCGCACTGGCAGCCCAAACGCGTGGGCGTTAATCGAACGTGTCGGATAAATAACGAGTGTCGAACGATTTGTTCCACAAAAATGCTTGTATTTTCAGATAGTCGAAAAAAAATAAGTAGGCGAAAGCGTAATGCCATACTTGCCGGGTGCGGCTTACAGCCCGCCATCGGTTCGCGTCGGTACGCGAATACGTTAATTTTAATAAAAAAATTGAACCATTTGTACCAGGCTAATTTTTGCATAGCTAATCATCGTCGAGTAGCCATTCACGAAAATCACCTTGCCATACTTTTCCGACAGCTCCCAATGGCCGCCATACCACTGCAAAGGTGTAAGTTTTTTTTTTTCGCCAAACGATTTGTACCACCCTGAAACTTTTTTTAATAGTTCCCTGTATGATCATAAATAGGAGTCTGATAATGCCATACCTGTGGGAGGCGGCGAATATGAACAATATTATTTCAAAATCCTAAGATTTTATTCGTAATTTCAAACGGTTTTCCAAGTATGGCGCCACTTTTCCCTCTACTACAAGTATAGAAAATATATTAATGGTCACATTGTGTCGTATAATTTCCAAAAATCCAAATGCCATACTGGTACAAATCGTCTAATTTTTATCACTTTTTTGCTCAAGTCCGATAGTCATCCCGGCCCATGGTTACAATCTGTATATATATATATATATATATACAATCTGTATATATATATATATATATATATATATATATATATATATATATATATATATATATATATATATATATATATATATATATATATACAGATTGTAACCATGGGCCGGGATGACTATCGGACTTGAGCAAAAAAGTGATAAAAATTAGACGATTTGTACCAGTTGAAACCGTTTGAAATTACGAATAAAATCTTAGGATTTTGAAATATATATATATATATATATATATATATATATATATATATATATATATATATATATATATATATATATATATATATATATATATATATATATATATATATATATATATATATATATATATATATATATATATATATATATATATATATATATATATATATATATATATATATATATATATATATATATATATATATATATATATATAATAAGTATTTCAAGTATGGCAGCACTTTTTCCCCCTACTAGAAGTATGGGAAAAATAATAACGGTCATATTTTGTCAAATACTTTCCAAAAATTTAAATGCCATACTGGTACAAATCGTTTGGCGAAAAAAAAACTTACACCTTTGCAGTGGTATGGCGGCCATTGGGAGCTGTCGGAAAAGTATGGCAAGGTGATTTTCGTGAATGGCTACTCGACGATGATTAGCTATGCAAAAATTAGCCTGGTACAAATGGTTCAATTTTTTTATTAAAATTAACGTATTCGCGTCGGTATGGCGGGCTGTAAGCCGCACTCGACAAGTAGGTATGGCATTACGCTTTCGCCTACTTATTTTTTTTCGACTATCTGAAAATACAAGCATTTTTGTGAAACAAATCGTTCGACACTCGTTATTTATCCGACACGTTCGATTAACGCCCACGCGTTTGGGCTGCCAGTGCGAGCGCTATGACCATCATTTTCCTTTTTGCCTTTACGTAATTATACCCCTGTAAAACCGCCATACTGGCACAAATGACCAAGAATTTTGTGTCACTATCTCCAGGCCTAATACGGAGAATGGGCATTGTCCAAAAAAAATTACAATGTACTTTTTATATTATTTTTTTCGTTGAAATAGGTATAACGGGGTATTTTAAGAATATTAATTGAATATTTTTTTAATTCATTAGCTACTTTTTTTTTTAAATTTTCGGATCTATGACGTCATCATCAACGGCCGGCGGCATTGAATAGATACTTGAAATTAAAAAAAGAGCATTGTCAAGTATCAACAAGGTGTTAAGTAAATGAATGCAAGTTCTCTTATTTATGTGAAAACTGATTCGAGAAGCATACCAAAAGTTCAAAACGTAATGTTGGTCGGGTTTATTGCTAATTTATATGGCTTCCAGTAATGCATTGACGGTCAAACTAAGGTTAAACATATTTGTTTAAAAATATAAGTAAAAAATGATTAAAATCGATAGCCTATGATCCTTCACGTGGTCTACTTCCTATCTGTGCCAAATACCATAAAAATTGCTCCAGTAGTTCGCGAGATAAGCCCTTTCAAATAATTTCCCCCGTATTTCCACATTCTCCTATTATTCTTAGCGTGATAAAACATAGCCTATAGCCTTCCTCAATAAATGGGCTATCTAAAACTGAAAGAATTTTTCTAATCGGACCAGTAGTTCCTGATATTAGCGCGTTCAAGTTAGCCCTTTCAAATAATTTTTCCCGTTTTTTCCACATTTTCCTCTATTTCTTCGCTTCTATTAGTCTTAGCGTAATAAAATATAGCCTATAGCCTTTCTCGATAAATGGGCTATCTAACACTGAAAGAATCATCAAAATCCATTGCGTAGTTTTAAAGATTAAAGGGAACAAAGGGACATGAGGGAGAAAAGCGACTTTGTTTTATAATATACTATAGTAAGATTGTGTCAAAAAACAGAAAAATTGATGCTGATGATTAACGTGACCTCACCTTGCGATGAATAGGCCATCAGAACAGTATATGATATCATAATTCACAAAGTTACCGATTTGGTAAAAACGGTGTCGGAGTTCAAAGAGTAAGTGGGAGAAATGACTAAATTGCAGAGGGTGCAGCGGTCGTTGATAAATAAAGCGCATAGCTTCGGAGTAGTTGTTAACAGGGGTCATGAGACGTTACCTATTCTCCGAGGCACGTGGCCCGCTGACCTACTGATGAGTGAGTAGCTATGCGAGCAGAGGGTTCGTGTAGAACAACAGGTGTAGAACGTTTTCTTTTCGTCTAACTATATTAATTTTTACATACTTTCTAGCTTGTCTTAAGTCCTAACTATTAGCTAAGTAAGAACATTTTTTTAGGGTTTTCCTGAAATGCTATAGATTACTGAGTACTGACTAGTGACTGCTGACAATTGATATATAAATCTAAAAATTTTGTAGTCCGCTTACAATTTTAAGCTCGCTCGGCAAAACTGGAAAGGGTAAATAGATGTGTACCTATCTACCAATGACGTGTCCCCGTCTAATTGCGATCTACCAATAACCATGGGCGCCGGCGGGGGGGTGCCAGGTGGTACTCCCGAGATTCCCAAGGGGTGCACTTGCACCCCTTGGGAATCTCGGGATCAACAGGAACATGGGACATTTCGTACAAAGATAGTTCGTAATGTTTCGGCACTAAATGTATTCTGTAGACGTAAATAGACAGTCACAGTTGTACGTAAAAAGGAAAAAGAAAAGAAAGAAAACTAAAATCTGCACCCCTTGGAAATTATTTCTGCCGGCACCCATGCCAATAACATACCCGTTTGATCACTGATCTACCAATAATGTGTTCTCGTCTCATACCAAGGAGACTTATAATCCCAGAGAGAAGAGTCTACGACCAGTCATCACACATCGACAAGAGAAACAATTAATGAAGTAACTTTATAACTTCAATATTATATTTTACGTTCCATACACACCTTTCTATCCAAGTGGTTATTCGTGCACAAGTCTTGAGCATTAATCCCTTACATTGACAATACCCAACGGCAGTGTGTTATTCTAATACTAGAGAACACCCGCCACTCAGTTGCACCAAAATTCGTTTATCGCGAAGGAACCGTACATTTTTCCGGGATGAAAACTTTCCTATGTCCTATCCCGGGACTCAAAGTAACTCCGTGTCAAATTTCAGCAAAATCGGTTCAGCGGTTTGAGCGTGAAGAAGCAGCAGACAGACAAACACACTTTCGCATTTATTAATATGGATATGGATTAACTTTATTAGAAAACTAGCTGTCCCGGCAAACGTTGTTTTGCCATTTAAAGTATTTCTACTTCATCAGTTGATACAAAATCTTACCCCCTCTTTTGTCCCCTAAGAGGGGTGGGGGGAAAATTTTATACACCAGATGTAAATTTGGAAAAACAGTTAATAATATGAAGTAAGTCCATTAAAGAAAAAAGTTTGATACAAAATCTGATCCCCTCTTTGGTCCCCTTAGAGGGGTGGGGGGGGGGATTTTTATACACCTGATGTTGAGTTGAAAGAAGGCAAATATATCTGCGAAAACCGTATGCAAATCGGATCAGTAGTTTTCGTGTTAAAGCAAAAGTCTTATACAAAATCTGACCCCCTCTTTCGTCCCTTTAGAGGGGTGGGGGGAAATTTTTTATACACCACATTTTAAGTTGAAAGAAGACAAATATATCTGCGAAAACCGCATTCAAATCGGATCAGTAGTTTTCGTGTTAAAGCAAAAGTCTTATACAAAATCTGACCCCCTCTTTCGTCCCTTTAGAGGGCTGGGAGGAAATTTTTTTATACACCAGATGTTAAGTTGGAAGAAGACAAATATATCTGCGAAAACCGCATTCAAATCGGATCAGTAGTTTTCGTGTGATAGTGGAACAAACATACAGACAGACAGACAGACAGACAAAAAAAATGACCACATTTTTGGCTTCTATAGCGATGTAGTGACACCCTCCGCTTATTATTTTTTGAATATCTTTAATGTACAGAATCTTCATTTCTACAGTTTTATTATATGAGTATGTATAGATTGTACAATCTTATTAAATATAATGTGTCCTGACACCAGTGTCCGAACCTTAAGGGCCTGTTTCACCACTTCCTCATAAGTGCCGGATGGGCTATCCACCACTTAACTTGACATATAGATATGGAGAATCTGTCAAGTAGGTAAGTTGTGGATAGCCTATCCGGCACTTTATCAGGAAGATGTGAAACAGACCCTTACGCCTCTAGTACACCGACGCTGCGAAACGCGAAACAGCGGCAAACCGCAGGGCTATCACGTAAAAATAGCGATCAACAATCCATTAGCAATAATCGCGCGAGTGATTGCTGGGTATAAAAACAATGGTGTCATGTATAGCGATCGATTGCAATCGTATTGTTTTGGCTGATACATGATACGAAATTGCGATTTTGGAGCAATTATTGCGCAATAATTGCTATCGCATTGCTCTCTCAAGATACGTGATACCGCGGCCGATTTGCTGTCTCACTCGCTACACGGCAATGCGTTATATGGCATCCCGCTCTATTCCTGTTTCGCAAATATTTCGTGCTTCGCAGCTTTGTCGGTGTACTAGAGGCGATAATGTCATAAATCATAATGTATGTTATGTATGGTATCCGATATAATAAATAATATTATTATTTTCCTGTATGATGTATGCAGCATGGCATAATAATATTTTATCGACATAATTCATGGCTGTTAAATTTTTTTTACCTCTCTCACGATAATGGCAGCTATTTTAGTTTTTTTAGGCTCTTACGCCTCTTGTCTATCGACGCTGCGAACTGCAAAATATCTGCGAAACCAATGCGAAACAGGAATAGAGTAAGATGCAATATAAGTTATAACGAATTATCGTGTGGCGGATGAGACAGTAAATCAGTCGCCTGCACTATTTCACAGTTCGCAGCGACGGTGGACTAGAGGCGTAATACTAATCTGACCAACACTTCTCATGTAAATATCCTATGAACATCAAAAAGTTTTGAACAAAGAGAATATAATCACTACGTGTTTTGAATAATCGCTTTTTGTGAAAAGCAAAAGGTGAAAAGGGTAGTACATTAACCTTTTATTTATTATTTTAAAAGTTAAAGGAGGTTTTAACCAAGTTTTAACTATATTAATAATGAGCTTTAAGAAGGCTGAATACGTTAGGGTTTAAGTCCGTAAGTAAGCGCACCAGAAAAAAAAAACATTACAGCTCACACTTGGCTCACGCAGCTGTCAGAATTGTCACTCAATACGTCATTGAAATGTGTGTGACAAAAATGGTGCCCGATAACCAGCTGGCGATACTTTAATAAAAAGTGAAAAGCTTTTGTTATCAACTTTGAATATAAGTGTAGTGATATGGCGTCTGTTTTAGATCTAGTGAAACATTACCAACACTCTATTGAAAAGTATGCGAATGATGAACAAAAAGTAAGTATTTTCCTTGATGTTTTCAGGTTCCAGATTTTTAATAAAATTAAGTCGGGATTTCGCAATCGCCTTTGTGACCTAAGAACAAATGAGTCCAAGTCGACGGTTTTATCTTTAAATTATCATAGCTGTCATATTTCAGGTCTTAAAATGTATCGACAAATTGTTTAATTTGGATGTGACAGTCCAGCACTTGCAAGAAACTGGCGTCGGAAGAACTGTGAACGCTCTACGCAAGGAGCCCGGCGATATCGGTCAAGCTGCTAGAGCCCTCGTTTACAAATGGAAGTTGATGGTAGCAGCTGAAGAGAGTGATCAGGAAGATCACAATGATAGTGAGCATCTTCCTTAATAGTTGATATTTTTCAAATTGATACCATTGGATATCAAATGTAAATGTCTTTGTTTTGTAAGAAATGGCTTTTTAAACACTTTTACTTAGAGCTGGTAACAAAATAAGGTATGCTGCAACAATAACTGATAACAAATGCCTACTTAAGTACATGTTATTGAAACAATATTTTCATATGTGATTAATTTATAAATTAACTTTTAAATTGCTTTAAAGGCAACATTTTTATTTTACAATAAGACTTAGTAAGTTGGTCTATCTAATAATTATTGTTATTGCATGATTAACATAATTGCAACTTTTTGTCAGTTAACGAGGTACATTTTTTTAAGCGAAGAAATTGTAATAAGTCGGTCTAAACCTAAGCCCAATTTGCTAGAGATCAGAACTAACAGTTATATTACAACTCATTATTAATTAGTTTTAATTTGAACACTTAGAAGATGCTTTAATTATAAGCATAATGGATTATTTCAATTTAATATTTAAGTCACATTTTTTTACAATATGCAACTCCTAATTTTCAATGTTCAAAGGCTAATAATTATCCTGTCCTATTTAATGGAAACACATTATTATGTGTTAACCCATCAGTCGTGGCAAAACGAGACACAATAGCTTTTTCATTGTTATCACGGCCGGATGTGGCCGCTTGGGGCTTCATGAATTAAATAATATTACCCAACTCTGGAGTATTGACCGAAAAATGTTTTATCAATATTGTAAGACTATTTAAAACTGTTAACAGCTGTGTATACAATCCAAAAAAACATTTGTATACACATAATACATTATAATATTATTTAGTTTCCTGTGTGGTTTTGAACATTGTGGTTTTTTCCTGTTTCTTAACTGACTAATTGTAACAAATGAAAGTTATTTAATTAAAATTACTATGATTAAAAACATCATTTGAATATTATTTTCTTCTGTTATCACCAGGTTAAATTTTTGTCCGAATAAATTAGGTATGTAAGCAATATCTTAATAAAAAAATATAATATTTTAGATCTCAGACATAATTTGGTAATTTTTTGTTGAACTTAAGATTGGATCTATTTTGAAATTATTGTATTTTAATTTTTAAAGTGTTCAAATTATATTCAATAATCAAAGCAATATAAGTACAACATCTAAATCTTTAACCTTTGTGTTGTTTTTGACAAGGTGCAGCAAAGTATAATGATTATAACCATGGACATGACTCTGATAATAACACGGAAAAAAAGCCAGTAAAGCATGAAGATAAATATCAAAGTAGGAATAAACGCGAAAATACTTCTCATGAGAAGTACAATGGGAGCTATAGCAGCAGCCACAAAAGAAAATGTGCCAGCAGTGAGGTAAGTAGGTGCTCACAGCTCAATAGACATTAAATAATAATTGTAGAAAATTTGACTACTGTATTTCCTGTAAATTGTATTACAAGTTCCTAGTCAGATGTAAGAACTGCTTTTCGTATAAAATATTTTGTCCTTAATAGTACTCATTTTAATTTTAAAGGAGGAGGAACCTGAAAATAAAAAGTCGAAGCATAGCAAAGAAAATGGATATGTAGTAAAAAAAGAATTACAAATTAAGAAAGAACCTTCTGACAGTGAGGATAACAGTAATGATGATTATTCCTCGGGTAGTGAGAGTGAAAGCAGCGAGTCACAATCATCAGATGATGACCGAAAAGATAATATTAAAATCAAAAGTGAAAGAGACATCAAGCAAGAACCTTCAAGTAAACCCAAATATTCTTCGCATGATGAAAATGAAAGATACAAACATGTAAAACAAAGTGAAGATAAATATGCTAAACATAATAGTAGCAAAACTACCTATGAAAAAACCACACAAGAAAAATCTCACAGTTCGAGTAAACACAATAGTTCTTCTTCAAGTGATTACAAATCTGAAAAAAAGGAAAGTCAAAACAGAATATCAGAAAAGGAAAACCAATCAACAGCAAAGGAATATAAGTCAACACAAAAAGAACATCGCTCATCAGAGAAACACCACAGATCTTCAGAAAAGGAGCAAAGATCATCGGAAAAAGAACACAGGTCATCAGATAGGGAACATAAAGAACATCGGTCTTCAGAAAAAGGGCACAAATCTTCAGAAAAAGAACATCGTACATCTGATAAGGGAAGCAAGTCATCTGAAAAAGAATATAGGTCAGTAGAAAAAGAAAATAAATCTTCAAAAGAAAAATCTAGAGAAAAAGTTAAAGAATCATCAAACAAGCATAGTAGTAGTTCTGATAAGCATAAATCGAGTAGTTCTGAAAAACACAAATCAATGAGCTCTGATAAACATAAATCATCGTCTAGTTCCGATAAACACAAGTCTAAAGACTCTAATGGACATAAAAGCTCGGAAAAAACTTCGAGCAAATCAGAAAAACATGGTTCTTCGAAAGACGAGAAAAGTAAAAGCTCATCAGTTAAGGAAACCTCCAGCCATAAGCATAAATCAAGTAGTAAAGACAAACATACTACACCAAGTTCTGATAAATCTAAAGACTTGGCGAATTCGTCTAAAGAAAAAGAACATAGAAGTGACAAAAAACACTCAACGCAAGATGCGAAAAGTCATTCTAAAAATAAGAGTGAAAAGTGTGAAGAAAAAGATAGTAAAATTAGTAAGCATAGTTCTAGTAAAAGTAGTAACAAAAGTAAGGAAGACATACCAAAGAAAAAACCAGAAATGAATGGTGGGGACAGTGATGATGGCATCGACTGTGGTTCAGGTAAGTCATTAGATGTCTTGGATTTTGTACCTACTATAAACGAATTTCCATAACTAATTCGCGCCACAATCCATATTCGCGCCATTAAAGTTTTCCTGGACGCGTGATTAAATCCATACTTAATTTTATAAATGCGAAAGTGTGTCTGTCTGTCACCCCTTCAAGCCCAAACCTGTGAACCGTTTTTTTTTTTAATGAAATAAGGGGGCAAACGAGCAAACGGGTCACCTGATGGAAAGCAACTTCCGTCGCCCATGGACACTCGCAGCATCAGAAGAGCTGCAGGTACGTTGCCGGCCTTTTAAGAGGGAATAGGGTAATAGGGGAGGGTAGGGATGGGAAGGGAAGAGAATAGGGGAGGGTAGGGGATTGGGCCTCCGGCAAACTCACCCACTCGGCGAAACACAGTGCAAGCGCTGTTTCACGCCGGTTTTCTGTGAGAACGTGGTATTTATCCGGTCGAGCCAGCCCATTCGTGCCGAAGCATGGCTCTCCCACGTATTTTTTTTTTGCTGGAATTTGGTATGGAGATACTTTGAGACACGGGAAAGGACATAGGATACTTCTTATCCCGTAAAAACGTACGGTTCCCGCGCGATAAATTAGCGCAATGGAGTTGCAGGCATCATCTAGTAATTATTATTATATATACCTCAGCTGACAACTGATGGCTTCTGCTTGACTAAGGGCCTACACAGACGGACTGCATTTCAACTGCAATCCAACTGCAAATTGCAGTTCAAGTGCAGTTTGAATGCAGTTGACACGACTGCAATAGAACTGCAAGCCAAACGCGCAGTCGGATTGCAATTCAGTTGCAGTCGGCGTGCAGTCGTGTGAACTGTTTGGTTTGCAGTTCTATTGCAGTCGTGTCAACTGCATTCAAACTGCAATCCAACTGCAATTTGCAGTTGGATTGCAGTTGAAATGCAGTCCGTCTGTGTAGACCCTAAGCATACCACCTCACTTGGTTGTGGATATTCTGTTGGAGCTCATATTGCTTTAGTATTTATTAGCGCCCATTAATTATAATTTATTCATACGATTGCGTTACATTTCAGGCGCGAGTTTTGCAGAGGCCCTAGGCATGGGCATGCCATCAAAATCCAAGAAAAAAACTAGCGGCGTGAAGGAAAGTTCTCCAACCAAGGGAATTTCCAATGATGTAAGTCACATATTTAAGAAAACAGTATTGTAGTATGTACTATCAGAGAAGTTGATTCCTATGCAGATCGGGAACCTACGTAGTTTGGTTGCGTTACGTCAAACCCAGCCGACAGATCACAATTAACATTGAATTGACATATTCGACCAAATAACGTTGGTCTATCAACTGCATGGGAATCAATTTCCTCGATGGTACATAAATGATAACCCTATATTATGTAAAAAAAATTGTTTCATTTTAGTTGAGCCCGGCAGCACTATTATCACCTAGTGCAAAATTAGCGCCGTTGCCAGCAATAGAGATATCGGCCTTGCCAGAGATATCACCCAACTACAGACCAAGACCACCACCAAAGTTCCTACCACATTTCTCTGATGAAGATGCCATGAATGTCGTTATATCTACCAAAAACCAAAGGCAAGTTCGTAATATAAAGTTGTATAAAAAAATATCTTAAAAAGCATGTTATATCAATATTTAAATGTATAAAATCTATTTTAGAACTAAAGTATACTCTGGAAATA
The DNA here is from genome assembly GCA_963422495.1 of Polyommatus iphigenia. Classification (NCBI taxonomy): domain Eukaryota; kingdom Metazoa; phylum Arthropoda; class Insecta; order Lepidoptera; family Lycaenidae; genus Polyommatus; species Polyommatus iphigenia. The sequence continues at coordinate 9,658,792 of OY730179.1, read as the reverse complement.
AAACCTATGGAAAAATACCAACACTGTATGAAATGTGTGTGCAAATTCTACAGGAGCATATTGATGGTAAGATATTTTATCTGTATATTATGGTATTTTTTTAAATATATAGGTAAAATAATATTGTTTACTCTGCCTTCATGTAAACATCATCCTATGTAAAAATATTTAGTTTTCTAATCTTTATTTATTACTGTCTTAGCTCTTGAGTATACCGGCGGAGTGCCGTATGAAATTCTCAAGCCGGTAATAGATAAAGCGACGCCGCAACAGCTGTTTATGTTAGAGCATTATAATCCCTATCTTATGGAGGACACAGACCACTTGTGGAAGAAATTCTGTGAGAAGAGTTTCCGTAACAAGAAACGAGAGGAAATGGAAACATGGAGAGAAATGTATATTGTGAGTATCACAAAGCAAAGTATTAGAGCCATCGCAAACAGGGCGACTTGTCGTCGCGTCTAGTCGCCGCGTCAGACGCGGCGTTGTCATTTGCATCTAGTGTCTTGTCGGTCGTCACGACTAGACGCCGAGCTGTCGCTGTCGCGTGTCGCCTAGTGTGCGCCTAAAAGTCCTTATTAATAAAAAATTTACTTTCCAATAGTTCTACACTAGTCCCAAACTGTCAAGCGATTTTTCCAAGAATGTATCAGACTGGTGCATATGTTGCGCTCAAAGGTCTAAATCGCTCATTGAGCGAAAAAAATAGCTCACATCGCGTCGTGGTCACAGTAGTTTTACTGTGTTTACGAATTTCGCGTTGTGGCTGTTTAGCCACAACGCGAAATTCGTGTTGTGGCCCTAATGAAAACGGCCACGACGCGTTGTGGCAATCACAGAACGACCAAATAGCGAAACTTACGGTTTCCGCGCGATAAACTAATTTTGGCACAACGAAGTTGCGGGCGTCATCTTACGTCGTCATAAAAATAAAAAAGACGTTATGCAGTGATTTTATAAAATAAAATAAAAAATGTTTTATAAGGACATCTACCAAAACGTTTCCAGTCTAGGCTCAATATCAGAAAGTAGTGTGCGTTGTTATAAAATACTAATATTCCATAAGCGTGTCAATTTTCATCATTGATCATGCCCACAACGCGTTGAGATCGAATAGCATGTCAGTCAACCCCTACAAGAGCGATCGGTCGCTAATGCTCACGAGTTTCATACCTAAACGTTTAATCCCAGGTCGCTCGCATATATTTTGTTTTTAATTTTTACCTCACCTTCAATACTATTGTGACATACTCATATTATGTTAAAAATCACAAATTCGAAGTCTAGGATTTTCTTAAACCCCCCCCCCCCCCTATATATATTGAATCCTGGCTACGATCGTGACAACGCAATGTTAGCTATTTTTCCGCTCAATGAGCGTTTTCGGTCTTTGAGCGTAACACAAAAAAAAATGCATGACAGCCTGCAGAATTATGACTTCATTGAGGAAATGTGTTCTAAATGAGAGGTATTATAAAGAGACAATAAATTTTAGTAGGCTCCATATGTGGAACAATAAATGATTGTCAAATTGGTGACGTCCGTAAGCACGTTGATAGTTAATTAAGGCTCTTTTTACCCGACTGCCAGGAGGGTTATGTGTTTAGCGCGTATCTTCTATGTATGTAATATTCTTTATTACCTCGTATCTTCAGAACGGCTAAACGGATTTTCACATTTGAGGTATCGTTAGATTTGTCTTAATAGCCCGAGTGTTCTTAGGTAGGTGACATCAAGAAAAAACCAAAATCAAATCGTCAAACATCCGCCGATGTTTGACGCCATATCGTGAGGTAAACAAAAATAAAAATTTACCAAGCATATCGAGTGGGGTATCAAAATAAAGAATTTTAAACACCGATTCTAAATATGTATATAACTTGCAGTTTTAATATTAAATCGAACGATAAATCTACACTAATAGTACAAAGAGGAAAGATTTGATTTTTTATTTGTTGGGCTCGGAAACTACTGGACCGATTTAAAAATTCTTTTACCATTGGAATTCTACATTATTTTTGATGAACATAGGCTGAATTTTATTTTGGAAAAAATAAGGTTCCGTAAGATATTTGGGTTTTTCGGACGCAAGGTGTAAAAAATCAACCAGAAAAGTTACTTATTTTACGTACGCTGCCTAAACTATAAAAGATAGAACCATAAAATTCTAAGTAATTGTAGAACTTACAAATATCTACAAAAAAGTCCGCGACACACTATACCTATCTATGTCGAGTGAGGCACATTTGTGGACTACATTTAAACGCGTTTATTTTACTCATTCTTTTAATCCTTATCAAAATAAATTATTCATTACTAAGTACAGTTTATGTAGATAATATCCCACCAAAAACATACCTGTTAAAATGGGCCCAAGTACCTATCGGCAAAGTTTTGGTCTAAAAAAGAGTTGAAATCCAATCCCATGCCAAGTTTATCTGCACTTCATCGATCGTTATCATTTTCATCAACAGTCTGATCCATAATACTTCTAATTTGAACGTGGCAGGTTAATTTAATTATATTATTATCTAATTATACAATTAATCAAGAGTTACGCATAGCACGAAAACCTGCCAAGTTCAAATTTAGAAGTATTATGGATCAGACTGTTAATGAAAATGATAACGATCGATGAAGTGCATCTAAACTTGGCATTGGATTGGATTTCAACTCTTTTTTAGACCAAAACTTTGCCGATAGGAACTTGGCCCCATTTTAACAGGTATGTTTTTGGTGGGATTTCAATACCTTTTTTCAAGAAATTATACTTAGGTATTTTTTTCTTTTTGTGCCACACCCGACGTAAACAATACCTTCGATATATGGCGCTAGTTGTATTTGTTAAACTATCTATAGAAGCGAAATTTTCAAGTAAACAGTATCTATTTAACCTATATCAATTCCCAAGCAGTCGAATTCGACCGCGTAAACAATAGATTTCCAAGAATCCGCGATCGAAGGGTTAATAAGCTATACAGTATGAAAATATGATGACAATATTTTAAACCAATCCTTTTCCATTTTAAACAAATCCGATTCGATGCCTCCGGCAGAATTAGGTCTTGTTTCGTTCTTTTTAGTTAACATTTTTTGCAGTCGGGTTTTTTTATTTTTAATTAAGTAATTTATTTTATTTATGTTTATGTTGTACTAGATGACGCCCGCAACATTAGTTTATCACACGGGGACCGTGCATTTTTCCGGGATAAAAAGTATCCTATATCCTTTCCCAGGTCTCAAAGTACCTAGGTACCTACATACCAAATTTCATAAAAACCGGTTCAGGTATTTGAGCGTGTAGACTGTACAGACCAGACAGACACACTTTCGAATTTATAATATTAGTATGGATCATGTTGAAGACACAAGGCAGTTCAAATATTTAACTCATAAGTATTTTTCAAAATTTTTCAGAGATGTCAAGAGGAACAAGAAATAAGGCTCAAATCTTTAACTGCGAACATTAAGATGACTCAAGAAGCAAAGAAAGCTCCAATCAAGCAAACCAAAATGGCGTATGTCGACACTGTTGTAAAGCCTCCGCGTAATATTGCAAAGAAACAGGTATAATATTTCATCTTAATGTTTTATTATTTAAGGATTAATCCTTCGATTGTGGATTCTTGGAAATCTATTGGTATTCTATTGTGTCTCGCTCACCGGTGAGCTTATGGGGCTTGATGGGTTAATAAGCTGTTTATTAGGTCGATTGCATTCAGTGGCGTAACTATAGAGTGGCAGGGCTGGCAAAATGCCACGGGCCCCATACCCAAAAGGGCCCCGGCCCAAGAGGCCGTGAGGTCAGAATTTTTTCCTACATTGTTTTATTGTTAACGTCACGATTTTTGCCACGGGCCCTGGATGTTATAGTAACACCACTGATTGCATCAGGATTAATTTTATCTGTTCGGTCGATTGCATCGCCTTCTAAAAAGAGTAGTCCTTGTATTGTTGGCATAAAATAATTAACAGACCAAAGAGATCCCATATCACAGGCATAAATTGTTAACAGGCTCAACATGGCACTGCTTTCACGGCGACAGCTAGCCCTGCCGCCAGAGTGGCGTCGCTGGCCACCGCTCCCAATGTCCTCAGAACTGGCCGCCCCACCCCAGTTCCGACATTAACTTCGTCATCATTCAAACCCAAGAAGGCGCCGCTCATGCAAAAAGCCCTGCAGTTCATGAGAGGCCGTAAGCGATGATAGAATTAAAAATATTTTTAATTTTGGCCATCTCTAAACGAAGAGGCATACATGTGGACAGTAAAACAACCTTCATAATAAAAATATTTATTCATTATAAAAATATATTCTTACAATTATTTTTAATGTGATGAATTAACTATAAAACTAGCTAATTAAATTCTAGACTAAATATTAACAATATTATTGCCATCTATTTTTTTAAACAATACTCTATTGAGAGGTAGTACTGAGGTAATTAGGGTACTAAATTTAATGACAGCTTAAATTACGAGAACATGGGGTTCTTAGGTAGGTCACACTATATTTATAGCTGACATTAAACACTATTGCACTTAAAATTTTTATTTATTCTTTTTTGTCATATTATCGAAATCTGCCACATGAATGCTTTTAACATTTATATTTAAGAGTTTCTTTGATTTCATTTTAATACTAGTTACATTTAGTAATTTTAGATTATTGGAGACTACAATTTATTGCTAAAACTAATTTATTGTGGTCTGCATGTATTGGTGTAAATATAAACAAAATAGGCTATATTAACTGTATGTTAGCTCTAGGACTTGAAAGACATCACATTATACCATAGAATATTTATATCCCATACAACTAATGATTAAAATTATTATTGTTATGACGTATGACACACCCTTGGTCCTAAACAGCATAATTTATGTTTTGTGAAATGTTATTCAGCAACTGCACAAAAATAACAAAAGTTATAATGGAATAACATACAATACAAAAATTCTTAGATCTATATCATCACTTTTTATAAACTGCCACTCTGTCAATTTGAAGGTATATTACAATCACCATACCATATTTTGAATTTTATTACTAAGTAATAAAAACTGGTAAACTAGATCTGGTAGGGGTACAGTGTACACTGTACAGTATAATATAAAGTCTGTTGGTATTTTAACACCTCCATCGTGGGTATCGCAGAAACAATAGATTTTCAATAGTTATGCGGCAGCGGGCTGGCGCTTGGGGATTAATAAACTAAAAACAGTACCTAGTTTTTACATAATATTGCCTGTTTCAAATAATTTATATTTTTAACATGCATTGCTTTATAAATAAAATTGTCATGATTAGATAAATTTATTTCAAATATCAACCATTAAAATCTTGTAAATAAAAATAATATAAATTTTTGTTCCTTGAAGATACCAAAAAAATACAATACAGAAATATTTTGTTTAGGAACAATACCTAATTACATAACATTGAAAAATGGGAGCATAACAATTGTTACTTTTAATTCCTTTCATGCATTTTACTGTTGGTTGTTTACGTTTTATTGAATGATGAAACTAGTGTAATATTTTTTTTTATTTCTTTGTTTTTTCATAAAATATTAAAAATTTGTACTACCAGAGAAGTTGATTTGTAGGTAGATGGTGGACCTAAGTAATTTGGTCGTGTTATTACCTTGATTGTGGAAAAACCAGACACAATAGCTTATCTATTGCGGTCGCATGTGGCCGCTTCGGAGTTGAAGCGTTAAGGGTCTACACAGACGGACCGCATTTCAACTGCAATCCAACCGCAAATTGCAGTTCAAGTGCAGTTTGAATGCAGTTGACACGACTGCAATAGAACTGCAAACCAAACGCGCAGTCGGATTGCAGTTGGCGTGCAGTTGTGTGAACTGTTTGGTTTGCAGTTCTATTGCAGTCGTGTCAACTGCATTCAAACTGCACTTGAACTGCAATTTGCGGTTGGATTGCAGTTGAAATGTGGTCCGTCTGTGTAGACCCTAAGTCAAACTCATCTGACCGGTCACAGCTAACATTGAATTGACATATTAAGCCGACCAAAGAATGTAGGTCTGTCAACTGCCTAGGAATCAATTTCCTCAGGTATACATGTATTGTATGTATACAAAATTTAAACATATCAATAAATCTTATAATAGCCAACTGTCTAAACTAATTCTAACTTAAATTTCATTTTAAAGACAATAATAGTAATTTTAAGTACTGGAAGAAACAAAGTCTTAATTTTCATTGAAAACTTTTACTTGAGTTGCAACTAGTTGCCAAAGCTTTCGTTTAACTTTGGGTAAGAAAGTCATCAGTTGCTCAGCTCAGTTTTACTGACGCCCATTGAACAAATATTTAAAAATATACCTATATATTATTTTAACAATTTAAACTCATGTTTAGCCCCAATTTTACCAACAACTGTTAAAGTTAACGCCCGAATTAGTATCACGTTACCTCTTTCCTTCTTCATAAGAATGAAAGAGAAGACATGACATTTTAACAAGCTGTTAACACTAACAGACGTTGGTGAACTTGGGACATATAACACAAATTAAATATTTTAAATATTCCTCTTACTTTAGTGTTTTGTGTTATTATTCACACTGATCTTATTATTATTCCAAAGTATGAAATAATAGTAATTTGAAATCACTTTGCCATCAGTCCAGGCATGAAACTAAAAACAAATTAAGAGATTTTTCATACTTTTTCCACATTTCTTCATACTTTGTAATATTTCATTTATTTATGAATATTGTTTGCAATGAATTTTTTCTTCGATAATCTTATTATTAGATGTATTGTTTATTTTTATTAATGACTTGTATGAAGTGTTGTGGTGGAAATCATCTTTATTAAGAGGTTGCTGTGATATGGTTCGTGGATTAATTATGTGATCTAGTTATATTTTTTTTTATAATTTATGAATTCATAACTTACACTTTGTAGGTACTTTTTTTTTTCATTATATTATAATTACATGTATTCCATAAATTCATACATAAAATATCAGGAATGTGTTTCTCTCACTAATAATAATTGAAACAATTTTCATTTGTACAACATACCAATAATGTTAATGCCATAAATTTTTTTTTACTGTGAACTTAGCTGAAATAAATCACGTTGTCCAACAATATTTGTTTTATTAAAATGTTCTCTATACCGCACAGGTATGAATAAATCATCTTGTCAAATAGTACCTTCTCTAGACCCACTATTGACTATAGCCGCTATCCCCAACCCGCGGCCCGCGGGCCGCATGCGGCCCGCCGGGACTTTATTTGTGGCCCGCGTGATGTTAAAAAATTTTGAAATTCACGCCCACCGGCAAAATAACGTAGTCTATGTGATAGTCGTTAAATTTTTTTCACTTTAAAATCGTTAATTTTGAAGAATGTTATTTTTTAACCCTAAAAAATGTTTGTTGCGGCCCGCGACACCAAGACCAAAACATGTTTGTGGCCCGCATGAAAAAAAGGTTGGGGACCACTGGACTATAGGCACTTAAACTATTAACATTAAAGCCACCTGTATTGAGATTGCTTTGCTTACATATTTTAAATCAAATTAAATAAAAATATAAAATGATAGATCTACTTTCACATCTCATGACACTTTAGAATAATTGTGTATATACAACAGATCATTTATAATGTTAAGTCTGTGATGACTGGTAACATAATATCTTTACTTTGTAAAATTTTATTGTAGTACTACATTCTAACATAACAATAAGTACTGCAAATGTCAAAGTCCCAGAGATTTTTTAAGTAATTGTATTAATAAAGTAAATATAATATGTATTACTTCAGTATAACACCACTTCAATGTTTCTAAATTTTGATTTGAGTTGTTTCTCATAATCTGTGTTTATAATTCTCACACATTGATACAGAGCCAAAAACTTTAGCCTTTTATAGTACTCTGATATGACATCAACTATAACAGGGGTTACATTTAGTATTCTGGAGAGGCTTAAACTTTTTAGTGTCACAATATTTGGGTTACTCAGAGTCCGCAGTAAATTTTTTTCAGTAAAGTTATTATTGTTCCAAATTTGTAAATGCTCAACATTTTTTAAGGATTCTAAAGCTACCAACCCATCATCTGTCAAATTCTCACTGCGGATTATAGCTAAATCTTTTAAGTTTCTACATTTAGCCAACAGTTTTAGGCAGCTGTCATCAACTGAGCTGCCTCCATATATATGCAATGTTACTACTATATGTTGTTTGGAAATAATCAGATCCTTGATGTAACTTAACTCTAAAGTTTTGATTTTTTCAATGTATATATGGCAGAGATTGTTGCACTGTAACAAACCATTGCAATTCACTGGTGACAACCCGAAGTCTGACAAAGCTAAATAAGACAGATCTTGAAATTTACTGAAGTCAATTGATATTTCAGTCCCAGTGTCGAGTACAATAGAGTTTTTCAAACTAATCTTCCTAAGCTTCGGCCATTTGAGAATATCTTCCTCAAACTCTTTACTTATTCTACACATGACTAGCTCCAAGCTTATTAAGTTACAACATTCTTCAATGACGTCTTTAATTACGGAGTAACTATAAACATACTGTACTCTTAAATTGTGAATGAGGTTTCGATGAGTTAATATAATTTCTAAGTTTTTTTCACTTACTTCACTCTGCCCCGGTTTTCCTGAGTAGACGATGGCAATTTTACGCCACAACACAGGATCACCTGCTATTTTTTTCCATCGTAGACAGACGCTCTCACAAGTTATTAAAGATGTTAGCGGTAAAAACTTAAAAAGGTGTATCATTAGTTCATCGGGTAAGATGTTGATTCCCATTGCTGGATCACCGTCTTCTGAACATAATATAGTCATCTCTTCAGACATCGGAGGATGAAATTTTATGTAGGTAATGGTACGTGTCCAAAGAATCCCACGCAAAGGTACTTTGCATAACAGAAACTGTATTATTCTTTAAAGCTTTCACGCTTCAACATTATTGTTAGAAAGTATGGCCATAGTTACTACGCATTATTTTAAATAGAATGCTGAATGTATCATAAAATATGCATTTTGCGTTTTATTTTATTTACAAAAAGTAATGCACTTCGTGCAAAATAAGATCTTTCAAAAATCAAAAATTCTTCTTCGTCGTCTTTTACTTTCATCTGACATTAACATTTTGCCATTATGTTGATTATGGAGGAAAACAGAGGCAGGAATGCGATTTTTCAATATATTACAAAGAAAATTGTTTTGCTAAAATAAGTCCTTATCTGTATCTCTCATCATTACCCTACGGTAATGATGACTGTAGGTATTTCTTCTGCAGGTAACAGCAAAGTAATAACCACACTACGCGGCAGCGGCGCGAGTCGGACTCTATATTGGAGCTATATACAGTATCATTAATCATCGCCATCGGGAATCAGAGTGCGCCTAAACTTTTATTTATGTCAGCTGTACACTCTCGCCGAGAGCTCTCGGGCGAAAGTCTCGTGCGAGAGCCCCTTGCCCGAGTGTGATCAATTCATTCTTGCTTAGTTCAATCGCAGTTATGAACTCAGACTTCAGAGAAGATGGACGAAAACGCTTCTCTTGCAGCTGCAGTAGCCTCTCTGTGCTATGAGCTATTTAAAAATATTTACCAAATATATTTTATACATCAAAAATACAAAAATCACCATTCACCATGCATCGAAATTCGAAAGCGATCATGGTAATCCAAAGACCTTTAAATCTTAATTAATTGGGAGTGCCTCCGCTGCCGGCGCCGGCTCCCAAAAATATCAGTAATGGGAACCGGCGCGGCGAGTTATAATTGCGGCTCTGTACGATGGGCCAGCGTAGTGGGCCATCACGATGGGCCAGCGTGGGGAGGACGTAGTGGCGTAGGATGGCCGATGGCGCCAGCGATGGCCGTGGAATGGCGGCGGTGTCGGTTTTTCGGCCGCACATCAAAGGATGATGGCCCAGCGATGGCTGTACGCCTCTACACGTTGACGATACGACAGTCGGTGCCTGACCGCGGTCGAGTGAGGATGTCGTAATTCGTATTACAATTTACGAATTTCATTCAAAATGACGAGTACGGTACGTGATCTCATAATGAATGAAAATATAATAATATTATGATAAAGGCGAAAGTTTGTATGGATGTATGGATGTTTGTTACTCTTTTACTCAAAAACTGCAGAACGGATTTTAATGAAACTTTACAATAATTCGCCCATGACTATTAACAATGTCGGATGTGCAAAATCGACATTTTTATTTGATTCCATAAAACATGTCCTTATAACCAAGGCTATCATTAGCTGAAAAGATAAAATCTATATTATGCATAGTTTCTGAAATAGCTACATTAAAAATGTCGTATATTGCTAAGATAGTCCGCTAACAGTGTCGGATAGTCACTACCTACGTTGTTAACGGGACGCGGGGGCGAATGAGAGCGCTCGATGTGCCACTTCCGACTATGTTAACGGAGAAAATGGACGTCGCGCTGTCACTTGTTTTTTTTTTGCAACCTTAGTTATATTTTTTTTTATTTTCGACGCCATTTTTAATGTCTACAAGATCAGCACGACTAATCAAACTAGGTACTCAACGAAATTAAGAAAAATATAGTAATAGGGAAAAAAATGCTGATGGAAACATTATGATCGAAGCTAATACTAGTGCGGAAAATGGTATTTACTATTCTTTATTATATTCTTTAAAGATTTTGAACAGTACAGCTTATGTTTTATTGCTTTAGATTTGATTATATAAAAAACATTTATCTTCAATAACATTTATCGTAGGTCATATAAAATTGTCGGATGTGCCACATCCAACGTTCTTAACCGGTTTTTCAAATGTGTTAAATGTTGGTTGTACCACATACAACATTTTTAATCGGTTTTATAAATGGTCAAATTGTCGGTAGTACCACTTCCGACATTGATATGGGGATTTATAAATTGGCAAAATGTCGGTAGTATTACATCATAATCATTTCACTTATTTTTCTAATTGGTTTAATGCCATTTGGAGTTTGTTTAACTTCAGTCACAAGATTTCCATGAGCATTTTTTTCCTATACTATTATTATTTATTATAATTTTCTCAAATTCGTTGAATAGGTGGTTTTATTATCCTTGTTGATCTTGTAGACATTGTAGAGCTTACAATTTGTCTTAACAAACATAATATAGATTTATTCAGATTATGTAAAAGTGAAATTATAATATTCATCTGTGTTTTTCATGAAAATGAAGGCTGAGGTAGTGCGTAAGTGCCCTAAAAATGTAGAGATTTTTAAGAACTACCTGATTACGCAAACTTCGTTTCGCTGACAAATTGATGGACCTGAAAAACAGTCAGTCCTTCGTCAGTATTTTCTGTATTTCCCACATATTTGGGCAAATTCATCTCTCCAGCGTATTTGGCAGATGTCGATAAGATCTATGGCAAGTTGTTCCACTTGGAAAATATAATATTTTGCATTACAAATTCATGGTAGCCACCGCCATTGTATAATATTTATCTTAGTGCTGCCATCTGGCGTCATACAATAATATTGATGCCTTAGTTCACAAATGCACTAACTACATGAATGTCAACTTTACAGGGGAGCGTTTTCAAGTTTCGGAATATTGAGATCTGGACTGCATGAAAGTAGCATATCTTAATTAAACAATTTTGCATGTATTCCAAAGACTAATCCTTTAGCTACATTACATCTCAATATTTTGTTATTATCATGACAACAACATTACTAAAAGAGCCAAATAAACCTATAAACCCCTATATAATACATTTGTGCACTATGTAAAATTACTTTTTACAGGTATTAAGTAAAAAACACAATAAAACTTTCATAATTTACCAGGCCAAAATAAAGTAAAAGGTCCATAATATAAAAGGACAAAGGTAAGTTAAAAGGTCTAAAAAGTTTAATAAAACAGAATAATGAAACAACGAGTAATTTGTTATCATAATGTTTAATTTCAGGTTAAAAAAAAACAGTTTAAATTACTGAATATAAAGTAAGCCCTAACTATAGGGCATTCATCAATGATAATAAAAAACTTTTAAATTAGTATTTTCTTCCTGAAGGACTATTATAAAACACTAGTACAAACAAACGTTGTTATACTAGTGAAATTGTTTTTTAAAAACACTTCAAAGGAAAAAGGCTAGTTAAAAATTACAAACAATTAGTATAAAAAACATCAAAATATATTCCTCAAGGACAATAAATTCGTTAATTTAAAAAATAAAACAAAAGGACTAAGCCATAGTGGCCATATCTATAAGACTCATTAGACTAAAAATTAAAATGATAATCACACATGATATTTATCAGTCTTTAATTAGACGGTCACAAACAATAACTTTTCGAATAAAGAGGAATTATGTACTTATAAGAAACTTTCAAATAAAAAAAATCAATAAACATTTGAATTTAAATAAGCCCTAATCCTTGGCCATTCTACGTCAAGAAATTTGACTAAACAAAAGAAATCTTAGTCATCAAAAAATATTATAGGCATTAGTAATCATTTAATTAATAAAAAAACAAATTATCAAAAATTTAAGTTTCTGCAATATTGAACTCCTCGTCATCATCCGAAGATTCTTCAATATCACTTACAATATTATTTATTTGCTCTGCTGTGCATGGAATATCTTGATAGTATGACGCGTAATCTGACGGAATAACTCCGTCTTTTAAAAGTGTCAACAGATCTTTTTTTTTGGTTTGAGATATTGCAATCTGCGACGTATATGCTTCTTTAAGAGGCGTTTTTAATTTATTTTTGCATTGGTCTTTGGTCTTCTTTTGTCTATATTTGCAAATATCAATTTCTTTAAAATCTGGATCAGTTAAGTCATATTTATAAAAAATCGAAGTAGGAGATTGTTTTTGTACCCGCAGCCATTTAATTTTCAGCCATTGTACTAGCTCATTGTTAGTATTCTTTGTTGTATTGGGATTCAATGTTTTACAAAGTCCTTTTAAGTCATAGAATTCTCCATATTTCATAGCAACAACATCATAAGGTTTCGGCTTAATTCTAGCAGACCCAATTACCAATGCATATTCACGTAATGTAAATATGTCTTTATGTTTTCGCGCTCTTTCAATTGTGGCGTGTATTGAATCCACTTCTAAATATGAATGTCCTGATTCCATAAATTTTAAATCAACTATCTCTAAATGAGCTATGTTATTAACAGCATATAAAGCCGCTAGTGTAACAAATTTGTTACGATTTTGACCGCCAGCTGTATCGGAAAACGATGCGACATGAGTAACATTTTCGGGCAAACTATAAAGATATTTAATTAATATCGATCCAATTTCAGTGGAGCCTTTTTTGCCATTACATTCATCCCATAAATAGCAATAACCAGTGTTCTCGTGACAATCCAATATAGTAAAATTGTACAATGATAATTTACGTAAATAAAATATTTTGCAATCTCCTGTAAATGGTATTGATAAAATAGCTTGAAGATCAAATGTAATGGCACGAAAGGCACCACCTGAATCCAAGCATCTCTGTTTATCTTCTTTTTTTATCAAGAGAGCATTATGCTCACGCCTTTTGTGAGCGTCATACTCTTCCTGCAAGGGAGCTTTATTATCAGATCGCTTTGCATTTTGTGCACTGATCTTTCTTTGGTTTGTAAAATGCAAGTCTCGGATTATAAGAGTGAAAAATCCTTTGATACACATAAGACGATACAGGAGTTATATTTTTGTTAGGGCAAAATACTTGTTTGTACATTTGATATAAGCGCGATAAGTTGAGATCACTATCTAAATACAGTTTTTTTGAATTTTTGCGACAATAATGGGATTCGATACGAGGGTATTGGTCAATATGCTCCCTTACCAAGTCAGTTACCTCTGGTGAAGTAATGTTAGACGGTACTTTGCCTTTTCGTTGGTCAGTGCCTACATATAAGCCGTTAAGTCCTCTATTTTTTGAACAATTATTAATAATGCTTGAGGTAATATTAAAAGTATTGCAAAAAAACTTTTGGCAAACTCGTTTTCTACCTACTAATTGATGAAAAAGCCAATATTGGCGTGCCATGGTTCGATTTTTCTTCGCCTTCGTATAAAGACGTGCGACATCAGCATGTGTGATCAAACTCGAAATCATAATCTTTTGTTGTTTTGAATCTCCTAAATTTCAATACTCATCGAATATATCTTGTCTCAAACAATCCGGAAATAACGAGTTACATTTATACCTGCATTTGGTACAATCCGTAGGCTTGCATTTTTTTGCTTCCACAGGTTTTCCACTTCTACTTATGTAACCTTTTCCTGTTTGCCGCTTTTTTTTTAAAACATTTCTTTTCCATGTCTCAGGCATAGCTTTCTGTCTTCTTTTTAATGTATTTTCTGTTGTGGCTTCCTCTGTGTCACTTTCGCTTAAAAGTGATGGACAGGATTGTCTATGTGGTGTAGGACAATAAGACGATTCGGAATCGATGTAAGGAGATAACTCGTCACAATTAGTTGAATCATCTGATAAACAAAGATCTCTTTGTAACATGCTATTATTATCTTCACTTATTCCTGTTGATGTACCCGGTGTTGGCGAGATTTCATGGGCTTCGATGTATACAGTTTGTTGTTCTAACATGTTTTTGCTTAGCAGTGACGGAGAACTATTCTCGTTTAAGTAATCGGGATCAAATATTGTAGAAGCAGAAGCCGTATCTTCAAGAGTATTATCTTCTTGTGTATTTATCCTTATAGGAGACCGCATTTTATCTATTAGTTGATTATGTTCACTTGGTGGTTTAGAAATATATATTTTTTCCGTGCTGCCATAAATATCAGAAGACGGTCGTAGTGCAAGTGGCACAGATCCATTATTGTTTTCTATGTCCTCAATAGATGTATTGACATCGGGTGTTACATTAATGTTATCTTTATTTGAAGTTGGTGATATTTGGATAGGTAGCTCTTTCAAGATTCCGGTTTCACTTTCTTTCTGAGCTTTGTAGCCATCTGTGCATGCAGCTAATGTTGTATCTGTAATAGACCATTTTAAATTTTAATTTTAAATTATTGTATTGTCATCGGGCATCGAGTTCTAAGATTCCATTACATACAAATTTACAAATATACCAGCCCCCGTAGACAAGTGGCAAAACGCTTACGCTAACGCTAATGCTACAAAATGTATGGATTTGACATTAGTATTCGCTAGCGAAGCGATGACTTATGTCAAATCGCATACATTTTGTAGCGTTAGCGTTAGCGTTTTGCCACTTGTCTAGGGTGGCTGGTTGTTAATAAAAAGAAAACGAAGCAATTATTACGCGTATCAATAATGACTAGCCGCCTACTTCACGGTAATCCTCAAATGCTATTTTTGCATTTGATAATACTTATTAAATATCACAAACTCATTGTGTAACTTTACAATTACTGTCACCCGCACCGTTTATCCCTATAAAAAGATTTTTTTAGGCAGTCGGATTTAACTATTTTATGTCAATTCCCAAGACACTAACTATCTCCATACCTCTTTAACATCATTTAATTAAAATCGGTTCAGCGGGTTAGCCGTGAAAGCGTAACAAATAGACTTATATGGGTATGCATTAGTATGAATATAAGTATAGTTAAAACTTTTGTTTACTGTGTTATCGTTATGCACAAACATACTAAATGCGTTTATTTTTCTCTATAAGACATCATTCATTAATGCACAATAGTTCTAACTAAATAATTTTACCATAAAACTGGCTACTGATGTAGGCATTTAAAATAGTGTATTGCTAATTACATAATACTAGTGGTGTTTCAATTAATGTTTTACTTACCTCTGTCTAAAGACGAACCATAGGATGAAGCCTGCTTAGGCTCGGGTTTTTGGCTCGACCCTTGTGAATCCGTTTTAGTTTTATCATTTTGATGCACTAAATCAACCAGTTTACGTCCTTTTCGAAACATTATTACTCTCACTACGGCTTTAATTATTTAAATATTCTTATTACCAAAAAAAAACAAAGAATGTTACGCTCCGCGCTCGTAATGACCATAAATAAACAACACCGGCACCGGAATCACCCCCTCGCCCCTTGCGTCGCCCGGCAGACCTCTAGTCGTAAGTCGGGCGTCGGCACTCGCGGCGCGGACGCAGTCAGTCCGCAATCGGCCTGTGTATTGGGAGCGTGTAGCGCGTGTGTTCATGAGCTGAGAAAATTACGCGCCAAAATATGTTTCAATGCACAAATGACTTAAAAGTTTATAGCACGCTTGAATATTCACATTACTAAGTTCAACTTGATACAAATTCATTTAGTTCAATTGTAATTTTCTATTATTTTTACATGTACGATGGTACCATGTCTCAAAATAATTTAATGCATTTGTGCACTCACTCCTTGCAAAAGCATTAATAGTAAAAGTATTTAACATACCATATCCCTCAATATTTTTTAAATCATATGTGTTAACAACACATAACACACTGCCAAAGCTAGCGATGATAAATGAGCAGATATTATAAATTTATATAATACATTTGTGTTTTGTATTTTTCAGTAATTAGTGAACCTAAAATCAGTTACGTCAATATTTTTTTTGGATTTCTAAAAATAAAGGCGGTTATTACATTTGGTAACCAGAAACTATATTTATAACAATTGTGTCACTATGATTTTGCTAGAAAGACGGAGTTCCGTTATTTCAATGTGCGGAGACGAAAGAGCATGACATTTAATGTGTCTGGCACTTAAAAACTGAAAAATTAAAATTTTGCAGTTAATACATTTGTGAACTAAGGCATCGAATTATTAAGTTGTGTTATCCGCTGTGTGTTAAGTGTATTATTAGACGCTTTAGTTTTGTCATCTACCACTAGATGGCAGGTAAATTGTTGTACATCGCGCTATAGGAGTTACTTCTATATTATTATAAGTATCTTCATACATTTGAATAAAAACTTGATCCGTACTCAAACCCGAGTTTCATTGACACACCTATAGGCACCTATACGAGTTTGTACATGGACCTTCGAGCCGGATATCAATCGCGAAGTGCCGCGTAATTGTTTTTTGGGAAAACTACTTGCGGGCAGTGGATCGCTGTCGCAAACGCAAGTAACAGGAGCCAGCCGAGGCTAAGTGCAGCATCGGCGAGCTTCAGACCGTGTCTTCGTGTGGAAGGCGCTGGTCAGGTCACGGTGGGCGGAGCCTGCCCATCATCAACACAAGCTTCTGGCGCGGGAAGTGACCCGCGGAGGTGCCTCAGAACAACTGCTGCGGGAGCGGATCAGCGGGTACTGAGATCCGAGGGGAGTCAGGGCTTCCCTCCCTCGGTACATCACCAAGTGCGTGTGATTAGTGAGTGATAGTGTGTGTTCGCTATTGGATTGATCCCGTATCTGGACAACTGTAAGTACTTTCAACCTTATAACTTAAAGGGAAATAACTTAGAAGAATTTCAAGCAAAATAAGAAACTTATAAAAACTTTAATGTCTTGGACTTTAAAAATTTGTGTTAATTTTAACTTAGAATATTTCACGTAGTATTTGGACTTAGAATAATTTTCAATAAAACGGAGGTACGGGGAACCTATGCCCGATTTTTAAATTTTGTAACAATAAGAATACTTAGAAAAATTTCGTGAAAATTTGTACAACGTAAGATAACTGTAAAACACTTAGAATATTTTTGTAAAAATTTGTAATACTCTTGATAAAAAATCTAAAGTTAATTTTCACTTACCTTTTAATTTTTAAACATGGAAAACATTATTAACTTTCAAGAAGACTTGTACGAACGTATGGTAAAGGCAAAAATTAATTTTAAGAAATCGCCCAAAGAGCGCATTACCAAAGAATATGTAGATGGTAGATTGGAAATTCTTGAACAGTTGTGGTTTGAATTTTTGTCTGGTCACAAAGACTTAATGAGAAATAATCCAGCCAAAGATGTCAAAAGCTCAACTTATGTTACCAATGATTTCTATGATAAGGCTGAAGAATTTTATTTAGAGTATAAGTGTGATCTCAAAACTCTATGTAATAAATTTGAATCAAAGGTAACAGTGAAGAGTAATGAATCGATATCTTCAAATAAAACACATGCAAACTATCCACAAATAAACATACCTTATTTTTCTGGAAATTACCAAGAGTGGACATCGTTCAAATCTCTCTTCAAGTCTCTTGTTATAAACAACGAATGTTTTGATGAGATTCAAAAGCTTCACTACCTCAAATGTTACCTCAAAGGAGAAGCTGAACAATTAATTAAACATGTAGCTATTGAAGAGGGAAGCTTTGAGCGTTGTTGGCTAATGGCGAATGAACGATACAACGACAAAAAGTGGATATGTCATCACGTTCTAAAAAGACTTTTGAGTCAGAGAAACCTCACCACCGAATCCAGTAGTGGGCTTAAGGAACTTGTAGACACTACAAATGAATGTATGGCTTCTCTGGCAAGTTTAGGTATTAAAGTTGACACGTGGGATTTAATTGTAATACATCTTATCAATCTGAAGCTAGACCCAGAAACGCGACGTCAGTGGGAGTTTTACTGTACCGCAAAAACTACTTTTGACGAATTGCCCACTTATCAACTTTTTGAAGGTTTCCTTAAAGAACGGTTTTCAGCTATTAACCGATTGTCACAATCAAGTAATAAACCTTCTAATATTACTACTAAAATAATGTCTTTACATATTTCTAATACTGTAACTTGTGTCCTCTGTAAAGACTACCACAGAATTAACCAATGTACGCAGTTTCATAAAGCGTCAGTTGACACACGCCGCCAAATCGTCACTGACAATAACTTGTGCTTTAATTGCTTGGGTAGTGGTCACTCTGTCAAAGAATGCCGCAGCAAGGTGAAGTGTCGGGTGTGCAAACGAGCACATAACTCTCTTTTACACCCTAAGGGTGACAACAACAGAAACAATGAAGCAAGTGAGAGTGTTGCCGCGTCTAATGATACTTCCACGCAATTAGTCTCATGTGTTTCATCTAGCAAATGTACTTATCAGCAAATATTACTTGCAACAGCTTTAGTTAAAGCATCCTCCCGAAGCGGAGAAAACTTTATATTACGATCCTTAATCGATCAAGGATCGCAGTCTTCATTCATAACCGAATCGACTGTACAATTTCTAGGACTGAAGAAGATATCAGCTGAGAGACAAATATCATGCTTGGGTGGCAGTGCAACCATCGTCTCCAAAGCAACAGTTGATATTCAGCTCCAGTCTCCATATGACCCCTATTTTACAATAACAGTACGGGCATACGTGATTAACAAATTATCACGTCCTTTCTACCCAGCAAAAGGGTAGACACTATACAGTGGGATGAACTACATTCCCTTAATTTAGCTGATCCGGAGTATAATATTCCGAACAAGATCGACATCCTTTTGGGCGCAGAAGTGCATGCGCAGATAATTAAAGACGGCCTGAAAAAGGGACCGCTTGGCACACCTTTGGCTCAAGCAACAAGCTTGGGATGGATCTTATCAGGTGTAGTCAACGGTAATGCTAAACCGAGTGGTCAACTTACATCACTACATTGTTGTACTCGCTCGGACGATAACAACAATCTCTTAAAGAAATTTTGGGAAATTGAATCAGATATTCAAATGCCAAGGTAACGTTTATTTACTCACGATGAACAACGATGTGAAGAATACTTTGCGAAGTTGTTTTCGAAGTTGTCTTCGCAAAGTATTCTTCACATCGTTGTTCATCGTGAGTAAATAAACGTTCCCTTGGCATTTGAATATCTGATTCAATTTCCCAAAATTTCTTTAAGAGATTGTTGTTATCGTCCGAGCGAGTACAACAATGTAGTGATGTAAGTTGACCACTCGGTTTAGCATTACCGTTGACTACACCTGATAAGATCCATCCCAAGCTTGTTGCTTGAGCCAAAGGTGTGCCAAGCGGTCCCTTTTTCAGGCCGTCTTTAATTATCTGCGCATGCACTTCTGCGCCCAAAAGGATGTCGATCTTGTTCGGAATATTATACTCCGGATCAGCTAAATTAAGGGAATGTAGTTCATCCCACTGTATAGTGTCTACCCTTTTGCTGTGTAGAAAGGACGTGATACATTTATTAATCACGTATGCCCGTACTGTTATTGTAAAATAGGGGTCATATAGAGACTGGAGCTGAATATCAACTGTTGCTTTGGAGACGATGGTTGCACTGCCACCCAAGCATGATATTTGTCTCTCAGCTGATATCTTTTTCAGTCCTAGAGCCAGGTAAGGTGCAGAAGCTGTACCGAAAGTAACTCTGGTAAGTCTATAATGGTTTATTTTCTCATAAGGATTTTTTCTCCATAGGATTCTTCGATAATTATTGTTGTCCCGTTCATCCGTCTTCACTTGCCTAAACATCTTAATAATGTCAGCTGAAAGGAATATGGGTGCCGTGCGCCACTTCATGATGAAATGTCTAAGTTCTGGTTGGATTGTCGGTCCTACTAGGAGATGATCATTCAGTGATTTGTTATTTTTTCCTTTGCAGGAGGCGTCGAAAACAACTCTCACCTTTGTAGTCGTTTTATCATCTCTCACGACCGCGTGATGTGGTAAGTAAACGGCATTTTCATTGTTGATTTCTGTTTCAGGTATAAGTTCCATATGATTAAGAATGAGATATTCATTTATTACTTAATTATATTTAGTTTGTAATGTTTTATCTTTATTTAATCTGTGTTCTAGTAATTTCAGCCTTTTCTCTGCAATTTCCAGTGAAGATGTTACTTGAGGATTCTGGATCTTGATCGGAAGACGAACGACATAGCGACCATCTATATCTCCACTTAGAGATCCAGATGGTCGCTATGTCGTTCGTCTTCCGTTCAAGACCAGAATCCTCAAGTAACATCTTCACTGGAAATTGCAGAGAAAAGGCTGAAATCACTAGAACACAGATTAAATAAAGATAAAACATTACAAACTAAATATAATGAAGTAATAAATGAATATCTCATTCTTAATCATATGGAACTTATACCTGAAACAGAAATCAACAATGAAAATGCCGTTTACTTACCACATCACGCGGTCGTGAGAGATGATAAAACGACTACAAAGGTGAGAGTTGTTTTCGACGCCTCCTGCAAAGGAAAAAATAACAAATCACTGAATGATCATCTCCTAGTAGGACCGACAATCCAACCAGAACTTAGACATATCATCATGAAGTGGCGCACGGCACCCATATGCCTTTCAGCTGACATTATTAAGATGTTTAGGCAAGTGAAGACGGATGAACGGGACAACAATAATTATCAAAGAATCATATGGAGAAAAAATCCTTATGAGAAAATAAACCATTATAGACTTACCAGAGTTACTTCGGTACAGCTTCTGCACCTTACCTGGCTGTAAAGGCACTCCAGCAAGTAGCGCGTGACCACGAAGAAGAATATCTTATAGCAGCTCAGAAAACATTAAATGATTTCTACGTAGACGATTTTATGAGTGGAGTTCAAAATGTGAACGAAGGTATTAAGCTGTTTAAGGAAATGAATGAGTTACTAGGTAAGGCAGGTTTCAAACTACATAAATGGATAAACAACAATGAGAAACTTAATGAACTAATGAAAGGAAAGGATGGGACGACAGGAAAGGGAAAGGACAAGGAAATAAAAGAAGATGAACTATTAAAAATATTGGGACTTACCTTTGACCGAAGCGAAGACGCGCTCCGTTTCGTAGTAAACCTCCCGACGCTGCAGGAACCTGTAACAAAAAGAAAAATTATATCGGACATAGCACGTTTTTATGACCCGCTAGGGTGGGTTGGACCTAACATAATATTAGCCAAGATAATGATACAGAAGCTGTGGCTCGCAGGTATTGACTGGGACGAAGTCGCCCCAGACAACTTACTAAAAGAATGGTTAACTTACCGTAGTAAACAAATTAAATTGACTAAAATACGTGTACCAAGATGGTTGGGGACATCTAAAGCTGATCGCGAAGTTGAGCTGCATGGTTTTTGCGATGCATCTAAATCAGCGTACGCAGCAGTGGTGTACATTCGAACTTTGGATCCTGAAGGAAAGGTTAACGTCTCATTAGTCACAGCAAAAACGAGAGTCGCACCTGTGAAGCAAGTCTCAATACCGAGACTTGAATTATGCGGTGCAGTCATGGTAACTAGATTGTTAATCGAAGTAGCAACCATACTAAATATTGCAAAACCCAACTTGCACGCCTGGATGGACTCAAGTGTCGTTCTGGCATGGTTAAACAAACATCGTAGCAAGTGGAGTGTGTTTGTAGCAAATAGGGTATCAGAAATTTTAACAAACTTAGACCCGCACAATTGGTCGCATGTTAGCTCTAAACATAACCCAGCTGACTGCGCCTCTCGCGGTCTAAGCACAGCTGAATTGATTAACAATTGGCCCATGTGGTACAATGGACCAGAATTTTTAGCTAAACCTACCATTGCCTACAATAAACCTAAGAAATTAGAAACTGATTTAGAGATTGTTCAAGCTCACTGTACTACGTTAGACGATAATTATTTACTAAACAGATTCTCTACTTTACCAAAGGCAAAAAGAGTACTAGCCTATTGCATGCGGTTTATCAATAACACTAAGAAAACTACTACTAAAAACGCTACTACTTACCTTACAACTACAGAATTAAATGAAGCCTTAAACATTTACATTAAAAACTGTCAATTAAGCTACTTTAGTGAAGAAATAAAGAAAATTAAATTAAAACAAGACTTACTCAAAAGCTCCAATATAAAATCACTTACGCCATATTTAGATGAACACGGTATTTTGAGAGTAGGAGGACGATTACATCAATCAGATTTGTTAACATTCACGCGAAAACATCCCATCATAATACCTAAAAACTGTCGTCTTGCTCAACTCATTGTGGCTGATGCTCACAAAAACTCTCTTAATGGAGGACCGCAAGCCACTTTATGTCTCGTTCAGACGAGATATTGGATCATTGGTGGCAAACAGATGGCAAAATCTCATTACCGTTCATGTGTCATATGTGTCAAAAACGCCGCCATCTCAAAAACACCTTTGATGAGTCAACTACCTACAGTTAGGATCACTCCATCTCGACCGTTTAGCCACAGTGGTGTGGACTACGCAGGCCCAATCCAAATAAGAATGAGCAAAGGCAGAGGCAATCGATCGTACAAAGGATATATCGCTTTGTTTATTTGTATGGCAACAAGGGCCATACACTTAGAGGTTGTCAGTGACCTAACATCAGAAGGCTTCTTACAGGCTTTCAAGAGATTTGTAGCCAGACGTGGGCATTGTTCGAATCTTTGGAGCAACAATGGCACGAATTTTATTGGAGCATCAACTGAGCTCAAAAAACATTATATAGCTGAGCAGAAGCAGCTGCTCACAGAAGTTGCCGAAGCATTAGCAGTCAATAATTGTGAATGGCATTTTATACCCCTCCATTCCCCCAACTTTGGAGGTTTGTGAGAGGCAGGTGTAAAATCGGTAAAGTACCACTTGAAAAGAATCATTGGCAACTCCACCCTAACCTACGAGGAGATGGCAACGGTCCTTGCTCAAGTGGAAGCATGTCTGAACTCTCGTCCGTTGTCTGTGATCAAGGACGATCCAGACACCATTTTGACACCCGGACATTTTCTCATCGGAGAACCACTGGTAACAGTTCCTAATCAGAACCTAGAGACATTAAATGTAAGTTCATTAAGGAGGTGGCAACACGGTCAACGTATGCTTCAGGCTTTTTGGCGACAGTGGTCGCAAGAATACCTCACCAAATTTTTAGTGCGATATAAAGCGAATTCAGCGTCCATTCACCAATTCAAAATTGGTGACACTGTTATCATTAAGGAAGATAACATGCCTCCCTGTCGCTGGCTTTATGGCAGAGTGACTGCCACTCATCCTGGCAAAGACAATATAGTACGTGTAGTTACTCATCGAACGAAGTCAGGTTATCTTAAGAGACCTACTTCAAAACTTTGTATACTTCCCATTGCGGAATAAATATGTACCCATAAAATTGTTCTTATGGTTTAAAATAAGAAAATGTAGATACTTACTTTTATACAGTCCACTTACTTGTTTGATATGTAACACTGTGACAATCTAAGGTGTATTTTTAAAATGGACTTGTAATTTTTATAAGTCCAAAGGTCTTACTTAAAACTTTGGTCTTGGTGGGCGGCATGTATAATATTTATCTTAGTGCTGCCATCTGGCGTCATACAATAATATTAAGTTGTGTTATCCGCTGTGTGTTAGGTGTATTATTAGACGCTTTAGTTTTGTCATCTACCACTAGATGGCAGGTAAATTGTTGTACATCGCGCTATAGGAGTTACTTCTATGTTATTATAAGTATCTTCATACATTTGAATAAAAACTTGATCCGTACTCAAACCCGAGTTTCATTGACACACCTATAGGCACCTATACGAGTTTGTACAGCCATTGCCACGTCAGCGCCTTGTTTTGAGCTTTAATCAAACTGCCCTAACTACTTAAATATTTTCCCCATGGTAATAATTTAAAATACAATCATATTCTTTACAGAATCACAGTTAATAATTTGATATTTATTTAGGTAAGGATCAATTGTTAATATGCAAAACTAGCCACGCTAGTAGGAGATGATTTGAAGTTAATTTTTTAATTAAGGAAATGGTTATTATTTGTTAACCATAAAAGATACATATATGCTGTCCTGGGTTTTTTTGTAGATAATGATGAATACTATAAGTATTTTAAATATTATTTCTATGAATCAGCTGTATTTTTCGCAGCGCAAGCAAAATAACGTAATTTATTGCAAATTTTTACCACTTTGGGTTATATTTTTGCGATTTTCGGTATGATCCCTCATATTTTTCTGAATAATACACTATTTGTGTTATTTGCAAACAATGTAGCTTACCAAGGGTAAAATATTTTTTAAAATTAGTTCAGTAGTTATTGAACCTATTCAATACAAACAATAAAATAAAGACTTTTCCAAACACGAAACAAACTTTTCCTCTTAATCATTGATAAAAAAGTATTAATTTTGTTAAGTTAATTTAAGTTATGGTATCAAAAATTTAACAAAATAGTGATGGCAATAATTTTTAATTTCAATGTTTTAAGTAAATTTACAGTTTATTTACATTTCGGATGAAAATTTGATTTTCTGAATTATTTTCGTCATAAGAAATATTTTGTATTCTCATACATACATTGTTTTTACGTTTTATTTGACAGAAGTCCTTAAAAAATATATTTTTTCTTTAAATTGTTGTCATTTTTGTTGGTAATTTCTACATGCGACATATTTTAAATATAAATTTATCACTTAACAATGGCGTAAGTGTCACTTCCGACAAGCAATCATTGATTTTGTACAAGCAACAATGTCGGTTCTGGCACTTCCGACAAATCAGCATTACTCGTACTCCGTTAAAAAGGTCAGAAGTGACTTTTCTCATATTTATTCATAAAATACGGGATACTCCTAATAATATACTAAACGTAAATAACTTATAGAGCACAACCCTGAAATTTCATGATTCTACTTGAAATAAGTAAAAGTTATTCACAATTTAGACTTTGAATCGCTCTCCTGTAAAGTTGCTGTTTTTCACATCCGACATTGTTAATAGTCATGGGCGAATTATTATAGCTTTTACATTATATACATAACTCCTGACTTTTTAAAGATACAAGTTTGGGAGTTTCGGCGTTGTTTTAAGAACGGAAAGCATATTAATATGCTATTATTACATTAATCATTGTCATCATCATCACTACCATAAACCATTATTTTAATTTTAGTCTCGAAATAATTATTCCTAGAATTCAAGAGAAGGTTCATATTATTAGGATGGAGGTGATACGAAGTTCACCGGGTCATCTGGTGAAGTCATAAATTATTAAAAATGCACGTTTTGCATTGCCGCAATGGCTAATGCTTACACGTCCATCATGAACGACGTTTAGATCACAACTGAACACGGCCATCATGTAGAGGGGTTGCGACCATTGCATGGCCATCGCATGCGCCATTCAATCGCCCAGCGCTGGCCCATCATGTATGGTCATGTGGGTCAAGTGTGCGCATTGTAAATATCTCGAAAAATATATGACGCTAAGGAACGGCAACCCCCCTCTTCAATAACCCACAGGACGCCCTGCGAAGCGCTCGTGTTCCAGCAACTTCGCGCACGCCATTTTGGAATGACAGATAAATGAAGATTTTTGCTCAAATTTTTACGATATTTTGTAAATTTTGATGTGTAATCTTTTGAAGTTATAAATAAGCTTTTTGCTAACGAGTACAACATAATATCAAGTTTGTTATTTGCCAGTGTTTAGGATATTCTGATGATGCAGGAATTAAGGATATTCGTATAACCCTGTTCCTATGCTTTGGGTTAAGTGTGCGCAGAAGCCTTTTCCCTTATGTCGCGAACAGTATTCTGAACCACCGACTGAAGATTGGATTGAATGAAGCCTTTGTGGAGTCTGGTGGCAAAAACAGTGCACCAGCTCCGCACACGGCACTTTTTTTTGTATTACAATTTACATGTATGACAAACTAACTAAATATTTCTAAGTGAAAATTATTGTTCTTATATTTTGATTTAAGACAATTTTGTTGATTACTTTAAGTAACTATAAGTAGTTACAAATTAAAATTATAAAAGAATATTCTTTATGTTCTAAAATGTATATATTTTGTTGTTGCGTACACTTACCCAACGTGCTGCGTACACATACCCCGATACTAGGGTAAAAGTGCGCAAATGGAAGGGTTGTGGTTTTCTAAAGTTTCTTAAAATATAAGCTATTGAAAAATACTATTGTTGTGTTTAAGTTGGTGACAAATAAACAGTCTTACAAATGAACGTCGGTACAAATGAGGTCTGCCATAAAGTGGCAATTTATTTGAATTTTTGTCCGTCTAGCCGCGATAAAGATCGGAACCTTATCGGAACGGTACCTTCAGTTTATCTCCGCGGTGTTTCTACGTCTTATACTTTCGCATTTCTACTGTGGCCAAGGCTGCAGTACACAGAACACTAATTACTCCTACCGGCTGCAGTAGCCATAGCAAGACCACGGGGCACGGACCACGGTAGAAATGCGAAAGTATAGACCTAGTTTTCCAATGCAACTCAGTGGCGTAAAATCTGTCAAGAAAGTGAAGAAATTAAAAAGTGGCAACATCGTAGTATCATCCCTTTCAAATCAATATAAGAAAAAAGGGATGACACTACGATGTTGCCACTTTTTAATTTCTTCACTTTCTTGACAGATCATACAATGCCGAATTATGCTGAAAGTACTTTTCTGTCACAGTTGGTATCCAATATCCATTGCACATGCATTGCACCGTGCACGCGTCGAGCGAAAGTACTACTAAGTATTTAACAGCACGCTGTCGCAATGCCGTCGTAAGTGGCAAGGCACTGATCCGATGAACCAAGTGGTGCGGTCATGAATGCTTGGTAGCCATCAGGATTTGAAGTCAGCAGAAGGTCCAACAGGGAAGGATTCTGACCGTGTACATCTGGGATTCGCGAAGGCGTAGCAATCAGTTGCGTTAAGTCGTTCGCAAGAGCAAAGTCGCAGACAGATCTTCCCGCATGATCAGTTTTACTGGAATTGAGCCAGTCGGCGTGGTGGGCGTTAAAATCGCCAAGTATTATGATCTCTGCGGATGGGATCTGCTGCTGCACTAAATATTCTGAAGCTGCTTGCAGGTGTTCAAAGAGTCAGTCCGTCTTGGGATCACCACTATGGGACCTATATAGGCACGCAAAAACGCGAGGGTGGCCGTCGCAATCAATGCGGAGCCATAATGTTGAGAGGTCCCTGACTTCAAGATTGCTGTGGCATTAAAAGCATTTTAATTTTACGATCTAATAACACTAGAGTGATCACATAATTTCATTGTTATTTTGTTACAAAACAAATATTTTTGTGGCATAATATGAGACATTTTCTATGAGTAAAGTTGATTTTTAATAAAACATAAACCTATAGTTTCAATTTATTAAATTTTAAAACATAAATTCAAACATGCGGGAGCCCGCGGGATTGGCCAATCCCGCAAATCAATCCTGCGGGATTGAATAAGGTGCGGGATTGCAATCCCTACTACGTACGTATCGAAGTTCAGTTTCGAAGAAGACCGAGCGGGGAACTCCCTCACATAAATACACTGCTACTTTGATACGAGTATAGGTACCGTCACGAGTTTTGAGCGTTGGCCTTGAAATGCGCAGTTGTCATAGTTGTCAGTTGTCATTGTTTTATTTTATTTTCCTTTTAAATTAACTTTCCTTTTATTTTGTTTATTTTATTTTTCCTTTTACTTTTATTTTACTTTTCTTATAATTTACCTTGAGCGCGAGTTTACACATGCGCAAGTCTCCCCACTACTTTTGCCGAGCGCTCAAAACTCGTGACGGTACCTGTACTGCACCGCGCGTTGGATTCATGCCGCTTTTTGAGCGCACTCGCCGCACACCCCGCATAATCTCAAATTAAATTATGCAGTTTTATTTCAATTCTTCACGCCGAAATCACGCCGCCACCGCCGATTTTTGACCGGCGCCCGCCGCCGGCGATTAAAGCTTCGGCGCACACGTCTACTACTAGTGCCCCCGCGCATTAGGCGGCCAGGTCGCTGCGGCCAACTAATTCTTCTATGATATAATATGTAGGTGCGCGCATTACGCGACCAACGGCCAGCGGCCACCCTCTGGCCGCGCGACCAACGAAAAACATCGCGACACACACGCGGCCACTTGGCCGCCGTGGCCAACGAGATACGGGAATTTGTATGAAATTACTCAGTGTGCGCGCACTGGTCGCCGCGGCCACACGTTTTTTTGTGTACAGAAAACAAAATAATATTCAGTTTACTCATCAAATCACTACCCATACGAGTGTGGTCGCAGACGTGGCCGCAAAGTGCGCGGGCTGGCCGCAGCGACGTGGCCGCATGGCTTGGTCGCCTAATGCGCGGGGGCCCTTAGTCGGACGCGCCGCTAGACAGAGCAGAACAGAAAAATAGTGCCGGATATTCTATCCACAACTTAACTTGACACCTGACAAAGTATGGAGAATCTGTCAAAAGTTGTAGATAGCCTATCAGGCACTTTATCAGGAAGTGGTGAAACAGGCCCTTAGTGTGTTTATTTTTTTTACTAGATTTTAAATTTTTACTGGCTGACTATCGGGAAATTTCATACTATGCTTATGAAATTGAGAGTATACCCAAAAATTTTTTTCCGTTACTTCAGAATGAGTGTCGAAAGTTTCGATGAACTGTGATTTGGCATTTACGTCTGAGTATTCTTTTAATTTTTTTTTACTATACAGTAATGGTCTGATTTCTACTTCTTCGATTAGTCTACTATTATCAATATCTTCTTTGACCGGCATTTTACTTGGCATCTCGGAACATAGAATGCGCGCGCGTATCCGTCCGTACACTGCAGCTTACGCCTTACACACAAACTCACGCTGCGGCGCGGCGGTCGAGTGGTAAATAAAGTACTCTGTGAGTGGCAACTAGCCGGTCGGCGACTTTTTTGTTGCCCGTGCATGCACTTGCATAGAAACCAATAGGGAAGGTGACAGTTGCGTCGCGGGCTCTGGGCAACGAAAAAGTTGCCAAGAGTTGCGAATAATAAAACCAGGAAACGTAACTCCCATACTAATACAGTTTTAAATTTGGTTCCATTCGAACTGTCATGTAACGTCAGCCTTTGTACCGGTCAAGGTCACCTAAATATTGCAAATGTATGAAAAGTGAACCTAAGGTACATTTTTTTGACAAGTATTTTGGAGCATGTTTTTTGACGGAGTTACTCTTCCTTAGTTTTTTATTATTCGTAGATCAAGAGACAAATCGCCGATCAACTAAGTTGCCCGTGCGCGCATACCCTCACATAAATAGGCGGAAATAGCAATGATTAGAAACACTTTGGGAAATAGACCATAGATTTGCCATAGATAAATTATTATCTTTGAAATAGACTCTCTTTGTCTCTTTCGTATTCATGTCAAATTGCTATACTAGAAAAAGATGACAATAGACAGTGGTATCCATGAATAATAATTATTATAGTTTCGCATGCGAAAATTCTGAATTTTCGAAGTTTCTAGTTTTGGAAAATATAAGTATTTGCTATTTTAATTAAAGTATAAAAGTACATAAATAACCTAATAAATATTGAGTTAAATGAAATCAGCAAAGGCACATGATTTTATCCGACCAATATAAATATTGAAACCACAGACCAAAAATACTTTGTAAGTGTCTCGCTATCTGTCGGGACGGGTCGTCTCTACTTTTCAGTTTCTTGTAACAAATAAATTACATAAATAATTCGCACTTAGATATCTTGTGGAGCGGCCCGATTCCAATCCCGGCATTTATAAGTACTTATTAAATTAAATTTCATATTCATACCCTCACATAAATAGGCGGAAATAGCAATGATTAGAAACACTTTGTCATTGGGAAATAGACCATAGATTTGCCATAGATAAATTATTATCTATGAAATAGACTCTCTCTGTCTCTTTCGTATTCATGTCAAATTGCTATACTAGAAAAAGATGACAATAGACAGTGGTATCCATGAATAATTATTATTACAGTTTCGCATGCGAAAATTCTGAATTTCCGAAGTTTTTTTGCTATTTTAATTAGAGTATAAAAGTACATAAATAACCTAATAAATATTGAGTTAAATGAAATCAGCAAAGGCACATGATTTTATCCGACCAATATAAATATTGAAACCACAGACCAAAAATACTTTGTTAGTGTCTCGCTATCCGTCGGGACGGGTCGTCTCTGCTTTTCAGTTTTTTGTAACAAATAAATTACATAAATAATTCGCACTTAGATATCTTGTGGAGCGGCCCGATTCCAATCCCGGCATTTATAAGTACTTATTAAATTAAATTTCAAATCATGTTACACTTAAAGAGTATCGCCAAAACTGTCGTACCGTCACTGAAAAATGCTGTTCAAAATGAAGCTGTAAATACTTCGATAAAGCTCGTGCCCGCTATTGCAAACGTGAGCTGCCGCAACTATGCAACCCATGAAATTCCAGACAGACTTAAAGATATTCCCACTAGCGCAAATCCAAGATTTTTCGACATGGTGGAATACTTTTTCCACCGAGCCTGTCAAGTAATCGAAGATAAGTTGGTAGAAGATATGAAATCGAGGGTTACCATCGAAGAGAAAAAGAAAAAGGTAGCTGGTATCTTGAAGCTTATGCAGCCCTGTGACCACATCATCGAGATCCAGTTTCCGCTCAGACGTGACTCTGGTGATTATGAAATGATCCTAGGATACAGGGCCCAGCATTCGTCCCACAGAACACCAACCAAAGGAGGTAAGTCAAAAATCCACATATTTTTCCTCATTTCACCCACTTGTAAGCGTTAACTTATTTTTAGACGTGAAAATTGAAAACACGTGATTCTATAATGTTACGTATTACCTGGTATTACTAACCAAAAATATGGAAAAATCCATAGAAATAACCCTTGCTCGGTTTCTACTTGTACCTAGTAAACGACTTGTCTTTTTTACTGCATGTACTTGTATTGCATTCAAGCAAAATGTTAATTTTAGTCTTAAAATATGTCGTTGTGGTTGGAATACCGCCGGATTTTTTTTTCGGCTTAGCGTAAATTGACAGTTTTTCATTCGAAAGTACATTTTGGTCATTTTCGTCATTTTCGTCGTTTCGTCACTCATACACAAAACCTTATGTAGAAATTCATAATGTCAATAAAATGCATTCCAAACTCCTTACCTTAGAGATTATGTGGGAACCTTTGTTGTTGCATAAAGTCCCAGCTGTCAGAACACAAACATAAACTAACTAATCTAAAATTAAAGCACAATAATATATATTATATAAAAACAATCAATAGGAGCTTTATTGTATGGCAAATGTGTGGAATTTTGAGTCGTACAATAATAGCAGCCCATACAGAGCTATTTTAAAATTATGTTACATGTATGTATGTTTTTATGTTTATGTTCTCATATCTCCGGAGCTACAAGTCCTATTATAATATTACTGCAAGTTTCACCAAAATAGGTTCAGTGGTTTTTGAAATAGGGAATTTCTATTCTTAAGAGCGTTTACACCTTTCACGCTCAATTTGGCTTAAAACCGTACTTTTCAAACTTGAAAAAATCATCAACCACTTATCTTGATAAAAATGTTGATAACTTATTTTTATAGGAAATTTCACTGTCTAAATAGTTATCACAGAAAAAAATACGATTTATAGAGTATTTGTACATTAAATCTCGATACCTTAACAGAGGTTTTCTTAAATTCCGCTTTAGTATCAGTTTCGAAGCTTAAAATTTACGAAACCAGCGACAGATCTAATAAAAAAAAAAACTATTGACTTGAATGAAATAGTATAATAAAATTGAAAGCAAATAGTTAGCAGTAAAAATATTGCATTTTGGTATTTAACTTTATATATAATTTAAATTCAAAGAATGAGAAATATCAAGGAATTAATACTTTCTCTTTACCTATTTATTAAACTTAATTTAATATAATAATACCTTCATAACATAGAAGAACACTTTAATTTAAAAAATTGTTTTTAAGTACCAACAAATCTTTTGTTATTTTTTTTCTACAAATATTTTAAAACTACTATAAAACGCTGCGCGCAAAGCAGTTCAAGTAGTCCGCCGCAGGTTTGTATGGAAACTTGAAATTAGGTGTAAACGCTCTTAATTACGTACAATTTTTAAGTCAGTTTTATCTTTTTAGGGTTCCGTACCCAATGGGTAAAAATGGGACCCTATTACTGAGACTTCCATGTCTGTCCATCTGTCTGTCTGTCTCCAGGCGGTATCTCAAGAACCGCTATAGCTAGACTTTAGAAATTTTCACAGATTGTGTATTTCTGTTGCCGCTATTTTAACAAAAAATTCTAAAAACAAAATAAAATTAATTTTTAAGGGGGGCTCTCATATAACAAACATTATATGTTTGTTGCACTGTTGTTGTGTAATGTTTGTGCACACTATCTCTGGAATTGCAAGTCCAATTTAAGTGATTCTTTTTTTATTGTACCAGGTATTGTTCAACTTAGGGAATACTGCAATTTTCATCAAAATCGGTTCAGTAGTTTTTGAGATAGGCAATTTTAATTCTTAATTATGTACAATTTGAAGTCGGTCTTATCTTTTTAAAATATTTAATTTAAATGTAGTATTTTTCAAGCACCGAGGACAGGAGTAGTTGCATGATATACTGAGTTTCGAAGATGTATTTTCCTTTCAAACATGCGGAGTATTAAAATTTAATGCTTCAACCCCCAAGCGGTCACACGCAACCGCGATAACAATACAAATCTATTGTGTCTTGTTTTTTCCACGATCGAGGGATCAGTGCAAATAGTTTAACTGTCAAATTCAAGTTTTATTGGCATAACGCTAAGTACTCACATACGGTTTTGCTGGATAGTTTTACTCCAAATTGAAGGAAATGACATATTTGACATATTTAATTCCATCGAGCCGGCTCGAAGCGAGCCTTCGAGCTGTCAGTTTTGGCGGTCCACACGGTGGTTATTGCTCAGTTTGGAGTAAAACTATTGAGCAAAAGCGTATGTCAGTACTTAGCATAAGATGGGCATAAGTGTGAAGAGAGACACCTTCTGTTACCCATTTACACTTAAGCCAATAATATTTAGTTAGAAATAGTATACAATTTGAATGAATACAACAGTCATATTTTCCCACTTATTGATATTACAGAAACTAATCTGTCATTTACGATCTAATCTTGTTTTTTTTATGGAAATGACTCATGATGCAAAAATTGTGGTTGCCACATGTCATTGGCAGGATAGTCAAACTTTAATCTGAGACCATGTAGTAAAATGTGAACTTTTTGTCCAATAAAATATTTAAACAAATAAGTTTGACTTATATTATAAACGCGAAAGTGTGTCAGTCTGTTATCTCTTTATGCTGAAATGGCTGAATTGATTTAGATGATATTTTGGGAGACAAGAAAAATGTATGGTTCCCACTAAGTTATGGGCATCAACCACTCTCTTATAAAAATATTCTAAAACCTAAGAATGGCTGGGTCTACTTGTAGAAATCAAATTGATTTATCTATCACATAGGTTTAAAATGCTTTTGAAAAAATTGCTGAAAAATAGTAACAAAGATAATAATTAGGTACCTATAACAACATGTGTCAGAACAGCTCGTGTTTATTAAAATAATAATTAGTAATTAACCTTCATTAAGGGTAAAATAAAAAGAACAAATGAAACAATTGTCACTTCCCATGAAAATAATACTGCACCAATTAAAATAATTACTTTTACCACTGAAGCAGCAACAATGAAAACATCATCTCCAAATTACTCGTAACTGGATAGTGCAGGTTGATCACATAATTGGATTGAGGTCAATCTTGCTAGGTGTGTAGAAAAACAGTGCAAACTTGCATATTGTGCATGTGAGTGGTTTGCCTGGTTTTAATTAACCCGGCCACCATAAGTACCAGCACCAAAATCAGTGCGGCAGTTGGTTTTACCATTTTGCGGTCTCAAGATCATCATTTTATATTTTGTTGTCTCATGATTATGAATATTGCAATATTGGTTGAAAGTTGAAACTGGCAAATATAATTAATAATGCTGGTGACGTTTCCATAGATCATAGATTTCTAGAAGGCGAGGATCTCCAAAAATGAAACTTTATTTGTCAGAATCCTAAAGAATCAAAACTACGACCTCGATTTTACATAATGTCAAAGTATAAAGCTTATCCAAGGTCATATTGTTATTCACCTCCATAACCAATTCTTCGAGTGGGTGATGATTCAAGATTCCAAAGAAAAGTCCATCAATCATTACCACAGTCCACACGTGACATCTGATTAAAATAGCATTGCTGGCTTCGGCTGAGATAAATTAGTTCCATACAGCAGTCGCGATACCACACACTGGTTCACTAATGTCGTTAGCAACAGTGGGCGGGGCTCTGACGCGTCTGACGTCATAGGAATATCCGATAAGTAATTCAATTTAAAACATTGCATAAGGATGGCTATAGACTTTTCAACCAAGACCAATGTTTAGTCGAAGATATGGTGTTCTGCTACATTTTGACCTTGGTCCTTGGCTGTGTCAGAAGTGATAGCGCGGTCATTAATTGGGCATGATTTGAGCTCTTATGTCCAAGGTAAAATGATGTTTTTCGGTTTATCGATGCGACGCGATATTGCGCCGGGCACGATAGAAAAATCTGACCATAGATACCAAAACTTACCCTGTACTGATGCCTCCGAAAGTCACGTATTCGCACACCTACAAAAACATTTGCGTATCCCTGACATCATGTTGTGCAGCGTCTTATCAAATATTTAAATAACACGAAAACAAGATAATGAACAGCACACGATAATTTTTAGGTATAAATGATAATCGTGTATCCATGTTGACTACGAGTAGAGTCGTCATCCATGTGCTATTTTTCGAACTATCATCTAATTCCTATAGTCAACAAGCTCGTTAGAACGATACTTATTATTAGTTTACAAATCGTGATCTCCAGATCACACCCACTTTTGTTCAGTGACGAGATCTCATGTGAACATGACGAAAATGCTAATCTTTTATTTTTGTAAACAATATCTCATCAACATTAAGATTCAAGACGTACTATCGTATTTGACAAAGATTGATCAAAAAACAGGTTAGGTTAACAATAATTAATGGCTTTAATGAGAAAACAATATAGCAGGCTGCAGGTTCCATTATTTATCAGTAAGCTCTATTATTCCATGATTAATACCTTTGAATCTGTTTAGAGAAGCCTCTAGTTGATATAAATTGTTATATACCTACCAAAAGCCTGTAATTATTGAAAGTAATTTCCTCAGTTTTAATAATTATGCTAGTGCGTTATTTCAATATGGCCCAATTATGTTGTTGTGTCACGTTTGCGGTTTGCCACGGACCGGAGGGCTATGGAATGGAATGAAATGCGTTTATTACAATTATTGAGAGTCGAGACGTTTTTAATAGTGACGATATCCTAAGTCTTAAACACTGGAAAACAGAAATCCACAATCGTCTGTTTTCTCTTAATCGCCTTGCAAGTTGCAATGTGTCTGGGCTACATTGTTAGAAAGCTCCTAAAATATATAGAACATTAGTATTTCGCAATTCCGTAAAATCCCTCACTCTAAAGTCTAATATATTATCCCATTTCAGGTATTCGATTCTCAACTGATGTCACTAGGGATGAAGTCAAGGCTCTGTCTGCTCTGATGACATTCAAGTGCGCCTGCGTCGACGTGCCCTTCGGCGGTGCTAAGGCCGGTATCAAGATCAACCCCAAGGAGTACTCCGAACATGAACTGGAGAAGATCACACGACGATTCACCCTCGAGCTGGCCAAGAAGGGTTTTATTGGTGAGAATTTTGAATCTTAGCCAGATTCTTGGGTTTATCGAACCAAAAAAGAGGAGTGTCCTACCCTTTTTTGCGTCGTCTATTATGTCCGAAAGCTTGCCTTTCAATTGCCAGAGATTCTTTAAATCGAATTCTCTAGAGTCTAGACCCAAAGATCATCTTTCACCTAAGTGTTTTACTTTTAACGCACGCCGCGCCGTAGGAGTATCGCAAAACAAAGCACAAAAAGTATTGGTGCTTGCTTCGGAACAATTTAAAACAAAATCGTAATGTAACAAACCGGTTCCTTCAATGTCCAGGTGGTACTAGAGGTGAAACAAGCTTAGAAAGGAAAAACTCCTTCCCAGCTTAAACCTGATTAGAACCGAAGCGTTTTTGCTACTTTGGCACTTCAGCATGCTACAAAGTATATAGCTCAAGAGGGCATTGTCGTCCATGTCAATAACCTGACTTAATAGCTGTTGCATGTCGAAAATTACTGCCTAGTGCCTTGATGGAAATAGCTTTATCGGATCGTGATTTTCTGACCTTGTACGCTGTCATTGCCTGTCACTGATAACCGCTACCTTCTGCTCTACATCTTACTATAAAACTACTGGATACCAATTATGTAATGACTCTAGAAGTACCTCTAAAGTATATAATATGTTAATAATACTAGTTAGCACTGAAACAATAAAGAAACTCGAAAGATTTTCTTTAAATGTAAAGCCGGCGTTGTTTTTGTGTTGGTTGTAGACTGGAAATGTTTTGTGTCCTTTTACGTTACGTCATATCAAACTTGTGGAAGAAAACAGGTGTTTACGATATTTGACACGATAATAAATCAATACTTATCATATGTGTGTTAAGCACAAACTTGGTCAATCAATTTGTTGATTAGTTTTTACTTTTTATGTTTACGAGTTCAATTTAAAAGTACAATGTACTAGATTCTAGAGATTTTGTTATTTTGGCCGTAGACTCAAATTCTCTGCTGCGCCTATAGATTTTTTCTTGCTGTGAGTAAACCCAATTGTCACTTTGCCAAGTTCCAACACGCTATTTACAACCCATCAAAGATAATGTCTGCTGTGAGCTGTCCCCACTGTCTGCAAGGAAAGTGATCATACATTGTATGATCCGCAGTAGGTACCTATTTCTAGAACTAGGACTTCAGTTAATTCTTTCTAAAATAGGACACTAGAAGTTATGTAATATGCTCTATTTCTATTCGTTAGCCTTAAGAATAGTCTAAAGGGCAAAGCAAATAAGTGTAGACTTTAGCCTTAACAATACCAATATTTGCTCCCTTGTATGTTTTCATGAGATATCACTTAATAGAAAACATGGTTACAATTGACTGCAAACTGGATGGCATAGGAAAAAATTTTTTTACTAAAATTTTCCCGTTATTTCGTAATGAACTAAATAGACAGCTGGAACAGTCTCTCAGTGAATCACCTGTCATGGCCATGCCATCAGATGCCATGATCAAGGTGCATAGCTTTTCGAAGCAATACCAGGTTTTTATACCTTCCAGGGAGGACTGGGAAAGAAAAATCCCAATCGATGTCCGCCCTAGCGACATAGTTTGGTTAGACCAAGGTGTGGTTGCCACGAATACTCATCCACAGAGGAAATTCGTGGCACCAACCCCAACCATATCGTTCAATTTATGAGCAGTATTGGGTTGGGGATGATTCTCTAGTGCGAAGGAGTCACAATAGATCCTCATGGGTCGCAGTGACGCCAGGGCTATAGCGACCTGCCTTCTTTAATAAAAAAAATAATAAAAAAATGAACTAAATAATGGTTAATATTATGTTAAAATTAAATGTAAACATAACAATAATTTATTTTAATTTGTAATATTATGATTCTTATTTTATATAATGATTAAAACATGCATTAATATGGCCATACTACTTGCAATCTACAGAATACATAATAAAATACAATATTATTCTGTGTAGGTGTATAATTTCGACATGAAAATATGTGTTCAATGCTGTTTTTGCTAACATTCATTCTATTGTCCGAATCTATTTTTATCACAGTTCGTCGCACTTGTACATTGGTCCCAGGTTTCTATTTATATGTAATTAACGTCTATAACTCTACAACAGCTGAATATTTGGATCCACTTCTGGCACTTTAGAAAAAAAAATTAGAAAAATATGATCTTCTTAATCTGTTTTGACGTGACAACGTCTTATAATTCGATATGGGCTGCGCGCACGAAAAAACATGACGCAATATGCGGCGTTACCTCGCTCTGAGGCGTTCCATTTGAGTTGTTTAGCAGAAATGTACAGTCGGGGAAAATTGTGCTAAGCAGAAATGTACAGTCGGGGAAATGAATTGTTTAGCAGAAATGTACAGTCGGGGAAATGAGTTGTTTAGCAGAAATGTACAGTCGGGGAAATGAGTTGTTTAGCAGAAATGTACAGTCGGGGAAAATTGTGCTAGGTAGAAATGTACAGTCGGGGAAATGAGTTGTTTAGCAGAAATGTACAGTCGGGGAAATGAGTTGTTTAGCAGAAATGTACAGTCGGGGAAAATTGTGCTAAGCAGAAATGTACAGTCGGGGAAATGAGTTGTTTAGCAGAAATGTACAGTCGGGGAAAATTGTGCTAAGCAGAAATGTACAGTCGGGGAAACGAGTTGTTTAGCAGAAATGTACAATTGGGGAAAATTGTGCTACGCAGAAATGTACAGTCGGGGAAATGAGTTGTTTAGCAGAAATGTACAGTCGGGGAAAATTGTGCTAAGCAGAAATGTACAGTCGGGGAAATGAGTTGTTTAGCAGAAATGTACAGTCGGGGAAATGAGTTGTTTAGCAGAAATGTACAGTCGGGGAAAATTGTGCTAAGCAGAAATGTACAGTCAGGGAAATGAGTTGTTTAGCAGAAATGTATAGTCGGGGAAAATTGTGCTAAGCAGAAATGTACAGTCGGGGAAATGAGTTGTATAGCAGAAATGTACAGTCGGGGAAGTGAGTTGTTTAGCAGAAATGTACAGTCGGGGAAAATTGTGCTAAGCAGAAATGTATAGTCGGGGAACTGAGTTTCGACGTGACGTCTTATAATTCGATGGAGCCGGCTGCACGCACGAAAAAACATGACTCATGCGGCGATACCTCGCTCTGAGGCGTTCCATTTAAGGCTTGAAGTGCAAGCGAGAGCGTGGAACGAGCGACAAAGAGGCACGTTGTCACGTTCAATTATCGTCAGTAAACCGACTTTACAGACAACCGTTTTTTATCAGGGCCCGGCGTTGATGTGCCAGCCCCGGACATGGGTACCGGCGAGCGCGAGATGTCGTGGATCGCTGACACGTATGCCAAGACCATCGGCTACCAGGACATCAACGCCCATGCCTGTGTCACCGGAAAACCCATCAACCAGGTGAAATACACGTTCTAAATTAAAAAATTTTCAATCTTCCATTGTTTTTTTAATCGTCGTCAATGGAAGACTGTCTTGGAATTGAAATGACTTTTTTATTTTAGGGTGGAATCCACGGTCGTGTCTCGGCTACCGGCAGGGGTGTGTTCCACGGTCTTGAGAACTTCATCAACGAGGCCAATTACATGAGCATGATCGGTAAGTCACATCTCGTGATATTATGAAGTAGGTAGATAGATACTAAATATTTTATCTACGAGAGGCTAAAATTAAATTGTACGATAACCTCTTTAGAAAATACAGGTTTTATCATTTGAAGTGTCTGCCGTCTACTTCTCTCTTATAACATAAAGTCTGTTTCGCTATTGCAGTGATTCATCAGCGCACGAACTCAACCAACCAATTATTTTCACACTCCAATTGAGGAGAACCAATT
Organism: Polyommatus iphigenia; assembly: GCA_963422495.1. Taxonomy (NCBI): domain Eukaryota; kingdom Metazoa; phylum Arthropoda; class Insecta; order Lepidoptera; family Lycaenidae; genus Polyommatus; species Polyommatus iphigenia. Next base: position 9,618,473 of record OY730179.1, on the reverse strand, counting down.
TTTGCCAACCATTTGCGCCAATGATTCACTAGACTTAACTTGAATATAATATAGCGAAATATGCTGTTTAAACAAATGCACTTCCATGAATGCGGGGGAGAGTTTGTATATTGTTAGTATCGCGATCTTAACTCCCACTTGTGTTTTGAGGTCAATCGTTAGTTTACTACAAATCGGCCAACACAGCTCTCGACTCAGGCCTTTATACGCTTATAATGCTTACGAGATATTTTCATGGAGCTTTTGTTTTTTATTCATGAAGTACTTTTGATACGGTTATTGTTTTCTTTGGATTTAATAATAAAGTAACGCTAAACGCATATATCTTTCCTTTAAAGTTATTACATAAGCCTAAGTACGACGCGGCGCTGTTATTTTAAAGATACTGTGTCGCATTTCAATTTTCATTACATAATAGTAGGGGAGATAGTGTTAGCGTTTGCTAAGTCATTTCATACCGACCAAATTTTTGTCCAGCGGTAGCTTAATATTTATCAATCAATATAATCAGCGTCAGTCGCCGCACCCGTGGTGGAATGTTAACTGAGAGTATTTCAAAGTTGTAAAAAAAATAGTTGCGAAAGGTGATTTTATACCGAATGAAACTTTGATGGATGATTATTGAGGTTATGTTTAACCAAAAAATCACCGTCAGCCGTATTGCAGACGGAGGATTCAACGTCAGTCGCGTTACTGAACATGTAAAAAATTTTTGAATATAAAGTCATTTTATACCGTACAAAATTTATACAGGTGAATGTTTCTACTTTGTAAATAATAAAGAAAACCGTCAGTCGCTAATACGACGGTGGAAAAACCGTCAGCCAGCGATATAAGTTATGACCAATATAGCCCTACTTCGCGCTCAATGTATCCTAGGGCGTCGCGTATACGACATTTCCACCTGCAAACATTCAGCTGATGGCGATTTTCGTTTGAATTAACCATAAAATTATCTCACATAGCAATTTTAAGTAATTAATTCGATAGTCAATATTTGTGAAGAAGAAATATAATATACATTTTACTTTAAAAGCGCCATCTGTTGTTAGGTATATACTAAAACTAAAATAACACCTACTGAACCTAAACGTGTATAATCTAGATATGAACCTTTATTGGGTGCGAATTGGGATCTTTTTAATGTCAATTCAATACGATTCCCAACAACAACTTTGAGATACTCTCAATTTTTATTCCACCCATTATGAAGTGGCTGACGATCAAAGCTGTTATGTATTAGTGGAATACTATTATTGTAACGATTTTCGCTCGGTATGAAATGACTTTTTAAACTGAGCGCGACCTCCCCTACTATAAGGTTCTGAAGTTAGGTTAGGTCTCGGTGCAAACTGTCGCTGACTGTAGTAAATGTATAAGCCGAGCACAAAAAAAGCCGATGCTTCCAACTATAACATGTCGAGTAAATAAAAGGTAGCAAAGCCGCATATTATTTTGATAGCGAACCTAGGTGTCAGTATGTTATATGTAGGTATGGGAATTGACATAACGGATCGCTAATGCCCGGGACACACGAGGCTAGTTTTTCAAGCTAGGATAGCAAGCTAGTGTTAGTAAGCTAGCAAGCTAGTGCTTCTGGCTTCGTGTGGACAAAACTATCTTCATTTGTAGCATGCCCCAAGCTAGGTCAGCAAGCCAGGACAGTTTGGTAAAAAACTAGCTTGCTATCCTGGCTTGAAAAACTAGCCTCGTGTGTCCCGGGCATAAGTGTCATATCTTCGCTATCGAAACTAGCAAATGCATTTTGACTAAGTACTCAGTTCGCATTACCTTCGTTGTTAATGTTCCCTGTCACTTTTTAGTATTTAGTCTGTGACCTTATAGTGGTGTTCTTTAACCTAACCTTAACGCCTCCGTTGGTCCAGTGGTTTAGAGCATGGCTCTTGACTCGGAGGTCGTGGGTTCGATTCCCGCGTTGGAAACATGTTATTTCCAAGTTTGGTTAGGAGTTAGGACAGTGCAGGCTGATCACCTGATTGTCTGACGAGTAAGATGATCCATGCGTCGGATGGGCATGTAAAAAGTCGGTCCTGCGCCTGTCGTGTCGGTAGTCCGTCCCACTGGGTTATGAGAGTAAAAGGAGTAGAGAATGCTCTTGATTACTGCGCACTCACTTTGGCACTATAAAATGACTCCTGCGTAACTGGCCTGGTTTTGGACCGTCACGGAAACCGGTGTGGGAGTTATTACTATTATTGTAATGTTCCTGCAGGCACGACCCCCGGCTGGGGCGGCAAGACGTTCATCGTACAAGGCTTCGGTAACGTCGGCCTGCACACGTGCCGGTACCTCGTGCGCGCCGGCGCCACATGCATCGGCATCATCGAGCACGACGGCTCCATATACAACCCCGACGGCATTGACCCTAAGGTAATAAACCCTTTTCCACCCTTCTTTATAAACATAATACTGTGGACAACTTGCTCCATATACTCCATATACACATTAACGTGTATAGCATTCCCTTATATTCCTTTACAGAACTCATTACTGTAAAAGTAGCAGCACTAAAAAGACACTTCTATGTTTCAACTATTTAGGAACGTACACTGCCCAAAGTATTTTACACCAGTGTTTACACCCTATAATACCCTGCCGGCATCAGACAGTGTGCGTTCCCTTTCTTTACCCCGCATTAAACCATAATCGTCAAGCGCGTTGACGTTGTTAAATTGCTCTTCAAACGAAGTTCTTGCGTAGAACATAATTTAGATTTTACACAAAACAGAATAGGCAAGAGATATTGTGGTCTGTAATTTGCTATCAAATTATACTTCGTATCTCCTATACTCTAGTAAAAAATCTATGAAGGCAAAACCTAATTATGCGTTTATAAATTGAAAAGTTAATAGGCCTGGAGGTAGTGACACAAAATTCTTGGTCATTTGTGCCAGTATGGCGGTTTTATAACAGGGGTATAATTACGTAAAGGCAAAAAGGAAAATGATGGTCATAGCGCTCGCACTGGCACACACTGGTCATTTTATTGACATTAAGAATTTTCGGATCGAAGGTCAACGGATCAGGCTGATTTTTTTTTTGTAGACAGCTGATGCAATTACAAGTCACTTTTATACATGTCGTTTTTTTCAAATATGCCGTATCTACAGAGATAAAAAATAATTTTAAAAAATTTGTATGGACGAAATCATAATTTTGTCATTTTAATCCAAGATTCAAACGTATTCAAAATAAATCATAGCACAGCTTATAGAGGTACTCTTGTCGTACATTTTTGTCATAGACACTCAACTGCGATTTTTGCGTCATTACCAAACAATGTTTGCAAACTGGATGAGTCATAAAATAATTTACCTGTACGTACATGTTTTGAGATTTCTACTTTAATTTGTTTAGTTTTAGTATATATAGGCTTTTTTATGAATAAGACATTAGAAAGAGTTACTTGTCAATAAAGAAAACAGTATTATTTGTCTAGCCTTAACAGTATTTATTAAAAACTATATGAAATACTCAGAAATGAATTATACAAAACAATAAAAATTAAAGTACCTGTAGCTCCTAAAGGCACAAAAATCGCAGTTAAGTGTCTATAACAAAACTGTGCAATGATTTATTTTGAATACGTTTGAATCTTGGAAGAAAATTACAAAATTATGAATTCGTCCATACAAAAAATAATTCATATATTTTTTTTCTCTGTTGATAAGGCATATTTGAAAAAAACAACATCTATAAAATTTGAATTTGAATTCATTCATTCATATTTGAAAAAAACAACATCTATAAAGTTTGAATCTTGGAATAAAATGACAAAATTATGATTTCGTCCATACAAAAAATAATTTATGTTTTTTTTCTCTGTAGATAAGGCATATTTGAAAAAAACAACATCTATAAAAGTAACTTGTAATTGCATCAGATGCTACAAAAAAAATCAGCCTCATCCGCTGACAAAAAAAATTAAAGTGCCTGTAGCTCTAAAAGGCGCAAAAATCGCAGTTGAGTGTCTATGACAAAAATGTACGACAAGAGTCCCTCTATAAGCTGTGCTATGATTTATTTTGAATACGTTTGAATCTTGGATTAAAATGACAAAATTATGATTTCGTCCATACATTTTTTTTAATTATTTTTTATCTCTGTAGATACGGCATATTTGAAAAAAACGACATCTACAAAAGTGACTTGTAATTGCATCAGCTGTCTACAAAAAAAAAATCAGCCTGATCCGTTGACCTTCGATCCGAAAATTCTTAATGTCCCATTTATTTTACTTTGGGACCAGTGTGTGGCAGCCCAAACGCGTGGGCGTTAATCGAACTTGTCGGATAAATAACGAGTGTCGAACGATTTGTTCCACAAAAATGCTTGCATTTTGCAATGTAGTGCCATACTTGTCGGGTGCGGCTTACAGCCCGCCATACCGAAGCGAACACGTTAATTTCAATAAAAAAATTGAACCATTTGTACCAGGCAAATTTTTGCATAGCTAATCATCGTCGAGTAGCCATTCACGAAAATCACCTTGCCATACTTTTCCGATAGCTCCCAATGGCTGCCATACCACTGCAAAGGTGTAAGTTTTTTTTTCGCCAAACGATTTTTACCAGTATGGCATTTAAATTTTTGGAAAGTATTTGACAAAATATGACCGTTATTATTTTTCCCATACTTCTAGTAGGGGGAAAAAGTGCTGCCATACTTGAAATACTTATTTATTTGACACGTTTTAAAAATACGGCTATAAAATACGTAAAATCATTTTTCACATCATGGCATCATTGTATTCTCGTCATTTGACAATTGTACCAAAATAAAAAATATTACAGATTGTAACCATGGGCCGGGATGACTATCGGACTTGAGCAAAAAAGTGATAAAAATTGGACGATTTGTACCAGTATGGCATTTGGATTTTTGGAAATTATACGATACAATGTGACCATTATTATATTTGCCATACTTGTAGTAGAGGAAAAAAGTGGCGCCATACTTGAAAAACCGTTTGAAATTACGAATAAAATCTTAGGATTTTGAAATAATATTGTTCATATTCGCCGCCTCCCACAGGTATGGCATTATCAGACTCCTATTTATGATCATACAGGGAACTGTTAAATAAAGTTTCAGGGTGGTACAAATCGTTTGGCGAAAAAAAAAACTTACACCTTTGCAGTGGTATGGCGGCCATTGGGAGCTGTCGGAAAAGTATGGCAAGGTGATTTTCGTGAATGGCTACTCGACGATGATTAGCTATGCAAAAATTAGCCTGGTACAAATGGTTCAATTTTTTTAATAAAATTAACGTATTCGAGTCGGTATGGCGGGCTGTAAACCGCACCCGACAAGTATGGCATTACGCTTTCGCCTACTTATTTTTTTTCGACTATCTGAAAATACAAGCATTTTTGTGGAACAAATCGTTCGACACTCGTTATTTATCCGACACGTTCGATTAACGCCCACGCGTTTGGGCTGCCAGTGCGAGCGCTATGACCATCATTTTCCTTTTTGCCTTTACGTAATTATACCCCTGTAAAACCGCCATACTGGCACAAATGACCAAGAATTTTGTGTCACTATCTCCAGGCCTATAACGGCCGCACTCAAAGACATTTAATTACTACATAACTTTAATTAAATAAAGTCTTTGACAAAAATATATTGAGCTTATGTCTAAATCTTATATTTGGGTGCCGCTGTTAAGTTTGATTATTCTGATTCGATTAAAGATCGGATGACTACTCGGATTTTAAATCTGGGAACATCAACAGTATTATCTAACTGCTACGGGTTATCGCATAACTCAAACATAATATTATTGCCGTCAACTGACAACAATATACAATCCTATTATTATTATTACCTTTTATGTAACTCGTGATACCTGTTAGTACTTATTTAAGTGTTCATCAACTACATAATCGAATAACGGTTAAACTTGAAACTGTAGGCAAAAACCCAATTGTTCCACGAATATAATATATAAACTACTAGCGACTAGCGACTAGCGAGAGATGCAATGACAAGCGCTTTCAAGTGTGGTTGCCAATTAAAATGTGTTGCTCTCGCCGCTGCGAATTTCAGATGCCAAAGAGGAAGGTAAAATCGATAGAGACCAATGCGGATAAAAGTAGCACGTGAGTGCAGAGCCTAAAATGTAAGATTTTATTGAATCTTACATGTAAGATTTTATTGAATCACCTGGCAACCGGTACATATTTTTTTTCAAAATCTAAAGTATTCAGAATGCCAATGTTATCTTGCTGATGAAACAATTCAAATTTACTACATAATGATGCGTAAAAATAATCATATTGCTAAATGCTACGCTCGAGTAAAATAGTATTAGGTTATTTACATTTTTCGGCACTTCAGTCGTGACTATTTACTACGTCACGAACATTTTTATTCAACATTCTGAACTTTGGCATTCTCAAAAGGTTAACCGTACTTTATTCGTATAAGACGTGATACAAATATTAACCCATTGGCCAGACATATTCGTATTGATACAGCTGTTATATACATTATACATAATAGTGTGTATTGCTAAGTTTCACAGTACGATCACGAGTTCAGGCGTACGCTATCAAGGCCATACAAATTAGATTTGAATAATGTGTGCGACACGATACTATTACTCGCTAACTAGTGCAGTCGCCAGAGGTTTTAACCTCCGAAAATTGTAATAGTGAATGGATTTTTGTTTTTGAGGTGTCATTTTCTTTTTTACACTGTAACTTGCAAAGTTTACCAAAAAAATTTTTGTGCTTTTAATTTTTTAGTTATTTAATCAAAAATTAATATTTCACCATATAAAACCGGTCCAGAAAAAATTTTTTTTTCTTGTTCCTGTTATTTAATGACTCTTATCCGATTTTTTACGTTGAAAGTTAACCAAATAAACAATTTTTTAAAAAGAAAGTTTGCTTTGCTAAGATAAATACAACTATAAGGTTTTTGCAAAGTTTTTAGAGATTTACGCTCGTCGTAACCAAGATAAAAGGGTTTGAGTGGATTTAAGGGTTGTAACGAAAAGTGTGTTAAACTTACTTGTTGTGCGTATTTAATTTTTAGAAAAATGATAACTTTTAAGTACTTAAAAACGTTTAAATATCTCCAAAAATGTGTAAAATAGACCGAAAATATTTTTCTATATTTGTTGAAAATTTATTTAAGTGAGAGCTAAAACATTAAATGCATCGACAAATGAAAGACTTTATCTAGTCTTTGAAATATATTTAAACTTCCTACTTAAAGCCAGAAAAAAACTTGGGTGCTACAAATCTCACGTACATACTAAAGACGCATGCTGCGACCTATGTTTGGAAAATGCTTACCTGAATACAAAAAATATCAGTTCTTAACCTAATTTGTATTTTTTTCCTTTAAGTATGTTGTAGCAAATATAATTAATGAAAAAAAAAACTATTTTATTCTGTAAAAACCTAACCAAAAGAAATAAAATACAGATTTTCTTCGAAATATCCGTGAAAAGTTTGTGCTACGTTTTCAGAAAATTTAATAGAGTAAGAGCTAAAAAGTTATACACATTAAGAAATAGAAGGCTTTGTTAAGCCTAAAAAATAATTTTAAACTTCCTATTTAAAACCAAAGAAAAATAGGAACGCCATTTACCTGGCGAGGCACACAACAAGCACATTTGGAGGTATGCTCATCTACATACAAAAATATTTATTTTAAATCTAAATTATATATTTTTTCATCTTATTTTCTTTCTTTGGAATATAAGCAACGATACAATAAAAAAAATAATAATATATTTTAATATTTTGCTATATATTTAAAAGAAATACGCAAATTTTCTTCAAAATTTTACAGTTTATGAGTTTACTTGAAGTGGAAGAAAATAATTTTAAAATCAAAAGCACAACTTTTCAATAGGTAAACTTTATTGTTTATGTTATCAGCTACACATTCCTTTTTTTCTTTTCAATTTCATCCACTATTGCAAAAATCGGAGGCTTGCACGATTTTTGCGCTCTGGGAACTCCACTAAACAGAATTACTCTATTATTTTAGGGTAGAGAAAATAGTCAGGTACTATCAGAGAAATTGATTCAATAGGCAGTTGGCGGACCCACGCAACTTGGTCGGGTTATGTCAAGTCGATATAAATCGACTGGGTTTGACATAATTTGACCAAATTACGTCGCTTCACAATTTCCTATGAAACAATTTCCCTGATAGTACTTATTTAGGTAAAAAATTAATCAGACTATATTGAAAGTAACTTTACCTAGAATTAAAATTCATTGTTTTATCTTATCTTTATTACGTTTCCTTTTTTACGATAAGCGTAATTTAATTAAAATAGTAATTTCATTACCATAATATTATAATATATAGTGCGGCATATATTTTCAGTGATGAGATGACTCACTGTTCCTATGATTACCTCATCTCGGTCTTAGGTTATGTTAATCATAGTCTATTGTATTATTTTATTGACAGTAGAATATTGACATAAATAAGAGAGAAAGAGAGAAGCAAGGATATTAATAAAAAAATATGTAGTCGTAAATTATAGCATCCGGAAATGGGAAGGGGAAAAATTACATTAAAATGTTTTATTACTTATTATGAACTATTCAAAATTCTGCAAAACATTAATTATGAAAACAAATACTAAAGATTCCACATTTTTCTTGTTTAAATTGTGTAATGGATTTTAGTTTTCATTCATTTTATAATCTTATCGTTTAAATGACTTCATCAGAAATCTGCATTTTTAGCGTTTTCAACTTGTCTTGTACTTTTTCATAACCATGGGCGTGCAGTCTTTGTAGGCAAAAATGCAGTGCTTGCCATTCACAGATAACAGATATTTTAATTTAACTTTCGTACTTTTTAAATGCCTCATGACGTTAATTTTTTAATAATAATAGTAAAAAATATAGTAAAAAAATAAATAATACACATTTAAAACGCCTCAATTTATAAAATAGCAACATGTAATCAGGTACACGCGCGAACGGGTTCACGAGAGGTCAAGATAGGCTCAGTATTGAGGTGCCTGCCTTGCGCGTATGTGTGAGTGTGTCCGTGCACAGCCGAAAACGCACACAACCATGAATATCGAATGCGATTATGTACTGCAAGCTCTGCGGCAGACCCCAGCAGTGTTGCCAACTATGGGGATATCCCACTTTTAGTAGGGAAAAATTAAATATATAGTGCGTATTTTAGGGAGTAAAAATATTATATTATATTCATGGGCGTGAAATTTTTTAAGCAAAAATGTCTATTTATTTGGTTTTTATTACTGTTTTTATATAACTAATGACATCATGAGTGACGTTTTTGCCGCAAACAATAATTGCGGTCGGCTGAAGTAGTATTTTCAGCGTTTTGATCTCTCAGTGGAAAGTACCCCAAGTAATAAATAATATATTTAAATAATAGTTGGGGAGTTCTGGTTGAAATTCAATGGCATCACTGGCGCTGCGGCCGACGCCGACGGCGATCGGAACTACTCGTGAATAGTCGTGAGCAATCGGATATAATCCGAGTAAAATGAATAGACGCAAATCTAACTAATTACGTATAATATGTACATTATGCATTTTTGTTTTGTGAGGTTTATAATATTTGTTTACATTTTACATAGCTGAAATTTTTTGTGTTTTGGGAGGCCATTTGCTTTTTTCATGTGATCGAGCACTGTTAGTACTATATTATATTATTATTTTTGGTTTTATAGTTTTCTAAGAATATTTTAGATTTTAATATTTGAAAGTTTGTATAATATTTAACAGTTTAACATTAATAATTGCGTACATTCATAACTATCACTCACTTGGATAAGATAATTTGTGGTGGCCAAAATTTTGCATTTATTTACATCGGATTATGGATCGGATCTCAAGTAACCGGAACCTTGATTATGTGAAAAGACAAAAGTTAAGCTGATTAGGTGAGTACTTAAAATATACTAGATATAAAAATGAAAAAGTTGTAAAAGAAAAAGTTTTTGTTTTGTTTTGTTTCACGCCAAAACTAATGAACCGATTGTAATAAAATTTTGTACACAGTTAGTCTAGAGTCTGAGAGAGCCATAGGCTACATTTTGATGAGGCAAAAATATATTATCTAATTTCCATGGAAATATCGATGAAAATAAATTCACATTGTATTTCTAATACGTAACAATAGATGGCGTTTTTATTTATTTTAGCTTAGTGCACAATATTATGTTGTATGGTAATTGGTATATTTCCATGGGTTTCGATGAAATAAACTCTCATTGTAGTTCCAACGCGTGACAACAGATGGCGTTTTTTTTATTTCTTCATAACAGAACGTAATTATACTTATAGTTTTTAATTTATATCCACACTATTATTATAATTTATGCGAAAATATCTCTTTTTGTCCGTTTGTCTGTCTGTTTTGCTTTCACACCAAAACTACTGAACCGATAACGCTGCATTACCAATTGCATTGTCAAAATCTTGTGCACGCCGCTGTTCATAACCTTTAGTTTTGTCATTTTCTTTGCTCTCGAAAGTGCATATTCCAGATAATTGTTTGAGCTCTTTTCAGCTTTCTGAGAAAGATATTATCTTTCAGGTCACACTGCAGAAGTAGAGAATTATGTAGTACGCGAAAACTAGATGAAAGTTCGTGGTTTTTCTTACCAATGAGCAGTCTGAAATATCAAGTAAGATAATATAATGTTAAGAAATTTAAAAACATTTTAAAACCTATTCAAAATTTTACTAAGTGTCAGGACTCAGCAGGAATCAGAATGCAAAATGTTGAACCGATCAAATCACTTGAAATTGCTAATACATGAAGTAGATAAACACAAATATTTCTCTAAACGGGCTGATGATGCACTATTCTATTATCTTTTCGTCAAAACTAGATAATGTGTCTTAGAGGAAAATTACAGCAAAAAAAATAATTGATAATGTGAAATATATCATTGTCCTACAGGAAAAATAGTAGTATGAAAATATTCTTAACTCAGTATTGCTATTGTTGCCAACCGATTCTATTATTAAACTTTAATCTACAGACACGATAAAAGCAATCGAAAGATAAGCATTGATTGATGAAAAGATATCCGCTTGCCGCTTGGGAAATTAGAAAATAAGTCAATTTATTGAAAAAAATTGAAAATAAATCAATTTAAAATATAATCATGAAATATTATTTCAAAGAACTGAGCTACATTAAATGTTAAAAATAGTCTGCCTCCAAGGGAAAGTAATATTTTTATGGATTCTAAACCTTCGGTTTCCCGGCGAAACGATTGGATTACGTTCTAAATTTAGAAAACAGGTGTGACCTTTGAAATGAATTGATGCCATTACGTCACAGTTTTCTCAATAAATAACTGAGATTATTGGAAAATCACTTAAACGCGCACAAAATTAAGCAACAACAACAAAAAAAAACACACACACACACTATAGCATAATCTAACGAGGCCAATATTATGAAAAGGGGGTAGACAAAGACCACATAGCAAAATTTTCTCTTTTAAAAATCATAAAAGCACTGAAATAGGCTTATTTTTGTTTCGCTAGCGTGCACCCTAATGCTATTACGAGTGTTCTATATGAATGCCGTTTATAAATAACTGGACGGTGTGTTAGGTTAAATGACATTGGCGATTTAATTGACGGTCTAGACTCGTATTGAACGTGTGGTTACTCTAGCTAATTAAAGGTACTCAATTTGACTACTGTTTGGATATTGATCCTGGTTTACGTAACATGCCGCCGCTTTGCTGTCAACTAGATGGTATCAGCTATTTTGCATTGCAGAGTAGGTACATGTAATAATATACGAGTATTTGACTGGCAAGAGTTAAGACAACAATTTAAAGAATGAAAATAATAAATATGTATATAGTACAAGTATGTTCTCGATGTCATTTATACTTACTGCCTTTTCCATAGATCGACTTTCTATAAGATATTTGTCGCCGAGGTCTCGTCAAAAATGATATCACAAGTCACAACCATGATTTGCTACTGCAAACATTATTTTTTAAATAAGCGTAAAATATGTGCCAAGATAAGCGAGAAATAATTCAAAGAATTATATTTTGACTGTAATAGAGAAGGTGTGTCTTGTGGTCAACTCAATGCCCAATAAAGTCGTCTCAGCAAATTCTTAGCCTTTTCAATGCAAAAGTATCTAATATAATAAATCAGGGTAAGTTCGGACACAGGGTAAGTCCGGAAGTTTCAAGATAGCGAGTATGCTGCTTTATGTCTGCCTGGTACCAAGATGCACCTCGCACTGTTCTTTTCGTTCGTGTTTTAACCACCCGGACCGAATCATCCGGGCTTACCCTGTATCCGAACTTACCCTGAACCCGATCTTACCCTAAACCTTATACTATAGCGTTTTTTTTAATTTTCCAGGCCCTGGAGGACTACCGTATCGAGAACGGCACGATCGTGGGCTTCCCCGGCGCTAAGCCGTACGAGGGCGAGGACATGCTGTACGAGAAGTGCGACATCCTCGTGCCGGCCGCCATCGAGCAGGTCATACACAAGGAGAACGCGCACAAGATCAACGCTAAGGTGAGAGCCATCTAGTGACGGGCTTGGGTACTGAATTTTGAGGTTAGGTTATTGACAGGCCGGAGCTTATGTTGATTTTAGAGATGGATAGATGCTCTTTGAAACCTGTCAATGACTCCTCGTGCTGGCCGCCAAGGAGAACGCAGTGCGCGATCAACGCTAAGTTGAGCCCGGTAATAGAACCGGGCTTGGGTACTGAATTTTGAGGTTAGGTTTTTGACAAGATAGCGTTGATTTTAGAAATACTTAGATACTCTTTGAAAAATGCCAATGATTAATGAAAGGTCATATTTTTTTATCGGGATCGGTAGGGCACCTCCATCGAGGATATCGCAGACACAATAGAATAGGCACTGATTTAAAGGGGCAGTTGTAAATTGTAGTTTTGGTAAGTTAAAAATTATAAATGACATGTTCAATGACTAGTTTAGCAGTGTATTTGTTTTGGCGGGGGGCTGCGCCCCCCGAGCGCCCTTTCGGGGTGGGCTATGCCCCCCCCCCGTCCCCCCGTCCCCCCGCTTCCGTTTCCGTGGTCAAGTAGGCCTTCTGTTAAGTCGTTATCGAACCGCTCATTCCATCATTTTTACCGCTCATTCATTTATCGAACCGCTCATTCCATCATTTTTACCGCTCGATTGTTTTTTTTATTACTGTCCATGTTTTACAGTCACAATAATTAATAAACCGCTATAAAATTAAATAACTGCTCAATATTTTTTTCAACTGATCATAATAACATCTCAAATATTTAAATTACTGCTCAAAAAATTAGTTCCCAATAGAATATAGATTTTCAATAGTTATGCGGCAGCCGGCTGCCGCTTGGGAATTGATGGTTTAAAGTAAGATGGGTCGAAAATAATTTCATGGAACGCGATAGTCGCAAAATTACCCAGTCCTTGACAAATCCGAGCTTTTTATGCGGTCGGCAGCTGTAGATGGTTTGTAGGTGTTTTTATAAAAACATAGGTTTAAATCTTCATGGTTTATGTACAAAAGTAATGCACAAATATTATATTAATTAAGATATTCCGCCGACCCATACACTGATAACGTATCTGCGTAATTACACATGATAACAGCGGCCATGGTCATCATCACTGCAAAATGATTTGGCATTGCAGTATACAATGTCATTATTAACTATGTATTATAAACAGCATATAATAAATTTTTAGCTCATTGAAAATAAAGAAAAAACTTGTAAAATAATTAGTGACTGATGAATAATAACAAATAATAAAATAATAATAAAGTGTGCATAGTCAAAGTTATAGTATTTTCCCTTTTTGTTAATGAATTTTCTGTGAATAATTGGAATTACATTTAACTAATCAAAATAGACAAATTATAATATTACTTGCCAACAATATAATATGGCTTATAATTAACTGATCACCATAAATAGTAACATTTCACAGACAAAAATAGTAAACGATCACCAAAATAAGACCACCATTTTAATGTAAAATGACAACCAAAGATATAAAAATAAATCATTGTAAAACCAAAAATAGTAAATGATCACCAACATTATACTACATCATCATTATCTATCATCATTAACACTACGTTATCATTTTACATTTTGATGTAAAATGATAACCAGAGATTTAACATCTCGCTATTCCCATTTTAAATGCAAAATAAATCATTTTAAACCAAAAGTAGTAAATGATCACCAACATTATACTAGCATTTTAATGTAAAATTAAAACCAAAGTATTTTCTTTTAGCTATCCTAGTAAGAAAGATGAACAAAAAAATCATTGCTAACCGGAATATAATAAATAATAATCGGCCAAGTGCGAGTTGGACTCGCGCACGAAGGGTGCCGTACCGTTAGAGAGCAAAAATAGGCCAAAATTGTGTTTTTTGTATGGGAGCCCCCCTTAAATTTTTGTTTTATTTTAATATTATAATTAATTATTGACGTAGACATACAATAAGGGCTTTCGTGAAAATATCATGTGCCTACCTGTTGCCATTACTGATATAGAGCAAAAAAGGCTGAATAAAATTAAATTAAGAAATTTTAAAAAACCCCCGCCAAAAACTTAAAAAGTAATGAAATAATATTTACTGACTTTAAGTTTAAATAATACTTAAGAGTAAAGTAATATTTTAGTCCATAAATGTTGTCACGGTGTGTCGGGGGACCGCCAAGTAAACTACCACAACAGCGACTTTTGCATTTTGTATCGCCATAATAGCCGCTGATTCTCTCGATTCGGCTCGCTGTGAACTGACCCTTAAACTATAATGTTTTATGTTATGTGAAATCAAACATCTACATTAGCGGTCCCCCGACACACCTTGACAACATTTATGGACTAAAATATTACTTTACTCTTAGGAATTATTTAAACTTAAAGTCAGTAAATATTATTTCAATACTTTTTAAAGTTTTTTGGCGGGGGTTTTTTTAAATTTCTTATTTTAATTTTATTTTGTGCTTTTTAAACTTGTACAGAATAATTCCTACCAACTGGATCATATCCCAATGAATATCATCTATAAATAAAATATGTCCTCTTGGATGAGGCCGTCAATGTGAGCCCAAACATGAAACTTCCACTTTGGGTTCATACTGAGCTCGGCTTCTATAGAATCCAGGTGATGCTGCAGCAGCAGCATGCAAATATTTACTGTTTATCTACGTCTTACTGGTTGTCGCAATTAAAATGAGCCCAAACACGAAACCTCGGTGCTCTAAGTTGGTAAGGAGTTGGGTATCCTATTGATTACCAGGTGATGCTGCAGCACTAGGTCAACTTTCCAATAATGTGTATATTATATTCATGAGTGTCACGAACCAGAATGCAAAATATAAAACCCATCAAACGACTGCAAGTTGCTAATCGCGGCCTATCACGAACCAGATAAACCGTGATATTTCAGCAATGAGCAGGCTGATGATGATGAACTATAGCTAAGAACACTCTCTATCATGTCAGCTTTCAAACAAAAAAAACTAGATCAAAATCGGTCCACTCGTTTGGATGCTACGATGCCACAGACAGACAGACAGACACGTCAAACTTATAACACTCCTCTTTTTGGTCGGGGGTTAAAAAATCACGTTTGATGTATGGAAGACACCCTTAAATATTAATTTTATTTTGTTTTTAGTAATTTGTTGTTATAGTGGCAACCGAAATACACAATCTGTGAAAATTTCAGAAGTCTACCTATAGCGGTTCTTGAGTTACAGCCTGGATTCAGACAGACGGACGGACGGACAGACAGATAGACAGACGGACAGACATCGAAGTCTTAGTAATAGGGTTTTTACCCTTTGGGTACGGAACCCTAATAAAAACCAAAGAAGACTGGTCACGGACCACACAAATTTTACCCATGGCCGACACGAAAGAAACGTATCCCATTGTTTTCGTTATATTATGGGTATCCAAGATATGTAATTTTTATATTCAATATCAGTGGCTAACATGTTATTGCAAATATTAAGCAATTTTATTCAATATCATTAGCCGCGTACTGACCAAGCGAGCCGCCTCGCTGCCTCGCCCGAGCGTGCCGCGGCCGAGCCAAAAGTTGTCGGTTTTTGGTCGATGCTCAAAGGCGCCTCGGACGTTTGCCGCGCACTAACACGTACTGACCGAGCGAGCAAATGCGCGCGAGGCTGCCGCGGCGAGGCGGCTCGCTTGGTCAGTACGCGGCTATTGCCTAACATGTAAATGCACTTATTAGATAATAATATGTAAAATGCGATCACATGTTTCTTCAGAAACGTAGTATTATAGTTAGGGAGCCCTACAACGATTTTTTTTTATTACTTACAAGCTAATTTTTTGTGAGTAGCTTCATTTTGATAAAACAAACAACATTTGTATCTGCGAAAAATCTTGAAAGTGGTAGCTAGCAGAGATAGAAAGGATTTCATACTTTGATTTGATGGTCCTAAAATATGGATTGTTCTATTTGTAGGATAATGTTACTCTTAAATTATATAACTATTAACCTACCAACATACAAAAAATCAGCTGGTTAGGGTTCCGTTTTAGGGTTCTGTAAGCAACAAAACTTGGTTGACTACGGTACCCTAAAACGGTTCACATAAATCACACTAACCAACTGATTTTTTGTAAATTGGTAGGTTAATAGTTATATGTATAAACTATAATCCAAAATATGGACCATCAAATCAATGTATAAAATCATTTCTGTCTCTGTTAGCTACCACTTTCAAGATTTTTCGCAAATACAAATGTTTTTTGTCTTATCAAAATGAAGCTACTCAAAGAAAATTAGCTTGTTAGTAATAAAAAAAAATGTTCTAGGGCTCCCTGACACTTATGTAATGTAAATACAATCCCACCATTGATGAAAGATATTTTATTAATGAATGTTACTGTACATAATATTATGTTATCATGGAAAGCGAACATTAAGAAGTTGTGCACACGTGATAAGTGTTATTATTATAGCCTAGGATAGGCTAGACATCTCGTTTTCATGTTCATTAGCTAAAGAAAAACTCATGTAGGTATCTATAGGTTTATCTCGCCCTCGGTGTTGT
Organism: Polyommatus iphigenia; assembly: GCA_963422495.1. Taxonomy (NCBI): domain Eukaryota; kingdom Metazoa; phylum Arthropoda; class Insecta; order Lepidoptera; family Lycaenidae; genus Polyommatus; species Polyommatus iphigenia. Next base: position 9,601,376 of record OY730179.1, on the reverse strand, counting down.
AATTATCACGCGTAATAAAATATAACATGCTGCAGAGACACGTTTCTAATTGTTTGAAACATACTTTAATAGAAGGTAGTGAAAAAAAAGCTTTTTTTTTTATTGTACCTACCTAGGTAAACAAAATAATATTTATTATGGTTTTGTTTTTTTCCTTTAGGCACGGTATAAAAATAATATATTTCTAAGTGTAAGTCACAGATATTGAATATAATTACATGCAAATAACGATTCTTATTCTTCGTACTAACACTTTTCATACTGCGCCTGCAGAAAAAAAGAAAGCAATAAAATATAACATGTTAGCCACTGATTTTGAAACTAAGAATTACATATCTTGGATACCCATAATATGACGAAAAAAATGGGATATGTCTCTTTCGTGTCGGGCCTGGGTCACAAATGACCCGTCGCCTTTGAACAACATTTTAATTTTAAAATGAGAAACAAAAGAATTAAATCTCGTTATTTGACTCAATGTATCTCCAGTCTCCACACCAAATTGCAGCAAAATCGGTTCAGTGGTTTGGGCGTGAACAGGTTATAGACAGACAGACACACTTTTGCATTTATAATATTAGTATGTATAACTATCATCATCCATACTAATATTTTAAATTGGAAAGGGTGTCCGTCTGTTATCTCTTCAGGTCCAAACTGCTGAATATAATGGAGGCACTTCACATGGCTATTTGTATTTGCTATTGGCTATTTGTTGTATTTGGCAAAATTATTGACGAATACACAAACAAGCAAATATAGGCAAATACGGCCCTCCACACATGGACGTCAAATACCAAACTTTTACTTGATTTTCTTTACTTGCCTATTTGACTCCTTTGATGTGCGTCAAAAACCGACAAAGGTACGGATACGTGTATATGGTATTGGTCATATTTGTCAAATAGGCAAATAAGGCCAATATTTGTCAAACATACCCTCTACACATGGTGATTGTTTAGCGAATACATCAAATACGCAAATACAAATAGCCATGTGAAGTGCCTACATCACATATTATATGGAGTCATAATACTTTTTTTGTTAATAATTATGCTTAAATTTTTTGTCAATCGTAGTGATTTATTTGGACAGAAATATCGCATTGATTTGCTCACAAGGATTTGGTGATCATTCACTATATTTGGTGGTCATTTACTATATTTGGTGATCACTGATCACATATTGGCGTTCGATTACAATTTGAAGTGTTGTCGTGACTAAAATAGCTGCTAGTATTGCAATTGTAGACTTTCTTTTTAGGGTTCCGTAGCCAAAATGGCAAAAAACGGAACCCTTATAGATTCGTCATGTCTGTCTGTCTGTCTGTCTGTCTGTCTGTCCGTCCGTCCGTCCGTATGTCACAGCCACTTTTCTCCGAAACTATAAGAGCTATACTATTGAAACTTAGTAAGTAGATGTAGTCTGTGAACCGCATTAAGATTTTGGTACAAAAATGGAAAAATTATTAAAAATTTTAGGGGTCCCCATAGGTACAACTTAAACAAAATTTTTTTTTTTCATCTGGCCTATGCGTGTGGGGTATCTATGGAGAGGTCTTCAAAAATCATATTGAGGTTTCTAATATCATTTTTTTCTAACCTGAATAGTTTGCGAGAGAGACTCTTTCAAAGTGGCAAAATGTGTGTGTCCCCACCCCCCCTCTAACTTCTAAAGTAGGGGCATGATAATTCTAAAAAAAATATATGATGTACATTACTATAAAAACTACCAACAAAAATTGGTTTGAACAAGATCTAGCCAGCAGTTTTTTTTATACGTCATAAATGATAAACCTTAATTTAACTTTCATTATATCAAAAATGAAATATTAAAATAAATCAAAAACCTTTTAATTTCATAGAAATAATTCTTATTGCTGCTGCGGAACCCTTCATGGGCGAGTCCAACTCGCACTTGGCCGGTTTTTTTGGTGTTAAGTATCTTTTTTTGGTAAACAAATTTAGGGTATCAGTGCATTTTTTGGTATATTGTCCATCACACATAATTATGCAGGAAGACTAGACATCATCATCAGCCTATTTCCGTCCACTGCTGATGCTCCCCAATGAGCGCCAACCATCCCGATCTTAGGCAGCCCTCATCCATCCGCTGCCAGCCATTTTCTTAAAATCGTCGGTCCACCATGCTGCGGGACGTCCTACACTACGTTTGCCTAAGCGTGGTCTCCACTCTAACACTTATCTGCTCCATCTACCGTCTTCCGTCTGCAGACATGACCCCACTTCCACTTCAGCGTGCTAATTCTAAGACTAGACAACGACAAAAGAATTACTCTAAAATTTATACAAATTAAACAAAATCAAAAAGACAACTAATCAACATGTTTGACGTTCCAGATAATCGCGGAAGCCGCCAACGGTCCCACCACGCCGGCGGCCGACAAGATCCTCATCGACCGCAACATCCTCGTCATACCCGACCTGTACATCAACGCCGGTGGTGTGACCGTCTCGTTCTTCGAGTGGCTGAAGAACCTCAACCACGTGTCGTACGGCCGTCTCACCTTCAAGTACGAGCGCGAGTCCAACTATCAGCTGCTTGGTGAGTTCTGTTTTTTTTTATAAACTTTTTATACTCCTGTCTCTTAAGACCGGGCTGCCAAAAATATCAAAACACGCTAGCCCCGCCTACATACTCCGCTATCCTCCAATCGTGTTATAATGATTCCATGAATCGTGCCCGCATGAATTGTACTTTGAGCCGCAGCTAGTAGTGAACAATATCGCGTAACAAGGGTTCCCGCATTATAGTACGAAAGTAAAGGTCGTAAGTCCCAAAACAGTTTTTTGATGATTACTTAAAAACTATATACAATACTAATATTTCCTTTAGCTATGACTTTACAAAGTGTATGATTGTAGTAGTGCAAGTTATTTAATGATAGTAACTGAATAAGTGTAACAGATATTTGTTGAAAAGCCCAGAAATATTCATAATTTCGAAAAATAAAATTATCGGAGTCAAAATAAGTGAATCGTGTTTTCCGTTAGGCTAGTATCAGATAATATACAATGATTAAATAAATCTCAATTTCATTTAAGTCAATCGTCTTCCGGGATCGTAATACTTATTAGAAAACATAGCAAAATTTGACAGCTCGCTCTTAAACTTAATCTGGGGGCACTACCGTGCCCCCGCCAAGACGAGCTAAGCGAAGCGCAAGGGCACTACCTACCTTTTCTGGAAACGTTTCGTCGTATTTTTGATATACTTATTATTATTTATTATAGTTCTGTATGACGTATCCCAATATTGTTCAAATATAATTCTGTTGTTGTTTTTCAAACTTGAAAAGCTTGAAATAGTTGCATGTGTACGGTAAATTATACGGCTATTGCTGAACCAAAGATTTCCTTTGGTAGGATTGGTCCTTATGGCCCAACGATGGATTTAAGATGTGGAGCCACCGCGATTTTTGATGTTAATTTTTTTAAATTTTAGCAGCTTCTGCTCTGGAGGAAAATAGAGTCTCAATCTGTATAGAGGCATTAATTATGGTACTATTCCAAGTTCGGTTCCATATTCGGATGACTTAAGAATGCTTTATTCATTTTAGGACTCATATTTGCACGATAAAGATGTAAAACAACGTAAAAAGAAGAAGAAGAAGAAGAAGCATTATTTAAACGCGCTAATCTTAGTATGAGTCAGTAATTACTGATCCGATTTGAAAAATTCTTTCAGTGTTAGATAGCCCATTTATCAAGGAAGGCTATAGGCTATATTTTATTACGCTAAGACTAATACAAGCGAAGAAATAGAGGAAAATGTGGAAAAAATGGGGGAAATTTTTTGAAAGGGCTTATTTCACGAACTACCGGAGTAATTTTTCTGTTATTTGGCACAGATAAAAAGTAGGAACGTGAAGGATCATAGGCTATTTATTGTGGACTAATTTGTCTGTGAAATATCTAATTTACGCGGGCGAAGCAGCGCGGAACGTCTAGTAATATTATAAAGCTGAAGAGTTTGTTTGTTTGAACGCGCTAATCTCAGGAGCTACTCATCCGATTTGAAAGAGTCTTTCAGTGTTTGATAGCCTATTTATTGAGAAAAGCTATAGCCTATATTTTAGCACGCTAAGACCAATAGGAGCAAAGATACAGAGGAAAATGTGAAAATAAAGCTGAAGAGTTTGTTGGTTAGTTTCTTTGTTTGAACGCGCTAATCTCAAGAACTACTGGCCCGATTTGAAATAATCTTTCAGTGTTTGATAGCCTATTTATCGAGGAAGGCTATAAGCTATATTTTATCACGCTAAGACCAATAAGAGCAAAGCTACAGAGGAAAACGTAAAAAACGGGGAAAATTATTTGAAGGGGCTAATATCTCACAGACTACTGGAGCAATTTTTATGTTATTTGATACAAATATATAGTAGACTACGTGAGACATGGGTTATTAATTTGTGAAAAATATACGGTTTCCGTGAAATTTCAGATTTACGCGGACGAAGCCGCGCGGAACGTCTAGTATTGTTAATATGTTTATTGCTCCATTCATCACCATGTCTTTGGCATGCAGAATCATTATTCTGCATGCCAAAGACAAGGGTTTAAATAATATAAGGAGGCTGATAGCCGCATTCGGCTATCAGCCTCCTTATATTATTTAAACCCTGTCAACAGCGTTTTCGTTGGTTGAAAATCATATATTCTAAATTTTTTATTTTATTTTATTTTTACTATCTTTTATCTAAATATTATTCCAAAATTGTCATTTAAACATTCGATTCAATCGAAAATGATACCAAACTCGCCTATATACCTAAATCCCACATAGTTATTGACCTCATACCTTGTTAAAGCTAAAAAAAACCCCCCTCCCCCACCTGCATGAAATATTCAGGTGGCTCACATCGTAAACTCATCTTAAGGATATAAAGATCAATCCTACCAAAGGAAATCTTTGGTTAAGCAAAAGCCGTATTCCTCGTTTTTTTGTCTTGTAGGTTAATTATATATGTAATGGATTTAATAATAATTGTTATAAGTGGCTTATTTAATATTCAACAAGAAATTGGTAAAATTTATAATCAACACAAAGTACAAACTGTTTTCTACATACCTTCACAAACATTATTAAGTATCTTTGTACTTAATGACGCCTTGTTGGGTTAATTGGTTTTGTCTTATCAGAGTAATTGATCTGAGTGGACACAGCTAGCTCTTTATAAAATACTATATAGATTTGATGAGAGCAAGTTCAGTCTGTTCCAAGAGATTAATTACTCGCACAGGATAGAGTTAGTAATTTTTCAATCAAGTTATCTTTAAATTCTCATGGAACTTGGAGAAATATTATGCATGTAAGTTAACTGTCTTTATCTGACTTTTCTAACTCACATAAACTAACAAATAATATTTACTACCCAGAATCCGTGCAAGAGTCCCTGGAGAGGCGTTTCGGTCGCGTCGGCGGCCGCATCCCGGTCACGCCCTCCGAGTCCTTCCAGAAGAGAATCGCCGGCGCCTCCGAGAAGGACATCGTGCACTCCGGCCTCGACTACACCATGGAGAGGTCCGCTAGGGTGAGTTTATCGCATTATGTTGATACTTTTCACAATAACTGCTTAAACCATAGATAAAGTATTATAGTATAGATGTAATCTTAGCCCGTCATCGCGTGGCCATTTTGTGCTTATTTTCATACAAGGAGTGTGCGTGTATTTTCTTGAATATTTATATTTGTCGATCAATTTGAAGCACATTATAATCCAGAAAAGAAAGTCATTTAGTTCATGATATCGATAAACTATAGTTCAAGTAATGAGAATCCGTAAACACACATAAAAAGCTATGCAATTTTTGTTGCCAAATTATTAATTGATGTGACATTTTTAGCACTAATGCCTTATATAGCACGAATAAGGGATTATTAAACTTATAAATTATCTTTTTAGCTTACAAAAATACCGATTGAAAAGCCCAAAAAACGTTGTTCAAAACTTACGTATTTAATGCTAAATCCACGTGTTTGAGCCATTGTTTGGCCATTCTTATAGTTTATTATTTAGCGGAACCACATAACTCAACAATATCTAGCATAAAATGTTCACAAAAAACCTTTATTAACACTTTTATTACATGAAATATGCAGACTGACTCCTTTGCTATGTCCGAGTAAGTAGGACATAACATTACACGCTATACACCGATGTAAGGCTCTCTCCTAGTGTATATTATCTCAATGGCTTAAACACTAACGCCTCTAGTCCACCGACGTTGTGAACTGCGAAATATCTGCGAAACAGGAATAGAGCGAGATGCAATATAACGCATTGTCGTGTGGCGGATGAGACAGTAAATCGGTTCGCCGCTGTTTCGCAGTTCGCAGCGACGGTGGATTAGAGACGTAATGGTCGATTTACATGGGTGACTAAAGCCGCACGATTTACGCCGCACGGCGAAAATCGACCGTACGCCGCATGCGGCTAAAGTCGCAAGCCCCAAAGTTGTGCGACCAATGGCCGCATGCGGCTGGTGACTAAAATCGACCGTGTAAACGCTCAGTCGCAAGCGATCTCTTGCTGCGAATACTACTGTAGCGAGCGCAGACGCGACATTTTCACACAGAATGAACTAGTCACAGGCGATTTTTGTAAACGGGGTGGCGATTCGACTTGGACAGGCGATTCGACTGGTGACTTGCCGGGTGACTAAAATCGACCCGTTAGTTACCCGTGTAAATGGGGTGGCGATTCGACTGGTGACTTGCCGGGTGACTAAAATCGACCCGTTAGTCACCCGTGTAAATCGACCATAAGGGCTCCCGCCCAAAACTGCGAATTCGCATCGCATCGTAATGTCATTTTTACTATGAATTTTGGCGCAGATATTTGCGATGCTATGCGAGTTCACAGTGGGAGCCCTAAGATCCAAATTTATTGCCTAGTACTTAATTAACATACCAGAACATTTTCGTCAATCTTTCGACGCCGCATTCATTAAAAATGCGTTAGTAGTTTATGTGATACGATGGAATAACATAGTACGCTTAATTATGCTGGCGAAATTTCAAATACAATTTTGTCACTATTATACGTTTTTAAAAATGATCAAGGAAATAAGTTGTAAACTTAGCAAATTTACCTTTCACTGGTCAATTTAAATTTTATACAGGTGTGATAATTTTTTAGGGTATGTATGGGTCCCCCAGATCGCTAGTAGCAGGGCTGAAAGAGTAACTTTTATCACTTTTGTATGGAAAATACATGTCGCGCAGGCGCTTGCACACATCATGAAAAAAATCTCTTTCAGCGCCGCTACTTTCACAGTGACATTATATAAAGGGCACATACACACCCTAAAGTATTATCACTTAGTTTTGTTACACCTTGTATAATAATGAATGTTATTTGCAGGCTATCATGAAGACAGCCTTGAAGTTCAACCTGGGTCTAGATCTGAGAACGGCCGCATACGCTAACTCCATCGAGAAGATATTCACCACGTACGCCGACGCCGGCCTCGCGTTCTAAACTCACACGAATTCAAGTATTTTATGCATTTTAAACACTTATAGTCCCTTTAACTCGTAAGTATAACTTTTAAGACATTATATTCACAGTATTTTTCTTCTTTTTTTGTTGAAATCGATCATGGCTTATAGAATTTATTTATAAGTGAAGCTAACTAAGTAAAAGTGAATTTTTCAAGTGTATTGTCTTGATTTTCGAAATAAATTGTTTTACTGTTATAAGTGTATTTTATTTCTTTGCCTTTTTGTACCAAATTAGAATTATAATGTGAAAAACTGTAAGTACAGGTTCCCTAGAACATTTTTTTATTATTACTATCAAGCTAATTTTTCGTGAGTAGCTACTTCTTTTTGATAAGACGAACAACAATTTCTTCTTCGAAAAATCTTGAAAGTGGTAGCTAAAAGAGATAGAAAAGATTTAATATACAAAAAATCAGCTAGTTAGGATTCCGTTTTAGGCTGTAATCAAGTCCTCGTTGACCGCGTTCTAGATCAATGTCTTTCGAGATTATTCAGGAAAATCAAATCAATCAATTTTCATTAATTCAAATAATTTTCATTTGTTATATTTTAGTATTGAAGTACCAGCAGCATATAGCGTATGAAGAGGTGTTAGCATTAAGTTTTTCGTTCCACCCACTAATTCAAAATTTTTTCTTGTGACTACCCCCAAATATCTATACTTACAATATATAATAAAATCGTAGGAAAGTCAATTCTGTACATTGAATATTTTTGAAAAATAATACTTGGGACGTGACCAACAATCGATATGGAAGCCAAAAATATAGTTTTTAGAATTTTTGTCTGTTTGTCTGTATTTATGTCCGGGATAAACTCAGAAAGTACTGGATGGATTTACTTCAAATTTTGCACGAATATTACTTAGAGGTCGGGTCAACACATAGGCTATAAATTTTAATGATATCACCTAGGGTGGGGGGAGGGGCTCAATTTTCCATATTTTTAGTTTTTTGCTCATATCGCTAAAACGGCGCGTCGTATAGAAAAAAAGTTGGGTATATAATGAAAGCTCATAAAATTTCCTACAAATTTGTCCTTTACACTTTGTATCTATCTCCACTCCTTGCCTTGCTACGAGCTTTTATCTATCTTATCTTTACCGATTTCGAGTGTCGTTTGATTAATATGCGACGAGCTTCGGCATCGGTCGTTTCTTGGATCTGTTGCTTATAACGAAATAGTGTCGTGGCGTTTGTATTGCGTCTTATTCCTCCTTTTTACGAACAAACTAACACATCTTCTATCTGAATATATCTATACATATAATAATAATAATAAATAATAATAAATCGTTTATTATTTATCTCCACAAATTACAAGTTATAAAGAACTTAAAAACTAATAATTGTTTACGTACACATGTTATTGTTGTAACTTGTGGGAGATCTGGAGTCTAAACTAGGCCAAGCCTGTAATATAGATCTCCAGGCCCCCTCTAAACAAAATTATTATATTATCAGTGTACAGTTTGTGAACACCAGTAAGTTACACTCATTATAATATAAATTATAATATATGATATATATCCGTTGACAAGTGAATATTTTTAGTTTCTTAATATAAAGTAATAAGATAATCTTAATTATTTAAGTGTGTGAGTGCTGTGTGTGTAAGTTTTTGTGTGTTGTGAGTTGGTTGTGTGTGTATAATATGATTATTAAATTACAATGTTATATATAACTTATATCTTTTAAAAATATATAAATAAATAATTTTTACATTTTAGCTAATAATAACTTTTCAGTTTCTTCGTAATTAAGACCGAGTAACCACTTATAAATTATATTTTTGCATTCAGTTTTGGTACAGTTTGACATACAAAGATGTTTATTACATTTGTTATAGAGTGAGCTGCCTAAATATTTAATAAATCTCTGAGCAAAAGATGTGTGGACGGCTGTAGGCTCACAGGTAGCATAGCTACGCCTCGTGTGGGCAATTAGTGTCCTACGGCCTTATTAAAATTTAAATCGAAAAAATCATGTTTCTAAAAAAGTTAATCCTTTTGGTTGATAAATAAATAATTGATTCCACAAATTTTTTTCCCCATAAATTTAAAATCATGTTTTCCTGAAATTTTATTTTCAGGAAAACATGATATTATAAAATATAGGTAAATAAAAAGAAAAAAGAAAAATAAAAAATAAATATAGACTCCATTTTACAACAATATTACAATCCATCCAGAAATCCAATATTAAAACATGCAAAAAATAAACATCCCAGCACCTTTAATTAGTGGTTAGTATTTTTTTTTTTAATTTGTTTATTTTAAGTCGCTTTTTAACAGCTAAGGTCATTAGCGACTACAATAATTTTACATTTATATACTATTATACATATGAAAGCTCAGGATGGCCTTCATCAGAATTATTCATCATGTATCGTGAGTATGTGGGTATGTGGGTAGTCCAATTGGGGTAGATCGAAATAAAAATTAACGCCGTCTTAGATACTTCAACGATTTACTCGAAATAATAATAAGATTGCCTAACAATAATCACTGAAACTTCAATTAACACACAATCACTTCAAAATGTCTCTCGATTAACCAGATATATAGCGATTCGTCGAAGATGTGGTGCGCTTAAAAGTATACTAGATAATATTAGTATAGATTATCTAGTATACTTTTAATATATGTTATGCTAACACCTCTTCATACGCTATGTGCCAGGAGCACATAGCGTATGAAGAGGTGTTAGCATTAAGTTTTTCGTTCCACCCACTAATTCGAATTTTTTTTCTTGTGACTACCCTACGCCTCGTGTGGGCAATTAGTGTCCTACGGCCTTTTGTGGGTATTTTAGTATGTGTATGTAGCAGAGTATAGTATATATAAAGTTGACGAACAGAAAGGACTTGGGCGTCTTCGTATAATTTAGTTGTAGGATATAAGCGAGGTTTTGCAAGGCTAACTTTAAGTAACATTCTTTGGGCTCTCTCGAGGGTTAATAACATCTTCAAATGAGTCTCCGTAAAAGGTAAGAGCCGTGTCGTCTGCGTATGCAGAGATGCGGCAGTTTTGGAGATCAAGTGCACAGAGCTGGTTCACATAGCAAAGAAAAAGAGTGGGACCCAATATGCTTCCTTGCGGTACCCCGTAAGTGACCGGCAGTTCTTCACTAATATTGTCGCCAATTTTTACGGATTGAGTTCTGTTTCGCAGGTAATCAGATAACAGTGCCAATGGAGTTCCTCTGATACCGTGAGCTTCTAGTTTATCCACAAGGCAGGGGACAGAAACAGTGTCAAATGCCTTTGCAAGGTCCAAAAATATAGTGACGCATTTCTTTTTATTATCCAATTTGTGAACTATAAAATTAACAAGATCTAGTACTGCATTGTTGAACGGCCCAGTCGGAAACCATATTGTGAGTTTGATAGTAGATTGTTTTCTTCTAAATATTTAACCAGCCTAGTATTTATAAGACGTTCAAATAATTTTGATATTGTAGTTAAGATTGCAATTGGTCTATAATTGCTGACACTGCTTCTGTCACCCGACTTGTAGATTGGATGAACTACAGCCTTCTTAAGGGCATCTGGGAAGACTCCGTCATCAAAGCAGCGATTTATTAGGTCAGTCAGAACTGGTGTTATAGTAGCAGACAGTTTTTTCAGGATTTCAGCACTTATACCATCAACACCAGGCGAGCAGTCACTTTTTAATAGTTGAATTGTTCTGAATATTTCCTGATGGTTCGTGGGTAAAAGAACAAAAGATTTACTTGGAGGATTCAAAGTTTTTTCAAATGGTGGGATGTTAATATGTTTCAATTTTTCTGACAGATTTTTTCCTATATTAGAGAAGTATTTATTAATTTGGTTAATTGAATCTAATGGATTGCTACTCGTTTTTAAAAGGTGGGTTGGTAATTCTATGTTATTATTGTTGTTGGTTAGTGATTTGATTTTCTGCCACAGCTTTTTAGAATTATTTTTATATTGTTTTATCTGTTCACTGTCATATTGATTTTTTAGTTTCTTTAATATAGTGTTGCAATGATTTCGATATCTTGAGTAAGTTGTTTTTAATATCTCATTATTAGGATTTGCTTTTAATTTTTTATGTAAATTGTCTCTGTTGTGTATGCACCGCAACATTCCAGCTGTTATCCACGGTTTTATTATATATTTGTTTCTAGGGATGAATCGTCTTATTGTATTTTTAGCTATTAATTTTTGTATTATATTAATGAATTTATTCATGGCGAAGTTTAGATTTGATTCATTATACACTTCAGTAAAATCATATTCCTTACAATCTGATATTAATTGGCTTATATCCGTTGTAGATGCAGTTTTAAGCCTTATAGTTTTATGATTTTGGATATCAGTGTTTAAGCTGAATAGCACAGATTCGTGATCAGTGATGGTATTTCCTAGGGTGAGGGTAATAGCACTTTGTTTGGTTTTTAGCAAAACGTGATCTAAACAAGATTTTTCTCTTGTTGGTGTATTTACGGCAGGAAGCAATCCATGAAAAATAATGGTGTCTAAATAAGCAGAGTTGTCAGAACTAATCTTTAGGATATCAATATTTATGTCGCCAACTACTATAATATTTTTGTAAGACTTGAAGTTTTCCAATAGATTGTGTAAAGAGTCTATAAATTTTTCAGTTGCCTTGAAACTGGGAGGCCTATATATTGCAATCAATATTGTATCATTTTGTAATTTAACTGTTAGACAGTTAGCTTCTAGTAGTTTAGGTTCTTCCACAGTGCAGTCAAGATTACGGTGAGTATAAATTACGAGACCATCATTTTGGTTGAAATTGTCATTTGTTTTGTGCGAGTAATATCCGTCTAGTATTGGCAGTTTAGAAACACGCGATAACCAGCATTCAGATAGCACTATGATGTCACAGGAAATATTTATTCTTTTTAATAGTACATGCAATTCTTGTATGTTACGGTTTAAACTTCGTATGTTTTGTTGCAAAATATTAAGGGACTTTGAAGGATGCCGTATATAAGAAATGCAGTCCTCGGGTTGACATGATATAGTCACAGAATTTTGGAACTCGTCTACGTTTTGCAATAGATTGTTAGTGGAATCGAATGTTATGCGTAATTATCGCTTTTACTATTTGGTATATCTTAGGTAAAAGTTTTGTATTCGTTATCCAAATATATAAAATAATAAAATCGTAGGAAAGTCAACATTGAATATTTTTGAAAAATAATACTTGGGACGTGATCTACAATCAATATGGAAGCCAAACATATAGTTTTTAGAATTTTTGTCTGTTTATCTGTTTATCTGTTTGTCTGTTTGTCTGTATGTATGTCCGGGATAAACTCAGAAAGTACTGGATGGATTTACTTCAAATTTTGCACGAATATTACTTAGAGGTCGGGTCAACACATAGGCTATAAATTTTAATGATATCACCTAGGCTGGGGGGAGGGGCTCAATTTTCCATATTTTAGTTTTTTGCTCATATCGCTAAAACAGCGCGTCGTAGAGAAAAATAGTTCGGTACATAATGAAAGCTCCTAAAATTTCCTACAAATTTGTCCTTTACACTTTGTATCTATCTCCACTCCTTGCCTTGATACGAGCTTTTATCTATCTTATCTTTACCGATTTCGAGTGTCGTTTGATTAATATGCGACGAGCTTCGGCACCGTTCGACAAACAACACAAAAAAGGAGAAATATAACGCCGCGAAACAAAACGGTTTCGCGGCGTTATTTCTCTCCTTTTTTAAGAACAAAGTGTAGAACTAAACTAAACATACAGTTTTCGAGTGTCATTTAATTTGGGGGGGCTGCGTCACTCGCCACTGTACTCGGTTGCTCGGTCGAGAGTACTGTCTCGCCAATGTACTCGGTGTAACAACACCCATAATAAACATACCGAGTGCTCGGTCGAGATCACTGTCTCGCCACTGTACTCGGTTGCTCGGTCGAGAGTACTGTCTCACCACTGTACTCGGTTGCTTGGTCGAGAGTATTGTCTCGCCACTGTACTCGGTGTAACAACACCCATAATAAACATACCGAGTGCTCGGTCGAGATCACTGTCTCGCCACTGTACTCGGTGTAACAACACCCATAATACCGAGTGGTTTAAAACAAATGGGCTACCCCTATCAATTTGTCAATTCACAAGAATTGAAACAAAATATTGGGGGTAGTCACAAAAAAAATCTTAGAAGTAGTACTAGTAGAAAAAAAATGAAACGAAAAAATTTAACGCAAACACCTCTTCATACGTTATGAGCTCCTGGTCTGGTACTTTATAGTTTAAAACTAATGGGCTACCCCTTTTTAAAACAAAACTAGCTGGTGCCCGCGACTTCGTCCGCGTTAGCAAAGTAGATCACACCCCAAGTATTTTTTTTTTAAAGTATTCAATGTACAGAATTGACTTTCCTACGATTTTATTACATGTATAGATGAGTTAGTTTAGACGCAGCCCCCCCAAATTAAATGACACTCGAAAACTGTATGTTTAGTTTAGTTCTACACTTTGTTCTTAAAAAAGGAGAGAAATAACGCCGCGAAACCGTTTTGTTTCGCGGCGTTATATTTCTCCTTTTTTGTGTTGTTTGTCGAACGGTGCCGAAGCTCGTCGCATATTAATCAAACGACACTCGAAATCGGTAAAGATAAGATAGATAAAAGCTCGTATCAAGGCAAGGAGTGGAGATAGATACAAAGTGTAAAGGACAAATTTGTAGGAAATTTTAGGAGCTTTCATTATGTACCGAACTTTTTTTCTCTACGACGCGCTGTTTTAGCGATATGAGCAAAAAACTAAAATATGGAAAATTGAGCCCCTCCCCCAAGCCTAGGTGATATCATTAAAATTTATAGCCTATGTGTTGACCCGACCTCTAAGTAATATTCGTGCAAAATTTGAAGTAAATCCATCCAGTACTTTCTGAGTTTATCCCGGACATACATACAGACAAACAGACAAACAGATAAACAGATAAACAGACAAAAATTCTAAAAACTATATGTTTGGCTTCCATATTGATTGTAGATCACGTCCCAAGTATTATTTTTCAAAAATATTCAATGTTGACTTTCCTACGATTTTATTATTTTATATATTTGGATAACGAATACAAAACTTTTACCTAAGATATACCAAATAGTAAAAGCGATAATTACGCATAACATTCGATTCCACTAACAATCTATTGCAAAACGTAGACGAGTTCCAAAATTCTGTGACTATATCATGTCAACCCGAGGACTGCATTTCTTATATACGGCATCCTTCAAAGTCCCTTAATATTTTGCAACAAAACATACGAAGTTTAAACCGTAACATACAAGAATTGCATGTACTATTAAAAAGAATAAATATTTCCTGTGACATCATAGTGCTATCTGAATGCTGGTTATCGCGTGTTTCTAAACTGCCAATACTAGACGGATATTACTCGCACAAAACAAATGACAATTTCAACCAAAATGATGGTCTCGTAATTTATACTCACCGTAATCTTGACTGCACTGTGGAAGAACCTAAACTACTAGAAGCTAACTGTCTAACAGTTAAATTACAAAATGATACAATATTGATTGCAAAATATAGGCCTCCCAGTTTCAAGGCAACTGAAAAATTTATAGACTCTTTACACAATCTATTGGAAAACTTCAAGTCTTACAAAAATATTATAGTAGTTGGCGACATAAATATTGATATCCTAAAGATTAGTTCTGACAACTCTGCTTATTTAGACACCATTATTTTTCATGGATTGCTTCCTGCCGTAAATACACCAACAAGAGAAAAATCTTGTTTAGATCACGTTTTGCTAAAAACCAAACAAAGTGCTATTACCCTCACCCTAGGAAATACCATCACTGATCACGAATCTGTGCTATTCAGCTTAAACACTGATATCCAAAATCATAAAACTATAAGGCTTAAAACTGCATCTACAACGGATATAAGCCAATTAATATCAGATTGTAAGGAATATGATTTTACTGAAGTGTATAATGAATCAAATCTAAACTTCGCCATGAATAAATTCATTAATATAATACAAAAATTAATAGCTAAAAATACAATAAGACGATTCATCCCTAGAAACAAATATATAATAAAACCGTGGATAACAGCTGGAATGTTGCGGTGCATACACAACAGAGACAATTTACATAAAAAATTAAAAGCAAATCCTAATAATGAGATATTAAAAACAACTTACTCAAGATATCGAAATCATTGCAACACTATATTAAAGAAACTAAAAAATCAATATGACAGTGAACAGATAAAACAATATAAAAATAATTCTAAAAAGCTGTGGCAGAAAATCAAATCACTAACCAACAACAATAATAACATAGAATTACCAACCCACCTTTTAAAAACGAGTAGCAATCCATTAGATTCAATTAACCAAATTAATAAATACTTCTCTAATATAGGAAAAAATCTGTCAGAAAAATTGAAACATATTAACATCCCACCATTTGAAAAAACTTTGAATCCTCCAAGTAAATCTTTTGTTCTTTTACCCACGAACCATCAGGAAATATTCAGAACAATTCAACTATTAAAAAGTGACTGCTCGCCTGGTGTTGATGGTATAAGTGCTGAAATCCTGAAAAAACTGTCTGCTACTATAACACCAGTTCTGACTGACCTAATAAATCGCTGCTTTGATGACGGAGTCTTCCCAGATGCCCTTAAGAAGGCTGTAGTTCATCCA
This sequence comes from Polyommatus iphigenia, assembly GCA_963422495.1. NCBI lineage: Eukaryota > Metazoa > Arthropoda > Insecta > Lepidoptera > Lycaenidae > Polyommatus > Polyommatus iphigenia. The sequence continues at coordinate 9,585,154 of OY730179.1, read as the reverse complement.
ATCTACAAGTCGGGTGACAGAAGCAGTGTCAGCAATTATAGACCAATTGCAATCTTAACTACAATATCAAAATTATTTGAACGTCTTATAAATACTAGGCTGGTTAAATATTTAGAAGAAAACAATCTACTATCAAACTCACAATATGGTTTCCGACTGGGCCGTTCAACAATGCAGTACTAGATCTTGTTAATTTTATAGTTCACAAATTGGATAATAAAAAGAAATGCGTCACTATATTTTTGGACCTTGCAAAGGCATTTGACACTGTTTCTGTCCCCTGCCTTGTGGATAAACTAGAAGCTCACGGTATCAGAGGAACTCCATTGGCACTGTTATCTGATTACCTGCGAAACAGAACTCAATCCGTAAAAATTGGCGACAATATTAGTGAAGAACTGCCGGTCACTTACGGGGTACCGCAAGGAAGCATATTGGGTCCCACTCTTTTTCTTTGCTATGTGAACCAGCTCTGTGCACTTGATCTCCAAAACTGCCGCATCTCTGCATACGCAGACGACACGGCTCTTACCTTTTACGGAGACTCATTTGAAGATGTTATTAACCCTCGAGAGAGCCCAAAGAATGTTACTTAAAGTTAGCCTTGCAAAACCTCGCTTATATCCTACAACTAAATTATACGAAGACGCCCAAGTCCTTTCTGTTCGTCAACTTTATATATACTATACTCTGCTACATACACATGCTAAAATACCCACAAAAGGCCGTAGGACACTAATTGCCCACACGAGGCGTAGGGTAGTCACAAGAAAAAAAATTCGAATTAGTGGGTGGAACGAAAAACTTAATGCTAACACCTCTTCATACGCTATGTGCTCCTGGCACATAGCGTATGAAGAGGTGTTAGCATAACATATATTAAAAGTATACTAGATAATCTATACTAATATTATCTAGTATACTTTTAAGCGCACCACATCTTCGACGAATCGCTATATATCTGGTTAATCGAGAGACATTTTGAAGTGATTGTGTGTTAATTGAAGTTTCAGTGATTATTGTTAGGCAATCTTATTATTATTTCGAGTAAATCGTTGAAGTATCTAAGACGGCGTTAATTTTTATTTCGATCTACCCCAATTGGACTACCCACATACCCACATACTCACGATACATGATGAATAATTCTGATGAAGGCCATCCTGAGCTTTCATATGTATAATAGTATATAAATGTAAAATTATTGTAGTCGCTAATGACCTTAGCTGTTAAAAAGCGACTTAAAATAAACAAATTAAAAAAAAAAATACTAACCACTAATTAAAGGTGCTGGGATGTTTATTTTTTGCATGTTTTAATATTGGATTTCTGGATGGATTGTAATATTGTTGTAAAATGGAGTCTATATTTATTTTTTATTTTTCTTTTTTCTTTTTATTTACCTATATTTTATAATATCATGTTTTCCTGAAAATAAAATTTCAGGAAAACATGATTTTAAATTTATGGGGAAAAAAATTTGTGGAATCAATTATTTATTTATCAACCAAAAGGATTAACTTTTTTAGAAACATGATTTTTTCGATTTAAATTTTTATCAACCAAAATGCAGAGTAATAAAACAGTACTCAATAGGTAGGTATAAATATTATATTACTAAAAGGCACAGAACGTTTTTTTACAGGTTTTTTTTCTAATGGCAACATTTGGTTTCAGATGGCAACATTTGAACCTACAAATGGCAACCTGGGCTGAGTATACTCTGGCAACACTGGATAGCGTAGAGGAATAAATTCGCTACCATTTTTGTGCTCCAACGTCACAAGCAGCTTAGATAATTATATATTCCTCTACGCGATGTTCTATTCTTCTGTGTCATATTTATAAGCAAAAATTGGCGGCCTCACCCATATACCACGGTTCCGAAGGTGCTGAACAGAACTTCGGACTCCTCAATCCTCATACATATTTGAGTTTCAGCGTTGTTTATATATTGTACTACTTATATGCTTAATGCTATGCTTAATCATAATAAGATTTGTATTTGTATTTATTTGTATTATATAGGCGGATCTTTAATATATGCGGTGTATAAAAAATAAATCACAACGATTTTAACTTGAACGCGACCTTATCATTTTTACTTACGTGTCATCACCAAAAAGGTGACCTACTGTCAAAGTCAATGTCAATCAATGCTATAGGAGTTGGGGAGATTTCGTGAAATAATTATCGAATATTTGGTGTAAACGTAAAAATAGAAATAAGATTAAAAATCGAAAACAAAATGTTAAATTTACTAATAATAGTAACAATACTAGTCGGCTTACTAAATGGTATATTTTCCAAGAGCGTAGAGCTCACGTTTGAGTTGCCCGATAGCGCAGTGGAATGTTTTTATCAAGAAATTGAGAAAAATACATCAGCCTCTTTGGAATTCCAGGTATTTTTACAAATATTTTTCTATTTAAAGAAAAGATAACGTGATTTTTTTTTTCGAAAATCGTATCTGAAATCAATATTTGTAGTTTTCCTTGAGTCCCTCAAAAGGCACTTGATAAGTGGCAAGTTTAAGCAATAAAATTGACGTTCTCATTTCAGGTTATTACAGGCGGCCAGTACGATGTTGACGTAAAAATTGAGGCTCCAAATAAACAGATTCTCTACCAACAGCAGAAAATGCAGTATGATTCCCACCAGTTCACTGCTGAATATACAGGTGCTTTATTTTACATAAATACTAGGTCATTCCTAGTAATACCTTTTATGGAGTGCTTAATACAATTTCAAAGTTTAGTATAAATAAAATTGTACAGAGGCTATAAAGTGTTGTACATAAAATTGGTAACATATTTTTATGACAGAAACAATAATTCTTATCATGTATGTTGTAGGTGTCTACAAAGTGTGTTTCAGCAATGAATTCAGTACATTTTCCCATAAACTGGTGTATATGGAGTTTAATGTTGGACCAGAGAAGAAGCTACCGGGAGTTGGTGATCATGCAACTGTCCTAACACAGGTTCATCATTATTTTAAAAATATTTATTAATTTCCTTTTATAGTCATATCCATAAAAATATTATGATTAGGGATTGCAATCCCGCACCTTATTCAATCCCGCGGGATTGATTTGCGGGATTGGCCAATCCTGCGGGATCCCGCATATTTGAATTTATGGTATAAAATTGAATAAATTGAAACTACAGGTTTATAAATCGACTTAATAATAGAAAATGTCTCATGTTATGCCACAAAAATATTTGTTTTGTAACAAAATAACAATTAAATTATGTAATCACTAATGACTCAAGTCTTATTAGATGCTTTTAATGCATCAGCACCATCAATTCAGGCACCTCTCAACATTATGGCTTCGCATTGATTGCGACGACCACCCTCTTGTTTATGCGTGCCTATATAGGTCCCATAGTGGTGTCCCCGAGACGGACTGACTCTTTGAACACCTGCAAGCTGCTTCAGATTTAGTGCAGCAGCAGATCCCGTCCGCAGAGATCATAATACTTGATAGTTGATCCGCAGAAATCATGATACTTGAACCAAATTCAAAACGATTGAAGTATGGGAGTTAGGTTTCCTTAGCTTTTATTATGGTTGCTACTGCGCCTTCGCGAAACCCAGATGTAGACTGTCAGAATCCTTCCCTGTTGGACATTTTGCTGACTTCATATCCTGAATCCTGATGGCTACCAAGCATCCATGACCGCACCACTTGGTTCATCGGATCATTACCTTATTAGGAGTTCTGTGCCACTTACGAGGGTATTGCGACAGCGTGCTGTTAAATACCGTCATGCGTGGCACTACAAGTTAGCGGACTGGGATGCGGTCGTTTTTTGCATCCTATCTTTGGACTTGTGCTTCTCGACGGATGATCCCGACAACACTGCCAACTCCGTTGCCAATGTGGTGATGTAAGGGATGAAGCTTTTCATTCCGTCCTCTGTAGTGCCAACTTGCGGCAAATTTCGTCCCTGGTTTGGTTCATCCTCCAAAAAAGCTTATCGCCGGAAGCAGAAGGCTTACCAATTCTGGGCCAATGCAGTGTCTGCTCGGGATTTAAATACAAAATGAAGTACTCAAGAAAGAGATCACTCGGACAAAGAAACAACGTCAATAGAATTGTTGAGAGACTTGAGCGTCTCCCTTCAAGAATCCGTGCATTCTGGTCTCTGACCAAAGCTATTGAAGGTAATTTCTGCAAGCCAACCCTACCATCCCTACGGGTCGAAAATGGATCGTCGTTGGCCCATGACGCAAAAGACAAAGCCGATCTTCTGGGTAAGTTATTTGCGTCAAACTTGACCCGAGATGACGGGGGACTAAAATCACCGACCATATACCGCAATGCACGAGCGTCAGGCCAAGACAGTCTTGGTGTATCTGATCCCCAAAAAAGGTGACCGCTCAAATCCTTCCAATTACAGACCAATCGCTATAACCAATTTATAATATAATAATGGAATTAATTATCAATAGCCAGCTCCTTCGATACTTTGGATGGTCAGGGATTACTAAGTGACAAACAGTACGGGTTCCGTAAGGGTCGCTCGGCTGGTGATCTCTTGGCGTACCTAACTCATCGTTGGGCTCAGGCGATTGTGTCCAAGGGAGAGGCATCGGCTGTTAATATGGACATTGCGAAGGCCTTTGATCGGGGTTGGCACAAAGCGCTGCTATCAAAGCTTCCATCATATGGGCTCCCCGAGAAATAATGCAAATGGGTCATGCGGGATCCGCGGATCCGCGTTTTGTAGGTGCGGGATCCAGCAGATCAATAATTGGCGCGGGATTGCGGGATCCCGCTTTGCGGGATTGCAATCCCTAATTATGATGTCAATTGTTGGTGTATATAGTATATGTGACTTTAATTAAACCATTTTTATTGCAGTTGGAGACTTCAGCTGAAGAAATCCACTCGGCGCTAAACAGAATCATTGACCATCAAACCCACCATAGGCTAAGAGAGGCTCAGGGCAGGAAGAGGGCAGAAGATCTCAACGAGAGAGTTTTCTGGTGGTCTACTGGCGAAACTTTAGCTATAGTGTGTGTGGCATTCGCCCAGGTTATGATCTTAAAGAACTTTTTCAGTGACAGACCAACTTTATACAATCGAATGTAATAGTAAATATTTTATAGTATAATAATATGTCATGAAATAATTTATGAGTAATTATTTTTTTCCAACATATTAAAATGTCCACTAAACTTCTCTGTATCAAAATATTATTAAAACCTTATAAAATAATTAAGGTTTGTTTGGTGCTGTCATTTATATTATAACTTTAAAATATAATTAACTTCTTACATTCCTTGTTCATCTAAATTTAAAAAATCTAGAAATATTATAAATATTATGCAAAAAAAAAAACTGTTTACAGTAGGTAGTTTGATAATAGAAACAAAAATAGAATCTTATAGATTTTAATAAGGTTACAAGATCTTTGAACTCAAGAGTAACGATTTGTATAAAATATATTAAAATAGAATTCTGTTAATTATAATAGCATGTTAGCACAATCAAAACATTATTGTGTTCATGCCTTTTATTTAAGTCCGCTATCCCCAACCCGCGGGCCGCATGCGGCCCGCCGGGACTTTATTTGTGGCCCGCGTGATGTTAACAATTTTGAAATTCTCGCCCACCAGCAAAATAACGTAAAGTATACGTGATAGTCACATAGTCGTTAAATTTTTTCCACTTTAAAATCGTTAATTTTGAAGAAAGTTATTTTTTAACCCTAAAAAATTTTTGTTGCGGCCGTGTCACAGGCCGCAACAAAAATTTTTTAGGGTTAGAGACATGACAAGACCAAAACATGTTTGTGGCCCGGATGAAAAAAATGAAAAAAATGTAACACCAAAGATGAAATGATAAAACATTTTCCTTTTTAATTGAAACTACAGTAGGGCCTCGTAATCTGGACTCCCGCTTGTTCGGTGATCGCTGTAATCCGGCCGGCCGGAGCTTTAAACATTGCTCTAAGGGCCTTCCCTACGGAGAATCCGTAATTTACCGTATTTAGAGCCTTATAAACTCGTAATTTGAAAGCTACAGAGTTATAATAAAAATACAGCAATAATCTTCAGTATCTCAACATTCCTTTCCACATTTAAAATTTTCTATTTTCGTTTATTATACTCACAATATCAGCTTCCAAAGTAAAGCCAATTTATTAAAATTCAAGCATACATTCAGCATCTCCTTAGTATTTAGAAATTACTTTTAAGTTTTACTTGAAACATACGCCAATAGATCGACAATTATCATAAGCTACATATTCCCCGTTTTAAATTTTTTTTAGGTCAATTTTGAACTAAATGTATGGCGGCAAATGTATGGCCAAGGTCGTTTGCTCGGGGGACGGCCTTAAAATGGGCTGAAGATAACGAATTTAATAGCCTCGAAGTTATGTTTCTCCGTCAACTTAGAGAGTAGAGACCGAGCTTTCGAAATGAAGTACGAAAATCATAAACAGAAGAGTAATACAGACTTTTTCAAAAGGAATTAACTAATGTTTTTAACTTACTGATTTCTAATGGAGGCACTTCATATGGCTATTTGTATTTGATATTGGCTATTTGTTGCATTTGGCAAAATTATTGATGTATACACAAACAAGCAAATAAAGGCTACTATCTTCCACACATGGACGTCAATTGTCAAATACCAAACTTTTACTTGATTTTGTTTACAGGGCAACAAGGTTTTAAGTGAAAGTGGATGGTGGCGCTGCTCGTAAAGGAGAACTGTCAAAAATGACGTTTTTGTATGATGGCAGCGTTAGTTCCTTTTTTCGCCACGTTCATTTAAAGCCTTGTCGAGCTGTACAGTGTACTATCCGTAGTATCTCTTATTAGTCTGTGGCTGTACTTGCCTATTTGACTCTTTTGATGTGCGTCAAAAACCGACAAAGGTACGTGTATTTGGTATTGGTCATATTTGTCAAATAGGCAAATAAGGCCAATACTTGTCAAACATACCGTCTACAACTCTACACAATATGGTGATTGTTTGGCGAATACATCAAATACGCAAATACAAATAGCCATGTGAAGTGCCTGCATTACATGGTTGCAATTATTATGAACATGTACATTAATTTGTCTTTTGGATATAAAATTTTAAAAATCGATTAAAGAAACTAAGGTTAAACATGACGTATTTTATTAACATTATATATTGCATACTATAATCCGGATGCCTCGATAATTCGAAAAGGGTCGTGTTTTTGCCTCTCCCGATTAACGAGGCCCTACTGTACTTGTCTTTATGAAAATTAATGGAAATAAAATAAGTATAACTTTTAAAATAGGACTAGCAGTGCAAAGACTCCATTAACTAAGGCACAAGGATAGGCAATGAGTGGCCTTTGCTCTGAATCCCCTGACATGGTTACAAAAAGCCTACTCGCTGAAAGTGCAGACCATATAACAGCTACTGCTGACAAACTCATGCCAATAGTACCTTCTAGTGAAATGAATATCCCTAACCCAGCCAATACTACCATAGGTAACAAGCAGTACCCTAAAACACTTGCTACACTCAGCACAGTAAACACACCTTCAGTGCGACTCATCAGTGACAGAAGAAAGTACATTAGAATGACAGACATTACAGATAAACCATACACATAGCCAAAATGGGCTTTGTTACCTGACAAAAATAAACAAACTGCTAGAGCTAGGCAAAATGCAATAGGCCCAGCTATATCTGTGTCTCTTAGCAGAAAGTTAGCATCATCGGCTTTGGATTGCCCATGGAATGGATTAAGTACAGCAAGAGTTTTCTCTAATATTCTGTCTGGGTAAATTTCTAATTCATCTAGCAGAGGTGGCTCTTCAAACTCTGATGCCTCTGTTGGTGCATCTCCAGGTATTGGCGCCGGAGTAAATATTGTCGGATTGTAGTACTGATTGTTGTTTGGGGGGATTCCCGTCTGGCCGCCTTGGTCAAATGAAAAGTCTTGTTGCTCCGTAGTAAAGTTTTGAAAGTCTAAAAGGTATATTAAGGTATCATTAGATATTAATCGTGACATTGATTCTATTTTATGGCAAATAATAGAAGTACTTAATAGGCAAGCGTAAGTACTTAGGGCCGGGACACAAAAACACGGCACGGCGCCGTGTCGTGGGAATTCACGGCGAACGTCGTAAAAAACCACGGCACGACGTCGTGCCGTGTTTTTGTGTCCCGGCTCTTATATTTAAAGGTTACATTTAAAATATAAAGAATGCACAGTAATAAAACGAAACGTACCTAGTGTTTGTGCGGCATCTCCAAAAGCATTGGAGGTATTAAACGAATAATTAGGAGCACTGTTTTGAGTTTGCCACTGATAATCATTTTGATTGGGATAAGAGGTCATTTTCGTTTATTGTCGATTGCACACTAACTAACTGACGCTTCCTCTGTAATGGATTGCACAACTTTTGCGAGACCTTTTAATAATTATGACCGTATAATAAATAATTCAATAACTTTATATTATTGTCCTCCTTCGAAATTTTGACGCTCAGACTACTAAGGGGATACTACGTATTTTTGACGTAATTTCGATTTATATAAAAACATTTTTTTTTTCTTCTTTTTTGGCAACTTGACACAAAGGATGTGTATGTTGTGCCACAGACAAGGTAAAAAGGTAAGGAATATGGCGGGAAAACCATATTCCTCCTATTATAATTTTCATCGTCGTTTTCATGTATCGTCAGGTCTTAAGTCTAGTCAAAGTCTAAGTAAAAGTCAATACAGTCAAGGAGTCAAGTCGGTCGATTCAGTAAAGTGGTAGACGCTTTACTGAAACTTTCGATTGAGTTTTGGAGGGAACACAAAATAGCACGTTTCTGGATATTACATCACTTTCCTACACTTGTGCATGAACACGAATATCTAATGGTTAATATTCTACCAATATTACACACTAAAAACCCAGTTAACACAATTTTAGGAAAATAATATAAAAACACAACAGCACCCTTTTACATTCCCGGCAAAAAACCCTCCATAATCATTGTAAAAACATGACATTGATGATTGACACAGATTATTATTATATATTTGTAGAATGATTGACTTTTGACTGTTGACACTTGACAACACATCACTCAGGTGGACGAAATTTCCGAACAAAAAAAAAATGGGTTCCAAATTTAAACGTAGTTCACTGTCCGTCAAGAAAGTCATGATAGGCGGGAAAATTTTCTAAACGTAGACGTGTTCGTAAGGTGTATTTTTTCTTTGTATTTTCACAGAGAACGCTAATTACATTTTAAATATTGTCACCTTGCACATTTTTATCTCGAATTAATAAAGTTCTCATATTTTTTATTTCATTTAAAAATTTTCCCGCCTGTCATGGCTTTCTTGACAGACTATCAACTGTACCCAATCAGCTAATCTGTGCAAGGTCGACTGTGATTGGCTGATAAAAAAGACCATAGAGAATATAACTACATATGAGAAAAAAGACGAAGAAGAAGTTTAAAACTCAAAGTTCGATTTTCATTTTGTGAAAATTATTTTGTAGCAATTCATACAAAAATTGTAAATTAAGTGGATTAATTATTGAAAAACGAAAGGGAAGCCATTGTAAAATGAAAATGTAACCGTAAATTGATAAATTGAAGCAAAACATAACTATGTCATACCATGTTATAATACAAAGTATGTCGTAGTATTATTTGCATATTTGTACAATAATTTACAACTTTAAACTCTATTAATATTATGAAAAAGATAGATTATTATTTCATAGAAAATATTATAATGTATATTATCAGTATGCAGTTAATTTCGAAAATGTTGAAATGTGTATATTATTGTTTTATTGTAATAACACATAAGGTTGATAACTATACTTAATAATTTATGTAAACTGTATGGAAATGTAGTAAATGAAAAATGTTTCATTAATTTCAGATTTTTAGGTCCCTATACTAGTTTACAACATTTTAGTCTGCAAGCAATAGCTCTTAAGGAGATTTTAGGAGGAGAAGGAAGGGGTGGGATTATGAGTGGTACGGCCACCAAGGAAAAATCTTATCAAGACGTGAGGTGGTATGCAGCTGGCCTGAGCCCACGCGATAGATTTCAGCTGTCGTATACAGGGTGTAACAAAACAAAGTAATGATACTTAAGTGTGTATGTATAAAGGTGCGCGTCCAGTGGATCGGAATCGGAGCGTAGGTACGCAGCGGACGGATTTGTTGCTTTGTATGTATGGTATTGACTACTGTGAACTGCACTAGAAGTACTGGAACGTCATTCTGCGCCTGACAAATACTTAAATGACGACACGACGCGCCGTCCGCACCGTACGTCCCGATTCCGACCTGGTTTAATCCCCTCCCTATATAGAGTTTACTGTATAAGCCAATAAAGTAGTTAGTAGAGTAGCATAGACAGCTATTCTATTATAATATTTATAAATAAAATACATAAAACTGTACTGTAATATTATAGTAATATTGAATAATAGAAATCAACAAAAGATTGTGGATTAAATCTGTTTTATTGTTTAATTTACCTTATTAGCCTATTTATTTACCTACGTACAATATTTTTTATTGAAATAAAACATTTATTTGAGCTCATTTCTTTTTTTTAATTTTTTTTATTTTTGGTATGTTTAGAGTGAAAGGTTTTGCACTTAAAAATTTTAACTTCAGTTTCAAATTAAAAAAATAACGGATGTTTATTTTTTTTCTTCTAAGTCCGACCTCTTGTTACGTAGTATACAGTTTACATCCTCTTTGACATCACTTTTGACAACTTTCCATTTTTTTTATATAACCCGACAGCTAAAATCAATGAGGTTTTACTATTGGAGGCAATGATGTTTGGTCCTCACATTTTGTTCTTAAGCGACATATACGTACAATACCCGGCAATAAATATTGCACATGAGTATTTATCAAAATAATTGTACATCTGTGTAAAAACAAGTGCGTCTTAAAACAATCAACTAGTTTTATACGTTTTTATCCTGTAATACAAAGAAAAAAAGCATAACTGTGCAGGAAAACTATTCCTCTTCGAAAATTAAAGTAATTATAATCGTATTACTTTATAATTTATGTATTAGATTTTTTTTGTAAAACTATATTTTTACACTCCATACAAAAAATATTTGCCGCCCTACACATCTCATGTTTTAAAACTTCATAAAATTTTGTATATCCCATTAAAATTGTTCATTTGTGGGTAATATTTAATATGATTACATGTTGTTTTTATATTAAACATCTTTATGTGGGGTTCTCTTATAAAAAAACCTACTTAAACGCAAAAAACAGAATGAGTCGGATACATAAACTTTTTCGTTATTACTCTTTAGTTACGTTTTATACTAAATTCCATTAAAGTACTGGACGCATTCGTAACATCTTATTAATGGCATTACCTACTTTAAGCTTATTGAATGTTTGTCTGACGCCTCCGCCATTTCTTTTTATGTGAAAATCAAACGGACGTGTTTTGATAGTGGAACTACTTTTTCGAGACAGAGATTGTATCAGGCTTTTTTGGCAAAACTGTAAGCTAAAATGTATTTTTCTTTTTGTAATGCATTTGTAAAGAATGTAAGAAATGCGTATTTATTCTATGTTCTTGTATATAATAAGCTATTGACAATTGAGAACTTTGTTTAGTTAATTTTTCATTACTATTTCGTAACGTTTTTTCAAAATTTCGTGACGTTACGAAAAAGCAGGTCATAAAGCTGAGTTTACAATGACTTGAAACAATAATTCAAATATTCATAGGAATGGATTTTTTTATGAAAATTTGCATTGCGTTACAAAAATATTTGGGAAGCATATAACATACCCCGGGCGCAGCCGAAGCCAAAGTTTGTCTGGTACACTATCATGGCTAAATCACTGAACGTTATTTAGTATGGTTATAGACGAATACATATAAAGTAAAACATACATTTTTTTTTCACTACTATGGAACAAACCTTATGTCCTGTATGTTTCACTATTTAGTTACAATTCAGAACTATTTCGTAACAATATTTCGTTACGACATTTTCGTTACGTACAATTATTTTGATAAATACTCACATCGACCTTTGGAAAGAGACTGTGGTGGTACCCACAATTCGCCTAACAATCCTACATCGCGCTATCGAAGTTTCGGAGAACGGCAAGATATATACAACGTCTGAAATGACGTCAGTGGGCTTCGGCCTGACCGAGCATGCTATCTCGCTCGGTCGGAAGATCTTCCTTTTCGGCCGCCACTAACAACGTTAAAAGACATTCGGCTAATTTCGGTTTCATAGAGCGTTATCTTTGTAGCACACACCTATTTGACATTATGTCACGCGTTGTTCAAATTCAATAGAGTGCAGTCGCGTCCAGTTCAAAATATATATCTAAGGTTTGTTAACACCCCTAAATTTGCTACAGCTGTAATTTTCCAAAAGAATTTTAAATACGTTAACATAATTTGAACACCCTTTTTTATTTTATTTTACCCGAACCTAAAGCCATAACTTATAGAAAATTTGGTGTATTTTATATCTCTGAATAAGGAAACTAATGGAACTGCCATACCTACGAAAAAATCGTGCCTACCTACATGAGGTTGTCAAATAATAACATTGAGGTTGAGGTTGAGGTTGAGTTTGAGGTTGAGGTTGAGGTTGGTTGAGGTTGAGGTTGAGGTTGAGGTTGAGGTTGCGGTTGAGGTTGAGGTTGAGGTTTAGGTTGAGGTTGAGGTTGTTGTTGTTGCTGTTGCTTAAGTCTAGTTTCTTAAGTCTAGTTTCTTAAGACTTAAGTCTAGTCTAACTTGAGGTTGAGGTTGAGTTGTAAGGTATGAATTGTTTATTTCATTCTATTAACAAAATAGGTTGTATGAAGCTTCGTGTTAGTTTCATACAGAGTTTTCAGCATTTTTCAAAATTTTTGAATTATACGAATAATATTCGAATATTCGAAAACTTTTGTAAAATATTCGAATTATTCGAATATTTCGAATTATTCGAATATTTCGAATTATTCGAATAGACACTATTGTAGAGAGAGGGTATAGCAAATTTGAGGCTAGGGTTTGTTGGTATATAAGGTGTACTGAGGTAATATGAGGTTGTAAGGTATGAATTGTTTATTTCATACTATTAACAAAATAGGTTGTATGAAGCTTCGTGTTACTTTCATACAGAGTTTTCAGAATTTTTCAAAATTTTTGAATTATTCGAATAATATTCGAATATTCGAAAACTTTTGTAAAATATTCGAATTATTCGAATAGACACTATTGTAGAGAGAGGGTATAGCAAATTTGAGGCTAGTTTTTGTTGGTATATATGTTGTATATACACTACTAGTGACTAGTTGGTAAACTAAATGGAATACAATAACACGTCCAAAGCAAATGTTGTTTCTAATTATCAGTACTTTCATTTGACACTAATTTCATTAGTGGCCGCCGATAGCCCAAATGTGCCTATACTCCTTTGTCAAATAATAACATTCCCTACGCATGAGCATAAGCATGAGGTTGAGGTTGAGGTTGAGGTTGAGGTTGAGGTTGAGGTTGAGGATGAGGTTGAGGTTGAGGTTGAGGTTGAGGTTGCGGTTGAGGTTGACGTTGAGGTTGAGGTTTAGGTTGAGGTTGAGGTTGTTGCTGTTGCTGTTGCTTAAGTCTAGTTTCTTAAGTCTAGTTTCACGTCCAAAGCAAATGTTGTTTCTAATTATCAGTACTTTCATTTGACACTAATTTCATTAGTGGCCGCCGATAGCCCAAATGTGCCCATATTCCTTTATCAAACAACTAGCTGTTCCCCGCGACTTCGTCCACGCTCGCATAGTTAGATCACGTCCCAAATATTATTTTTCAAAAATATTCAATGTACAGAATTGACTTAATTTCGTACGATTTTATTCAGTAACCCAAATTCTATAGCGAACGCCTTCATCATAGAAGCTCAAATCTTTAATAATTTCAGTTCAATCAGTCGAAAGTCTAAGAAAATTTCTAAAAACTTTCATCCCCTATTTCATCCCCTTAGGGGTGGAATTTATTAAATTCCTTTCTGAGGGGATGCCTACGTCATAGTATCTTTGTGCATAATACACAGTTTCAGCCCGATCGGTTTAAAATTGACAACGTTTCATACAAACTGTCGACCCCAATTTCACCCTCTTGGGGGTAGAATTTCCAAAAACGCCTAAATTGTATCCATTCAATTTTAATTAGTAACCCAATAATAAAGTTTCATGTTTCTAACTTAAGAAATGACGGACTTTCATTCAAACTTTCAACCCCAATTTCACCCCCTTGGGGGTAGAATTTCCAAAAACGCTTAAATACGTGTCTATTCATTTTTAATCAGTAGCCCAAAAATAAAGTTTGATGTTTCTAACTCAAGAAATGACGGACTTTCATTCAAACTTTCAACCCCAATTTCACCCCCTTGAGGGTAGAATTTCCAAAAACGCTTAAATATATATTCATTCATTTTTATTCAGTAACCCAAAAATAAAGTTTCATGTTTCTAACTTAAGAAATGACGGACTTTCATACAAACTTTCAACCCCTATTTCACCCCCTTCGGGTTAAAATTTCCAAAATTCCTTCCTTAGCGGGTGTCTACGTAATAAAAAAATCCTGCTCACCAAATTTCGTGGCTGTAACTTTAACAGTTTTTGCTCTGCGATGATGAATCAGTCAGTCAGTCAGTCAGTCAGGACTTGTAATTTTATATGTATAGATAACATTCCCTACGCATGAGCATAAGCATGAGGTTGAGGTTGAGGTTGAGGTTGAGATTGAGGTTGAGGTTGGTTGAGGTTGAGGTTGAGGTTTAGGTTGAGGTTGAGGTTGTTGCTGTTGCTGTTGCTTAAGTCTAGTTTCTTAAGTCTAGTTTCTTAAGACTTAAGTCTAGTCTATATTTATATGTATAGATAACATTCCCTACGCATGAGCTTAAGCATGAGGATGAGGTTGTCAAATAATAACATTCCCTACGCATGAGCATAAGCATGAGGTTGGTTGAGGTTGAGTTTGAGGTTGAGGTTAAGGTTGAGGTTGAGGTTGAGGTTTAGGTTGAGGTTGAGGTATAGGTTGAGGTTGAGGTTGAGGTTGAGGTTGACGTTGACGTTGACGTTGAGGTTGAGGTTGAGGTTGAGGTTTAGGTTGAGGTTGAGGTTGAGGTTGAGGTTGAGGTTGTTGCTGTTGCTTAAGCAAGAAACTAGACTTAAGTCTAGTCTAACTTGAGGTTGAGGTTGAGTTGTAAGGTATGAATTGTTTATTGGAGTTTTATTGTTATTATATATATATATATATATATATATATATATATATATATATATATATATATATATATATATATATATATATATATATATATATATATATATATATATATATATATATATATATATATATATATATATATATATATATATATATATATATATATATATATATATATATATATATATATATATATATATATATTTTTTTTATTTTTTTTTTGTTATAAATATCAATAATTAATATTGTTTTTGTGAAGTTATAATTTTTAGGGTTCCGTAGCCAAATGGCAAAAAACGGAACCCTTATAGATTCGTCATGTCTGTCTGTCTGTCCGTCCGTATGTCACAGCCACTTTTCTCCGAAACTATAAGAGCTATACTATTTAAACTTGGCAAGTAGATGTAGTCTGTGAACCGCATTAATATTTTGATATAAAAATTGAAAAATTATTAAGAACTTTAGGGGTCCCCATAGGTACAACTGAAACTAAAAAAATTTTTTTTCATCTAACCTATACGTGTGGGGTATCTATGGATAGGTCTTTAAAATTCATATTGAGGTTTCTTATATCATTTTTTTCTAATCTGAATAGTTTGCGAGAGAGACTCTTCCAAAGTGGTAAAATGTGTGTCCCCCCCCCCTCTAACTTCTAAAATAATCATCAATCTTCATGATAATTCTAAAAAAATATATGATGTAGATTACTATAAAAACTACCAACGAAAATTGGTTTGAACGAGATCTAGCAAGAAGTTTTTTTTATACGTCATAAATGGTAAACCTTAATTTAACTTTCATTAAATCAACTGAAATATAAAAATAAATCAAAAACCTTTTAATTTCATAGAAATAAACCTTATTGCTGCTGCGGAACCCTTCATGGGCGAGTCCAACTCACACTTGGCCGGTTTTTTTATCATTATACTGGCTAAAGTGAACTAAAAGTATTTTGAAATAACTATGGCAGAAAGGGGTGTAGATAATATTGCCGGAACATCTGATTTCATATGATATTAATCTTTTTTCAGTTGAATAAACTTTTTTTGCGTATGGTTAGATACTCGTACTTAAGGAGTAAGCTCCAGTCGTGCGTCGGAGCTGACACACTTTTCTCACTTTTTTATTATATCATGGAGGTAGCCTTATATTTTGACAGTTGATAATGTTACTCTTTCTAAAGCGCTTATTCCACTTATCCTAGCTAGTTTCCTAGGTTAGGTTAGGTAAGGATCCTAGCTAGGAACCTAGCTTTCTAAATGTTATTCCACTTGACTAAATCGGAAACGATTTAGGATCCTAGCTTTCTAAATGTTATTCCACTTGACTAAATCGGGAACGATTTAGGATCCTAGCTTTCTAAATGTTATTCCACTTGACTAAATCGGAAACGATTTAGGATCCTAGCTAGGCTAGGAACCTAGCTAGGATAAGTGGAATAAGCGCTTAAGTAGTCTGTGATCTGTGGTCCTACCATAAAGTTAAAATACCTATCGGAATAGAGAAACAAAGGCCAGAGCAAGCGAGATGTCACTATCAGTAACACTGCGTGGTAGAAAGAGAAGCGTGATTTGAGGTTGCATAGCTTTTTTTTCGTCTGTTTGACAGTCTGTCTGACCCTGGGCCGATCCTTGTCAATTTGGGCTCTCAGAAAAATTGTGATTTTAAGTTATACAATGAATAATTTTTAGAAATACTGCTCTAGAAACATGGTTAAATGTTTGTGGAATGATTCTGGATCCACACATCAAAAAAACCCGGACAAATATTCATTTCACAGGTGAATTATTCTACATCGACAGGACCTAGTTTTAAGTTTATTTTTGCCAATTCCTTGCGAGTTATTGGTATTGGTTATGATAATTCACTTCTTTAAATGGTTCATTATATGGAAAACATAACTTGACTAGCCATGGTGCACAATTTAAGGATATTTTGTGTAAACAATTTTCATCTATTTTACACTAGGGCTGCATCAAGTTATCGATAAGTTGTATCGATATGAAAATATGTTAGTTAAGTATACTAATTATCTAGGAATGTTGAAATGATAACATACTCATCCGTAGTTTATAATTAGTTTAAGTATATTATTATATTATCATACATAATTTATCGTTTTTAAGGTTCCGCACCCAAAGGGTAAAAAGTCCAGTAGTAGTGGGGTCCCGCAGCCCGCTCTACTACTAAGACTTCGTTGCCTGTCCGTCTGTCCATCCGTCCGTCCGTCTGTCTGTCTTCAGGCTGTATAACAAGAACCACTATAGTAATAGACTTCTGAAATTTCCACAGATGTAATGTTATTCTACATCCAATATGGCTGCTTATCCAAGATAGGGGAATAGTTGAAAGCACTTCTGCAAGATGGGCATCAAATAAAAGGGCTCATTGAGAGTGAATTGAAAATGAATAGGGTCTAGTGAAGTCGTGTCGTGTCGTGTACTGATGTCACGTGACGTAACCTGTCGTGTCGAATCGTGTCATAACATGTCGTGTCGTATCGTACCGGGTTTTAGAAAATGCCCGTTGAAACCGGTCACCCTTCATGCGCGAGTCCGACTTACATTTGGCCAATTTTTTCAGATTTCCTGCTGACCTGGATACCAGAAATTCATGGCTTAAAATAATTAACCGTCCAAACTGGACTCCGAAGAAAAAATCATGCATACTTAATTATGCAGCAAGCATTTTGAAGAAAAGTCACATTTTACTTCAAAATTACAATTTTATTATATATCTATGCAGTTTTATTTTATCCCATTTTATTATGTTTACAATCTTACAATTATTATTCCATGATCGATATTTTGTCGAATTACAAGATGTTTGTACATCACTGACACGCACACGTAAACATAATTGTATACACAGATGTAAATCAAATTTTGGTTAAAGCGTTTATTCCACTTTAACCTAGCTAGGTTCCTAGGTAGGATCCTAGCTAGGATCCTAGCTTTCTAAATGTTATTCCACTTGACTAAATCGGAAACGATTTAGGATCCTAGCTAGGATCCTAGCTTCTAAATGTTATTCTACTTGACTAAATCGGAAACGATTTAGGATCTAGGAACCTAGCTAGGATAAGTGGAATAAGCGCTTAAGCTTGACAGCTCGGGATTGTTTCTCTATTCCGATAGGTATATTACCTTTATGGGTCCTAGTTCCTACTTAATGGGACATAACAAAGGAGTCGGTCTGCAATATTTCATGTTTAAAAAGTGCTAATAAAAGTGTTTAGTGAACGTTAAATGCAGTATCTTGTTGGGTTTTGTGGTTCCGCTATTTAATAAACCATAAAAACGGTCAAGGAATGCCTCAAACACGTGGATTTAACATAACATACGTAAGTTTTCAACAACGTTTTTTGGGCTTATCAATCGGTATTTTTTTATGCTAAAAAGAAAATTTATAAGTTTAATAATCCCATAATCATGCTATTTATGCACTGACCTCCATTAAACAAGTACGCTGGACTAATGATACTCTTAGAAATGACAGCTATTTTTTGTGCCTATTTGAAGCGGAATCAGCTCCCTCATTATTCGGGGTAGGAACTGAATTTGACGTAAAAATGACATTTGAAATTTGCCATATTGGCGCTGATAGCAGTAGTGGGAGTATTTGGAACTAATACTAGTGATGTACAACTGTCTTTTCTATTATCGATGAAATGTTTCCAGATTCAGATAATGTCGACCATTAGGATAAAAATATTAAATTGAATAATACAAACGCTATATATTTGTATTAAAGATTACAGACTTCCTCTCCGTAATTTAGATAGGCGTAATAAATTAACAACGATTTCATACGTAGATAACGTGAAGTAGCAGTACCTAATAATACCTATCTATAATCCATTTATTTTTACCAGTTAGCACTAAGTACGAAAAACTAAAAACAAAACTGAAGATGAGCTTCTAACAAAAACTTTGTTGTATTGTATTTTTCTAATTTCATTTCTAATATTATCAAAGTTGTGCTAAAGTGTATCGTATTAAAGCTGAACAGAGCTGAATAAGTGTTCTGTGTGATTAGACCCTAACTAATCTATACCATATAATACTCTTATTATAAAGCGGAAGAGATTGTTTGTTTAAACGCGCTAATCTCAGGAACTGCTGGTCCGATTTGAACAATTATTTCAGTGTTAGGTAGCCCATTTTATATATTTTATCACGCTGAGACTAATAGGAGCTAAGAAATAGAGGAAAATGTTGAAAAAACGGTGGAATGTATAATGTGAAGGAATATAATATAAGGACCAATAATTTGTGAAATTAGATATTTACGTGGGAGAAGATGCGTGAAACGTCTAGTAATAATATAAAAGTTCCCTATATATTTATGGATCTAGCAAGCCAATTTTTATCGATTTACTTTATCTCATTTGATTTTCGCCATTTTGGCGCTGATTGCAGAAGTGCGAGGGAAAGGAACTAATTGGACAATGCGATCCATAAATAAATATGGAACGTTTGAATACATTTTTTTTATTGGGGTGGAGTAAGTAAGGTATTTATAAATAATAAAAATATATGTGCGATACTTTAACATTATATTTTATTAGTTACTGTTACACAGTTACAGTCTGTGAAGAAAGAGTAGACGCTGAAATAAATTTTCCAAACATAATCACGATCAAATGGTAGTTTTTGCGCCTTGTATTTTCACAGAGAACGTTTGTACATTTCAAATAGTAACGGCAAGCGGTAGTAGCAATTTTCGGACGCCAACCAGGCTTTTCAATTTTTTTCAACCATAATACCAGTCATCCTTCGTCAGACGGAAACCTGTCAATTATTTTAAGAGCATAATAATAATATGTATTTGATAATAAAAATCGGTTATCGGAGATTTCAATACAATTATTATAGATATCGATAAGTTTTATTGACAGAAAACTCCAATACTATTGAATTTTATTGTTTATCAAAAATCGGTAAAACAAAGGTAAATATGTGGTGAATACGGTATAATAAGATTAGTGCCACATTTTTAAGTGCCTATATTATCAATAAAAGTTTAGTATCGTAGAAATTTGCTGTTAAAATCACTTACTTGTGAAATGTAACCCCACATCCCTTTTTGTACCGCGTTTTACATAACATACACTCTTTCATAGTTTAACTATGAACTACCACCACTTATTTATATATTACTTAATCGCGTAAAACCTTTTAAAACACTTTAAAAACACGAAAACAATTCAAACGAATAAGCCATAGAGAAATATAATACATACATGGTTACCAATGCTTACGTAAAATTTAGTTCTCTACCCGAATAATGGAGGCGCTGATTCCGCTTCAAATAGGCACAAAAAAAAGTGGGTATCATAGATCCAGCGTACTTGTTTAATGGAGATCAATTTATTTATGGCATTAGTGATAAAAATGTCACATCAAGTAATAATTTGGCTTCAAATATTGCATAGCTTCAGTGTTGCCAGACCGTGGGCAATTGCCCACGCCATGGGCAATTTAAAGATTATTTTGGAAAAAGGGCAAAAAGGGCGGAAGGGTCTTGGAACCGGTAAAATATGGGCAATTTTGAAAACAAATACTATAAATAGTATTTCTTTACTGAAACAAAATTACAGTACTTAATAAAAATATTATGTCATATTATAGTAACAATACTATGATACTATATCATAATATGGCACTCTGAATGAAATATTTACGTAACTTAACAATAAAGACGTACGTACGTATCTAATAAACTCAATATAAAATTATATGATACTAGCTGTTCCCCGTGGTGTTACCCGCAATTTTTATTGAGTGAAATATAGACTATGAAAACATATAAACAGACGAACATATTATAACCTCCTCCTTTTTGGAAGTCGATTAAAAAGTACAAACTTCTTGTAAAAGGTTGCCGAGACGACCACGGTTTACCCTGTGAAAAACAAAATATGAGATCTTATGTAGTCTGTAGAGCCAAGCTTCTGAATCTACACGGCCTAACTCTACTAACCCATAACTTAAACAAATTCTACATACCAGTAAATACTATGTATGGCTTCACCGTTTTGCTACCGTCGCGGAGGTGAGGGTGTCAAGCTAAGGTTATTTAGATTCCCTTACAGGGATTTGTTTTACTGGTTATGGGCGATTTTCTGTCGGAAAGGGCAATTTTAACAACCTGCGTGGGCAAATGTCTTGATCAGGTCTGGCAACACTGCATAGCTTTTTACGTGTACTTTAGGGATGCACTTTACTTGAAGTATAGTTTATCGATAAAAATATTGTCATGGACTAAATAATTTTGTTTTCAGGATTTGAAAATGCTTCAAAATAGACGACGAACAGAAATATTTAGACGCAAGTTTCACGCAAGTTTTTAATTCTTACTCCCTCATGAAGGCATCACAATATTGGGATTATCATTTCAAACGTAAGTTTGAAACAATGATTTTATTGAAATAAAAAAGTTCTAACGGAGAGCAAAATAATTGCATGATCAACAGCTCTCACACCTCCCCCCTGTAAGTACTCAGTTCGTTATTTAGATCTACTTTTTGAAATTTTATCCTGGCATTACTCTTTTTTAATAAGTAAAATCAGAGACCAGACATACTTACTCCATGGTAAAATGTAAAAATTGAATAAGGCTAAAGTCATAATCATTTAATAAAATAAAATTAATACCTCGAACATCGAATTCCAGACACAATAGATATTCAGTTGTCATGCGGCACCTGGGTTCCGCTTGGGGCTTGATGGGTTAAGCATGGAAAAGTTACATAAAGCATATTGCCCTGTATAATATAATACAGGGTGTCAAAAGACCGCTTCCGATAACTTCGTGGGGTTATTAGATATATCCATTGGTGCAAGTAATTTTCTTTAAATCGCCAGTTTTTAAAATAGTCAAAATTTTCAACACGCAATGTATAACGCTGATGTAAATGCGCGATAGTATCGCACGCCAGTGGAGCCCCGGGCCGAGTCAGCCCCCACGTGCCGCCCGGCCCGCGCAGAGTCCCGCGCGCGCGGCCCTGCGCTAGACAAAACAGCTGATCGTGGTGTGCCCTAGCCCGTAGGTAGTGAATAAACCACCAATATTGTAATGATTATTAAATTACAATTATTTTTTAAGTAAGAAGGTAACATTTCTTAGGTTTTTAATCAACAATAAGTTTTTACTTTCGGCTAAAAAAAAGAAAAAGAAAATCAAAATTCACATCAGGTTCAGGTTGTACTAATTATTCATACACAGTTATACCGACCTATGGAAAAAAGACTTGATAAACTGTACATGTTCACAAACATTAAACAGCAAAATGATAATTTAAAAAATTAAATTTAGTAATATCAATAATTATTGTAGAATAGAAAGATATTTGTCACTGACCTTATCAGTTTCTTTGCACTCGTGGTCTTACGAGATGCGGTTCAAACTGCGCCCCTTGCAACTCGAGACACAGTTCTGCACGCCTCTTCGTGTCTTCGTGCAAACGAAAACCGAATGTTCTGTCGGCACTACAAAGTTCCCTAAGGTCACTAAATACTTGTCTAATTCGCCGCTTCATTTCCTCGGCACTGTCGCACGCCCGGTTGTAAACCCGCTCCTTTACGTAGCCCCAGAGAAAAAAGTCCAACGGAGTTAAGTCCGGGGATCGTGGTGGCCAGGCTTGGGGACCCAAACGTCCAATCCAGCGACCCCCAAAATTTTCTCTCAGCCATTGACGGACAGGCCGCGTGACGTGTGGAGGTGCGCCATCGTGCTGGAACCACATTCGCCGAAGGTCATTAACGGAAATGTGCTCATCCAGTTCTTCGGTGAAGTCACCGTTTAAAAAATCTAAATATGACGCACCAGTCATCCTTGCAGGCTACGAATAATAAAACCAGGAAACGTAACTCCCATACTAATACAGTTTTAAATTTGGTTCCATTCGAACTGTCATGTAACGTCAGCCTTTATACCGCTCAAGGTCACCTAATGTATGAAAAGTGAACCTAAGGTACACTTTTTTGACAAGTATTTTGGAGCATGTTTTTTGACGGAGTTACTCTTCCTTAGTTTTTTATTATTCGTAGCTTGCAGGCAAAAATACTGGCCCCAATATCAAATTTTTGTAGATGCCACCCCACACGTTAACTGACCAACGTGTTTGGTGGCCAGTTTCTTGGCATGCCCGAGGGTTTTCGACTGACCAAATGTGAGCATTTCTCCTGTTCCACATCCCATTTTTTTGTAAATGTGGACTCATCCGTCCATAGCACATTTTGGATGAACCCGGGGGATGCTTCTTCCCGCTGAAGCAGCCATGAACAATAGTCAGTCCGTCGGACACGGTCCACCGGAAGCAGTGCTTGCACTCGATGGACTTTGTAGGCACGCATTCTGTTCCGCCTTAAAATTTTGTGGATAGTCGCATGCGATGCAACTGGCCTGCCGTGATTTCGTCTCAGCCTTTTAGCTGCACTGCGAGTTCCTAGTCGAGGGTCTCGGTGTAAAACCTCCAAAACCTGCTCCTCGACACGCACGTCCAGCTGCCGCCCACCGCCAGAAGTAGAAGGCGCAATAGGCCTATTTTCTAACACACGCTGGTATGCCTGTGTGATAATGCGGGAGTCGGAAGGATGTCGGGCGTGAGGATATCGCCTTCGGTAAATCCTCAAAGCCTCTGCGGCATTTCCTGATGCTTCTCCCAAACACATAAGCATCATGCCGTATTCGCGCGCGGTGTACACATACGGCGAAGGCATTTTAAAATTAAAAAAAACGCAAAACACAAAGAAAAATAGTCAATAGTAAACGAAACAATTAACACTAATTACAAAAAGAAAAAAAAAGAAAATCACTTATAACTAACGAAAAAGTCAAAATAAACTAAGAAAAACTGAGAAGTACGGTAATTAAAATTATGATCAAAATTGGCGAAACGTCACTCGGAAGCGCAGGTTTACAGCCAACTGAACATAATTGAAAAAAAATAATAAAATTCATGTAAAACAATAAGGACGTTCCCCTGTGCATTTGAAGTATCGATATTTTTTTATCGACAAATCGCTATTTGTTTTGCATATTGTATTTATTAGTATGTACTCAAAAAACGACTCGATTATTATTATTACCACAAATATTAATTATTATTTGAATTAAAAATTTCCTTAAAAAATAAACTAAAAACATTAAGTATAAAAAAACATCCTAACATTCAAACCTCTTCTTGTTAAATTTTACTAAGATCCTCGCCCAATGAGTTGTCGAAGGAAAATAATTTTGACAGCTAAATTAGGTGTCGACTGTCGTAATAAGTGAAAAGTAATTTTCTACTTTACTGCGAAATTTTGAAATGAAACTTAAAGCTAACAGCTAAAGTACCCAATGTAGAATTTCCTTACGTATTTCTCTTATTTGGGTTTCAATAAGAAAAAAGTTACATACCTATTCAATCTACAAATTACAATCGTAACTTTATTGTACTATTGAGTAGTAGGTAGTCCATTATTATTATTTAATGTTATACATTAAAAATTATTTATGTAGGCTATTGTAATATTAACTACCTAGAACAAAACTACATAATTTTAGTTTTTATAGGTCACAACACTAATTAGAGCGACCATGCCGCACGCGGCAAAACATCTCTTTGATGTTTTGCCGCGCAAATCTGTCGCAAAGTCGACACCTTGCCGTCACTTTTGGCCGACACTGCATATGGGTACATTTTTTAGACATAATTTAATAATAATTCGTTAGTAGCTCGGCGCCGCGCCGTCATAGTGCGTCGTGTAGTCTGCAGGCCGCTGCCGCAGGCCGCGCCACAGCTCGATGGTCTAAACTCTAAGGCTGCGTTTCCACTGAAGCGGAGCGGAGCCAGAATTCACCAATCAATTGAATGACAGCGAAGCGGAGCGAAGATTTCGAGCATGGTGATTGGTCAATTCGTCACCGCTAAGCTCCGCTCCGCTCCGCTTCAGTGGAAACACAGCCTAAAGCCCCGTCCACACGCTTGGTGTATGCCACAAACACCAAACAGTGCGCAACACTGAATGTTTACCAAGCGTATGGAAACATTGATCAACAGCCATTGAGTTGTGAAGGAAAATTGACACCAACGCCGAACAGTGGCGAACACAAACAAGAACAGACAAACACATACGAACACCCAACTACATGTGGGTGTTTGCTGTTTGCCAAGCATATGGACGGGGCTTAAAGCCCCGTTATCATGTATTTGCCTGTTCGTGTTTGTCACTGTTCGTTGTTGGTGTCATTTTTGTATTAATTAATTATAGGCTATTTCGAAAACAGTCATGAAGTCTCCATTCGCTTGGAGACTGGAGTACGCTTTGTGTCCGCTACACATATCAAACAAGACTGACAAAGTCCCAACATTTCCATCAAACAGGCTTGGCGAATGTTAAGGTGGCTTTCCGATCCTTGCTGCAAGCGACCTGCGACTGCCAAAATTCAAATAAAATACCCGACACCAGCGCCAAACAGTGCCGAACACAAACAGGAACAAGCAAACACATACGACCATCCATCCATATGAAGCATGTTTGCCAAATAGTGCCGAACACAAACAGGAAAATTGTAGTTTGCCATTGGTTGCCAAACATAATAATAAGGCCCGTCCATATGCTTGGCAAACAAAAGCTTGCATAAAAACCGAACAGTGGCAAACATAAACAGGCACACAAAGACGCACCTTCATGTTGGTGTTTGCTATT
Source organism: Polyommatus iphigenia (assembly GCA_963422495.1). Classification (NCBI taxonomy): domain Eukaryota; kingdom Metazoa; phylum Arthropoda; class Insecta; order Lepidoptera; family Lycaenidae; genus Polyommatus; species Polyommatus iphigenia. The sequence continues at coordinate 9,559,204 of OY730179.1, read as the reverse complement.
GTTTTCTAAGCGTGTATAAATGCTTAAATCTTTCGCATACCGAGATAAGGCCGACTATGTCTATTCGCTTTGTTTAGTGCATGTTGGCTGTTTACTAATCACTCGCACTAATCAGTTGCTGTCCACACGTGTTTTGTGCTAATCACTTAACTCTAATGGAATCACTTCACATGGCTATTTGTATTTGCTATTGGCTATTTGTTGCATTTGGAAAAATTATTGACAAGCAAATAAAGGCAAATACGGCCTTCCACACATGGACGTCAAATACCAAACTTTTACTTGATTTTATTTACTTGCCTATTTGACTCTTTTGATGTGCGTCAAAAACCGACAAAGGTACGGATACGTGTATTTGGTATTGGTCATATTTGTCAAATAGGCAAATAAGGCCAATACTTTGTCAAACATACATACCGTCTACACATGGTGATTGTTTGGCGAATACATCAAATACGCAAATACAAATAGCCATGTGAAGTGCCTCCATAATACCTACTTAACACTCGCACCTGCACTAATAATAGTGGAACGAGCCTTAATGTCGGCAAATTTTGTCGGTATAATTTATTGTCGATGGCGGCGCGCGAGCGGTGAGTAAACTATTTAACCGATTTCAATGAAATTTGGTATGGAGATACTTTAAGACATAAGAAAGGACAAGGTATCTTTTTGTCCCGGAAAAATGTACGGTTCCCGCAAAATAAACTTTTATGATTTGCGCCCAAACCGCTGCACCGATTTTGCTGAAATTTGGTATGGAGATACTTTGAGTACCGAGAAAGGACGTAGGATACTTTTTGTCCCGAAAACATGTACGGTTACGGCACAATAAACTTTTATGACCAAAACTAAACATACACTTTTCGGTATCTCGGTCCGTACTTGGGGGGACTGCGCCCCCCAACCTATATATAACCCCCCACACCATCTGGGATTGTTGCTGACATCAGAATGGTGTCGCGTCGTTAGTGTTGACTTTTAATTTTCCCTTTTAATCTTTCAGGCCCCGCGCGAGCACCGGTGATCGCGAGAACAAAAGAATACAATGGGAATTCCTAGAACCTCCGATCGAAGGATTAAGAACAAAGTTATTAATACAACCAAAACTAAACATACACTTTTCGGCTGTCATCCTACTAATATTATAAAGGCGAAAGTATGTGAGTTTGTGAGTTTGTATGTTTGTTACTTCTTCACGCTTAAACGGCTCGAGCGATTTTGACAAAATTTTACAAGGAGGTAGCTGACATCCTGGATTAACACATAGGCTACATTTTTAACCGACTTTCAAAATGGAGGAGGTGTTGTGTTCTTTTTTTTAAATTACTTATGTTCAACGATGACTCCGCCGTTTGTGAACCGATTTTCAAAATTTTGCCGTCTTCAACGTGTCGTTAGTGCTGAGTTTTAATTTTCCTTTTTAGGAACAAACTACATTATTAATTATAAAAGTGAATTTATTCTAATCTAAACTAAACACACAGATATTGAGTGTCATTTGATTCATAGGCTTTCGTCCCGTCTCCTACTTGGGGGGGTGCAACCCCCCCATCCCCCTCCTGGTAGTGTTGCTTTTAACGAAACGGTGTAGCGTCATTAGTGCTGAGTTTTAATTGTCCTTTTTAGGAGCAAAATAAGTTATTAATAATTATAAAAGTGAGTTTATTCCAACATTAACATATCGATTTCGAGTGTCAATTGATTAATTTTCGTCCCATCTTCTACCAAACCCTAGGAGTGCTGCTTATCACAAAACAGTGTCTTCCATCAAACTTCCATCTCTCAGTCATCAAAATTGAAGTTTCCGATGATCAAACTCAATTTTTGTTGTCTCTTATACTATTTACCTATTACAACACAATTTAGTTTATCTAATTACACCTAATAAATCGCGGGTAACACCGCGGGGCACAGCTAGTTTTTAATATATTGTGTGTAATATTATACAATGTGTCCTAACACCGGTGTTCAATCCTTACATGTTATGATGTATGGCATAGGTATTTTATTGACTGAAGGATCGGCCACTGGTGTTGGGACAGTGGACATTGGACATTATATTATTATGTGTCCCGTCACCAGTATCCAATGCTTTAACGTCTTTATTTCTTCGATAATACATAAAAAAAATTATTTTACAAAATTGTTGTATAATAGTTAAGTATAATAAAGTATATTTGATCTTCTGTTGTTTTTTTTATAAAAACTATTGATTTTATTAATATTACACTCCGGTCAAGCCTTCGTGGCTTATGGAGTATACATATTTATTATATTTTTAGCTATTTGTGTAATTACAATACTCGGCAATAAATATTGCACATCGACCTTTGGAAAGAGACAATCGGCTAATTTCGGTTTCATAGTGGTTTTATAGAGCGTTATCTGTAGCACACACCTATTTGACATTATGTCAGTCGTTGTTCAAAGTCAATAGAGTGCAGTCGCGTCCAGTTCAAAATATATATCTAGAGTTGTTAACACCCCTAAATTTAAATAAAAATAAATTGTACTATGGCATCGTTAAGAAAAAGAGGGAAACCTTTACAAGGCCAGTCACGCGAAATTATTTACAATGTTTATAAATATTTTGTAACCGAAGCTGACAGATTTAAAAAAAAATGTCGACGAAAATGTAAGGTTTTAAGGTTCAAGAACGAGTTGCAAATGCCACTGGAATTTCAAGAAGAACTTTGAACAATATATTAAATGAAGTAAGTATTGAAACACATCCTACTGAAATTAAGTTCAGCACTCCAAAAAAAGGGCGACCAAAAAAGCGATTTCGGTTAGATATGGACGATTTTGATTATGATGTTGTTCGAAGAATGGTGTATGACTTTCACTTACGATTTAATGAACTGCAAACAAAAGCTAAATTGTGTGAAGCTATTAATTACAATGGGTCTGAACAGACGTTGAGAAAAATACTTCACGAGATGGGATTTCGGTTCATTAAAATGGAAGATAATCGAAAAGTGCTAATGGAAAAGCACGATGTAAGTCTCAAGCGAATGGAATACCTCGATAAAATACGCAAATTTCGCGGATCAGGAAAAAATATCGTCTACATGGATGAGTCTTACATACATACATCCCACACTAAAGGGAAATCTTGGAGTGATGATAAGAAAAAAGGAGTAAAAAATCCTATTTCAAAAGGTCAACGTTTGATAATAGTTTATGCGGGAAATGAAAAAGGCTTTGCACCCGGTGCCTTTTTAATGTATAAATCCACAGACACTACAGGTGACTATCACAATGAAATGAATAACGATAACTACGAAAAATGGTTGGTTAATCAATTAATTCATGAAGCCCCAAGCGGCCACATCCGGCCGCGATAACAATGAAAAAGCTATTGTGTCTCGTTTTGCCACGACTGATGGGTTAATCCCAAATATACCCAGTGATTCTGTTCTAGTTATCGACAACACACCCTATCACAACAAATATGTTGAAAGACCCCCCAATTCAAACACCATTAAACAAGAAATGATCAACTGGTTAAACAAACACGACATTCCAGTTGATCCAAAATTAACAAAACCCCAGATTTACATTTGTCAGCACAAGGAGAGGTATACAGAGTTTTCTGTGGACAAAATACTCGCCGAACATGGGCACACTGTGTTGCGATTGCCACCATATCATCCGGATTTAAATCCGATTGAAAATATATGGTCTGAACTGAAAGGTTATGTAGCCTCTAAAAATGTAGGTATGAATTTAACTACAGTAAAAACATTATTGACTGAAAAAGTAAACATAATCGGGGCTGAAGAGTGGAAAAAGGTTTGCGATCATGCAATAAAATGTGAGAATGAACATAGAAGCATTCAACACGGTTTAAGACAATTACACTGATAGACTAGTGATAAATACGGCTGAGAGTGATAGTAAGCTCTTTGAGAGCACAGATAGTGAAATGGAAGTAATTGAGAATTAGAGTTATTATTATTTTAACAAGAGGTATATCGTGTACACTACAGCAGTTATTTTCCAAAAGAATTAAATACGTAAACATAATTTGAACACGCTTTTTAATTTCATTTTATCCGAACCTATAGCCATAACTTATAGAAAAATTTGTGTATTTTATACAAAGAATAATAAAAATTGTCAACAGAAGCAAATCATAATTGTTTTAACAGCTCCTAATATATACCGGACTTTTTGTATTTCGTGCGTAAGAGATAACGCTCTACAAAACCGAAATTAGCCGACTGTCACTTTCCAAAGGTCGATGTGCAATATTTATTGCCGGGTACTGTATATACTTAAATATTTTATTTACACAAGCATTTTCATAAACTTAAATATATTTTTTTTTATCTTTTTATTTTACAGAGGCTTTTAACACTCAGTGTTAATGTCAGCCTCATAGGTGAACACAGTGTCCCCTACATAAGGGACAGATCCAAATAACTATACAATTTTATTGCCTCTGGGGACAACGGCTCCGAAAGTGCACTATTGATCCGTCCATTGTGCAGGCAACCAGAGTCTCCTAGGAGCCTTGATCTTAGCTCTGCAGTCCGAGCACACTCCAGCAAAACATGATACAGGTCTTCGGGCTTATCGCACACATCGCAATTGGGCGAAGGCTTAATTCCAACCAAGTGGCAAAATTTGTTTGCTGGAATGTGCCCAGATCGTAATCTAAAGGCTGACACCAACAACTTTCTCGATAAATTACACGAAATAAACCAAGGCTCCCATACTGGTTTATTCTGGATGGTTCCGTACCAAACTCCAACACCTCTTTGTAATTCCTCGCCAAAATGGTATTTCCATTTCTCGAGCGCCTTCTCCTTAATGTGATGACGAAGCTCATTTACAAAAGGTTTAGAACAGACCACGGGACCATCCATAACTGCACTCTTAGCAAGCGCATCCACAGTTTCGTTTCCAGTTAAACCGACATGGGCTGGAACCCATTGTAGTTTAATTAAAACTTTTCCAGAAATATGCCGGAGTAAATCCAAAGCTTCGAAGGCTATCGGAGAGCCACGTTGCTTCGTGGCACACCGACGAAGGTGTTGGAGAGCACTTCTCGAGTCTGATAAAATTACTATACTCTTATTGTTATCCAAGTTATTAACATATGTTAGTGATTCTTTAATAGCTAGAAGTTCAGCAGTCATTATATTATTATCTCTATGTAATTTAAACTTCTGTGAAACGTTTAATTGGGGATCGAAGAAGGCAGCTCCAACACCTTGAGTACATTTAGAGCCATCCGTATATAATTTATAACAATCAGAATAATTACCAGATATAAATTGCAAAAAATAATTTTTAAGTTCACAATCAGAAAAGCTCCGTTTTGGAGCCATATCGCCAACTTTATCGACAATGAGTTCTTCGACATCTATTGAAGACACCCATGTGTTTAAAGAATACGCCTCTAATTTTTCACTTTCATATACATTAATATTACTCCATTCAGAGTTAATTTGTGCTAGAATTGGAAAATTAGTATTGCTAAAATAGTTGCGTACTGAATTTAACTGATCTAAAGAATATAACAAATCATTGCCTAGTCTAGACTTAAATTTAAGAAAGAATCTACTCGCCAACACGTACCTACGTAACAAGGGAGGAATGGAGAGTTCACTCTGCATAACAAACACCGGAGTGCTACGTATAAAAGATCCACATATTCTCAACGCTCTGTTTTGTAGAATATCGAGCTTTTTGAGATGTGTTTTAGCACAACTACCATATATAAAACTAGCATAGTCCAGTCGGCTCCTTACAAGAGAAATATAAAGACGGCGAATATATTGAGGGTGAACTCCCCACGACCTACCCGATAGAACTTTTAAGACGTTCAAACATTTATAGTAGCACACAAATCATTTACATGAAGACTCCATCTTAAGGACGAGTCCAACCACAAACCTAAGTATTTTACTTTATCCACCACGTTAAGAGATGAGCCGTTAATCTCAATATCAATATTAAAACGTCTTCTAGTTCTATTAAATACACAAATATTAGATTTAGATACAGATAATTGTAGACCAATACTATTCAAATAATTAATCACGGCCTTTATAGCTAACCTAAGAGAGTTAACTGCTTCTACAGTATTACCATTTACAACTGTTTTGTATAACACGAAATCATCAGCGTATTGGGAGTTACAAACATTGTTATTTACAATAATTCTAGAAATACATCTGGTTGCAATATTAAATAAACAAGGAGAGAGGGGGTCCCCTTGAGCTAGTCCCTGGTTTGTACATCTGATTAATAATGCTACTACTTTACTAAGATCATCTAAAACAATTGTACAACGACGATTAGACAAAAAATTAAACAAATATTTACAAATAAAATTACCGATTCCAATTTCCTGCAAGATATGAATTAATGCAGTTATATTTACATTGTTGTAGGCATTCTCAATGTCTATGAAGCAAGCGATTGTTGGCTCTCTTCTGGCAAAACCTAATTGTATATGAGATGTAAGTAAAGCTAGGTTATCAACACAAGATTGTCCACGTCTAAAACCAGTCGACGCGCCGGGAAGGAGGCCCTGGCTTTCAATAAACCACTCCAATCTTCTTAATAAAATCAAATGGAATATCTTACACGGACAAGACATTAATGAGATAGGACGTAATGAGGAGGCAAGAGTGGGATCCCTTCCCGGTTTAAGAATAGGGACTATTTGTATGTCTCTCCACTGATCAGGTACATTACTTGACAACATTATTAAATTGAAAATTTTTAAAAGCATACACTTAGCATTATTTGGAAGATAATAGATCATAGTATATGATATATTATCCATTCCTGGAGAGGTATCTTTCTTTTTTAAACAATTACGAAGCTCCGCGAGAGTGATGGGTGATTCTATAATGGAAGGTTGTCTTTCTGGTAAAGTTGGCTCCTTCTCAACAACATAATCAGGAGTCAAGGAATGCAGTAGCTTTTCAGCATTGAGAGGATCTACAGTATCTCTGCGTCCAGTGTTGCCTTTGATCCATCGCATCTTTCTCCACATAACGGGTGCTGATGTTTCGTGGTTGATACTGGAACAAAATTCTCTCCACGACTTAGATTTTTCTTTTCTTATAAGTATTTTGGCTTGGGATACTTTGTTTTTCCATAGAAGCAAATTAGAAGGTGTAGGGCTGCGCCGTAACTGCGCCAATGCAAGACGTCTTTCAGCAACGGCCTTTGAAAGCTCCTTATTCCAGTAATGTTTGGGTTTAAAGTTCGATATGGGGTCTTGAGAAATTTTGATCCAAGGGATGTGCTTATCAGCTAAATATTTAATTTGATTTGTAAAACTATCATAACTCTTTTGGACATCATTCACTTCTTCATGATTAAACATTGTTGTAGCTTCTTTAGTGTATTCTTCCCAATTAGCTGCTTTATAATTTCTTTTTTTAATGTGTCTGTTTGTTCTATAAAAACCACAACTTAACTTTAGCACTAGATGATCACTGCCTAAGGATTCATTTGTAACTTGCCAACCCATATTGACAGCAATGTCTGTGGCTGCAAATGATATATCAGGCGAGGTTTTTTGAAGGTTACCGTTAACCCACTTCACTCTAGTAGGCGCACCGTCATTAAGACATATAAAATCATTTTCGAACATAGCTTTATAAACAGCTTCACCTCTTCTATCAGACTTGCAGGACCACAGAGTGTGATGCGCATTGAAATCGCCGATTATAAGACAGCCTGTTTTGAATATATTGAAAATAGCATCCCAATCCTGTTGACATGTAGAAATTGAAGGCGGACAATACACAGCAATCATGTGCTTTAATGTAGATACGTTAAAAATGTCAATATTGATAACCTGGATATCAGAGTTAGGAATATTCGTAGCTCGTTCAGAGAATTTTATAGATTTATGTATTATGGCACACAAACCGCCATATGAATCTTCTCTGTCTGCTCTCACAATATTATAACCAGAAAATTTCAAGCTGACACTAGATGAAAGCCACGTTTCACTAACAAAGGCCATATGTATTTTGTCTTGTGACATCAAAAGTTCGAAACTACTGGCTTTATGTTTTAAACTATTAGCATTCCATTGAAAAATGTTGATACTGCTGTGTAAAGAATTGATATTACTGGCCATTATCGCAAAACTTGCTGCCAAACTTAAGCACCGTCTCAAAATTCAAGTATGTATTCTTGTAAGGGATCTACCACTTCGGACCAGAAAAATTCAAACAACATTTTAAACTTATCTTTTAAACTTCCTTCTGCTACAAAAACCTCTCTTATTTTATCTAAAATCCTTTCTAGTAAACGCTTCCTTTTTTTACGATTAGTACTAGAGCTAGACTTTTCATCTTGCTTTTTTTCAGCATGGATTTCAGCGCTAGTTATCACCAAATTAGGAAAAACGTCCTCTTCATCGCGTCTGATTTCTAGACTTTTTTTCTTCAATTTATTTTTGTTCTTTTTCTTGAATTCAGATGTGGTAGATGACTCTTGATTTGGCACCGAAGAAACACATTCATCTAATTTCATATTGTCATCATCACTTTCTTGTAAAGTTTCAATGGCTTCATAATTACCAACAGTAACATCTCTGTAAGTTGGGACCGAAGCACCGTCGGTCCTGACGTGGGAAAGAATAGGTTTAACAAAAGCAAAAGCATCTCGGGTTCCAATCTGCTCGAAGTATTTTCCAGTGTCTTTTCCTTCATTTTATTTAATGCAAACCTATAAGAGCACATATGATTTCCCATATAAATCCGAATATTTCTTTCTTTCACAAATACAGGGCATACAGATTTCATAAAAGATAAGTGATTCCCTTTGCAGTTAACACATCTATAACTTTTCGTTTCGCAGTTTTCATGTTTCCCGCTACACTTAGGACAAATTGGGGTCTTAGAAGGACAAATCTGATTGACGTGACCGTATCGCCAACATTTAGAGCATTGAGTCACAGGATACATGTAAGAATCTACGGCCATTCGACACCCGTAAGCTTTTATAAATTCTGGAAGATTTGAACCTTCGAACCCTACTCGAACGGTTTCAGACTTTATCCACTTACCATCCGAATCTTTCCGTAACAACCTCTTAATGGATAAAATCTTTGTGTCACATTCGAAAATCTCTTTCAATTCCTTATCTTCTATATCAATGTCAATATCCCGGACCACGCCATAACAGTAATGCAACTCGTTAATATTTCTACAAACCCACTCATGATCCTGCGTAATTTTATAATTTAGAAAATTGTGTCTAGGTCGGTTTTAAATTTAATGAAAAGTTTGAAAGGACTTTTATATTTGATGGTCTCTATGCCCTGAATATTATATTTAGCCAATAGTTTTGCAAACGCTAACTGCTTCGGTAGGGAATCGGTCTTGGCGGTTATAAAAACTCCAAAATTATAACGTAAATTAACTGGCGGATTAGGTGATGCAGATGGGGGGGTTCTCTGCAGGTTCCTGCGCTTATATCTCGTGACCAGTGTAAAGCCATCATCAGCTAGCGGTTCTGGAGAACTGCCTGCTAGTCGCCTTTTGTTGCCTGGCTGCAACATCGCTTCACTTCCAATGTCGTCAAGATTATTATGACCTACGGACATACCTGCATCATCCCACTCTAAGTCTACCTCTCCTTCATATTCTCCAGATTCCAGTACGATTATGTTAACAGCCTCCGCAGACATCTCATTGAGTGCAGGCTCCATCGCTCCTTCTTCCTCAGGTTCACTCATAATAATTACAACACAATGCGGGTAGATCGAAAAAAGTAATAATACGAAAGTTTGTTATGAAACAAAACTATTCACTTAAGTTCACTTTTGATTTGATAATTATAAATAATTATAACCGAAATAATCATAATCCAGAATATTCAAACTCGGAAACAAAAAAAACTCGTAAATACGAAACGAATGTTGGCGAGGTGGGTTTACACCAAAAGAACATAGAGCAAGAACAGCACAAGAACATTCTTTCGTATTCGTTTAGTGTAAACTATAATTCGTTACAACATACTTTAGATCGTTTACACCAATCGAATCAACAAGAACATCAAGAATAAGAATTTTTGCTCTATAGTTGAGAATCATATAGCTCCGTTTAGACCAAACGAGCGAATGCTCATTGCTCATTCGTCAACGATAAGTAGCTAATTTATTTTTATAGTCATCAAAGGTTGGATCCCATAAACATCTTTTGTTATGGTATAATTCTATCATTTGTAAACATTTTTCATTACTCCAATCCATATTTACGAAATAACCTTTGATAAACTACCTAAAACCAGCCGCCAAAAAGTAAAAATATCAAGAACACTAGAATCCCTTTGAAGAGACCGCCTCGAAGAGCGAGCACGTCCGAACACGAAAGAACGCTCTAGGCAATTGCTCGAGCGCTCTTGCGTCGTTTACACCAAACGAGCGAGATTCTTAGAGCATTCTACCTATTTACCGCCGAACACGTGGCGAACACACTAGAACAACGAAAGAATGCTCGTTGTTAGTTTACATCAAAAGAGCTTTACTAGAATGAGCATTCGCTCGTTTGGTCTAAACGGAGCTTTACATAACGACGCAATTTGTTAACAGTCACACTTACAAAATATAATATCAGCTGTAGATAATTTTAAACAATACATTTAAAAAAAATCGAAGTGGACACGTGCTAGGGCCGCGCCAAACCGGAATTTTAGCAGCGGCGAGGCTTTCAGTGTCATAATATGATTTTAAACTTTATCTTTATTATTGTAATACATAGTGTCGCTTGAGAAATCTACGGCCGCCCGTGGCCGCGATTGGTAAGTGTGACAGTGCACTAGCATGTTACTTGTATTATCGAAGCAACTTACTTCTCAGAAGTAATGTCAAATGTGTGCCTTGCGCTCTGGAGATAAGGTTGAATATTTTGTTATGTTCAATTTTGGTGACATTGGTGACCCTGACGTGGTAATGATGATGATGATGATGAATGTAATTTGTATAGTAGCATATGCTTTCAGTTCTTAAAACAGCGCCTAAACCCCCAAACTTGTATCTATAAGGAATCCGGAGTTCTCTTAGTATCTTCGGAACCATAGTATACCTTGGTGCAAAATGTTGCGTTTTGGTAGCATATACTTATGATGCTTCTCATAAAACCAAAATCACCATATGTTTCCATATAAATTTCGAGGAGTTCCCTCGATTACTCATGGATCCCATCATCAAGTCACCACTTTTGTGAACATGGTACCAAATTGGAGTGAAACCTAATACAACAAAACAAAAATTTCTAAAATCGGTTCACAAACGGCGGAGTAATCGTTGAACATATACAAAAAAAAAAAAAGCGCAGCCGAACATATTACCTCCTCGTTTTTTGGAAGTCGGTTAAAAAACTATCGAGCAAGGCCGTATGTCAGTACTTAGCATAAGACGTTGCCACTCTAGTATTTTAGAAACTTTGTTTGATTGTTTGAGAAGCGTCGGCCGTAAGCCGTTGCGTCTAGTCGTCGTCGTCGTCGCGTATGGCACGGATTCAGTGCGGTCACACGTTAAGGCCATCCCCCGAGCAAACGACCTTGGCCATACATTTGCCGCGTTCGCACCAAAACCTCATTTTTTTTACTTATCTTAGTTCAAAATTGTCCTAAAAAATAAATAAAACGGGGAATATGTAGTTTATGATATTGTCGATCAATTGGCGTGTATTTCAAATAAAAGTAACTTGTAAATAGGAGATGCTGAATGTATGCTTGAATTTTAATAAATCAGTATTACTTTGGAAGCTATAGTATGTCTGGTCTCTGCTAATATCATGAGTATAATAAACAAAAATAGAAAATTTAAAACGGGGACAGGAATGTTGATATACTGAAGATTATTGCTGTATTTTTATTATAACTTTGTAGCTTTCAAATTATGAGTTTATATGGCTCTAAATACGGTAAATTACGAAATTTCGTAGGGAAGGCCCTTACCTTAATTAGCGGCTGTTTAAAAGTTAAAAATTTAAAGTTAAAAGGATAAAGTAAAAGGATATGTTATGGCATATTTTATTTTCGTTACAATATTGGAATGATTGTCAGCACGTCAGCTTTTTAAAAATAACTACCTAAGTATTATAATAATATAATGGTATACAAAGTAGGTATAGTTATAATGTTATTTTGAATATGAGGGTAAACTTTATAGATAAATATGCAGATAAAAACTGATACAAATTGCACAATAGCATTGGCTACTTTCGGCTGCTACAGTATTTTTTTACTTGTCACTATTTTATTGGCTTAGTTAGTTTCCTCTTGCTAATAAAATTATTATTTACGCGACAAAAACACGACAAAGACAAGCCGACAGTATAGTGCTTTGTCTCTGTCTGGCCCATTGGAAAAATCACATGACTGAGAACCTTGCATTTTTCTATACTTCATAAATATTTATTAGCAAGGGGGATTGTAAACATTTTATATTTTTGATTAAAATTGTAGTATTGATACATAGTCATGCTATAATTGAATAGATTACATTCTACAAAATAATGATTTAATGTACCAACAGAGAATGCTAAGTATAAACGAATAATATTGTATGTTATGGATATAAGCTATGGCTTAGCTTTCTTGCTAGATAAGTAGATCTCAAAAATGTGCTATTGATAAACTTTAAGCTTACTTTACCTTTAAGTAGTGTTTAGTAAGTGTTTAGAATTCTCAAGGAGGTATTTATTAAAGCGAATATTAAGGTTTAACCTTCACTAAAATAAATATTATTTAAGCTGATAGTAAAATTGTGCATAAAATATTCTGAGTGATGTTGCAAACGAAACGAGAATATAATATTATTAGGCTGCCTTCACACTAGCGTTTATCCAGCGTAGGCGTTCGATGAACGTATGCGCAGCGCAGACGTAGCGACAACGCGGCGCGTGAGTCGCGTGGTCGTAACGTTTCATCTGCAGAATTAAACGCTGCGCTAATGCGGCGCAGAGGTTACACAATTTCTTCCGGAAACGCGGCACTAGCTCAGCGTACTGATTGTTCCAGTAGAGAAGCGGCGGCAACGCGACGCACGCTCCGCGTTGTAGCGGCGTCTGCGCTGCGCATACGTTCATCGAACGCCTACGCTGGACAAACGCTAGTGTGAAGGCAGCCTTAGGAATAAGAAATTCAACGTATTATAAATCGGGATTTTATTTATATTTAAATAGGTAATCTTATACAAAGTACTAAATGCAGCAAGGGATTACATTACATGACTCCTAGGGTGGTATTACACTTACCATCAAATTATCTACATGAGACCATATAATTGGTCTCATGTAGATAATTTGATAAAATGACCTTATCACAATAATGATATTCGTCATATAAACAGGGTGATGTCTGATGACTAAAGACATACAAACGAAAGGTAAGGTGATAATATATCCTTTCCCTTTTTATTTGTTTATGATTTATTTTGAAGATTTTTCCATCAATAATTTTTATCTACTTAATTAATAGTACAATACTATCCCAAGCGCAATCTATGTTTATTGAAAGGTTAGAAGAATATATTATAATAGTAATAATAATGTTGTCAGTCCATATCGCAATATAAAGTTGCACGTACAATGAATTGAACGTAAGAATAATCATGTAAAAATAAATTATATGTTTGTAATTATAACACTTATTACATTCGATGAAATTATCTTTCAAAGTTTTAAAAACAAATCAGGTATCAGGTACTACTTCACCCTTACAATATCATTTATACTTACATTTAAAAATAAAATTATAAGATACCACATACTCTTCATTTTAAATTAACAAAATATAACATTTACAAAAAACAAATTATAATTACTCTATTAAACACCGTGAAACTTAAAATTATTCGTTGTTTTTCAATAAACGCAACACCTATTTTTAAAACACACTTGCGAATAAGTTTTTGATTGGCACCAACAAAATATGATAAAAAACTTATTGAAAGTCTGCAATTAAAAAAAAAAAATTACCATTGGTTTTGTCGTTGAAAAGAATAATAAATAAAATGATTTGACAAGCTTAAGTATGCAAAATAATAATACAGAGTTTTTAATACACTTTTTCATAAGATTTCAATTATTTCGTCCTTGAATGAGTTTTGTGCTGCAACTCTAGCAAATTCATAGCATGTAACGCGACAGATATTATTGTGATGTTGAGTACATGGACTATACATGTGATATGAGTAATGAGTATATTAGTCAATATGTGTTTAAATACAATCTCTAATAGCTACAATCTTACTAGCTCTTAAAACTTTAATTTGATAGTAATTTAAAGCTACTCGCTAATTTATGCTAATGGACATGTTATATTGTTATGTTCAATGGGTACCTAGTATGGCTATACTTGAAGCATTTAAATTAGAGTTTATTTCAAATTCTAAAAGTCACATCAAAAATATAGAAAACGAAGTTACAAACACAGTAGAGAGTTTGCTAGCCTCATTACCCTGTATATGTAGATATTTTTAATTGGTGTTCAATTTTAGGACTATTTTCGGTTGATTTATAAACGAAATATATAACTGTCACTACTTTTTGGCCATCGGAGGCTGTATGTTTGGATTCGTCAGACTTATAAGTACATATTCAATAGTATATTATGTACAATCTACATTTGTACAGTTCGAATACGCACAATAAATACATAAAAAGTCACTTACAAAAGGAGATTACAATTTTAAAAACCTTTAAAATTTACTTTTCGGCTACGAACTAAAAACAATTATTACGAATATAAAATACACAATCGTAATATATATCACAGATACCTAAGGAAGTAATTAGATTACATCTATGTCTGAGGTACTATACACTGAATATATTATTATCGTTTAATATAAAATTATTAATAAATAAAAGCACTCAAAAATCTCTCTCGCGGGCAGCGATAAAGTTGAGATACTCGTAGTATGGAGTTAAACTTGAAAATAGTCACTGACGGTGGCGTCCGTACCGTTGTTAATACTGCTTCTGGCGTCCGGACCACTGGGAACGTTGATCTTCTCGTAGCCGGCCGAGGAATCCGATCTATCGACCCCGAAACCTCCCATATCGTTATTGACTTTCTCGTACGGCGGCTCCTTTCTCGACAACTCAAAATACTTGACGCTCTCGTAGTTCGGATCCTTTTTCGATCTAACCGAGTCGTACTTCGAATCTTTCGACCGCACGGACTCGTACTTCGGATCCTTGCAGCGCAGGGACTCGTAGTTCGGGTCCTGGTTGTTGACGCTCTCGTAGTTGGGATCCTTGGGTCGCACGGATTCGTAGTTGGGGTCAGACTCGCTGCCGGTGGTGTAGAGGGGGTCGTTGGACATGGACTCGTAGTTGGGATCCGTGGCCTCGTCGTTGTTGTTGGCGGGCCAGCTCGGCTTGCCGAACCTCTTGTTGACCACGGAGTAGGTCGGCTGGATGTTGTAGTCCGGCGCGATGGTCGCGTACGGCGGGGTCGGGGGCTCGTTCCGCAGCACCTCGTAGTTGGGGTCCGAGTCCGAGGCGTTGTTGTCGGCCTTCGCGATCTTCTCGTAGCCGGCGTCGCTGCTTATAATACTGTCGGGTCCGCTGTCCGCCAAATTGTTCAACTTCAGCAGGTTATTGTTCGTCAGGTTTTGTGTTTTGTTCACTTCTTTCACGGTTTCGTAGCCGGGGTCCCGGTCGGAGGGTTTCCTGTCCTTGCGCGCGATGGTCTCGTACCCGTGGTTGGAGGTCTGCTTGCGGTCGATGGTCTCGTAACCGGGGTCGTCGCCGCGCAGCTTCAAGGTCGCGGGGGCGTCGCTGACGTCCCTGGACTTCCTGGCCTCCTCCTTCGCGCGGACCTTCTTCATGACCTTAGCGTACATCTCCTCGACGTTTCGGGAGGGGCTCTCCGAGGAGCGGTGCTCGGAGGTGAGGCTGGTGGGGGGTTCCGCGGAGGAGTAGTCGCTGTAGCTTTGGGGGCCGTCGATGGAGTTGTAGAGATTATCGGCCGCGTCCTTCTGGTCGATGTCGAAGTTCAGCTCCTTGGCGACTAGTGGTCTGATGAGATCGCCCGAGCTGAACCTGTGCTTCTCGACGGGGTAGTTGCACCCGTAGAAGTCGGACGAGCTGACGCAGCTATTGTTCCGCTGGTGTTTCTCGTTCAGGCTGCGACGCAACTTGTCGTGGTTGAAATGGAGATCACCTGGAAAAAATCGTAGACAAATAAGGACCTTACACACCAAGTAAATATATCAAAATAGGGCCATCAAGGATATTGATTCGTAGGCAGGTGGCGGGTCAACACAATTTCGTCAACAAGTCAACAAGTTATGTTGGTCGGGATCTATAGGCTTAGCTCGTGTAGATCCGATATTAAAATAAAGTAAAGAGGAATCATAATATCCGCTTCGGTCATTTTGCATCCATGAAAAACAAAAAACTTTAGCAACGAAATTATTTACATTTTAAGTAAAATATACCTAACCTGTGCTCGACATCCGATGGTGTCTTTGAGTATTTTGTGTCGCATGTGACGCAGCATAAGACGTGTGCGTTCCGGAGTTTGAAGCGGTGTGCGTCGCATGTGTGGTGTGAGACGAATGCGGAGCGTGGGATGCGTGGGACGTGTGGGATGCGTGGGACGTGTGGGATGTGTGGGATGCGTGGGACGTGTGGGATGTATGGGATGCGTGGGCATGAGTTGTCGCTTGCGGAGGTGGCGGCAGAGGCGAATTAGCTTGTCGTTTCTCAGGTTTAGGTGACCCCAACGCGCCGGTCGAATTAGAACATGAGGACATTGACGCTGTAAATAAAAATAATAGTATTAAAAAAAAGATAAAACCGACTTCAAAATTGTACGTAATTGAGAATTAAAATTACGTTATCTCAAAAACCACCGGACCGATTTTGATGAAACTTGCAGTATTCCCTAAGTTGAACAATACCAAGTACTTACAACAAAAAAAGAATTACTCAAATCGGACTTGTAGTTCCGGAGATATGCTAACAGAAACATAAAAACATACATATATACATACACTTTTGAAAGACACATTTGTTCAGACACTGATCTAGACTAACACATACAAAAACTAGGCAGCTCTAGAAATAGTACATAATACGCGTCGAATTGATAACCTCCTTTTATTGAAGTCGGTTAATAAGTTCATTTATTCTAGTAATGATTGTTTATACACTTTCGATTGTAACTGAAATATTGGTTACGATTAGAGAAACAGTTGTAGATGAAATTTGAAGTTACCTTGTCTCGAGTGATTCGAATTCGAAGTTGATGCTCCGATCTCGGGTGGTGCGCTTCTCCTAGAAAATGATTTATTATTGTTATATAATAACACAGAAAAATTACCGAACATTAAAAGGTTTGTTTGCTACAATAGGCTTACGGCTATGGCGTCCCCCACATTATAGGGGTCAGCCTATAAGTTTAACTCACTGAAGTTTAAATTAAGAGTTAATATTGTGTTGTCAAGTTTGCAGTGAGTTTTTCCTTAATTAGGCAGCGATCTACGCTGTATGTAACTACTATGACTTTTATGATAGTAGTTACATACACAATATATGTGTGTGTGTCACCTGGCGTGGTGTGTAACTTCAGCGTGCAGCACGTGAGGCGCGTGCGGCGCGTGTGCGGGCGCGTCGCGGCGGCGCGGCTCGGGCGCGATCTGCGCGTACGTGTCCGAACCCTCGCCCACGCTCGCCTCCTCTATCGCCGCATACATCTCATCTACAAGAAAATAAACGTTTATTTTTAAATAAATATAATAATATTTTAAAAAGATAGAACCGACTTCAAAATAATACGTAATTGAGAATTAAATGATGAAGCGTCCATAGATATTATTATAAATCGGACTTTTAGTTCCGGAGATAATATGCGAACACAAACTTAAATAAATACATACATACACTTTTGAAATTTGGCACATATTTTGTTCAGACGCTGATATAGACTAACATACACGAAAACTGGGCAGTTCT
The DNA here is from genome assembly GCA_963422495.1 of Polyommatus iphigenia. NCBI lineage: Eukaryota > Metazoa > Arthropoda > Insecta > Lepidoptera > Lycaenidae > Polyommatus > Polyommatus iphigenia. The sequence goes on along the minus strand of OY730179.1, from coordinate 9,541,238 downwards.
GGAAATATGGGTCGAATTGATAACCTCCTTTTTTGAAGTCGGTTAAAAAGGCCCTAACAGTAAGAGATAATAAGCTGGTATTAAACATAACTCATAAGGCACACTTGAGTCTGTCTGGATTATTATCACTTGTCAAAATAACTTGCGATAATATGATATTAAACCACCCTTAACTATATTATAATCTAGAAAGGCGCAACAGGGTCTAGAAGAGTTAAAACTTGTAACTTATTCAGTAACTTACCGGAGTCATCGGACACGGTGGCATAGTGCGTCGCGCGGGCGCGGCCGCTCTGCGCGCGGATATTGCTTAGCGGCTCGCGCACAGAAATGCTGGTATAGCCCTCTGTAAAAAGATTTTTAAAAAGTTGTTGATTTAAATATTGCTTAATTTTTTTGCAGACACGCTGTGACGTCACATGTACTCAATGGCGGAGTGTGTGACGTCACATGTACTCACTTTCAGAGTCTGTGACGTCACGTGTACTCACTGGCGGAGTCTGTGACGTCACGTGTACTCACTGGCGGAGTCTGTGATGTTACGTGTACTCACAGATGAAGTCTGTGTCGTCACGTGTACTCACTGGCGGAGTCTGTGATGTTACGTGTACTCACAGATGAAGTCTGTGACGTCACGTGTATTCACTGGCGGAGTCTGTGACGTCACGTGTACTCACTGGCGGAGTCTGTGACGTCACGTGTACTCACTGGCGGAGTCTGTGACGTCACGTGTACTCACTGGCGGAGTCTGTGACGTCACGTGTACTCACTGGCGGAGTCCGTGGAGTCGCCGCTGAAGTGCACGGGGTCGGGGGCGGGGCGCGGGGAGGGCGGGGTGATGTACGGCAGCTCCGCACTCGACGCCAGCTGACCGCTGATCGCCACCGACGCCGGGATCAGCACCGACTCTGTAGAGTAGACACACATTTTTAAGTGATATTAGAGCCAAACATTCACAATAAGAGACTAAGGAAGCATTGATAGGGTGAAAAAAGCATGAACAAATCAATGCCCAACGGTAATTTTATGTCTTGCGACAGTAAATAGCGTTACGGCAGGCCAACAAGTGAACAATATGTACAGTCAATCGCCTTCTGCATTGCTGTCGCAAAATACGCAATCACCCTGCTAGTGTGTCGTAGATTAGCCGAGGTACCGGAGAATAGGTTTTAGTAGTCAAAAGCCGTGATCGTTTTAAAAACCATCAGAGATTATAATTATGTTATAAGCTTTAATTCATGAAGCCCCAAGCGGCCACATCTGGCCGCGATAACAATGAAAAAGCTATTGTGTCTCGTTTTGCCACGACTGGTGGGTAAATAAATTCTGCGAGGCTCCGCCTTTCTGTGTACTCCTTACGAAGTCGGCTTAACAGGGTGCTAGAGGTAATTATTTATTATTGTGATCGGACTGACTTTATAATTAGCATGATTCATTTAATGAGGTTGCATCCAAAATGATGTCATTACTTAGTCCCTAGAAAGACGTATCATACGTCATGGACGTATAAAAAAAGGCGGACGGAGTCCCACTATACACAAAACTGTGTCGTTCAGAGTCGGCCAGCTGGCTGTATGTACACGGTCCGCACGCACACATTCTTGCGCTAGTCCATATCATTTGACAGGCATCAGAACGTGTGCGTGGCCGACTCTGTGTATAATAAGACTCCGTCCGCCTTTTTTTATACGTTCATGTCATACATCATGATTTTCATACCATATTCATTCAATGAGTCTATTTTGCAAATTTCTTGTACTGTTATAGTCCACTAGAGTCTAGACGCTTAGACTATTAAAGGTACTATTACGTATTCTGTGCTATTACAATATTTCATATCAAGTAAGCTACTATTTAACCACTATTACTACTTAATAGCTCATTATTCTAGGGATTAAGTGATGATGACATCACTTTGAATGTGCAAACTACTTCAATGAGTCATGCACCAATGCGATTATTAAAGCTATTATTATTTGTAACGCTAATTGCTAAGTACATCAACTGACTAAAATGTACTATCAGAGAAGTTGATTCATAGGCAGATGGCGGACCTACGTAATTTGGTAGCGTTAGGCTTAGGCCAAACCTACGCGACGAAAGCGACTGCGAAGCGGGAGCGTCTACCGCGCGGCGGACGCTGCCATATTATGGCGCTGTGCAGTGTGCAGTGTGTTTCTATAAGAGGTGGTAAGGATGATGAATCTTTTCGCGTTTTATTTGAAGTTTTAAGAAGATTTTTGAAGTAATCGTACACATACCGCGGAAGCAACTTTGTAGCCCACATGGAATCGGGAACCACCGCGCGATATAAGCTGAAGTCCACGCGGACGGAGTCGCGGGCAACAGCTAGTACTGTATAAATCATCCACGATGGATGCAAAGGCCTAGTTTATTTATTATTTTTTTACTTACCAGCGGCTGACGGCACAGACTCTCGCTCATCGATCTGGTTTCCAACTTCTGAGCTCTCGTCCGGAGTTATTTCCACCGTCCTGAAATGAATTTAAAAGTCTATTTACTCAAGTATATGTGTAAGTATTTGACAGCTCATATACCTGGTGCTCCACTCATCGCTTAAGGCAGAGTTGCGGGTACGATAGAACCTACCGCAAAACAGCTCATATACCTAGATCATACAATATTCATAATATATATGAATATGACATAATGCTTGAAATTATGGCGGCCACCAGAAAAATATTACCATATTGTAAATATTGAGATTTCTTATCGTTAGTCACAAAGTGTACGCAATGGTTTGCCATTACGTACTGACCGCAGTAAACTCATGCAGATTAACTTACAATGACTGTAATATCTTTAATTAATAATATTTGCGTGAATATAAAAAGACGGAATATGATAATGTTTCTAAACAATTAAATAAAGGGGGGTTTTCATTCATAATAAGCATATTAATTTATTTAATCTCTGTTATAAACGATTTCATAATAATATATTGATTATTAATTTACCAGACATATTAACTTCTGTCATGCAACTTGCGCAAACACTAATATGCCTAGTTTATCGCGCGTGAACTGAACATTTTTCCGGGATATAAACTTTTTAGTTAACCTCCTAATTTATATCTTCATACAAACCGGTTTAGCGGATTAAGCGAGCAAACGTAACAGATTACAGAGACAGCCATACTTTTGAATAATATCAGTTATTTATTGAAGTGTCGTTTAAGCCACACTTAAGATTAATTTATAAAGTATATCAATACCTTGCAAATATAACAATTTGTATGCAGTATGACGCATACTGGTCGCTGCTGCGTATGATATCAGTCATTGAACGTCTAGTAGAGCTAGAGTACGCTGTGTGTATTGTTTTGTTACTCTCTTTAGCAGTCGAGCATAATGTTGTCTCGATTCTCAAGGTGGGTTTACACCAAAAGAACATAGAGCAAGAACAGCACAAGAACATTCTTTCGTATTCGTTTAGTGTAAACTAATTCGTTACAACATACTTTAGATCGTTTACACCAATCGAATCAACAAGAACATCAAGAATAAGAATTTTTGCTCTATAGATGAGAATCATATAGCTCCGTTTAGACCAAACGAGCGAATGCTCATTGCTCATTTGTCAACGATAAGTAGTTAATTTATTTTTATAGTCATCAAAGGTTGGATCCCATAAACATCTTTTGTTATGGTATAATTCTATCATTTGTAAACATTTTTCATTACTCCAATCCATATTTACGAAATAACCTTTGATAAACTACCTAAAACCAGCCGCCAAAAAGTAAAAATATCAAGAACACTAGAATCCCTTTGAAGAGACCGCCTCGAAGAGCGAGCACGTCCGAACACGAAAGAACGCTCTAGGCAATTGCTCGAGCGCTCTTGCGTCGTTTACACCAAACGAGCGAGATTCTTAGAGCATTCTACCTATTTACCGCCGAACACGTGGCGAACACACTAGAACAACGAAAGAATGCTCGTTGTTAGTTTACATCAAAAGAGCTTTACTAGAATGAGCATTCGCTCGTTTGGTCTAAACGGAGCTTAATATGACTCGACATGAGCGAAAGGGGCGCCGTCTTTTTTAGCACTACCAGCACCCTGGGCGCCGAAGAAATTTCGCCCAGAGCGCTGGTAGTGCTAAACCGGCACTGACGAGAACAGCGTCTCATATATTATGTGTTCCTGTACGGACACGCACGGTACGTAACGGGTGCCCCGCCCCCGTATCACGTATATTTTGCGAGAGCAATGCGATAGCAATTATTACGCTATAATTGCTCCAAAATCGCAATTTCGTATCACGTACCAGCCAAAACAATACGATTGCAATCGATCGCTATACATGACACCATTATTTTTATACCCAGCAATCGCTCGCGCAATTAATAGGTAAATTGCTAGTGGATTGTTGATCGCTATTTTTACGTGATAGCCCTGCTGGATAGTTGTGAAGCCAGCCTAAAGCTAGAGCGAACGGCACATATCGTGTGAAATTCTACCAATAATGTTTATTAAAAACAACCAATAACGTGTTTAAACTGATATGATTTTACTGATCAATAGCGCCCTCTCCAATCACTTATCTATCATGATTCGTAGCCATAGAGAGTAGAGACCTAAAAATCGAACACTTCTTTCCTAACCAAAAGGGACCTAATAAAAATCAAACACTACCTTCTTCGTTCTATTTGTGCTTAGCGGTCTTGACTCTTGAAGTAGTGTTGCGATTTATACTTACACATTATGGCTATCATTCTGCAGCTTCGCGTACTCATGCTCGTAGGGACGAGCGACCGACGTCATAGCCGCAGCCTTGTTCCCTGGAAATATGTCAAGACATACCACAGTTATCTCTATGTTAAGTAATTGATTAGCACATAATTAATTCCGAGTAGCGGGCCTTTGATGCTACGATTAACAGTGATAATGTTTAATATGGCAATGGCAGATAAGATTGCAGATGATTAAAGTCGTGATTTTTCGGTAGCCGAAATAATGATTTTTTAAAACTATTTCGACCTAAAGTCGGAAGTTTTTAGATATTATGTAATGATTAATTAGTGATTTGGCATAATATTTCTATTATGGGAATTTTAGTGCCATAGATAAAAATTATGAACCATACCTTAGGAAATAAAAAAATCTTTATTAAATAAATAGGCATGATGACTATTTTTTTTCTTACTGGTAATTGAAAGACCCTTAAAAATAGAAACATCGCTGAAATAATGACTCTGATAGCTTAAAAATTCACCAAGATATGACAATTCAAACATCTCATAAAATAGACCTGCCCGAAACGCTCCATACAAAGTGCTACGAAAGAATGACGTCAATCTTTCGTAGTTTGTATGCATCGAGAGAGAACTTCGTTCGGTAGGTATATTAAATATTGCGTTTATGAAAGTGGTTTAATAACAAAAGTTGCTTTTAATTGCTTATGTTATTGAATGGTATACAAATATTAAGAAATTTAATTGAAAAAAAAATCGACTTGATTATCCAACTTTGAAGGCGAATAACAAAAAAAAATACAAATGCTATCAAGCTGAAATTTTGGGAACACTTATTTTTTACCGTGATTTCTTTATTTTATTAACAAAATTCGCTAATCTTAGACCTTGTCATCATCCCTATTATACTGAAATCCTAAGTTTGTTTTTTCCTCAATCAATCTTTTGTGAGCAAAGAGAATATTATCATCATCATTAATAATTTAGACACTGTGACAATAACAGCTCTATCTGCTAGTTTGTGTCAACTAAGTAAGTATTCATTATAAGAAAGTTACAAGGATTTCTACCTTCATCCAAGTTAACGGTAGCATAGATTTCAGAAGCCGTGTCCCCACTGTCATGTCTTCCAACAGGGTGCGGTATTTCTGGTAGACTTCTCTGACTGTTCTGCGTTGATGCTCTGTGGGATTGTGTTAGATGTTATTGTGCTGCAAGATTCTAAGAAAATAAAAAAAGAAATATAAAAAGCATAATTTACAACCAGCCAGTACACAATAAAGTTTTATGAGCTGTTTAAGTTTAAAAAAAATCATTTAAACATAGGCAATAGACTTAATTTTAATTTAAATAAATTTACAACATTGAGGACCTTTTTTACCACTTCCTGATAAGTGCCGGATAGGCTATCCACCACTTAACTTGACAGATGAAGTATGGATAATCTTTCAAAAAAAGTTGTGGATAGCCTATCCGGCACTTTATTAGAAAGTGGTGAAACAGGCCCTTAGTAAAATATCTTTGCGTGGTGGTGGTCATGTTTTATTAAACTAGTAACTTTATTATAATCCCCAAAGTGTGTAGTACACAAGAATACACTCTTGTTGAGTACTCAACTAGGTATACTCAATAGCAGTAAAATGACTTAAATAATAACATTATGTACATGCTCTCTTAGATTTCATAAAGCTGATATTAGAATAATGAGTACCTAAAATTAAACACTGAGAAAAATCTTATCCTTATTATTAGTACTGCCATTACTAGTGGTTAACGCCGAATAATCTACAAAATTAGCTTCTTCACCTAGATTCTGACTTCATGGTTAGTAGCAATATATTTCTGAACACATATTTCTTTACAGCTATGCCATACTGCTAAGTATCTAAACTACATGCAAACATATAAAGCTATCCACATATTATTAATAAAGTTCTACATCAATTATTATTTTTTTCATTACTATGTTATTTGTCTACCCAACTAAGTTAGATCTAAAAGAATGAGGTTTTAGTCATTAGTAATTTTTTTCCATACAAAAATTAGTTTTTCTAGCCCAGTTGTATAATAAAATGGGCATGCTACAGCAACAAACCGCTTAATAGAGGCGGGAGTGGTTGGTGTTGGAGACGGAACCTCCTCATCCAAACGGATTTTCACCACACCTGCCGTACCAACCAACTCACTTCTGTTAAGTACAAATAAATTCATTAATCATTTATTTGACTCCAAAATATAATATCAAACAAACAAATATGTTGCCATGCTAGCTTAATTTCGCAAATGAATATTCCGAATTCTCGGAATAATGTTTGTTATATAAAAACTACTTGTTACACATAATATGTAGATTATAGGAGTAAAACATTAAAGTTTTTGCTAAAAACTTTCAATGTATAATATGAAATTATACAGAAGAATTATTTCTACTGAATATTATACTGTTTGCTAATTAAGTAAAGAAAAGTTACTTACTTTTGATTAGAGTTCTTGCAGCCACACACACAAACTGATAGTGCTGTTATAAGAACTACAAGCACTATAAGGCTTAGAGCAATCTCTATAAAGGTATACATAGTATGACCTTATTTTAGTTTATATCCATTGAATAAAAAACATTGATTTATCCACAAAATACAAATTTAAGTTACTCCTCTAAAGAGATATTTTACCAATACACTGTTACTTTCTTCCATTTCATTTAAAGGTAAAGAAATGTAGGCCACACACAAACACTGATTTTCGGTATTAACTATATTATGAAACAGATTTTATTGACTATTTTTCATTCTACTATAAACGATAATAATTATTGTAACATCTATGAACTAGAACAGCCTAATTTTAATGTTAAAATTTCTCGACAAGAATCAACACACAAGCTGCCGTAGTAATTTTGATTGATTGACTAATGTCAAAACTCAAATGTCACGTAAAATGTCAAACGGCTAGAAATGCCTTAGAGTATTTATTACATAGAGGGAGCATTGTCATATCCGAAATCCGAATCCGACACGATCACGTCGCGCGTCGCGGTCGGAACTCGAATAACGGATTGATCATGCTCAAGTCACTATGGCGCGGCGGCGTGCGGCCCACGCAGTAAGCCGCGACGGGCAGTGAATCTATTTTTACTAAATTTCACGTTGAAATTAATGCTTTAAATCAATATTGATATGTGTAAAGTTACCTTTTAAAAAGTTGCAATATTTTTGCCTTTCTTTCAAGAAAAAAACGAAAAGGCAAAGAAATATCTTATTTTCACTCTTGGGTTTTTGTCTTTATACAGGGTTTTTTCCAGGGCTTAGGTATCATTAGGAGAGTCCATTTAATCAAAAAATTGGGTGTTATTATTTTTTTAATTACATATTTTATCCCATTTAAAATCGTTGCAGAACGGTCACTCGCGGCGCGGGGGAATGAGCGGGGGTGACGATGGGGGAGGCGCGCATGCGGGGGAACGTCACGCACGGGCGACGCGACGACGTGTCCATTAATTGTAGTGTTTTTTAGGATAACTTTCGGGAGCTATTTTTCAACATTTTAGTACTGAGTGATTGTAAAAGAAAAATTACGTGTATTTTTATTTTCAACAAGGTTCAATATAATCAGAGGCAGCGCAAGGCGATGGCGGTGTGGGCGACCGCCCACGGCCTCGCGATCCTAGGGGCCACGCGCCCCTTAGACGGCGCGTTTTTTTTTTAGCATAATTACGAGTGCTTATTATAAAATCTTTCAACAAAATCTGTCTTCTTGCATCTTAGGGGGCCTCGCAAAATAGATTTTGCCCACAAAAAATGTAGGTCTTGCGCCGCCACTGAATTTATTATCAGGCAGGAAGTTTTTTTTTTTTTTGCAAATTCAAATTCTTCATTAGGCATACAATAATATACAAAAGCTAGGTAGCGTACATCGCGTCGTCTAATTCCATGCTAAGTAAAACTTGTGTTATGGCAATCAGACAACGGATGCACGCCGAACAATTTTATCCTAATATATTATTATTTACACATTCACATTTCACACACACAACCACCTGGAAGATGAATAAAACTTGAGTCGGCAACTCGGCACTCTCACCACAAAGGAACTGAAATTCACTTTGTGGCGAGAGTGCAGACGCTCCACCCTCAAGGTATAGGTGGTCTTCTCGCGGATGTAGTTGACAACGTCTTCGACCGTCATGGACTAGTGCAGGCGCGACACGTAGCGCGGCGTCGCGGGCACCTCGCATATAATATGGACCTTAATTCGTGAAGAATATTAAGCCGCTTAGCCTGTACTGATTGGCTTTTACTTCCTTTACGCCTCTAGTACGCGAAATATCTGCGAAACAGGAATAGAGCGAGATGCCATACGCATTGCCGTGTGGCGAGTGAGACAGCAAATCGGTTTAGAATTTTGATTGAATAGTTGGATTGAGTTTTGAGGTTTTGTGAGGTTAGGATATGGGAATAAAAAAAAATTCAATTATTGATCAGTTGTCAAATGTCAATGTCAAATTGTCTGTTGTCATTTGTCAATGAAAACCGTTGAAATTAGTTGAAAATCTTGATGCCGGCTGATTAATGAAATTTTTATTATAAACGGATTATTATATTTCTTACGGGATCAATTTTCATATTAAAACAAGATGTGTTAAAAGCATTCAAGTCAAGAAAGTGCGAAAAGTAAACAAATAACGAGGTAACTACACCAACATAATTCTTGGTGATCTGCTAGTATTAAGTAACCTTACAATTTACATCCCTCATGGAAGACAAAAGCGAAATATTTTCTAAAAGACTACTAAAGGCTGTAATTCTTAATATAGTTTTACAATGTGTGCTAGCCGTAATTCTGGTGTTCCTAATCCAAGTTGACTTTCTTCATCCTATTTCTTGGATAACATCCACATTAAATGATATATTTAGCTGGAAGATGAGCCTGAACGTTATACTTCTGCTGCTGATATCATTTTTTCAAGCTTATATCTACGGAACCTATTACACCATGCAAATTCCTAAATATTTTACCAGATTTGCAATTTTTATCCACATGTTCTCATTGCAAAACATTATTTTCATGGTTTTATATTCACTCAATGGATATTTTGCGCTAAGTCTATATTCATCTCTGGCAAAGGGCAATTATAATGTTCTGAAAAAGAATTGTGAAAGGTATGATGGTCAATGTCTCACAGAGCAAAGTCTCTTCCTGCAATTTGGTGGAATGTGGATTGGATTATTTTATTTTTTAAATAACCACATACTTAGTAAATCAGTGCTTGTTTTTCCGCATATTTATCAAGAGAAATTTCAACAAATAAAGCTGGTCATAACTAATATACTGGCGACAGGATTTCAGCATTCAATAATGCCCGTAATGTATTACTGTATCTTCTATTATTTGTGGGGAAGTAAACCGAGATCGGTAGTTTCTGAAGTCTATGGTCTATACTTGGAAGACCCACCACTGGACAATATAATTAATTTAATATCTTCTGGCATTTGGATTGGACTATGGTTTTATACAAGTCTGTTTTTCATATCTGTGTACACAATGAAAACTGTGTTCAACATAGTTCTTACAGAACCAATGAAGTTTCCCGTTCAGTCTAACAGTGCACAAAACTTGGCTAGTGTACTATCAGGAGGAGCCCACTTCTCTGGACACCTGGCCGCGCAAGACTTGAAAATTCTGTCAATGACAGACCCAGCAAGAAGAGCTGAAATATTCACCCTCTCTCAGCCAGGGGGCCATCCAAGGAATTGGAAGAATATTTTAGATAACTGCCTTCATACAATCAACAAGTTTACCAGTGACTTGGATAGTTTAAGTGCTGAGCCAAATGCAAATGATGTTAATTACTTGCAAAATAAAACATTACTGAATAACACAATCCCTAGTACTCCTTTATCACCATATTCAGGAACGATTAGGAATATGGCCCAGTCACCATACTTATACAAGTTACATGATGAAAGCAAAAGTAAGCAAGAAAATGTTGTAGTGATAAAAATGAAACAGGAGTTTAATATATTTCTAAAGAAACTCTGCCAAAAACCAGGAATCAATTACTTGTTTGGTGAACTGACCGATACTAAACTGAGATGCATCCTCATAGAAGCTCAACCAGTGATGTGGACTTGCGAGGGACTGGCCCATTTAACGGCGGCCTCTTTAAAGGAAGACAATTATGGCCTGGTCCAGAATGATTTACCAGTCATTATAACTTCTCTCATCAATCTAAAACAGAGCTTAGACAAATTAACGAAGCCCGGTTTGGTCCCTAGAAAGCATATTTTAAATGATTCCTTTACACTCAAAACGAAAGCTGCAATGCTTTCATCTGTTAAAAGGAGTTTGTATAAAATTATTCTCACTTTTTCCAAGTACATCAATGAAATACCTCTCGAACCTGACATATTAGCAGCAACACAAACATTTTTACTGTGTAAAGAGTCATAATTAGGAAATTACTTAAAATATGTTTTGATAAGGGCCAACACTGCTTCAGTATGCAATAAAACTTGACCCGTATTTTTTGTTGGGAAATTGTCTTTTATGTATGTGCTGTATTGTTATCAATTTTTTTAGATTTTTGAATTAATAATTTGTAAGTTGTTACTCATGTAGGGTCATATTGTGGCTGGCCATAGTTAAATTTCTCTGTGTGTGATTAACAGCTCAGAAGTTAAAATAAAACAATCCTTTTAAAACTATTTTATTGACTTTCTAACAAAAAATCTTCTAACATTTATTATACCATTGAAACTTTGATTGACATATTATGCATTTACATGTTACATAGTTTCTAAGATATTTTGTCTAACACGTAATTATTTTTCTAGTTTATAAAAGGGTGTCTTCATCCCTTAAATCTCCACTTAAGAGTAGGGATCTCTGACTTGGAGCACCGAGTAAAGCCGTGCGCTCCGCTGATGATGTGCCAGATTCACAGCTGAGCGATACTGTAAAATTTTAAAAAGGTAAATTTTAAAGAAGTAATATGTAACAAAAATATTAAGACTTAGAACAGATTTTTGTAATTAATCTTAATTTCTAGTTGTAATTAAAATAAAGTTTCTGTAAATGAATAGTTTCTTTTGTAAAATGATAAGACTTGTTAGTTATATGGACAGTAAAATTATTTTGTAATTTATTTTGTCTTTTTATTTAAGAGAATCTGCGGCTTAAACTTTATTAAGACCGATGGAAGTAATTTATATGTTGTCGATTTGTTTTACCTCGTAAGTCATATATTTAGAGATATCTAATAAATTTTACCATCTGGGCTGGCGCGGGGTGTTGCGCTGTTTGTGCGTCGCGGTGACTCTGACATCGACGCTTGGAGGCTGAGGCTCTCCCTGCAAAGTTAGTTTTAATGTGACAAGATTCTACTCTTCCTCACGCCTTAAATCCAGGAGTTGTTTAAAAGCGTGTAGTTTCCATTATGAAAAATCTATTACAGATTTTAATATTGATAAAAACTTTTACAATAATCTCTATTTATGGGACACATACAAACCCTAAACATGACTGTTTTGTTACATCCTGTATGTTCCATACCTATAACCGGAAGTGGAGGAGGTCTGTGAGATTTCGCTGTCGTATGACGTGTCAGTGAGTACCGCGGGCGGTAGCAGGCAGCCCCACCGTCCGTCCTCGCGCTCGCTCGCGCTGCCCTCGCGAGGCGACGACCACTCTTCCACCTCAGCACGCATCTAGAGGTAGTATAATAAAGTGTTAGGTTAGGTTATCGAGACTTCGATGTCTGTCCGTCTGTCTGTCTATCTCCAGGCTGTATCTTAAGAACCTCTATAGCTAGACTTCTGACATTTTCACAGATTGTGTATTTCTGTTGCCACTATAGCAACAAATACTATAATAATAAAATTAATTTTTAAGGGGGGCTCCCTTACAACAAACTTTATTTTTTTGGCCTTTTTTACTCGTAATCAATAATGGTAACAGCTAGGCTTTTGAAAAATTCACAATATCCTTAGTTATATTTGTACTTTAATAATTAGTTATAAAATGAAATAACAATAAATATTTAAGGAGGGCTTCCATACAAAGAACACATTTTTTTCCTACTTTCGCTCTATAACGGTACGGAACCCTTCGTAAGCGAGTTCGACTCGCACTTGGCCGATTTTCTTTCTATACCTCGGGTCTCGTGTTACGGCTGCGTCGGAACTTGAATGTCTTCTTGGAGGGTCCGTGCGCGCGCTGCAGCCGCGGCCGGTCATCCGCCGCGTCCTCGCCCTGCGATTCGCCCGGCGATAGCGGCGAGAGCGGGGTCTGGGACGTCTCGCCTAGCAAAAAAACAATATCCTTCTCTATCTCCAAATGGGATTCTTGGAAATGCTATTGTATTCTATTGTTGTCGCGATCACCGGTGCTCGTATAACCCGTCGGAAATATCTGCGGATCTCGCTGGAATGCGCTTCCCCTCGCGCTTCCCCGCTCCGCTGCCTGTTAAGCCCGTCACAGACTTAGCTATAATATATATTAATATATTTATAGCAAGGCATATTAATCTATACTAAATCCACATGTCACAGAAATATATATTATAGCTGAGTGTGTGGTCACGCGAAAATTAGTATAGAAAATATATAATAATATGCCTAGCTATAAACATATTAATATATATTATAGCTAGGTCTGTGACGGGCTTTAGGCTGTCTTCACATTACGTCTGCTTCAGCCGCGCGACTGTCATTTGTATGGAAGTCGCGCGGCTGCAGCGCGGCTGCCGCAATGCTTGCGACGTAATGTGAAGGCGCTCTTATCGTCTATTCGTCGTACTGGATAGACAATAACGGGCAGAGGAGCGGGGAAGCGCGAGGGGAAGCGCATTCCAGCGAGGTCCGCAGATATTTCCGAAGGGTTGTACGGGGCTTGAAGGGTTAACCCATCAATAGCCAAGCGGCAGCCGGCTGCCGTATAACAATTGAAAGTCTATTGTGTCTGCGATACCCACGATGGTGCTACAACATTGACTAGAAAAAACCGAAATCACGTGTGGCACTCGGTGAATGCCGCGGCAGAGCTTATTGCATAGCACTTTTTACTAACTCGAGCAACCGATCGGCAAGCCGGTCGATGCGGCGAGCACCACACCTAGCCGAAGTCTGCCGAACTTAAACGATGTTAGACGAATGTTAGGTGTTTTTCGTTACGAAACTTCTTAATTCGGTCGCCGCGCTCAAAGCCCGCGATAAAAGATATGTAATAGATGGTAATAGCTTAAAAATCGAATATCACATTTTTAAGGTGAAGTAGGTACACTTAGTGCAGGTTTTCTAATCAATATAACTACAGTTAGGAATATTCATAGTCCATGTTTGATAATGTAATCAAAATAGTACTGTGTCATTTTCATTGACAACTGCTGCCTTTTTTGGATCGACGCCCAGTATCTACTCGTGATATTATTAACTTTATATTTACCTGAATTTAATTTGAACTCCACAGAAGACATGAAACGTAGCTTTGTCTGTGTACTCGCGAACGATGAGGAACTAGCGGAGGCTTTTTGGTCACCGCTATAAACGCTACCCGCTGTAAGAGATTACAAATTGCAAGAAAAATATTACGTCCAAAGGCCAAAGCAAAAATGCTGAACAACATAATAACCACATTTCGTTTATTAATATTTAAATTTATTTAAATATATTATTGCACTGTGTGGGGTACGACAGGTTCAGAGAGCAATATCGACAACACAAGAGCTATTCTTTGAACCTATGTTCCATAACCACAATCCTTACTAATCCATACTAATATTATAAATGCGAAAGTGTGTCTGTCTGTCTGTTACCTCTTCACGCCTAAACCGCTGAACCGATTTTGCTGGGTATGGACATACTTCTGAGTCCTGTAGCCCTAGTACGGCGACCAGTGGAAATGCGAAAGTATAGACAAACTGTGGAGATAAACTTAAGGTGCCGTTCCGATCTTTTTTCGTTCCGAAAAATTCAATTAAAATGCTACTTTATGACAGACTATAGTCACAAACTGTGGAGATAAACTTAAGGTGCCGTTCCGATCTTTTTTCGTTCCGAAAAATTCAATTAAAATGCCACTTTATGACAGACTAAATAGTCCTAAAAATTCAAATAATATCCTACTTTATGGGTTATGACATATATCTAGTATTATTATAAATGCAAAAGTGTGTTCGTCTGTTTGTCTGTCTGTTACCTCTTGTGCACGCTAAAACGGCTGAAATTTAGATATTTGATGTAGCGATACTTGAGACACGGAAAAAGGAAATACGTTGTTATTATTATTAGGATTTAATGTTATGTATTTTAATCATTATAAATTCAAATCTAATATTATTGACTATTGTAAAATGAAATTACTTGGATGTGTGCTCTATGTTTTCCCTTTCATACAAATATTGCATGCCCTAACGGGTAAACTGTTGACACCAACAAATCTGTAACACCTTTGTAACACACTTTTAAGCAATAAATATTTCTTTGTCTTTGAAAACAATTACGGTTGCGGGCGTAATTGTTATATTTACCGGTGTGTGCGTTATTGCCGTTGTCGCTGAGTCGGCGGCTGTTGACGGGCGGCTCGTACAGCGGCACCGCCTGGCTCGTCGTTGAACTGCTCGATAGCGACTCTGTAATCACGCAGTAATTACTAGAAGGGAATATGCGATTTTACGGACTACTACGAGTACACCACGCAGTGTGGGACTGTATACACGGGTATTTTGAAGTTGAGGGAAAAAGTAGAAGAAAAGTATTAACTTGAAAACTAATATCGAGCAAATTACAATGTCAAAAAATGAAACTCTCCAGTGTTTAATTTAAAAGTTTTCGTATAGTGAAGAGTCCTATTTTACTGTCCTCATTTTCCTGCTGACTAAAATGTGTTGGGTTGCCATGTATAAAGGCGGTTATTAAAGAGTAAAGGAAGATAGCGTTTCTTAATATTGTTCATCATACTTAACAGTTGAGGTGAGATCCCACTTGACGACACTACGCAGCAGCGAAGCGACGCGACTCGTCATAGCCAAATATTATTTGTATGAAATCATATGAGGTAAGACTATTATTCGTAGAAACACCCAAATTTACGAAATAAAGCCGTTGACATTCATTGTCACTTCTATATTTACACAAAATTGTACCGAATACATGCATATTAAGTATGCATGTAAAAACGTCACATATGAAGTTGAAGTGACGAATGTGAAGTTTCGTGACGCCCTGCTGCTTAGTGTCGCGTAGTGCGGAATCGACTTTACGATTAGTACCTCTCTGCGCCGTGAGCGGCGCGGGGTGGTCCGGCGTGCGGGGCGGGGCGCGGCCCACCAACATGGAGATGAGGGACGGCCGGTGCTGCTGCTGCTTGTCCGCCGGCGGCCCGCGCGCCTCCACGCGCTTGCCACCGATACTATCCGCTATTTGTTCTAGAACATAATATAAGTTACATTTGTATGTATGTATTCTGTTTTCATTCGTTTTGTTTTAAATCGAAATAATAAGCAAGAATAAATTGACATTATATTTTTGAAATGTGTGGTTTTAGTTGACACTTGGTAGCATTAAATAATATTTAATAATAATAATATTTATTCAGTATTTACAATAATGGTGAGATACAAATTATATTAGAGCTACTTAAACTGTACAAATTTAATGATTATAGTATTGCCTGAACTAGGATACCCTGTGTTTCAGGCGAAAATTAGTGCTACAACAATTATTACGATACAAACTATAGCTATGCCTTAAAGTTACAAATTATATTATGTAGTTATACTAATTATAATTAAATTGCCTATAATTTATTATTACACATATTTTACTCACTTAATCTTATTCTAATGTTCATTTATCGCAAAACCACGAGAAGTTTCTCTGTTTCCTCATAAGTCATATTTTGAAGAAATTTTTTAAGGTTTATTTTACAATTAAAATAATTAACTGAATATGTATTTAACAGGGCATTTATTCTTTTATAAAGAAGAGGACCTAAAAATATATAGTACTTATCAGCAAAAGCATGTTTTGTATTTATTTCTAGTGGACAAACGATATCTTTCCGCCTTTTGTTGATGAAATCCGGGTAGAAGGGTAGAGATATGTGTTACTTTAGTACTACGTTTAGTATGAAAAGCTGACGAACTGTTAGTACTTCAAATGACGTATAAAGCTGGTTAGTAGGGAAAAGAAAAGGTCGAAAGTTACATATTTTGATTATTGCCCTTTGTGCTCTTTCAACAGTTAGTAACAGCGTTTTGCCTACTCCTCCCCAAGATGAAATACAATAAGTTAGAATCGATTGACATAAAGCAAAATACACCTGCTTGATTAAATGTTGGTCTAGTATATGACGAAGTTTCTTGAAAATAAACATCAACTTACGTATTTTTTCACAAAGTTTATATACATGAGGCCTAAAAGACAGATTTTCATCTATTATTATACCTAGATACTTTATATTGTTGATCCCATCAATACTAGGACATGTGCATGCCATGTTAGAGAATGTTGTGCAAAGATGTGCATATAGTGGCTGGTTAGTAATTGCTGAGGTGGATTTACGCATCGAAAACTTTATGTATTTAGTTTTTTCGGCATTTAATGTTAATAAATGAGTCGATAGCCAATTATTTACGATATTAAAACCTTGCTGTGCATACTCGAAAACGTCGCGATATGTGTTAGCAGAAAAAACAAGTGCTGTGTCATCAGCGTATGATATGATTATGCCACGGTCTAGTTTTAGTTGACACAGATCATTTATGTATATTAAAAACAGTGTTGGCCCTAAAATACTTCCTTGTGGAACACCATAATTAGTATTATTTTCAAATGTGCAT
Organism: Polyommatus iphigenia; assembly: GCA_963422495.1. Classification (NCBI taxonomy): domain Eukaryota; kingdom Metazoa; phylum Arthropoda; class Insecta; order Lepidoptera; family Lycaenidae; genus Polyommatus; species Polyommatus iphigenia. Next base: position 9,523,683 of record OY730179.1, on the reverse strand, counting down.
GTAGTATATACACTGTCAACCTTGACACATTGAGTACGGTTCTCTAGGTAGCTTTTAAATAATTTTAATTGTGTGCCCCTTATTCCTAAGGATTCGAGTTTGTGTAATAGGATTTCTATAGATACAGTATCAAAAGCTTTTGCAAGGTCAAGAAAGATTCCAATTACGTGATTACCTTTATCAACTTCTCGGGCTATATGATTTGTCAAATTATGTACGGCGTCAGCTGTTGAAAGTTTCGATCTAAATCCAAATTGGTTATTTGATAATGCTGGTATATGTTCTAAGTAATTGACCAGCCTGTTGTTAATGATTTTTTCTAATACCTTTGACAATGATGGTAAGATTGAGATAGGGCGGTAATTTGAGACTTCCTGTTTGTCACCGGATTTATAAATCGGTACCACGACTGCCTTTTTTAGACATTTAGGAAAATTACCTTGAGATAAGCATTTTTGAAAGATATGGGTTAAGTGTGGAACCAGAATATGTCTAAATTTTTTCAAAATTGTACACGAGATATTTTCCCATCCAACTGCGCAGTCGTCCCGTAGGCTTTCAATAATTCTATGTACCTCGGATTCATCGGTGTCTATTAATGAGAAAGACATTGCGTTAGATCTATTAGTTAAAGCGGCATATGGTCGATTGTGCAATTGACTTTGTGATTTATGTGCTAAGTGCGCCCCAATATTTACAAAATAATTATTTACAATGTTTAAAGATGCCAATTCTGAAGATTGATTTTTCAGCAAAACTGAGGATGATTCGTGATGCTTTTTGGTGTATGTTATGTCCTTGATATATTTCCAAATTTTTCTGTTGTTATTTCTAGCACGTTCCAAAATGTTTTTATCGTAATTATTTTTTACTAATTTAGACATTAATTGACAATTTTGTTTGTGACTACGCATGCGACAATTTAATGTTAGTAGGACAGCGTTATGATCTGTTATTGTTGGATTTAGAATTAGTGTTAGCGGTTGATAATTTGATTTAAGCATTACGTGATCTAAGCAGGATCCACTTCGATGAGTGGAGAGCGTATGAGCAGGGAGTAGGCCGTGATAAGCACATAAGTTGAGGTAGTCCTGAGCACTGCTGTCATTGCTTCCTGGAAGAATGTTAATACTAATATCTCCAATCAAAATTATATTCTTAAAATGTGATAGATTTGTAAGGTGTTCATTTAATTTATTCATTAAATTAGATATATCTCTAAAAGAAGGTGATCTGTACGTCCCTAGAACTGCATATTCAGTTCCTATTTTCAGTAATAGTGTACTACAGTCCTGGAAAGCTAACTCCTCTACGGTAGCATTAAGCTGTTTATTAACGTACATTACAACTCCATCATTTTGATTGTAGTTATTTTGAGTCATATACACATTGTAACCCGCCAACATTGGTACATTATATTGCTTAGCTAGCCAACATTCGGTAAGAACAACTACATCATAATGTATGTCTAGTCTGTGGAGGAAAAGGTTAAGTTCATCAAAATTCTTGTAGATACTGCGAATATTTTGTGTTAAAATATTAAGTGGATTTGTTATGTCGGAAAGATAACGTTTGCAATTTTCTACTTCGCATATTTTTGATTCAGCAACATACATAGTATCTATTTCTTATATAATATTATTCATCGTTATAAATTATAAAAAATTTAAAAATAAACTTATCACTAAGATTAAGTTAATAGGAAAACTAAGAGTTAATAAAGGATTACTAGTAAGGTCGATAAAAAAAACCTGTAATGTGGCGCTCTTAGGCGCCTTCATAGTCCACCGAGTTTATATACCTTTTTTCGGCTATTGTTTTGGCGGGGCATTCAGCAGCACCGGTAGCATGATTGCTAGGTTTTTTAAAGCGCATGCATGTTGCGTACTGTTATAGCTTTAGTGTGTATGTAACATCCCTTAGTCAGCCCCTTTCCTACCCATCCAGCATTTCCTTTGTGTAGCAGCTTCGGTTGCATTCCCAGTCCCACACACTCCATCCAGTATCCAACCGCGCTAGACGTGTGCATCAAAAATCAAAAATTGTTTTTTTTAAAAAGCCAAAATCCTTGTGCGTTGTAACATTGGTGGCAGCGAAAGGGGATTTTAAAAGTCCCTGGAAAACGTCTTCCGAAAACTCTTCTAAATCCTCAGTATCCTATATCCAGTGAAAAGTGTTTCGTGAAAGTGCTAATTCCAATCAACCACAAGTCGAACTCTTACATAAAAAATAATTATTCCTATTCTTGCACACTTAAAGTCTAGTTAAATATTCGAACTTTAATCGTACTTAAATACGTCGTCCATTTCGCCGAAGTAACCTGACCCGCCGAGCCCGATGACTGCATCGAGATAAGCCGAGCTCCAGTCTAAACATGATAAGGTGCATCGCCGCAGCCAGATTCCTGTGAGTGATTTACTATTCTATTTCTGGTCATTGCAATTTAATATTAAGAAATATTTTTGTTTTGTTTTAAAGAAATTACAGCTAACTTCTATTAAATATAATTTAAGATGTCGGAATCTAGAGCCCCTAGCCCTAAATTTGAAAGACCTGAAATAAATGTGAATGACATAGATGACGAATCAGGTCCATCCTCCCAACCCGGACCGGTCACTAGGTCCCAGAAAAAAAATAAAAACACTGCTGCACCTAAGGTAGAGTTAAATTTATCAACATTATTAAAATTTATAAAGCCTTACGACGGTGCTAGGGAATCACTAAATTCTTTTCTAGTAAATTGTAGCAATGCCCACGATCTCGCTACAGATAATCAAAAAGATATTATATTTAAATACATTTTATGCCAATTACAAGGGAGAGCACAAACTGCATGTTCTATTAAGGAATTTGTAAATTGGGCGCAACTTAAAGAATTCTTGAAGACGCAATTTAGTGAGCGCAAACACTACGCCCACTTACTGACCGATCTGCAAGAATGTAGACAGCAAACTAACGAACCCGTGAGCCAATATGCCCTAAGGGTAGAAACGTGTTTGTCACAACTATTAACAGAAATTTCAATTGCCCATGGAAATAAAAGTAGGGAAATGATAGGTCGTACAGCTGCGATGGAGGAACTAGCACTCCATCACTTCCAGATGGGTCTCACGCCGAGAATTTCAAACATCGTCCGGTGCAAAGCACCACGTACTCTTAACGAAGCAGTGAATTTTGCCATATCCGAGGAAAAACTCCAACAATTTATTTATAAAAATTCTCAATCGCAACCGCGACCGGAAAGACCGCGAATGATTAAGCCAAACCCCGGTAATTTCGTTAGCAACCAACCAGCCTTTAGATTCAATCGTAATAATATGCAGTCGCGATCACCACAACCTAATCAAACAAGCAGTGGGTCGGAGGTCATATGCAGATACTGCAAGGCACCCGGGCACACCCTAGAAGAATGTAGGAAGCGTCAATTTAATAATGAAAGATTTAGACTCAATCAAAATCCGAGATCGCAACGGGTTAATTTCATATCTGAACCTACCGAAATTGATTCCGTCGAAGACACTACTACTGAAGGCTACGACACTGTCGATATCGGACCAAAAAACGTATAAGCGTCTCGTCCTGTTGCCGTGCGGGACCTAAAAAACTTCAAACCGGCACAAAATTATCCTCTGTTTCCTCTGTTTCCTCTAGAGTCACGCAACAGGGTAACCAGCCCCAAACTGAAGACTCCTTAATTAATAAAAATAATAAATTATCCTCTGTTTCCTCTAGAGTCACGCAACAGGGTAACCAGCCCCAAACTGAAGACTCCTTAATTAATAAAAATAATAATTATCCTCTGTTTCCTCTAGAGTCACGCGACAGGGTAACCAGCCCCAAACTGAAGACTCCTTAATTAATAAAAATAATAAATTATCCTCTGTTTCCTCTAGAGTCACGCGACAGGGTAACCAGCCCCAAACTGAAGACTCCTTAATTTATAAAAGTATTAAATCATCCACTGTATCCTCTAGAGACACGCGACAGGGTAACCAGCCCCAAACTGAAGTCTCCTTGATTACTGATAATTCACTGAATCAAAAAAATAAAATATTGTCAACATTTGAAATCACTAATGACCCAAGCATTATGCTCTTACCTTATGTACTAGTCGAAACTTCTATATCCAAGCTTCCTATATCCTTGCTTGTAGACTCAGGTTCATCCGTAAGCCTAATTAAACATTCCTGCCTACAGATTCATCCATCCCTTAAAAAAGAATTTATACAACTCAAAGGCATTGACTCCTCTGAAAATCCTATCCTTACTAATGGACATTTTGAACTTAAGCTAAAAATCCAAAAATCCTCCGTATCACACATATTTCACGTTGTTGATAAAATCCATTTACCTTATGATGGTATTATCGGGTCAGATATGCTCAATGCTCTTAACTGTAACATAGACTACAACAAGGACCTACTTTATATCGGAGAATCATTACTAAAACTAAATTTCAATGAACCGGCATATCTAATTCCACCCAGGACCGAACAAATTATTGAGTGTTCAGTATCAAATCCTGAAATAAAGGAAGGTTTTATTTTAGACCAAAAAATTTCTGACTCCTTATTAATTGCAAACTGTGTTGTTAGTGTAAAGCAAAATAACAGAATAAATTTGTTCGTCGTCAATCTTTTAGAAAAAAAAGTTACTCTAAATTCAAACCTTAATTTAAAAATAATACCGATAGAATCCAATAATTTAAACTGTTATCATACTGCCTCTGTAAATCATTTAAGTAGCTCACCTCCTAATTTTACAAAACGCACTGAAAAAGTTCTACAACAATTACGTATTACACACCTTAATGAAGAAGAGGCTAATGCATTAATGGAGCTTTGTTCCGATTATTCAAACATATTTCACTTACCCGATGAAAAGCTTACTTATACAAATGCTCTTAAACATGAAATTAAAACTACTACCGACATCCCGATCCACACGAAAACTTACCGGTTTCCTGAGGTGCATAAAGCAGAAGTCCGTAACCAAATCAACAAGATGTTGGATCAAAATATAATTGAACCATCCAATTCACCATGGTCTTCCCCGATTTGGGTGGTACCAAAGAAACTAGATGCGTCAAACGTTCAAAAATGGAGAGTCGTAATAGATTACAGGAAGCTAAACGACGTGACTATTGGTGACACATATCCTATCCCTCAAATTACTGAAATCCTGGACCAACTGGGTCAAAGTACTTACTTTTCCACGTTAGATTTAGCATCAGGTTTCCATCAGATCCCTTTAAACGAAGAAGACAAACCCAAAACTGCATTCACTGTACCAGAAGGTCACTATCAATTTCTAAGGATGCCGTTTGGACTGAAAAATGCACCGGCAACCTTTCAAAGACTAATGAATAACGCACTTTCCGGATTGCAAGGCTTACGTTGCTTTATTTATTTAGACGATATTATCTGTTATTCTCACGACTTGTTATCACATATTAAAAATTTAGAACTCATTTTCCAAAGAATAAGAAAATTTAACCTGAAGTTGCAACCCGACAAGTGCGAATTCCTGCGTCGTGAAGTTTTATATTTAGGCCACATTATCACAGAAGATGGCGTTAAGCCAAACCCGAATAATATCAAATCTGTTGTCGAATTTCCTATCCCGCAAAGTCCTAAAGACGTCAAATCCTTCCTCGGTTTAGTATCCTATTACCGAAGATTTATCCCAGATTTTTCGAAACTAGCTAAACCTCTAACCAACCTTTTAAAGAAGGATCAGCCCTTTATTTGGGAAAACCAACAGCAACTAGCCCTAGAAGCACTTAAAAATAAACTTACCTCCGCACCCGTCCTATGTTATCCCGACAATACCAAACCCTTTATACTAACAACAGACGCTTCAAACTATGCTCTCGGAGCTGTCCTTTCCCAAGGCCACTTAGGTCAAGAGCGCCCCATAGCCTATGCCTCTCGAACCCTTAACAGGAGCGAGAGTAATTATAGTACGACAGAGAAGGAGTTGCTAGCCATCCTATTTGGTTGTAAACAGTTTAGACCGTATCTGTACGGACAAAAATTCCAGATAGTCACTGACCACAGGCCTTTAAAATGGCTTTTTCAATCATAAAGATCCGTCCAGCAAATTACAGAGATGGCGTCTCAAGCTCGAAGAATACGACTATGAAATAGTGTATAGGAAAGGAAAGCTCAATTCAGCAGCGGACGCCCTATCAAGATATCCAGTTAATCCCATATATCCTGAAAATCCTACACCAACTGAAAATAACAATCCTATACCCCCTACAGAGCCATATTCTGACGTTTTCGATGATAATGAATGGACCACAATAACGTTTAGCCCAATAGACGAAAAAGACTTAGACTTCTCACCACTGAATCCTCCTACTCCGGTTGAATCCGATCCTCTAAATCAGCAATTTCAAAATCCTGTAACTGACAATCTTAACCCTGACTTGAATTTGACATTTGATCCACAACCGTCAACCAGTAGACAAACTACTGTACAACCCGAAATCGATAGCCCTGTAGTTAGTCACGCTCCCTTGGTGCCAACTGATCACTCGGAACAGCCTTCTGCACCTCAAGAACGGTCAATAACACCGGATGAAACCTATAATAATTTCCTTAAATCACCTTCTAGATCTTTTAATACCCGAATTTTAGAACATAACAGCAGCATCCTGAAAAGCAATTATAAAATCATAATTATACCAACTTCAATAGACATGGACGAAAATATACCTTACGTCCAAGAAATTATCAACAATTGTCCTGCATCTATACGCAACGACTTCGAAAAACTCGAAAGGACATTATTTGAATATTTGTCACTCGAATACAATAATAAAATATATATTTTCCTGTTTACAAAAGTACACCATTTCGATTCTTGCACTTACCCGGATATATTCAAATCGCTTAAAACTATAAGAGATCAAATAATGATAAATCACCCAACCGTAAACGATATTAGTATAACAGACTTCCGAAACCCTTTTGATAGGATATCGTTTGTAAAAATCTATAATATACTTGGTCACATTTTCGACGGAACAAATATTTCCATCCACATTTACCATAATAGCTTGATTTATCCTGTTCCATCTGAAATCCAAAAAATTCTTAAAGAAAATCACGATATACCTATTGCTGGACATTTAGGGCAGAGCAGAATGCTTAGTCGCATAAAAGAAAAGTATTTCTGGACAAACATGCGTAGCGATATCGAAAATTATGTAAAAAATTGTTCATCATGCCAAACAAATAAGGCCTTAAGAAAAATTAATCGCGCACCCATGGTTATTACGTCTACTTCAACATCTCCTTTCGAAAGGTTGGCCGTAGATATTGTAGGACCTCTTCCCGAATGCGGCCCTGCAAAATTAAAATACATTTTAACGATGCAAGACGACCTTACAAAATTTAGCTTAGCATATCCGATGCGGAGCATCACCGCTGAAGAAACCAGTGAGTGTCTCGTACACTGCATTTCATTATTCGGAATTCCCAAGCGCATACTCACAGATCAGGGCACAAATTTCACTGCAGAGTTATTTAGTAAGACATGTGAACTGTTCAAAATCAAACATCTTTTCTCATCTCCTTATCATCCCCAAACTCAAGGTGCTTTGGAGAGATCGCACTCCACTTTAAAAGAATATCTTAAATCATATATTAACGAAAATCAGGACAATTGGGCTCGCTACGTATATACAGCTGTATTATCATATAATACCGCTGTACATTCCACTACGCATTACTCACCTTATGAATTATTATTCGGACACAAAGCCCACATCCCGACATCACTTTACGACGATACATCATCCACGACCTACCCGGAATACGTTAAAATGTTGCAACACCGTTTAAAATATTCCCACGAAAATGCTTTAGAACATATTAGAAAGTCTAAACAAACATCAAAAGATTACTATGACTCGCATACTCGCCCAGTAGAATACAAAGTCGGAGATTTCGTATATCTCAAAAATCATTTAAGACTAAGAAAAGCCCTATCTCCTGTTTGGAAAGGGCCGTACAAGGTAGTTAAAATACACGGCAATCACACATTGTCGCTACTAATTACGAGGGCTGCTATTTATGTATCCGGAACTGGCCACTTACAAGAACAATATTTAAAAAGTAATTACAACATTTGAAAATAGAACTCTTTGGTTGAAGAATACATTTTGTTTCATGTGACTGTCAATTATTTTTCCATTGTGGCGTCATTTTGAAAATTGCGTGTCTTCATTTGCCATGGATTTAACGCGTGAACATTTTCGTGCAATGATTTACTACGATTTTCGGCGTGGGCTAAATCAACAACAGTGCTTTATTCAACTCACCGCAACTTTTGGAGATGAAGCACCATCAAAAACCACTGTTTATCACTGGTACAGTGAGTTTAATCGTGGGCGGTCTATGCTCACGGATGAAAATAAAGAAGGTCGCCCAAAAACGGCTGTTGTCCCACAAAATATAGATGCTGTGCGGGAACTAATAATGCGTGATCGTCATGTTACATATCGCGAGATAGAGGCGTCTTTAGGCATAAGTATGACGAGCATACATAAGATATTACACGAACATTTGGCTGTAAAAAAATATGTTCGCGTTGGATTCCGCACAACTTGACAATCGATCAAAAACGAGCTCGTGTCGATTGGTGCAAAAAAATGATAAAAAAATACAACCGTGGTACGTCAAAAGCCGTTTATAATATCTACACAGATGATGAATCTTGGATCTATGCATATGACCCCGAAACTAAACAACAGTCAACGGTGTGGGTGTTCCAAGATGAGCCGAAACCAACAAAAGTTACTCGTGCAAAAAGTACTTTGAAGCAAATGGTCGCCTGTTTTTTTGGAATTAATGGACATGTGGCTACAGTGCCATTAGAGAATCGTAAAACGGTTAATTCTGAATGGTATACGACCATTTGTTTACCAGAAGTCTTTGAAGAAATAAGAAAGGACAACCGACAACGCAGAATCATATTACATCACGACAATGCTATCTGTCACACCTCAGCTGAAACAACTCAGTTTTTGGAGGGTCAAAAGATCGAATTGACTGGTCATCCGCCGTACAGCCCTGATTTGGCACCTAACGATTTCTTTTTATTTCCATACGCGAAGAACAAATTACGTGGTCAACGTTTTTCGAGCCGCGAAGAGGCTGTTGATGCGTTCAAAATGCACGTTTTGGAGATACCTCAATCAGAATGGAAAAAGTGCTATGAAAATTAGTTCCAGCGTATGCAAAAGTGTGTCGATCATCGCGGCGAATATTTTGAAAAGCAATAAAACCATATTAAATGATATATGTTTGTTTCTTTTTTTAATTCCGGATACATAAATAGCAGCCCTCGTAACAGACGTCATGTTAAACACCATTATGACGAAGTAAAACTTGCAGAGATCCAAGGAGATACTCCAACTTGAAAACCTGAAAAAGAAAAGAAAAGGGTTATACTATTTACATATTTAATTTACACTTTATACAAAATTATACAATATAATATATATTACTTACCTATTATACATTATACATACTTACCTTAGTCGATAAGGAAATACCTAACGGAAGCAATCATCTTCCCTTACAGCATACTGGCTCACGCTCTTCAGGAGTTTACCCGTCGAATCGACACGAGTCCGGGCATATATTTTGATCCAATTGGCGAACTCAAGATCAATGTTGGCCGCTTAGATCTTATCACACCTTATGATATATCATATATGGAACCGAACATTAAGACCATTAACTCAATCTTAGGTACAGTACGGTTTTTATGTAACCAAGTTCAAATTGAAACAATAAAAGACCTGGAATGCCATAATATTCTGGAGCCACTGAGTGTAAGATACAATGATGTTGTTTCGGAATATTCTTCCATTTCACATCTTATTAGTAATAAGAGATTTAAGCGTGCTTGGATAGGTGCCGTAGGATCTTTGTCTAAAACAGTATTTGGTACTTTAAACGAAGATGACGCTATCAGATACGATAACGCTATACGAGATGTACAGGATAACGAAAAAAGGCTAAGTTTATTGATAAAAGAAAACATATTGGTTACAACTTCAGTTTAGTCAAAATTTAACGATACACTTTTTAAAATAAAGCTCAATGAAATTAGTCTTACTGAAGCTGTCGACGACCTCTCACTAAAGATGAAAAATATTTCAAAAAATTCTATGGAACTAAACTTTAAAACTAGCATTGATTCTATATTAACAAATCTGAAAGCGTCACTACTAACACTGTCTTTCCAAATGGAAGATATAACAAATGCCATTCTTTTTGGTAGCCGAAACATTTTACATCCAGCTATTTTGCCCCCAAAACAGTTGTATAAAGAGCTCGTCGACAACTATAGGCACCTACCAGCTGACGTTACATTACCTTTAAGTTTAGAATTAAGAAACATTTATAAACTATTAAATGTGTCTAGTATAAGTTGTTTTAGCCTAAACACTAAGATAGTATTTGTAATAAGATTACCTTTGGTGTCCCCTAAACTGTATGATCTATATCATAATATATCATTACCAACGCCGCATGATGATGTTAAACCAGACACTTTTAGTCTTATTAGGCCCAGTAGTAAATTTATCGCAATGACCAGAGATAAATCAGAATATTGTTAACTCGATTCACTCACGGACTGTCTGGCAATCGACGTCAACGACTACATTTGCAATGTGATGACCGTCTCCCCAACAAGTGCAAACCCCAGCTGTGAAAGTGAGTTAATGTCAAAAGTTATCAGTGTTACCAGTGCAGTGTCAAACCGATTCTATTAGTGGAATACTCAACGTATGGAAACCGATTTCCGATAATAATTGGATATATGTACAATCCGAAAACATTAAAGTTTATCTGGACTGTATTGACCAAAAGATCATAGAGCTAGATGTAATTGGTACAGGCATCTTGAAGGTGCCGCAAAATTGTGTAGCATTCTGTAAAAATACAAAATTAATACCTAGATACGCTGATGTTAAACTTAATGTTACAGTTTTTCACCCTACTTTTAATATAATTAAGGATCCTTGTTGTATTCTAAATAAGATCCCTAAAGTCCGTGATGAGTCCCCTATTAAACTTAAGAATATTGTTTAGACATTCTTACATCAGACGCCAATTCTAAATTTAATTCCCTATTGAAAGAAACAGATGAAATCTTAAATCAGCAACCAATAATAAAATATGGGACCCATTATTCAATTGTTTTAATTGTAATGTTAATTTTAATGTGTACTTATTTTGTAATCAGGTTATATTTTTATATTAAAGAGCACCGTCTATCCTATCGTTTTCCTAGGCCCTTTCAATCACCTCAAAATACTACTAATCAGTGGCGAAGCCTCCATAGAACACGATTCCTACCGGCTTACCTTGGCCAATTTTAATATATACATTTTTTATTATTAATAATTATAGCTTACCCCGCTTCCTACAATTTCATAAAAATAATTCGCCATGTATTTAAAATCACGCAAACGCACACATACCCGTTTTTACGATCGCACTCAGAACGCGTACGTACTGCTCCTCCTGGGGAACTCGCTCAAAACATCGGGAATCCAAACATTTGAAATGTATGAAATTCACGCACACATACACATTACTACTACATGCAAACGACTCGTCGATATTGTCGAACAACAAGCCGATCCCACATAGCCTACCTAGTCTTTATTTGTCATGTGTTAAGGTTTAGTTTCGCATGTTTCGCTTTAAAAGATTTCGTCCAATCACAACAGAGCTAATTGCAGCGCGCGACGCGACCGGCGCGTGCTGTCATTCCAATTCACATAAACAATTATATTACGCGCTAATTTGCACTCATTTTGTACTGTTATTATTGTAATATGCAAAATTTTGTTTATTAAGTTAGTGGGCTAGCTTGATTGTAATATTATATAGTTTAAAAGAATCGAAAGTAGTGAAATTTTACTTGCCAAGTGTTGTGTTGTGTTTTTGTTTGTTACATCGTAAAGGTTGGTTTGTTTTACTTACTTTGTAATTTGTCGTGACACGGTTAGGTGAGAAATGGCAGCATTAGTACAAATTGACTGTTGTCTTACGGATTACCTATTATATTTTATAATAATATTAAATAACGACGACAGACGACAAATAACAAAATTAAACATTTAGGTACGTATTTCTGCTGATATTTCTTTGCTACTAGCTTTTGCCCGCGATTTCGTCTGCGTGGACTTCAGACAGGTAGCCTATGTTCCTTTCCATGTTTGACATGGGATGCATGCAAAATTTCATCTAAATCCAGTTTTTGCATGATTGAGTAACAAACATCTACACTGGCAAGTCAGGATTCACTTATTTTTGGTGTGTGAGTGTGAGTGACGTGCGCTTAAAACGGCTTTTTTTAAAGCCACTTTTATCATACTCGACATGCACTGTTCATATAATACCAGTGATGTCATGTATGGTGAAGGTGGTGAATACTAACAACACTAACACTGCATGCAACGCACACAATGCAAGCAAAGCACCCTAGTAGTTATGGAAAAGGTAAACTAACACACTTAATACAGGTATGTAATTTATTGCACGTTTTTTTTACAAGAATTGAAATTTTGCTTATTCACGAGTTAGCCGTTTTTTGGTCCGGCTTTACCTTTATTTTTTTTCACCCCACGCCACTGCTACTAATGCTATAATACCAGATTCAGCTACTTCCGATACAGTTGATTCAAAAAGAAATGTAGATGAAAATTCCATAGTCACACCTAACAATACGAAAACTCCTTCACGTGAAATACCCTCACCAAGCATTAGAATCAACATTTAAATTTCTTAATTTTTTCTAAACTTCAGGAACATAGGCCCCTGAAGTTTATTCTACCCCGGGGAGGTGTTATAGCTTTAGTGTGTATGTAACATCCCTTAGTCAGCCCCTTTCCTACCCATCCAGCATTTCCTTTGTGTAGCAGCTTCGGTTGCATTCCCAGTCCCACACACTCCATCCAGTATCCAACCGCGCTAGACGTGTGCATCAAAAATCAAAAATTGTTTTTTTTAAAAAGCCAAAATCCTTGTGCGTTGTAACAGTACCTTCCATCTACTTCTTTCTTTGGACAGTCTTTTATGGTGTGCCCTTGCTCACCACAGTGGCTGCACGTGCAGTTGGTTTCCCAGCAGGTCTTCGCAGCATGGCCATACTGCTGGCACTTAAAGCATCTTGTTACTATCGTAAAATCCTTTACAGGGCAAGACGACCAGTTCACAAAAATGCGAACATTGGAGATGAGGACTCTGCGAATAGCTGCTGGTACTTCGAATATAAAGTTACAGGTTTCTGCGTCTTTTTTGCCAGACTTGGCTTAATTTGCTGGAATTCAGAAAGGATTGAATGTCCAGGTCCTTCAATTTTTCGGCAAGATTTTGGTTATATATGCACGTCAGTACTTCTCTTTCCGTCATAGACGAGGGAACACCGATAACCACGACTCGGGGCTTGCGCTTGCGCGGCTCATCAACAGTCAGGCCTGCTTCACTGATGTACGGAGATTGCTTAATTTTTTCTATATCCTCCTTGGATTCAGTGCTTATTACAACACCACCGTTCCTTGTCTTTCGTAGGGCACGCACGTGGAGTTTAAGCTCTTCTGGCCGAATAATTTGCTGCACCAGGCATTTTGTATCGTCGCTAGTTTTTTGTTTGTCGGTAGGGTATATGGCTACAGAGCTTAAGTTAGAGGGCTGGATATAATTATTTCCTCTTTTAACCATATCCGCAAAAGAATGTCCTGTGGTTACTTTAGGCGATTCTCTCAATATACTTTTAACGTCGGCCTTAACGTCCTGCAGTACTCGCTCCAAATTTTGCTGGTTATGGAGAACGCGGTTAGTTAATTGGGCTTGGATAGCCTTCTGCTTAACTGATAAAGTAAAGCCATCTGTCCAGCGCCGTGGTTTACTGGACACGAAGCTTTTGGTCCGAGTTCAATTTACCTTCGGAGGCAATAATGCATATGTCACTAAGGGCTTGTCCTATGCTGTCTAACCATTGCTGAACATCTGGCGTACTGATGATGTCGGTCGTCTCCATCCCTGCACTGCGAGGTGGAACTGAAGGTCCGGGTGTCGGTGGTGGAGTTCTTGCCGTTCTGCCACTACGCCCAAAGGGACTCTCCGCCATTTTATTTGGGTTTTATCAATTCACTATTTAATCTACTCAGACATTATTTCAAACATGTATGTCACAAGCACTAATCGAGGTCACTTATCAGCACATTATAGCTTGTATATTTTTCTAAATTGTTTTAATTAAAATCACGACACGTCCGTTCTCAATCGAAATAATATGAAAATGTTCTTGAGATGATGTTCTTGAGATCCGGGGATCTAGAGCCCGCGCACGCGCTCACGAACTAACTGCATGTGCCGCTCGTGGTCGCCTGTAGGATGTTGTGATCACGTACTGAACTTGTAGTGATCGTGGTCGTCCCGCAAGGCGCGCAGCTCGCGGGCCAGCTCGCTCAGCAGCGTGCCGCGCCCGCGCCCGCCAGGGATCTTGAGCCCGCGCACGCGCTCACGAACTAACCACTGCATGTGCCGCTCGTGGTCGCCTGTAGGATGTTGTGATCACGTACTGAACTTGTAGTGATCGTGGTCGTCCCGCAAGGCGCGCAGCTCGCGGGCCAGCTCGCTCAGCAGCGTGCCGCGCCCGCGCCCGCCAGGGATCTTGAGCCCGCGCACGCGCTCACGAACTAACCACTGCATGTGCCACTCGTGGTCGCCTGTAGGATGTTGTGATCACGTACCGAACTTGTAGTGATCGTGGTCGTCCCGCACGGCGCGCAGCTCGCGGGCCAGCTCGCTCAGCAGCGTGCCGCGCCCGCGCCCGCCAGGGATCTTGAGCCCGCGCACGCGCTCACGAACTAACCACTGCATGTGCCGCTCGTGGTCGCCTGTAGGATGTTGTGATCACGTACCGAACTTGTAGTGATCGTGGTCGTCCCGCACGGCGCGCAGCTCGCGGGCCAGCTCGCTCAGCAGCGTGCCGCGCCCGCGCCCGCCAGGGATCTTGAGCCCGCGCACGCGCTCACGAACTAACCACTGCATGTGCCGCTCGTGGTCGCCTGTAGGATGTTGTGATCACGTACCGAACTTGTAGTGATCGTGGTCGTCCCGCACGGCGCGCAGCTCGCGGGCCAGCTCGCTCAGCAGCGTGCCGCGCCCGCGCCCGCCAGGGATCTTGAGCCCGCGCACGCGCTCACGAACTAACCACTGCATGTGCCGCTCGTGGTCGCCTGTAGGATGTTGTGATCACGTACCGAACTTGTAGTGATCGTGGTCGTCCCGCACGGCGCGCAGCTCGCGGGCCAGCTCGCTCAGCAGCGTGCCGCGCCCGCGCCCGCCAGGGATCTTGAGCCCGCGCACGCGCTCACGAACTAACCACTGCATGTGCCGCTCGTGGTCGCCTGTAGGATGTTGTGATCACGTACCGAACTTGTAGTGATCGTGGTCGTCCCGCACGGCGCGCAGCTCGCGGGCCAGCTCGCTCAGCAGCGTGCCGCGCCCGCGCCCGCCAGGGATCTTGAGCCCGCGCACGCGCTCACGAACTAACCACTGCATGTGCCGCTCGTGGTCGCCTGTAGGATGTTGTGATCACGTACCGAACTTGTAGTGATCGTGGTCGTCCCGCACGGCGCGCAGCTCGCGGGCCAGCTCGCTCAGCAGCGTGCCGCGCCCGCGCCCGCCAGGGATCTTGAGCCCGCGCACGCGCTCACGAACTAACCACTGCATGTGCCGCTCGTGGTCGCCTGTAGGATGTTGTGATCACGTACCGAACTTGTAGTGATCGTGGTCGTCCCGCACGGCGCGCAGCTCGCGGGCCAGCTCGCTCAGCAGCGTGCCGCGCCCGCGCCCGCCAGGGATCTTGAGCCCGCGCACGCGCTCACGAACTAACCACTGCATGTGCCGCTCGTGGTCGCCTGTAGGATGTTGTGATCACGTACCGAACTTGTAGTGATCGTGGTCGTCCCGCACGGCGCGCAGCTCGCGGGCCAGCTCGCTCAGCAGCGTGCCGCGCCCGCGCCCGCCAGGGATCTTGAGCCCGCGCACGCGCTCACGAACTAACCACTGCATGTGCCGCTCGTGGTCGCCTGTAGGATGTTGTGATCACGTACCGAACTTGTAGTGATCGTGGTCGTCCCGCACGGCGCGCAGCTCGCGGGCCAGCTCGCTCAGCAGCGTGCCGCGCCCGCGCCCGCCAGGGATCTTGAGCCCGCGCACGCGCTCACGAACTAACCACTGCATGTGTCGCTCGTGGTCGCCTATCGGCTGTTGTGCTAACTGAAAACAAAACGTACATAATTTGAAACATTCCTAATTGACAAACTGATGGTAAAAGTAAAAATTAATTGACAGATAATATTATTATTTGTCGTACTTATTTAATATTTATCGAGTTTATTTGTATACATGTATGTATTTATATATTTTTCTTGGCATGCTCTAGAGCCGAAAAGTTTTGTCCCATTTGAGAGGTATCATTTGATCTGTTTTGGTCGTAAATATAAAACTAAACTATCGGAATGTTGCCTAGTCAGTAGTGGTATAGGTAGTTTGCGCACTACGAGTCACTTAGGGAGATCGCACACGTCACACTTTTTGTGTGATCGAGTCTGCGGCTTACATACAATCTGCATGGCGCGCGCCATCAGAATGTATGGAAGCCGCAGACTCGATCACACAAAAAGTGTGACGTGTGCGATCTCCCTAATACTGCCACTTACAGGCACATAAACTCTCGTCGGTTGTGTACTTAATATCGTTGAAATTCTAAGGCAAAAAACATACTATGGAAAACAATATATTCTATGGTCACCTTATGTACGATGAACGGCTGCAGCAACAGATACAGCGGCGTACGGTACGTAACCACGTGCTCTAGGAAGTCCCACAGATGATGAGCGGCCTCGTTACGTCGGCCGAGCTCGCGAACCGTGCGCGCTATGCGGCCCCACTCGCTGCACAACTCGCTCGTGAAACACGCGCAGAGAACCTTTAGTGCTGTGGATATTGGAAAGGTTATAGTAAAATACATGAGACGTAGTATAAAGCTTTATAGATTTTGACTATGAAGTTTTACGCATTGTTGCTCAGTTTTACCTCGAAGGGACCAACTTTAAAGTATTCCCTTTACAACAAATAAAATATTTTGGAAATGGGTTTACAAACATCAAAGTTATCGTTAAACATACTTAAAATATGAAATAGTCAAAATAACACCCTTTGTTTGAAAGTCACGTGACTTTTCATATGTTCATTTAATAATTTAACGAAGTAATAGGATACATTGTAGCAGCATTATCATAAACGTCCGCGATGCGTTGGCTTAATATCTGTATAATAGCTGATTTCTAGATCACACACACACTCGACACACGCATGCACGCATGCACGTACGCACGCACACACGCACGCACACACGCACACACACACACGTACCAAGGAAGGCGATGCGGTACAGGTGGTCGGAGAGGCGCTGCGTGTTGCGCGTGTCGCGGCTGCCGGTGAAGGTGAGCGAGTTGGCGCGCGCGTCCGTCGCCGGCTTGCTCGCGGGCGGGCACAGCGCGCTCAATACCACCGACACCATGTACGACACGTCGGACTGACGAAGTGCCGGTACATCTGTGTTTAGAAATATATTCTCTAACTAATTAAATAGTTACTAAATGTTTATTCTATGCAATGTTTTGTTGCTGTTAATTGTCATGTGACAATTAACAGCAACAAAAATGAAAAAGCTATTGTGTCTCGTTTTGCCACGACTGATGGGTTAAAAGTGTTAATGTACGTCATGACTTTGGTTTTGACCACGTTAACATTTTAAAGTCTCATTATCTCATGGGTGCTGTTGTTATATCTACAAACTAACCTTTTCTACCGCTGCCGACGCGGAAGCAGAGCGGCATTAACAAATTCATTAACATGTTCTCAGTCTTTTCTGTGGACGGAAAAGTGGCGCTGCCCCCGCACATTTGCTCCAGAGAGTAGCTGTCCTAAAATTAAAGCTAGTGTTAACAATTATAACATATTTTAACAAAAGTACAAATATGTAAACTGTATCTCCGATAGCTGAATGAGGCATGTTTTTGAATTTAATCATAATTTTTAATCGTCGAAAAAAGCGGTCCTTACGTCAATGCTTTTTAACCGACTTCCAAAAAACGAGGAGGTTATATGTTCGGCTGTGGATATTTTTATTTTTTATTATTTTTTTAATTTTTGTATGTTCAACGATTACTGCGCCGTTTGTGAACCGATTTTCGAAATTTTTGTTTTGTTGTATTAGGTTTCACTCCAATTTGGTACCATGTTCACAAAAGTGGTGACCTGATGATGGGATCCATGAGTAATCGAGGGAACTCCTCGAAATTTATATGGAAACATAATATGGTGATTTTGGTTTTATGAGGAACACCCTAAGCATATGCTACCAAAACGCAAGATTTTGCACCGAGGTATACTATGGTTCCAAAGATACTAAGAGAACTCCGGATTCCTTATAGATACAAGTTTGGGGGTTTAGGCGCTGTTTTAAGAACTGAAAACATATGCTACTATGCAAATTACATTCAACATCATCATCATAATTTCCACATCAGGGTCACCAATGTCACCAAAATTGAACATAACAAATTCAGCCTTAAGTCCAGAGCATAAGGCACACATTTGACGTTACTTCTGAGAAGTAAGCTGCTTCGATAATACAAGTAACATGCCTGTCTCACAACAACATATGAAAACAACCTAATTTCAACCCTTAGCATTGCGTTAAGCGTTCATAGTACAATAACTGTCTGCGGTCTCGCTTGCTACAATCTGCTAGGGCTGTCAAGCGAGCGGCGCGGCGCGGGGCCGGGTACCTACCAGACCGGGTGCGCACTAGCGGCCGAGCCGCAGCGGCGACGACCATCGAGATAGATATATTATACCTGCAACCGCCATAGACCACGCGCACCTGGGGTCCAATTCTCAGAATGTGAGAAAAGTTCATCTTCGAATAAAATAGCGAATTATGAGATTTTTACGAGCGTAACACAGTTTGTGTATTCTCAAAACTTCACATTCAAAATATTTCGTGCAAAGATTGCTCGAGTCGAACGAGTGGGACCGGTTATTAATAGATGTCCGAATTCGTATAACAAACACCACAATGCAAATGTGGCCGCTTGGGAGTTGAAGCGTTCGAGACCGGTTTCCTGCACGATACTTATAATTTGTTGCTAATACCTAGTTTGTATCCTTCGATCGTGGATTCTTGGAAATCTATTGTTATTCTATTGTGTCTCGCTCACCGGTGAGCTTGTAATAAGATACGTAGAATAATATTATACAGGTGTATTATTCTACGTACATAGTACGCGAAAAAACTAAAAAGAGTGAAATTATTATTTTTAACAAAAAATTAAAACCGACTTCCAAGGTAAAAACAATAATAACATCCTTTATAATATGAACTAAAAAGTATTAAATATTTTTTTCCTATCTAATAGTGCCTTTTTCCGAATTCGGCTAAAACTCAACTATTTCTGTACTCAATCTTCATAATTTTGAAGTCGGTGCCAGTTACAAAAGTTTCAAATATTTTGGCAGACTGAAGATTCAGCTATATCTGGTACCGACTTCAAAATGATGAAGATTGAGTACAGAAATAGTTGAGTTTTAGCCGAATTCGGAAAAAGGCACTATTAGATAGGAAAAAATTATTTAATACTTTTTGGAGTTTACTCCTTAAGAATCGATTTTCATATATAAGGCGCCCGGTATGAGAAAAATCCGAGGGGTAAAACCTACTACCAAGTAACGAAAATGTGTCACGTTTTTGGTGCGCACCTTTAGTGCGCAACTTTCTAATTTGGCTGTGAGTGTATTAAGACCATAAAGGTAATATACCTATCGGAATATTATATTATATTATTATATAATTATATTATTATATAATATTATATTCCGATAGGTATATTAACTTTATGATTAAGACGTACATATAGTATGCTGTATAGGCGACTATACCTATATACTATATGTTATTGGGCTTGTTTGTTTCTATCAGTGTCGATGTATTTATATTGCTATTTTTGTTATAATTATCAATAATTAATATTGTTATTGTGAAGTTATAATTTTTATCATTATACTGGCTAAAGTGAACTAAAAGTATTTTGAAATAACTATGGCAGAAAGGGATGTAGATAATATTGCCGGAACATCTGATTTCATATGATATTAATCTTTTTTCAGTTGAATAAACTCTTTTTGCGTATGGTTAGATACTCGTACTTAAGGAGTAAACTCCAGTCGTGCGTCGGAGCTGACACACTTTTTTAGTTCATATTATAAGGATGTTATTATTGTTTTTACCTTGGAAGTCGGTTTTAACTTTTTGTTAAAAATAATAATTTACTATAGGTAAAGGCAAACAAAACGAAGAATAATAAAATGGTCTATTTATGTAAAATGTATGTATGTATGTATATTTAATCCATCGTAGTCATATCTACTAGTAAGTGATTTGTGTACAGGCCGTGTTTCCACTGACGCGGAGCGGAGCTTAGCGGCGCTTCGCTGTCATTCCGCTGGAATAGCACGGTTGGTCAATTCGGGCACCGCTAAGCTCCGCTCCGCTTCAGTGGAAACGCACCCTTATACCTATTTTATATGATGTAAGTATAGCTTTAAGCCTCACCCCGGCGTTGACGACTTGTATGGAGATGAGTCGCACGACGGTACTGCAGAAGTGCGGCGGCGGCGGCTGCGACATCAGCGCCGCGGTCGCCGACGACAGATTCTCGCCGCTGTTACTCTCTGATACTACTAGCGCCTGTACAAAAAAACTGCAGCGGTAAAGCTATTGCATAGTCTTTTTTATCAACTTATGCAATTATAATTTGCATATTATGTATAGTCGCCCGCACACAAAAACCGTGCCGATGGACGGCAACGCCGCATCGACTGATACAGCGGTGTTAGCCGTTAGGTTTATTTTCGTTACGGAATTTCTTGATTCCGTCGCCGCGCTCATTGGCCGCGATAAAAGCTATGCATTAGCTTAAAAGAGAACTGATGCTATTGAAGTCCTTGATTTATTTGCGCGTAGTCAATATTGGAACGAATGCTGCAGACTGCCGTATTGCAAATTGTGACATGATAGATGTTTCAGACAAAGTTGGAACACTACGCCTCGTATGAACGTAAATAATTTTTAATTCATTTTTTATCCCCCCCCCCCTCTTTATAAAAGAAAGAGGAGGGGGCTCCTATTTCTTTTATAAAGAGAAATAACATTTAAAGAGGAATTTACAACAAAAAGGCAAACCTGAATGGTGTTGAGTAGGGCTTTAACTTGCTGCCACTGCATGATGTACGGACACCGTATCATCGTCTCGTACACTCCCTTCAGCAGAACTGCTGCTGAGTCCCAGTCTGTGTTACGCTATAACATAAAACACTTGTTTCTGAAAACTGTAGGTACCTAATAGTTTCGTAATTATAATTATATTTTTTTAAAAGTATAATATTAGGAATTCAGTAGCTGCATCTGGCGCCGTCTACTGTGTAACGATGTTATACAGTACTATTGTTGGTACCCGAGAACTACAGCTTTGAGCGAGATCAGTCTTAAAGTTAAAAAAATCGGCCAAGTGCGAGTCGTACTCGCGCACGAAGGGTTCCGTACGGTTATAGAGGAAAAATAGGCGAAAAATTGTGTTTTTGTATGGTAGCCCCCCTAAAATATTTATTTTATTTTAATTTTAATATTAATTATAAGACTACAGATAAAATAAAGAATATTGTGAAAATTTCAAGTGCCTAGCTGTTGCCATTGATTACGAGCCAAAAAGGTAAAAAAAATTACGTTTGTTGTATGGGACCCACCCTTAAATATTAATTTTATTTTGTTTTTAGTATTTGTTGTTATAGCGGCAACATATATACACATTCTGTGAAAATTTCAACTCTCTAGCTATTACCATTCTCGAGTTACAGCCTGGTGACAGACAGACGCACAGACGGACAGACGGACAGACATCGAAGTCTCAGTAATAGGGTCCCGTTTTTACCCTTTGGGTACGGAACCCTAAAAAGAAGACTGATTTTTTGTGTGTGAGAGAGAGTGTGTCAACTGTTCGTGCTCCGTCCCGTACTCACATGGGCGCCGGCAGAAATAATTTGCAAGGGGTGCAGATTTTATATACCACCTGGCACCCCCCTGCCGGCGCCCATGCGGTACTCACCCTGATGCTGGGCTTCTTGGAGATCTTCAGGAAGACCTTGTCCAGGCGGCGCAGGATCATGATGAGCGCGGGCCGCAGCGCGTCGTCGGCCCAGTCCGCCGCCGGCAGCACCTGCGTCATGTACCGCTCCAGCCCGCGACACCCCATCGACTCGGGGTCGTAAGGCGACACTTTGAGAAGGGAATGCGCGATATCTGCGAGCCGCTGTAGGGTAAATAATGTTTTTTTAATTTTTGCTTCATGGTATCGAAAGATCGTGGAATGTTTGGCTACATTGGCGTCGTAACTATTAACCCCCTATTACAAGCAACATTTTGATTACAGAATTTTTTGTCCTTTTCCAATACATTCAAAAGTTGCTTGACTGACGAGAATTAAGTATGGTTTAAACAATTAAACGTCTATATAAGGGTAAGGCCGAGAATTTTTACACTTAGTAACATAGAGTTACATAGAAACTTCTATGTTACGGTAACGTAAAAGTAACGCGAAAGGTATGTAAGGCCGATTTCATAGTGCACCTTTTTATGTAAAACTTTATGCCTTATACGGGGTGTAAGGGACAGCGTCCCGCAAACTTATAGGGGTTGCTCAGTCAACGAAACTGAACAAACACCACCAGGAATGAGGAATTATTTTCAGGAATGAAAAAAAATTGCTCGATCAGACAATTTGTATAGATAAACATTTTTATTTTATTTCCTGAAAAAAAAAATCCTGGTGATAGTTGTTCAGTATCATTGATAACAAAAAATAAAAAAAAAAAAAAATTTTTATCAAATCATGTCTTTTTTTTTATCAAATCATGTCTTTTACTTTGACTAAGTACATAACTAAGTACCAAATAATTAAATAAAATTGTTATTTATAATCTTTGGTACTAAAATACCTACTATAAAATTAGTTTTTTATCAAAAAAACGGTTCTCTGTAAAGTCGGTTTACTAACGATAGTTGAACGTGACAACGTGCCTCTTTGTTGCTCGTTCCGCGCTCTCGCTTGCACTTCAAGCCTTAAATGGAACGCCTCAGAGCGAGGTAACGCCGCATGAGTCATGTTTTTTTCGTGCGTGCAGCCGGCTCCATCGAATTATAAGACGTCACGTCAAAACTCATTTCCCCGACTGTACATTTCTGCTTAGCACAATTTTCCCCGACTGTACATTTCTGCTAAACAACTCATTTCCCCGACTGTACATTTCTGCTATACAACTCATTTCCCCGACTGTACATTTCTGCTTAGCACAATTTTCCCCGACTGTACATTTCTGCCAAACAACTCATTTCCCCGACTGTACATTTCTGCTTAGCACAATTTTCCCCGACTGTACATTTCTGCTAAGCAACTCATTTCCCCGACTGTACATTTCTGCTTAGCACAATTTTCCCCGACTGTACATTTCTGCTAAACAACTCATTTCCCCGACTGTACATTTCTGCTTAGCACAATTTTCCCCGACTGTACATTTCTGCTAAGCAACTCATTTCCCCGACTGTACATTTCTGCTATACAACTAAATGGGAAATCCCCGATTGTACATTTCTGCTTAGCACAATTTTCCCCGACTGTACATTTCTGCTAAACAACTCATTTCCCCGACTGTACATTTCTGCTTAGCACAATTTTCCCCGACTGTACATTTCTGCTAAACAGCTCATTTCCCCGACTGTACATTTCTGCTAAACAACTCATTTCCCCGACTGTACATTTCTGCTAAACAGCTCATTTCCCCGACTGTACATTTCTGCTAAACAACTCATTTCCCCGACTGTACATTTCTGCTTAGCACAATTTTCCCCGACTGTACATTTCTGCTAAACAACTCATTTCCCCGACTGTACATTTCTGCTTAGCACAATTTTCCCCCACTGTACATTTCTGCTAAACAACTTATTTCCCCGACTGTACATTTCTGCTTAGCACAATTTTCCCCGACTGTACATTTCTGCTAAACAACTCATTTCCCCGACTGTACATTTCTGCTTAGCACAATTTTCCCCGAATGTACATTTCTGCTAAACAACTCATTTCCCCGACTGTACATTTCTGCTAAGCAACTAATTTCCCCGACTGTACATTTTTGCTTAGCACAATTTTCCCCGACTGTACATTTCTGCTAAACAACTCAAATGGAACGCCTCAGAGCGAGGTAACGCCGCATATTGCGTCATGTTTTTTCGTGCGCGCAGCCCATATCGAATTATAAGACGTTGTCACGTCACTAAAGTAGTAACAAAAACATAACATTGTTCCTCTAAATCTTCCAGTACACAGAAAATAATCAAATTTGTTTTTCATAAAAAACTAAGCAAACAAAAAACAATAGTAATTACAATAGTAATTAACGACGATATGAACAAATCCTTACAACACTTCAACGTTACGTAATACGTTACATACAATGAACGTTACCGGTGACATAGAAGTAACATAGAAGCGAGATTTTTTAGGCTTTAATTGACCATTAATCGATAATTTGAGCTCAATTTGGACCAAAGACACACGTCACGCATTGCTTCTCCGCTTATTCATATTTCTATTCAAAACAGGTGTAATAAAAACTGTTATTTACCTTTGAAATCGTCTAAATTCATTTAAAAAAAACTCCGACCAAACACATGCGTCCACCTTTGCTCGATTCTACAGACAACAAACAAGCGTCTTTTTTAAATTTTATTATTCGCATAGATACTTACTGTTGCCAGTGTCAATACAAAATAGTGCCACAAAAGATTAACATTGTTTAGAGGTGAAATTATGGTAACATACAAAATCGTACCATAGAAGCGAAAATACGGGGACAAACATTTAAATTTCGATAAAGTCATGAAATCTGCTTATTTAAAAAGATCAATCACTACGATTAAATTGCTAAGTATCAGAGTATTTAAGTTAGTTCTTGTGAATTTGTCTTTCAATGGAAAAAAATACTAATTTTTAGTTCCAAGTATTTGGATACATGAAAAAGACAGCGAGTTATTTGCAATATTTGGGGTAACCGACGAATTTAACTCACTGTAGTTATTAAACCATAAAGAGTATTTTAACTTTGATATGAAATTGTATGATTTAGATCCCTACAAAATACAATAAAAGTTATTTAATTAAAAATTACTGGTTAGTTTTTTTTTAATATGCAGACAAAAATTGGGACACTTTTTACTTTCGAAAAGTGTAAAAATTCTCGGCCTTACCCATAAGCAATGTGGATGTTTTTATTACGAAGAGAGTTACTTTATTATAATATTACTAGGGGATAAAATCGTATAAAATATTGTTAATTACAAGCATTCAATGACTATTTAATTATTAAATAAGAAATTAATTTCCTTCTGCTACATTATTCATTGGGATTGTTGGTAACTATGGAGTTTCGTTTAACTTCAGTAGAAAAGAGACTCGCCATAAGTTTTAGTTTCAGTTTCACTGTAGCAAGGTTTTTGTTCTGTTTTTAAAGCTTCAAAAAACAAACTCTCTGAATTAAAACATTGTGGATGGAGTAAAATATTATATTAAGATGTAGCAACAAATTGTACCAAATAAACTCACAGCATGCGACTTGGAGTCCAGTAGATCGAAGGGTTTAGTGTCGCTGGCACCGCTGCCCTTAGAGCCGTTGACGTCGAGCAATCGCGGCGTCGCGCTGCCGACAAAGTCGCCAACTAGCGACAGCAGCACGTCACGCGGACGACGGTATTCCGCGCGGACCAACTGTCAAATGAAAATAGGTTTTATTTCTAAATTGGTGAGAAATTATCCTTTGTGTTCTACGCGAGGACCTAGTAATTATAGTTTGTGCGTTTTACGATGATATGGGTGACACATAATAATTGACAATAGTAGGGAAGTAACCTAAAAAAATTAATCGATAATTTAAAAATATCGAATCACTTCGTAAAGGAATTGCAATCGAAATTATCGATTTCGTACTGACGTTTCAGAGTGGCGCCGGCGATTTCAGATGACCGCCCTTTTTATCGATTTGATTTCGATTCAACAGTGTCAATCTCTATTGGCATAAGTTCCGTTTCATGCATCTGACATTTTTCAAATATTTTCGTAACAATAATTTTATACTCCTGTTTTCATAATTCATTTTTATAATTTTGTATTAATAAGTTACCATTTAGCAACTTTTCATTTTTATTCATTTACAATTATAGAAAACATTTGTTTTTGTAGATGGAATATAATTTATTACATTTTGTTTTTTTTTGTTTTCTTGTAAAAAAAATCCGTTGCAAGGAATATGAGAACTGTCACCCATATCATCTTAAAACGCACAAACTATAGAAGACGATTGCAAAATATTTTAATTGAAGAAGATAGTAGCTGAATACTAAAGTATCATTCGTGATTCGCTGTATGTATTTATATTTTTACTCCTGTTCAAACCATGTCAAAACTTCATACTGAATGTCATTTCCATGATGAAAAGTATTGTGGCTACACTACAACTAGCTCCACAATCCTTTTTCGCACTACCGAAGTTTTCTAAGTGCGCGGCGATATATACGACAGGTGAAACAATCCGCAGTGGGCCTCGGCCTGGTCCACCTAGCTCGGTCGGAAGGTATACTTTTATACCGCTCATATACTCATAAAATATAACGCACGCGGCACGCAGCCTCATTGTGATGAGCCCTTGTGCTCGAGTGACGTGCGGCATGGACCGTTGTATCAGAGTTAACAGAACTAGCGAGTAGGCCGGCCGACTCAGAAGAATCAATTGATCTTGAAAATATGTTTGACGTAGTATGTCGGTCGGCGTGCGCCGTATTAATGCGTTACTCAGCATTGTGAAACATGTCGAAAGTGATACTCGCGCCCAACTCGCGTAGATTCGCACGTTTGTTTGAAGTCGAGGTACTCCTTAGTTCTGTCTACTCTGGTTGTATGATCTGTTTAGCTCACCTCAGAGTCCTCAGCCGCAGCGAGGTCAGTAGGCGGTGGGCGGTCGCTGACGTACCGCGAGTGCGACTCGTCATCGAGCAGCTCTAGCGGTAGGAAGGGGGCGGCGGCGCGCGCGCAGCCTCTTTGTGACGAGCCCTTGTGCTCGGGAGACGTACGGTACGGACCGTTGTATGATCTGTTTAGAATAACATTGGTATAAATAAGGTTAGCAAATTGCAACACTGTTTTAAAAGTATTATTGTTATAATTTTTAGTCTCTTTTTAAACTTTCGCGTTGCATTATAATTAAAACTTATAGTTCGGGACTTAAAGCGACTTATTTAAATAGTAGTGTTACTATGAAAAAGTATGTACTCATAGTAGCACTACTATTTAAATAAGTCGCGTTAAGTCCCGAATAATAAGTTTTAATTTTTAGACTCTTTGTAAAATATGAACATGAGTTTCCCTAATCATAAGGTGTACTATAACATTATTCTAAAATTTTTATGTATAATAATCCAGCCTATTTAGGGTGCAAGAAAATATTATCTACCTAATAATCTTTCGTAGTGCTAGGCTATATCAAACTTTTTGTCACTACGATTTGTCATATGAACGAGATCATAAAACTGATTGTATCATTAATTAATATTAACGTTAAGCGTGATTAAATATCATGTTATCGCCTTTTGTTTCTTCGTACATTTTGTGAAGGAGAACTTTTGATGTGGGTCATTAGTCATTATTCATTAGTCATTACTTACTTGGAAAGTCCCTCGCAGTTGTTAACCAATGTCTTGATGGCGATAGCAAGTTGTAATATTATTTCCTTCTCTGTTCGTCCGTCTTTGTTGTATGTTGGCAGTTGAATTTGTTTCACGTAGCAGGGAAGAATTGCTTCTAGAATTATCTGCAATATTAATTAATTTACTTACAGTAAATACTGTATGAGTAATACAGAGTTCATATTTCATCAGATCAGATAAACCCGACACTGAACTTAAAACCGCTTGTTGCTATTAAATTCGAAAGGTATCCTTAATAAGATTTTAATAAAATAAAGACATAGCGGTAAAAATAAGCATTTCCAAAATTTCAGCTTCATTACTTCTGTTTTTTTTTTGTTATGAGCCTTCAAAGTCGGATAATGGATAGTCAAGTAATTTTTTTTTATTTCTAAATATTTGTATACCATTCGATAAGTTATGCAGTTTACAACAATTTTTTTTATGAAACCACTTTTACAAACGCAATATTTAACATAGCTATCGAACAAAGTCTTCCCGAGATGCGTACAAACTAGCTAGCGTGTGACATCATAAAATGCTGACATTTTGTATTGAGCGTTTTGCTAAGCTTTATTTTATGTGATTTTCGAATTGTTTTATCTTGGAGATAAAACAATTCGAAATGTTATATCTTGGAGAGTTTTTAAGATATCAGAGTCATTCATTCACTGATGTTTCTATTTTTGAGAGTTCCTATCAATAAGAAAAAAATAGGCAACTAGCATATTAGTACTTACCAGCATCTGATATCCCCTAATACTCTCAGCGGAGTAGGACACGACCATCACACACAGGCTGATGCAGTCCAGCACATTGACCATTTCATCTTCGTCTCGGTAGCAGAAGTCTATGGGCTTGAGCGGTTTCTCCTCTTTGATCAGCTCGGCTATGTGCAGTGGATCAGGGGAGGGAGTTTCAAGACTTAGCAGCAAGTTGAAGAGACAGCTTGATTGCACCTGTAAGATCAGCGGTCGTCACACTTTACTGGTCAAGGGCCACACCTGACAATGTGAGTGCCAGCAGCGGGCCACAGAGTATGTGTAGGGCGCTCCCAGAGCGGTTCCACACCGAAGCCTTCTTTACACCTACCGAGTAGAGTGGCGAGACAGTACTCTCGGCAAGTTTTATTGGTCGAGAACACTGTCGCGCCACTCTACTCGGTAGATGTAATCAGGCCCTATGAGTGAGTTGCACCACACCAAAAACAACTGGATTAGGTTATTTTTATGAGTTATGTTATGACATTTCTTAAGTACACATTAACAGTAACCGGCCAAAATTGGCCGGTTACGTTTATCCTTAAATATGGTGTAATTTTATCCATTGTGTAGTATAGTTGACCATTCAAATAATTTACTTTGTCGCGGGCCGCATAAATAACGGCCACGGGCCGCAATTTGACGACCACGGTGTAAGATGATTTGATGACCATTTGACTAACAGCGACAATCCTGCCAGGATTTTTTGGTGTTTAAATATGAGAAGTGATGAATTAGACATGGGGGCATGGTCACGAAAAAGTAGTCACTCGAAATAACGCCAGCATCAGTTCAATGCAGACCGCCACCGCATGCAAACTAGATGTTAGGCGAGAAACGGATATATGTATGTACAGTCAACGTTCAAAAGTCCAGTAGCATCGTAACGACCATATTCGTTTGCCGGTACAGTGCATATTTATGTGTGCGCCATGTTACCGTGTACACACTTAAATGTCGTACAGTATCAATACAAGAAAGTTGCGTGTAGTGGATGAAAGACAAAGATAACATATATGTTTGTCTTCTTCATTCATTCTTCTTCATTTATTGCACTGTGTCAATAAATGCAAAAATTTCATTAGACACGTAAGATAGTTCGTAGCTCCATCGGTAAATACGAGGGCTGCTATTTATGTATCCGGAATTAAAAAAAGAAACAAATATATATCATTTAATATGGTTTTATTGCTTTTCAAAATATTCGCCGCGATGATCGACACACTTTTGCATACGCTGGAACCAATTTTCATAGCACTTTTTCCATTCTGATTGAGGTATCTCCAAAACGTGCATTTTGAACGCATCAACAGCCTCTTCGCGGCTCGAAAAACGTTGACCACGTAATTTGTTCTTCGCGTATGGAAATAAAAAGAAATCGTTAGGTGCCAAATCAGGGCTGTACGGCGGATGACCAGTCAATTCGATCTTTTGACCCTCCAAAACTGAGTTGTTTCAGCTGAGGTGTGACAGCTAGCATTGTCGTGATGTAATATGATTCTGCGTTGTCGGTTGTCCTTTCTTATTTCTTCAAAGACTTCTGGTAAACAAATGGTCGTATACCATTCAGAATTAACCGTTTTACGATTCTCTAATGGCACTGTAGCCACATGTCCATTAATTCCAAAAAATCAGGCGACCATTTGCTTCAAAGTACTTTTTGCACGAGTAACTTTTGTTGGTTTCGGCTCATCTTGGAACACCCACACCGTTGACTGTTGTTTAGTTTCGGGGTCATATGCATAGATCCAAGATTCATCACCTGTGTAGATATTATAAACGGTTTTTGACGTACCACGGTTGTATTTTTTTATCATTTTTTTGCACCAAGCGACACGAGCCCGTTTTTGATTGATTGTCAAGTTGTGCGGAATCCAACGCGAACATATTTTTTTTACAGCCAAATGTTCGTGTAATATCTTATGTATGCTCATCATACTTATGCCTAAGGACGCCTCTATCTCGCGATATGTAACATGACGATCACGCATTATTAGTTCCCGCACAGCATCTATATTTTGTGGGACAACAGCTGTTTTTGGGCGACCTTCTTTATTTTCATCCGTGAGCATAGACCGCCCACGATTAAACTCACTGTACCAGTGATAAACAGTGGTTTTTGATGGTGCTTCATCTCCAAAAGTTGCGGTGAGTTGAATAAAGCACTGTTGTTGATTTAGCCCACGCCGAAAATCGTAGTAAATCATTGCACGAAAATGTTCACGCGTTAAATCCATGGCAAATGAAGACACGCAATTTTCAAAATGACGCCACAATGGAAAAATAATTGACAGTCACATGAAACAAAATGTATTCTTCAACCAAAGAGTTCTATTTTCAAATGTTGTAATTACTTTTTAAATATTGTTCTTGTAAGTGGCCAGTTCCGGATACATAAATAGCAGCCTATGTAGTTGGCCTCGCATCATAGCTAGGACGAATAATGGTCACGGTTCAAATCTCAGTTTATCATATTATTTTAAAGTTTTCATATTGTTTTTATTATCTCAGCATTTTTGAAAACTTAATGAAATGACTATTTTGAAAGTTTTATTTAATAAGAATAATATTATATTATAAGATAGTGATAATATATTATAAATGTAAAAGTATTTTAGTTAGATAATTATATATTATAATAAAACAACACTTTCAAAAAAATATATTTTTATTTCAATGACATAACAATTATTATTGAACAATTGAATTGATTGACGGATGACGGTAAAATCTTTGATTCACAGATCTATCAATATAATAATACCTATATCTATTGTGTTATCAATATTTCATATTGTTGAGGTTATAGTTTAATTATTCGTTTTCCGAGGAAAAGATGATTAAAACTTAACCTTAACCTTAAAATCTTAAACCTACCAATTACTGGCCAGCACGTTCCTTTGTAGAATGCCCAATTGAAACTTACGAAATATAAATATTATAACAATTACTTTACACTTATTATTGCGACATAGAAATACATTTTTAATTTAATATTAATAATGATTCTTAATATTTTGTGTAACCTCCATTATTTTCGATACAACTACGTCTGCGCATGGAAGCCACAATATTCTTACAGATATCTGTTCCACGTAAATCCTCCCACAACTGCATGCAATGAGATTTGAGCAGCTCCGGACATCTATCATCGCGTGCTCACCATCTTTGCACCATTAAACCCCATATATTTTCAATCGGGTTTAAGTCTGGGGATCGTGCTGGCCACGGAATAACTTTAATATTAGAATGTTCACTGAACCAATTGCGAACTATGGAGGCTCGGTGAATTGGACAATTATCATGCACAAAACTTATTTCGCTATCACCATACACATTTCGCACAGTAGGTAACATAATGTCCTCTAACACTTCTACATAATTTGCACTGTTGGCTCGCGTAGGTATAAATTCAAGTTCACCCGGCCCTTGAGCACTAATCCATCCCCACATGTTCACACTTATTCTGCCAGATTCAGTGTTTGACACCACGTTATTTTCACACCAACGGGTGTTATCTTTACGCCATAAATGTAGTCTTCCTTTTTGAGAGGATTTAAAAGTCTTCTCATCGGAAAAAATTGTTGTTTCCCAATCAAAATCTAAATACTCTCGTGCAAAGCGTAGCCGTTCGTCTTTATGCCTTTGAGTCAAAAACGGTTTTTTCGCCGGTTTTCGGTGGTGTAATCCCTCGTCATGAAGTGCACGACGAACGGTGACCAATGACGTGTTAAATTCATCGGCAAAACGACTTGTCGGTATGAAACCACATGTTTCATACTCCGCTGCCATATAACGCCGCTGAGTCTGGTTAATAAGAAGTGGCCTTCCACTTCGTTTACGACTCTGCAAGCCACCTTCTTCCTCGAATATTTTCACCCATCGACTTACAGTATTTCTTTAAAAAAAGAATAAATTGTAAAAGACGATTTTAACCAATGAAAAAATACACATCACAATAATAATATAATTAAT
Source organism: Polyommatus iphigenia (assembly GCA_963422495.1). Lineage (NCBI taxonomy): Eukaryota > Metazoa > Arthropoda > Insecta > Lepidoptera > Lycaenidae > Polyommatus > Polyommatus iphigenia. The sequence continues at coordinate 9,490,990 of OY730179.1, read as the reverse complement.
TACTACTTACTGAGAAGCCAGTTTCGTTAGAAATTTGAGAAATATTCAGGCCATTTGAATAAGGGGCCACAATTTTAGCTCTTGCTTCAATAGTAATATTTGCTTGCATATTGGATAAATTGTATCGCAACAGTAAGAACACAAACACTCGTAGCTAAGTTCACCAACCAACAACATTTTGATATTTTGTTATCTTCAAGCAATCGTTCCATTTTATTTTAAATCTACCCTCACATTCTTTGTTGTGACTAGAATGTTACGTTTCTAAATAAACGTTACTGTGCTTTTAGTTAGAAACGTAATTTTTTATTCTACATAGTTGTATCAACATTCATAATCATAATAATTTTATAATTAATATTTCTCAAAAATTGTTTTACGTAAAAACGACGCAGACTCAATACGGGTCGGATTCGATCCTGCAACTTAGCTGATGCAGATGATCTTAGAATAATCACAAGCACCTGTTTAACCACTAGGCCACGGCAGTGCTCACGTGTTGAGACGAAATTGACGATATGAATATACAGCCAAACAAAGTGTATGTGCGTGTGTGAATTGTCTTTATAGAAAAAGGTCACAAGTAACGTTAAGTGTTGACGCCATAGCTGCGTACGATTGCTACTGGACTTTTGAACGTAAGTACGAGCATTTGCAGGCGGCTTCGCTCGCGTTAAGAAGTATTTATTATTATATACAAACTTTCATCCCCTATTTTAACCTCTTGGGGTTTGAATTTATCAAAATCCTTTCTTAGCAGATGCCTACGTCATAACATCTACCTGCATGCCAAACAGCCCGATCCGTCCAGTGGTTTGGGCTGCGCGTTGATAGATCTAAGATCACCATGTAAGTCAATAGGTTTGTCCACACTGTGTCTTTTTCTGTTCGTCAAGGGCATGCGTTATAGCGCAGTCAACAGCGAACGTGAGGCATCCCCGCGACGCGTTGCGTACGTCGACGCATTCTATTATTGAATGCGCCAAAACGAAAGTTGAATGAAAGAAGATGACGAAAATTGAAGACGAAAGCGCATAGTGTGGACATAGCTAGTCACCATTGAGTTTTATATATATAGATTTCTGGTGACTTTTCAAAGATGGCGGTTTTTAATATTTTTAGTTGTAGTTCAGGGACTGTTATTTATTTATTTATAGACTTTATTTGACTTAAATTTTGGTCATTTAAAAATTGAAACTATAGTTCTGAACCACTATTTCTTAAAAGAAAAGTAGAAAAGAAATAGCATATTTTCTTACCTTACTCGCGTCTCCATAGGTAGCCTCTTCGTTAGTATCAAGTATAGCAGAAACGGACCCGAACATTTGTAAAATGAATGGTTTTCTATTGAGCAGATAAAACTGCTTGACTGCATATTCGATTGTCGTCGTGACTAACTTGTTCGTTTGGAAGTTGGAATAGATTTGTAGGAGAGTTGGCATTATTAAGAGGTATCTGTAATATTAAAAGTTGTTTTTTTAATTTGCAATATTTTATACAATTTGCATAAGTAGTTTAAAAGTTATACATATAGCTAATTATCTGTTTCACTTATTTTTTACTTTCACAAAGCGTGCGCCAGTGAATGAGAAAAATAGCAATATGTCACTGTAGGAATTTCTATGTGCTTCGCGTGACCGAACTTTAATAAGATAATGTAATTTTAAACATATCTTATATCTTTAAACGAGCAATTCTTGTATATATATATATATATATATATATATATATATATATATATATATATATATATATATATGTGTATATATAATTGGAATCTCGGAATTGGCTCCAACGATTTTCATGAAATTTAGTATATAGGGGGTTTCGGGGGCGATAAATCGATCTAGCTAGGAATCATTTTCATAAAATGTCATTTTATGTGTGTTTTTTGAATTTTTTGAATACCGAGCGAAGCTCGGTCATATAGCTAGTTATAATAATATCTGCAAATTGCAGAGTGCAAAAATTATCATGAGTATTTAATGTATGTAATAATAAAATAAATTTTGATTCATACGTGTATTTGAAAACTTACCCATTTGTAGAGAAAATGTTCTTGAAATTAAAAGCCGCGTTTACATAGGTAGCTATGACATATCTCAGTATTAGTGAGTCTTCGCTGTGAAGCATCAGAGCTCCGTTGAGGACGTTCAGAAACAGGTGTATGTCTCTAGAGGACGTGAAATTACCAGCCATAGCCTCAAACATTCGAGCGATAAGTCGAACCCACCTGTAATAAATAACCTATTATTTTATCCTAAAAATTATAACTCAACCATGTTACGTTTGTACCTCACGTTGCTTGCGTCACACTGACGTCAGATGCAAACTTATTCTATTTCCCCCGGGTTCCAGTTGACGTTAAAAACGATCAAGACGCTCAAAATAGGAGGCATTTTGAGCGTTTAAATGATCGTTTTTAACGTCAAGTGGAACGCGGGGGTTCGTATTCAAGTTAAGACCTTTCATATCTATAAAAATGTTAAAAGTCGGATAGCTTACAAAAAGTTGTTGTCTTTTTCTTGAAACATTAAAAACAGACAAACTTACTGAGTTTGTTTATTCAGTTACCTTACATAAGCTATGCGGTGAGTAAATATAATTTTCAATTTTAAACTCACATAAACTTGTGCAGTACATCTAGCCCAAGTAGGGTAGGGCCGAGGGGACCCCGGCTGTACAAGTCCAAATCCGCCTCGAGCGCTTTACGCGGGAACGACGGTAGCTTCATCAGTTCGTCGTGTAAGAACACCACTCGTTGGACCACCTGGAGACAATAATTTGTATAGTTTTGAATGTTTAAAATAACAGCTTATTACGTAATAATACTGTATGTTAATGTTTGTAAATATGAAGTCAACATAACGACATTTTTTTATTTCGAAAATACATGATTAGCTGCGTACTGACCAAGCGAGCCGCCTCGCGCGCAGTTGCTCGGTCGGTCAGTACGTGTTAGTGCGCGGCAAACGTACCGAGGCGCCTTTGAGCATCGACAAAAACCGACAACTTTTGGCTCGGCCGCGGCACGCTCGGGCGAGGCAGCGAGGCTGCTCGCTTGGTCAGTACGCGGCTAATTTCTTTAAGGTGTTATGAGGATTAAGGCTATTAGCACAGCTGGTTCTTTTTAAAATTACGTCATAATTTTTAAGTTACTGACTTACTACTTAGCGCGATAAAAATGTAACATTTTAAAATTATTTTTTCGGTTCAACTATAACATAATAGTGAGGGAGCCCTAGAACAATTTTTTTTGTGATTACTAACAAGCTATTTTTTTGTGAGTAGCTACATTTTGATAAGACGAACAACATTTTTATTTTCTAAAAATCTCGAAAGTGGTAGCTAACAGAGATAGAAAGGATTTCATACTTTGACCTAACTAACCTGACCTGACTAACCTACCAATATACAAAAAATCTACTGGTTAGGGTTCCGTTTTAGGGTACAGTAGTTAACCAAGTTTTGTTGATTACAGAACCCTAAAACGGAATCCTAACCAGCAGATTTTTTGTATATTGGTAGGTTAATCTATACTTATAAAATTACATGTCCTGACTGACTGACTGATTCATCATCGCTGAGCAAAAACTGTTAAAGTTACAGCCATGAAATTTGGTGAGTAGGGTTGTTTTATTAAGTAGACACTCACTAAGGAAGGAATTTTGAAAATTTTACCCCGAAGGGGGTGAAATAGGGGTGGAAAGTTTGAATGAAAGTCTGTCATTTCTTGAGTTAGAAACATGAAACTTTATTTTTGGGTTACTGATTAAAAATGAATGGATACGTATTTAAGCGTTTTTGGAAATTCTACCCCCAAAGGGGTGAAATTGGGGTTGAAAGTTTGAATGAAAGTTCGTTATTTCTTAAGTTAGAAACTTGAAATTTTATGTTTGGGCTACTGATTAAAAATGATTGGATACGTGTTTAAGTGTTTTTGGAAATTCTACCCCCAAGGGGGTGAAATAGGGGTTGAAAGTTTAAATGAAAGTCCGTCATTTCTTAAGTTAGAAACATGAAAGTTTATTTTTGGACTGCTGATTAAAAATGAATGGATAGGTATTTAAGCGTTTTTGGAAATTCTACCCCGAAGGGGGTGAAATTGGGGTTGAAAGTTTAAATGAAAGTCCGTCATTTCTTGAGTTAGAAACATGAAAGTTTATTGACGTTTGCGTTTGACGTTTGCTTAAATAGGGTCCCGTTTTTACCCTTTGTATAAGGAACCACAAAAAGGGGAAAACTATCCATCTTTGTTATTATACTATGTTATCGCGGACGAAGTCGCGGGCAACAGCTAGCAGTTATATAATTTAAGAGTAACCTTGTCCTACAAATAAAACAATCCATATTTTAGGACCATCAAGTCAAAGTATGAAATCCTTTCTATCTCTGTTAGCTACCACTTTCGAGATTTTTCGAAAATAAAAATGTTGTTCGTCTTATCAAAATGTAGCTACTCACAATAAATTAGGGCACTGATTTAAAGGGGCAGTTGTAAATAGCAGTTTTGGTAAGTTAAAAATTATAAATGGCACGTTCAATAACTACTTTAGCAGTTAAAACTAAGCAGTAAATTAAACAAAAATGAGTAGTAAAAAATAACGAAATGGATAATTGAAAACATTATTGAACAGTAAAATAATTAAATGAGCAGTAAAAATGAATGAATGAGCGGTTACGTCTGGGCAGTAACAAATCGGAATCTGTCAGTAAGAAATCTCATTCCAAGTAGTTCTCCGCGCTAAAGTAAAAAACCGTGTTGGATATGTTTTAAGGGCCCCCGAGACGGTCAAACGGTTTGATTCAAACACGTAAATTTTGGTTCGACTCAAACCATTTTGATCGTTTACAAAGCTAATTTGAACGGTTTTTCAAACATTTACGTGTTTGAAGCTCGTTTGATGAAATTTCATATTTTTGTTGTGTTTGACGCGCCGTTTGATCGTGTTCCGACTTCCGATGCGTTTGAACAAACTCGGCTTAGTTTAGTACTGGACTTGAACTTCAAAAAGTTTGAGAGCAATCTTGTCTGCATCACACACGTCTAATTATGGCGGCGCACTGAACCAAATGCGCAATGCCGTTTGACAACCGTTCAAACCGACATCAAACGGTTTCATCAAACACGTAATGTTTGAATCAAACCGTTTGACCGTCTCGGGGGCCCTTTAGATTGCTTGCAAAAAATGGAAAGGGCGTAAGCGACAAAATGGTTTTTGTCGCGAAATTTAAAAACCATAAATATATTTCATATAAGCTATGGGCAAATTAGAGTGTATGCTTGAACCAATTTATGTACAAATTTTGGAATCCATTTTTTTACAGAGGTTTTTTTGATTAATTATTCTGTTTTATAAAAGTTGACCAATCGTGTTATGCTATGGGTAATTCAAAGACAAAGACATGATGAATACTGACAATGAACTTTAATTTCTTAGCTTTAGTCATTGCTGAGAAAAATCGATATTGCTACAGCCAAATTATCAAGGCGACGCCTTAAACAATGAGGTAGTAAAATAAAATAAAATCGGCAAAGTGCGAGTCGAACTCGCCCATGGAGGGTTCCGTACCGTTATAAAGCGAAACTAAGGCTGGTATAAATAGTCAGTACTCAAGATGCATCTCGGTCTCAAGACTCAGTTCAGGCTCTGTGATTGGTTGGCTGTCAAAATTTGGACCAATCACCGAACCGAACCGCGTCTTGAGACCGGGTCGCATCTTAAGTACAGACTATTTATACCAGCCTAAGGGCCGGGACACAAAAACACGATATGACGTCGTACGACGTCGTGTCGTGGGAATCTACGACGCGCGTCGTAAGAAGCTACGACACGATATCGTGCGGCGTCGTACGACGTCGCGTCGTAGAAACTCACGTAGAAATTCAAAGATGAGTTTCTACGACGCGACGTCGTACGATGTGGTGTCGCGACGCGCGTCGTAGATTCCCACGACATGACGTCGTGCGACGTCGTACGACGTCGTGTCGTGTTTTTGTGTCCCGGCCATAACACGACATCGTACGACGTCGTACGATGTCGTGTCGTGGTTTTTTACGACGCGCGTCGTAGATTCCCACGACACGACGTCGTACGACGTCGTGTCGTGTTTTTGTGTCCCGGCCCTAACACGACATCGTACGACGTCGTACGACGTCGCGTCGTAGAAACTCACGTAGAAATTCAACGATGAGTTTCTACGACGCGACGTCGTACGTTGTCGTGTCGTGGTTTTTTACGACGCGCGTCGTAGATTCCCACGACTTCGTGTCGTGTTTTTGTGTCCCGGCCCTAAGACGGCCCTAAGGGTCTAAACACACTAGGCTGAATTACGCCGACGTAATTTCCGCCGCGTTTACGCCGCGTTTCAAATCCATACAAAATATGGGCGGAACGCGACAGACGACACACTATGCCGAAATGCCGTCGTGAGCCGAATTTCCGTCGAGCCGAGTCGAGCGTAAAATTCGGCAGCGATTCGGTGGTAATTTTTTGTATAGCAACACACTACACGCGACGGAATTATCAAAACCGAACATAGCAAATCTAACCTTATCTCCAAAGCGTTAACGCACACATTACATCAGAGAATTTTAAATACTTACGCGCGCGTTCGGCAACGGAAATTACGCCGCGAAATTTCGGTTCTTCGCGTAATTTATAGTGTGTCGCATCAGACGTAAGCGGCTGAACGTAATTTCAGCCACGTAAATTACGCTGGCGTAATTCAGCATAGAGTGTTTAGACACTTAAGACTCTGTGTTGTGGTCTAAGACATAATCTTGAGATACAGCCTGGAGACAGACAGACGGACGGACGGACGGACGGACGGACAGACGGTACTTGGTGATGAAAAATTAAATTACTTTTACTTTCATTGAATGTATCGTATTGAAACTGGATTTCAGCGGCGTGCATAAGATTTTGACACTGGTAATGCAGCGATATCGGTTCAGTAGTTTTGGTGTGAAAGCAAAACAGACAGACAAACGGACAGAAAGATATATTTTCGCATAAATTATAATAATAGTGTGGATATAAATTAAAAACTATGTTTTCTAAACTATTAGTATAATTACGTTGTTATGAAGAAATAAAAAAACGCCATCTGTTGTCACCCGTTGGAACTACAATGAGAGTTTATTTCATCGATGTTTCCATGGAAATATACCAAAATTTACCATACTACATAATATTGTGCGCTAAGCTAAAATAAATAAAAACGCCATCTATTGTTACGTATTATATACGCACCGGTGCTCGCCTCAGCTACTGCGGCAGGAGTTCGCCTATAATATAGCATGTCTGTGTGCGTGTGCGAACTGTTCACGGACACAAAAATCTTTACGCACACATAACCCCAGAGCCTGCCGCACGAGATCTGCTTGCCTTGACCTTGAGTCATGCGGTTCACGCGTGTACCTAACTTAATGTTTAATTTCTCGCAAATTGATTGTTGCTATTTTATAAATGTAGGCGTTTTAAATGCGTTCATTTTTTCTATTATATTTTTTACTATTAATATTTAATAATTAACGTCATGAGTCATCTAAAACGTACGAAAGTTAAATTAAAATATATGTGTATGGCAAGTCATGCATTAGGTAGGCACTGCATTTTTGCCTTCATGGTATGCACGTACATGCTGGATTTAGTTAACTTTGATCCTATTTTGAGGATACTGAATAAAATGCAATTTATATTAACTTTTGTATATTAGTTTTGTAACAATTGAACAGCATTACAATGCAATAAAAGAATGGACAAGACAAGAATATATCGACTACCGCCTAACATTTAGCAAAAATAAAAATTATTAAAACGCCTGTAAAAATTACATTGCAAAACATGATTTTAAGAAACAAAAGAAACTAAATTAACATTAAAAGATTTAGGCGCTGTAACACTGAATGAATTTAAAACTAAATTAAAAATAATAGGAACTTTTATTCGTAATTCGAAACATACTTAGGTTCTTTATCAAAATAACATAATAATATTAAAAACAAATAATAACAACCACATAATTTGCTTACTAGCAGCTAAAATTAACTTATTGTATAATAAGAGCAGGTTTTTATAGTAATAATATAAACTTTATTAAACATACGTAATTCGAAACATATTACTTAGGTTATCGAACCGCTCATTCCATCTTTTTTACTGACCATTCCATCATTTTTACTGACCATTCCATCATTTTTACCGCTCGTTCAGTAATTGAACTGTTCGATTATTTTTAGAATTGACATTGTATGAGAAAATAACCGTCCAATTGATATTTTATTACTGTCCATGTTTTACTGTCGCAATAATTAATCAACCGCTATTAAATTAAATAACTGCTCAATAATTTTTTCAACTGATCATAATAACATCTCGAATATTTAAATAACAGCTCAAAAAATTAGTTCCCATAAATTAGCTTGTTAGTAATCACAAAAAATTTTGTTCTAGGGCTCCCGTACTATAAGTAGCATATCATGCGCCTAAATTATTACTAATTTAAGACGTCATAATATTAAAACTGCTTTCAAAATAACATACCATATCAACATTCTTCAATATGGCCCAAGTGAGCAGCACCTTGCCTATCTCTACGAACTTGTGCAGTAGCTCTCTGTGCTGTAGTTTAGCGAAGGCCTCGTCAGGTTGCATGTGAACTAGCCCCAGTTGCGGGTACTGAGAGCGTTTGAAGAAGTAGTGGTCGCGGACGTAATTCTGTGGGTTGTGGATTTGACCTGAAACATAAGTGTTTTATTGAAAAGAAAAGAAATACGATGTTTAAACGCAAGCATTACATAAAAGCTATTGTAGTATAAAACGGATGTCAAGCGTCAAAACTACTTGATATGTTGGACGTTCAAACTTTAAGGCGATAATACATTAATGCCCTCTTACGTTAGTTAGAGTTAGGGCTGGTCGGTTTTCCAATACCTTGTCATTCAAGATTACAAAGAATTTGTATAACTGTCTCATTCACTTGATGTAAATTAACTTACGTGTTTTAAAGTCAACAAGGAAATATTCATCATGCAACCGTTCGGGGATACCAAAGTAGTCCAACGACTCCCGAAGAATTTGACAGAACTGCGTATCCTCTTGTACTGGGAACTGCGACGGAATGCTGCCTTCGTTTTCAGCTATAAATAGGAACATATTTTTGTGACTTTATGTTACAATTTTATGACAATAATTTATAGATATTTTATTACCACCATGATCTTTACATAACTTATCGCAAGATTAATTTTGTGATACAAGCATCAAATCATTAGGACTGAGGACACTAAGTATAGTTCGGTCGCGGAGCAGTTAGAATTTTTTCCGTTGAGCACACCACTATTAGTGAAAGAGTAGTTTAATGAAAGAGTAGCACTAGCAGTACCTAGGTCAATAAAAACTTTCTAGTTTCGACTTATGTCCTATTCCGTAACCGAACTACACATAAGGCTATATAAGTGTAAGTACTCACATACGGTTTTGCTCGATCGAGCAATCACGTAGAGTAAAAACCAATGCTCGGGCTTTCGTCCAAACATTCAGCATCGCTCGATAGTTTTACTCCAGTTCGAAGGAAATTAGCTACGAACTACCTAAGAATAATAAAAACTAGTGTCAAAAAATTTGTCAAGCCTTCAAACTGGCTCGATGGGAGCCTTCGAGCTGTGAGTTTTGCGGTCCACACAGTGGTTTTTGCTCGATTTCGAGTAAAACTATCGAGCAAAACTGTATATGAATACTTAGCATTATACTAACGTGGGCCGTGAACAATAATTTTCTTAGCAGCAGGCACGTTAGCGGTGAGCAGTATCGACGCGTCGCACTGCTCCTTTCGCAATATCTGCTTCAGATCCTTGAACATAATCCCATGAACGCTGTGTACCACCTTAAATACAAAACGCAAAAAGTTAAATATTAATTTGCAAGATGAAACCATGTTACCACGAAGAAACCCTCACTGTTAGGTTTCGCTCTTAAAGTTTAAGAGCCCGAGCGAGTTTACTACATCGGGAGACTCGACGTACTAAAATACGACGTATTGTAAAACACTAATAAAAAAAAATTAAGCTTCTAATTTTTTTAATAAAGTAAAAGCAGAAGCTATTTTTCTTTTCCATAGCTAATTAAGTTACATTATTTAACAAGCTTGAAGTCATACTTACCATCCAAAGAATAGACAGCGCAGCTCCAATCAGTCTTTGGCCGTCTTCATGGGGTGTCCGTACATAGAACATGACGTATCCAATGATATAGTTGTATAAAGCGAACGCGGCTTGCTGCGGCAGTCGCGGTATGAACCTTATCAAATGACGTAGCAGTTTGAACATTTCGTCTTGATGATCCCTGGTTAGTCTTTCGAGGACATGACGAAGGAATAGCGCTGAATCTTCGACTAGACAGCCCCATATAACCTGGTGGGGTAAAAAGTTTTTATTTAATTTTATGGGAATCAAATTCTACATAATCTGACATGTTTTAACAAAATAATTTGCGTTTATTGCCATCGTTTCTAAGATTTTGTCAAAGTTATTTCTTTTAGCACATTTAATTGATTTAGTTGCCTGACAAACTTAAATTATGATAAAAACACACAACAAAATGATAATAATTAATTTGTAACATACTCTAAACTTTTGTGGTTTCTTGATTACATTTTTATACAAGGTGTTTGTCAATGTAAGTTGTTTCTAACGAAATAATATATACCTGATAAGCGACTTCATACACGGAACACCCGTCACGTGATACAGCAGCGTCGTCGAGTAGAGCAACAATCTCGTTGACGGCCGAGCACAGAACAGAGGGGAAGAGTGCGGCCGCGAGCTGCGTGTGGTGCGACCCGCGCACGCCCTCCGCCATCTCTTCGTCCGCACCGCCTGTCGTGACGTCATATTTTTCTCATTTTTAATTCACGCAAAATATTCTTTACATTTTTAAAGGTATTGCGTGCAAAGGAAAATACTGTAACTTACCAACTAAAAGTAGGTAGTACCATGTAGTACCTTTCCATTGATCTACTATATTAATGTGTCGAATCGAAATCTGTCCAGTTATTTCGGAACTTAATAATTACACAATAACGTACGTAAACAGCAAAGTAACACATTATAAAATATATAATCCAACATTCAGTATTTCTGGCCATAGATGGATGGCCAGAAAGGAATGCGTGGTTAAAATTACTAGTACGCAATGTATACGCACTGCGTGCCGCACGCACATTGTGATACACTAGTTTGCAACTTACAAGATGTTTCTTAAACTTCTAAATGTTGGGCTCTTTGACGGTTTCGCAACGGATTTTGATGATTCTTTCAGTATTAGATAGCCCATTTATCGAGGAAGGCTATAGGCTATATTTTATCACGCTAAGAATAATAGGAGCGAAGAAATAGAGGAAAATGTGGAAAAAACGGGGAAAATTATTTGAAAGGGCTAACTTGAACGCGCTAATCTCAGGAACTACTGGTCCGATTTGAAAAATTCTTTCAGTGTTAGATAGCCCATTTATTGAGGAAGGCTATAGGCTATATTTAAACACGCTAAGACTAATAGGAGAATGTGGAAAAAACGTGGAAACTTATTTGAAAGGGCTTATCTCGCGAACTACTGGAGCAATTTTTATGTTATTTGGCACAGATAAGAAGTAGACCACGTGAAGGATCATAGGCTATCGATTTTAATCATTTTTTCAGTGGCTATATATTATTTTATACCCGTGCGACGCCGGGGCGGGTCGCTAGTATGAAATAAAATATGATTGGAGCTTACCTTCTATGTGATCATCGACTGTATGATCCAATGCTGGTTCTCTGGCAGCCTGTCTGGTAATGGGAATCGTCGTGATCAGAAAGCTTTCACGTTCCGCTTTCTTTTTATCGTCGCGTTGTTGAAGAGCCTTCTTTATCGCTTCAGTTTGTTGCTTCTTACGGGTTTTAGTTGCTGTCACTAGAGACCTCTGAAAATGGTAAAAATTGCAGAAATTGTATATCGTAATGTCAATAATTACCTTAATACATAATGTGGAAACCCATTCTATTACATGATCGCGCTGTAGGTATATTAATCTTCTACATAAACAAGGAAAAACTCACATGTCTTTCTTGGTTCAACGTCATTTCCATGTCCTTATCTTTGACTTGTGGACTCCACGGTGGATCCACAACAGCTAGGGACTCGATGCCAATTTTCGGTGATGGCAAAGTAAACTCGATGCCTGGAGGCGGTACTTTGAATGTCATAGAAGCGCCTTCCTCCATTCGTGGCCAAACTTGATAGCGAAGTTTCCACATTACTTGGAATCGTAGAATGGCATTAATTCTGCAATGAAATATTATTACTTAAATTTAACTTATGACAGAATATTTAAATATATAACGTGATCGTAACTCGATTACCAAAATGAAAATAATTTTAAAGCTTTACTTTTAACGTGATTCTAGCGCCCACGTCGATACCTCATATGACCACGTCATTACCTGAGCGCAGGATCTTGGTGTCGCAAATGGTTGTGCATGAGCGCCGCAGCGGCGTGCGGCGCGCGGACCGCAGCTAGCACGAATAACGCCGCCGCGCACGCGCTTAGTTCACGCTCGGGCTCTAAAAGTAGCGCCCACGCCGCGCCCGCGCTGCCCGCCCACGCCTCCTCGCCTAGTGTGGCCGCACCCTTTGCTAACGCCGCGAGCGGTGTATGGTACGCAGATCGCACCTGAAATCATTAATTTATGTACTGTTTTGCTACTCTTCTTGAACGGTGTATTTGGAAGCGCCGTCATTTTGAGGTTATTTTACCCATGACAAACAATGTATGGACTAAGTGACTTGACAGAAAAGGATTCACACTTTCTATAACTACATCGTCTGTATACACATAAAGGTCACATTCATAATACAAGTAGACCAACAATATTCCAAGTACCTGCGTCTTCAAATATTTAAGTATAGGCGGTTGTTCGCCGGGCGGGTAGGGTATGGCACCAGGTCGCATCACGGGCGGGGTCTCATTAGGCAGGGCGTGGTCACCGCCGGCGGCGCGGAACGCAATACCCACACTCTCTAGTACGGAGCGGTCGATTCTATAATGTTATGAAGATATGAGCTATATAATTTTTACACTAGTTTTATTTAGGGTCAAATTTAATGATACTTAATTATTATTTTTAACAAAAAATTAAAACCGACTTCCAGAGTAAAAAACAATAATAATTATTATATAATGAACAAAAAAGTATGAAATAATTCTTACCTATTTCTAAATAAACCTCTACTATTTCTGTACACAATCTTCATTATTTTGAAGTCAATACCAGCTAAGAATGGTGAGTTCTTAGACAAAATATTTTTAATTTTAAAGACTGGTACCGACTTCAAAATTATGAAGATTGTGTACAGAAATAGTAGAGGTTTAGGAGTATTCTGCATAAGGCACTATTAAGAGTAAGAATTATTTCATACTTTTTTGTTCATTATATAATAATTATTATTGTTTTTTACTCTGGAATTCGGTTTTAATTTTTTGTTAAAAATAATAATTTCACTCTTTTTAGTAATTTAAGTAATTTATAAGGTTTTCTGTAAATACTAATGTGTTCTATTATGTGACTTTGGAGCCAGGAAACACATTTATGATATGAGAACCATAATATACCTAGTGTCCTCTCGGAATAGAGATGCATAAGCAACTCCAAGAATATACTCGTATCACTGTATAATTAATAATATAAGCTTGGCTTGGCTTAATCAAGCAATGATAAAATTAATGTTCATGCGCCTATCACTAAAGGCTCTAAAGTTCTGTTCAGTGACTTTCTTTCTATCACAAGTCACAACACTCCTGGAAAGTCATTAGCTGACTATAATGTTCATATAATATTATGCTTAAACTACTTAGAACTACGTTAATATAACTATTTATTTTGTCCCAATAATAAGGAGTTTCCTACATACGGACATACCTCATAATTCATAGATCTCATGATCAAATTGCTAACTTGGTAACCTGATCAGCAAGTTTGAATCATTTACTTTGATATAACAATATAATTTTTGAAATCGTTCGACAAATTAAGAGTTATGATTTAATGATTCATGGTGTGGTGACTGGTGGTAGTGGTGATGATGATGATGAATGTAACTTGCATAGTAGCATATGCTTTGAGTTCTTAAACCAAAGCCGAAACCCTCAAACTTGCATCTATAAGGAATCCGGAGTTCTCTTAGCACCTTCGGAACCAAGGTATATCTTAGTGCAAAATTTTGCTTTTTGGCAGCATATGCTTTCCTAAGCATATGCTATACTTCTCATAAAATCGAAATCACCATATGTTTCCATATAAATTTTGAGGAGTTCCCTCGATCACTCATGGATCTTATCATCAGGTCGAAATAATAAAATAATTTTCAAAATAGCTTAACTTTTTACAGAACAATGTTTAAAGACATCCGTGATCCGTTTTGATCTAAAAATACTATGAAAAATACCTACCAATTATAATAGGCTCATAATGTAAAGGTGTATGGTGGAATGGTGGTGATGATGATGATGATGATTATTAATGTAATAAGCTTAGTAGTATATGCTTTCAGTTCTTAAAACAACGCCGAAACCCCCAAACATGTATCTATAAGGAGTACGGAGTTCTGTTCACCACCTTCGAACCATGGTATATCCTGGTGCAAAATCTTACTTTTTGGTAACATATGCCTGGAATACTTGATATGAAACCAAAAAAAAACATATGTTTCCATTTGAATTTTGAGGAGTTTCCTCGATTACTCATGGATCCCATCATCAGGTCACCACTTTTGTGAACATGGGACCAAATTGGAGTGAAACCTAATGCAACAAAACAAAAATTTTGAAAATCGGTTCACAAACGGCGGAGTAATCGTTGAACATACATAAAAAAAATATCCACAGCCGAACGTATATCTCCTCCTCGTTTTTTGGAAGTCGGTTAAAAAATCAAATGGGCTGATGTATGCCCAGTTTATGTTTTTTTTTACATGAGTTTACCTTTTCGATAGCAACGGCTATTGGTTGACTTCTTTATGTTAGCCTATCAAAAGCGCTTGTGAACACATAAACTGTCTAAAAACCTCAGCAAAAGACATTAGGCCAACTAATTTAAATGAATGTATACGAGATTTATTTTGATGTTTGATAGGTGACACGGTCTGGCAATCCAGACATAATGTTCAATAACAAGGGACGAATATTATGATTTAATATTGCATTACAGTCGAGGTACAGTTCAGCTCATTTTACGCACAGGAAGCAAGTTCTATAGAGTGGTTCCACTGGTTGACGCTAGATGGCACTGTATGTCCATAACAATGGGAACATCGCAGCAGCCAGTAAATTTTACTCAAAGAGAACACGTTGAGAATCGTGTTCATTAGAATTTTAGTCACAGTTGAAACGTAGAAAAAAGTAATATACCTGTCAGAGCCATGTTCCGAAGATTTTCGAGCACGCCTACCGCGTCTAATTTCCGAGGAACCTTCTTCTTGGTTTGTTGCATTCGCTTCAGGACCAAACTTTTCGCCGTATATCTAAAGAAAAAATATTACCCTTTTAAACTTTCATATAAATCATAATATAATATGTTAACAACCTAATGCTTACTAGGTATTAATGTTAATCTAGAAGTAAGATATTTAAAAATACTGTGTCGTATTTTTACCTTTCTTACGGACTTCATAAGTCTGCTCGTCGCTCGCATATTGCGTCGGAAGCAATACGGATGACAGAAGTTTTGGTGACAGCAAATATAGTTAAATGAGTTCAGAAACTTTACTATCACCTGAAAAAAAGTAACATTTTAAAGCTGATACAATTTGTGCTTATTTTAAAATACGCAGTATTTGTCTGTTTTAATGACTAATACCCATCTAAGCCGCTGAAATAATTTTTAATGTTGGTTTCTTATCCATTTATTTAGAAAAACTTATAGAGCCTACATTACTATGGAGATACATTTTTTAATCTTTATTTATTTAGAGGTTTTTATATAATATAAGTATATGACAACCCCATCGTATCTATTACAATTTTTGTAAGTTACTACGGAGATACTTGTAGTAGGGGAGTTAGTGCTAGCGTTTGCTAAGTCATTTCATACCGAACAAATTTTTGTCCAGGGGTAGCTTAATATTTATCAATCAATATAATCAGCGTCAGTCGCCGCACCCGTGGTGGAATGTTAACTGAGAGTATTTCAAAGTTGTAAAAAAATTGTTGCGAAAAGTGATTTTATACCGAATGAAACTTTGATGGATGATTATTGAGGTCATGTTTAACCAAAAAATCACCGTCAGCCGTATTGCAGACGGGGGATTCAACGTCAGTCGCGTTACTGAACATGTAAAAATTTTTTGAATATAAAGTCATTTTATACCGTACAAAATTTATACAGGTGAATGTTTCTACTTTGTAAATAATAAAGAAAACCGTCAGTCGCTAATACGACGGTGGAAAAACCGTCAGCCAGCGATATAAGTTATGACCAATATAGCCCTACTTCGCGCTCAATGTATCCTAGGGCGTCGCGTAGACGACATTTCCACCTGCAAACATTCAGCTGACGGCGATTTTCGTTTGAATTAACCATAAAATTATCTCACATAGCAATTTTAAGTAATTAATTCGATAGTCAATATTTGTGAAGAAGAATTATATACATTTTACTTTAAAAACGCCATCTGTTGTTATATACTAAAACTAAAATAACACCTACCGAACCTAAACGTGTATAATCTAGATATGAACCTTTATTGGGTGCGAATTGGGATCTTTTTAATGTCAATTCAATACGATTCCCAACAACAACTTTGAGATACTCTCAATTTTTATTCCACCCATTATGAAGTGGCTGACGATCAAAGCTGTTATGTATTAGTGGAATACTATTATTGTAACGATTTCCGCTCGGTACGAAATGACTTTTTAAACTGAGCGCGACCTATTTATTGACTATTGATTCCCGAGAAAGGACAAAGGAGGAATCATACTGAATTTTTTTTTAGTTCCTGTGAGATAAATAAATTGTTGCGTAACGAAGTTGCAAGCAGATTCCCTCAATCAAAGTCCCCTTGTCTCATCTTCATCACACACCTTCAGCCACGGATACCCCTTGCTGGTATCCGGGGGGTCTGTGGAGTTGCTGTCGGGGCTGTCGGGCGGAGGGTCGTGGTCGTCCGACAGCACTCCCGGGCTCTCCTCCCCGCCGCTGTCCACCTCGTTTGACATTATCACCGTGCCACCTACACAAATATGAATGTTAGGTCATAAAAGATTAGAATTGATAGAGAAGGGAGATATGAAGACAATTAGGCCGTGTTCACACCAAACCGACTGTGAGCCGCCGATTGTGAGCGAACGTTACGCAGGTTATTGTATTTCCATACATATTCACTTTTTCATTCACACCTAACCGACAATACGCCATTACGATTTACGCTAGGCGTAGCCCGTAGGCGCGGACATTCGATGCCGTATATTTTCACGTTCACACTGGGGCTCACAGTGAGCCTGCTCACATTCGGCGGCGTATAGTCTGTTTGGTTAGAACACGCGCTTACAACTTATGCACACCACTTTTACACTTTAAGACTTTGGTTAGTTTATTTTTGGTGGTTAGGTTAGGAATTAGGATTCAATTGCTAATTAAGACAACAAAGTTCAATAGCACAAATGTATAGAATTGAAGACGTTATTTAAACATTCCACTCATGGAAGTAGTACTTTTGACATCTGTTGGATATGTAAGGAAGTTTCATACCTGTGCCAGGGTACACTTCAGACGTGTCGCTTCTATCTGACAACGATGACACCTTTCTTCTGCTCTGGATGGAATCCGATCTTCTGTTGACGACTAAAACATAATATTATGACGTTTAATCAACGCTGACTCTTTACAGAAAACAAAATGCTAATACAAAGCAAATTAAAAAAGTTAGATTAGGTTTATTTTCAAGTGTACATAATCTGAACCAAATAAATAAATAACTTACTATGTAATTATAAAAACACTAAATATAATTATGGTTAAAAACATGAATAAAAAGTCCATAACAACATACAATCCTCAGGGTCTCTAGCGTCCTTCTGTCTCAGCTTGATGGAGCGCCGCTTGAAGGAGCCGTAAGCGGACGTCGCGCTGCGCCGCGCCACCGCCTTGCCGCGCGCGCCCAGACGACCCTTCTTGTCCTCCGCCGGGGGTATCACTTCAGGTAGCTGTTGAATTTACCATCATAAATAGAAAATAAATAGGTACATCGAGAGAGTTGAATACGTGCATCTTATCGATTATATTAAACCTGAATAAAAATTAAATTTTTGTTATGCGTATGATTTGAGTTAAGAAACATAAAGTAAGGCCGATTTTTTAAAACGCTATGCGTATAATCAAAAGTAGAATAATTGAACCATGTTTGCATTGTTTTTCGACATAAAGTTATTTCAGATGTCACTAATGCGCTCAATTCTAACGGTCGGTACGAAACTGCTCTGAAGCATATTATTATTCATTTCTCTTCTTTCTGAGATTCGCAATAAAGAAACTATGCAATGTTTTGTCTTTGTTTTTCGACTGTCTTTTCTAAAAGCATTAGAAAAGGACAAAACATGTACAAAATCCATTATGTATTTTTTTAGTCAGGATTTCAGGGGGATTGTGTACAAGGTAAGGGCTGAGTAAAAAAATCTCACAGTAACATTGCTTCCGCCAGACACGTTCTCGGGCTCGTGAAGGACAAAAGATATCTTCCTTTCTGTCTCCGCGCCGGCTATCGACTGCAGGCTCTGCGCGGACGCCTGCGAGTGCCCCATACTAGATAGGGCCATACTCCAGCGACGATTCGCTTCTCTGTATCAAAAATATACGTTTTCAAATCTAATAAAACCACCCGTAGAGGCTCAAGGCTCGAAGCATACCGCCTAAAGCTCCTTTTGATCACTGCATTTGTTTTAAATGGTACATTTGTAGTAGTTTAGTCTTACCACACTTTAGCACACGTAAGCGACTATAACTTTACAGATGTAACAGTTAGTAAAAATGCAGAATTAAGTGGAATCAAAGACAATAAGCTTGAAGACTTGCGCCTACAGCGATTCCTGATTACTTATCTCTCTGGCATTGTCCCTTATAGAAATGGAAACACTAAATAAACTTGATAGAAGTTATATAGAGTTCCCTTTCTAGTATAGATAGTCATAAAGACAAGTAGTTCAGAATCACTGCCGAATAAAAAAGTAGCTGCTATTCGATCTATATTCGTATCAAATATTCTTAATACCTGGCATGCCAATGTAGCAAAGCGAAAAATCACTAAATCAATCTAAACTAAATTTTACTTACTAAATCAATAATTTTAGTCGGTGTTTTCAGTAGGCCTACTTTAGTTTTGTATTGTACACTCGAGGAAGTTGATTCCTATGCATGTCGCGGGTCAACTTAAACTGGTCAGTGGTCAGTGTTGGTCGGGAAAAAGGACAGAATCGAATTTCTATATTTCCATCTTTGTCATTTTGTGTTTACCAAAATATCAACATTGCGATCTCCTTGGCAACAATAGGTTTATTCATGGTTTATTGGTCGCTATCTGTTGGCTATACTCGTTCACGATAGAATCGTATTTTATTGGTCGCATTGCTTTTGACAAAATGTAATCTGCTTAGCAACCGCCTTAGCAACGAAAGTATACTTGTATACTTCAAAAATGTTTTTCAAATATTGGGAATTGATTATATATGTAATATAATATTTTATTTCTCTCATCCGAACAATCTTTGAAAAAAATAATAAGTACCTACTTGCTTATATATTATTATGTAAAATGTGTTTATTGAAACATTATAACCCATCCAATATGTGCTACAAAACAATGGACTTATTATCAGCAAATCGTTGAACAGATCAAACTGGCCAACCTTATTCTACTCCTAACATCTTCGTCAAATATCATGACTTGGTTAGTTGGAAAAGGCTACCCCGAAGGATTAAGTAAAACTTAAGTTATGTTTTTGAATTAAGTATATTCTCATTGCTGATCATTATAACAACCCAGAGTTCATAATATTATTACCTCAAGAAGAATACCTAAGAGTTCATAATAATTTTATAAGTTTTAAGTTTTTCGATATATTTTTAACGCTCAAATAAAATATTATCACGATATTATACAAGTGTGTTCTGATTTTTATGGTTCTTGTAGATAAGATTTTAGAAAGATGTTGATTTAGAATTCTAGAGCGTTTTTACATTACGCAAAACATAAAAATGAATAGTAAGTAGGTAGGTAATAGGTTCAGATTCCCTAGAACTGAGAACATTGATTGCTATCAAGCAAATTTTTCGTGAGTAGCATTGTGAGTAGCTTAATTTTTTTTTTGATTAGACGAACAACAATTTCCTGTGCAAAAATTCTCGAAAGTTAATATTTCGATTTGATGGTCCTAAAATATGGATTGTTCTATTTGTAGGTTAATGTTATTGTTATGTTGTTAAATTATATTATAACTAGCTACTAACCTCTCAGTATACAAAAAATCTGCTGGTTAGCCGTTAGGGTTCCGTTTTAGGGTTCCATAGTCAACGAGGACTTGTTAATTACAGAACCCTAAAAGCCAAAAGGGGTGTAAAAGGGGTGACAGGCGTGCGTAGAAGTACGCGGACTTATGACTCGACGAAATAGTGTTACTTCCTTTCGTGGCTTTTTCCGACTCTTACCATGACCATCAACGAAGATTGTAGAATGAGGGTGTGCTGTTGATATAGACTGGGTTGATCTGCTTAATTATAACCTGTGTATTGTGTATGACTTCATCGTCCTTATACCTAGCACATTTTGAACGTTAGGTTAGTTGATGATTTGAAGCACAGAAATGCTAAGATAAGCCACGTTTGAAGTGCATAATATTAAGTTCAGATAGGGGAAATAAATATTCACACCAATAATTCAGAACATGTTCAGAACCTATGATATTATATTATAAGAAAAATTCAGAACCATATTTGCAAAACTTAAAATAATCCTGTCAAAACCTTCAAAACGTAAATACTTTCGTTGCTAAGGCGGTTGCTAAGTAGCCGGTGTAGTGACCAATAAAATAAGATTATGTCGTGTCATACCAGTATAACCGATTAACCGACAGATAGCGACCAATAAACTTATCGTCGCTAAGGAGATCGCTGTGTTGATATTTTGGCAAACACAAAACGACCAGGACGGAAGTATAGAATTCTGTCCTTTTCTTTTTCCCGACCAACATAATCGCGAAATTGAGCTGACCCGCTACCTGCATAGGAATCAACTTCCCCGAGTGTACATATGCATACCATGCATTAAACGTGTTATCTGTTTGTATTAAGTTCAATTTAGTTTCCGATCCAGCAAGGGGCAGATCTAAGCACACTCGAAACAAGGTAATATGGATGATCGAATTTGCCTACTCCTTCGGACCATCAGTGCTCATAAAAGTGAGAACGCGACTAAATTCTCATCGTCCTATGGTGTCTTACAGTACGTGTCGTATAGTACGTTCTATGCATGCACGTATTGTGCGAGTAAGCATGCAGTACGTTGTTAGATCACATACTCGACTGGCATTAATGTGTGTTGACTGCTAAGAGCCCTGTTAAAACGAAAATTTCGATCATAATATGCACTCGTTACGTTATTCTAGCGTAATGTAACATAATAAACTCACTTATTATTACACAACAAACGTCTCCGCTTTTGCATCCACCTTCGCAAAACATAATAACAAAAATAATCATTGGTACGATGGGATATATAGCACTACTTACCGGAGAGAAAGGAATGCGATTATCGTACCTATAGACACGGTCCCAGGGTCCTCTTTCTTTTAGCGAGGAGCGGCAGGACTTGGGGAGTTGATGGTAGGTCTCGCGCAGGAAGGCGGTGATCTCGAACAGCAGCACACACGCGATGATGCGGAGCGCTCGCGGGCAGTCGTGACCTGTGGTCTTGCCGGGGAGACGGATGCTCGCTAAAATAACGAATATTCATCTTAGAATTCA
Organism: Polyommatus iphigenia; assembly: GCA_963422495.1. NCBI lineage: Eukaryota > Metazoa > Arthropoda > Insecta > Lepidoptera > Lycaenidae > Polyommatus > Polyommatus iphigenia. The sequence goes on along the minus strand of OY730179.1, from coordinate 9,468,939 downwards.
GATAATATCTGTAGAGAGGTGTATACCTAAAAGTTAAAACATATGGAAGTAGTTTATCATAAAAAATACTGGTGCAAGCGTGAACATATAAATGTTGATTCTTAAAGTTCTTATAATTCTGGTCTCCATAATTATTGAAGTTGCTCACTGAATATGAAACACTTTATCTGCTAACATTTTTGTCAATGATATAAGAAACGAAGACCGCCAATTTAAACAAAAATATAATGAGAGGTGTCTAGGGACCCGGATGGAACGAAGTTCCTTTCGATTAATTAGTCAAGGAATTGTAATAAAATTTATTTAGACGTCCGGTAGATGTCACTGTTTATTCTCAAAAACGCCATCTAGTTGACGCCCAGGAATACTAACAACGACACTTTTGTGGAATTGTGATAAAATTAATTTAAACGTCCGGCAGATGTCACTGTTTATTCTCAAAAACGCCATCTACTTGACGTCCACGAATACTATCAACACCCTCTACCCCTACATCGCAGGTATTAAAATAAGCCCCCTTTCGCAACGCGCGATAAGGAACTTCGTTCCAAAAAAGCGACCGTACTATTTTTCCTTGAAAAAAAATGTGGCCATTCGTATTACAGTTAAATACCTTCATCTAGGAAGTCTTCCTCCTCGTCTTGTTGCAACAGCTCGCGTTGTCCGTCCGGGTCACTCACGAGACTCACGACGGTGTCTATGTGTTTCTTGTCCTCGTTTAGCATTTCTTCTAGCCGGTTACCGATGGCCTAAAAAGTTATTTACTGTAGGAACACACTTCATTTGAATAAGTAGGAATTAACCGCTTCATAATGTTGTTGAATATCTTGTGGATGCCATGATATTTTTCGTATCATTGTCTCCGATAATGTAACTTATGTAGATATCAAATGTTCCTACTTAGCCTGTTTTTATTGGTAGCTTAATTTAAATGAATATAGTATTCATATTCGAGACGTTGCCCGCCACTCTAGCATTAATCTCGAGAGTCCAGCAAAAATTAAGCCTAGTTGTTTTGGAGTCTATAATATATTATCATGATTGAAAGCAATATTAGGGCTGGTATAAATAGTCAGTACTTAAGATGCGAATCGGTCTCAAGACGCGGTTCGGCTCTGTGATTGGTCCAAATTTTGACAGCCAACCAATCACAGCGCCTGAACCGTTCTTGAGACCGAGTGAATGCATCTTGAGTACTTCTATTTATACCAGCCTAGAAAATGTATCTACAGGAAACTAATCAACATTCAGACCTTGTAGTCATGTGCATTATAAGACAAGAATAATGGTACTTACTTCAGCCCATTGATAGAAAAGTTTACCAGCCAGTCGTTGTCTTCTTAGCTGCACTGCACCTGACGGCACTGAAAATTATAAAAAAAATGGTTGACTCAATAATTTTAACATTAAAAAGATAATGTAAGTATTATCTTCCACTATTCATTTATCACTTACTTGGATTCTTCGATAGGTTGGATTTAAGCCAATAGGGCCACTGTCCCTTGTTACAGTTGTGTACCAGATGCGCGCATTCTAGTAGCATAGCAGCACGGCCCACCACTACTGTGTGGGGCTAAAAGTGAATAATGTATTAAATACAGTATACGAAGAATGTATTGCTATCACTCTCCCATCACGTTGTGGAAACGAGATACTTATTTAGAAATGTGCGAGTGAAAGGGACAAGTATCAATAGGTCAATGTACGAATTTCTTGTTTCACGACTGGGTCATATTTTTATCATCAATCGAGTCAAAGTGAACATTAAAATTAATTTTCTTATTTGTAACACATTTCACATCTATATTTTTAAATGTCCACTGTTTTTTTACTTTTTTTTTTTTTTACTAAGTATGTACACTCGAGGAAGTTGATTCCTATGCAGGTAGCGGGTCAGCCCAATTTCGCGATTATGTTGGTCGGGAAAAAGAAAAGGACGGAAGTATTTCCGTCCTAGTCGTTTTGTGTTTGCCAAAATATCAACACAGCGATCTCCTTAGCGACAATAAGTTTATTGGTCGCTATCTGTCGGTTAATCGGTTATACTCGTATGACACGACATAATCTTATTTTATTGGTCACTTTACTTTTACCATATACCGAGAAATATAAACATACGCCGGCTACTTAGCAACCGCCTTAGCAACGAAAGTTTTTACGTTTTGAAGGTTTTGACAGGATTATTAATTTAAGTTTTGCAAATATGGTTCTGAATTTTTTAGGTTCTCAACATGTTCTGAATTATTGGTGTGAACATTTATTTCCCCTATCTGAACTTAATATTATGCACTTAAAACGTGGCTTATCTAAGCATTTATGTGCTTCAAATCATCAACTAGCCTAACTGTTCAAAATGTGCTATAAGAACAATGAAGTCATACACAGGTTTTAATTAAGCAGATCAACCCAGTCTATATCAACTGTCTCTATTCTATTGTCTATTCTATTATATATATATATATATATATATGTCTATTCTAAAAGCTAATATTATTTTAGGCCGACTACTTAAAGAGCTTCACTTAAGTTTTAACGGCCGCTCTAGTGTCCGGAAAACATCTAAATTCTAAGCTAACTAAAACTTTCGGAGCTCTAAGTGAAGTATTCTGATACTTAATAATTATAAAAATGCGTAGTTTCTGAATCGGCCAAAAGTCTTGTCACTACTGGGCGCAGTGTAGCTTATTAGGTGCTATAAACGTATTTTTCAGATCTCGTGAACCTTATGCTGGCTTCTCACGGCGCGTAATTTGAACGAGCGAGCACGAGCCAATAGGTGAGTTCGCGCTACCCGTTCTCACGGCGCGTAATATCACGAGCCGCGCCGAGCCACGTCTTTGAAGTTATCGACATAAATCGGATCGGACGCGCCTGCTCGAGCCAGCCCGCGCCACCTTGAGCCACCACCTACACACGGCGAGTGGCTAGAGCTGGCGCGGCGCGGCGCGTGATATTACGTACCGAGAGAAGTCAGCATTAGACTGCTGATAGAGTCGTTCCATCGGGGCAATCACGTCAAAATATTTAAAATAAGTAGATAAGACCTTTCCTTACTTCAATAATACCTATACCATGTAAGTTGACAAAATAGACATAATATTATAATTCTGTCCACTCTGCATCAAAATGTATCAATAAGCCTGTTCTGCAACGCGAGGTTGCCAGATTTACAGAGGAACATCACATGTACCGTGCGGAGAGGCAACAGCGCGCTGCTCGCGAATTTTTTGAAACAATAATAATTTATTGCAAGTACGGATAGTCTCGATTCAATGTGTAAAGGTGCTCCCTCACCGGGAGCGTTTGCGTGTAATGTAAAATATTTATAGATTCGCATGGGCGTAGCCAGGATTTTACAATTATAGGAGGGCAAATTAAGAAAATCCTAAACTTCGAATTCTAATTAAAACCGACTTCCAAGTGAAAACAATAATATTACTTATTCAAATAAATAGTATATTAAATAATTCTTACACTTTAGTACTCTAATATTTCGTACTTTTAATACTCTTAACTAATAATTCGTACTCTTTAGTCTCAACTATTTCTATAATATACACTCTTCATTACATAGAGAAATATAAGACAGTACTTCATTATTTTGAAGTCGGTCGGTACCAGCTCAGAATCGTGAATTCTATGACAAAATATATTTAATTTTTGGGACTGGTACCGACTTTCACTCTTTTTAAAGCCTTATATTTTATAAGGCTTTCTGTATAAAGACTGTGTTCTGCGTAGTGATGATGATGATGGATGTAATTTGCATAGTATGTAAGTACCTAGTATAAATTATTTCAGTTATTAAAACAGCGCCCCAACCCCCATACTTGTATCTTTAATTATATAAACGAACTAGTGTCTAAGGTGGAGAATTCACTGGAGAAGGTCTACGAATGGGGTGGACGTAACTTGGTCCAATTCAACCCCCCAAGACACAAGTCTGCGCGTTCACCACTAAAAAGTCACCAATGGTCGTATATCCTCGTTTAGAGGGCACATCTTTAATCATCTCCCCTAGCATTGAAATACTTGGCGTTAACATATCGAGCGAAGTCCAGTTTCGATACCATCTCGAGGGTAAGGCCAAATTAGCCTCGAAGAAGCTTGGTGTTCTGAACAGAGCGAGACAGTTCTTCAGTCCGTACCAGCGCCTACAACTCTACAAGGCGCAGGTTCGGCCTCATATGGAATATTGTTCTCATCTCTGGGCATGGGCGTCAAAATACCAACTGCTCCCTCTGGATCGTATCCAACGAAGAGCCGCTCGAATTGTTGACTGCCATAGTGTTTCAAACAGCTTGAACCCCCTGGAATTACGCCGAGATGTAGCTTCACTCTGCATCCTCTATCGGCTGTATCACGGGGAGTGCTCTGAGGAATTGTTCGGAATCATACCACCTGCAACTTTTCGCCATCGTCCCACGCGAAAAATATACCATCCTCATCACCTTGATGAGTGGCAGTCTTCCACCGTGCGTTTCTTGCGTAACTTTCTGCCGCGCACTGTAAAACTCTGGTACAAACTGTCACCAGCAGTATTTCCGGACCTACACGACCTACAAACCTTTAAGAAAAGAGCGTATTCCCATTTCCCTGTTAAAAGGCCGGCAACGCACCTGCAGCTCTTTTGATGTTGCGAGTGTCCATGGGCGACGGTAGTTGCTTTCCATCAGGTGATCCGTTTGCTCGTTTGCCCCCGTTTTATTTCATAAAAAAATTGAATCCGGAGTTCTCTTAGTATTTTCGGAACCATCTAGCATACCTTGGTGCAAAACTTTACTTTTTGGTAGCATATAATATATGCTTGGGATACTTCTCATAAAGCCAAAATCGCCATCTTGTGCTTTCATAAATTTTTGAGAAGTTACCTCGATTACTCATGAAATTAACTTTAATACGTGGTAATAAAGGTTGACCTTATTGACCACATCTTAAAGATCATTTTCACAGATACTCCGAGGCGTACTTAGGTGACATACAGGCGAAAAAGATCGTCGAGCCATAAGTCCGCGTACTTGTACGCACGTCTGTCACCCCTTTTACACCCCTTTTAGGGTTCTGTAATTAACAAGACGTCCTCGTTGACTATGGTACCCTAAAACATCTAACCAGCAGATTTTTTTGTATACTGAGAGGTATACAAAAAACTAGCTACTATAGTTATATAATTTAACAATAACATTTTCCTACAAATAGAACAATCATATTTTAGGACCATCAAATCGAAATACTTATTAACTTTCGAGAATTTTTGCACAGGAAATTGTTGTTCGTCTAATCAAAAAAAAAAAGAAGCTACTCACTAATCACTATGCTACTCACGAAAAATTTTCTTGATAGCAATCAATATCCTAGGCCCTAGGGAATCTGAACCTACTACTTACTATTCATTTTTATGTTTTGCGTAATGTAATAAAAACGCTCTAGAATTATAGATCAACATCTTTCTAATCTACAAGAAACCATAAAAATCAGAACACACTTGTATAATATCGTGATAATATTTTATTTGAGCGTTAAAACAATATCGAAAAACGTAAAACTTATAAAATCATTATGAACTCTTAGGTATTCTTCTTGAGGTATTATTATGAACTCTGGGTTGTTATAATAATCAGCAATGAGAATATAATTCAAAAACATAACTTAAGTTTTACTTAATCCTTCGGGGTAGCCTTTTCCAACTAACCAACTCATGATAATATTTATTGACGAAGATATTGGGAGTAGAATTAGGTTGGCCAGTTTGGTCTGCTCAACGATTTGCTGTTAATAAGTCCATTGTTTTGTTGCACATATTGGATGGGTTATAATGTTTCAATAAACACATTTTATATAATATTAAGTATATATAGTACTTAATATTTTTTTCAAAGATTGTTCGGATGAGAGAAATAAAATAGTATATTACTTATTTAAATCAATTTCCAATATTTTCAAAACATTTTTGAAGATGACCGTGTCAAAAACTTCAAAATGTAAATACTTTCGTTGCTAAGGCGGTCGCTAAGTAAGTAAAAGCAATGCGACCAATAAAATACGATTCTATCGTGAACGAGCATAGCCGACAGATAGCGACCAATAAACCTATCGTTGCCAAGGAGATCGCAATGTTGATATTTTGGTAAACACAAAATGACCAAGATGGAAATATAGAAATACGATTTTGTCCTGTTCTTTTTCCCGACCAACACTGACCACTGACCAGTTTAAGTTGACCCGCGACATGCATAGGAATCAACTTCCTCGAGTGTACCATCGAGGAAGTTGATTCCTATGCAATTGACAGACCAACGTTATTTGGTCGAATATGTCAATTCAATGTTAATTGTGATCTGTCGGCTGGGTTTGACGTAACGCAACCAAACTACTTAGGTCCCCGATTTGCATAGGAATCAACTTCTCTGATAGTACCATCAAGGAAATTGATTCCTATGCAGTTGAGAGACCAACGTCATTTGGTCGATCATGTCAATTCAATGTTAATTGTGATCTGTCGGCTGGGTTTGACGTAATGCGACCAAACTACGTAGGTCCCCCATCTGCATAGGAATCAACTTCTCTGATAGTACCTAACTCTTTATTTACCAGATCAAGTAGGGCTGCCATGAACAGCGCATCAGGCGTCGCGCCGGGCTGCGTGGCGTCGAGTATAAAGCTGAAGCGCGCCAGCCCTGCGTACAGCGGCGCGGCGGCGACCAGCCGACGACGCTTTAACACGACCACCTCAGACTCCCCTCCCCCGGACCCGCCCTCGGCCGAGCCGCGACGCGACATGTCTACAAGTAAAAATGTGTGTAGAAATAGGACCTGTTTCACCACTTCCCGATAAGTGCCGGATAGGTTATGCACCACTTAACTTGACAGATAGAGTATGGAGAATCTGACAAAAAAGTTGTGGATAGTCTATCCGGCACTTTATCAGGAAGTGGGGAAACAGGCCCATAGTGTTAAAGAAATTGTGTATTATTATTGCAGATTGGGTAATTTAAAAGCTGCTAAACAAATAAGGATTATCTACACCGTTTTACTATATTTTAAAGTTAAAAACAAGCAGAACGCTTTTAATTAACTTTGATAAAATATGATGTTACTTTTTGCGTAAATAGAAAAAAGATGAAGATAACAATGGAAACACAGATCTACACAAATGGGAATCAGGAATGAGTTGTAGTTTTGCAATACGTCCAAATATATAAATTAAGGTATTAAGACCGTAGCAATCTTACTTACATCCACCTGTTGTTTCTTCAATGCTTCCATCTCGTTTCTTTCCCATCTTACGTAGACCAAAGCGGTTGAGTCTATCCTCAACCCTTTTCCTGGCTCTAAAATGGACAAAAATTATGTCAAATTAAAATACTTATTTACAACGCTTTATTTCATGTTTCTTTTATTGTTATTAAATGGGATTAGACAGGTCTTTTTTCATTCATAAAAACAGTTCACTTTTGTGGTGAGATAAAAAAGTTCTTGTGTTACAGGATATTTTGTTAAACAGTATAACATTAGACAGATAATTGTAATTTAATAATGCGAAAAATTACCTATGCAGCGTATGTCTAACGCGTCGTCGCACGTGGGCGGGGCGTGCGCGCGGCGCGGGCGTACGGAGCGACGCCAGCGAGCCCGCAGCACGTAATGACTCGCCTGAACCCATAGATCGTCCCTCTCGCCCCTCCCGCGCTAGAGACGACGACGGTTTCGCGCGAAACCATTTCACTGTGACAATAATAATTTATCAGTTTATTAGGTTGTAATCACAAGTAAATAAGACTTCGAAATTGAAAAGTTTATGTAATGTTTTGTCGAGTGAAGTTATGGCACATCCAAGAGAGACGACCATCACCAGACGACCAGCAAGTGTATTTCCTATTATGTTCCGCGTGTAAACAGTGGAAATTGCTTATCATTAGGCGATCAGTCGCACGATGTCCTATTTCATTAAAAAATAATGGATGGAATTAATGTTATCAGGCCTGTCCCACTCGCGCGTGTAGGTATCGAACTGTAAGTACATACCTACCCCTCTAGGGGGGCAGATCACTAGGGACTCACAAGCGAGCGGTGGCGGACGCGCAAGATTTTTTCGTCGCATATATCTACGTACGTAAATAAAAATATGTACGTATTTTTTGTTTCAATGTGGAAGCATCCTAATTTTCCTGTGAGTAACAATTTCTGTCAGGTGAGTAACGTTACTTACCGGATTTCATGTGAGTTACGGTCGATTATTTTGACTTCTATCCATCTAGCACTGCGCGGTCGGAATTTGAACTTTATACTATTACGATAGTATAAAGTTAAAATTCCGACCGCGTGACTGGTTATTTCTTTAAACGGGTTCCGCGAGTGGGAATTCTGTTGGTACTACTTAATATATATTCTGTGATGTTATCAACTACCACTAACCTAACCCACTGATATGAAACTTGTTTGGCATGGAGTTGGAGTGCACTATGGCGTGGTGTTCAAGCGGCAGTGCACGCTCGGAGTGTCGCGGCGTGAGCGGGTGGCGGCGCGCACGCACCGACAGCGGCGACTGGCTCGCTGACTCCGCCCCCGCGCCGCCCGCTTCTGTCTCCAGGAGGCTCTGTCAGATGATTTAGAAATAATAGTTTTAAAGCTATAATATTATAGTCATAGTAAAGCTTATAAACAATAATATTATTATTTACATGCTGTAATATAATATCGTGATAAAGATAAAGTTAGTAAGCGCGAAATAGAATCCCAAGGAAACTGCATATTATTGTTTCCGAAATAAGAAATAATCTGTTGTTTCCAGCGGTTTTCTACATAATATTATGTGCTAAGCTTTGAAACTAATTTTTTTACAAAAATTAATTGTGTAATACTGTATGGTAATACTTTAAAAATGGTTTTAACCCATTTACCGCCGCTGTACTCAATTGGGTACACCTACAAAATTAAGGATAGTTCAAAATTTTGTGGTATCACATCTCAGTTTTTTATTTTATATATTTAATTAAAGATAAAGCTTTAACTTTTTTTAGCAAATTTATACTGGAAACCAATATTTTTAGTCATAAGGTAGGTTTGAAACTAACAGTTTTGGGACCTGCAGGAGTAGGTAAGCTCATAAATTCTCTCTTTATTTTAATCGCATAATATTCAACCACTTTATATGTTTTTTTTTTAATTAAATATATTGTTATCTATATAAAAAATAACAAGTTAGTGGTAGATTATTGATATAGACGGAAAAATTGTGATTCAAACACTACTGTACCTAGTTGGGTAGAATGGCCGAATCCACTAGCAAAATTTTCCTTTTTTCAGAATTTTTAAATTTTGAGTTTGATTAATTTTAACGTCTTATATCGTTTTGAATACCAAGGGAAAGCTATTTTGTGCTCCTTCTGTAAATAAAAATTATCATATACATTCAGAAAACTCATAGCATAGTGAAAATGTCCGCTCTCTTATACATTTCTGTGTCCTGAAATTACAGACGCTGTAGACAGAAAAACGCAGGTAAAATAGCAGCTAAAAGATTTCACAGTAGCTAAACCTTGTAAGAGGAATCTATCTTGTCAGTAAAAATGAAGCTAGTATCAACTAGAATATATATTATAATATCTACAAAATTGTCATTTGCAAAGTGTTATGGTAACCTAAGCTAATATAGACACGCTTTCGTAAGTAAGAAATATGACTCCTGAAATCACCCTGTTTACTTTTTACTTCTTATACCTATTAGTGGATATCAAGAACGAAAGTTTACTAGCTTCAGCTACAGATACCACTACTAATTATGAGAAAAGACGGAACGCAAATCACCTCTTTGGGTAAAGATGATAATGGATTTTATTTACTTATTTGAATTATGTTTTTTCTTTTGTGATTGTTAATGATTTGCGTTTGCATTGACCACTTACGACTCTTGATGATAGCATGGTTTATATTCTCTTTAGACGAAACATCGTAACATTTTACTTGTGTCAGAAAATTTAATGAAAAACGAGGTTATCCCCCTCGTCAGTCTCACCTTTACCTCAAAATAGTATCGATCACTACCCAAAAAATGTTTCTAAATAGTTTCAAAATGTAAAACATCATGCAGGAGTTCGTTGTCAGTGCAAAAAATGTAATAAAAAAGTATATATCAAAAAAGTTATTCTAAACCTTATCACACGTAAGTACCACATAACACGCCGTTGTACCTATCTGGGTACACCCCCCTAAAGGGGAGGATTTTAATTTTTTTTTAAATTTTTCTTTAATTTTTCATTTACTTAACATATAAACTGCAGATAAATTCAAGTTTTGTTAAAAAAATCCATTGATTTCATTTTGGCGGTTAATGGGTTAAAGATCTACGCCTTCAGTTTTGAGGAATAATGACGATGCTTTGATTGACATGGTAGTCTATAAATAAAATTCATGTTTACATGAGCTCCGGTGGATGACGTGCTTCTCTTCTTGAAAGTGAACTTCTTGTGAATTTTGTCGTCTACAGCACATCCCGAATCCGCCCCGGTATCTAAGCCGCGCTCGTCATCAGCACCCCGAGGTATGTGCCTGAAATTAAATTAGGTATAATATTGGTCTGCCTGTCTAGTATCGGTATAATATTGGTCTGCCTGTCTAGTATCGGTATAATATTGGTCTGCCTGTCTAGTATCGGTATAATATTGGTCTGCCTGTCTAGTATCGGTATAATATTGGTCTGCCTGTCTAGTATCGGTATTTTTTATAATGAGTAACAATAAAAACGCAAGAAACTGTGACTGAGTTATTATTATTTTAATACATCCTATCTTACGACATCGATGAATTGCGCGTGACCGCAGATATTACACAATACACGATATCTGCTGTCAAACGCCTGTTGCCATTGCTGTCGTAACTTGTAAGATGGATAATCACACTGCGGGTCTGCCCCCTGGCGGCAAATTAAAAATAGTACTTGACAAGAAAAACGAACCTTATAACTCTAGTAGTCTGCATATTAGACTCTTTCTGCTGCGTGCCCGGTCTTTCGGCGGTGTCTAGTAGCGCACTGAATGCCACCACACGGAACTGGCCGCCGTGAGCCTCGCGGACGTAGCTTAGTAGCAGCCGAATTTCAGCGTATAGCGCCTATGAAGAGAAAAGTTAAATTACTTCTGATGTATTTTTAATGTAAAGCCACAAGCCAGCCGATTAGCTGATAAGCTATGTCCACACTATGCGCTTTCGTCTTCAATTTTCGTCATCATCTTTCATTCAACTTTCGTTTTGGCGCATTCAATAATTGAATGCGTCAACGAACGCAACGCCAACATTGTCATTTTTGTTTTTTTGGACACGGTCAGAGGGCATGCGTTGCGGGCATGCCTCACGTTCGCTGTTGACTGCGCTATAACGCGTGCCCTTGATGAACAAAAAAAGGCATAGTGTGGACAAAGCTATAGATCAACATTCAACACATCTAGGGAAACTCTTTGAGCTAGAAGCTTCAAATTTTACACACGTTTCCTTTTAAGATGTGAGTACGAGTAGGCGTACGAGGGCTGCTATTTATGTATCCGGAATTTAAAAAAGAAACAAACATATATCATTTAATATGGTTTTATTGCTTTTCAAAATATTCGCCGCGATGATCGACACACTTTTGCATACGCTGGAACCAATTTTCATAGCACTTTTTCCATTCTGATTGAGGTATCTCCAAAACGTGCATTTTGAACGCATCAACAGCCTCTTCGCGGCTCGAAAAACGTTGACCACGTAATTTGTTCTTCGCGTATGGAAATAAAAAGAAATCGTTAGGTGCCAAATCAGGGCTGTACGGCGGATGACCAGTAAATTCGATCTTTTGACCCTCCAAAAACTGAGTTGTTTCAGCTGAGGTGTGACAGCTAGCATTGTCGTGATGTAATATGATTCTGCGTTGTCGGTTGTCCTTTCTTATTTCTTCAAAGACTTCTGGTAAACAAATGGTCGTATACCATTCAGAATTAACCGTTTTACGATTCTCTAATGGCACTGTAGCCACATGTCCATTAATTCCAAAAAAACCGGCGACCATTTGCTTCAAAGTACTTTTTGCACGAGTAACTTTTGTTGGTTTCGGCTCATCTTGGAACACCCACACCGTTGACTGTTGTTTAGTTTCGGGGTCATATGCATAGATCCAAGATTCATCACCTGTGTAGATATTATAAACGGCTTTTGACGTACCACGGTTGTATTTTTTTATCATTTTTTTGCACCAATCGACACGAGCCCGTTTTTGATCGATTGTCAAGTTGTGCGGAATCCAACGCGAACATATTTTTTTTACAGCCAAATGTTCGTGTAATATCTTAATATGTATGCTCGTCATACTTATGCCTAAGGACGCCTCTATCTCGCGATACGTAGCATGACGATCACGCATTATTAGTTCCCGCACAGCATCTATATTTTGTGGGACAACAGCTGTTTTTGGGCGACCTTCTTTATTTTCATCCGTGAGCATAGACCGCCCACGATTAAACTCACTGTACCAGTGATAAACAGTGGTTTTTGATGGTGCTTCATCTCCAAAAGTTGCGGTGAGTTGAATAAAGCACTGTTGTTGATTTAGCCCACGCCGAAAATCGTAGTAAATCATTGCACGAAAATGTTCACGCGTTAAATCCATGGCAAATGAAGACACGCAATTTTCAAAATGACGCCACAATGGAAAAATAATTGACAGTCACATGAAACAAAATGTATTCTTCAACCAAAGAGCTCTATTTTCAAATGTTGTAATTAATTTTTAAATATTGTTCTTGTAAGTGGCCAGTTCCGGATACATAAATAGCAGCCCTCGTACTATACACTATAAAACAGTGAACTTTAAACTACAGGAAGAGTAACTCCGTCAAAAAAAGTGCACCCAAAGGCTACAAAATGTGACCCGAATACATGTATACTTTATGCATGTGTTCGGTACACATTTTTCGTGTATTGAAATTCGAGTGACATTCAACCAGGTTGACATGATAATTATTGTCAAACTCATTTTACAATTTCTTTACTTACTTTTTACGTAGTTTTTTTTACAAAATTTTCGTTGTTAAAATGCCTAAATGCCCTGTGAAATGGTGTAGAAGTCATACAGATACGACTTTTAATACAGGAATAACCTTTCAAGTTTCATAAGTAAGTGATTTTTTTTAAATTATGCTTAGGTAAAGTTCTTGTATTTTTTCCGACCCAAAAACATGCCCAAAAAGATGGTTTATTTAAGTTGGATGCCAGGGTATTTGCGTAAAATTAAGCTGGTCTCTTTGTGTTTGTCTTATTAAGTTTACATGTTATTGTAAAAATGCAATAATCAAAAAATAATAAAATTACAAAATTTTTACAAAGTCGCCATGGACAGTGTTATGCAAGATGTAACAATTTAATCATAATTCATAAACGAGGGTCTGACTGACATCAGTATGGAGTATCTTATTTTTATAATGCCGTTCGTACTTCGTTTAGTAAGAAACGAACCGAATTGGATGCCGAGCCAGATTACTCGTTTATGTAGCATACACTTTAATAGTCATGAATCATGATATATTTTGTATGAGTAATGACCGAAAATTAAAGAGATTACGAAAATCTGCATTTGTACCGTAAGTTTTTTATTTCAATTCTATAATTGAAATAAAAAACTTAATAATTTAGCACATAGATTTTTGTAATCTGAAAACGTCTTGTCTAGGTGCTCTGGATAGTTTTAAATTCGTCCGAGTCGTACAAGGTTTGTTCAAAATTATTAAATATTATTATTATCGATGACTTAAGGATCAGAGGAAAATGTTTGATTTTAAAATAATAATTATGTACTCCTTTCTTCGTGATAGTAGATATGTTTGGTGTATACTGCATAGTGCCATCCGCTTTTGACAATTATTGTCCACGGCTTTGTTTCATAACTGTGACATTGACAATAACCGCGCAGGCTGTCGTCCAGCGCGCAATATTATGATACGTTACCTGGGAAACGACCTTGGCGAGAAAAGAAAAGGAGCCAAATTTAAAACGGTTGAAGTATGGGAGTTACGTTTCCTGTAGTTTTGTTATTCGTAGCTATAAAAGGATTTATTTTCACCCGAGATTAAAGTAAATATACCAGAAATAAATGTAAATTTTTTATTTATAGTCTATTAATATTTTTTATGAGAATGAAATTTGCTGATATTTTGCTGTCTGCGAATTACAATAGTTAATTTAATCAAATTGCCACCATTTGAAATACCTCCACGAATACTTACAGCATTGTCGAGTAACTTCAACTCCTTATGCATCATGGCAAATCTCGTCACAAGGACTCTGAAGGTTGACTCTATGATGTAAGTCTCTATGGTCTTGTTGCCGTTGGTGCCCTGTCCAGCGCCGAAGTTGGTCGCGTACCCCGCTTGTAAGTTACTCATATCTGGTGACTTGCCATTGTTGCGTTTTTGCTGATCTAAAATTTACATTTAAAGCGACATTGTTTCGTTAACGTTAATCTAAATTCTAAAATAAGCCTATTGTACTTAAAAAATTGTTACACAAGATTAAATTTAATCTATTTTTAAAAGTAATGTGTTCCGCTAAGAAACAATAAGTTTAAAATGCGACGGCAAAGTTTATGACTTGATGACTTATGAGCACTGATCTCTATTATACAAGTACGCTGGATCGATGATACCCACTTGATTTTTGTGCCTATTTGAAGCGGAATCAGCGCCCCCATTATTCGGGATGAGAACTAAATTTGACGTTACCATTGGTAACCATGTATGTATTATATTTGTCTATGGCTTAGTCGTTTGAATTGTTTTCGTGTTTTAAAGTGTTTTAAAAGGTTTTACGCGATTAGTAATATATAAATAAGTGGTGGTAGTTCATAGTAAAACTATGAAAGACTGTATGTTATGTAAAACGCAGTACAAAAGGGATGTGGGGTTACATTTCACAAGTAAGTGATTTTAACAGCTAATTTCTACGATATTAAACTTTTATTGATAATATAGGCACTTAAAAATGTGGCACTAATCTTATTATACCGTATTCACCACATATTTACCTTTGTTTGACCGATTTTTGATAAACAATAAAATTCAATAGTGCTGGAGTTTTCTGTCGATAAAACTTATCGATATCTATAATAATTGTATTGAAATCTCCGATAACCGATTTTTATTATCAAATACATATTATTATGCTCTTAAAATAATTGACAGGTTTCCGTCTGACGAAGGAAGACTGGAATTATGGTTGAAAAAAATTGAAAAGCCTGGTTGGCGTCCGAAAATTGCTACTACCGCTTGCCGTTACTGTTTGAAGTGTAGGTACAAACGTTATCTGTGAAAATACAAGGCGCAAAAACTACCATTTGATCGTGATTATGTTTGGAAAATTTATTTCAGCGTCTACTCTTTCTTGACAGACTGTAACTGTGTAACGGTAACTAATAAAATATAATGTTAAAGTATCGCACATATATTTTTATTCTTTATAAATACCTTTCCTACTCCAATAAAAAATGTATTCAAACGTTCTATATTTATTTATGGATCGCAATTATCCAATTAGTTAATTTCCCTCGCACTTCTGCAATCAGCGCCAAAATGGCGAAAATCAAATATATAAAATGGGCTTTCTAACACTGAAATAATTGTTCAAATCGGACCAGCAGTTCCTGAGATTAGCGCGTTGAAACAAACAAACTCTTCCGCTTTATAATATTATATGGTATAGATTAGTTAGGGTCTAATCACACAGAACACTTATTCAGCTCTGTTCAGCTTTAATACGATACACTTTAGCACTACTTTGATAATATTAGAAATGAAATTAGAAAATACAATACAACATAGTTTTTGTTAGAAGCTCATCTTCAGTTTTGTTTTTTAGTTTTTCGTACTAAGTGCTAACTGGTAAAAATAAATGGATTATAGATAGGTACTGCTACTTCACGTTATCTACGTATGAAATCGTTGTTAATTTATTACGCCTATCTAAATTACGGAGAGGAAGTCTGTAATCTTTAATACAAATATATAGCGTTTGTATTATTCAATTTAATATTTTTGTCCTAATGGTCGACATTATCTGAATCTGGAAACATTTCATCGATAATAGAAAAGACAGTTGTACATCACTAGTATTAGTTCCAAATACTCCAGTAGTGGGAGCACTACTGCTATCAGCGCCAATATGGCAAATTTCAGACTTCATTTTTACGTCAAATTTAGTTCCTACCCCGAATAATGGGGGAGCTGATTCCGCTTCAAATAGGCACAAAAAATAGCTGTCATTTCAAAGGGTATCATTAGTCCAGCGTACTTGTATAATGGAGGTCAGTGCTTATGAGCCAGAAATTCAAGCTGTAATCATTATCACATTGTTTAGCTATAACATTAGTAGTTTTAAAATGAAACTTACTCATAGGCGACACAGTAGTCGGCGGTTCCGCACAGAACCCGACGGTCGAATGAAGATTATCGAGCACCTCCCTGATCGGAGCGAATTTAGTTATCTCGATGAGTCGTGTCGTGAATCGTGTCGTATCCGTCGCGCGTAAACAGCGGAGCGCCGAGCGGGCCTGTATACGCAGACTCTCCGCCTGCGGCCCGCGCAGCGCTGTCGAGCAGCCGTGCGAGCAACCCAACTGACGGAGTAGCCTGGAAATTGTGCTGTGTTGATTTTTGTTTATTATACGGAATATTTTTACGTTTTCGTAATTATGTAAGAAGTAAAAATGCAAGCTACGGAATTTTTGGAAAGGATCACGTAAAAGTTTTAGATTACTTTTTGCCAGTACCTAATTATTTACAAAAATAAATAAAAAGGTTTTCAAATGAAATATATAATTGCTTTTTTTACCTGAGCGTAATGTGCATAATCATGTAATAGGGACAATCGATATTTTCATCGTCAGCTGATTTGTCTTTATCACCGCAGTCGACATTGGTTGACTCCTGACTTGGTGCACACGGGATACCAGAATCTCTCTCCTTAAAACAAAATCCAATTAATTTATGGCCCACTGACGCAAAGTGACGGACGAACGAAAGCTTACTTTCGCATATATCTGAGTTAATAAGTAAAAACATAAAACTTCATTTTCAGACTTAAGAGACGCAGATTTATTATAAAGTAATTTAATTTGTCTATGTTATAAAGTACCTTTTCTTTTCTTAAAAAAATATAACTAAGTATAGAAAAAGTTATTAAAGTCGATTCTTTAGTCTCAAACCCAGTATACTAAGAACGACAGAGATAGCACGATATATTCCAACCAAGGGTATGAGTGGGGTAAGTGAGTCTTACCTTACTATCTTTATCTTTCTGGAACTCGCACAGCGGATCAACGGTTTCGGGTCGCGAGTCCTTGTGGTCCGGCAGCCAGTTCTTGTGTACGCCGATCTCCATGAGCGCGTCCACCAAGTTGAGTACCACCTCCATCACACGCAGAGTTATGTACACGCTTTCCATTGTTGACACTTTGTATACAGCCTGATAAATAGATTAAAAATATAATTCAAATTATTATTATTTAAATAGTAATGAGGAAAGCTGAAGAATTTAAATTTGTTGACATCGCTCATGGACGCAATACCAGACGCGGGCTTAGCATGCCTATAATAGAAATGCGAAATATAATCTGACAGATCTTAGGGGCAATTAAATCAACTGTCACCTTATCTATTCTTCCCTACAAAGGAAACCTTGTTTTAGTGGCCATCCTAAGCGTGCAGTTGAGGTAAGTAAGTTATTCGTTTCTATACAGTGTGTTTGTGTAAACACCGTTATCCTTGAAACCATCAAATGAGCCCGTCAAAATGAACAACTTTTTCTATGAGAACAATACTGGGAACTCAAAAAAAAAAAACGCCGTCTTCATACCCATTCGGATGCCCGGATCGGCAATTTGTATGGGTATGAAGACAGATTTTTTTTAATTCCCAGCATTGTTCTCATAGAAAAAGTTGTTTATTTTGACGGGCTCATTTGATGGTTTCAAGGACAACGGTGTTTACACAAACATCTTGTATATTCTCTTAGACTTAGATGGTTACAATGTAGGCATGGAGTCACACTGTATGAATCAGAAATCATTATAATATATTATATCGTTGTTTCATTCGTTAAAGAGAGTACGACTACCATGTTTTGCTGCAATCATCGTTTTCAGGCATTGTCTATCATTACAATAGAATAAACAGGAATACCGAGGGCCTTTGAAAAATGTAAGCTTACCTTCAAAACGACTTGGAAATTAATATCGCCGTCCTTAGTGATATAATGTACGGAGCCCGGCGCCTCCTGTATATCCTCCACTATGTATGTGATGTTGGAATCCGTCTGAGAACGTGTCAGACTCGGCTTACGTTCTGGTGAAGGTATGTGCTGTGAGCCTTGTATACTGACGGAATCCATTTGAGATTCTATGGAACCCTGAAAAAAAGTTTCATAGAGAATGAAATTGCGTAGCGTTACAAAAATATTTTTAATTTAATTTATTAGAATAGCCTACAATATGAATTAGATTAGTTAATTTATTTTAAGTTTTAACAGCTAGTTTATTTGTTGACTATTTTTAAGAAATCTCATTTATTTCGTTTTGTGACTTTGTAGAATGATTTTTTTTATTAAGGAGAGTTGATGCAGTGCGAAAAGTTGCTTATATTCAAGAGTTTATTCTGTAAACTCGAAACGGAACAAATTATCACATAATTTGAGCTTGAGTGTACCTGGCGAGTTTTCGACAAGTAGTCGGGAGATGGCGTCGGCGTGTGCTCTGTGACAGTTATAATAGGGTTCTTCTTCTTCTGTAAATACAACGGCTTGGCTATTGTAGAGCCCTGCGCGCGCTCCGTTTTCATCTCACCGATATACCTAAAATCATGCTCTTTGTTACTCATAGAGCCTTTTCTACTCGACTGTACTAAGCAATGCTATGTTATGGTGATGTTGTACGCTTTTTATTGTTTGAACTTTGAATGACTGTTGAAGCATAACGTTTCAGCTATAGTGACTCATGCAGGATCAGCATTTCATGATTTGGTATTGTGCTTTTCAATGATTATATTGTTTCGCTTTAGGTTATATTATGGCATAGTACTATTGATAACTTGTTTAACATTTTTATTTAGATATTGCTCGATAACTGGTAAAATCCACACCTTATAAAAATATAAAACTATTTTATACAATAATTAAAAACAGTCAGCTATGGCGCAATCAGCTATGGCGCGCAAGTGCAAAAAAGTACTTACTTGCATGACACTATTTGAATGCAAAATAAATAATATACCCAATAATCTTATTGCTTTGTTATGAAATAGTTTAAAACCAAAAATAAAGAGATACTTAATAGAATTAAAAAATGTAATTCCGCCATCGCTGAAAATCAACTCCTTAAACACATTGGATACAAAACTTAGCAATACATACTTGATTTTTGTAAAATGGTGTCTCAAATAAGCTAGCTAGGCGATACCAAGCGAAGTTGTACTCTATATCGATAGCTACCTCAACTTGAACTATCTAACGAAGCACCTAAGTCCACACGTTCTAATACAACTTACCCATTGGATGCTAGCTCGTCAATCAGACAGCTATGCATCGTTCATCCATTACAAAGTGATGAAAGTAGATTAAGCGTAGAAACACGTGAGAAAGACAAAAACCAGTTAAGTAAGAATTTATAGAAAAAATATTCGACGTCAAAACATGCTATCCGGTAATAATCAGAAAAAGTCTAAGATAAAATAAAAAATGAATCGAAAAATTGAAAGAAGCTCGAAACCATTAAAATTTTGAAAAATTTGGAGTAAATGAACCTTCCTTGTAAAAAGCCTACGGACCTACTTAATAAGAAACTGTCTGAAAATTTATAAAATCTAGATCCTATTTACGTATCATTACAATTTAGTTGATAAAATATTAAACCTTACCTTAGACTAGGCATACTTTTGCCTTTGACAAGGTTGCATTGTAAAAAATCTCCGGTTAGTTTCGGTCCGTACGAAGAATAGTTTGCTCCTAACGCCGAATTAGGCCGGTCTTCAGTATTATCTAAGCTCCTATGGTACTCCTAAAAGAAAATAACTTAAAAATAATCCATAACGTTCGATATTTAGATAAACTCAAAGTCTGTCCATTAAAGACTTAAAGCCAATCGTCGTTTTTGTAAAATTTAAAAAAAGAAAACGTACAGATATCATTCTTACTGCGGTATGAAAACTAAATTTGTGCTCGTCTTGCCCGATCTTTTCCAGAGCTTTCTCGGATTTCGAGAGTAGTTTCGTCTCAACGAACGCTTTGAGGTCGGCCATTTTCATCTTCCGTTTCACTTTTTCGCTCGCCCTCCTTGTCATGCCTCCTTCCTCGTCGGCTTTGGGTATTGAAGTGCAGGGCATTTCCGCAGCTACAGGAAAATCTTTGGAGTCCGGTACCTCCATATAGTTTCGCATATCTTTGTTGTCTGTGCTATCGTATATGGAGACTTCGATTTTCGGTATAGGCAGGGAGTTGCTGCGTTTCCTCGGCTGGACTTGTTTTGCCATATCGTCACTTATATCGCGAAGTCTGTAAAAAATGTGTTTAAATGGTTTTGCATCATTTTCCTAAGGCGTCTTTCGTGAATGTGATGACAAAAGGGGATCTAAAAGTCATTTCATATAAAAAATCTTATGGGTTAAATTTCAAGCTCCCGTGATTAACGGTCAGCCCCTAACTTGTTATTCAAAGTATGAAGGTCATACCTGTTGTACAGATAATGCAAGGCCCAGTACACGCCCTCCTCCTGCCATTGTACTGAGAACAGACATCGCATCGTAGCAACGTCTAAAAACGTCGCCGCAGCCGCCTACGAAATGTTAAAATTATGCATCAATCATATTCCTTTTGGAGTTGTTTTTTATGGTTTCTTTTATTGATATTATCTATACATATAATAAAATCGTAGAAAAGTGAATTCTGTACATTGACTATTTTTGAAAAATAATACTTGGGACGTGATCTACGATTGACATGGAAGCCAAAAATATAGTTTTTAGAATTTTTGTCTGTTTGTCTGTATGTATGTCCGGGATAAACTCAGAAAGTACTGAACGGATTTACTTCAAATTTTGCACGAATATTACTTAGAGGTCGGGTCAACACATAGGCTATAAATTATAACGATATCACCCAGGGTGGGGGGAGGGGCTCAAGTTTCAATATTTTTAGTTTTTTGCTCATATCGCTTAAGCGGTTAGTTGTAGAGAAAAAAAGTACCGTACAAAATGAAAGCTCATAAAATTTCCTATAAATTCGTCCTTTACACTATGTATCTATCTCCACTCCTTGCCTTGATATCAGCTTTTATGTATCTTATCTATACAGATTTCGAGTGTCGTTTTATTACTATGCGGTGAGCTTTGGCATCGGTCGCTTTAACAAAGTAAGTCATCTATACTGTGCATTGACTATTTTTGAAAAATAATACTTGGGACGTGACCTACTATGCTAACGCGGACGAAGTCGCGGGCAACAGCTAGTAAATATATATTTGATTCTTAATATTGGAATAAGAGTCAGTTTACAACCGAAACGACACGCAATAATAATAGTTTAATAACTAAAAAAACACGCTTTAAAAAAATATAAAAAAATAAAATAAACAAAAGATTGCATTAATGTCATTGGCTCTTAATTCGTATACAAAGTTTTGAATTAATTAGACGAATGGAGATAGTTAAAAATCTTGCTAAAAGATTCTGTTACATACAATATAATTATAGCCCAAGCTCATAAAAGCATAATATTAAAAACTAGCGACCCGCCCCGGCTTCGCACGGGTATAATATTGTAGCCTATGTCACTCACTGATTAATGATTAAAATCGATTCAGTATTTTGTAATCTATACTATATATTATTATAACGAGATAAACTTTGTTTGTTTGTTTGTTTACTTATAGATCTACTACTACTACTACTACTCAAAGGTACATACTACTCATATATCTAAATTCTAAACTCCCCTCCCGCGAGCGCACCCCTCCTTGGTAGCGCCCACTTCGAAACGGGCGTAAATCGCAATATTTTAATTTCGCCATAAATTCTAAACCGTTTCGTCCAATTTTAATCATTCAAAGACCAAATATTATCTACATAAACTGTACTTAGTGATGAAATAATTTATTTTGATAAGGATTAATAGCATGAGTAAAATAAATGCGTTTAAATGTAGTCCAAAAAAATCAAGATTTTTAAATAAAAAAATGGTTGTTGTACGTCACTTGACATAGATAGGTATAGTGTGTCGCAGACTTTTTTGTAGATATTTAAAAGATCTACATTTACTTACAACATTGTATGGTTCTATCTTTTATAGTTTAGGCAGCGTACGCAAAATAAGTAAATTTTCTGGTTGTTTCCGAAAAACTGAAATATCTTACGGAACCCTATATTTTCCAAAATAAAACGTAGCCTATGTTACTCATAAATAATGTAGCTTTCGAATGGTGAAAGAATTTTTTAAATCGGTCCAGTAGTTTTTGAGCCTATTCATTACAATTAAACAAACAAACAAACAAAGTTTACATCTTTATAATATTAGTATAGATGAAACCTTTCAAAATTGAAAGTACCGCAGTGTCACGCTATTTGATAAAATATTTGTTACATATAATACGGAAGTTAATAGCGACATCTGCATTCACTTTTATAAAAGTGTTTTCTATTAGATAGAACTGTTAAACTTACATGGTGACAATGTTTAGCGGGTGGTGCTTTTTCGGTAGACGTTGGAGTACTCTTCAGTCCGGGGCCGCCGCCGCTGTCTGTCAACGACTCCTTATCAGAGGAACTAAAAAAAATTTAACCTTTTTAATACAAGATTTGAAGATACATTCCACAGGGACACTACAGAAGCATGATATCAACGTTTTCGTGCATAGAGATAAACTACGATAACATGGCGCGCCCCTCCAAAATTCAAAACGTTTGAAGTGCGTTGTCTTGCGCGGTCGGCTAGTTATGATTAGTTGACCAATAAATCTTGGTAAATTACGAGTACTGGTTGATTGGTTGAATACTTACTACATACAAACTCTTTCATAATGATGTGACTACACACATTGAAACAGTTATTTGGAGGGGCGCGCCATATTATCGTAGTTTATCTCTAAAAAGAAGAGGGTTTATCAAAATATTTACTCTATACTTACGCTAGTCAATGTGGCTGTCATTCTCCATAAAATGGATTTTCCAACATATCAGACATAGACAGCAACAAAGCTATGGTTGTTGTAGTGTTATGTCGTCGTGTGTGCCTTTGTTTTTTTTTTCATAAAATAAGGGGGCAAACGAGCAAACGAGCCACCTGATGGAAAGCAACTACGTCGCCCATGGACACGCGATGCATTAGAAGAGCTGCAGGTGCGTCGCCGACTTTTTAAGAGGGAATACGCTCTCTTCTTGAAGGTTTGCAGGTCGTATTGGTCCGGAAATACTGCTGATGACAGTTCGTTCCAGAGTTTTACAGTGCGCGGAAGAAAGTTACGCGAAAAACGTATGGTGGAAGACTGCCACTCATTAAGGTGATGAGGATGGTATATTTTTCGAGCTTTGTGTTAATGTGTTGTGCCTGGAGTTCATATAATTTATTGGAAAGTACATACCTCATTTTGGTGATCTGAGGCAGGGGTTTGATGCCAGGTAGGCTCGGCTTGGGGTCGGATTTTCGTGTCTGGAACAGGCTCGGGTCAGCTGCGTATATTGTGTACGCGCCTCTGTTACCGCCGCTGTAACTTTGTTCGGTAGGCAGGCGGTAGATAAACTGAAATATTTTTATTATTAATTAGTAACTTTACATTGGGTCTGTCTCAGAATTTTTCTCTATTCTATCCAACAACTGGCAAGACAAAAATGTATGGTTTGCAAGAAATTATAATTTTTAGGTATCCATATCCATACTTCCATAATACTAATATTATAAATGCGAAAGTGTGTCTGTATGTCTGTCTGTCTGTTACCTCTTCACGCTCAAACCGCTGAACCGATTTTGCTGGGTATGGAGATACCTTGTCTCCCGGGAAAGGACATATTATGATAGTTTTTATCCCGGAAAAATGTACGGTTCCCGCGCTATAGTACATTTTTCCGGGAAGAAAGTTTGAAGCAATGATTGTGATTGCTTACCACTTGCTCTTCCTCAGTGCTGGAACTTTCTTCAGGTATAGTCTCAGGGAATATTGTGTCTTTGGGTGATGAAAGCCAGGGTTCTTCCTCAGTACTGGCCTGCTTGGATGGTGCTTCAGATTGGGAAATGGAAACATTTTGACTCGGAGGACTTCCATTCACTGCATTATCTTCTTTAGAAAATTTGCCTGAAATACACATAATATTATGTATTATTTGCTATGTTACATATGAAGTTAAAAAAGCATTATTTGAATTATAGTAATATTATTGTGTTGTGTGAACTACTTACGTCCCAAAAACACATCACTATTCTGGTGTTTCTTTGAAAACTTTCCACCTAGTGGTCTTCGGATAGGCTTGACCAGAGTGGTAAAACATGGTGCATCTGGATGTCTGAACTCCCACATGGCATGCCACAATTTAAGGCCGTTTTCCAGGCGATAGTTGTTGGTGAAATCTGACTCTTTCAAATGTTGTGATATTGGAGCAAAGAGATACACAAAGAGCTGAAAATAATAATATTAATTGATTGCCAAAAACATAATATTATGATACAATTATATTTTGTTCAACTTACAAATGTAATGCCGAAAATGAAAGACATTTGTATACTTACGGTCATAGTAGGTATGGAGAACAAATAGTGGAATGGGTTTGTATAGAACTTCCCATTTTCATAGTCACTATCAGCACACTCATCACTGGCATCAAGTAGCAGCCAATGCAAAGTGTACAGAAGCTTGGTCTCCACGTTGCCTAAATTTTGCATATTGTCCTTTACCCTAAAATATATAAATTTACAATACATTAAATAACATGTATCCCTTAAAATGTAAGTTAATATTTTAACTTTTGAAGATTGCAAAGTAGTTATTCTTTCTATGACTTTGCAGTTTATTATAGTTACTTACCTGTTGTGTAACAGACCGGCCAGGGAATGCATGACATGGGGTAATGCAGCTTGTATGAGCCTCCATCTCGGTATAGCTTCGATAGCTTCAGAGAGGTTTGAGGCCAAGCCAAACCGGAGATTTTGTACAAGTACTTTTTCAAATAACTGCAGATTAAATTCAAAGTAATTAAGTACAACAAAATAGTACAAGTAATCCATAAAATGTAGTAAAAATGTACCTACTTTTTAAATAATATACCGAAATGAACTTTTTGAGAACTAAAGATTTAGATATTTTATAATAATAGGTTGTAGAATTGGCTGCTTACCTTGCAAGCTTCTTTTAATTCCTTGAAGCGTAGGGATTAAACCAAATATTAAAATATAAAACATTTTCTGTCTAGAAATAAGCATGCACGGAACAAATTGAGAAAGATATTGCTATAAAATGCAGAAAACACATTACACAAGGTAGGTACTAAATGTGTTTTAAGAAGGAAACGTATTATTTATTTAAAATCTACAAAAATCGACAAATTACCAAAATACAGATGCATGCAAAGCCAAAACATTGTTTGAAAACAAAAGCGAAAACATAAACTGTCATAAACATGTCAACTGTCAACATCAAATGTCAATTAAAAATGACAACAAAATGACAACCTGAAATGAAATGACACTTTTTTTTATAAAAAAAGATGTTGAGCAAAGGTTGCAAGCTATGAGCACAAAACAGGGCTTGTACCATGAAACTGTTTTGAGACTCAAACAATCGGACGAGAATACCGCCTCCTGTGTGCCAATGACGTTGTTAGAGCAGGACGCGGCATTCTTGTCCGATTGTTTGAGTCTCAAAACAGTTTCATAGTAGGCCTACAGAACATAATATTATTATTATCTAAGTTAATTTTTGGTTAAAACTTTACATCGGTTTCTTGGATTATTTTAGTGAAGAACAGTTCAGTCGCAATATCTATACATATCTACTCTTATAACCCAGATGTACCACATTTATAAGACTATTATTATACAAGGTGTAACAAAACTAAGTGATAATAGGATACTTGACCTACTTTTTTTCTTCATGCTAATCGCTTCTTAATCATTCATTTTCACAAACAAAACTAATATTTTAATATTTTACACAGTAGAAACCCATAAAAATGTTTATTGAAAAATATGCCTCATAAATGGCGCCGAAAACACTGTCCGCCATAGTGTGACGTCATACGCTTTGTATTTTAAACTCTCTTTATTGAACATTTTTTTATGTGCTAAATGTACGAGTCTAAAAGTGCCCAAATATTATAAAATAATTAAATAAGAAATTATAAATCATTTGTAATGTTGAAAACTTTTGGAGAAAAGTTTTGGCCATTTCATTTCCCGTCTACAATAAATGGAGATAATATATAAAACTGATGTTTTAAGTGAATTATTCAAGAAAATATATTTTACAAATCTTTCTAGGCTTATTCTTATTATTTATGTACAAATAAACTTACATATAACGAGCGCGATAAATAAAATATATTAAATTACTATGAGGATGACGTCACATCCAAATCGTAAGTACCGCAAAAGCGTTTTCGTCAGTACAAATCCTATTTTCATAAAATCATATTTTCAAATCGACTTTATTTATCAATCATAAGCTTTTATTTGATGATAAGCGTGAAATACGGATCCCTAGGCCAAGTTCTACTAGAAATATGCATTTGTTCAATGAAATTGAATATAGGTAAAGTAGCCTATTAATGATAATACTTTAAGGGCCCTTCCACACGACGTTTTTTACGCGCGTTTGTATCGATACAAATGCAAGTTGAACGCTCAGCAAACGCAAGGAAGCCGACACCTTTACACACGATCCTTATATTTTTGTATCGATACAAACGCACGTTTTTCGAACACAACTTGAACGTGCTGTAAGCGCGCGCTTGTATGATGTATCGCGTCTATATCGCGTTTATATCGCGTTCGTGTCGCGGTGGGGGACACGGCGCGGCGCGCGCGTTCCTCCACCCGTCGTTCCCCACGTCACAGTGTATTTGTATCGATACAAACGCGCGTTTAAAGCGCGTTTCAATTGCGTTCAACTTGCGTCTGTATCGATACAAACGCGCGTTAAAAGCGCGCTTCATTAGCATTCATCTTGCGTTTGTATAGATACAAACGCACGTTTTATTTGCGTCAAAAAAACGTGTAGGTAATGTCTTCCAAACGCGATAAAAACGCGCAGGTGACGCGCGCATCAGAAACGCGCGTCGATTGCGCGTAAAAAAACGTCATGTGGAAGGGCTCTAAGGTGCGTGACTGTGTAGTGTGAAAGTAGCAGCGCTGAAGGAGCAAATTTTGTAATTTGTACGGGCAAGCGCAGCGTCATGCATTTTCCCATACAAAAGTTGAAAAAAAAATTACTCTTTCAGCGTTAATACTTTCACAGTGAACTCTGTACAGGAGATTCATATACACATTACACACCCTAAAGTATTATCACTTAGTTTTGTTACACCCTGTAGGTACCTATTTAACGATATATTTTAGTAAAATGATCAACACAATGGTATTGAGTAAAATCCTACGTTAATTACTGTTCTAATATGAAATATAAAATACAACCATGATAATTTTAAAAATAATAAATCTTAAAAGCAGGCACTGTCTACCAACTTACATGATGTCCAGGTGCTCGTTGACAGAACTGTTCACAATAAATATGTAGTTATTACAATACAACAATCAACACATAGATACTTACAGTGTACACGCACACAATAGACTAGTTATTTTTACATCAATATAGGTATCATAAGGTAGATATATTTTGTCCCGTAAACTCCAAGTAACTTTAAGAAGTTGCGAAGGAGAGTAACGATTCACTAGTCTTAAATTCCTTGGAGCTAGCATGCAGAATATACAGTAGGTATTAGGTACACAGTACATACGCAGGCCAGGAAACAAGTCATTTTTACAGCAATTGGTATCGTGCTCGTTTTCAGCCAGAGCTAATGACAACTTTACATTATCACCGTGAATTCAACGACAAGTTGATACTTTAAATTAATTACCGCTTGGACGTGCTGTGTCGAAATGATCACGTGAAGTGGTGACTAATACGCTCGCTTAGCCCATTTAAAACAAAATAAATAATTTTTACACTCTAAAGTTGTTCATTGAGAGAGGCCTAATGCCTATGTCCAGCAGTGGACGAATATAGGCTGATATGATGATGATGATGATTCATGATGATGATGAAAGTTTTTTGGTTCAGCGCGTGCGATAGTGTAAACTTGTAAAGCCAGGAACATAGGCTAGGCACAAGGGTATTTGGGTTATTTAGATCATAAAAATCATCTTTTCTATTTCTATTCAGATAGGTGGAATACTGTTTTATTTAGAACATATTTTACTTATAAATAACTTTTTTGATAAGAGTTAGGTAGAACTTAGATCCTTTGGTAAGGTATACGTTAAGCAAAAAGCAGTTTTTCTCATGAATTTGTGCACTTATTATTATTCGTATTATTTTGTAGTGTTCTATAGGTAATTTTTTAATGTTTTTATTATCAATATAGTTTCTATATATTTTATATTCACCCAACTTTATAAAAAACATAACAATATTCACAACAATTAACAATAAATCAAAAACTAATGAATACACCGACCGTGCAAGCAGCATCGTGGACTTTTCCAAACTTCGGTCGAACGAAAGGGGTCGTTTGTTTCCACAAGAACAGCTGCACCGCAATCGGTATGATGTCTTCATTATAGGACTCATCCTCCGAAGATTCTTTATTTTTCATCGTTAACTTTTCTTATTCCATCTGTACTTTACGAAAAATGGGCTAAATGAGTACAGGTATTTTACTCTTTTGCTCAATAAATGATAATAAAAAACCAACCTGAGCACTGATTAGAAAAAAATACAAAAAATTGTGCGCATTTTCTTAGCTACGCGAGCTCTACGAAGTGCTACGAAAGCGCGTAGCTCCGTAGAGGGACAACTGAAAGTGAGGTTTTGCGCATTCGCTACGAGAGCAAGAGCTAGGGTTGACAAAATCTTATGGGCATGTTTTATTTACTTAACCTATTTTTATATTAGGCTATCTTTATCTAGATTCTAGAATTAGCATATTTTTTATGATGGTAAGAATATTTATATATCTATTTAACGAATTTTACTAAGTTGTGTTACAAAATCTTAGTATGAAATAAGGTATCATAATAATAATACTCGTATTATCAGTGTTATACCTCTATATATAGGACATAATACATCTCAATGACATAATATAAAATATTATGGCATGGAAAGCAAATATTATGATAAGTGATGACAAACAAGCCCTTATTGCGCCCTATTTCCAACGGCGTGCATAAGATTTTGACACTGGTAATGCAGCGATATCGGTTCAGTAGTTTTGGTGTGAAAGCAAAACAGACAGACAAACGGACAAAAAGAGATATTTTCGCATAAATTATAATAATAGTGTGGATATCAATTAAAAACTATGTTTTCTAAACTATTAGTATAATTACGTTGTTATGAAGAAATAAAAAAACGCCATCTGTTGTCACGCGTTGGAACTACAATGAGAGTTTATTTCATCGATGTTTCCATGGAAATATACCAAAATTTACCATACAACATATTGTGCGCTAAGCTAAAATAAATAAAAACGCCATCTATTGTTACGTATTATATACGCGCCGGTGCTCGCCTCAGCTACTGCGGCAGGAGTTCGCCTATAATATAGCATGTCTGTGTGCGTGTGCGAACTGTTCACGGACACAAAAATGTTTACGCACACATGACCCCAGAGCCTGCCGCACGAGATCTGCTTGCCTTGACCTTGAGTCATGCGGTTCGCGCGTGTACCTAACTTAATGTTTAATTTCTCGCAAATTGATTGTTGCTATTTTATAAATGTAGGCGTTTTAAATGCGTTCATTTTTTCTATTATATAATTATAAACGTACGAAAGTTAAATTAAAATATATGTGTATGGCAAGTCATGCATTAGGTAGGACTGCATTTTTGCCTTCATGGTATGCACGCCCATGCCTATTTCTCTTGACGCTTTTTCATTTTCCAAGAATTCCAACTCATTAGCTGACGTACCATCATAGCCACGTAATTAATACCGCGAGTCATTAAATTACAATCAAGTGATTTTCTCAAAAACAAAAATCGACAACCCTACACGAGATCCATTGATCTGTGCGCAGAGGTTCGAAACCAGTCTTCGGAGCAGCCTCCCGTTGTCATAGCAACCAGGTCAGCTGATACAAGTGTGTCAAACCTTCAACTACCTATATTTATTTAATAGAAAACATCGTTACGGAAATAACGATGTTTATAAAGCTCTAACGAGCGTCGTTTATGGTTATCAATAGTCACATAAAGGCAGGCAATTTACTTTATAAATAGAGCAGGAGGGAGCGGCTGCAATAACATTTCCCACTTTACAGATTGTTTTACCGGTGTATACATTGTTGTCATTTCTACCCGCGGGGTCCGGAAATACAGGGTTAAAACTTTAAAAGTATAATTGGTTCTTTCCTAAAGTATAAAAATGACACCGTGTAAATGAGACTTCGCTATCTGCTTGTCTGTCTGTCTTTCAGCAGGTTTTATCTTGCGAACTGGGAGAACTTAAGTTTATAAGCTCTCTCTCTAAATCAGCTCAAACTCAAGCTTATAATAATACTTTAAATAATTAATAACCGTATTATCCAGGTCCTTAAATTATTTTAAGTTAAGCTTACAAACAGCAAGTAACAGTTTAACATTATTTTGATATAATTATCCCATGATTTGTATGCCGAGAATCGAGATACAGTCGAGACTCGAGATTAATGTACGCACTATTCTTGTTAGTTTCTTATGTTAATGGTTATTCTTAACAATACCTTGGAATTGTGTTTTAATACCATGTTTTATTGAGTGAAATATCTTGCAGTAAGATCTAGAAATCAGCTAAAATAGTTCGAGGTTAAACAATACTGAAGCGATTGGCGGGGCGTTACAGAAATAGACACAAATTTTTGTATGAATAACGATCTCCTTGAACGTATTCCACAATCTGTGTACATCTAGTAGTGTTTGTATGATAATTGATAACATACAAATTAAGGCATATAAAAAGTTACGAGTATTTTTCATATACTTGTTACTTTATTATAATTTTTAAGTAAACTCTCAGTAATTTAGTTTAATAGAAACAATGGACAGATAAAAAAGACTCTGACCTGGCTATAAACAATTCTATCTGTAGATCACTTAAAACCTTATTTTTCAACAATAATAAACTGGTTGCTTAAAAATGTTAACTATGTCAGAATTTGATCGATTCTTGACAAATTCAATGAGAAACTTCAGTATTGCGCAGCAGAAAAAAGAAAAAGAAACTCAGAAAAGGCCAAAATAATAAAGTTAACAGTAATTATGACGAAGAAAACAGGTACCTAAATATAAAACATACATTAATTATCAATTATTATCATATTTATATCATATTTTTACGATCGTTAAATATTTATATTTTGGCCGTTGATATATCGTTATAAAAAGCTTGTCAACGATTTTTCACCCGGGTTTATCAAGATGTATTCGAAAAAACTGTTTTTTCCAGTTTATTCTCCACGAAAGTTTTCTATAAGTGACATTTATTATGCTTATAGGTAACCAAGACAGTGATTATGACCATGTTTCCGTGGAAGCTACGCATCTGGTAAATGAAGTTTTAGAAGAAGCTTGTATTATTGTAAATACAGCAAATGAATCTAGTAAGGGTTATACTAACTAACCTTTGTTCAACGTAAAGTTTATGTTGTATAATAGTGTCATGTTACAATTTTAGATGATCCTTGGAAATACATTTCATGTTTGAAAAATTACAAAAACCAGGATGACGCTTATGATCATAATTTAACGTTCGTAATTAACAAAGATTGTTTAAAGAATCTTGAACTGGATCATACCATTATCACCTCCACGCCACAAAAAGGTATCGTTCTAATCTCCAATAACTTAATTATTAAATAAATGAAAAGTACCTATGCAAAAATCTTTAATCTAAAAATCACCGTTTTAAGGCCAAGGCGATGAAGAAATCAAGTTAGTAAATGATAATAATAAAACAAGTAATTCTACTTCCATTTACATTAGCCAATTGTTTGATATCGCTGATTTAGAGGCAGCTGAAGAAGAAAAAGATATTGAGGAAATAAAAGAATCTGACGGATCGATCCTTGAAGAAGTTATTAAAATTATTGATCATTGTCTAGATATATCGGTTTCTAAACTTTTAACTCCCAAAAGAAACGAAACTGATTGTGAAGATTTTGTGAAAGAAAATTCTAATCAATCAAGTCAATTAAAACCTGAATACGTTAATGAAGACATTGAGACCAATGGTTCCATTGATGTTAATGTAAAGATAAATGTAACAAGAAACAATGAAGCTTCTGTAGCAGAAGACAAGAAGATGAATGAGGTTTGGCAATTGGCTGTTCATTTATTGTAGCGTCCATTTAAAGCGAATACGTCATGTACGATATTAATAACGTCCCTTGAATTTTTGTAATTAAATTCAACTTATGTAGAAAAAACATGTTTGCTTACAGAAAATCTGCTTGGAAGATTTATGCTCGTATGAAAATGCATATCTGTCCCTCAACCGTAAGTAAAATATAATGATTTTCTTTAATTTGCTGCTCATAAGGGGGCTCAAAGTATGCGACATTATCCGTGAACTGTGAAGAGCTAGCTTAAATACTCCGTTGCTGCAAAATTCGTTTATCGCACGGTAACCGTACATTTTTCTGGTATACAAACTATCCTATGTCCTTTCTCAGGACTCAAAGTATTTCCAAATTTCAAATTTCAGCAAAATCGTTTCAGCAGTTTGAGCGTGAAGAGGTAACAGACAGACAGACAGACACACTTTTGCATTCATAATATTAGTATGGATTCTGCTTCAAATATTGGTAATGATTTTTTTTGGTAGGTGATGATGAACAAGATTTTGATACATCGGAACTCAAACTCCAAGATCCGAGAAAGATCACATTGCAAGAAGTTGACCTGACACCGGAACAAGACGTCGTTAAAAAAGTAGGACAGGTTATAACGATATTCTTGTTTGCAGATTTCAAGTATGCCATTAAATGTTATAATTTAATTAAAGGTGTGGTTGTAATATACTAGACCTTTTAGGGACCAACAAATGTAATATAGTAGGTACATGACAATTATTGACAGCATACAGAATACATTGAAGTGCAGTTGAAAATTTTTAAAGCCTGAATGCTATTAACTAATCTATAAAAATCCCGGACGGCTGCCACCACGAAAAATATAATTTATTTTTGATAATCCGAAATTAAGAAAGCAATTTAATGACACATATTATATGTTTGTTGGTTTGATTCCAAACATCATTTTACTGGATTACCTATATCGGTGTGCAAATATTTTCAGGTAAATCTGGAAATGCCCACATCATCCAAAAATGCTGATCTTTTGACTGATTCTCGTAAACGCACATTGATTTATCGATGTCGGCTACAGAGTAGAAAAATACTGGCTCGTTTGCGCAGTTGGTTGTGGAGAAAGTCAATGAGAAAATACAAGGTATAGATAGTATTTTGTATAGATCTGTTGCCCAAGCAGAAACAATTAGCGAAAAACTATTCGCTAATATCACGAATTATAAATTGAATAAGAGTTACATACAGCTTTACGAATACTTTTTTGCAAATTGTAATAGAGTTAGATACCTACTGCTATCAATAACAATAATTCCTTACTACCTATCGCGTCCACCCTACGATTTTATCTGTGATGTTTTATTCTTATTACTCTTTGGCCCTAATATGGTTCAATTTTTTAGATAAGTCGTGGATGGACCGGTGCAGAACGAGGCATGAGCCCTTTGTCTCCAAGGGTGAAGAGACGAGCTAGCAGTGTATTTGACCACTGGCCATCTCGTGCCACCTTCTCACGTAGTACATGGAAGTTCAACACCATTAGCGGAACATTTGTCAATTCAGCTCTTTGGAAGGAACTCGGCTCTAAAGTGCAATTCAGATATTCTTAAATTTTTTAGTTTTTGCTGAAGAAACAATAAAAATTTATTCCTATAAAGCTCTTTGGTTTTATGTTTTATAGTTTTACTCCCTAAAGTTGGCTGGTCAAGAATACTATATTATACACATTATATTAAACCGGGTCTAAGTAGTATTTATTAAAATAATTACGGACCTTTTGTTCGCACTCGTGCAGGTTCGATCCCGGGTGGAGGATTTTCTGATCTCAAGTACATAATACGGACGCTCGTACGGTGAAGGAAAACATCGTGAGGTAACCCGCACATAGTTGGACCCAGACGTATTGACTAGTTCTTTCCTCTGGACTAGGCCGACTATGTTGCGAGAATGTCGTATGTGCTTGGGACATTTAAATTTTGTCCCAGGCACTACAGTATTTGAGGAGTGGTAGCTTCGTTCTGAAAAATACCGTATTAATCATCCACAACGGATACAAAGGCCTAGTTTTTAAATTATTTTAAATATTTACAAAGTTACTTCTTACTTGAACCTTTTGCTATTGAAAAAGTCAGAGCCTAAAAATAAAAAGCTGCCACGGCGACTTCAAGTGTCGTCGATAGCTTACAGCTTGACCTGATTCAAGTAAAGAGCTTAGATATTTAAGTTTATCAGAAACAATAAAATTGTTTCTATGAATTTACCATTCGTGTCTTTTAGTTTTGATTAATTTTTAAAGTATTTAATGCACCCAGATTAAGGTCTGCATCTAAGTAATTAAAGATCACTAAATAAATATTAAAATCACTTAAAAGACGTCTATAAAAGCTTTTTTATGTTTTTACGAAAAATATTTAAATGCGAGTGTAGTTCACATTTTATTACGTTATTTAATTGTCTTGGGTTAATCGATTGCCCAAAATACTCTTCCCACGTATTTTTGTATAAATAAGTAGGTGCGTAATATTTTTGACTGTACAGTCACTCCGGCGCACATATGACATAATGACAATACCTCCGCTCGAACAATATATTTTCCTACACGCACCTCGGATTCCGAGAATATATACGTGTATCGGATAGATTTAGTTTATAGTACATACGTACTATGTATAAATCGGCGTTTATTATGGGAAAATTGAAAATACTCCTGGTCTCTTTCGCGCACACGTCCCCGTTGCGACGGCGTCGGCACGGTTCAACTCCGCTGAAAATAGAACAGTCGTGGATTCCTGGGCTAAATCTCGAATATCCACGCGAGAGCGCCATCTCAATCGGTTAAAACAGTCCGGCGAAAAGTTCCCGAGCCCCACTTCTTGTCTGAACGTCTGCCAGTGAAGACCGGGAAGGAGCCGACACCACACAAAATGGTGAGTCACTAACCAGTGAAATTGTGCCACGGATCAGTGAAAAATCGGATCTAACCAGTGATAAAACCTCGTGATACAGATTCCGCAGACCGGAGCTCGCGAGATTCGCTGATAGTCCAAAGTGCCGTGATTTCGCGAAAGTGAAATAAAATGTCCCTCGGACTCCAGAGCGAGTACATACAGTGCGTGAAACACAGACCCACCGAACACCACATAACTCCACACTAAGTTGTAACACAATGTAACGAAATATTTTTGGTCATTTTTCAGAGCGACCTCAGCAAGAACGACGTCGAAAGTGAGTATTGAACAGTTTCTTATTCAAAACTTAGTACTGATTGCATGCAACAGTGTCCAAAGAATTGAATTAAAGTTAAAGATGATAAAGATGAGACTTTGTCTCATCTTAGATGAGACTTTGTATCATAGTTCAAGAAATCGTTTGGATTTCTTGAACTAAACTAAATAGCTTTTATGTCTAGTGTTCTATATTTTGAATTTATAACATCGTAATGGTTGATCACTTAAGAACTCATCCTCATATCTTTGCAAATGATAATAACGAGTGAATAGGAAAGAAAAATTTAACAGGGTGAATAAAAAGAAAGTGTATTGAAGAAAAAAATTTGTGATAATATAAACAGACGAACATATAACCTCCTCCTTTTTGGAAGTCGGTTAAAAATTTAATGTGCGTTTGAATGTGGGACACTTCTAATTCTTTAAAGATTTTTAAGCTTTCGTTATCAATGATTGGAATCTTATTTAGTAATCGTCGTGTTGAATCTTATGTGTCCGAGCACACTGGTTGCTATGTCGGTCGCAATGGGGCTCCGTGGTTGCGCGAGCGCCGTTCCCGAATTAACTCATTGCGTCACGTGACCAGCCCGCCCGCCCAAACAGAGAAACTCCGCTCGGATTTCACCGACGAAGCATTGCCAATTATCGGCGTGCTGGGGCCGAAGAAATTATTTCGTAAATACGGAAATGCAGACCTCGTTTTATTCAAGACCACAAATTCGCACTTGACATTTGCATCCAAGGCGATCGAAACATTCGGAAGGAGGAACAATTTTAATAGAGACGTTAAATGAATATTAATTGCGCTAATTCAAAATATCGAGGTCATCGATAATAAACAGACGCTAAATTTAATATAATTAGACATCAATTTAACGATTACTTTGCAACAAATAGGTGGAAGTATTAAAATTGGGACAGTCACAATCGAGATATAATTAGATTGTGACTCAACGAATGCGAAACGAACAAATCGAGAAGTAGAGGGAAATATACTGTTACGGAATCGCCTACGCGTACCCACGTACAAACACCTGATATAATATTATACTAAAAGAAAATTGAATAGGCTATTTTACAATTAATACTGAAATTTGAAAATTAATAGATGAAGCTTCTCTAATATCTACTCGTACGTAGAATCACTCGCAAGGACTGTTGATGAAAAATGTGAGTCAATGGCAACCAAATAGAGTTCAAGTTTTTTAACTAACCTACGTGATTGATCCTACCAACAAAGCAAATACTAAATAGCATTTTAAAAGGAACGCAACAACAAAACGTTGATAACTTCTTTTTCTTCTTCAGGGGCATCCTTCGCCTTCTCTATCTACGACTTCGATGGCAGCGGCAAGATCGACGCCTTCAACCTAGGCGATGTGCTGAGGGCACTCAACTCAAACCCCACACTGGCAACCATCGAAAAGCTCGGTGGTACAAAGAAGAAGGGCGAGAAGATGCTATCAGTAAGTACATAGTAACATTTAACCAGCAGCAGCATAGAAGGAGAAGTAACCATGAATATTATGGATGAGATAGATGAATTTAGCAAAGCACTCATCTTTTTAGTAGCAGTTATGTTATAATAGCAATCATGTATAATGGCGCATTTTCATTAGTCGTTAACTCGTGCGGTATACAGCATACGGGGAGTCTATGACAGCTAATGGCGCATTTTGATTGGTCGAGGCATGATCTCCCGCACCCCGCATGCGGGCCCTATCGACCAGTGAAAATGCGCCATAACACAAACTATGATTATTGACGAATAAATTTTAATTTGAATTATTTGACAGATATGGATTTTTCAATTAACTTGACCAACGAAAGTAATAAAATTTATATTCGACTTTGCGTCACACATTCTGCATAACTTGTACTTTCCTCGAATGAATAATTTCAAATTGCATTTGTATTCTGCTATGATTATTATTAATCAATATTGTTTCTTTCTAGCTTGAGGAGTTCCTTCCCATCTACAGCCAATGCAAAAAAGACAAGGACCAAGGAGTCTATGAAGATTTCTTGGAATGTTTGAAACTGTATGACAAGAACGAAAATGGTCTGATGCTTGGCGCTGAACTTACGCACACACTCTTAGCTTTAGGTAAGAATATTTTATTTACAATTCATGCGTGAGTAACACAAACAATTATGTTAGACTTGAAATTGAATAAACTAAAGTTTTACATAACATGAAATTATTAAACAAGTAAAGTGATTAGCCATTCATTTACAAGGCATCAACGCACTACGATCATTTGAATGTTAGAATTTAGAGTAACATAATATCAGGAGCAATGATACATAATAAAGATTAATGTGATGAGGGATTAGGTTGGGTAGTGGGTACAATTGGTATTCGTCCTCTACATCTTGTGTACAACATGATGTAGCACTGCTAGTAGTTGCAGTTGTAGCAGCTGTAGTAGTGACTAGTGGTGCTATTACGACCCATTGCTGTACTTTGCACTTGTTAGAATCCTTCCCTATCAGTCTAGGCCGACCATGGCTCTGAAGTCTGAACTAACATTTCATAAAGATCAACTATCCATTTTTTGCCTAGCTATAACTGGACCTGAATCAAGTTCTGCCAGCATAAAAAGATCACAATGTGCAATTCCTCTCAAATCAATTCAGAAAATGAATTGTCAAAACTGTCAAACTAATGAATGTCAAATAGCTATGTCCACATTATGCGCTTTCGTCTTCAATTTTCGTCATTTTCTTTCATTCAACTTGAATGCGTCAACGAACGCAACGCCAACATTGTCATTTTTGAAGTTTTGGTCTTTGGATACGGTCAGAGGGCATGAGGGCAAAGGCATGAGTTATAGCGCAGTCAACAGACTGCGCTATAACGCATGCCCTTGATGAACAGAAAAAGGCACAGTGTGGACAAATCTTTTTAGTATGAATTGAATGCGAATTACTAGACATATTATGAATTGCACGCAAAGTGACCATTTTGCGATTAAAAAAAAAATGAATCATAATATTATGATCATAATTTTAAGATTCTCCAAAGTGGCCATTTTAGATCCACTGGCGAAATATTTTGTAATTAGATTCATAAGCAACATTATCTTGTTTTTATGCTAAACTAGCTGACCCCGCGAGCTTCGTTTCGCTGAAAATTCTAAGAAAGTCGATCCATGTGTAGGTTGGGCAGTGGGCATGCAAAGCAGTCAATACTTCGTTATTCTCTCACCGGTCGTGTCGGTCAGCCGTCCTACCTGATGGGAGGGAGTGATGGAATAGAAAGTGCACCCTGTATTGCGCACACATTTGGACACTTTCATCTTTCCAGCGTAATTGGAATCGATATCGATGAGATCGGTAGCCGGTCGTTCGACTTGAAAAATATTAACATTACACGGACACACTCGCGGTAGCCGTCGCCGTTGGCGCGTTGTTTTGAGTTTCAATCAAACTGCCCTAACTTCTAAAATATTTGTCCGATTATAATATTGTGCAGAGAAATTCTATTCTTTATATAACGCTAATTAATACTTTGATATTTATTCAGGTCAGTATTAATAATGAATAAGCAAAAAAAGCCTCGCAAGTAGAAGATGAATTGAAATTAAAATTTTAACGAAAGAAATGGTTATTGTTCGTTAACCATGAAATATAGACACATGCTGTCGCGGATTTTTTCGTAGATAGTGTTGAATACTATAAATATGTAGAACATTATTTTCATGTATCATCAATACTTTTCACTGTAATTTTTTGAAAAAAATTTGCCACTTTGGGTTACATTTTTGCAATTTTCGGAAGGATCTTTATTATTTTTCAGAATAAAACATAGCCTATGTCCATCACAAAGGATGTAGCTTTCCGTAGGTGAAAGAATTTTTAAAATCAGTTCAGTAGTTTTTGAGCCTATTCAATACATACAAACATACAAACAAACTATTCCTCTTTATATAATAGTGTAGATATAGACGAATAAATGGTTTTCCTTGGTCCAGTCTAGTAGCTATCTTTTCCAACGAAAACAACGATAGCTAATAAATAAAGATTAACTTTTACTTGTTTGAGCATTTGGCTAGCAGCCATGTTATTTCGATCGCAGGTAGATCTGAAGACACATCCGATTCAGCGCTAGGTAGAAAACTTTTATTTAGACTCCGATCATCTGCCAACACTGATTTAGAACCAGCGACATAGAGATTACAAAATAGATATTGATTATATTGATTCTTACGAACAAGTGCGTCTTTGTTTTTTATTTCTCTTAATTTAAACATTGTTATGTACGTGTGCCAAATACTTTGTGAATACAGCATTAAATTTGACCTTAATATGTCTTTAAAAACTGACTGAAGTTAACCGAACAAAGTACCTAGAGCAAACCTTAAACGTTTTTCATCAAAAGCGAAAACTTTAAAGATCTTAAGCCTGCGTCTTAAATTTGCAATTCCGTGTAGAAATGTTGAATGATAAATTTAAGTTATGATGCAATGTTTTTTTCATAATTTAAATATTTATTTTATTATCTTCAGGTGAGAAACTTGATGACGCAGAGGTAGCGGAAGTGTGCAAGGACTGCATGGACCCCGAAGACGATGACGGCATGATTCAATATGCTTGTGAGTATTGCGCTACTTTTTTTACTTTCCGTTTTTAGCAGTGTTGCCAGATCATTGAATAATAATCTCTTAAGACTAAGAAAGATCCGTAAAAAAATTAATCTTAAATTCATAAATCATGTCGTTTCCTAACACTCAGACTACCACATCTGGTACATCTATAATCTGGCAGCACTGAGAATATAATGTTTTGACATTTTTCAAATACAAACTTTGCACAATCCCTTTAAAAATTATATAAATTTTTACATTTTATTTATTTTTTCAATATTTAAACTTCACCAATCCCCATCATAAAATGGAACTTATAAATTATAAAATATGTATCTTTGTTTCTGTCACAAACTTACAAACTGCAAGTTATGAGCTCTACTATTATTTCCAGTGAAACAAATTTTGA
Source organism: Polyommatus iphigenia (assembly GCA_963422495.1). NCBI lineage: Eukaryota > Metazoa > Arthropoda > Insecta > Lepidoptera > Lycaenidae > Polyommatus > Polyommatus iphigenia. Next base: position 9,428,161 of record OY730179.1, on the reverse strand, counting down.
TTTGCAATAACTTTTATAAAAGATAAATTTGTGACAGAAACAATTTAAACAATGACGAGTAATGATTTTTGACGAACGTCTATCTATTCATAAATCATAAGCAGTGGTTATTATATTCATCAATCATGCCATGTTCGTCAAAAAAGCATTATTTTACATTTTTGCACCTAAGTTTTAAATAATTTCAAATATCACACCCACTTTGTGTGTGCACTTTAAATAAACCATAAACTTTGTCTTTACACATACAGTGTGTAACAAAAATAAGTGATAATACTTTAGGGTGTGTACGTGTTCCTTGTAGAGAGTTCACTGTGAAAGTAGCAGCTTTGAAAGACGATTTTTTTTTTCACTTTTGTATGGGCAAGAGCACGAGCGTCACGAGTTTCCCCATATAAAAGTGAAAAAAAAATTTGGTCTTTCAGCACTACTACTTTCACAGTGAACTCTCTACAAGGAACACGTACACACCCTAATGTATTAGCACTTATTTTTGTTACACCCTGTATAAAAAAACTTTTAAATATATTAATTCTGTAACTGCACCTGCAGCGGTGTTGAGACATGTGCCGCTGCGTAAACCAATACAAAACTTGCTGATTGTGTGTGTGTTTCCCTTTTATCCATTTTCAGCATTCCTGAAGAAGGTCATGGCGTAGAGCAATACAATGTCTTCAAATTAGTTATAAGATCGTAAGTGGAAGTAGTGGTGTCGTCTGTCGACGTCCGTTTTCGCTTTTGTCTTCAAAACGCCTAGCGATTCTATGTTATATGATTTATTCCAATTGTATCAACACCTGTTACGTCATTGATTATATGCTATCTCTCTCATTCTTTGTATCAATGAAAGAGAAAGCACGATATATATGGCGAAAATATATGAAAAATTAAAGTTAAGGCCGTCCCCCGAGCAAACGACCTTGGCCACACATTTGCCGCGTTGCCGAGATCGCACCAAAACCCTATTTTTTTTACTTATCTTAGTTCAAAATTGACCTAAAAAAAATTTAAAACGGGGAATATGTAGTTTATGATATTGTCGATCTATTGGCGTGTGTTTCACATAAAAGTAATTTGTAAATACTAAGGAGATGCTAAATGTATGCTTGAATTTTAATAAATTGGCTTTACTTTGGAAGCTGATATCATGAGTATAATAAACGAAAATAGAAAATTTTAAACGTGGAAAGGAATGTTGAGATACTGAAGATTATTGCTGTATTTTTAAAATAACTCTGTAGCTTCCAAATTATGAGTTTATAAGGCTCTAAATACGGTAAATTACGGATTCTCCGTAGGGAATGCCCTTAACAGGCGTTGGTGAAATTGGAAAGCTTTTAAAAACTCTACTCGCATTTCTATCGACGATAAATTCTCAATTTATGTGTCTAATGCTTCGATATGCAATATGTTTAAGTCTTTTTACTAAATTCGTTACATTATGATGTTTGAATACGTGTGACTTTACATTTTTATACTTTACTATATTAACTTTATTCACTAAAATTATAAGTAATTGGTTTTAATTCATCAATTGGGTTCTTGATTTTTCTAAATTAATAAAATGCTTCTTTGTGTTTAACATTGGCTTCTATTACATAATTCAAAATGTTTTTATACAATAATATTAATTATTAAATTATCGAGATAGCAGATACAATATCACTATTATTTTGTTAACAATTTTTAAAATGTTATCTGTCTTGGAAGATATGACGGTGGAATAAGCACCGTTTACTAAAATTAATTTTCAAATAATGACGTCTTTATTGAAATCACAATATTCTGCTTACAAATCATCAACTACCCAATCTCATCATAATGCAACGTCAGTTTCTTGTAATAACTTACCGATCTCTTTATGATGAGACGCTATAATATCTTCTATGCTCCACAGCTTTCCTGCGAAAAATGTGCGATGGTTGGCCTCCTAAACCGACGGCAGAGGGCGAAGCGCCAGCGGCGGAGGAGGCGGCGCCCGCCGCGGAATAAGCGTTGCCCACCACGCAGCAACGGCTGAGCCAACCCCAGCAACACCGCTGAGCCAACCCCAGCAACAACATCGCTGAGCCAACCCCAGCAACATCGAGAGTCGTATACCATCTGCGGATTACCCCTTTTTATACGAAACAACTTTTTAATTTTTTTGTACAATTTTCTACTGCTGACTGTACATAACTAATATTAAAAGAACTGTAATGCACGTTGTACGTGTCGTTTAAATTTATTATTATTTATTAAGTACATTTATATTGAGAAAAACCACAAAGCCGTAATTATTTTTAATAAACTATTAAAACGTTCCCGAACCTTGTTATTATGTTTATCAATCGATATTCTTTTGTGAGAAGTAAAATTTCTATAGCTATCAACTACATTGGCTAATCAATAAAAAATTAAAACCGACTTCCAAGGTAAAAACAATAATAACATCCTTATAATATGAACTAAAAAGTATTAAATAATTTTTCCTATCTAAAAGTGCCCTTTTCCGAATTCGGCTAAACCTCAACTATTTCTATACTCAATTTTCATAATTTTGAAGTCGGTACCAGATATAGCTGAATCTTCAGTTCTCGGACAGAATATTTGAAACTTTTGGAACTGGCACCGACTTCAAAATTATGAAGATTGAACTGTACAGAAATAGTTGAGGTTTAGCCGAAGTCGGAAAAAGGCACTATTAGATAGGAAAAATTATTTAATACTTTTTAGTTCATATTATAAGGATGTTATTATTGTTTTTACCTCGGAAGTCGGTTTAATTTTTTTGTTAAAAATAATAATTTCACTCTTTTTAGTTACCTAGTAAACTATCGCGTATATTCTACGTATCTTATTAGTTATTACAATTTGTTAAGAGTCATACTCACAAATAATTATCAGGTATTTTAAACAACACAATCAAAGAAAAATACAAGTGAACACGTGCTAGGTAATTTAACAATTCAACGCTTCAACTCCCAAGCGGCCACATGTGGCCGCCAGAACAATAGATTTCCAAGTATCCGCGATCGAAGGATGAGCCGAATCACACCCAGCAAATGTGTGCCTTACGCTCTGGAGTTAAGGTTGAATTTGTTATGTTCAATTTATGGTAAGTACATAATATTAAGTCGCTATTAGAATTTGAATCATTTATTTTGAAACAACATTATATTTTTATTATTAAAATCGCTATGAAAAGTACCAATATAATAAGGACATAACGTGATGATATAATTGTGGTGTTGTGGGGTATATCGTATCCATATACACTAAACAACCATGTGACGTTGGTGACCCAGATGCAGATGTGGTAATGATGATGATGATGATGATGAATATAATATGCATAGTAGCATATGCTTTCAGTTCTTAAAACAGCGCCTAAACCCCCAAACTTGTATCTACAAGGAATCCGGAGTTCTCTTAGTATTTTCGGAATCATAGTATACCTTAGTGAAAAATCTTGCGTTTTGGTAGCATATGCTTAGGATGCTTCTCATAAAATCAAAATCACAATATGTTTTCAAATAAATTTTGAGGAGTTCCCTCGATTACTCATAGATCCCATCATCAGATCACCACTTTTGTGAACATGGTACCAAATTGGAGTGAAACCTAATATAACAAAACAAAAATTTTGAAAATCGGTTCACAAACGGCGGAGTAATCGTTGAACATACAAAAAAAATATCCACAGCCGAACATATAACCTCCTCCTTTTTGGAAGTCGGTTAAAAAATGGGACATTTCAATGTTAAATTATGATCAATAAAGGTGAACGCAGATTTGAGGTGAACGCAGATTTGGCCGCACCGCACGCACCGCAGTCGCCGCATTCGCAATTCTTCATATTATTATGAAGTTGCGAAGACTGCGGCGCGGGTAGGTACGAGTAGGTAGCTTGCCTATAACTTCATATAAAGAATTGCGAATGCGGCGACTGCGGTGCGTGCGGTGCGGCCAAATCTGCGTTCACCTTTGGGCCGCACCGCACGCACCGCAGTCGCCGCATTCGAATTCTTTGTATGAAGTTATAGGCAAGCTCGCATACCTACCCGCGCCGCAGTCTTCGCAACTTCATATAAAGAATTCGAATGCGGCGACTGCGGTGCGTGCGGTGCGGCCCAAATCTGCGTTCACCTTAATAAACACCCGACCTTATCTCAAACTTTAAGTTCAGTTTTGGCTAGAGGTAGAGTAGTATGGAGTATCCGTAAGTATTTAAGTTATTCAAACTATTGGCATGTAACTTAAAATTAATATCCGTAAGTATAGATACTCAAACGTTAATAAAACTACTGAATAACGTTTGAGTATCTCTATCTATACTTACAGATATTTTCTCTGCCTGATTTGTATAATATGATTATTGCTTATGATAGACTATGAGACAGTTATTTAATTTTCATACGTCTATTTCGGATAAGGTAGTCAAAATTTATTTAGCTGTCCCTTTTAAGTTTTAACGAATCGAAAATAAAGACTTTTAAAATTCCTTCTTAGTCCTTCGTAGACTTTTAAAGTTGTAGAAGCTGCTTGGACTAATATTTTTAAGGTAAAAAAGTCTGAATTTAATTAGCTTTAAAATTACATTAGGTTAATGATCTCAGCCGCGCGCGCTGTATGTTAAATAGTCTATTTTTTCTCTCTAGTCTAAACGATATCTTTCCCTAAAATTTAATTTATTTTAAGATCCCTTATTAAATAAATAATATTATACCATGATACAAATACAAACTCCCAATTTTTACTTCAAATTATAATAATCTACAAAATACAGAAAACTGATACAAAAGGTTCATAATAAAAATTCAGGCAAAAGACTAATTAGCAATATCGGCTTTTCATTAACTTGGTACAATCCCGAGCTTGGGGGATTATTTTTTGCTTACTTCGCTTTAATACTACAAAAAATATTTAAGGACACACTCGACGCTCGTAGAAAGCTACAAGTTTCTTCACTCTACAGATTTACAGATACAGATTCTTGCCAAATTTTGATATAAGTATTGATCCTTGTTAAAAATAAAAATACACTTATTTTTTCTTTATCTGTTATAGAGTTCACTGTAAAAGTAGCAGCGCTGAAAGTTCTATGTTTATATGAGAAAAGCTCTAACTTCATTTTTTGCCAATAAAATGATTAAACACAGTGTAACAAAACAAAGTACTTCAGATTTTGTATGTGTCCCTTGTATAGAGTTAATTGATGTGAAAGAAGCAGCACTGAAAGGGCGATTTTATTAATTGTATTGACTAGCGCTCCAGCAGCGTCATGAATTTGCCCATACAAAAGTTGAAAAAGTAAGTCCTAACAGCACTGCTACTATCACATCAATTAACTCCTATACAAGGTACAAATATACGAACCCTACTGTACTCGTATTATCACTTTGTTTTGTTCATAAAGTAGGTATATTAACTTTATGGTTTTGTTACACCTTGTAGTCCATTCAAATGTTATGCTAAGTACTCACATACGGTTTTGCTCGATAGTTTTACTCCAAATCGAGCAGTAACCACCGTATGGACCGCCAAAACTGACAGCTCGAAGTTGGCTCGAAGGCTCGCTTCGAGCCGGCTCGATGGAATTAAATATGTCAAATATGTCATTTTCTTCGATTTGGAGTAAAACTATCGAGCAAAACTGTATGTGAGTACTTAGCATTAGAGGACGCAATTTTATTTTAGGGACATGTGGAGGGAGTCAATGGAAGCTTTACCTCAAGTTTGTGGGGTCGCCATCCTTGTCCCCCGGCCGCCATCTTGAAAAAAGGGGTGTAAACACTTTTTTGCGATACCTCAGAAACAATACGTCTTACAAAAAAATTGTAGAATCATAATTTGTTGTAAATTATTTTGCCTACAAATATGTTTATTTAACTTTTGACCCTTAATTAGAAATTAAAAAAGTTATAAGCAATAAAGTTTCCAAAGTATCGCGAAAATAGTATTGTCACCCCTTTTTCAAAGATGGCGGCCGGGGGACAATAGTGGCGACCCTACAAACTTGAGGTTAAGCTTCTATTGACCCCCCCCACATGTCCCAAAAATAAAATTGCATCCTCTGATAAATGCAATATTCGTTCCTTAAATTATCGTAACATTTCAATGGACTATTGTATAATAATGATAAATTAAAACATAATATACGCAACTACCTAATTATACTTCTACGATCTTTTAATTAACAAACATGAAACAAAGAAGTTTGTATATTATGAATAGGAAAAGGGACTGCCAAACAGTACTTGGCTTGAACGCCAAAGAAAATGGCGCGGAAAACCTTTTGCCGGCGCACGGCATCAATAACAGAGTTTCGGCTGAACTCGGCTCCTGTCGGGTCCTCGCTTGTGATGCTGTAATTTTGTGTTGCCATGTTTATGGGACTTCCCATAATATCGGTAGTGTGCAATGAAATTAAGACGTATTTATTACCAAAAAATCGCAAGTTATAACTTATTTCTTGTGCTGCCACTTATATCTACCATAGTTTAGGTAGTGAAATATGTTAGTTTACATGCCTTACTTTAAAACGCATAAATAAGTATTATGGAAAACTAATTTCATAATAACTAATGAATAAGTATTATGGAAAACCAATTTCATAATAAATTAAGTATTGTGATGATATTTTATATACAGGCGTGGCTGCAGCCAGAAACTTTCAGGACAGTCATGAGTTGTCAGGAATCAGGATGAATTTTCGACAAAATAAATTATACAGCAGCTATATATAAGTATACAGGTTGCCAGTGCCGGTTTTAGTACTATCAGCGCTCTGGGTGCTGGTAGTGCTAAAAATTGAGGGGTGCCTGCAGCGCCCTCTTTGTTTGCCTTTGGCGCCCCATTTTATCCGGCGTCCTGCCCTACTAGACAAGTGGTAAGCGATTATCGTAAACGCTAACAAAATGTATACGATTTGACATAAGTCATTGCTTCGCTAGCGAATACTAATGTCAAAACCCATACATTTTGTTGGGGTTTACGATAATCGCTTGCCACTTGTCTAGGCCCTCTGGGGCCATCCTTGACGTTCTGACATTCAAAACCGGCTTGGAGTAGACTATTGTAATTCAATAATTGATTAACAATTAAAAAAAGTTTTAGTACCAGGAAATACTTTTCTTATTTTTATTTCACAGAGAAGCATTTTTTCTTTATTGAAACCAAATATTTATTTACCAGTAGGATACTACTAATAAAGAAACATAAACTCGCGAGGAAGTAGCCATTATAAGCTTACAAATCGAAAACCTAAACAAGCAAGATACTATTATAGCCATTAAAAGCTGTTATAAATCCGGTTACAACTATAAGGACATTATGTCATGTTTCTGGGGAGATAAAAATGTCGCTCTGGTATCACCAGTCGAGTTTACTCCGTGTTTGTACGCGGTTGTGCTACTAGCGACTGGCGGCGCAGTTCAAATCCGCTGTGTTATCGCGCTCTGTGTTTACCTTGTGATTATAGTGATAAAGTGTACCGGTTTGTTGCATTACAAGCAGGTAACATATTAGAAGTATAAAATATATTAGATCTAAATAAAAACTGTAAATTGGCAAAATTAGGCGTGATTTTCATCTGATTAATTTTGTGCGGGTCCCAAGACCGCTTTTGCATGTCTCTCGGGTTCCCTTATATCAAAGAGTTTTCGTATTAGGATACAGCTGTTGATCTTGGCGACACAGGAGATACAGTGGTGGGAATGTGTGATAGGCCAAAGACCGTTTAAATTAACAGCGAAGACTGATAAGCGAAAGATAAAGGTGAAATAATCCGTGTTATTTACTTACAGGTGTGTGTTTGTGAACAAAAATGGCAGAAATAAAGGATTCGCCGGCAAACCTCCAAAACAAAGAGGATAAACATAACACAGGTTAGTTTGATTAACTTTAATTCGTATGCGTATGTAAAACCTTTCCTAGTATAGGAACTAGTAGAGGGAAGGCGAAGGCTTGTTGATAATAATAATAAATTATTATGATCATCAATTCTTCAATTAGGTGTAAAATATTCTAGCATATTCTAGTATAGAAGCTTCTAGCTTTTTCTAGAAGAATCCATATCTAAATTAGGAAGGATTTCAGAAACTATAGCTTTCAGAAAAAAAAATTACATTAGGGCTGTGGTTTTAGGTGCAGTCTGTCTGGAATTTTTGGTACTTTGTGCTCTTTTTGTAAGTTGTAAATCAACTTACCTTACTAACTTATGTCAGGAGAACCAGTCTGCACGAGGAAACTATGGATACTTATTCATTCAAATTGAATTAAAATAAACCGGTTCTTACCCTCAAAATGTTATCAATCAAAACATTGGGTAGCTGAGTTTTTGGGCATATCGAGTTTACACGCACATTTTAAACCATAAACTTTAATATAGTAATAATGATTGACACTTTAGTTTGAGCTTTTAGATTATAAAAGTATTCAACGTCTGATTACAAAACATGGTCCTTCGAGCACTTAGAAGTTAGAACAGATGTACCTACATTGAACATAATATTCTACGTTGATATCTAAAAAATAGTTACTTTGTTTGCAACGAATAGGTTTCGTAACTGGACTACTGGCTACTATGCCATTTAAGACAAAAGGCCTCAGAATAGACTAGGGAAATAGACTACTTTTATCGCACGAAAAATTTCCCAAAGGATTCTATTTTCCATGTACGGTCGCGGAAAACATCTAAATAATACACAATGTAAAACCAGGTAAAAGTGCCACGTTTTTTTGTTTTATTTCTAAGTCGATGCACGTCATTAGGATTCCTTCAATACCCTTCGAAGCAGCGAGGGCCTGTTACATCTGTTTAAGTGTTCTCGTACGTGACTTCTTATGAGTTTCACCGCCAAGAGATTGTGGACATTCTCATGGGTATAAAGACCTGCCACCAGCTGCTTAGGAAGTTTTATATACGGTATGGGCTTATCCGGCAGACGTTGTTTTACCATATACGTTGTGGGAATATACTTGAAATTAAAGCTAAATCCTCCGAGTGTGGAGTTGACAAAACAGACGTAAATAAAACTTCTTTCACAATTTTTAACTTTCAAACAAACTTCGATAGAGCGATTGAAGAATTATTTTATTGGATATTGTGTGCTATTTAGTCCACTACAACGTTAACGTTATTTCGAATATAAAAAATAGATATTGGTAGAATTTCAGATAGTAAATCATAACTGGATAAGCACATCAAATTTCAATCAAATCGATCCAGCCGCTTTGCCTCCAAAGCGGTTGTAGTTTGGCAATAAACACTGCGAAACTATTTTAGTCAGGTTTTTCAACAATTAATAGGCTCTGTATTTTTGTACGTATCATATCTAAAATTTTGCTGTTGTTAGACAACTATCAGCAAAAAACATATTATAGCTTGTGGTAGGCAACATTTTTACAGTCATACATTTATTACCAATGTTTATTATTCAAGGTTAGCTCTATTATTTCAGAGTGTGGCAAACAAGAGCCAAGTTAAAGTTAACTACGAATTTAAATCTATAAGGTCATTTTGATTATCACGTAGCAAAAACGTGCAAAAACTCTATTAAAATCGTTCAATTATCTTTAGTCAAATTTGGCTCTATGGCCAAACAACACAAATCTTCAATGGTTTATTTCATGCTGCGAATAATAAACACTGTGAAAGGGTAACTTAGTCAAAAAAAGGATCTCGAAATGTAAACCTATGAAACTATAGAAGAGTTATCTGACTCAAGAATGGTTTCACGAAATGTTCGATTTTTAAAATGGGTTGTCCAACTTGGGTCGGTCTAGGATAGGTCATATTATTTTCGTTGCGTTTTTAGCAACTACTGGAGCAATATTTGAGCAGTTAAATGTATAAGAGTTACTGTTCTATACCGTATTATATTTCGATGATCTCATGTAATATCTACCAAGTAGCTGTACCGACTACCGCCAAAGCAGCTATTAATTAAGTCTTCCAAAAATAATTGGGATTCTCTTAAAATCTGACGTCATATTCGCTAACAACAAAAATTACCTTGATTATTGACTCACAGTGCTCTAAGACGATTACGTAATTATATCGGCTATCATCAAATGGCAAATAATTGCACGTATGCAATTGTTTTTCCTCAATTTCCCTTTTTTGGCGCGCCGATCGCAATCAATTGAGTCCCACGCAGGTCAGGATTTTGTAATTAGCTCGTTTTATACTTAAACGGCAATTTTAACATTATACGTATTGGAGGCAATTAATGGTCGATTTTTTTTAAACAAAAATGTATTACACTAAATAAATATGTAAACTGCTACTTTTAACGGTAAATATTCCGTATCGCGCCACCAGCGATTTTGAGGCCGTTTTTTTTACAGTCGCGTTATAATCTGTAAACATCAGAACTAGTATTGTAGTAGTAGAATTGTAGTAGTAGTAAATAGTATTGTTATGCCGCATGACTATTTCTGGCAAAAGAAAGTCGACGGAGCCCCGCTACGCGGGGCTCCTATTTCTGGGTGTTGTGGTCTACGTTCCAACCTAACCTAACCTACTTTTGGACTTTCTGGATTGTGTTTGTTTTTGTTTTGGTTAGGTTAGGTTGGAACGTAGACCACAACACCCAGAAATAGGAGCCCCGCGTAGCGGGGCTCCGTCGACTTTCTTTTGTAGTAGTTTGTCAATAGGGGGTTGTATTTCTGATTTTGAAATATTGTCAGTCTCGATTCTATGTATTATGCTAGATTCGTTTAATTTTGTTTAATACAGGAGAATCAATTCCGAATACTTTGAAAATTGGATTTTTTTTTAGCCAGAAATAGTCATGCGCATTGCGCCATCATAAGAATACTAGTTCTGATGTTTACAGATTATAACGCGACTGTAAAAAAAAAAAAAAACGGCCTCAAAATCGCTGGTTTATTACAATTTATTAACACGGAATATTTGTGAAGAGATTACAAATAGTATCATTTTTGCGTTTATAATATTAATAGGATTATAATAATATGTAAGTACATAAAAATGTTTCCCTTGAAAGTGCAATGCCACAGCTGAGATCATTATTATGTGTGCAACTACAATATAGTAATCTAAATCCGGTTTTGAGGTCTAGACCGTAGTCTAGAACATGTTTTGCAGACTGTATAGTGTTTGAAAAATATTTTTGTCCTATCTGCCTATCTCTTGAATCTTTGCAAATGTATGTTGAAGTTTGAAAAAGTTCATAATAATAGAGCTTGTGTGAGTGTAGATTAAATTTATCTCATACAAACGTATCCCGTATGGTCTAGTGGCTAGGATACCTGGCTTTCACCAAGGAGGCTCGGGTTCGATTCCCGGTAGTTTTTTGACTTAAGATATTACGTCTTATAAAAACAAAATACAATGAAGAATTTTTAGACACGTCATATTATTATTTTGTAAAATTTGGGAAACGTGATTTTTAGCTCACCAAGGGTATAAAAAATGTGTCGAGATAGACGAAATACCGCTTTCAGATATTGTTTGCAATATTAATCCTTCAAGCCCCATAAGAGCACCGTTGATCGCGACAACAATCGAATATTTCCTAGAATCCGCGATCGAAAGATTAAGTAAGTACTGTACAAAATTCTATATTTCAAAATTTCAAAGGAGTATGGGCACATTTGGGCTATCGGCGGCCACTGATGAAATTAATGTCAAATGAAAGTACTGATATTTAGAAACAACATTTGCTTTGGACGTGTTATTGTATCCCATTTAGTTTAGAAAATAACTAAATGCGAAATAATGTGATCGCATAGAACAATATTGCTTAATCATTATTAACTATTTATGTTTACCTAAATGCTAATGCATCATTCTAAACTTCCAAATCAACCAATACAATAAAACCAGTTTGTGCTGCTGCGCACACGTTATGTAGACTGTAGTCTGGTATCTCGGTTGGGTTAGGTTAGGTTATCAGGGCTCAGGCGACGGATTGGGGAATCCGCTGCCCATTGCACGAGCCCTGCCCGGTAGAAGAGCGCCCAGAAGCCAGAAGGCTCAACAGCTTACAGCTGCTGCGATGGAGTCTGCGCAGGCAGATGCCGCTAACTGGGCTGCCGCAGATATCGCCCTCGTCGGCGGGTCCGGTGGCCCAGCAGTGTAACGGAGGAAGGAGGCACCGGTGGGTTTTAGTGGGTAACCCCGGGTGCTCTTCTTTATCGTAGCACCTGGGGAGTCCCACATACCCCGGCGACCTTTCCCCCGGGCCGCTGGGGATGCGTAACGCATTTCCCACCGATAAAAAAAAGGTTTAGGTTAGGTTTAGGTTAGGTTAGATTACCAGCAGCGGAATTAGGTGCTATTATTGACGGGAGTGCGGAGGCGTCGCTATGCGAACCTCCAATAACTTACGTCCCACGGGGCTCCGGGTCAGGATGGGAACCTGCCCGGCTTAGCAAGTCCCGGCGGCGAGGGGAACGCTTTAGTTTGCCTAAGTGTTCCCTAACTTAGTGGAAATCCGGTCCCTGTGAGGTAGACCGGCCGGTCGTGGAGGGAGTCCTGTGTTAGACAAATCCAGGATATCCCTCCGTATACGGCTGAAGGTAAACCGTAGGTGGTTTTAGTGGGTAAACCCGGAGTCGGGAGTCCCACACACCCCCGGGACGCTTCAGCTTAACTAAGGCACATCCCCAACCCGGGACACCCATAAAGGGTTTCGCCTGCGCAAAAAAAAGGTGCTATTATTGAACACGATAAGTACTAATAAACACTGGTCCTCGTTATAAAAAGCTTTCACCTTACCTTCCCGCTTTTCCTCTAAACATAAGCTAAGATACTTATTAAATTATGCATATCATCTTGAAAAATAAAAATGTATTTTATCCTCTTTTAAAGTATATTTCGGCGATGAGATTTCTACACTGTAAATGTAGGACTCCTAAGTATGAATATATGTTAGAATTGTTCTTGGCCGCGGATAGCCCAGGCTCCATACAAATTTGCCCATACTCCTTTCATAAAAAAGTAACAAGAATTTACAGAATATAGCTTATCTGTGACCGAGTTTCGCTGAAACAAGGGCCCTCAGTTCGCCAGCTCTCGAAAGGGATTGAGAGCGTGTAGAATAATAGACTCAGTTTTCCCTATTAGGTAATTTACAGGCATTCAGTCTTAATGCACTACTTAAAATATGCATTTAAAATATATAGGTGCGCCAGTTTGTAATGAAGTTAATCCTGGATTAAACATGTTTTATCCTCGTTCCTTGTGTTTCTGAAAGAAAAGGTAGGACATTATTTGGAACGTGCGCTATTCTAAATATATAAATAATAATTGTAATAGTGGGTAAAAGTATTAAGGTTGAATTTTGTCTTTACTTAGATACATCATACACATACACCCTTATTTTTTTATTACTTTCTCACACCCTTGGTTAAAAAACAGTCAACTCATCAATACCTAGTATTTTGTCAAGTAGATCTAGGTGGAATATAATTAGATTGCCACCTACAAGAGATCTATTTGCGCTCGAGCACGGTCAACGGTGCTATTGCTAAATCTAATTGGAACAAAGTGTCCGAAATATTTATGTTTCACAAAAAACACGGAAAAAATAATAGTCAACCACCAAACAAACAAGATGATTAATTTTAGTAGAATTCGTGGTAATTAAGGACAATAACATCAATTTATGTCGAACAAACGAGTGTTATTTTGAAAAGCTGTAGTATAGCTAGTAGCTGACCCGGAAAATTTTGTTTTTCGGAAAAACGGAAAAGCTTAGCGACACCGCGCAACGTATGAAATGTGTGACTGTGGCCTTGTAGTTAGGAAGGAATCTAAAAGGTACACGAAAGTATTGTTTGGAATAGTACATTACGCACCTAGGGCAGGAAAATAAGAAATGTCTCAGATCACAACAAACATGTGATCTGAGGCTTTCTTATTTACTGCCCATGGTGCGTATACTATTTTTCTCATCGACGCAGGCGAAAAACTGCAACATCGATATGCGCAGCAGGAAAAAAGTTGACGCTTTCCGCCCGGAGGTGAGAAAAAACACTTCCAAATTTTCATACATTTTAGTAAAGTCTAAATAAAGGAAGCGCATTGCGAGTAAAATTTTAGAGTTCCCAAGAGCCAAAGCGGCAATGACATTCTTAATCGGTGTTTATTTTTATGTTGAGTAGTTTTTAAAAATAAACACACATGTGTTGGCGCGAGAAAAAAATATAATAGGTTTAAAACGGATGCTTGAATTTCTAAAAAATAATTAATAATGCTGTGTAGCAGAATTCATGATCTATTTTAACATTCTTGAATATTTTTTTCTTAATATTTTCGTCTCACATACAGTTTTGCTCGATAGTTTTACTCGAAATCGAGCAAAGCCCACTGTGTGGACCGCAAAACTCACAGCTCGAAGGCTCGCATCGAGCCAGTTTGAAGGCTCGAATCGAGCCGGCTTGGCAAATTTTTTGACACTAGTTTTTATTTCGTCGCTAATTTCTTTCGAACTGGAGTAAAACTATCGAGCAATGCTGAATGTGTGGACGAAAGCCCAAGCCGCGGGTTTTGCTCGACATAATCACGAGCAATCGCTCGATCGAGCAAAACCGTATGTGAGTACTTAGCATAAGAGTTTAGTAACACTTTTACTCAAAAAATAGAGACTTGGCAAGAAAGTGTTTTCAGAATCAATTTATTCCAGGTAAAGTTGTTTACTGGTACCATTCGTTGTTTTTAGGTTCTTACCTAATTAATACAAAATTAACTAGGTTAGTCTCAAACCATTCTAGAAATATTTAAGCAACGATATCTTTACAGCCTGATAAAGAATTTGTAAATGCATTTCAGATACACACATTCATAACACTGGTAGATTAGATAAGATTCTCCTCCTTCACTTATATCGGAATTATTGACTTTTCTTTATTTATATTTTCTTGATGTTCTTAGATCAGCTCTCATCTAACTGCCGCACTCAGAGACGAACATTATTTACTTAACTGTAATTAAATGAAGAAATTGGCATATCTCCAGACATTATCTAACAAACTCTTCATTAAATTAAGTTTAATCATCATTAAATGTCTCTGTAAGTACCAAAGTAAATGTGTATCGTGATCGAATAACTAGATATTATAGTTCTTGGTAATGACTAGACTTTCAGTTCTGTTTCCTCGAATAACAAAAAGTCCAAGTAATGCCCGAATAATTACAGTATTGTAGACCGTAAGAAACACAAAACACAAACACAAATTCTTAAGACAATAAATAAAACAACTATGTATTAAAACATACTAACAATTTACTAGCAAGGATGAACCAAGTAATTAGCATACCTAATTGGTAACAAAAGGTATCAGTCGCGACAAAGTGGCAGTGGTAGGGTGGTGGTGGTGAGGTGACGACTACCACTTTCTCAGAGGCGGTACCAGCCACCGACCAGCTCGTACTAATTACTATCTTCATTAGTATTCACTGCTGTATCGATATGGATGCAACTACCCTCGTGGTGTACATTCTATCTATTGTTAAACAAAGAACGCTGGTATTCTTGAAAATGTTCGAAGAGTATCGTCGGTTGAAAGGTAGCTATGATTTTTTCGTTTATTTTTATTGTTTAGCATAATATTTACTATCTCCTTTTTAGTACCAACACAGCTAACAGCTCTACTCTTTCAATTCTACATATCCTGCTAACGATAGCAGGACTGTTACGAGGACCATATCCTCATAACAGGCACTTTTATAACGATATAAAAGTGCCTGTTATGAGGATATGGTCCGGTTGATTGTTTATCTTATACGTAGAACTACTGAAAAATTTTGATAAAATTTGGCATTATAGAGCAGATTACATAGGAGGAGGACTTTTAAATTAAACACTCTTTGAATGTAGAACGATGTGTGTGTGTGTGTGTGTGTGTGTGTGTGTGTGTGTGTGTGTGTGTGTGTGTGTG
This sequence comes from Polyommatus iphigenia, assembly GCA_963422495.1. Classification (NCBI taxonomy): domain Eukaryota; kingdom Metazoa; phylum Arthropoda; class Insecta; order Lepidoptera; family Lycaenidae; genus Polyommatus; species Polyommatus iphigenia. Next base: position 9,412,267 of record OY730179.1, on the reverse strand, counting down.
TGTGTGTGTTGCTCTGTTGTTATAGAGTCTGCTTTAGACTATATGGCGTTGGAGATAAACATACAAAATAAAATAGCGTTATAAATCATTTTTAATTTACTAATTATAACAAATATAAAACCTATTCAAAGCGGATAAAAATACGTAAGCATTCGCGAATAAACCGTTTCTCACGACAGCCTCAGTTTACTCTTAAACAATTACATTGCATTACATAATAAATACATATTGTGCAAAGATGCAAAGAGCAGCAAATGCTCACCCATTAAGATAGCTGTGCAAAAAATGTAGCAAAGTTTTGCTATGCATGAATGCACTGTAGCATTCTATTATAGTAAAAACATAATTGATCGTGAATAGCGGACGATGACTCGTCATTACGAGAAAATTATGTAATTAACGATATTGACTGCTATGGAAAGAATAAGAGACTCTCTAGTGTGGTTGCAATTTGCATCAATAGCTCCGATAGCGAATCGAAATCCAAAACTACTTTAAATTATTATAGAATGCAACTTCACAAAGACTCTATATTGTTAGTTTCCTTAATTACTATTTTTAATGTATATAGTAACGTCGAGATTTTCCGCGTGCAAATGCCAAAAAGTAGTACTTTGGGAAGTATCTAAAACTCTAACTATTTACATCCAGTTTCAAATGAACACGCTGAAAGGCCGAACTCAAAGACCTACAAGTTTACTTAACTTTAATGAAGATTTTGACAGAAAATATATTGAACTTATGTCATAATCCTCATTAAATTAAAGTGAAGTAATCGTTAACTCTGTTTGATAGTATGTATTTAGTCATATACAGTGCAGATAACAGTATTAATTAAAGTCACTTGTTCTCGTTAAGTGATAATATACGGTGTCTTTGCCCTCATGTTCCTGGAGTTGATGTTCCATTGTCTCCACTTGTGCTGACTGAGAAAAGTGAATTCTCACAATTAAATATGTATTGAGCACTTTGATTTATTGTCAACATTCAACTTTGATTTACATTGTCTTCTATTTCCTAAATGCAGAGCCTTCAAATTATATTTGAGAAAATATACTATATTATTATATAAATATGAGTGTGACTTTCCTACATCAATCTGTAAAAACAATCTTAAGAATTCTCAAAGGTGTTATCTTTTGAAATTATCGACACCAAAAATATAAATTAACTGTAAGGGACAAAAATATTACATAAGCATATCACGTAACAAATACTGCTAGTTAAAAAAATATATAATAAACCATAACCAGCGTAATTACCATTAGTTAAACTTTTATAAGCCTTAAGTAGAGAATGATTTCACAACGTCTAGTAAAAAGGGCCGCGGTTACTTTTTATGGCAGTCAATTTCCCAACAAAAGTGTACTACGAAATAGCAAACAAGGATGTAGTGATAAATATATAGGTCGAAACGAGTAGCGAGATCAGGAATGTGGATTATGTCATAGGTAACCTATGTAGGCTATCTAGGTTTATATAAGATCGAATTAGAGATAGTGTATTGGATGTTATCTGGGTATAGAGCTCTAAAATTCGATGCACGTGCTTCTGATCAAAATCTTGATCTGTTTCTACTGACTTCAAAAAGTTTCAGGTTTTCAACATCAGACAACATCAGAATCCTGAGTACGACCACTACGGCCGTACCTACTCAGGATATTTTAACATAAGCTGCATGCATTTTTTGGCATATATGCTTCATTTAATTAAAGTTGAGTTATTATTTAATCTCTCTGTGGGCGGTCCTTAGAGCTACTAAAATACTAATAGGTGCGTCAAAATATGCTGGTTATAGTTGAAATTAGGAAGTTATCATATTGTAATGTAGTTGAAAGCGAGACAGAGCAAGGCAACCCACGGTCGTTTATGTTTGACCTAGTAGGGGGACACATCTCTCGCCAGTGACCTGCACAAGAGCACGTCACACATCAATCTTATTTAAAAAATGTTTATGAAAATTGTGACGAATGGTTCTACTCGTTTTAAAAACTTATTATGCAAGAGCTACGGTAACTATTGATATATAGAAATATACAAAACTGACTATATTGCACGAATTGTATTTAAAAGAACAATCTTGAAATAAGAAAAAAATATGAAACTACATTAATATCAAAATGAGTTGTTTAACAAAAACGAATTGGGGGTCATTCCTCTGACGACAACAAAAGTCTCTTAATAACACCAAACCAAAACCAAAATAGGCTATATCACTTAGAAGTCATCTAAGCACCGCACCTAATTCCAAAGAAATTGTAAGAAAGCCAAGTTAATTTTTGCGCGCCATACGTTTAAAAATAAACATATTTAAAAGCATTTTGTCCTTTCACCAATTTCTATTAAAAGTACTTTGAAACGATGTCATAATAATATCTCAGCTAGCTCCATATTTCCTAGTTTGCTACCGCGCTAGCATCCTGTGCTATTAAAATTTTAACAGCAGCACTATCCTGGCCCATTAACGAAGTTGGTTGACACTCGTAGGTGGCTCTCGTCCGGCAATTTTACAATCGCCACAGATTGTCGAATTGCTGATGGTAGCCAGAATTAGAGAGGTAATTTCTGATGTCACGCATAGGGATATGAGATGAGACCTAACTGCATGTTCATGGTATTTGTCAAGTTATATTCGATTATTTCAATAGTGAAGATAGAACTCGAAAATGCATTTTTGACAAAACGCGAAGCGAGTAGCGACGCATGCATGTTTCATTTTTAAGTTCGTTGACCAAACTATAGAAAACTTGACTAAGTATCCTAGACTCTATAGTTTAAACTCTAAACGATTTCGTAATTCGACGAAATTGTTGAAGGCCTGTGTTAATCAGATCACGCATAGAATGATTGCTGATGTCACGCTCTTCCTAAGCTTGAGAAAACCGTCTAGAAAAGTTATAGTGCTAATACCTACATAATATCAAGACTCTAAAAACTTGTTGATTCTAGAAATGACTGAAGGTAACCAATTTTAATCATGAGGCCAAAATGCAGATGCATTATTAATTGATGTTGTAAAAACTCTACCATGTAGAGCGTAGGCCCGGTAAGGCGTGATACATTTTATAATAAGTTCTTCACTGCTTAAGGTAACATAGCATGCTTGAGCAGTCATTTTAGGGTTCCGTACCCAAAGGGTAAAAACGGGACCTTATTACTGAGACTTCGATGTCTGTCCGTCTGTCCGTCTGTCTGTCCGTCTGTCTCCAGGCTGTAACCCAAGAACGGTAATAGCTAGAGAGTTGAAATTTTTACAGATTATGTATTTCTGTTGCCGCTATAACAACAAATACTAAAAACAAAATAAATTAAATATTTAAGGGGGGCTCCCATACAACAAACGTGATTTTTCAAACATTTTTTGCTCGGTATCAATGATGACAACAGGTAGGTACTTGAAATTTTCACAAAGGCCTTAATTATATGTGTTCTTTAATAATTAGTAATAATATTTAAATAAAATAAAAATGTAAGGGGGGCTCCCATACAAAAAACACAATTTTTGGCCTATTTTTGCTCTATAACGGTACGGAACCCATCGTGCGCGAGTCCGACTCGCACTTGGCCGATTATATTATTTATGTTTAAACTCATTGAGTGATAGTCTTATATGCATATGACAAAAAATGGCGTCAACCGTAGCGAAATAATTAGTGTAATTACGCGCCTCATTGGTTTCAACTATATCTACATGAGTATCGCGTAAGTAAGTAAATATTTCATTAAATACAATTGAAGACGTGAGTGGAAGAATCGAACAAGTAAAATTTCGTAACATACCTATGGAAAATAACTTATTTTTTTCCTTATTATTTTAATAAAACTTGTAACTTATCTACTTTATAACCTAGCTATCTGGCTACACATATAATCCATAGTTTTTCTATTTCATATAATTTTTCCGGCCCCAAAAGCCTCCATTTAAGCAAAAAAACGGGAAGTTTTTACATGTTACTTACCTTATTCATCCACTCACGTCTTGAATTATGAAAAAAAATATTAGTAATTTTTTTTTTATAATAATTAAAAACATATTTTTTTTCTCGTAAATTCAGAATTAACACTGTTAAAAAGTTACGTTTTATCTAGATTCTAGGGTCTAATAAATCCCAGTATCTTTTTAATCTTTTGCTACTATACGATTAGTTTTATAGAAATTAATTTAATTATTTCTTAAATTCAGAAATCAATTATTTAATACCACTAATTAATTTCAATCATTATAATTAACGTAATTATTTACTTCTACTTATTAAGAAAATTAATTATTTTCTAAAAAACTTAACAATAGTTTATAGAAAGGAAACAAAAACTTGCAAAATCGAACTTCTTTCAATCGTTACAGCTTCTGACTTATTAGTTATTACTACCTACATAAATATAGGACCATTGTTACACAGATCATTAATCAGGTATTGTTAAGATCTTGGGCCCCACCCACGTTGTGGATTTCGGTCAGGGGCCCATTAAGGATTTGAAGAAGAAGACACAAAATTGCAAAATAATAATTTTAAATTTTTTAAATCGTAGTTTTTTTTTCTTTTATTGCGTCACCTAAAATAAAATAGTAGGTACCTACTTACTTAGTCATTTAAGCTATGGATTTTTTAAATTATAATTTTATTATTTTGGGTGCGTCTAATGTTTTATAAAACATCGCAGTTATGATACGTAAGTACCTAATTTAAAATTTAATTACTATAATTAAAACATAAAATCCTTTTGCCTAGCCTTGTTAATGAAAACCTTGATTAAGTCATACAAATTGTACCTATTAATAGGAATAAAATGGCTTTATTAAGCGTCGGTCGTTTGGTCAATGGGATTGTTAAAAGACACATGTCTGTCTGTCTGTTTATTAGAATTTATTGGCTTTTGTACATAAAGTGATCAAGCTGTGATTGATTCTAGTAATGAAATTGTTTTATAATATTGTTACGCCAGATATAAATATAGAAGACTAGATGATGCCCGCAACTCTGTTGCACCAAAATTAGTTTATCGCGCGGCAACCGTACATTTTTCCGGGATGAAAAGTATCCTATGTCCTTTCCCGGGACTCAAGGTATCTCCATGCCAAATTTCAGCAAAATTGGTTCAGCAGTTTGGGCGTGAAGAGGTAACAGACAGACAGACAGACAGACACACTTTCGCATTTATAATGTTAGTATGGATTTGGACGGTTGCTATTGTGTCAATTATTGTTGTCTGACTTACTTTTTATATATTTTTCGCAATGAGTTTTATTTGTATAATCAATAATACTTACTTATCTATCCAAAGGTCTTATTGAGAAAGAAGAAGTAGAGTCATAAAATATAACACTTATTGGTGGTTATTAATTATTATTCATATGATTTATAAGCGTTATTTGTTACCAATTTTACTATATTATGTAAACTACTGTAAACCTATAAAAATAGTGCTTTTAGTTACTTGAAGCCTCAAAACCTATTTCCATATAGGGCTCTACGGTAGAGTATGTTCCAAATGTAAAGTTTATTGTTATTTTATTCTCTTCATTAGGTTGCAGATTACTATTACGAGTCAAACATTAACATAATTAGATATCATAAGACCATGTTTAGAATTTTAACATGGGCTTAACCTTAAAAATCGGACAAAGCGGTTTTGTAACTTAGGCAACTTTCTTACAATAGTTTTTTTACGATTTCTCAATTAGAACAACTAAATCTATTTTGTAGATATTTATAAATATATCAAGTCAACGATAGACTCTGCTTCTGCACGAATAGAGTAGCAGTTTATACGAAAAGGTAACTATGGTTAAGGTTCTGAAAATGTAGGTTATAAGTAAAATATAATTATTATTTTAACTGTCATTTCTTTGTATCTTCCTGGTGACATATTCGTGTCTGTTCCATAATTATACAATCAAAGAAACAAATAAATCGTCTACCATGTTGTTTATTGCTATCATAGCGTGACTTTCTCAATTAACTGTGTATTTTTAAACTGTTTTCATTAAAATTTGTCATCGCTGACTAAACTGTAGCAAAGCATTTAGCTAGACTGTAATAATATAATAGCTGGTCATGTTTTGTGGTGCTGCTGGCCATAATATATTACTATGTTAATACTCATTAGACCTACCCAGCCCATTACTTAATGTTAAATGTAATATGTTATTTTAGGTAACTATTTGATTTTTTAAATTTATGTCAGCTTGTCAGTTAACAGCATAATTATAATAATTATAGCTAGGTTTATCGAAATAACCTAGATAATCATTTTCACCAGAATAGTTCAGTTACATCAATGCTGGATCTCTACAGTCTACACGATTGTAGTCGCTATCAAGATTTAGAGGTTAACGTGAAGAGGGCGCAAGACTTACAGATTAAGAACATTAATTTGAATCTCAAAGCCGGTGACACAGATATGTTTTAGCACATACACAACATACATGTATACATGCACACATGTACATGTATAACTACGATGTTACACAATCAAAGCGTGTGACGGCGCATACAAATTGTTTTAACATTGATAGAGGCTTGCTATGTGAGAGTAATACGTAGGTACCTAGTATACTGTTAGGCATTATTACTATGTCTATACTAACTGTTGCTTGCACATACACTTGTATTTTGTTGAACGAAGATCTACATGGATTTATTGGTGCAAACTATTATTGGGCTTCAAAATATTCTGAATTTTAATTTATGAGCTACAATAACTACTCATAGTTACTTTTATTAAAAAATCTTGTTCGCTGTGTGGAAGAACTTGTTCCAATTATTATTTGCATTTGGCATTAATAAACAATCAAAATAAGATTATTTTATTATTTGGATACCATGACATAATCACATAATATGTATTTTGTCGTACTAAATATTATAGTCCAGCACGAATCGGCGCACGAGTATCGAAAACTATTCCACCTCAATTTTTTTATGCGATCCTCTTCAAATTGCCCTCCTGATGATATAAATGCATGTTGCCATGGCGCAACCCGGTGCCATATTGTTTAAACAAACATTGTTTAAACAATTGCAAGGAATTGTTATTTTTCAACTGGACATTTTTTTTATATTCTTTATTGAAATACCAATAAAAAAGGTCCTATGACTTTTCACGATAAAGTTAATGTTTTTAAAGATATGAATGTTTAAAGATTCGAAAAATCTCAAATTTGGGTACTTTCGACCCACGAAAAATATATTAAAACAAATAATAATGTCTAGGGCCCGGAAAAATATGTATTAAAAAATCCAAAATATGTACTTAAAATATGGACTAAAAATCGAAAATATGGAAAAATATGGACTATAAACTATAAAACAGAAATATGGAAAAATATGGAGTATAAAATTACAATAATTAAACATTCTCTCTCATATCAATTATTAAAGTACAAATATAATTAAAGATTTTGTCAAAATTTCAAGTGCGAAAAATAGCAAAAAAATATGTTTGTTGTATGGGAGCCACCCTTAATTATTACTAATTTTATTTTGTTTTTAGTATTTGTTGTTATAGCGGCAATAGATATACACATTCTGTGTTTCAGAAGTCTAGCTATAGCCGTTCTTGAGATACAGCCTGGTGACAGACAGACGGACAAGCAGACATCGAAGTCTTAGTAATAGGGTCCCGTTTTTACCCTTTGGGTACGGAACCCTAATAATCGGCACAGAATTTTGTTTTTCTTTATGTGTTACGTACTTAAATCCTTTATTTTACCCGAAGACCGAAACATACTTCAGTTTTTGTTTAGCCATGTCAGCAACAGAACCTTTTGCATCTGAAACTTTATTTTCTATTTCTTTATTAATCCTTCGATCGCGGATTCTTGGAAATGCTATTGTATTCTATTGTTGTCTCGATCACCGGTGCTCTTATGGGGCTTGAATCCTGAAGGAATAATCTTCTTTGGAAACAATAAATAGGACGATAAAGCGCGAGAGGAACGAAATACGCAGCCGCATGGTGGCGGGAACGTATTTTTTTTGTATTTTTGTGAAAATATGGACGATTGTGACATTTTCTTGCAAAATATGGACTTATCTTTGAAAAACCCTAAAATATGGAAAAATATGGAAAATAAAACTTGGTTTTTCACAGTCTAAACATGATAATTCGTGTAAAAAATACATTCTAGGCCGAAAATCAAGCAAAACAAAAATATGTATTTACATATAAATCCGGGCCCTAAATGTCTAAGTAATATATTTTTTTAATTCTCTATATAATAGTTAATAATATTGTTAATAGAGATATAAAAAAATCATTGTTTATATCTTTTTTTTTTATCTTAGCAAAAATAGACAAAAATTTATGTTTTTTGTATGGGAGCCTCCCTTAAACATTTACTTTATTTTAATTTTATTAATAATTATTGAAGTACAAATATAATTAAGGATTTTGTAAAATTTTCAAGTGCCTCGCTGTTACCATTATTGATTACGAGCAAAAAAGACCAAAAAAAATCACGTTTCTTGTATGGGAGCCCCCCTTAAATATTAACTTTATTTTATTTTTAGTATTTGTTCTTATAGCGGCAACAAATATACACAATCTGTGAAAATTTCAGAAGTCTAGCTTTTTTTTAATTGTTGATTTCGCGCGCTTACAATGCGTCGCTACCTTTAAGCATCGCTGTCTCTAGACTAGACTTCTAGCTAGCTAGACTTCTGAAATTTTCACAGATTGTGTATATCTGTTGCCGCTATAACAACAAATACTAAAATTAAAATAAACTATAAAGTATAACATTTAAGGGAGTCTCCCATACAAGAAACGTGATTTTTTTGGCCTTTTTTGCTCGTAATCAATAATAGTAATAGCTAGGCACTTGAAATTTTCACAAAATCCTCAATTATAATTGTACTTTAATAATCTATACTTATAAAATTACATATCCTGACTGACTGACTGACTCACTGATTCATCATCGCTGAGCAAAAACTGTTATAGTTACAGCCACGAAATTTGGTGAGTAGGGTTGTTTTATTAAGTAAATACCCACTAAGAAAGGAATTTCGAAAATTTTACCCCTTAGGGGGTGAAATAGGGGTTGAAAGTTTGAATGAAAGTCCGTCATTTCTTGAGTTAGAAACATAAAACTTTTTTTTTTTGGGTTACTGATTAAAAATGAATGGATACGTATTTAAGCGCTTTTAAAAATTCTACCCCCAAGGGGGTGAAATTGGGGTTGAAAGTTTTAATGAAAGTCCGTCATTTCTTAAGTTAGAAACATGAAAGTTTATTTTTGGACTGCTGATTAAAAATGAATGGATAGGTATTTAAGCGTTTTTGGAAATTCTACCCCCAAAGGGGTGAAATTGGGGTTGAAAGTTTGAATGAAAGTTCGCCATTTCTTGAGTTAGAAACATGAAAGTTTATTGACGTTTGCGTTTGACGTTTGCTTAAATAGGGTCCCGTATTTACCCTTTGTATATGGAACCACAAAAAGGGGAAAACTATCCATCTTTGTTATTATACTATGTTAACGCGGACGAAGTCGCGGACAACAGCTAGTTTATAATAAAATTAAAATAAAGTAAATGTTTAAGGGGGGCTTCCATACAAAAAACACAATTTTTTGTCTACTTTTGCTAAGATAAAAATAAGATATAAACAATGAAATTTTTTAAAATCTCTATTAACAATATTATTAACTATTGTATAGAGAATTTAAAAAATATATTACTTAGACATTATTATTTGTTTTAATATATTTTTCGTGGGTCGAAAGTACCCAAATTTGAGATTTTTCGAACCTTTAAACATTAATATCTTTAAAAATATTAACTTTATCGTGAAAAGTCATCTAGGACCTTTTTTATTGGTATTTCAATAAAGAATATAAAAAAAAATTGTCCGGTTGAAAAATAATAATTCCTTGCAATTGTTTAAACAATGTTTGTTTAAACAATATGGCACCGGGTTGCGCCATGGCAACATGTATTTATATCATCAGGAGGGCAATTTGAAGAGGATCGCATAAAAAAATTGAGGTGGAATAGTTTTCGGTACTCGTGCGCCGATTCGTACTAGACTAATAATTGCATGAAAGATATCAAATCATTATTAACATTATCAATGATTATCTTATCATATCGTGGAGGATTGAAATGCTCACCTGTACTCAATTTATGCTAATAAAGATATTTGATATTTGATATTCATTAGATCATCGTTATCTATATCACTTTTTCATTTTCTAATTCTAGGTCATTCTGGAATATTTTGCGTTAGAGAATTTTCAGAGCAAAGGGTGTTCACCCTTCTTATCGATCCTAAAGTACATAAAAGGGTCAGTGAATATCATCTCACCCGCTAAAGCTAACCGAAATTATTTATTTAGGCACCCTTATACTCTCACAACACAAAGAGTATCACGCTCGAGATTACTTTAAATACAAAAAATCGTGACAGAGATTTAAAACTCATAATACCAATATTTTAATATTAACTTTTCCCTGAAACATTGTATAAGCACTATCATTATTCACATCCATACTTATATAATAAATGCAAGGGTGTGTCTGTCTGTCTGTTACCTCTTTACGTCCAAACCGCTGAACCGGTTTAGCTGAAATTTCGTATGGAGATACATACTTTGAGTCCTGGGGAAGGACATAGGATACTTTTCATCCCGGAAAAATGTGTCCCACGCGATACACGAATCTAGTATTTTAATATTAACTTGTCCCTCTAATGATGTTGCCATACTAGCGTCTTCGTTAACTACTATCATTATCACGTTATATTGTAGACAGCATACAAAGTGTGGATCTTATTTCTAAACAGAAGGTTTTTTTTAGTTTTTTATGTTAATTTTAAAACTCGTTACCTAATAGATTTGTAACAGTCAGTAAAATGATAATCTAGAGATCTTGGAGGTAAAAATATCAAAGTTTTGTAACATTATCACTTTTAGGAAGTTGTTAAAGTTTTAAGACTGTCAAAATGATACTTATTATGTATCAAGTTCCCTTTTTTTTTACGTTACTTGATGTTCAAGAAGCCGAGTGACACGTTAAAGTTGTACGGCTTATCTTCTTTTTCTTACTCCATGGCGGTATCCGAGTATTTACTTATTGTCATGATTCTGTTACCTCGATTTAAATATTTTACATTTCTAAGGATAGGCTCCAAATTAATCTTGGGAATCTATTGTTATTCTATTGTTGTCGCGATCGCCGGTGTCCTTATGGGGATTGAAAGGTTAAATCGATTATTTATTATACAATATATATATTTCTTTCAGTCAACTTTCTTTCCGCTGCGCTTCGGTATGTTGCCGTTTTCCGCTTCCGTCGATGAGAAAAATAGTTATAGGTATAGGTACGCACCACGGGCAATAAATAAGAAAGCCTCAGATCTTATTTTCCTGCTCTAGGTGCGTAATGTTCTATTTTATACACTTGTGCAAAGGTGTCATTATGAAGTTTTGTGCTCTCCTTCACAATTTTGACCATAGCAGTAAGTTCTTATATGCTGATTTGATTTGTAAATGGATAAGGTGTGTCATGGTGTGTTTTGGTTGTGTATCAAGTCAGCTTCGTTTAGGTAATTCTATTGGTGACGCAACCATCAGGTCACACTAGTTGTTGCAACATTGAAGGTCAAAACGAGGCAAAAGGATGTCTTCTAAATAAATAAAGTGGTACAACTTACAAGTTGTTTGGAATGTAACTTTTAGTATTTGTTGACCTTGTTTTAAATGTGTAGCGAAAATACTGCATTTTAATTATTCCAGATTGTGAATTCGCTCCAAAGATTACTGTAAGCTTAAAGCGTAGAACAAAAGTGGGTGGTAGGGGAACAGTTAAAACCAGTTCTCGCCCCCTTACATTACCACCCCTCAGCTTAACGTCTACTTGCTAAAGAACAAATCAGTTTTATGCTGGTCTCTTTCGTCTTACTAGTAAGATATAATAATATGTAGGTATCTCCAAGTTGAAATAATTTGGGTACAAATTTTTCAATAGGTACTCCCAAAAGTAGCGTATTCTACTTACAAACATACCTAATTATTTCAGGATATAATATAGGTAAACACTTTGTTATTATGCTGATCCTAATTCTAAAATATTAATAGGCAATAACTAATATATTTTAATAATAATTAATCTTTTATAAAATATGATTTTTTTAAATATGTTTTCAGGAATATTTTCTAGACTCTTGTTCAGACCTATTTGACTAGACTTTCAAATGTAAAATAAAATACAAAAAATATACGCGACACCTGTCGGCGACCACTTGAAGTTTGTGTTTAGCGGGGCAGCAACACAACTACCAGTCTCTTTTATAGATGGCAGCACTCGACAACTGTTTTCGAACCTAACCAGTAGAGGACGCCGCCGCGTGATCTTGTTTCACAAGTCTTGCGAGTTGCGATGTAAGCAAGTGGTCACAGATGGCGCTAGTGACTATATTTCATAATGTTTGGTTTCGCCTATGGAGGGTAGATGGAGGAGAACTATCTTATATGGGGGATATTTGAAAAAGTGTCCTAGCCTAGGATCCCTTCATAGAAGGACCTTCACCGAGCTGTTTACTGGATGAAAAGTATTTTATATTCAATTTCGTATGTCAACAAATTAATTGCAGGTGGGTTGCCTAAAAAATTTCAGTCCAGAATAAAAAAAAATTAGGAAAAAAAATAAAACTTTTTTTTAACATTTCGCTGGTTTGGTTAATAGACAAATTCTATACCAATCGAAAGTATGGAGCCCGTAGAGTATGAAAACGTTAGGTTGTCTATTTTTTTCCTGTCACAACTCTTGGGTAGGCAGGTAAATCGATACTACTACTAATCGGTACCGGTCTGGTTAATGCTTAATGCATATTCTATGGGCTTCATACTTTCGATTGGTATGGAATTTGTCTATTAACCAAATCAGAAAAATGTAAAAAAAAACTTTTTTTTTGTTTATTTTTTTTATTTTTTTATTCTGGACTGAAATTTTTTAGGCAACCCACTTGCACTTAATTTGTTGACATACGTAATTGAATATAAAATACTTTTCATCCAGTAAACAGCTCGGTGAAGGTCCTTCTATGAAGGGATCTTAGGCATCCAGCTGTACGCAGTAAATAACAGTTGAAAAATCCTCCAAGAGTGGCGCTAGCTGCAGCAAAGGGTAGGTATGGAATGAATGTAGCCGTTGGTGACAAAATATTAATTGAAGTTTGCCGAATAGCCGAGTCACAGAATTAATGGGTTAATACCAATATATTTTGAAAAATATAACCTAAAATAGCTGAAATAAAAGCTGCTAAATTATTTAAAATTTACCCTGTTGCTACTGTAGCGCCACCCTAATTTAACGCATTTCAACGGACACTTTTTACATACAGAGATAGTTCTCCTCCATCTACACTCCATAGTTTCGCCGAAAGTTTTTTGTTGACTGTCTTTAACTAAAATAATAATAGAGCTAACTATATTTCTAGAACTACACAATTTCTTTCGTTTGTACATATTTTTTTAGCCTACAAAGACATAACTTTTATAATAAAGATAAATTAATAATTGAAGCTTATAAAGTCAATCTTGCAGCCGAGCTATACCTATAACAAAAAAAAAAAAAAAAACGAAAAACATTCTACGCTCCCGTAATTCGTAGGCGCTGTAGCATACCCGCTACGCGCGTAGAGATCACGTAGCTCCGTGCTACGTTGGGTGGGGTGAAATCCAAAAACCATCTTTTGTTCTTTTTAACCTAATTCCAGGAGGAAGGTTCTATGTTCTGCTGTATAATTTTTTAAGCTTGCTTTTTATTTAGATTAATTATTTTATTAAAAGTGTTTGACTGATTTTATTGTACTACGACGAAATTTTAAATTGATGTTTTGCGATTCATATTAATAACAATTCTCGCAGCCGATTCAGAACATGAATTTCCCACCAAACTACCAAAATAATAAATATACATTTGGCGTGAAAATGTCGTTTCAAATGAAGTAATCATGGTAGCTGTTCGCTATGATTGTACGTGTAAATAGGCAATAACGCCATACACCCATATCTGCGATGTCATGCACATCATGCAAGGTCTCCCATCAGGGCCGGATTAACTCAGTACAGCTTTGGGGACCCCTCGTATAATATATTGTTTTACTACGGTCAGAAACTAACTCTGGAGCTAGTCGCGTAAGGTCAGAGCTGGACTTAAGAATTGTGCAATTTTTCGGGATATTGCTATAAATAATAAGGTTACATACTCTAAATATTATAACTCTACATACACTATGTACTTACATTTTGTATTGCCAATACTGTCAATAAAATTGAAAAGCTTTTAACTTGGGCGTTTATTAAAAAATCGAAAGTAAAGCACAAGAGTCGCATTAGTATGTGCTATGGGCCACCACGCTAGCAGAATGCGGCACTGCCTTCTATGATGGCAAAAGATAAGCGCGTTTTTCCCTATACAAAGTTTTATAGACGTAAAACTCGTAAGGACAATCCCAAGGAAACATGATTACTTTTATGATTATTAAGATGACAAAGTTACATACGTTCTACAAATATTAAAAATTACTCTAGTAAAATTTGTTTGTACATATATGTAGTATGTATACAGCTAAAGAAATATGTATTTTTATAGTCTTAAGCGGTAAAAGTAGTAGAAAATATTTGCATATTATAGATATTAATGACTAATTTTATGTCACTATGATATATAATTTTCTGGGGTATTATAAAAATATTTGGAAAGAATCGCCTCGGTAACGACACGCACTATATTAACGTAGGGTTGTCAAATTATTCTTATATATACAAGTTCTGTTTAAATACATGGTTACTGTACCGACAATAATTAGCTCTTTAAAGTGTAACAGTAGTATAAAATAATACAAACTTTAAGAAATTATAAAGAGCTTTTCAGCAAATGCCTTGTAAATAATGTAGTGCTTATTAAATTTATTGTAAGTCTACATCTCTGTCTATAATATTTACATCGTGAATCAGCTACTGAAATAATTAATTTTTCATCAACTTCTTAAAGAAGAAGAAAAGAATAGTATTCTTACCGTTGGCCTTACTACACTCCTGAGAACAACGTTTTATTAGTACTTCTCACCTATTAATTCTAGCTAGGGTTAGAATTGGGACAATTCCTAACAGTGTCAGCCCTAGGCCTCACGCAGCCCCATCCTATACATGACACGCGAATGTCCCCGTCCCGGAACTGAACCTGACGAAACCTCATAACGTTCAAGGACTTTCCAGTTTGCATCGCGGAAACTTGCCGCAACACGCAATATACCTATGTGTGAGCCTAATCATCCTTATCATCACGCAACAGTACCTTACAGCAAGACCATCATGCTAATGGTATTCTATAAATTTTCTTTTATTTATAAATTAAATGATTGAAACTTTGAAAACGACGATCGTAGAGCAATATTAACGAGCAACGACACGTCTCGCTCTTCCTTCTAAAATTAGGGGGCAAACTGGTCACCTTATGTAGAGCAACTTCCGTCGCCTATGGAAACTCGCAACATCAGAAGAGTTGCAAGTGCATAGTCGGTATATTCACTGTTGAATGTGTGTATTGGTATCCAGTACGCACTGCTACTTGGAAAAGATGAGGAAAATTTACGCAAGCTATAGCGCATAGCAGTTGGCACGTCTTGTCGGGGCTGGGGCTTTTCCTCGAAGGGTCTTCCCTACGGAGATTCCGTTATTTACCGTATTTAGAGCCTTATAAACTCATAATTTAAAAGCTACGAAGTTATAATAAAAATACAGCAATAATCTTCAGTATGTCAACATTCCATTCCACGTTTTAAATTTTCTATTTTTGTTTATTATACTCATGATATCAGCTTCCAAAGTAAAACCAATTTATTAAAATTCAAGCATAAATTCAGCATCTCCTTAGTATCTACAAATTACTTTTATTTAAAACACACGCCAATAGATCGACAATATAATAAACTACATATATTAATTTTTTTAGGTCAATTTTGAACTAAGATAAGTTAAAAAATAGGGGTTTGGTGCGATCTCGGCAACGCGGCAAATGTATGGTCAAGGTCGTTTGCTCGGGGGACGGCCTTAAACACCAGAGTCGTAGGTTTCATCGCAATAATTTCCTTTACTGTTTGTGCGACTGTATTATACGAGACTATCTAGACACGCGGTAGCGTGTCAAGCCGAGTTCCAGCATAACAGAATGGCGAGCCGCACCGTGTGTAATATTACACAAACCATTTGCAGCTACTTTTGACCCCCTCATAATTCAGAAACTATTTGACATAAACGTTTCAAATTTGGCTCATGTAATGAGACTTACAAGATAATTATATGCTCTAAATTTCATGAGCACAGCTCAAACGGTCATTAAGATATTAACACCCGAAAATCTACATTTTTATCACTGACTGACCTAATTTATCACTGACTGACCAAAATTCTAACCCACTTCCAGATGACCTAGAAGGCTGAAATTTTGAATCCAGATCAGCAATTGTGTGTAAGCGTAGAGAAAAATCAGAAAACAAAAAAAATCGGTCAAGTGCGAGTCGGACAGAGTCAAAATTGTGTTTTTTGTATGGAGACCCCCCTTAAATATTTATTTTATTTTACTTTTATTATAAATTATGAAAGAAGAAATATAATTAAAGATTTTGTGAAAATTTCAAGTACCTACCGGCTGTCGTCATTGATTTAGAGCAAAAAATGCCAAAAAATCACGTTTATTGTATGGGAGCTCCCCATAAATACTTTGAATTGGGAATTGAAAAAAACTAGGAAATTAATTAAAGGTGACTTTATGAAGTGTGTCTGTCTGTTACCTCTTCACGTCCAAACTCCTTGTACCGATTGTTCTTAAATGTTATGGAGATAAAGTTTGAGTCCCGAGAATAGACATAGCATTCTTTTAATACGTCTGTCCGTCCGTCTGTCTGTCTGTATGTCTGTCTGTTAGACAGCTATAATAATAGCTACTTAACTTCCGCACAATAAGTTGTAACCTATAGTTAATGGTTGGAAATACACTTGTGCTATACCGTATTATTCCAATGCCTCCTGATGGTAGCTGCTTTTTCCATTCGCTTGGATTTTCTTTGTTTTATTCGTCTGATACTCAACAAGGCTTAGGGGCTGTTACCCCACTTCCTGATAAGTTTCAGATATACTATCCACAACTTATCTGACACATGAAGTATCTGCCAGATAAGTTGCGGATAGAATATGCAACACTTGTTAGGAAGTGGTAAAACAGCACCTTAAGGTTGCGATTGAATATTTAGTCGAATATTATGTATGTTTGAACTGGGAAGATTAACGTGTCTAATGTCTATCCTTGCTCGGAAAGTTTTCTTTACAAAAAGTAATGATATCCCACCAAAAACATAAACGTAAAAATGGAGAGCCAAGTTCCATACAAACATTATTCTTGTCTATGGACTTCGCCGTAAAAAGGATGGAGATCTAAATGAGTGCCAAGTTCCATGGAAAATCGAAATATGTATGTATAGGAAACAAATAACATTATGAACAAATAATAGAGTCTATTTCTTTGCTTTATTGAATACTTATAACAATTGCTGTTATTTTAACAATGTGAGATCTTTAACTAGCTTCGATTTGACTTGGCTAGTTTTCATCAGAATTAAAATGTTTAATAACTTTATGAAATGACCGATGTAATGAAAAATGGCCAAGTTAGATCTAATCTACAGATCTCACATTGTTAAAATAATAGCAATTTTATAGGTATTCAATAAAGCAAAGAAATAGACTCTATTATTTGTTCATAATGATATTTGGTTCCTATACATATATATTTCGATTTTCCATGGAACTTGGCACTCATTTAGATCTCCATCCTTTTTACGGCGAAGTCCATAGACAAGAATAATGTTTGTATGGAACTTGGCTCTCCATTTTTACATTTATGTTTTTAGTGGGATATAGGATACATTACTACATGTTTTGACGCTAGAGTGCAGCACCAGCATATACAGTAAACAAAAAGTTTTGTTCGACGTTTCTGTCAATATTATATTATGAGGGGTTCATCATGTCGGATTATTATTTACGGATTAATTACTACATTTGCTTGCAGCGCCTTCTGCTGCGACCTTTGCGTAATATTCACTATTTCAGTGGCGTGGTTTTAAGAACACGAAAGCTGATGTCACTTGCATAAATGGTGTAAGCTGTAGAGAATGGTAGAGCGACTAATTAACTTTTTCACTAACACTTACTTTTACTAAACATTATAACACACTTACAAAATAATAAAATGGTTTTTGTAACCTTGACCTTAAAGGGACATTGGCATACCACGTAACCATAAGACTCTATTATTATTATGTACGCGACTAGACCTTCCACGCGGCTCCGCCCGCATGAATAAGGAATTTCTCAGAAACCGTACATTTTCCCTAAAAAGTATCATGTCCTTGCCTGACCTTGTTATGATTGAGGTCAAATAATATTGTCTCGGTTTGACCAATTAATTAACCCTGTATTAGCCGATGGCTCATCGCTCATTAAAGTTTCAAAGTCATTGATTTGCGATGACGTATGATGTACAAGCCAAAGTAAATAGCAACCGTTTACTGACGTATTACGATACAACTCGTTAAAGCTTGTTGAACTCGGTTATGCGTGTTTTATGATAAGCAAATGAGATTGCGTGGTTCGCAGTAAAAAAAAAATTGACTTGATTTTCGAGAACCGAAGAACCATGCCCAGTTTCTGACAAATCCGAGAAAAAAGGAGAATATAAGTACTGAAACCCTCACACTCACAAACTTTCTCATTTATAGTGGGTAAAGAGCTAATTTAAAATCGCGCTGCAAATGCTTTTACGTGGTCTCTACTCTATAGACAATACGAATGAAGAGGTCCTTATTTCGACGCTCTTTGGCTTCTTTATTCATTTGAAAATAGAAAACATAATTATTATTGACTAGTAACTATTTGAAATAAAATATTCTAATTATTAATTATCAATTTTTTTAATAATAATAAGAAAGATTGCGTACATTTCGAGCTGACGATATCTAATCAACACGTGTAAAGAATTTTGTTGAGAGAATGAAAGTCAGCGTCAGTTTATGTTGGCAGTCGTTAAACATTTACCAAAGAAAAAGTGACACGCATGACGTAGAAGTTAGAACACATACGTTACTTTGAAATAAGAATAGAACTCGAAGCCTCGTACAATATCATTACTGTGCTCTAAGCTGTTACTGTAGAGCAAAAATTGTTTTTAAGAACATAACGACAAATTTAAAACCATAAAACCGAAAACAAGTTTACAAGCCCTCAGCCCTGAAGAATATTTCATTCTGTAACTACACTAAGTAGGAATTGTTCTTTTTTTACTGTACCTTTTTAGAATTATTATTAACATTCACATACGTACGTAGAGATACAAAGAATGCTTTCTTACCTCGTTCGTACTTTCTTTGTTACTTGTTATTATATCGCTCCCGAAAAACTACGAGCCAAAGGCCAAATCAAGCGTGTTTGGAATTACTTTTAATATAAATTATATGTATTTTATTTGTTTTAATACTTTCTCTATCACGGCATTCGTCGGAAAATCACGAATTTGTCGTCTAGTCGTCGCGGAGTCACGCCACGTTGGTACTTTTACTGCTCCGTATAAAATATTGCTCTCAAACTTTTCATAACAAGAATTATTTTTATTATTAACATTTCGTAGACTTTAGTAGTGCTAGACTTGAATTTGGGGTTGAGTAAATAACTTTACTCAACCCCAAATTTGAATTTACTAAAATTAAATTTATATACAACTAGATGACGCCAGCAACTCCGTTGCGCCAAAACTCGTTTATCGCGCAGGAACCGTACATTTTCTGGGATAAAAAGTATCTTATGTCCTTTCCCGGGACTCAAAGAATCTCCATACCAAATTTCAGCAAAATCGGTTCAGCGGTTTGGGCGTGAAGAGGTAACAGACAGACAAATAGACAGACGGACAGACAGACAGTCACACTTTCGCATTTATAATATTAGTATGGATACATAAGTATTTGTAATAAAGATTTAATCCTATACTGGATAAGTACGTGAAGGACGTTTCTGAAGGACGAAATATATAGTGTACAGTAATGCACACAAAACACTTTTCATGCACTTATATCATAGTATAGTATGTGGAGTATTAACAAGTAGATCTCTAAAAAAATGTTTAATGAATATATTCCAGAAGTAAGTCTAGCTAGACTTAAGTAAAGTCATATTAATCATTAAATAAATAATTAATAATAATATTTGTGGCCCAGATAATAGCAATTGTGTGAAACTAATAAAATATCATGTTACAAATTAATTTTTAAGTGGATAGCTGTTTCACCTTATTGAGCGCTATGAAAAGTTGATTTAATTATTTTGTGGCGTGTTGCTAAGAAGTAAGAACATACAATTACTTTGTTAAAAAGAAATTATTACTGTAGCCACCAAATTTTTATACGTTATTGCTACGAATAATAAAAACTACGTTATTGTATTGTATTGTAGAAAGTTTTGGAACATAACAAAGGGTATCTATATTTGCCCTTACAACTGTAAACTGAAAAGTGTCTAGATAATGTTTTTCATATCTAAAATACTTTTCCATCATTATAATATAATATATTATTTAGTCGGTAAGTATATAAACCTATAACGTAATAAATATAAATTATTACATTACTAGACGACGCCCGCAACTCCGTTGCGCCAAAATTCGTTTATCGCGCGGGAACCGTACATTTTCCGGAATAAAAAGTATCCTATGTCCTTTCCCGGGACTCAAAGTATCCCCATACCAAATTTCAGCAAAATCGGTTCAGCGGCTTAGGCGTGAAGAGGTAACAGACAGACAGACAGACAGACAGACAGACAGACACACTTTCGCATTTATATTATTAGTATGGATATGGAAGTATGGTAGGATGGATAGGTATATTATACGGCCATTAAAACCTATCGATAAACAAGTAGGAGTAGTTTAAAATATTTTTGTTTTCTAACAATTTTCTTGTCAGTCACAAAATTTTCCCTAACAAAACAAATGTATAGTTTTTGCATATAGTTGCTTCATTAGAATATTGACTTCTGAAGTTGGCTATCCGCCAGCTAAAGGTCGACGAAAGAAACATGCGATGTAATATAAACGAATCGTCAAATAATATTGAATTTATGTTCGAATGAATATTTCGTTTATACTTCGCGAAGTTCGAAGCTTGTGTCGATTTTTAAACACGTAAATCTGTTTACAATGGCTCGGTTGGTACCAAACTACCAACGATGCATCGAATAGAATACTTTCTCACATTCATCTTTTCCTCACTTTTAGGGTTCCGTACCCAAAAGGTAAAAACGGGACCCTATCCATGAGACTTCGATGTCTGTCTGTCCGTCTGTCTGTCTCCAGGCTGTATCTCAAGAACCGCTATAGCTAGAGTTCTGAAATTTTCACAAATTGTGTATTTTCGGTGCCGCTATAAAAACTAATACTAAAATCAAATTAAAATAAATATTCAAGGGGGCTCCCATACAAGAAACGTGTTTTTTTTTGTCTTTTTTGCTCGTCATCAATAATAGCAACAGCTAAACGCTTTAAATTTTCACAAGAACCTTAATTATATTTGTAATTTAATTATTAATAATAAAATTTAAATAAAATAAATATTTAAGCGGGGGCCTCCCATACAAAAAACACATTTTTTTGCATATTTTCTGATTTCTCTCTGTAACAGTACGGAACCCTTCGTGAGCGAGCCCGACTCGCACTTGGCCGATTTTACTTTTTTCACGCCCCTATAACAGCTGTTGAACTGCAACAATTTATTGTCCGTACTTCTATTTAGGTATACAGTTTGTTTCTACGTGTGTTTATTGTCTCTACATCTATGCATATTCTGACTTTGCCATTTGTTACAATAAAAATATAATAGTTTTTTTTTGTTTCAGGTATGCAGACAATTGAATGTATTAGGTATTAGTAAGTATTTCTGTATTAACCTTGTAGTCAGCGCCAAAAATTAATCTCTCAAACAAGTCGATTTAAGTTTAACTATCGTCAATTAACAATTTTTTGGCAAGTCATTGGTTCATCTCAAACTGTTGTGACAGTTAGCTTTATATTTTCTAAGTTTAAATTGCTATTGCATTTTAAGCTGCTACTTGAAAAATTTACTTCGTTACTACCCAAGAAGGTACACGTTTCATGGCTAGGACCAGCTCTAGCTAGCTCTCTAGCATTAGAGAAGAACACTACACAGCCTAGTGCAGCTTGTTTAGCAATTAACCAATAAATTAAACTTGAGATTTTAGAGGAGAAGATTATTCTCCTTATATTTAAATAGATAAACTTCAAATTAAAGAAAAATGCAGTGCGCCTCGATTACCTCATTATTGAAGGAATGTATAATATATTAATTAATAAAAAGAACAACGTATTTCAAATATCTTTTATTATAAACATTTTCCAGAATTCTTAAAAAAGCAGCATTTTGGCACATGAGTATCTTCTCTAACAAGCTTCTGAGCTTTGCGGCAAGAGATGTTATTAGTTGGAGTCTTTTGAATTATTTTGTCTGTTTGTGGCATAGCTCTCGAATGAATGGACTTTACTATTTAGCCTTTTTAGGGTTCCGTACCCAAAGGGTAAAAACGGGACCCTATTACTGAGACTTCGATGTCTGTCCGTCTGTCCGTCTGTCTGTCCGTCTGTCTCCAGGCTGTAACTCAAGAACGGTAATAGCTAGAGAGTTGAAATTTTCACAGATTATGTATTTCTGTTGCCGCTATAACAACAAATACTAAAAACAAAATAAATTGAATATTTAAGGGGGGCTCCCATACAACAAACGTAATTTTTCAAACAATTTTTGCTCGGTATCAACGATGACAACAAGTAGGCACTTGAAATTTTCACAAAAGCCTTAATTATATGTGTATTTTAATAATTAAAAATTATATTTAAATAAAATAATAATTTAAGGGGGGCTCCCATACAAAAAACGCAATTTTTGGCCTATTTTTGCTCTATAACGGTACGGAACACTTCGTGCGCGAGTCCGACTCGCACTTGGCCGATTATTTAATCATTTATGAAGCAGTTTTCGTCTACAGGCTTTATTTACAAATATTTTGTTATAATTAAGCTCGGAAATAATACAATTGAGAAATACAAAAAAATATTTCGAAAATATAAAGAATAATAACTAAGAATACGTAATTCCTACGTATGTACTACGTACAAAGCTAATGAATTTTTACAAGAATATAAATTTAAGGATCTAAATAAAAGGTGACTAAGCACCTGGTGATTATTGTTATAAAAAATCTTTTGATGTCGGTTTTAATAAGTGACGCAGTTTCAAAGACGTAGAACGTTCCAGGGAAGTATCGTCATCTGTCCCAGAAACTGGAAATGTTGTATTTTGGACTTTAATGACAAAGATTTTAAAAGATATACAAATATTTAATAATATTTGACAAAGCGTAATCGCTTTGTCATCAAAGAGTATTTAAGATATTCACTCATAGAGCTCTTTCTAATATTGTTATATTGATTCTACTATTGTTATCCATTGTATTGGTCAGTTACAATGTGGCCACAATTTGTTTTATTTATTTAAGTTAATATCGATCATGCTGTCCCTGTCTACTGAATAAATAAAAGAGGGACGGCTGTTTACTGTCGATGGATTGCTTTGGTGTCGATGCTCGATCTAGCGGGGTGGCTTGCGCGCGCAGGCTTTCAGCGCGCAGGACTCTTCGCGCGTAGTGCTATAAACATTTAGACACGCGCCACTAAATTAAGCAATTAACCCGTTTTAACCCGATCACAATGGGTTTGACACTGAACGTGATAAGCTTTAGCGCTACATAAGTTACTTATTCATCGGAGAAACAGAACAGTATTATTTAGGACACTTAGCTCTGAATCATTAATCAGCATTTTATTGACGTAATTTAGGGAACATTAATTAATACTTGCTTTATTGATTTCAAATTAGGACGAGATTTAATTTAAAGAAAGAACAATGACTACTTTAGGCGCTTTATACGGCGTGACATCTATTAATTAAAAATAATGATTTTCACACATTCTAAACAAAAATGTGAAAAACCCACAGTACAAGGTCTCTTGAAATCTCATTGTAAGCAGAACTTAATGAGTGAGGATTTTCCAACGCTAATTACTGGATTAGTCGACTAGTTTTTAGAGGATCATTCTGCTGACTAATTTAATTTAGTGATCATTCACTATCCAGTACTCACTATCGGTATTACTCGATAGTTTTACTCCAAATCGAGAAAAAATTATCGTGTGGACCGCAAAACTCACAACTCGAAGGCTCGCATCGAGCCGGCTCGATGGAATTAAATAAATCTAATTTCTTTTGAACTTACTCAACGCAAGCCGTCGAGCTTTACTCAAGCGTGTGAGTTTAACGGTCCACACGATAATTTTAACTCGATTTGGAGTAAAACTATCGAGTAATGCTTAATGTGTGGACGAAAGCCCAAGCCGTGATTTTTACTCCACGTGATTGCTCAATCGAGTAAAATCGTATGTGAGTACTTAGCATTATCACATATTGCTAAGTTGCTAACAACAGCATTGGCTGACACTATAATATTAATGTAACATCAATTCATAATATATTACCTTTAATATTATTCTACTTATCCTTTATTAAATTGTTGCTTAGGTACAAAATATTTATAATATTATTTTATAAAACGACTATTTAATATGGGTTTTTTTAACCAAATGTACAAGAAATGAGTGTCTGGATAATATCACAGAGTAATATTACAGTCGTGTTTTTATGATGTTGGTGTAATAATATTCAACTTTCAAGGGTTATATGAGTTTTGTCTCATATTCGTTTTATGTCACGCAATGGTCTTAAATTTTTCTTTATCTTTGCACTAGATTTGTCGTAACGTAAATTAAGTAGTCTACCCATTTCTTTAATAACTCTTGTATAAAAGGTCACACGAATCTACATTTAATATTTAGTTTAAAAGTTATATAATTTTTAAGCGATGCGTTTTATTTGGCAACTGATAAGATAATTGCTGTATTAGCAATAGAAGAATGAATCGATTAAGACAACAATTTTAGTTTCAGTTCAAGACAAAATTCAATATATTTCTAATAGCTTTTTTGGCAATAGCTTTAGATATTTACCCAGATGATACAATGAACCAAATTGAGAAGTAGAATTTATCATCAATTTTATTATATTATGTGCGTCTACACCATATCAATTCTGTCGTGTGAGAGTACGACAATAAGGAAAAAAAATATGTGAAACTCTTCAGTTTCACATATATTTTTAGGTGCAGGTTTTTTTTTACCTCTTCAGGTCAAAACAAAATAAACGTGCGCCGCGTCTGCAACATTTGGTGGTCTGTAGGTATTCGGGGCGATATAGGCAGTAACGTATTACGGCATATCAGGTCTCGCCGGCGCCCTACGCAGGTTGAGGCTCTTGATACTCCCGGTTTTCAAGGTATAGGATTTTCAGTTGTCTCTGCGGCATCTCTGGTAAGTGGAATATTGTTCAAAGAGCACAAACTCGCTTCTTAGATCCAGTATGTCCAATTTCAAAATGAATATCATGCTATCACGCACCCATTTGCAGCTTGTAAAAAAGTATACCGCGTAGAAAGTAGAAAAATCTTTTGAAACCAAATAAAAATTGTATCAGGGTATGTATAATAATAATTAAAGGGTGCAAACGTTGCCTGTGGAAATACGAGGCGAAAAATCGTGATTACGTTTAGAAATTTTTGTTCAGCGTCTACTCTTTCGTGACAGACTGTATATTATGTACATTACCTATAGTATACTTATAGACAGAAGATTGTATTTCACAACAATTAAGTGGCTATTACCTAACATATCGACCGGCACTTTCAGTCCGTGAATGCGTGAATGTGCCGCTTTTTTCCAAATCCGTTGGATGACTAACACCGGTCTGGAAAGTTCTTATCAAGCAAACATTAAAATAAAATTAGGGTTACTAAAACTGCAAGTTGTTAATATCAAGTTTAAATAAAATTAGGGTTTGTAAAACTACAAGTTTTTCTGTTGAACTGAAAAAAAAGAAAAAAAGAAAGGGATTTCTATCATTATTACTAGCTAACAAATTTTACTCCACTATAATATTTTTTGCTTATTTATAAATTTGTCACATCTATTTTTTTGGTCTTGTAGTATATCTAACAATGCTGCCTTGCCGTTCATATTTCTAAGTCAACTATAAGTGCCTTAAAAATGTTGATTCTTGGGAATATCAAAATCAAATTCATTCAGACGAGCGCACAGACAGAAAATATTTAATGACTAGACGTTCCTTGCGGCTTCGCCCGCGTAAATTAGATATTTCACAGACAAATTAGTCCACAAAAAAAAGCCTATGAAGTATGATCCTTCACGTGGTCTACTTCTTATCTGTGCCAAATAACAGTAAAATTGCTCCAGTAATTCGTGAGATAAGCCCTATAATAATTTCCCCCGTTTTTTTCCACATTTTCCTCTATTTCTTCGCTTCTATTAGTCTTAACGTGATAAAACATAGCCTATAGCCCTCCTTGATAAATGGCTATCTAACACTGAAAGAATTTTTCAAATCGGACCAACAGTTCCTAAGATTAGCGCGTTCAAATAAGCCCTTAAATAATTTCCCCCGTTTTTTCCACATTTTCCTCTATTTCTTCGCTTAGCGTGATAAAATATAGCCTATAGCCTTCCTCGATAAATAGGCCATCAAACACTGAAATAATTTTTCAAATCGGACCAAAGTTCCTAATATTAGCGCGTTCAAACAAACAAACAAACTCTTCCGCTTTATAATATAATTATAGTAAAAAGATATATATAACAGTATAGCAGTTCCATTTCTTCTTCTTGAAATAGGTACGGAACCCTAAAAGCGTTTTTTTCCAGTGAGAGTAAAGAAACAAAATGTGACTAAGTACAAGGTATAGAATTATTGTCGTTCCATTTTAGATGATTCTCAGATTAAACTTGAAGATAATATCTCTCAAAACCATCCCTTTCAATTAAAAGTTGTGACTCAAACCGCCAAACTTTATCCTTATCAATTGCTAATTTAAATGACTTACTTTGAGTGATTATTGTATTAAACAAGTTAACATGAAATTGATATGATAATAAAATTTCATACTTATTTTTGTAATCGAAATAATAATATTTTTTTACCTACGTAGACAAAATATATCGCTAATTAGTCTGTACCGGTAAATAACGTATTAATTCCGTAACTAGAGACTAGATTGCAAGGGAACCGTACCTACATTTTTCCGGGATAAAAAGTATTCTATATCCTCGGGAATCAAAGTGTTTTATGCCAAACTTCAACAAAATCGGTGCAATATTTGGGCGTAAAGGGGTAACAGGCAGACAGACACACTTTCACATTTATAATATTATTAACAATAGAAATATGGATTTGTTTCTATTTTGAACCTTATACTTTATACGAGATAATCATGAATATAATATTAATTATTAATATAATATTTGTTCATTCGGCAACCTTCATTTAATTCAGTTTTTAAGGAATTGGGGGGGGGGGGGGGGGGGGGGAAATGTTGTGTATGCTTTTCTTTTGTAAGCTTGCCTTTTCAGGTACCTACTAGCAATTCTTGCAAGATTCTTCGTACTGCTATTTATAATTTAGGTGCAATGTTAATAAATAGACTTGACTAATCTAGAAATCTAAATATACATGATGGGCTCATTACGCTACGAAATGACAATTTATAAACACGTTTTATTCATGTGCACCTACTCAGATTGCATAAAATATTACTGCACAAATACGTTGTTTGTGTGTAATATCGAGAATTTATATATAAACGAGCTGTACCCGACATGCGTTGTTCTGTCTTAACTATGAACTGTAAAAAAATAAAAATGTAATGAACGATCTCTCTCGTCAAAACCGGTCTAGTGGTGTCAGAAATTAACCGAGACCATCCGAGACAGACAGACGAATTTCAGTTACATAATACATAGAGACACTAAAATTTTGTAAGGTAGAGACAGCATTGTAGTAATTTTAGTAATTTATATTAAAGTTTTGACATTACAGTGTAATAACGAAAATTTTCGTCATACTAGAAGAATGCACAATAAAACTAACAATAAACACGCATTTTAAATTTTAAAATATTATGTATCATAATAATATAGACAAAATCATAATACACAATAATATGAAAACGGGCACACTGTAAGTTTGCCCTACAAAACGTAATGCAATCAAAGTGCTCGTCAGAAGTAAAACTTTTTAGGAAAATTAGTTTGGCATGGCCTACTAAACTATTTTCATGTACCCTGAGCCTCTAGCCAACACGTTTTCTTTGTCGTTTCTTTTAGAATCGCCGGTCAAAATGTATAGAATTGACATGACATGAGTCGAATGTCGACTTCATATTATTGTTATCAACGTTATGTCAATTTCATACATTTTTGATCGGCAAATCTATAAAGAAGTGATATAGAAAACGTGTTGGCTAAGCCCTCTGATTGCTCGCTTGGTACGACGTCCATGATGGAAATTAATATCTTATCATGTACCTATATTGATTTAATAATTAAAGGAAACGATGTTATGTTACTGTTTTATTAAATAATACGTAAGTCGTGTACAGAATAATGAAGTAATATATTTTGCGTAGTAAAAATCTCTAGTCATCTTATGGTACGTACGTATCGTATGGTATTACGTGGTAATTTGTGGACACCCCCTTATATATTTGGCCAAGTTTATTTGTTTTTTTTTTCTTTCATTTTCATGGATGTTATGCCGAATTATCTTTTCATCGAACATTTTGGAATATCCGAAATATGTCGTTCACCAAAATTAAAGAGCTCTTGAATAAAAGAAACAAAGGAAGGCCACGAACATTAGTCAAAGTTAGAAAGTCCATTCTTTGTGAGTCAGTATCGTGACTCATGATTCATTGTGACACTGGATACTCAGGCCATTTATTACGTAGATATGACAAATCTTAAAGTATTATTACGTCAGTCACGTATATAATTTGCTTTATTTGTTTACATTACATTTTTTCCGGCGGTTCCGCCTTTGTAACCTTCGCTCTATTTTTTTAAATTCCTTTTTTAATTCTAACAGTAATTATTATTCAGGGGTGATAGTGATTAATAAATTCAAGTTTATAATTATTTATTACAGTAATGTACTAGAACAACAAATGCATTGAAATATTATATCTAGTATCAATCAATAATGATTTATTGATAAATTCATAATACCCTACAATACCTTGACATGAAATATTAAAGTTAGAAATGTAGACTGCGCTTGTTGGGATTCGTAATATAGGGGTGAATCCGTAGTGTCACATATCAAATGTTCGCAGCAAAGTGAAGGAGCTAGGTCTCTCTATTTTTCTAGGAAAATGAAGAATGTCTCTATTACACTGCTAGAGACAAGTCACATTAGGCAGTACCGAAACTTTTATATAACTTTTGTACATTTAATGATTTAATCAATGCCGACTTCCCCTTAACCCATCAATCGTGGCAAAACGAGACACAATAGCTTTTTCATTGTTATCGCGGCCGGATGTGGCCGCTTGGGGCTTCATGAATTAATTATTACAATATTAATAATTATTATTATTACGTAATATACTTTATGAAGAGTGCATTTAGAGCTAATGTGGCTTCCTAATCCTATCCTAGGTATGCTATTCTGAAATATAAGGCTACTCCAAGGCCAAAAATCTATATCTTATCTTATAGAAATTTAGTCTGCCTCCAAACTATATCATTCTCTGGCTAACAACAAATATGTTCTCTACTCAGTCAGTTAAATGATATAACATGACATCTATCTTATCACTAAATATCGTCTTATTTCCTTAAGCTCTTCGGGAAATCCAAAAATGAAGTGTTGTTGAACTATATATTATCTGTGTTGTGCCAAATTTCATATACTCGTATTTACATAGCTAAAACATAACGAATTTTAACAACAAGTCTTTATAACATTCCTTAGATGACAATAGGTACCTAATGTGTTACACTTATATACAAACTAGATGACGCCAGCAACTCCGTTGCGCCAAAACTCGTTTATCGCGCGGGAACCGTACATTTTCCCCAGACAAAAAGTGTCCTATGTCCTTTCCCGGGACTCAAAGTATCTCCATGGCAAATTTCAGCAAAATTGGTTCAGCGGTTTGGGCGTGAAGTGGCAACAGACAGACAGACAAACAGACACACTTTCGCATTTATAATATTAGTATGGAAGTATGGATCTGGCAAACTTAATTAAGAAGTTTATTTATCTACCATTCACAATGAATTATGTACAACAAAAGCCTTAATAACCGTTAAACTCTTAACACCTTATCAACACCATAACATTAAATTCTAATTAATACTGGTAGTATTTGGTATTCACATTTTAACAGCCACTCGCTTTTCCAGAGCTAATCTACATTTGCAATTCACAAACGTAAAAAATTCGGACGACTTGGCTCCATATTCCAAGATGGCTTCCATACCATGACAATATTCCATTTTCAAACGGCATCACCGAGCTACCCGATTCTTTGGAGGAATACGTTGTCAGATTTTCGTTCTATCTGTGGTGGTGGTGTTGCGGGGATGACGTGGTTCGGTTTCAGTAGGTAGGGGTTGTTGACGGAGGAACCACCTTCTGATGCCTTCTGACTGGTGTTTGAAGGCGTAATGTTTAGAAGGGGCAGCTGGTTTTTGCCACAGACGTGCGTCTCCTTTGGATGCATGTTGCCTGAAAGAGACATAAATGTTTATAGTTACTGATGAATACAAATAAATATATTATTTAAATTCTATTTTACTTTAGATTTTGTGTTTCAAAACAACAATTAGAATTGAAATTACTTCTGTTAAGTTATTGATTATTAGATCTAATACTAAAAGAAATTATAGATTGGATAAATAAAATTGATTGCTATTAGAGATTGTATTATGAAATTTTTATTTGTTTTGTTTCATATTAATATTTCGAATTAATATAAATATTTTTAAGCTTTAAATTATTAATAACAAAACTAATTTAAAAAAAATTTAGAAAACGTTTTATTACCACGCCTAAAACATATTATAATAGGTATACGTATCACAAAAACTTACTTGGTATATTGAATTGATCCAAACTGATATTATTCAACTTCGAACTAATAACTTCGACACTGTTCACAAACATTTGACTGTACTGGCTTAGCGGAGGTGCGACATGAAATGCGCGTACATTTGCAGCGGCGATGTTTTATATCTGACTCGCATTTGGCAAGCGGGATCTATGACGTCAGTCCATCTGACGCCAGGAGGGACTGACGCTAACACAATTACAGCACTTAGCTCCAGTTTCTTGAAGGTGAATTATCGGAACTAGACAGAGTCGCGATAACAAAACAATAAACGCGAGAGAAATAGTTTTGTAGAGACTTTGACGCCAATTTATTACAGTTTCGCTAGAGCTTCGGTATTTTTAAATGGGGATAGTCGAAATAACTTTTTGATTCGTTTGTTTTTTAATGTTTTATTACATTTGGGTAGCCTTAAAAGCTGCTGCGAGTGTTTTTAAATTGTGAAACGTCAACATGAACACTTTAAACCAAATACACTGTAAATCGATGAAAATAATTTTCTTTATATGAATTTCCAAAAAAGGTTACTGCAAATGAACGTATAAGCTAACAGTTTTCTCCTTGTTAATGTTTTGTTTGAATACATAAGTTTCAATTTTGTTGTGAATACAATAAAAAAACAAAAAGTAAAGTTATTCGAAGTGTAATAGAACGTAACAATATACAATACCTAGGTCTATTTATGTCAAATGCATTGGTACTGGACACTGGTTATGCATTTATTTATTGGTTCAAACGGTCAATTGATGTATGGAAGGTTACGTTGAAGCGAGGCCTGCACTCAGACATTTTAATTGCCTGAAAGTCATCTCAGTCATCATCAAGGCTGCATGTTCGTTTTCCTGCAATTTTTTATTGTGCCCTTGCCCCCTTGTGGGCGCTGAAGGTCTAAAGGGGGCGCTGTGGGACCCAGGAAAAAATGGGGGCGTTGTGTAAAGGCTTGGGGGGTGATTTATTTCATCTGGATTCATTTTAAATTGAAACAATGGGGGCGCTAAAACATAATTTTTCTCAAAGTGGGCAGTATACAAAATAAGTTTGGGAACCCCTGGTCTAATGAAATAATGTGGTACAATCATCAGTCACAGTCGTACTCAGGTTTGGCGACGTAGATTAAGTTGCTAGTTTTTCCTCGACATGCGGATATAAAGATAACAATTTGATAATCCAATTCTACGCCCAGATTAATATCGTTTCCGTTGTTAGTCAGCACAGTATAGTATTTTATGCACTCATAAAATAATACTCATATACTCATTACTCGGACTTCTCATGAATCATTCAGCCGTCTAGTTTTTAAGTATCATCAATCATAATATTATGAATATCATTATAGGCACTTCAGTACGTTGAGTATGCACAACACGATTCCGTCGGGTTTCCCTTCACTTCTATCACACGAGATAAAAGTCACGTAAAAATGCGTCACGTCATGCGTCAATGTTTTTTAAACGTCGCAATCGAATCAATTATTTAAGAGTTTTATCAATTTGTGCTTAAGCGACGTTCACGTAATCACGTCACTATCAGGTGTTTACTGCAAACGTACACGTAGATTGGTAGCACGCTGAGCGCAAGCAGTAATCCGTGGTGGGTCACGTGACTTAATTCTTTATTGTTTTATAGTTTCGAGGAGATATCGCGATTAGGCGACGCCGTCTGCCGATTATGACATAAAGATATCGGAAATTTTCCAGTAAAATGGAGCAAAATATGCAAAGTAACAACGTGAACAGGGTAAGCCAAGAGGCACAGAGTAATACGCACAGTATCACACCGAGCAATTAATTTTAAGATATTTGTGGCAGACGTAAATTATTTATATCGGGGGCAACGACTTGTTGACAAAGAAGTCTCTCGTAATTCCTGTAATTCGTGAAAAAGCACGAACGTTGAACTAAGTTTTTGTTCAAAACACTTTTTCTATACTAATATTATAAAGAGGTAAACTTTGTTTGTTTGTTTGTTTAATTGTAATGAATAGGCTCAAAAACTACTGGACCGATTTTAAAAATTCTTTCACCATTCGAAAGCTACATTATTTGTGAGTAACATAGGCTACTTTTTATTTTGGAAAATATAGGGTTCCGTAAGATATTTCAGTTTTTCGGAAACAACCAGAAAATGTACTTATTTTGGGAACGCTGCCTAAACTATAAAAGATAGAACCATACAATGTTTTAATTAAATGTAGATCTTTTAAATATCTACAAAAAAGTCCGCGACACACTATACCTATCTATGTCGAGTGAGATACAACAGCCACTTATTTATTTAAAAATCTCGATTTTTTTGGACTACATTTAAACGCATTTATTTTAGTCATGCTATTAATCATTATTAAAATAAATTATTTCATCACTAAGTGCAGTTTATGTAGACAATAATTGGTCTTTGAATGATTAAAATTTGACGTTTTGTTTAGAATTTATGGCGAAATTAAAAAAAATCGATTTACGTCCGTTTCGGAGTGGGCGCTACCAAGGCGGGGGTGCGCTCGCGGGAGGGGAGTTTAGGAATTAGATCTATGAGTAGTACCTATGTATCTTTGAGTAGTAGTATGTAGATTGTAGATCTATGAGTAAACAAACAAAGTTTACCTCTTTATAATATTAGTATCTATAGATTAAAAACTACTGAATCGATTTTAATCATTTATTCAGTGAGTGACATAGGCTATAATATATTTTATACCCGTGCGAAGCCGGGGCGGGTCGCTAGTAATATACATAAAATCAAACCATGATTGCCACCACGAAAATATGTTTTATGGTAGCAATCATATTTAATCTTGGCCCAACCTTTCGATAGCTGTATGTAATTAATTCGCTTATTTACTAGACGGGGCAGTCGTTCTCTATTTTTGTCCCTTTTGTAGAGTAATGCCATTACCTACTTAATAATTTCGTCGCATCAATAAAATGATTGGCACAGTGTTTATTTACAATTTGACACATTTTAAAAGTTTCTAATTTTATAATGTGGGTTACTCTGACGTCAAACGCAGGTTTGGGCAGTCATTAGCACCAATAAGGATATAGTGACGAATGTAGGTTTATTTAAAGTTTATCAATGATTAAATAGCTTGTAACGTGATAAAATAGTAATTTATGTTCAATACATACTTATCTTAAAAATGACAATAATATATAATTTTTGTACTTTAAACTGATAAAATTTTCTGAAAATAGGTATATTATTTTACATGATTCGCCGTCAATAAAACAAAATAATAGTTCAATCGATATTGAACATCGTGATAAAATATCGAGCGTTATACGTTTAGATATTAAAACAGACAGGTATCGTGAAACATAGTCACGCGATGCCCTAAAGGCCCTAAACCTTAACGTATGGTGAAAGCAGTAAAGCTCGATCGATTACCGTCTCATATGAACATCACACAAGGCAAACTTAAAGGTTATAAAGTAGAAAACGAAACAAACTGAAATCAATATCAATTTCTTGCTAACATTAAAAAACGGTTATACGTATGAATTAGAAATACACTAACTTTATCAATTGAATTCATTTTAGAAGTTGTAATACAATTAATGATTTATGGTAGTAAATATTTTATTTCCTTTACAAGGCACCCGTGGAGTCGCGGCCTAACAGTGGATTTAATAACAGCGACCCTACAGCTTACAACCAGCAAGTTCGACCGCAGCTTATAAGAACAGATTCTAGGTCGTCGCTTTCATCACAACCACAACAGCAAAGACCGGGTCTGCCGCCACAACAGAGACCGCAGTTCCAACCCGGCGGTCCAGTTAACAACCCACCGTTTGGTCCGCGTTCTGCACCACCAGGACCCCCAAACCAACGAGCACCTGTACTAGGTGGAGTACCAGGGTCGCCTCAACTACGTCCTCAATCTCCATTATATCGTCCTGGTACTCCAGTCAATCAAACCCCACAGAGTCCAAGGCCGATAAACCCAGGTGTTGGAGCGCCGCAAAGGGCGCCCGTTCCAAACAATCTTCAATTTGGGCCGAGACAGCCACCACAGCTGGGCAACCCTACCACACCCGAGGGTGCAAAACCTCAAGGCAATTTTCAATTTAACGGAAATCAGCGTCCAGTCTCTAGTCCGGCAGACGTACAAATTACGAAGCAACCTTCTCAGACCTCACTGAAAAGTTCTGATTCTGTTTCTTCATCTCCGTATAAGCCAGTCAACCTGGATAACCAAAACGTGTCAAATGACAACGAAAAGAATAATAAAATGGACGATATCACCGAAATGCCCGGAGCAGTTAAAGGAAGGAGCTACAGTATTGCAGCCGCACCCGTTATGCCGAGTTCCTTTAAAATGGAAGATGATAGACGCAAGTCTATAAGTTCGCTCAGTGGTAGATATGACGATTTAAGTGGCCGAAGTTCTGGTCTAGATTTGATTCAAGAAGTGAAAAATAGCAGTGATAATATTCGTAGCTCAAAAGAGAGCATTAAATCTGAAGTATCTAAAGAAGTCAATCGAGAGAATACATACCGTCCAGAATCTCGAATGTCAGGCTCCAAAATGACAGAATCTTTTATGGGATCTCTATCAAACTTATCAAAAAAGAAAGTAGATGACGATGATGATGTTGTTCTTCAAAACAACTCACTTTCTGTAAAACAAGAGGAATCTCAAAATAAAACCGATCTTTCAGATCGTTCTCCATCTCTAACTCGAAGTGACGAATCTCCAGAACCGAAAAATGTTTCGCAAAGCTCTGTTATATCAAACAAACCCCAAACTCCACCCCAACCCCCAACACCAGAACCACAACGACCAAAAACACCTAAAAGTAATAATTTAAAGGATGAATTACATTCAAGCGAAATAAAAAAAGTGGAAACACCAACAAAGTTCAGTCCAAAATCCCCAATACCAGAGAAAAAAACACCAACAATGACGTCACCATTACCTCCATCTAATATGAATATTCCGGCTGATATAAAAACAGCAGCTACAACTCCTAACGATTCAAAAAAATCGACACCACGGAAAATTAATTCTGCACCAAAACCACGACCTAAAGGTATATTTGCATATAATCTTAAGTACTTGCATTATTATTTACTAGGTGAAACATTTTTGAGATGAACCAATGACATTATCGTAGTATTATTATTATTGTTTCTTGCAATAATAAAAGAAAATTTGTTGATGTACCCCGTTTTAATAAAAATGCTTTTCCAGATGGTGACAACGATAGTGGCGTTGATGAGTCTACTCAGGGCAATGTAAGTAAAAAATAATTACGTGGTAATTGATAACAAATAATGAATTCACTAATCACAAAACAACTACGTGTTACAGGACTTAAACGGTTCACCGAGCTCACCAACTAAAAGATTGCCCAGTAAACTACCAACAAAAGAGAAAGAAAAATCGAGCAGTAGTCTAAAACAAAGTTTATCACGATCATCAAGCAAAAGTGCTACGGCAAAAACACCAGAAAATCCTCTACCAAATGAGAAAAAGAGTAAGTTTTCTTATTTATGTATTATTTATATTTTAATGAGCCAAGGGATTTAGTTTAGGAATTTAGTTGCGTATTAAATAAGTTATATTTTAGTAGATATTGAGTAAGTAACAAAATGTTTTTTTTTTCAGAAGTTCCAATGAATAAAATTCAAGTGGGTGGAGCACCATCACCAAACATCAAGGCAGTCAAATCAAAGATCGGCTCGCTAGACAATACAACATACAAACCTGGCGGTGGAAAAGTCAAAATAGAAAACAGGAAACTCGATTTTAACAAAGTAACACCGAAAATTGCCGCTAAAAATGAAGCTTACACTCCTAGCGGAGGAACAAAGAAGGTAATATTTTAGTAATGATGTTTCAAGTACAATATTATACTATTTCAACACAAAGGTAGCGTTTAACATCATCATCGTATGTGATATAAGATACCAATGTTTGGCCTTGCCTTGGTAAATTTTAAACTTTTAAGAGCGAGCTGTCAAATTTTGCTGTATTTTCTAATAAGTATTACGATCCCGGAAGACGATTGACTTAAATGAAATTGAGATTTATTTAATCAT
Source organism: Polyommatus iphigenia (assembly GCA_963422495.1). NCBI lineage: Eukaryota > Metazoa > Arthropoda > Insecta > Lepidoptera > Lycaenidae > Polyommatus > Polyommatus iphigenia. The sequence continues at coordinate 9,375,033 of OY730179.1, read as the reverse complement.
TGTATATTTATCTGATACTAGCCTAACGGAAAAGACGATTCACTTATTTTGACTCGATAGTTTTATTTTTCGAAATTATGAATATTTCTGGGCTTTTTAACAAATATCTGTTACACTTATTCTGTTACTATCATTAAATAACTTGCACTACTACAATCATACACTTTATAAATCATAGCTAAAGGAAATATTAGTATTGTATTTAGTAATCATCAGAAAACTGTTTTGGGACTTACGACCTTTACTTTAGTGCTATAATGCGGGAACCCTTGTTGCGCGATATTGTTCACTACTAGCTGCGGCTCAAAGTACAATTCATGCGAGCACGATCCATGGAATCATTATATCACGATTGGAGGATAGCGGGGTGTGTAGGCGGGGCTAGCGTGTTTTTATATTTTTGGCAGCCCGTCTTTTAATAATACCAGTAAATTTTTATGTGGTCCACGTGTTTTAAAAAGTTGCGATAATTTCCAGATCACAACAACAAAATTGGAATGGAATGCGAAGTCTAAGATTGGATCCTTACAAAACGCTTCATACAAGCCAGGTGGCGGAGATAAGAAGATCGAAACAGTGAAACTAGATTTCAAAGAAAAAGCGAAACCAAAGGTGGCTTCTACAGTCAATATTACTCACAAACCAGGAGGTGGCGATATAAAGGTAATATTATATTTTGTTTATTGGAAAATAATATTGTTATCATATTTATCAATATAAAAAAAAAGTGATAGTATAAAAGAAGAAAAGTCCTGTGAGTACTAAATTACATTTCTCTGAGCACACACGTAAATTACTTCAAAGTAATAGTGTTCAGTATTAGTAGCTAGGAGCAGACATCACAATGCTAAACACTGTAAAACTTTGGTAGTTAATAATTATGGAGTTAGGACACTAGTTAGACAAATAGATACCAAATTCAAAATCTACATTGTATAAACCAATTTGATTTTCCGTAGAACGTAGCTAATACTGGAACAAGAGCTGTAAGTAGAACAAAAAGTATCATTGTTGTTGCTTTCAAGCCTTATTGTAACCACTTTATTGTATGCACTTAATAAGGAACAGAAAATATCTCTACTTAGGTTGTCTGATATGGTTCAGACACGGTATAGATTAAAGGTTGCCTAATTTTTAGTTTATTAAGTGGCCACTACCAAGATGGAGAGCATCAAATAGACCGTATCACTTCTATTCATTACGTAGGCGACGCAGGAAGGTCAGTTTTTACCTGTCTTCAAGGCTAAAATGCCTTAGATGCCTGCGAATGAAGAGCTGTTTATTCGAATGAATGCCAGACATTCTTAGTTCACATAGCTTTGAGAAATGGGATTGTTTCACCTTGAATTTTTATTGCATCCTGCAAAAAATGTTTTCTAAATACAGTGTCATTTATTTATTACGCAAATTATTTTGAGATTGCCAAAATATATTATATTGCTTAATATTATATTATACTTTTCGAAGATAAATTCTATTACGCACAAAATATAAACTAAACACTACACAAGAAATAACAAATATTTGCCTACGGAACATCGTCACTATGCGATATAAATGCCTAATCGTGTATATTTAATTTAATATTTTATTTATGTTACATGATATGAGCACATTAGTTCACACATCACATTATATGTATAGTGTACGTGGTTTGTGCAAAAATTCACTCGATAACTATAATTATACTCAATTTATGAATATTGTATGTGCTAACTGCACAAGCATAATATATTTTGTTTGGTTTAAGTACTACAAGAGTTTTGCAATTTGAAAAATTGAATAAATGAATAATGGCTTTTATGAACCAACTTTTTTAAATCATCACGTTATAGAATATGCTAGACATAATGTAATCATGGTCTCATAAATTATATTTTATTATCCTTTTAAAATTGCATAACTCTAAACAACATTTTTATGCTGCTTTATACCTATATATATCTTGCACACTCACTTTTCGAACAGATTGAAAACCAAAAACTGGAATTCAAAGCCCAAAGTAAAGTCGGTTCCCTGGATAACGTGAAACACAAACCCGGCGGAGGAGAAGTGAAAATATTTGACGACAAAGAATATTTGAAGCAAGTCAGTGGACAGTCGCCTCTCCCCAATAGTCACGATCACTCGCGGCAAGAGGTGAGGGCTGCGTCATGCGTGTGGGATCCTTAGCGTTCATTTCTTTCTTTTTGGTGATGGCTTCATCTAGTTCATCGTTTGTTTTGTTTCTCATCGTTTTGTTTATCATCGTTATTTTAATTTTGCTTAATTTGCTATGTCACAATTTTTATCATTTTTGTTTCAGCCTGAGTATTTGTATTCATTTTACTGAAGTAAGGTATATTCATTGTAGTCGGGTGGATTTGGTTTTTCACTAACGGAGATTTGAGTTTTTTTTGCTAACTCTATTTTGTTTTATCGTGGTTATTGGATTTCTTTTTTAAGTTATTCTATGTTTTTTGTTATTAACATTATTACTTCTATCATTTTAACGTCTTGACTCGTAATTTTTCAGAGCCCGGTGCCGCAGTCTGCACAGGCGCCTAAATCTGACGAGAATCTGAACCAAGCGTCGTGTTAAAGCACAGATGGATCACACATCTTTTTTAATGTTTATATATCTTACTAACTGTCCAATTTTTACAATGTTTTTGTTAAAAGTGATCTTACTTCCATTATAAGTAATTACTACTCCACGAATGTGTCTAATACTAAACATAATTTTTATTTACCTACTGCACTTAATTTGACAAAATTTATCATCTTTACTGATATTTATAATCATTCATCAGTGCCAATATTTATCTTAAATTAGCTTATTATGATTTTCAATTAATGCTACTCTAATTTTTGTATTTTTTGTTATTCGCTCGTGAATTATCAAATCTCAGGAAGAGGATAGACTATAGAATTAGGTTTTAGAAACTAATTCTAATTCCGTATATTATATTATTATTTAAGGTTACCAACCTATTTAAAATGATTTTGAATATTCATTTGTATCGTTTTGTTACCGTACTCTATTAGTGGAAAAATTTTAGCTTCGTCAAAATAATAACGTGTTAGTGAACAAGGGTAAAATAAATAGATTTACGATATTTAATAAGACGTGTTATTTGTCAGGATTAACACAACTCATTCCAATTTCCCTTAGGCACCGATCACTTTACCTCATTTATCTGCAGAAAAATTACCAATAAACATTTTTGAAATTTTTCTGCAGGTAGGCTGAAGATCCTTGATTTGAATACATTTCACGCTGTATTTTTTTTGTTACTGCGGATAAAACTGTAGTACCTATTAATGTTCGTGATAATATATTGAACAAAATATACATGTAGGTAAGTAGATAGCTTTGTTGTTATTTGTTTGTTGTTTCACCTATTTAGATGTACCAAATGCACATTCAGAGTATGTTTCAGAGGAGGTTTTAATAACATTTTGTGGTCATACTTTTTACTTTTTCGAAAAAAAAAGAAGTACCATGACCAGCTTTTTTACTAGGCTTATTTGATTACCTACTACAGTTTAATACTATAGATTGAGAGCGAGTGTTTTAAAGACTTACAGTAAAGTAGCAAACTCCATATCATTGCCAGGCACACTGTTTCATTTGTCGTTGATGCAATAGGCATTCACTATTCCCAGAGAGATACCTAGGCTATTTTTTGAGTGAAATTTACGTTAGCTCAGCCGCGCAGGAACCCTCGCTCGGGCATAGTGAATGCCCATCGCATCAACGGCAGGTGAAACATAATGGCACTGATTTAAAGGGGCAGTTGTAAATTGCAGTTTTGGTAAGTTAAAAATTATAAATTACATGTTCAATAACTAGTTTAGCAGTTAAAACTAAGCAGTAAAATAAACAAAAATGAGTAGTAAAAAATAATCAAATGGATAATTGAAAACATTATTGAACAGTAAAATAATTAAATGAGCGGTAAAAATTAATGAATGAGCGGTTACGTGTGGGCAGTAACAAATCGGAATTCGTCAGTAAGAAATCTCATCCTAAGCAGTTCTTTAAACAATGAGGTGGTTAAATATAATAAAATCGGCCAAGTGCAAGTCGAACTCACCCATGAAGGGTTCCATACCGTTATAAAGCGAAAGTATAAGACGGTCGCCGGCTGCTGCCCCAGCACGCTCGCTGCGCTCGCTCGGCTCCCTCTGTGTTGTGGTCTAAGTTCTAACCTAACCTAACCCACTCTTGGACTTTCTGGATTGTGTTTGTTTTTGTTTTGGCGGGGGGCTGCGCCCCCCGAGCCCCCTTTCGTAATTGAACCGCTCATTTCATCATTTTTACCGCTCATTTATTTATCGAAACGCTCATTCCATCATTAATCCTTCGATCGGAGGTTCTAGGAATTCCCATTGTATTCTTTTGTTCTCGCGATCACCGGTGCTCGCGCGGGGCCTGAAAGATTAATACCGCTCGATTGTTTTTTTATTACTGTCCATGTTTTACAGTCACAATAATTAATCAACCGCTATAAAAATTAAATAACTGCTCAATATTTTTTTCAACTGATCATAATAACATCTCCAATATTTAAATTACTGTTAAAAAAATTAGTTCCCAAACATAATACCTATAACAGCTGGCAATATTATGGAGTTTAATACTTTACTGTGAGTCTACCGTACACTCGCTCTCTTGGTCTACAACAATAATAATTGTGGCATCCACTTTATCGTTTGTATCTACTATAATTGTTTGGTAAAAGTTTTTTAAATGATCTAATATGTTACGTATCGCCTAACTCTATATTGTGTGTTAATGAATGTCAAAAGAGCTAAGCAATTTTGAAAAATTGACTGAAAACTTTTTGGGTGTAAAAGATTTTGTATGAATATTGAGTACCTATAATAAGTAACTTTCTAGTTGTAACGCTTTAGTATCACCCAATTTTTTGCCTAATAATTTTAAGAATATCTGCATTTCTTTACTTATTATAGATGATTTTGTTTTAAGATTATAATAACATTTTATTTATTCCAAAAAAAATATAACTTATTCGTATTACCTAACAGTTTCATACTTGTATTACTTACAAGATTTTGTAGAAAAAATAGGTGATGATTTAATATTTGAAGTTGTACTATTGTAAACCCAAGATACTATATTATTATTATAAATTAACCTTTAAATTAATGTTAGTTTTATTTTTATCAGTGTTTGAGACTTAGTATCCACATATCATCCTAGTTTTAAAATCAATAGCACCTACGCACTGTTGGTGGATTTTATTTCCAGCATTTGGTAAGTAACACTTTTATGTATTTTGTGTGTAGGTTTAGTTATGATTTACGTACTTTCGTAGGTTAGTAGATTTGATAAGTTCTAGGCGTACAAACGCACCTATAGATCACCAAATGGCAAATACGTACCTACTTATGACTAGAACTTAGGTAGGTACATTACACCATCTTAGTCTGTGTTTAGTTTGTTAATATTTCTTAGATAATTATCAGTAGGTATTATTCAAAATTTGATATTTTTACAAAATAGTAGGTATCCATTTTATAACATTCATTACATAATAATTATAACCAGTCAAAAAGTACCTTTTCATAAATTCCAATGTGCTAATTGTTAGGGTTTTCGAGTGCGGTAGTAGAGTCCTAGAAATAATTACTTACTAATATCTAATATTTAAACAGGATTACATGTCGTTGCACGAGTGGAGCGAAGCGGACATGCCGCTGACGCGAAGCCGCTCGGCCCGTACGTTCCGTTCGCACACGCCGCGCGCCCTTTCACCACAGAAGCGGACCGAAGCGTGCACGCCCCGCACCCTTTCGCCACAGAAGCGGACAGAAGCGTGCACTCCCCGCACGATGTCGCCACAGAAGCGGACAGAAGCGCGCGTGGACCGCCGCATGTCCGTCAGGCCCGCTACCGCACGCGAACCGAGACGATCCGGCTGCTCCCGAAGACCTTCACTCACACAGAGACCGGCTTTTACAGTTTATTAGATATGCACGTGAGATAGTTTTGTAATCAGTATGACTATAAAGGAATAAGGTTACCAGATCACCCCGTAACGGGAGGAAACGGGTTTAATAATGCCATACTACCGATACAAAACTGAAATGTCTATTGTCTAGCGTAGTGACGCTATTGAAATTTCAGTTTTGTACTACGTTAAGGCAACGATAAGTCACGACTCACGACTCCTTAAATATTCAGTCATTGAAAAAATGTGTTAAAAGTTTGGATAAAGTTATTCAATAACCAAAGACCCAAAGTAATTTACCAATTACTTAAAATTAAACTAATTTCCAAAACTGAAGTCGTAATAGTTCAGGTGGTTTGAATATTGTGAAGTAGGTGGTTTAAATATTGTAAAAGCTGCAAAGCAGAAAATATACATATATTATCGTGATCAACGGTTAATCCATAATATTAATCATTCCTCAAAAATGCCAACTTGTTATCATTTCTGAATTTTTTCTCATTATTTCACAATCAAGAGCACCTTAGAAATTTGAATATTGGAATAACTGCTTGAAACACATTTTATCTTTGCGAGTGGAAATGATGAAAAACTCTTGATTTTCCACTGTCTTTTATAAAATTATGTATACTTAGTTACTTATGAAGTTATGACTTTATGTTTGAAAAGCTTCACGTGGCCAGGGCCCATTTAGTAATTTACTTAATTAAGGAACACTTAAATAACAATGTGTCATTACCACAGACATAGATCAAGATAGATACGCATGTGTTTGTACTTCGCGTGCCATATCGCGTTCCCAAACGACGAGCAATGCTCGTCTTTTGAAAGTCTGTTGTTTAGTCTGCTATCGGAATCAGACGTCAATCAGAATTTTAAAAATTATTAAATGCCTAAAAGTGCCGTATTGAGCTCTAGAAATTCAAATAGAAACGTTGGCCTTGATAATGGACACGTTTCTTATCATCGGTACGTCACAGTGATAGGAAAAAGTGACACGCTCGTTTTCATACAAATGTAGCGACATGCGGTATCTATCTTGATCTATATCTGTGGTCATTACTCATTAATGATAATATTATCAGTAATTTGTAACATGTAGACTTTTTATCACATCAGCAGATAGGTTTAGTTGGTGTAGTGTAGTGCTAATTAGTGATCGAAGAGTGCTAATGGCAAAATGTTTAGTAAACACGCTCTGCAAGTCTCTTCTTACATTTCATTTGCAGTTCGAACTTGGCTGATAACTATTTTTTCATTAAAATCAGATAACCTCAACTAAATGTATGACAGAACAAGCCCAAGCTATTCTTAAATTTCAGGAAACATGTAATACAAAACTAAATGTAAAAGTGATAGCTTTTGGTGTCTTTTGACTATTAGTAGTTGTGTCACGTGTTGTTATTTTATCGAAATATATTATTGTCTCACCAATCAGCTATTTTATTAAACTTAACTCCCAATATGCTATAATATTTACTGCAGCAGATGCGTTGTATCGGTCTAGAAAGACTTCTAAGAGTTGGGCGGTTAAAATAATTTCATTGAAACAACATTCTATTTAAATTTATTGTTTAATTGTGTACATGGTTATGCATATATTTCTCGATTGTTAATTCATAAAATTATGGCACTTAACAAAATAATAACAAACAATACATACAATGATTAATGAATGTCTAATGAAACTTTCGTAATTAACTTATAAATATTCGGAATTCATTTCTCAGTCGTTCGTTGACGCCCGCCTCGCGGACGTCTATTTTTATTATTTACCGTTATTTTCTTAAATAAAATAAAATTTGATACAAAAAAAATCAACTCATTTGATCCCAATTACAAATAAACACACGAAACTCCCCCCGAGGACAACCCACCATCGTAACATGAGCGCGCAGGAATTACTATAAAAATTAACATTTCAATATCTTTCAATACAAACTGTCGATAAAAACTTACGACTAACTCTAATATTAACATGTATGCAACTCCCAAGCGATTCAAGCGTAGAAGCGAACCTCCGTTTCGCGATCCAGATTAAGGCATATTCGACCTACACCGCTATAGACTCATGAGTACACATGGAAGCGTCGATATAACATATGAGGACAATGCGACAAGCTCTCACACTAACTATCATTAATTACATACAAAAGGCCACATCACATCATTCAGTCACAAAGCGAAAGACGGGGGCTCAATGCATCGAAAGAGTAGAGATGAAGAATTAATAATATCGTACTTAATATTTAAATGAGTAAATTGCAAACTCTTTTATAATACTTAAATTAAAATCCATAGCTACATTTAAACAGAAAAAGGTTTGGATATCGAATCAGAAAACAAAACTTTTTAGTAAAAAAGTTGATTCTACCAATGAAATATTATTAATAATGATCTACCTTCAAATGTATTGAGTCCCTTTAATAAGTATGAAATGGTTTAATGCAAGAGTGGTTTCCAATGTATATATTTAACATAGCTAAATTATTCTAGTTATTGTATTATATATTTTCCTATATGTTGACACCACGTAGAGTGTAGACGCTGGCAAGAGACAGCATCGCGTGGCAAAGGCGCCTTCTAACCAATGCGATACGCACGACGGACTACGAAAGGAACTGTATCGTGCATTTGTTTTGTTTACAATTTTGAATTATTCTTCTAGTTATTATATTTACATCAATTAACAACGATAAACGATTACTAGTACGTCGATTACACGATTACATTAACCCCTATACCCCTGAGCAATATGAGTACCAAAAATATTATCTATCCGTTCCCGGCTCGAAGCGGTGATATGGTTTAATATCACAATATCGTAACTAGCGTAAAGCGATAAAATAGCACATTACAGACAGTGATATTGAATACAACACCTAGGGCTGCTATGAATTTACCAACGAATAATGTGCGATGTCAACTCGACGATGAGAAAATTTTTAATATCGATGTGGAATCGATGTTGAAAACTTTGGGTCGAGTCGAAGTTATCGATGCTTCCCCGAGTGCCGGTGCTGAAGGAGTGAGAAGTGGTGAGGCACATGCAGTTAATATAACAGAACAGTTAGGCGCCAACACTTTGAAATGACCAGGAAACCTGAAGGATGGGATAGCTGGTTCAGGCCGTGCTGTTAGTGACGAAAAAGTGTTAAGCTTCGCAGAAGCTTCCCAGTAGACCGGAGCACCACAGTCTGTGAGGACGGCGTGTAGGAGAGGAAGCATGCAGTTAATCGTCACAAAGAGTTAAAAGCCTGTAGTGGTCTCAACTATTGCGGTACTGTTTGTGGTAAACTAAAAAGCCAGTATTTATCAGCCCTAGATCAGAAGATATTGAGACCTTGAACGTTATATACAGACACACACTAAATTCCATTAAGTACAATTATTATAATACATTTATCGTTATAGACACCGAATTCCAATTTACCTAAACGTCTGGCGCCTTTCACGGCGGCGATGCTGTCTTTTATAAAGGAGTTCACTTAATACAAGAAATTTGTTCTTAGAGTAAACTTTAAATATCATTTTCTATATCACATACGGTTGGGGAATTACTCATCGCGATGTCGCCTCTGCGGACCGACCCGCCCTGAATACTTCCCCAACTAGTGGAACTTACAACGATTTATTTACAAACCAAGACGTCGTGCCTTAACGTAAGACTAGATTTTACTACGCAATACGATGTGCGATACGATTAGTGATCGATGAACAGGGGTCGCCGCGATACTCAGTCATAAAAATAATAATTAACCTACAGAAAATGTCAAGTAGAGACCTAAAATACGAATAATTTAACGAAGCTATCGTAGAGTAAGTATAAGAAATGTCATTAAAACTTAAAACATCACAGGAATCCCTGATCAAAGACTACGCAACGAATACGATCGTTCTGGGTAACATCAAAATAAATAATTCACAGAGAACTCCAACGGGACAGGACTTTACAAACACCGGGTGGACAGTCTTTTGGCCGCTCCTTTCCTCACCACACCAGTTTCTACCGACTTTGTACAGTTGCACACGCACACATTTACACATTCAGCCTCACTTAGTGTCTCGCGCTGGATATACGCAGTGGCCTCCAGTACGGGTGCCAGTCGTGCTATCCGTGCCAATATCAGAAATCCTCGAGCAGCACCGCGTCGCGGGGCACGAGGCCCTTCTGATCTCCCCTGCAGCAGAGAAGATGCTGATCGTCTACCTCCAGGATTAGCCGCAATCGCTCGCCCTCGTTAAATGCCAGGTGACCGGAGTCCGAAGGTAGCCGATGCCATAGTGTTCTGACATACCTGAAAATTCAACATAATAATAATTGAGTTATCGCAAGCAATATAAGTCTTTAAATGCTATCTTATTGTTTAAGTGTTACATCATTATAAGACTGCTCAGAGTTATTGTAAGAAGAAGTTGAAGCAGATACGTAGTTTTCAAACGTATTAATTTATCATCGTTTTGATACATTAGTATTTTGGCGGTACCCACTTATTAGCGTCACATTCCTGCATCGCCATATCGAAGTTTTTAAAGTGCATCGGTATATAATATACGACAGCTGAAAATTTCAGCTCGGTCAGGCCGGAGCCCAAGTGATGATATTTGTATCACGTGGACACCAGCCGGACCAAGCAAACCACCTCGCTCGGAAGATCTTCCTTTGTGGCCTCCACGCATATCTCACAGCCACACTATAAAGGATAAATGACTCGGAAATTGGCATAATAATAATTATGAGTTGCTTTGGCTCATCAGTAAGTATGTTCTTGTAATTCGATTCGGATTCGAAAACTTTATCGCGCGACATCCAATAAACGCTCGTCGCTCATTGATCAATAGCTTTGTCCACACTGTGCCTTTTTCTGTTCGTCAAGGGCATGCATTATAGCGCAGTCAACAGCGAACGTAAGGCAAGCCCGCGACCATACCCTCTGAACGGTCAGAGTTGAAGTTTTGGATACGGATCCAAAACTTCAAAAATGACAATGTTGGCGTTGCGTTCGTTGACGCATTCAATTATTGAATGCGCCAAAACGAAAGTTGAATGAAACAAGACGACGAAAATTTAAGACGAAAGCGCCTATAGTGGACATAGCTATTGACCACACGGTAAAGTTTCCGAATTAAACGGAAATCGTCAATTATTAGCGGGTACTTACTTGTGTTTGGCGTTGTGCTGTGCTGAGGCGCGCGCGGCGGACGAGGAGGCGGCACGGCGGGGCGCGGCGGGGGGCGGGGCGGCGCGTCCGTATGGCAGCGACGACGGCCGCGGCGCGCCCACACCGCTCACTCCGTCCACGCGCGACGTCCTACCACACACATTGTATAATACACCTTATACTCGATTTGCGTTAAGAAGAGAGTAAATGACATCTACACTATAATCAATGACGTTAAGACCAAAGACTTGATCCTCGTGTCTTTTTTAGCAGGAAAAAATTCAATCAGTATGAAATGCATCATTGGTGTCGTCAGTCTCGTCAGTAAAGAGGCCTAAGAAAAAAAAGGCTTGAGATCCCAAATCAACTCAAATCATGCACGCCTTTATATTATGTAACTTTGGAATTAAGCTACGTGACCTTGAATCCTTTTCAATATATTTTTTTTTAGTATTACTTTATTTGACATGCTGAGTTAATTGGTAGTTTTTTTCAAAACGAAGTAATTGTTATAATAGGAAACTACACAATTGAACAGAAAAGACGCCATCATTGATCTTTATAGTGTAGTCCAATGGTATCGTTATTTTCATCATCATTGGAAATAGGTAAGAATTTAATAATGTATTACGAATAAATGTGAGTTGTAGGTTGCTGTTAGTTTGATGATTTTCGAAAACACTTTTTAATTTCTGTATACTTTTCAATTTTTCACTTATGGCAAATAGGTAACATTGATTCGTGCAATCATGCTATTAGGGTTTCAGACAGCACAACATTACATTGTTAATTTTGAAGATTCTTCGAGAAAATATACATACGCAGTTTTCTTAACACCCTGAGTGTTTTTAGCGACGGCAACATTGGTTTGCGTCACTCGCTTTTCAGCAACTTTCCTTGTAGGTTTTTCTGGAATATTTCTGTAGGTACCCGTGCAAATATTAAGCAAATTAAAAAGCTAATAGGTAACAAGGAAACCGCCACCATTATTTACAATTTTGAAAATGCGAAGGAACAATAAACGATGACATTATATTCTTAAGCGGATACTATCTTGACCGAACACATGGCAGAAATTTTTTTTACATAATATTATTTACTTAGTATTTCAAGTCTTACTGGAGGCAAATAAAGTAAACGTCAGGAAAATACTATAGGGAGTGTGACCATACTGTACGTGTATCTTGAATAATTGAACGCAATAAAGTCTATCCTATTCAGTTCTATTCTATTTTATTCTACCTGAACATAGAGTATACCTGTGCGCTGGATGTGGCGGTTTCTTCGGTGTGGTGTTACGAGATGGGGCGGCCCGCGGCGCCGTCGATGTTGGGGACACGCCCTTGCGGACCGGCACTGGGATACCACTGTAAACAGAAGTTGATGATGAATACAATAATGATGATGTTGACGTTAATAATAAAATATAGGGATGATAACAATTATGAGATTATTATGATGAATGATAAAATTGTTATTTAAATACGACCCTTTCAATAAAATGATTTTAAATGACAAAATTAAAATGATGATTTTTTAGAAATGATCAGTCTTAAGATAGAACAGTTTAAATACCTAAATTCATGAATATTTAAAACTAAGCAATAAAGTATTGAATAAACGATTAACAATATAGCGATAACAAAGTCCCCGTTCAAAAGTCCAGCATTCATTAACTTAATGAGCTTTTAGAAATATTAGAGATAACATAATCTATCCGCCATAATAGAAATTAAATTCTTTACAAATCAAACCATATGGCAACCCTCGCCCGCATTGTGACATCGATCTATTCAACCCCTATTGTACAGTCGTGGTTTTATAAATAGTCTCGGTCAGATCCATGTATGGCTGCTAGGGATATTTTTTTGAGTTTAGCTTCAGTTTACATAACGACGCTTTACGTTGACGCAATGCAATGTTTTTTCTATTAGAGTCAATAAAATGAATTTAATTTAGTACACAGAAGATACTTTAAACTGACTTGAAACACCTGAGGTGTCCAGCTGCCTGTTCCAAATTTAAATGCTCATTCAAAACTGAATCGCAAAACCTCGCGACTTTGCAATGTGAACCGTACTTACCGGTGCGTGTTTTTAGCGGGCGACTGTATCGCAGGCGCTTGTGGTCGCACTGGGGACGACACGGGGCGGGGGATCTTGGACCCGCGTGCCGCAGCTGGTGAGGTCTCACCTGAAAACAATAGACAGTCATTACTCATTAGGTTAGAACAGCACAAGCAACTTCGTGCTAGAAAATAGAAATTGCACTTTTGAAAATAAATGAATGTAACTTTTTATGTAGGTACAGCACAATGAAAATAAGAGTATAAGAGACACAGAGTTTTATACAATTTTTGTGCCTCGAGTCTCGACGTTACCTAATTACAAAAAGTTGTTGATATAGGTAAAAACAGTGTCAAAAAATTATACGCTGCTTTCTGCGTAGTTGGTAGTTGGTACAAGTAACAAGACTGCAGTTACTGAGGCAATCTATACATATTATAAAACAAAGTCGCTTTTTTTTCCCTCATGTCCCTTTGTTCCCTTTAATCTTTAAAACTACGCAACGGATTTTAATGATTCTTTCAGTGTCAGATAGCCCATTTATCGAGGAAGGCTATAGGCTATATTTTATCACGCTAAGACTAATAGGAGCGAAGAAATAGAGGAAAATGTGGAAAAAACGGGGAAATTATTTGAAAGGGCTAACTTGAACGCGCTAATCTCAGGAACTACTGGTTTGATTTGAAAAATTCTTTCAGTGTTAGATAGCCCATTTATTGAGGAAGGCAGCTATAGGCTATATTTTATCATGCTAAGACTAATAGGAGAATGTGGAAAAAACGGGGGAAATAATTTGAAAGTGCTTACCTTGCGAGCTACTGGTGCAATTTTTATGTTATTTGGCACAGATAAGAAGTAGACCACGTGAAGGATCATAGGCTATCGATTTTAATCATTTTTTCAGTGGCTATATATTTTATACCCGTGCGACGCCGGGGCGGGTCGCTAGTATTGTTATAAATGTCAAAAATTCAAAATTGCACAAGAGATCTGAAAAGCAGTTTTTAAATGCAAATCTTTTTTTAAAAACATTATTCTATGATTCAGTGCAGTAACGAGTATTACTCAGAAATACTAAAATAAATCAATACTAACTCTCAATAGAAGTCTTAAATCAGAAAGTAAATTGCGCTTTATTCTGCAGAAAACGAGCAAGTAGTACATATTTTAAAGCATAATAGGATTTAACTATTCAGATGAATCAGTCATGGGTTTTCTGACTAAACCGTCTAGTAAGCTAGTTGTCTGAATTAATGTTTTTGAACAGTTGAACATTCAACAGTTGGCAAACTCCCAGAAGACCGAGATCGAGGGACGAGCCACGAGGTAACAAATACGAGTACTTTTATTGCCAAGCTCAACAAATATAATACCGCTAATAAAAAGGAGGAGATAACATAAATAGGAATCAACTATGAAGTACCTATTCAAAAACAATATTTATATCTCTATAAAATCATTAACAAACATACGCTCAGAATAGGTAACTGTAAATACTTTACAGGTTTTATAAAAAGAGCGATGAGTCTAAACTTCTAAAGCAATCATACTTGTAATACTTGAAATATATCTATTAGTTTTAAATTGGAACATGATTTTTATCACAAAAATAAAACAAAAATAGCGAAATAAGTAAAAAACCACATAAATACAGAATTGAGGTTGATGATGATAATAACGATAGAAACGATAAAGAAAACGGACGAGCAGATAGTATCGGAATTCGTAATAACCGCATAACAGTACTTTCAGGAAGTCGTGTTCCAGCACGTGTCTAAATTGGTCAACGCCTCCATTGTTTTAGACACCGGGTACATGAGCTTGTAGGAATTATTCACCAGTCGTGTTAAAACCGGGGATTCTAGAACATCTTTGGAAGACGTCCAAGGCGAAGGCGATTTTTATAATACCACAAAAATTGGGTGGACACCAGAACTATAAAGTTATCAACAGATATCAAGATCAAACATTATAAAGAATATTTTGAAATAGAAAATCTGACATAATTTACATCATAATAATTGTATAACAATGTAGAAGTTAAAACGCTGCAGCATTCCCTTTTTCAAACAAGGCACCAACAACAAACAGTTTTAAATTTTAAACGTTGCATTCAGAAACGGAAAGTATTAGTTTTATCACGTGTTTGACTTTGATAGGAGATAATGCAGCCGTGAACTTCTTTGGAGTTCGTTCAAGATTTATTTAACCTTGTTTTCGTGAGTCTTATCTCCGAATATTATAAATACATTTATGACGCCAGCCTAGCATGTTACCACGATGTTACAGAGTCATCATTGTATTTACAGACAGATATTAATGCTCAAACAAAGTTGCAAGAATTAAGTTAAGTGGTATTTCAGATGATTGAGTTCTAGACTAATCGCTGTAAGCTACCAATTTAATTGGTTACTGCTAATAAATTCAATATTAAAGAAAATTGTTTGTCACGGATAATTATTTTAATTTAATTATTATCCGCGTCGAAACAGTTCTGCGGAGAGCTGTTATAGGTATTATGATTTTGTAGGTACTAGTTTTGTAGTCTAGGTACAGTAAGTATAAGGATTTGTTCAATAGTGTGATTTCTTGATTATATGTATATTTTTTCTTAGAGGAAGAAATAACACTTACCAGTTGGTGTGACGGGACTCTCTGCGGTGCTCAACATCTCCCACTTGAGCTGTAGTCGCCGGAATTTGCCGCCAGAGTTGTTGCTGCCCGTGTTAGCACTCGCGCAACTGTTGGCCGATCCCGGCCGCCATGGCTCCTCACCGCTACATTCCAGCTGGAATATTTTGGATCGTCATCTACCAATGTTTTATAGTCCTCTATTGATCTAAATTGTGCAATCATCTCGTAAAAGTCTTTAGTTCATATTTCTAGTGGTTGATTAAACCTTCGCAGAATTTGGATCAAAATATAGCCAATTTGTTTAATTTAAAACAACTTTGTTGTCTACATATTTTATTGTTAACTTTTGCACTAACAATCAAAGTGAGATAATAACAAAAATAGTGCTATTGTTTGGATTAGAATATAATATTCTATTCCGTTCAAAACTATGATCATGCTGTAATAAGATATAAAATACAGTAAAATATAATAAAAATATCCTATCTAATATCATCTAATATGTAGTTTCTTATTAACTTTCGACATGGACGTATATTTTGCACGATGCAAACAATGGAAGCATGAAGCGACTAGTAGGTAAACCACAGCAAATATGGTAAACCCTGTGCGTGATCACTGAACAAGTTTCCTGTTGACAACTTACATGCTTTATGAAAACTAAAATATTGCGCAGCAAAATACAAAGCAATTTTTCCATCACAAATGTCTTAAAGATTAACAGATCTATGATTCCAGATTCGATAAACCTATTTTTATATGGATTCTTGTTTAAGATTTCTTGGAATGGAAAAACTTTTTACTCAATAACATAGGCAAGTTATGGAAACGCAAACAAAACGTTTAAAAACAAAATGCAAACAAAGATGAACCAAGAAGCGTTGATTCGTGAAGCTGAGACGTAAACAACGTGGGAACATAAAAATAAACTACCAAACACATGTATCCCAGCAAATTACCTTCGGGTCATTGCCGGTCGTTTTAGCCGAGGGCTTGTTATTCTCTAAGCTATCAGTGTAATCGTCACTGTCATCGAGCACTAGCCTGTCGAAAGCTTGCATTAGCTTGGAGCCGAGGTGTACCCCCGACCATCTTCTCGTGTCTAATTCGATTCGACTGTTATTCGGGCAGATGTCGTATCCGACCGGGGCGGGGTTCACACAAGACCTCGGCCTATTCTTATCGACTACGGTCTTAACTTGTGCCGTGTCATTGAGCAGGTCCGGCGTCGATGGCTCTTTTTTCGGCTCTTTGTGTCTCATTATCACGCTGGTTTGGCCGTCCTCGACCGAGACGCTCGATTGCACGGACCGAACCAGTTTTAGTAGGTTTCTTTGATTTAGTGTTAGTGGTGGAGAGTTAATCGTTGTGGGCTGTTAAATTATTAAAGATGTTTTAGCATCATGCATCATACCAATCATGTTATTTGGATGTTCTCAAACGACTGTCGCAGTATATCGTCGATAAGCATTATTTGCATTTTATGTAAAATGTGCACGATATGGCGAGTTTTGAGATCGCTGTGATTTGTGAATTGGAAGCACATGCAAACGATAAAATGCAAATAAAGCGCTGTCGGCTTACTATAGGCGGCAGGGCTTATACGTGTCTTATACATAATACTCAATATCGAATAGCACAACAGTGATAACAGTATGATGCTTACCCGACTAGCAGCTCGCATGTCGCTCTCGATTTTCTTGAAACTTCGATGTAGTTCGCGCATCTCAAACATGAGGTCCAAGTTGAAAGGCAATAATTTAAGAGGCTCGAGGCTAGCCAACAGCGTATCCAACAAGGCTCTACATCGCGGGTCGCCGACGCAACCAGCCAATATCAATGAATCTTGGTCGTAGTGTTTTGCAAGTATTGATTCCCTTGTGCGGACGTATGAAACCCATGCGTCGACGGACTGCGAACTAAAGACACATTGGTTAGTAAAATTAGTTTTATGAAATCATTTTCTTAATTTGTTCTTAATTTGTTTTTATTTATTTAAATACTTACTTCAGCAGGCCAAGTATGAATGCGTTGAATTTGACTAGCCCTTCAGTTACCGCGTCCTCGCTATTAATTCTCAATACCAATTCGTTGAGTGACTTGGTTATTGGACCTACGAAAATAATGAAATGTTATGTTTGTGCACTTTTAAGTACTATTATTAATTATTATATTTACATTCAAAAATATTATGCAACATTTATTTTGCAATAGGCAGTAAAAGAGTTCGTACCTTGTCTGGCAGTTGCTTCAACCATTTGCCAAACTGAGTTATTAACAGCTCCAAATGAAGTTTCAATATTTTCTTTGAGACCGTCTCTAAATATTGCATACAATGCTGGACAAAGTGCGTTGAGTGCAATCTTAGCACAGGCGGGAGATTGTTTGGAGTCACCTAAGAAAGCTAATTCAGCTTGGTCCGTAGCCGGCGCGAAATGTTGAATCAACATCTCTACAGCATCAGTCACGTTAGATACTAATGCTAAAACAAGATTTAAATAATGTAATCAGCATCTTAAAGTAAGTAGTAGTAAGTAATTAAAAACTAATATGTTTATTAAAATGTTTACAATTATATATGCAATTGTTGGAAAGTATGATCAAAGTGTTCTATTTGAGATCAAGGAATTTCAATTTACCTCTTTTCTGTGAAATATCAATATCATATTTGAGTCTTCCATCTTGTTGCGTTGGACTAGTAAAATCATCTGGTGTAACTTCGCCCTCCTCGCATATTGGTATTTCAGCCAAATTTTTCCCCTGTAATAGAAATAGCTGTTACAGTAATGTGTATGTCATAGAATGATTTTAAGAATATAGCCAGAAAAGCCATTACACACTACATAAGAAAAAATATACAAAGCGTGAATAAAATTAACTTTGGCAATTACAATTAACAAATGACATACACATTACTATCAACTTAAAATAAACAAGGAAAAAATAAAATAAAAAACAAAATCAAAGGTACTTACAGAAACTAAACGGCGTTGTAATGCATGTAAAGTAGGTAAAATATAAAATGTTACCTGATAGTGCCTTTGTGCTACCATTGCAGATAAGTTAGGCGAATTTGGTGGAGTCGTAAGACTTTGAACCTTGAGCTCTTCAACAGCTTTTACGGATACATGCTGTGTCTCGCCTTTGGGATCAGGTTTTTGTGCGAAGCTCACAGATTTTTTACTATTACAACTACTGCCACTAGAATCTGTAGACCTCTGATTCTCTTCTTGAGAACGTTTCATCTGAAGAAACTTGGTTACCTGATTTCTTACCTTTTGTACCTGATTTTGGTCCCATTCATCCATATTATGACAATTGAAACCACTCAATTTTAGAAATTCTTCCAGTTGTTGCAAGTCAGCACTACTAATTAGCGCATCCGGAGGTGGAAATTCAATGTATTCCAATTTTTTGGTTCTTGGTTTCGGTAGTGGGGGTGTATGCGGCCGACGATATTGAATTTCGTTGGACTTCCCTGAATCCAAACTGCTTTCTGTACCAACGCCTTCATCTTGGAAGTATTCATTGTAGTCTGCGTCTTTCTCTGCGGCGTCCAAAAACTGCTGCGAAAGCCTTTTAGCAGCTAAATCGTTATTTTTCCGATAATCACAATTTGGTTGATTTTGAAGATAGTAAGGTTCTTGTAACGACCTTCTTTTAGTTTTTTGTTCACCGACAGTAGCATTACATACAACTGCATCATTTAAATATTCATCCATTTCAAACATACTGTAACGCTTATTGTGTGCGTTTGCTTTCTTATTTTTATCTACAGATTTGCGTAAAATACTCTTTGGTAAAGGTGGCCTTGGAGGCGCGAACTCGCCTTGTTTGGCGAGTCGATTTTGTTCTGCTAGTGATAGAGAACGTTTTGGTATTGTTGGATTGATTCTTTGAGCTTCATTGTTTGTACAACTGGCCTCCGAACTGGTGGCACTATCATAGCGATAAACGAATAATGGGTTAAAGTTTCCTGTAGGCGCAGGGCTGTTTTGTGCTGATGAATCGGACAACATAGTAGAAGATCCACGATAACCAGATGACGGTTGAGTAGCTGTACTTGAACTAGAGGAAACCGTTGTATTGTTTGCTAAGTGTTGGCAGTCACAACTCATTGGCCTATTTTTCTGCTTAGATAAAGGATATTTATCACTGCATCGACACTCTTTCTCTTTAATATGTTCCCGTATTTCTGGCATTTCTGACAGCATTTGTTTGCACTCAGGTGGTAATAAAAAGTTCAGTGAATCCCAATCTTTAATATGACCGATACCCTTTTTCTTTAGCATTTCTACGTCATTACAGGAAAATGGTCGTTTACCTCTTACTTGCATTCGACTTCTTTTGTTTTCATTACTTTTTGGTTTAAGGTTTACTTTAATTGGGTTCAAATATATATTTGGTCTTCCGTTCAAAAAGCTTATATCAGGCAAGGTATAGTTGGGGTAGAGAACAAACACTGGCTTTTCACAGTCACCTTCTTTCAATTTATCCAAAAAGGAAGATTCCATAATTTTTATCATTTCTCGATCACGGCTTACTGTTGAAGCTTGAATTGATGTTTGCATACTTTTATCGATTGTATCTGCTTCAAGATGTGTAGAAGTAGATTTTGTATCACAATTTTCTTTTTGCAGTACTTTGGTAAATCGAGATATCTGTGTACCATCAGATTCTGAACAGCTGGATATACTAGTCGCAGATGTCGAGGAACACGACTTTCTATTAGCTCTTAACTTTGAAGGGCTGTTTGTAATATTTGTTCGTCTAGCGTGAGATTTATTAACGACAGCGTAAACTTGAGATTCATTATCACTAGTCTTGCTACCCTCAACTTCATCCTCTTCTACTAAAACTTCATCATATACCCTATTGAACGGATTAACAGATCTTATTTCTTCGTATACAAGGGACTCATCTTGCCCATCTCGAGGTAAATCTATTTGCGGTCTGTCAGAACATAGTGCTCTAGAATCTCCAAGTTTTTGTTCACCCATTGATTCACCACTTTCACCACCAGAACTCGAAGGCCAACAATCCGATCTATCTAGTTGATCCATGCTAACAATACCTTCGTTACTGTTACTTTTTTGTTTCATGAAGAGTTTCACTAAATTAAATGATTGTTTGGTTTGGCTTTTGTCAGATGACGTTTGATTTTCAGTAGAAGATGTGCTCATTGGTTCAGATAGCTGACTTCCATGTGACGAACGATTTTGAGATACATCGTACACCTTCATACACGTTGATGTGCCTGTTAGTCTTTGATTAACTGTGAAGGAATCGACCTAAAAAAGGCGATAAACATAAATAACGAGTTTTTCAGAGCCAATTAATACAATTACTACGTTTGCGATACATACCGTAGAGTTACTCAATGCAGCAGAATTTATTGAACTACTCATTAGTTTTCGCCTGTACAAATTTGGTAAGCTTTGACTCTTAATAACCGAGTTGTTCATTTCATTAATTACGTCAGCCGAATCATTTGAGTCTCCATTGTTATTGCCAGACGGATGCCTACAAAATAATTTTATGTAAGTCAATTTAAATGTAGCACACCTAATTAAAGGTTCTTTTAAAACTTAATTTATCGTTGAAATTAATTTACGCACTCACAAAAAATAAAATCTTACCTTTGGAGTGGAGACTGACTCGTTTGTTTCTTGAGTTTACTCCATGTTGTTAATCCTAGTTCGCTTCTAGCCATAGACGTTGTTAATTTATGAGTAAGTTTCTTACATCTTTCTAATAATTCTAAATTCCTGCGCGTTCTTTCATCACTATCTAGACCTCTATTTATATTTTCCTTAACCAGATTGTCTGAAAAGGATTAGCAGAATTAGACTGCTTATCAGTAGCTAAGCATACATCTTAATGAATCATAAGCAAGTCAACATGTCGGACAGATCACATCACCAAATTCCATTACAAGCTTAGATATATTCAGTAGGTATAATGAGAGAGTTTTATTTTATAAATATAAGTGTATATTATGGCAAGTAACTTTGCAATGGAATTAACACTAAAACTCACCATGTCTTTGAATGACGGCAGGCTCGATGCACTCATTGTCCTCAGAGTAGATGGTAACGCTGCCCTCGAATGCGATGGTATAGTTATCCTTGTTTGCTTGACACGTGAGGATGAGGTCCTGTTCAGTGGGCAGCTCGCAGTCGAGGCTATCCACACTGAAGTGGACCCCATGTACAGCTTCCTTCACTGGAGAGAATAGCAGCTCCGATTTGCATATTGACATAGTATTGATGGAACCAACCGATTCTTCACCCTGTGAAAGAAATGCATTTATAAGTTTAGTTCTATTGCCAACGTAAATTGCCCGATTTGAAGTCGTCTGCAATAATTTAGTATTCATTATCCTTTAATGTTAAAAAAACTGTTATTTAAATAATCAAGTTCAAATCGGGCTGCACAATTATTTCTCACATCAATGAATTGAATTCAACATCGAAAGCATCTGTGTTGTTGAATATTTTGTGAGCGTTTCATTCTGTTCTTGTTTCATGTTTAGCTTCTAACGAGTAATGTGCATTTGTAATGGTTGCCGGAAGATTTCGAAACGTAAACGCGTTGGTGAGCGCATAAACATTTGGTACCGGCAGAGATATTTTAGGAATGGTGCTCCAGAATAAGATCTATGAAATGTGTTCATATACGACTTACGAGTAAGCTTTGTTACACAATAAGGACACATTTGGAAACAAAGTATTGAACATAAGTAGGAGAATATCAACAATAATTAATGAAGCTAATCAATTATATTTTTGTAGTGAGTATATAGAGAACACTCATCTAATTTGATGATATTGATATTAGACACACAAGCTATTGCGAGGGCAACTAGTTGTATTTCTAATTGCGCTTTGTGCGTTTCTAAATTAATTTATAATATAGACTAATATGGAACTCGTACAGAGAAATGACGATACAAGTATGGTTTTCTGCTTAATCTCTAAAGTCTTAGCAGAAACAGTTCTGGATTCGGAGAAGCACACCCATGCAAAACACAATAATATGATGATGTGCTGAAATGTTCAGCTTGTGAGAATAAACGAAACCTGATAGGTATACAACGACGTGGTAACAGCTTTGAGTGAAAACGACGTTTTAGTATGCAAAATTTCATTCAATATGTTTAAGCGATTACTTTAAATATATCTTAACGTAAGAAATAACGGTTTCCGAAACACTTTTTAAATGGCTAGTGAGAACATGATGTAGAATATGTATAATGTATATTGTATATCTATGTTACAAATATGAAAGATGTTTCTTGTGACTGTACATATATGATATGTACAGTCGATATGTACGTTCACATGTACAGTCGGCATCTGATGTTCCTATCACGAGGAACATCAGATGCCTCATGCCGACTGTACATGTGGACGTACAAATTGGTATGAGTAATGTCTGTACCATGCGTTATTGCGTTATCAATTTAATTCCCTTTCCTGCTACAATGAGGTCACAACAATTTAAACAAGCAATAAAATAGATAGCTGCATTTAAACACTAGCGATTCGCCCTGTCTCTTCATGTGACTTTACAAATTGTTAATGACTAAAACCAAGGACAAGTTAATGCACTCGTTATAGCTAATGTGACTAATTTTTTTGGTCGTTCAATGTAATACTGAAGGAACAATGAACATTTATTATAATATTATCTAGAATAAACCAGTTGCTTAAGAACAGGTATCTAAAACATTTTGCTATTTTTTTATACCGGAATAATGCAAAGTTAAATTGTTAAATTGTTTTGTTAACCTAATCGTCCTTAACTAATAAGTTAATTACGTCATACTAATTAGATCAACTTTTCTTGTAAACAAACAAAATATAGACAAACAAATAGCCCAATAAATAATACTTAATTAAGGCAGCAAACTATTTCAAGGAAGATTAGTTATTAATGGTTAAATGGTAGCTTTGAACATAAACTGTACTTGAAGTATAATATTCTTGTAAGAATAATATACAAGCCTAAGATATTTATAATTCCAAAAAAGAACTAAATAACAAATCAACAAAAGTTATGGTTGGAAAAGTTTTAGTGGCTAATTATTAGTTAGGAGAGGAAGCAACTAACTACTCATAAAGTACCAAATGTCGGTCTAAGAATATATCTCAAATAATAATGACACTTAGCGCCTTCAACTTACAGAATAATATCCGGTGGACGTATCCCAATCATATTCAGTCACACCCATTTTAAAATAACTCAACAGTTCTAACACTTATTCAAAGTCACTTTTATTATTTGTCCACTGTTCGGTCAACTATCTAACACAAACACGATCGATGAGACGCAATGTGCCCGAAATGACCTTATTTTTACAACAATTAGTAAACGACTTCATCGCAAGATACCGGAGCACAGTCCTCCTGAAAGCCCCGAACGCTACTGCAGCGGTGGGTATATTCATTATAAAATTAGCCACCGCCAGTGCTTCTCAAACTATCAAGTTTTAATAACAATTTTTAATAGCAGTTTCTATCGGGCCCCGATGCAGTGTAGCTTTTTTGTTCAAATAATTTTCGATTTCTACTAAATTTGTTATTTTATATTTCGACAATACATATTTATATTTATTCACTTAACTAACATTTCATTAGAATGACTTCATAATTCAGCTCGGCTAAACTAGTAGTAGGTTAGCTGTACCTATGTGTTCGAAAACAAAAAAGTTAGGGTAGCACTGTGCATCAATGCAGGACCATAATATTCTGTCTAATAAGTATTATCTAATAAGAAAGATGATCTGTGCATCATCTAAAAACTTCGGCCTGATATCTCGCTATCTCTCCCACTATAAGCTATGCGAGTAAAAAGACAAATTTGTTTTGTGTATTGCACACATACTTGGATACTCTTAAAGAAATATTGCGAAGCTAGCTTGGTTTCAACGAATGCTGTCTACGTGAATGAATAAGATCTTTGAGAAAGATATTATTTTTTATTAAACTAGCGTGAAATAGTCATTTCACGGCCGAGAGATTTTGAAGTTCAAAATGATGTGTGGTTATTTATACTCTTGTAAATACCGCTATCATTTACCGCATGTGTTTAATTTTGTGAATACTTAAATATTTGATAATTAATATTTAGGACAATTTAGACGATGATCTCATTACTTCGACAATTATTTGGTATTATCTTAAATAATTTTATACATATTTATTTTAATGCAGTTTGATTGCAATCAAATGAATACTTGAAACTATTGTCGACTAACCAGTTATTAAGACTAGAATTTAGTATATATTTGTCAAAAATATTATGTTTGATATTTTCAAACTGCAACCTAATAATTGTTTCAGGTTAGTAAATAATGTCAAGGTTATCGAGGTACATAATTGTTTCTAAAAAGTACCTGATTAAAATTGAAAAACACATTCAGTGAAGCATGTGCTGTATTTGTGAGAAAAGTTTGAGAAGAAGTGACAATTGGTTTGATTTCATTGGCAACGCACACATGGTCGCCATTTGTCTGACGATGAACATAAATAGCGCACACAGCCACAAGGGAGGGGGACCGATACGGGCTAAGGAATAGGGAGCATTATTGAAATGATTGGCGCTAGTACACACGCACACACACATATCGGTCCTATTTTATCTTTACTACTGGCACATCCCGTGGGACCAACGTATTACTGGGGAGCCATATAGGAAGTCTTGCTGTGAATTCGAGCCAAGTACTTTGGACTTTACATCTATTTGTATGGATGAGTCTACTGTGAATCTCGCACACCTGGGACGCCACTTATAAAATGAGGTTATACATTGAATGATAAAAGCGATATGTATCATTATTATACACATGAACAGAGGATTTATTGCGAATCATATTGTATGTCAAACAGTTAAAACACACGAATAAATATCTAAAAAATAATGTAGAAAAAAAATATATGGAAAAAATATGTTAGTGTTGGAGGATGATCGAATGCACCGATGGAAAATGAAAGCGCCCTCTATGGAAGCGTGTGTGAACTTGACGCCTTATGATTTATGATTGCCCGCTTTCTTAAGTTTTTTGACGTACTTAACTTTATCTATTCACTACTCACTACTGATTTTGATTGGCTAACGCCAACCAATCAATAGCTATTGAATAAATAAACTACAGTCAAGAAACCATAGAAGTGGTTGATATGTCGCAGTCCACTGGTTAAAATAGCCGTTCGATCAAACGGCCTAGCCCTTTGACTGAACTACGCCATTCAATCACACGCCTATACGTCGTTTAGCTGACTTGTTGACTGCAACGTTCAACACTACAGCTATACGACGCTTATTTAACTGGTTAAATGGCAAATTAACTAAGCTGACCATTAGTTTAGTGTTATTATTACACTAAACTAATGGTCAGCTTAGTTAAGAATACATAATAAATTGTATTCTAACTCGTTTTGAACACAATAATTGCAATTTATACCTTGGTGATTCATTTCATAATCCCCTAATTTTTCCTCGAATATTTCTAAAAATTTTGATTCACTCGTATGTGCCCCCATAATTTCTGTTACTTAGGGGGCGTCCACAAATTACGTGAGGTGTTTAGGGGGGGAGGGGGTCGAGTCAAATCTCATCTAATCTCACGTTGGGGAGAGGGGGGGTCTCGGCAAATCTCATATTTCTTATATCGTAATATTTTTCTCAACAAAATTATACTAACTATTTTGGTCCATTTCATCCAGATTGTACGTATGCTTAAGATTTAATCGTAAGGGCCAATCGTAATCGTTATACGATTAAGATCATTCACAAATTCGTTCGAAAGAAAAGCTACTGACTGTCAAACCAAACGTATACGTAAGAAACCCACATTTTGAAAAATCTCACGTGAAATTTGTGGGGGGGAATAAAATCTCACGAAATCTCACCACGGGGGGAGGAGGGGTCAAAAAATTTGAAAAAACACCTCACGTAATTTGTGGACGCCCCCTTATTTTAATAACACTTGTAACGTATTTTTACGAAAAATATCTTAATACAATCACAAAACACCGGCTAGTTGACGCCATATTGTAAACAAAACGCACCTAGCGCCGCGCCGCGGCGGTGAGCGCTGAACTAGTTCAATCAAACGGTTAACGGCTGCTTTTGAATCAGCTGTAGTGTTGAACGTTTCGAGCGACTGAAATATTCAATTAAAAAGCTAGTCGTGAGATTGAATGGCGTTGTTCAGTAAAAGGGCTAGCTGTTTGATTGAGCGGCTATTTTAACCAGTTGGCTGCGACAGATATAACATGAGTGTTAGTGAAGAAAACAAGGCGTGATGGTGTTGACACATCGTGACATCGAACAGCAATGCGCGAACCTGAAAACTACTGGCGGCGCTCATAGAACTGTCCAACTGAAACCTTTCCATCAGAGAACTCGAAATGCTCGCAAACATCTCTCCTTGGGGGTTACTCTGCAATACACCACATTATGAAACCATAGCCAATGAGTTAAAAACTGAAAAATAAACATACATATAATTTTGTTTATTTTATGTATAACAACAAGTTATACATAAAATAAACAAAATACATAGGAAATAGTAAAATGTAACAGGTATTATTCAAGGTTAACCAATCAATATCCTGCTATAAGTAAGTAAAGTAAGTAAATAATATCATAAAGAATAAAAAGTTAGTTATAGCTTTAGAGTTTAGACCAATTAGTTAAGATTTAAGAAAACTTAAAATGATTACACCCCTGATCCGCAATTTTCAAAGCTGTCATTAAAAGGTATAATAGCACAAATAGTATAACACAACTAGAATCGATTAGATTAGAGTAATTTATAATAGGAAAGAACCCACAAATACAAAAAAGGTGAGAAATTAACATAGATACATACACACACAACACAACAAGATAATGCAAAAATAAAAGATTATAATAATGAAGATTTTTATAAAAATACTTCTTAAGTTGAATGAACTTAACAATATGCATGTTTTAAGCGCCGTGAAGTTGTTGGTCCTAATAATAAAATAACTATGTCAAAAATGTTATAGAATTACAACAAGAGTTACTCGTAATGACATTAATATAATATTTATAACTAAAGCGGAAATAATGATTGTAAAATGTTAAATTGATTATGTTATTTAGAAAAAGTTATTCTTTTTTATAAGAATAGCAAGAAGCACTTTAACAACCTAGCTTTGTATAAAATATATTTAACGGGCTCTCAGCAGTTAGCGTGACATCAAAATTTAAGTAATAATAAAGAAGACTCAAATTTAAGTACCTTTTACCTCGTAGGCCAACAAATTTTTAAATCGCTTTAGTAATTAAAACTTAATTCCTAAACGATGACTAACACTAGTGGTTCCTAATAATCAGAAGCAGACCTGAGTCAGGACTGATATTCCAATGAATAATAAAGTTGTTAAGTACGTTAAACAATAGTGTCATTCTAATACATTGATGTAAGCTACTGACACCCACTGGCCTGGAGGCTGGAATATTATAATTTTGGTGACTTCAAGGCAGGTCTGAATTATAAAATTTGCTTCATTAATGTAAAATTTAGCCTTCTGATCTAATAACTTTTTAAAGCTTTAAACATAAATCTTAGAAATAACAGTTAACATTTCACGATATTTATTAAAATAATAAATAGGGTATAATTATGTCAGGAATAAAAAATAATGCAAAAAGCGTTAATTTAATTTTTGAAAATATTTCTTTGTTCTATAAAAAAAATGATGTTCAGTATCAGCATCATCTGCTTTTACTAAAAACAATAAATAATATTGTTATTGTGGCTAATTCGAAATTTAAAATTTTAAGGTTCAATCTGAATTTTTAACTGTCGTCAATCAAAATTATTATTCCAGAAAATTTAATTAAACCAAAAGCGTGACCCTAGTCGAGCCCTAGTGATGCATGGTAAAATATATAAATCCATACTTCCATACTAATATTATAAATGCGAAAGTCTGTCTGTCTGTCTGTTACCTCTTCACGCCCAAACCGCTGGACCGATTTTGCTGAAATTTGGCATGGAGATATTTTAAGTCCCGGGAAAGGACATAGGATACTTTTTATCCCGGAAAAATGTACGTTACCCCCGCGATAAACGAGTTTCGGCGCAACGGAGTTGCGGGCGTCATCTAGTTAATAATGTATATTTCTGTGTTATCTGACCATGATCTTATCATGACGGTAAGGTAAGCCTACATTTGCATATCAATTGCAATTAGTAATTAGTGCTTAATGACTAGCAAATATCTACAAGATAGCTGTGGTAATGTAAGTGTGGTGTGTTATAAAGGTTTGGCTAAGTTTAGTTATTAATATAAATACTTTGAAAATTTGATCTGTAAAGTTGTAAAAATGGAAAATTATAAAATTATTCTATTATTCACCAATTCATAATTATTGGTGAATAATAGGTACTATGAAAACCACGAGTTTTGAATGTGCTACCGTAATGTCGATAGTAAACCACCAAGAAGAAGAAAACTAGTTTTTATAGTGGTAAAAAGTATGTTTTCCGTAAGAATTTCTGCGTGTCAGAAACATTGCGATACCTGGCACCGTAGACAACTGGCAAAACGCTAACGCTAACGCGCTACAAAATGTATGGATTTGACATTAGTGTTCGCTAGCGAAGCGATGACTTATGTCAAATCGCATACATTTTGTAGCGTTAGCGTTAGCGTTAGCGTTTTGCCAGTTGTCTAAGGAGGCTGGCGTGCTATAATATGTTTCCATAAACATAAAATTTTGCACACAACAGACAATTAAAAGTAGCATTCAATCAACTCAAGGATTAAGGTTATGACAATAATAAAATACGTTCAGTTGATTTACTACCTCGACAATTTTTACACCTCAAGGATCCTTTCCTTTTAAGGCCACTTATCTCACATCCTCGATGAATTAGCATAAACGTGCAAACAAGCCAGAGGTCGAGATAATAATTTGTCCCCCTTATGAACCGGGTAAGCCTGCTTCGTCATATTAAGCCATGTGTTTAACAGGCTCATTAACCTTCATTCATTGAATTTATGTTTATCCATAAAATTTGTTAGTTAAGCATTGCTTGCTGTGCAGCATATGTAAATTACTGGCGTAGCTTATCAGCGACGAATAGCATTTCCACGAAAGAAAGGATTTTTTTCTACGGAAGAGTAGATAAAGTGGCAGATGGACAAAGTAAAGTTCTTTTGTCCCTAAAATTTCTCAGTACTCAGTACTTACCGTACTGAGAAATTTTAGGGACAAAATAACTTTACTACAGCTATGTAACCAGAGGTTCCCAAACTCCGTTGTTCCGTCGCCCACTTTTAAGGTGTTACACACAATACTAATCCATGAAACTTGTTCATAACATAAACATAAAAATTATAATTTTAAGTAACAGTTGCTGTGCTTTTCAACAAATTATCCGCCTATGCCAGGGATGGCGAACCAATGGCACGCTACATGAAATTTTGAGCACGTCAATGATCACAAAATTATTATAGTGATTATTCTACAAAAGCTCCAAGTTAGGCTAGGGGCTTTACAATTTTAAGTATACGCGTCAGGATTACAAAGAAAAATATTATTTAATGGCACGTCTATGACATCACTTGAGTAATAATTATTCAGAAAAGTGGCACGTTTCCACGATATAGCTTTGAGTTCCAGCACGTAGTTCCCGCGTACCTAGCAAAGCTCATAGGCGGAGTTCAGACACGACTTTAACTAGGCGGGCAGCGCGGCATCGGCGAGTCTTGTCACACTCTTTCTGAATATATGGAATGTGCAAGTTCTTACAAAAACAATTTCTGAGCTTCTTATGATATTGGCTGCCTATATTCATAGGAGAAGTCAAGTCGGGTCACCAAATACATTTTTATAGACCCCCGTTAACGACTTGTGGACCCCCATTTTTTTCCACGCAAGCGTAGACCACTGTCGGGCTCCCGTGGATCCCTGGGGGTCCACCTGGACCACTTTGGGAATCAATGAGCTATACGCTCAGCATGAGAAAGTTCTCATGCTGAGCGTATAGATGTAGCATTATAAAAAGACTCTTCCGCTTCTTCCGCTTTATAGCGGAAGAGTCTTTTCAAATAATTATTTATTTTAATGTTTACACAAAATACTGTGCAGTATTCAATCCTTCAAGTCCCATAAGAGCACCGGTGATCGCGACAACAATAGAATACAATAGCATTTCCAAGAATCCCCAATCGAAGGATTAATGGTCGCTTAAAAATTCTTTGATATTCAAAATAATACCTAAGGTTAGTGATAAGAAAACTGTTTTTCCTAGTTCCCTCTCTTTTTACCTTGTTAATGTTGCACTGAAACTAAAACAATCGTATTATATTATTAACAACTCCTGTGTCTACATTTTTTTATTTAAAGTGTAGTCTCTACCGTAGTTCTTCGTACATTTGCAGTATAGAAGTCAGCTCATTTCGGTTCTCCTAACATGATTGTTTTTCGCATTTTCAGCGGGCTACATCATGTAACATGTTATTCGATTCTGCAACATAGACTTTCGCGTAAATTTTCCTCAGTAGGAAAGTATTTTATGAAATCTTATGACCTATGGTGCCCTTAGTAGTGACATAACGGTGTATAATTATGTAACTCGTTAGCCGTATACACCAAGTAATTAGAGTGTTATCCGTGATTCTCGGCTGTTAATTGCTACTGTACTTCCTGCCACGGTAATGGTTCTAGTACCTAGTCATTAGAAGATTTCGCATTTAAACTAAATCTCTTTTCGTGTTTAACACATTTTCTGATAAGTGTCGGGATGATTGATAAAACAATGTGAGGACAAACTTTACTAGACTAGTACATAAGTATAGTTCTTTGTTCTGTTTAGTTCTTGTAGCCATCAATAGATGGCGTTGTAGGAATTAATTTAGACCAAGTTACCTGGCTAGAAACCCAGATTTATAACTTTTAGGTATACAACATTTATTTAAAAATATCATTTAATTTGATAAGTTTCAATACAATACCGGTTAATAATTAATTATATAAAAAAGCTACTTTCAATAATAACCAGCAATTCAAACTTAGGGTAGGTTGCACCAACTAACTAAAGCTGTAACTTTAACTATAACCACGCCTCTGGTGCAAGTGCAACCCACCCTAAATAGTTTAATTAGAAATGTACGAAGTATTTCGAAATGCATTAGCGTTGCGCAAAAATCGATCGCGATAATATTATGTAGGTGAAAGTGAGAGCACACATTATTATTTAGCACGTAACAATACAATTTATAGCAACACACCTACGTCCTGCGTCGCTTTCATTATTGTTGCTTCATTTGTTCACTTTACAGGTGAATCATAGTATGTTATAAGTTATAACTTAGAAATTAATAGTTGAAAGCGCAATGAGTATTATTACCGTCTTCAGTAGTTAATAGTTGTGCGCCTCGAAAACTGACATGTTACCTAGAAACCTAGCAAGTAATAATTAGGCACTACCTAATTTTCCTCTACAGACCTATCGAGTGAATACTAGCCGTTTATAATATTCTTTTATCGTGCAAATACTTATTCAACTTATGTTAAAATGTTATAAATAGTAATGAAAAAATTTACGTTCTGTCAACCAAATTATGAGTCTTAATAACTTTTCGAAATTCTGTTTAATTCCTTTTAATTTTTGGGCAAACAAGCATGACCTAAATTGAAGGCTGAGGATCTTATGTTTCACTTCGCACAAATATTTGGGTAATAAATATCCGAGGTCAGGTGTATTTTTACCTTATTTGATATCCCTTCACATTGTCGCATCCGCAATCTTACTTGTACAACTATAATAATATTATTATGTTCTTATATATTTTATTGTTTGTCTTGTTTCAATTACCAAGATCATTTTCATTCGATTACTTAGTTAAACCCATTTGTTTGCCGATTTTCAATAACCAGTTTTCTGATGTTCTTCTATTTCATACAGATATGGTTTATAACAGTTATTTACTGTTCATTTTCATTATTATTATTTAAATTATAATCAAAAAGTTGACAAAAACTTTAATTTAAAAGAATCGTCAAAGACAAATATTACGAAATTACGTATAATGGTGATATTATCAGCTTAGGATAGATCTCGAATATTACCTTCAACAAAGTTTATTCCTAATTCAAACGGTCAACGGATTCTCATAACTTGCTCAACTTACATCGTGGGCTATATCATCAATGATGGCATCATGAGGCAAATCGGCGGTCATCAGGAGAGCGTGGATGTCTTCGGTCTTGAAACTCTCCATGTCGGCTTCAGCGAGGTTCGCATCGAGGTCCCTAGCGAGGTCCTTGTATCTGGAGGCGAACTCGAAGCGGGATGTTAGGTCGCTCAGCCCTTTGTACGAAGCCGACACCGAGGACAGCACTGAGATGTGGTGACAGGAGCCGTCTCGATACATTGGACTGGAAATAGAAAAAGTGTTTGATAAATATAACATGTAATAAAACTAATTCCTTTATCTAGATATTTATGCATTGGAATCGTCTATATCGGCTAAGCGTCATGCTATCCTGTCAGAAAACTCATCTTTTGAGTAATGGATAATTCCTAAAAATCATTCAGCTTTAATTTAAAACATGATCAAGCGATACGCTTTACGACAACCATGTTTAGGTGGCGCAACTTTTTTGTAGTACAATGAGAGGAACTTATACGTTCTTGTAACTGATTTCTTCCTCATAAAATTCTGCCATGAAATTGCAAGGTAAACAGAGGAAGTATTAATAATAACAGGAAAAGCCTTTGTTAATATCTTTTATCAGTATACAGTAATTTATCTGTAAGTACATTTTTTCAGAATCTGCTTCTAACAAACTTAATAAAGCATGGCCTTCTGCATATAATATTTTGTATCAGCGAATTGTAAGTGATCTCAGGTCTCAGATATTCTAATCAACTAACCACTATCTTTAGATTAATGACGGGGGACTCCTTATCTCTATAACTTGTTCTGGTTGGAAATGCTGCTTCTAATCTAATCTCATTTACTTGTCCTATAATTGAAGATAGTTGAGATGATGGATATTACTTATTATCAAGAAAACGCAAAAACTAAGAAAATGTAATGTAGTTACTTAATATAAAAACTTTATGGTGACTCCAATATAGTATGAGGGAAGTAACAAACTATGATATGAAAGGTCAATGCTCAGAAGAAGAGATTAACATGGTTTTAAACTATTACACAAACATACGTCACGCTTTCTGGGTTCCCTAATTCGGAGTACAAGCTACAAGCAACCCGTGCGTCACAGTTTACGACTACTGCAAAAAAACTAAACCAAGTTAATTTAGATGAAAAACTTAAAACAAGTTATTACAAGACTTTAAAACTAAAATTGTTTAAAATTCTAAAACAAAAGAGTGTTTTTGATATTATGCTAATAACGAGGAAATTAAAAAGACACTTCAAATGGTAATTTGCCTCACTATGCAACCAGAAAGACAATAATTGCCAAGTCCTGGTTATTCCCAGTCTGAAAAAGCCTGCGGGTTAACATTTGGATTATGCATACAACCCATCCATTTTATATTATATTATATTATATTGTTACTGTTGATAGTTCTTAGTACGTACAGAATAAAAAACTAAAAAAAAGAATACATTCAAAAATCCCATTGACTAATGTGCGGTACTACCAGAGAAGTTGATTCCTAGGCAGATAGGGGACCTACGTAGTATGGTCGCGTTACGTCAAACCCAGCCGACAGATAATTAACATTAAATTGACATGATCCGACCAAATAACGTTGGTCCGTCAACTGCCTAGGAATCAATTTCCTCGATGGAACATTAAAAAATCCACTCACTTATAGTCAAGCAGCCAAAGGTACCCGGAGTTGTCGCAGTGGGAGTCGAGTTCATCGTGCGTGGAGTGCTGCGAGCCGGCGAGGCTGGTGTTGCTGTTGCAGTCCTCGTCCACGCCGGGGCTCGCCGCCTTCAGGCCCAGCCGTGGCGGTGGCCCTGGAATACACAAGTCGGGCTGTTAGTGATGAAAATACGAAGAGAGGTTCTCTATGGACTTTGTAGTGCACTTTCCCTATAGATAAATCAAAAAGCACACTGAATTTTGAATTTTTGAAATGTTGCTGAAATACACAAGCAAGCCTGTTAGTCATGAACTCATTACAATACAAAAGAAAGAGATAGGAAGTTTGCAGTGCACTTTCCCTAAAGGCAAACCAAAAGACGCACTGAACATCATAATAATTTAGCGTGCCTTTTTGCGCAAAATATTCAAAGCTCAACTATTTTAGCTGTACATAGTAGAAAAAAAAAGTTTAAAATATGCCAAGTATGACAACGGTTAAGCCACTGCAATTATTGCAGTACAACATCATCGTAAAGAGTTCTTAAGAGTAGGTACATGTTATGTCCATGGAAATAAAAAATGGAAAATCTAAAATGTAGGTCGTTAAAGGATTTTACTCCGGTATAAAAACAAAAGGGAGTAAAAAATAGGACATGGAATACACATTTCACATTCGTATGGCATAGTAAGATCAGTTTTCCGGGTGAAATCACAAAGGCTGAAATTTCCGCCTGTAAAATTCAGTTTTTCATCTCATTATGCGTTGAAGTTCGAAGCTTAGCAAATATCACATTACGGGATGTCTGTGTTTCCACAATGCTCGACCTGTTTGTATAGACCTACATTCAAATGATGTATGTACATACAAAATGTAATAAAACTAAAAGATAATAATAAAGGGTGTGTATGTCTCCCTTTTTTAAAGATTTCACTGTGAAAAAAGCGCTGAAAGAATTATTTTGAGTTCTAGATAATTTAAGAAAATTTCATGAATTTGCCCATATACAACGATTAAAAAAGTTACTCTTTTATTTAGCTCCTACTTTCACTGTGACACTAAGGGACACATACAAACCGTGTGGTATTATCACTTTGATTTTTAACAGCCTGTATATTGGCACATTTTGTCCACAATGTCTAGTTTGAATCTGATTCAGTTGAAACATCAAACAATGTAATTGTTGTTGTTGGCACTACTGTGAAGGTTATTGGCCAAAAAACTGAATTCGCATCCTACGCCGGCATGACCAGTACCTATTGTTATGGCCAGCTAATTAGTATACCGTGACGTCACACGACAATAAAATTTCGTTATAGCCCCATAAAATGTTTCAACTAATAAATTAATATTATTTATTGATATGAACTTTGCAGTATCTTCCTTTTCAACTTTCAGGTTCTAACTTCTAACAACCTTCAGTTCTGTAAAGTGTAAAGTTATAATATTATATCAAAAGTAATTTACGCTATATCAATTTTGGCTTTCCTGTTTTTTATACCATTGCTTTTATTCTATCGTATTTTACATGACATTCTGCGTTTGCTAATTAAAAACATTGTGTCCTCCAAACAAATATTCACCGCTGTTAAGCCTAAATCTCTGTGAAATATGGTCGTGTTTGTACATATTGTGTTCTATGTAGGAGTCATCCCATACGCAGAAGGCTGTGGGTGGGTGGCGTCGCTCCTTGTATGGAATGCTGACATTAGTCCAGGGTTAAGGAGACACGTGAATATACATTTATGGATAACCGTTGTAACTAGAACTGGGTTTCCTTAACATTTTACTATTCTGCATTAATTCACTAAAATTATACGTCATTCAAAATAAGCACAATTTTGCAGGTCTTGCTTAGGAAAAAATATTCACAGAAAGCTAAGCAATTGAAATTGAAACAGTAATAATTTTCCATCAATTGCATGTGTCTAAAATACGTTAAATTATGTTGGAGACGATGAGCTTAGAAAATCAACAGACTTGTTGTGAGTCACCGACGCTCAAGAATTATTAGACACTCTAGGTCAAGGAGTTCTTCTGTCATTTGACGAGTTAAGTGAATATATTTTAACGTATAACGGTTTTTACCTATGGAAATGTGTGCCAAAAAATATGGTCAGTGTGGTAAGCCAAACCGGATTTAAGTTGAGATTCGCTCAAGAAAATAAATTCGTTCCAAGACCAAAACTCCCACAGTTCCACATCTGTTGAAGATTCGTTTTACAATTAATGACTTTAAAATCTGTATTATTGCGCGGTTGTTTTGACTTTTGCCCTAATTCACAACTTGTCTGACCCTTCTTTAGCAACTTATAAGAAGCGTTGTTCAATATTTGCTTAGAACTTATGATATTTAAGGGTCAATAATCGTCGTATAATGTGAGGTGAACAGACACCACGAGGCCAGTTTGGAAACCAAGTGACGCAAGCCTGACTCATTCAATGATACATCGGGGAACAACTTAGAGCGGTTTAGCAATTGTCTTAGCTCCTTGTGTATTATGCGACCAAAATTGGAAGACCTGTCGGAATAAATTGCTTTGGAAGCTGAACACGCCGCAAATCGCTTATAAGGACTTCCGTTATTCTTAGTAGCATTAGATCGTGTAAGCATAATTCCGTTGTAAGTTTTTACTATCACAATGAAGAGTCTAAGGAATTTAAAGTTTGCTTCATATAAAAGTTTTGCATCTTTTAACAGCGTTGTGCTATGTATAAAGTAATGAAGTATGATACAGTAGAAAACCGGCCGCGCCCACCTAATAATCCCACACCTCGAGTACAAGTTTTATTTTAAGATATGTGCCTAATATTATGTAACATAAGAAAACTTATTAATTATGCATTCAAAGGACTTTCTTCGTTTATCATATTATATCTGAGTCTCACCAACATCATTGAAAGTTACTAGTTTTTGAATATGTATAGTGTCCAATTAATAGAAGGAACTAATGCATAAGTTATAAAAAATTTGAAACGCTGCATCTTCTGCCTGTTAATGTTTAACTTAATCCTTCGATCGCGGATTCTTGGAAATCTATTGTTATTCTATCGCGGTCGCGTGTGTCCTTATGGGGGTTGATAGGTTAATGTACAGTCTGCCAAGACGCAGTCGGCAGTACACAATTTTCTAAACGTAATCACGCTCAAATGTGTTTTTTTTCTTTGTACTTCCACAGAACGCTTATATGTATACACTTTAAAAGCTATAACATCCACATTATAATAATATATTACGCAAAAAAAAGTCTTGATAATAAGCGAAGATTAAGGTCGTTCCTTACGGAGATACCGTAATTTACCGTATTTCAAGCCTTATAAACTCATAATTTGAAAGGTACAAAAAGTTATAATATAAATACAGCAATAATCTTCAGTATATCAACATTCCTTTCCCCGTTTTAAATTTTCTATTTTTGTTTATTATACTCATGATATCGGCTTCCAAAGGAAAACCATTTTATTAAAATTCAAGCATACATTCAGCATCTCCTTAGGATTTACAAATTACATACTTTTATTTGAAACACACTCCAATAGATCGACAATATCATAAACTACATATTCCCCGTTTTAAATTTTTTTTAGGACAATTTTGAACTAAGTAAAAAAATAGGGTTTTGGTGCGATCTCGGCAACGCGGCAAATGTATGGCCAAGGTCGTTTGCTCGGGGGACGGCCTTAAGATAAGACTAAGACAAACTAGTCCTTGCTGCTGTCTGTTGGAAAATATATTTTCCAAAATATATCCTGTCTTTATCTTCGTTCAATCAAGTTTAAGTTTAGTGTCTTAATAATAAACTTGCAATAGCTACTCAACTAGATTCAATCTCAGACTTTTTGCGTGCATTCGAGTAGATGACCGATAAATTGAGGAAGCCGTTGTCATTATAATCTATCCAGCTATGTAGGATCAAGACGAGTGTAATCGTTTTATATTATAATCGTAATATGGCCGCGGTACGCATAATAAAATAATTATATTAGGGTTCTCGCTAACTTGAGGCACGACAGTCTAGACTCTAGACACACTACAACCCCCTACAACCCTATAAATCTAAAATCAAATTATGGAAATGAACATACACAAACAAATATTTTGTTTAGCAACAGAGTAAATATTCTGTCGTAAGACTGTCTTGACACAAGTGAGCGCTAACCCTAAAATGTATATTGTATTATGCGATACCACAATATATTATATTCTGTGGCGATACTGCGAAACGCGGTTCGAAAGCATTCCGTCGCCTCGAGCCGGCAGACGCCTGTAGTGGGCGGACACGCCGCGTTAGTCCATTTCTTCAATTTATGCGATTAAACGAGGAATGCAAGTCTGGAGACTGGATTCAGTGTCTTTTAAGGGCATTCTGCATTTTCCTTGAATACGGCATAACAGTATTATGTTACTTTGACTGAATTTTTGAGAAGTTTGTGGTAATTGCTTTAGTACTATTTAACCTATCAAGCCCCATAAGATTACCGGTAATCGCGACAACAATAGAATAACAATAGATTTCCAAGAATCCGC
The DNA here is from genome assembly GCA_963422495.1 of Polyommatus iphigenia. NCBI lineage: Eukaryota > Metazoa > Arthropoda > Insecta > Lepidoptera > Lycaenidae > Polyommatus > Polyommatus iphigenia. The sequence goes on along the minus strand of OY730179.1, from coordinate 9,335,845 downwards.
GATCGAAGGATTAATTTTGAAATATTATAAGTGAAAAATTCTCAAAACAAACAAAGCAACGATAAAATATACAGAAGCCTTATGAAACCGTGAACGCAGCAAAGCTATCATATTTAAAGCAGGATAAATATTGACATAAGCAAAGGCGGAGGCGATGATTAAGGATAAAGCTGATTTATGGTATACTTACATAGTGGGAGACAATAAAGTGGAATTAAAATTTAAAATCCAACGCCGATACTTTTCAGAAAAAGTATATAAGTTTAATATTACGTAACATAATATAGGAGAGGAGTCGTTTGATGGTATTAAAAAGCAATAAACCGAGATTAAAATATTCCATACTCAAATCGCCGAAAAAAACGCAATAAAAAGCCTAACCGGGTTGAACGATTCTCTTGTTGAAGAATCGTGTCAAGATATTTTGGTGGATGTCGTTCTCGTTTGCCTCAAACGATGGATAATGGAATCCATTACTCCGAATTTTCTAATGGTAGATAAGATTTAACGATGCCACCTAAAATGGATGTTAAATTAATGGACCAATAACAGATGCTGTTTTTAAATTGTTATTAATGAACGCGATGTCAAAACTATTTGGACATTCCTCGCTATTGGTTCGACATCTGGCTATCGAGCTTGGGGTCATGGTCCCAAGTATTCAGCTTTTGAAATGCTCTTTGATAGACACAAATAAATGCAAAATATACTGTTTACACACAATAATTGTTCTTTTGAATGGAAATGGCTATAATTGTAATCGCATGGTAAAACGGAATTGTAGCACGTACCGAAAGATCTAAAAGCGGTATTGAAACAAGGATAATTGAATCAAATAAGATTGATGAGCTCTCGGCGATGAACGATGACAGTTATGTCGAAAATATTTCACCACAGTAGCGAATCGTAAATTATCCTCACAATGCAGTCGCGGTTTTGTACGACAGTAATGTGGTTCCCGTCCGTATCAGACCGTATCAGGTTCCAAAGAAACAAACGTTTTGGTAGAGATAAACTATGATAACATGGCGCGCCCCTCCAAAATTCAAAACGTTTGATGTGCGTTGTCAAAACGTTTGATGTGCGTTGTCAAAACGTTTGATGTGCGTTGTCAAAACGTTTGAAGTGCGTTGTCTTGAGCCGTCGGCTAGTTATGATTAGTTGACCAACAAATCTTGGTAATAAGTGACATTAATTGAAATATTACGAGTACTGTTTGATTGGTCGAATACTTACTACATACAAACTCTTTCATAAAGATGTGACTGCACACATTGAAACAGTAATTTGGAGGGGCGCGCCATGTTATCGTAGTTTATCTCTACACAGATACAATATCCATAGCAGAAATTATACTGTAAACGTGATTAAAAATCTGCTAATTAAAATTATTTTAAATTTCTTAAAAAGAAATCTCTTAAAATACCTTATGCATTTTAGGTAGGCATCACTGCAACGCGTTCAACGTAGTTGTAGTATATAAAGAATACCATACCATCAGGTACAAAATAAGTCATGAGGAGGAAATGCCGTTCATTTATTTTTTTCCGGTCGCACATATTAATTGCAGCCGTAATGGCTACCTGATCACCGACACTAAAGCCTTGACGAAGGTCAACTTTTCACGGGCAAATATTCCATTTGGCATTTATTCAACGTTTTATATTGCCTTTCTACTTTTATCGAGCTTGACCCGGGATAACGGTTTAATTATATTAAGCCCGGTCAAATCGCCCAGAACGACATTTTGCGTCGTCGACGAAATCGCTTTTGCAATATTGTAGATATTTTCATCTGCATTTTGGCAAGGAATTTTATGATAAGTGTATTTTACGTAACTTTATTCTGAACTTAGCTCAGTATGCACGGATAGCATCTTTTTACTGCACAAACATTAACTAGAGTATATTATTTTTAACCCTAACATAGTTTTTTTCGTTGTCTCGAACCAAGAATCCAAATAAGTGGCAAGTAACTTAGGGTTGGGGTTCACGGTGCAACATGTGTTTCATAAAATCAAGGGCAGAATATAAATAAACTTTGTGAAAATCTTGACTTTGACACCAACAACTTCCCACAAAAACTTTTGAATGGTAAACTTTCTATTCTCTGAGGATTATGTTATTTGATTGATACTAAGAGAAATCTTTATGAATAACAATAAGGAGCTTAAGGAATAAATTCCATTCTTCTCATTCGTGGTGTCTCATCACATTAAATCCTCATAGGAATTCCCATCAAATGTAGTAAAAGGATTTATGGTTACGGCCTGTTTAAGTCGGAAGGTATTAAGTCAGCTTTTAATATTTTCCATATTCTGACACATGAAGGCTATAAAATAGATTAGTCTGTCATCTGGTATATCAAAGAGGTAGGATAATACCCATCTTCTATCTTAATTCGAGAGTAAGATCCAAGAGGTGCATGTAAAAAAACTAAAAATACAAAGCGAAAATAATTTTAGTTATTGGATGAATCAAAACAATCAATAGCTACAACAACAGCTACTATCCATATTATAATATAATATCGATTATTATGACGATAATATTATGACGACGAGCCAGATTTCCCCTATAAAATTTCAGTAGATGTTTACAGACATAACGCAGAGCACTTACTGACGTTATTTTAGTCGTAAATGAGTCATAATGGAAAACGCAAACGACAACAAGAGAAAAGACAGAAGGCGCCGGATAATTTCACCGTGGCTCAAAATGGAAGAAACGGCAATATAAATAGTCTGGCATCTCAAGGGCTTATGTGACCAATCTTCTAATTTTACTTGTACTTAGGGCGCATTTAAATTCTTTATGGGCTTGCTCTTGTTGGTTGTTTTAGATTATGAATCATGAGTAGTGAGTAGGTACTGAGAGCAGAGCATATTCACTAAAGCAATGATCTAAATTCTAAAAGAACATAATATTATCTAATTGTCTAGTTTAGTGTAGTAATAGATCTATATCAGCTGTTTTACAGACAATCATTTTGAAATGAAATAGTCCTAATGTGAAATATTATGTAAGATTAGTATGTGAAGTATTATGGTACATAATATTTTATTTATTTTGTAAATTACCATGAAACAACTTAGTAATGTCACCTTGTGTGGTAAGTAACAATCAAACATTCAATTAACGCATTATAAAAAGGGCTTCCAAAATCCAAACAATAGTAATTGTTTACCAACAAGCTGTCGCAAGTGTCACAAGTGGGTGTTGAAGTAACAGACTACAATGAAATAGATAGGCGCCAGACACGACTATGTAATACGATAATATTTACTGGGAATAGAAACAAAAAGCGAAATAGAAGATAATATTTAGAACTATCGTATAAAACGAAGGAGTCAGAAATCAAAATGGCTTTATTAGGGTCAGAAGGGTCCTTATAACAATTTGGAACATAATATTACAATAAGTTGGTGAATTGAATCGTTCCATACAGCAAAATATTCAATAGTATAAATGCAAATGACAGAAGAGTTACCGTCATCTTCACCATGAGTAAAACGCTCGTGGCCGGAGGCTTCTGGGAGAGTGGGATTAAATTTGGTATCTTAAAGATATTAAAAACGTCTTATAATTCTAAAAATAAAGCCTCTTGCAGCTGCTTCTAGAGGCCAATATCAGAAAAGCACCTGCTTACTTTTCTGAATTCTGATTTAAACTATAAATTACTAAATAAATGCATACCAAAAAAAAAATCATTTGCAAATCATATTTTAAGAATATGCTTAATTTTAATTGTCGTCATCTTATGTGCGTGATTTAGTACCTTCCACAACAAAGCAAAAGTCGACCTCAAAACCTAAATTTTTGTCAAACATTTTTCTGTGATAGGGCAATTTTTACGGCTTATAAAACCTACTACGCGTTGCTAAACACATAATAAAACTCTTATGTCACAAACAAAATTATCTTGTTCTATTGAAACTGTGAAGCAATGCATTTCCTTATGTATGTGATTTATAAGTTAGTTATTACGTCACAGCATTTCTATAGTTCGACGAAAACATTCGTCACATCAATTTTATGTAGGTCGGACGTTCTAGAAACGAACTGCGAAGGTATTATGGCTGTCCTACGCGCTGCCATATCGGACGTAACAGATGATCATTCAATGTTACAACAAGATGTTATGACGTCATTGTACTAAATCTTTTACTTCCTCGTATTGATTTTCGTCTTCACCTACATAATATTTTATCACAAAACGAATTTCTGTTACTTCAATCTAAATAAAATTAAACCTCAATAATATATCATTCATAGTGAGGGAGCCCTAGAACAAATTTTTTTTTATTACTATTAAGCTAATTTTTTGTGAGTAGCTTTATTTTGATAAGACAAACAACATTTTTATCTGCGAAAAACCTTGAAAGTGGTAGCTAACAGAGATAGATTTCATACTTTGATTTGATGGTCCTAAAATATAGATTGTTCTATATTTTGTAGGACAATGTTACTCTTAGGAATAAAAAAATACATCATATCCAAGTTACGAGGCTATTCTACTGTCTACAAGTATTAGTTCTTAATGTCCATCAGTATCAGTAAAGATGTCAGCATCTTTTTAAGTGTTTTGAATTGTTTTTTTATCTATTAAATACTACTTAGTGAAATATCCAATGCATTTGAGCTAAAAGTATAATATAATATTAATGACAGAAGACAAATTATTTAAAGTTGTTAAATACTCTCAAAATTTCCTCTCTGTTGCTAATCTAGGAAACTCTGAAAATACTATGGTGCTAACGGTTTTACCATTAGCCCTTGCAATAACTTTATGCCCCTTCGTCTTTTTTAGGCACTTGTTATTTAATTAACATCAAATTAGGTTCAGCTTACATTCCATTGGAATGACGCCAAAAGAGTGCACATTGAAATTTATGTAAAATAGGTCTGTTAAATTAACACAAATTTAAATTTAAAATATTTGTTGTTACAGCTGCTATGGTGACATTCAAGAAATCAAGACCAAACTATATTAATTTGAAGCACTTAAAAGTTATTTAATGTTTTCTTACGTAATTTATTTTATTATCTACAATCTAGAGCAGGTGTACCTTCATATTAGCTTCCATATTTTAATCGTTTCTTGATGACTTTAATAATTAAATATTTTTACAGACTTTTTGACACATTACTTGTATCAAAAAGTCATTGGCACAAAGTACCTTGCTTTCTTACAATAATTACTTTGTGACTAATGACCGTTCTTGCTTGATGCTAAATTGTGGCAGATAGTTCTTGTATAGCACAAATTGACAGCTATTGCTGGAGATAAGCTAAACTAATGGTACGACCACGTGGCGATAGCTAAGTGAAACTATAATGGTCGCTCCTAGCTTCAATTACGAGGCTCGTTGTTACTAATAGTGGGACTATTTGACACTTTCACGTGTAATAAAGATAAGAAAGGTTTCAAAGTAAGATCGAGACTCATGTTAACTGTTGCTTGTTATATTGTGTATGTGTATTAGCAGATATACCTAGAATTTATAAAGTGAACGATGTAATCGCAATAAGTTTTACTCTACACTTTTGTGTGTAACCGCAGATGAATATTACTGATGTTTTATTGTTATTTGCTGCTTAAAAAAAAAACTTACTTTAAGTACGGCTTTCGGGTGCATATTGTACAATTATTAATAATTAAACTATAAGGAATAAAAAGCCTGGGCCCTCATCCTTTGTGTGACAATATAATAATATAATATAATATAATATAATATAATATAATATAATATAATATAATATAATATAATATAATATAATATAATATAATATAATATAATATAATATAATATAATATAATATAATATAATATAATATAATATAATATAATATAATATAATATAATATAATATAATATAATATAATATAATATAATATAATATAATATAATATAATATAATATAATATAATATAATATAATATAATATAATATAATATAATATAATATAATATAATATAATATAATATAATATAATATAATATAATATAATATAATATAATATAATATAATATAATATAATATAATATAATATAATATAATATAATATAATATAATATAATATAATATAATATAATATAATATAATATAATATAATATAATATAATATAATATAATATAATATAATATAATATAATATAATATAATATAATATAATATAATATAATATAATATAATATAATATAATATAATATAATATAATATAATATAATATAATATAATATAATATAATATAATATAATATAATATAATATAATATAATATAATATAATATAATATAATATAATATAATATAATATAATATAATATAATATAATATAATATAATATAATATAATATAATATAATATAATATAATATAATATAATATAATATAATATAATATAATATAATATAATATAATATAATATAATATAATATAATATAATATAATATAATATAATATAATATAATATAATATAATATAATATAATATAATATAATATAATATAATATAATATAATATAATATAATATAATATAATATAATATAATATAATATAATATAATATAATATCTATGGACGCTTCACACCACGTCAGTCTGGCTCCGTGGTAAGTACCTGAAGGACTTGTGTTACGGGTACCAGACAACGGAAATATATCTAATACTTTTATACTATACATATATTTAAGATTTTTATTATATGATACACATATTTAATACACATCCATGACCCAGGAACTTTGAAAACTTTTTGTTCCGTCGGCGGGATTCGAACCCGCGACCCCGGCTTGAGCTACCGACGCGCTCACCACTGAGCCACAGAGGTCGTCAAACAATGTTTCTTAGTAACCCATTACCAATTCTAATTATTAATGTTACTCAGTTTTGCATTGCTCAAACATAATATATCTATAGCCTTTATAATTACTTAACATACGAGTACAACGTGGCTTGTTTATCTAATATCTGTTCCTCAATTCCCGGTGGAACTTTATAACATTAGCATGCAATCAGAAGTGATTCATGACTTTGCATATCATACGTGAAATTAATCTTTTACAACTTATAGTAAGACTCATTGTTAACGATGTGTCATATTGATGATGTAAAAGTTTTATATTATATAAATTATATGATTAAAAAATGTAGAATACCTAACAATATCTTAAACTCTACTTCCATACTAATATTATAAATGCGAATGTGTGTCTGTCCGTCTGTTTGTTACCTCTTCGCAGTTCGCGCCGATTTTGCTGGGTGAGGAGATACTTGGAGTCCCGATCTTTTTATCCCAAAAATGAACGATTCCCGCGTTATAAACTAATTTTGGCGCAACGGAGTTGGTGTCTCTAGTCTCTACTTCTTTTTGCTATAATTTTTAAATACTTCAGTAAGTAATAAGTATGTCTGTAGCAATATTAGTTATATTTTTTAAATAAAAATGGGTAAAAGTTACTTTCGATAAATCAAGTAAGTTTACCAATTGCATGGACTAGCGCACAAAGACCGCTATCGCACTGGCTGCTTTGTGCGTGCGCGTGCGCGTGCGCCCCATACATAATCACTACACGTATAATTGTTGCACTCAACTTGAACACTTTATTAACGAAGACCAAGATACAAAAAATAATCTAGAACTCAGAAATCCATATTTTTAAAATGAGCATAATGTTAAATAAGTAATAGTAAGTACCTAACTAGATTCTTCTCAAAGAATTTAGATACTATTTTTTTTTAATTTATTTATTTTAAGTCGCTTAAAACATCGAAGGTCATTAGCGACTACAAGTAATAACAATATTTATACATTAAATCACAGAATAATATTCAGTTAACCTTAGAAATTTTATTAATTTATTAAGTAAGAGCATACAACATTTCATGATATTATCAAGGGTAGGTACTGCAAATATGCGAACCAAAAAAAGTTACCATAACCCATAAAATAGAAAAAAAATATCTAGTATAGATCGTGAACTTTGTTGCAAGCTGCAATGTAAGCCGAGCCTTCGTATCGTTTGCCGTCAACCAAAGTTATCGGGTTTCTATTATAAAAAAATACTAAAGTTATCAGTATAATAACCCAAGAGCCAACGACAGCCAGACTTTCGACAGTTTTTTACCTTATTTTATTAGGGGTAACTGTAAGATTTCCGTCTTACACTGCCGGATATTTTTGACTGTTCCTTCTAACTTCCAGACCACTTTTTGAAGACTTAGACTTTGGTCTAAATCCTTAAGTTTAAGGGTGTAAAAAATTGGGCTTAGCACTTTATCGAAGGTCAGATAGACCTTTAGAACTAGATTCCTACTAATATAACCGCGACCGAAGCTCCATAGTTGCGAGTCGTTCTGACCTCTATTAAAAGGGGTCATATTATTATACAGGTAATTTTCGGTTTTTTTAATAAAATAACGAAAGCTGTCACTGGCTCTTGGGTTGTAATATTTTTTACTTTTAAGCGCAGCATTCATATCGATTGTTATCCTTGACTCCACTGGCGCCAGTGAACTGCCCTCGCTCTCCCTTCAATTTAAACGGTCTTAATCAAAAGTTATGTGACTTAATAAATAACGTAATTTTCTTGGCATTACGTAATTAAATATGATGCTGAGATCCCTCAAAAAATCCTTCCCAAAGCAAAAGCCAACCTCACGGATTCTGAGACATTTACAAATCTTGAATGTAATAAAAAGACAGATAAAATAGGGACTCTATATCAAAAGTTTTCTTAAATAAAAGTTAATTATTATATTGTCTCTGAGTGCGGCCATTAGTCTCCTATTTGCGAGCTGCTTAAAAGCTTACAATGTTATTTTCCAAGTCAGTAACGCTTGTTACCAAACGGTAGTAATTTACTTAAACTAGTTTAAACAAAACAAAACCGTAACCTCAATTTTAATTACCAATTGCCAGCAATTAAAACAATAACGGGTGTAACTTTAGAGAACGGGCATGGTAACCATTAAACATTATAGTAATGGTTGGAAATAAAGTAAATTGTCTAATGGTTGTATAAAAAAATGGACTGGAGTCATTGACCAGCAACTGCTAGAAACGGTACCGTGATACCTGAAGCATACACACGCCATTACCAATTTAGGACACTGGGACAAAACTTGTCACGCACTTTCTGACAATTACACGCCTTTTATTTCCTTTTATCACTTATTTTGTAGAAAAAGATTGCTCTTGGCTTGAGAAAATTCACCTTAAAGATATCAAAAAAAAAAATAATGAAAATATTGGTTATTTACGTCTATATTCAATGAGGCTTTGATACGATTCAATTCATTAATAGAGAATCTGAGAATTAACTATAATATTATATGCGAAACTTTATGATATTGTAGAAAGTAGTTAATAATTAATAATGGACAACAAACGTATTAAAATTATTTGCAAGCAGTTTAAGGCGAGCGACGCCTTGATAATTTGGTTGTAGCGATATCGATTTTTCTCAGCAATGACTAAAGCTAAGAAATTAAAGTTCATTGTCAGTATTCATCATGTCTTTGTCTTTGAATTACCCATAGCTTAACACGATTGGTCAACTTTTATAACACAGAATAATCAATCAAAATTACTTCTGTAAAAAAAAAGGGCTTCCTATTTTGCCAACAGAGAAGAGTGATTTAAGCTTACAAAATTTGTACATAAATTGGTTCAAGCATACCATAAATGTATTTATAGTTTTTAAATTACGCGACAAAAACCATTTTGTCGCTTACGCCCTTTCCATTTTTTGCTGTTCCATTGCTTGTTTTCTATGACAAGCAATCTAAAACATATCCCACCCGGGTTTTACTTTAACGCGGCGTCACCTTAATTCGTCCAATCGAATGACTTGATTTTATCAATGGCACTACTTTTTAATTCAATGTAATAATTATTAAGAGAATTTATCGGGCTTTTTTATCTATTTGAAAATCTTCATAAAACACTTTGGCGATTGTCTGTCAAGTACCCGTCAATCTAACTGTACTTCGACATTTTGGCGCCCAATACTGTGTGAAGAATAACGCCCAATGAATAAGGAATTACATTTATTTCTGTCCCGACACATGTCGACGGATGAAATAAATCTGGTTGCGTTCATCGCATATTTGTAATGAGATCCACGACTTTTTATAGCTTCACACAAAAGATTATCTGTTGTTTTTTATAAATTACGAGGTGGTACTAATAGTGCTTTTTTAATTGACAGGATCAGTTTTTATGTGGTCATGGGTTTAGGGTTTTAATGAGTAGGTATTTTTCTAATACAGTCTACATGATTTTCAATACCTGATACCAAAATCCCGACCTTGTCAATCATACGTGCAAAAACTGGTCTAAAAACTATGTAACTTACGATATCCTTGATCTATCATTTTACACCGAAGGTAAAAAATACAAAACTGTAGATGATATCCTATAGCTATCTTGTCCGAAAAAAATAAGCACAGTTCTCTGCAAATCATGATTTAAAAAAAAACTTTAATTAAAATCATTTGGCTGCCTATTGATCACATTAATTACTTCTTATCAGGCAACGACTACGACGCATACAATAGAGGTGCACTTCAGGCCACTGATAAAATGCTATAGCAGAACCTATAGAGCGATCATGCCCCTGATAAGAGCACTATAGTAGTATAGATAGCGTCGTAGACGTTTAAAAAGGTTTCAGACTAGATTGGGATATAAATAGATCGGCGGCGTTCGAGTCGTGCATGGACAATGGAATCCGTGGACGAGACGCGTTCCATATGGATGAACCGGCAAAGGGCAAACATGAGCGCATATTAAACGCGATCAATACTTTGCCGTGCTGACGTAGAAAGGGACACAGTCACGGATCATTACTTTTTGGATATTAGCCATAAAATTATAGAGTTAAGCTCTAACAAACAAGAACAAAGGAAGATGAAAGAGAATTATTTAAAGTTTCGATGATAATATTATCATTTCTACTATTTTAGACATCGAAATTTTAAATAATTCTCTTTCATCTTCCTTTGTTCTTGTTTGTTAGAGCTTAACTCTATAAAATTATAATATCATAGAGTTATTAACTCTATAATAAATAATATTATATAAGACTAAATGTAACCAAGAGAGAAGAAATCAATGTTTTACCCTTTCCTGGAACAGAATTGTAATCAACAAAAACCAGTAATCTGGGGCGTATCACCGCTATGGTAACAATCGGCACATAAATATTTCAACGTCGACTATAGTCATAAATACTAAGGGTTCTAAAATTGGACACAAGGAATTTGGAACTACAACCTTGATAACCTAACGAGCGCTCTGATTCAGCTTCTTGAGTACGCGATGGCATTTAGTAGTAACAATAATAAATATAAAGTATACAACTCCTAATGACATGCAATTTACCTGTCTTGAATGAAATCACAACAAAAATATAGTATCAGATTTTCCGACTCAGACTGATTCAGAAACCATGAGGTCTAAAATTTAATAAGATGGGGGCGTGGACCATGGTCGCATAGTATTATAGGATTTCGAACAGATCCGTCATTTCTTACGCTAATAATTATTAGTTACGTAGGAAAGCCTATGCCAAAATACAAGACAGTTTTGACGGTTTAATGGGAAGAACTCATCAGAAATAACATGTTACATCTGAAATGTATCTATTAAAATTCGAATATAAATTTCGCAGAATACGCCTTACAAATTTTTACAAGGAACAAACATGATACATCCAGTTAGAAAAATCTTGAATAGTATACAGTAGCAAAAGTTATTATGAATCTACATATGTACCACAGGTGTACCCTATCCAATCACTAGATATAGATGTTCCGCGCGACTTCGCCCGCGTAATTTAGGAATGTCACGGAAACCGTAAGTACATTTTTCCGCAAAAAAAGAAACCTATGTCATTTCACGTGGCCTGTTCTTCATGTGTACCAAATAAAATAAAATTGCTCCAGTAGTTTCTTAAGATAATAAGCAATTTTAAATAATTTCTTCCGTTTTTTCCACATTTTTCTCTATTTCTTCGCTCCTATTAGTCTTAGCGAGATAAAATATAACTTTTAGCCTTCCGCGATAAATGAGCTATCTAACACTGAAATAATTTTTCAAATCGGACCAGTAGTTCCTGAGATTAGCGCTTTAAAATTAGCCCTGTCAAATAATTTCCCCCGTTTTTTCCATACTTTCCTCTATTTCTTCGCTCCTATTAGTCTTAGCGTAATAAAATATAGCCTTTAGCCTTCCTCGATAAATGGGCCATCTAACACTGAAAGAATTTTTCAAATCGGACCAGTAGTTCCTGAGATTAGCGTGTTCAAACAAACAAACTAACAAACTCTTCCGCTTTATAATATTAGTATAGCTATATGCCTAATAGCTGCACGTTATATAAACAACGACAGTAATCCAGGTGTTAAAAAAGAAAGTCTTTGAAACTATTAGAAATCTAAATGTTAATTGAATTTTGATTTCAGGAAGACATTTCTATCACGCAGGTGTAAAAATAATTGCAATTTGGCAAATTCGTCACGTACCAATGCGCAAATTGTCTAGAAATTCATTCCAGATATGACCATTATTGGAAGTATGCAAATTTTTTAACAGAAATATACTTGAGCCATCAAAAAAGTTAATTGTAAGAAATGTTTACACAACTGCACTTTGATTCTAAAATTGTCAGTAAGTATGAAAGATGTATAATCTAATTATTATTTGGAGATGTTAATTTCTTCGACGACTTCGTCAATAAATTAATCAATCCTGTGATTCACTTTCCAATAAATATATAAAAACCACTAAAGTGATGTAATATTATAGACATCATAAAATTGATTGCTGTTAATTTATAAACTTAATAATTGGATAAACGATGAAATGCCTGAGTAATTAAAACTGACTATTAATATCATAACTTTCAAGTTATCATTTTATTCTGGATTTCTAATTATTACATAACTACATGGCTTACACAACTAGTATATCGTAAAAAACTTAAAGACTCTTACGTAGATAAAACTAAATAAAAACTTTTTTAAAGCTCGAACATAAACGCAGCTACTATCTAGTAGCTGCGTTTATGTTCGTATCTCCGTACGTACATATACGTATCTACGTAATGGTAATATTCGATGTTAAAAAAATTATGAATGAAGCTGCAACAACAATATTTATAATCATTTATGAATTTTATGAAAATAACAAGGCTACTCACCTTTTAAATCTAGAACGTGAACCACAACAAAAAATATCGCAAGAAACACAATGCCAACCCAATGATCATAGCATGGAAGCAACAAAATAAGAAAGATTTATATCAAAGAACTTTGGAATCTTAATGCTTTACAATTAATTCACTTTTAATTCCTCCGACAATGACTATGAGGACGGAGGACTATGAGGATATTACAAAGCATGTCCTTAGCGCGAACGATACTGAAGGACATTATGATCTCCTCATTGTAATAGAGGTGAAATTAGATAAGAACTGCATGAACAAAGATATGATTCAGCGAAGCGTGAACCATGAAAGATGCTCTTACAGGTAAGCATAAGAACGTTTTATGACGTTATATTTTTATCACATACACAATCAAAGATAAGTGTTGAATGTGCGCTATACAATCTTAAAAATTGCAAAATTTGTGTTATGATAGCAAAACTGTTTGGAACATTAACTTTTTTAATAACAACGCTTCAAGCATAGAGTAAAGAAGCAACAATGACTATGCTTCGGACCATAGGGAAACTTTGCATCTGTAGGCGTTATACTGTAATAAAAGTTGCTAAATTACATACATGATACAACTATGTCAAGAGATCCTTGATTGTTCAAAGAGTCTCTTGTTCGTTAGCAATATCAAATTTTAGAGTTTGGTAATTAAAAGACCCACCCAGGATGCGGGCATTTGGTTTGAATGGGCTCTATTGAAGCAAGTAATGACTGTCGAACGTTGAACTTACTGATTACTTTTGTATGCAAACAATTTTTTTGGTTCCGTTTTAAATTTCATATCATTATTCAAAACAATCAGGGTGATTTTATTTTTAATTCGGGTTCGATGCAATAGTTTAATCCTTTAAAAAAAATTATGTTTATTACATACTCAAACTAATTTTGATAAGTAAAATTAATGTGTATTTTGGTAGATTTGACTCGAACGTGTTCTCTTTATATTAATGCTTGACAGAAACTAATATTGTTCTATTTTCATACGTCTCCCACAGCCGAGCGTCTTTGATCAGTGATCACATTAACAATAGTTTTATAGTTGCATAACAAAATATTTAGCCTTAATTAAGATGAGAACAATAGGAAAATTACAAACGAAATGCCACGAGGGTTATAATAATAATAATGATTAATTTTGATTTGTCAGAACACGGTACAATCTGCGTGTATTTTAAGGAATATCGTGACAAAAAAGAAAGTTGTGATTTGGGCAAGTAAACTGAAACTTACTATACCCAAATGATACCGTTAAAAAGTCACATTTATACGTACGGCACGTTATGCTAACAATACAGAAAAGCGTTTACTTACAACAAAGGGGCTAGTCGCAGATTCCGGCTGGCAAAAAGTAACTTTCGCCAGTGTCACAGTAATGTAAGCAGTAATCGCTTTCCAAAGCTTGTGTCAACCATTGTTTCAGCGAAACTCGAAAGCAATATTTCGCGAAACTGAATATCATAAAGATTTCACTTCAGAAATCATAAATTCTGACCTAGGTTTGCTTAACAATTTATACTTTATTCTTGCAAATATTTCGAGTTCGCTGTAGCTTACTGCAAAATCAACGGCTGTTAAGTATCTAGTACCTACGCATCTTTGTAATAATAGAATTTTGTTAAATACAGAAATCACTCATCACAGCGAGTATGCTAATCTGTTTTAGCAACAGAAGACGTTATCAAAACATCTACATAGGCTTCTGGCGCCATATGCAATTAAGGAGTATCGCAATATTTCCTATATTCGGAACAAGATTTAAAGTACAGTTAGTCACGTCAATTCCTCAACATTTCGCAAGCAACTCGTTTCTTTGCGACACATTTTTTACACCATGTATAATTAACAACTTCTAAGCACCGCTAGTTGAAATCGCGGAGACCTCTTCAACGTTTCAGACTTCAAAAGTGCTATCCGCGAATCTTTTTCCTTTTTCTTACATAAGCCCACTTTATTAAGTCACGCTTTTATAATTTCATGACATAATGATTATTATTATATATCGGAATGTAATGTACTCTATTATGTTTTATTGAACACACTAAGTGGATTATTCAATACACATCATTTGTAGATAAGTAAATAGTTACATTGCTAGTTTCCTCTTTCACAGCAAAGATGTAAGTGGCTTAATAAAAGTTACTTTTCAGTTAACTAGCTAATAAATATTTCATAATAATGTTGTGTTCCATTTAATATCTTAGCCAACAAAAACGGATGTTTCTCAGGCGCTTTTGCGACACGGCGAGTTTCTCAGTTTAAGACTATTACAAGATCAATAACGTTAGAAAGTTCCATTCCTTGTCATACATCTTGGCTTTAACCTGTATCGCCATGTAAGACTGATGGGAGCTGTCACTTGCCACCTACCTAGAACAGCTCTCTCTACATTACTAATGCCACAAAGAGTTTTAATTTCACATACTACAACACTGTTTGACCGCGTAATTACTAATTGCTGCAGCATTATTTTATTATGAGCGTCTTAAGCTCCGTTTAGACCAAACGAGCGAATGCTCTTGATGTAAACTAACAACGAGCATTCTTTCGTTGTTCTAGTGTGTTCGCCACGTGTTCGGCGGTAAATAGGTAGAATGCTCTAAGAATCTCGCTCGTTTGGTGTAAACGACGCAAGAGAGCGTTCTTTCGTGTTCGGACGTGCTCGCTCTTCGAGGCGGTCTCTTCAAAGGGATTCTAGTGTTCTTGATATTTTTACTTTTTGGCGGCTGGTTTTAGGTAGTTTATCAAAGGTTATTTCGTAAATATGGATTGGAGTAATGAAAAATGTTTACAAATGATAGAATTATACCATAACAAAAGATGTTTATGGGATCCAACCTTTGATGACTATAAAAATAAATTAACTACTTATCGTTGACAAATGAGCAATGAGCATTCGCTCGTTTGGTCTAAACGGAGCTATATGATTCTCATCTATAGAGCAAAAATTCTTATTCTTGATGTTCTTGTTGATTCGATTGGTGTAAACGATCTAAAGTATGTTGTAACGAATTAGTTTACACTAAACGAATACGAAAGAATGTTCTTGTGCTGTTCTTGCTCTATGTTCTTTTGGTGTAAACCCACCTTGAGAATCGAGACAACATTATGCTCGACTGCTAAAGAGAGCAACAAAACAATACACACAGCGTACTCTAGCTCTACTAGACGTTCAATGACTGATATCATACGCAGCAGCGACCAGTATGCGTCATACTGCATACAAATTGTTATATTTGCAAGGTATTGATATACTTTATAGATTAATCTTAAGTGTGGCTTAAACGATACTTCAATAAATAACTGATATTATTCAAAAGTATGGCTGTCTCTGTAATGTTACGTTTGCTCGCTTAATCCGCTAAACCGGTTTGTATGAAGATATAAATTAGGAGGTTAACTAAAAAGTTTATATCCCGGAAAAATGTACAGTTCACGCGCGATAAACTGGGCATATTAGTGTTTGCGCAAGTTGCATGACAGAAGTTAATATGTCTGGTAAATTAATAATCAATATATTATTATGAAATCGTTTATAACAGAGATTAAATAAATTAATATGCTTATTATGAATGAAAACCCCCCTTTATTTAATTGTTTAGAAACATTATCATATTCCGTCTTTTTATATTCACGCAAATATTATTAATTAAAGATATTATAGTCATTGTAAGTTAATCTGCATGAGTTTACTGCGGTCAGTACGTAATGGCAAACCATTGCGTACACTTTGTGACTAACGATAAGAAATCTCAATATTTACAATATGGTAATATTTTTCTGGTGGCCGCCATAATTTCAAGCATTATGTCATATTCATATATATTATGAATATTGTATGATCTAGGTATATGAGCTGTTTTGCGGTAGGTTCTATCGTACCCGCAACTCTGCCTTAAGCGATGAGTGGAGCACCAGGTATATGAGCTGTCAAATACTTACACATATACTTGAGTTAATAGACTTTTAAATTCATTTCAGGACGGTGGAAATAACTCCGGACGAGAGCTCAGAAGTTGGAAACCAGATCGATGAGCGAGAGTCTGTGCCGTCAGCCGCTGGTAAGTAAAAAAATAATAAATAAACTAGGCCTTTGCATCCATCGTGGATGATTTATACAGTACTAGCTGTTGCCCGCGACTCCGTCCGCGTGGACTTCAGCTTATAGAGAGCGTTCTTTCGTGTTCGGACGTGCTCGCTCTTCGAGGCGGTCTCTTCAAAGGGATTCTAGTGTTCTTGATATTTTTACTTTTTGGCGGCTGGTTTTAGGTAGTTTATCAAAGGTTATTTCGTAAATATGGATTGGAGTAATGAAAAATGTTTACAAATGATAGAATTATACCATAACAAAAGATGTTTATGGGATCCAACCTTTGATGACTATAAAAATAAATTAACTACTTATCGTTGACGAATGAGCAATGAGCATTCGCTCGTTTGGTCTAAACGGAGCTATATGATTCTCATCTATAGAGCATAAATTCTTATTCTTGATGTTCTTGTTGATTTTATTGGTGTAAACGATCTAAAGTATGTTGTAACGAATTATACTCGTAGTTTACACTAAACGAATACGAAAGAATGTTCTTGTGCTGTTCCTGCTCTATGTTCTTTTGGTGTAAACCAAGGTGGGTTTACACCACGGTGGATTTAAACGATGGTAATTGTTGCACCCCATCGAGCTTTCGATAATGGAGAAAGAAAATCGATACGGGGAACCTCTTAGAAGACAACTTGATCACAGAGTTAAAGAGTTTCATTGATATTTCGTTTTCTCCGTTTAACACATGGTTGGTTTTACTAAACTATCATTACAATTAGTTTTAACTATTGTGATGTATTTATAATCTAGGATACAGTTGGTCACGTTTGTGACCAATCCGGCTTTGTTAGCCCGTATGCCCACATGTGCTGCACGTTTTAATTTTGTCAAGGGTCGTTGGCTTTTACCTCATTGTGCAGTATCAGCATTGCGAAGTTGGGATTACATAACAAAGATTTCAAGTCATTCGTTTCGGTAGATTTGGACTTTTCATAATTTGTACTAACAAAATCTCTTTTTATTTCTACTACTTCAGTAACTGGAGATATATGTTCAATGTTATAATTCAATAACAAAGAAAAGTAGATATACCGGTTGAACGATACACTTTAATGATATCATGACATGCTCTATTGCATTGGAATATAAATTATATCATTTGAACTGCGTGAAAGCAAATGCAGGTCCGTATGAAGCGATCAGGAATATAATGAGTATTATATTATTTTCTTTCTAAAATTCCAAAAAGGAAAACCACTTTCATTTATTACCAAAAACAACTGTGTAAATAAAAATAACAGTCGTGAAATATTAGACATTTTCTTTAAAATAAAAAGCGTATAAATAGCCACAAATTACCAATCTCTATAACAAAGGCTTCCATTATTCATAATGCCTACTGACCATGTTTTTTGCTTGAGAAGCCTGCCTTCTCTTCTAATAATTCCTTTGATAGCAATACATAATTTCGTGATGAAAACTTAAACATAATTCTATCTTAATAAATCTTGTATCGCGTAGGAGTATTATATTAGTGAAAATTATAGATTGGTTAACAATTTAATTATTGAAACATGTTACTGTATACTTTTATAATTATGTACGAGGAAATAACTTAGCTCTATATTCTAATAAGGGATTACTGATTTAAGTTTGTTGACCTCAAATATGACGTAGCATCATAGGAACGTAGTTAAGGCTTAATTATAAAAGCATGTGTCACAATCATACTTGTAACGAGTATGTTCTTGGCCTAATAAAATACTTTGGTACAGTTCACATTCCTTAAAAGGAGCGCCTTATATGGTATGATAGCTACCAGTACACCAGATTGTTGAACACACATGGCAATGGATTGATAACTCAATGATTTCTCATATCGCTTTTGCATAATATTGATAACAATGCATTTTATCTAAGCAGATAAAACATTATGATAAATTTAATACTATTTTATAATTCTCATTAGTTAATTGAATATTAATTAATTATATAATATTAATAGCAATTTAAACAAAATTCAGTAATATATTATTTGTTTTTATTAAATAAAAGTTTATGAATAACTATGATCTGCCTTGGATGTGTTAACTTGTAGTCATAGCGTAAAATTCCATATTTTAAAAAAGTAAATAAAAATGAATAAACTGTACCATAACTGTACGGTGCACCATAGTTTTTAATTTTTAGGGTTCCGTACCCAAAGGGTAAAAACGGGACCCTATTACTGAGACTTCGATGTCTGTCCGTCTGTCCGTCCGTCTGTCTGTCCGTCTGTCTCCAGGCTGTAACTCAAGAACGGTAATAGCTAGAGATTTGAAATTTTCACAGATTATGTATTTCTGTTGCCGCTATAACAACAAATACTAAAAACAAAATAAATTAAATATTTAAGGGGGGCTCCCATACAACAAACGTAATTTTTCAAACATTTTTTGCTCGGTATCAACGATGACAACAAGTAGGCACTTGAAATTTTCACAAAAGCCTTAATTATATGTGTACTTTAATAATTAAAAATAATATTTAAATAAAATAATAATTTAAGGGGGGCTCCCATACAAAAAACGCAATTTTTGGCCTATTTTTGCTCTATAGCGGTACGGAACCCTTCGTGCGCGAGTCCGACTCGCACTTGGCCGATTATTATCGACTCTCTTCGATTGTGGGCTTGACGTGGGCTTGTAGGTCGTGTAGTTGTCACACGAATTCGAATTCGAGTTCGGGTTGTTTTAATTGCTTAATTAAACGATTGTGAATTTTTGAGAACTTAATTAAGACATACCGAATTTGGCTGAGAACCCTTCACTATCGATCCGTCGATACTTCAAGTGATTCAAGGATATCCAAACAATGCCCGTCTATCTGAACGATAAATTGCTCTGTTGATGAGAATGATGTTCCATACTGTTTTTAGAACTAATAATATATCATAAACATCCACAGTGCTTCTTTCTTATATTTATTTTTTTCACGTAGGTCTACTTCAAATGTTTC
Source organism: Polyommatus iphigenia (assembly GCA_963422495.1). Lineage (NCBI taxonomy): Eukaryota > Metazoa > Arthropoda > Insecta > Lepidoptera > Lycaenidae > Polyommatus > Polyommatus iphigenia. The sequence continues at coordinate 9,315,588 of OY730179.1, read as the reverse complement.
ACTCTTAAAGATTTTGGTTAAGAACTTCATTCTTTTGCTTTACAGAGTTTAAAAAAAAGTATTTTATGTTTACGCGTTTTTGCAACTAGCTTTTTCCATTCATATGTATCAGCTCAAGTTTATATTGCTCGCATATAACCCTCCGTTTACATTCGTTAATTACTGCACTTAATTTGAACTGGACTTTATATTGCCTTTATTAGAGCGTTATTTCAGTGCTACCAGCTGTCTACTATATTAGAAGTATTATTAATAAGTTTTCTGATCTCATACGTGAATCATGTACCCATATTAGACTAGGTCTGAGCGTCTCTTTCAGAAGTTGGCGTGCTTTATTTGCTTTTAGAATTATCTTAAAATTATCATCAATTATATCGAAAGTAATATGTTAAGTAAACATACGAATAAAGCTATGCCTTATGGCTTTAAGAGATTTTTAGATAGATATTTGAAAGAGGTTAAATATTTCTACGGTCTCTAGGCACTAGCAATTTCTGCCATAAAAATGCCCCCAAGTAACCTTAACAATTAACATTGCAAATAAGGCCGTGGGAGTATAATTAAAACAATCATTATTAAATAAGGATTTTGCAATTATACTAATGAAATTAGCGTTATAGTATTCGCTTGTTATTTATATTCTTGCAAAAAAAAATCTTAAAAGCGTCATTGAGAAATAAATATTTTGTTTTATTATAGTGACTGACATAATTGAGTTATGAATACATGAAATATATTAATAATGTTATAATATGACTAGCGGCCCGGTACGTGCTTCGCTAAGTATAAAGTGAAATAATACAAAAATCTGTTAGAACATCGATTCATTTCTTAAAAAAATATATTACCTAATTGCTAGCTATTTAAAAACTTAATCTAAAACATTGGGATAAACAATATTTTTTGTTTTTCCATTTTGAGTGTGAATTAACAAATGGCTGGGGGATACCAACTCTGGAACAGGCAACATAAAGTTGGCCATGTGAAAAACATGATTCTTCCAAATTCACACCACAAACGTTAATTGTGAGTATCAGATGGCGTACGATCGAGAGCAATTTCAAACAATTGAACTAATGCGTTATGCTGATGGAAAAACCCATGTTGTAGCTCATGAATCATTTGTCGTCTTGAAATAGAATAATAGAAATAATTGCACAACGTTGATCCAATTCACGATTTTCATCACCAATAAAATAAATTAGCAAAAATTGATAATCAGCGTCGGGGTACGGCAATAACGAACCAACTTGATGATAAATCTGGCCCTGAATCTGTAACATGTATGCTATTTTAGGTTGTTGGATAAGAATTTTTAAAACCATCGAATACTTTATGATTAAGATTGATATAAACATGGGACAATCCAGTTGAAAAAATAATAATTTCACTCTTTTTAGATAGTTATATAAGGCTTTCTGTAAATACTTATATGTTCTGCTTAGTGACTTTGGATCCAAGATACACCTTCATAATACGAAAACTCATAATCAGCTGACTTCACTACCACTTTAGAATTTCTTAAAAAACTCCAAGCATATTATTCTACTGTATATGCTTATAGTTTATCAA